>CM060912.1:1011551381-1012960131 GCA_030737875.1 Allium sativum | reverse complement strand
AATATTGACCTTATGGATACACCATTTTGTAAGCAATCATTAGAGATAAAGCACAAGCTCAAACGAGGGAAACTATTTTTAAAGTAGGAGAACAATTTTATATTGAAGCAGTCCTCTTGTACGTATACCATTTTGCAATCAAGAGATAAACACCAAAGTTGATCAAGCTCAGCACCGCAAGTAGCCAAAAGAAATAGTCCAAATGGCCCCTATTCAAATTATCAGGGATCCAGCCAAGCTTGCCACCGCTTGTGGTGACATTTGTAACAATGATCACGAGCACTGTACTCAGATAACTCCCAAGCGCTGAAGTGGTCAATGCCAATGCTGAGCACATGCTCCTCATTGCATCTGGTGCCTGATCATAAAAGAACTCCAGTGTTCCTATATTCGTAAACACTTCAGCTGCACCAACAATGAAGTACTGAGGCACTTGCCAGATTATCGACATATGAACAAAATTCTTGGAATCATAAAGATTTTCTTTAGCAACCATTCTGAGTCTAACAACCTCAACTACTCCAGCTGCAAGCATAGCGAAAATTGAAATAACAAGGCCAATGCCTATTCGGGTAAGTTGGGTGAACCCACGCTCATGGCCCGTGAACTTTCTTGCTATAGGTACGATTGCACGGTCGTATATAGGAACCAGCATGATGACACTAAGAGTGTCTATCAGTGATAGAGAGGCAGCGGGTATTTCGAACTTGGGGCCTAAATGAGGCTCCATCCTTTTGCCCTGGAGCACAAACATTGTACTCATTTGGCTGTAGACTGTATTGAAGACGATGCAGGTTGCCAGTATTGGCAGCAAGTGGACTATGGATTTGAGTTCTTCGACCTGGGTTACTGTGCACAGCCTCCATGGGTTAGCTTCTGCCTTTGTTTTTTCTTCTTCTGTTTCTATTGCAGCTTTGTCAAGAAACCTTTAAAGCAGTAGTAAGTTCATGTTAGGAGTAAAGCATAGGATGATAGTGTATTACTTTTTTTTTTTTTTTTTGATACCCGAAATGACATTCAATATATTTTATTTCTCTTTTAACAACAGAGACAAACTCCTTTTTTATCCGTCTTTAATATGAAGTTATAAACTCTATTCATTTTCCTTTAGTCAGGATTTTAATTTTTTTTAACAAATAAATAGATAAGTCGACGTATCTAAGTCAATTCATTTGAGATCTCCAAATGACAATCTCCACACCGAGGAACATCTCAAAAGTATACTGACATGACAAACTGGATGTGATCACAAAAAAGAAACTTGAAGAACGGAGAATCACCTAAGTTTATCAGTGTGCTCCAGCTTACGGCTACCTTCGATAGCAGACTCCTTATCTGTGAGCTCATATAGCAGTGTCTTATCAGCGGGGACTTTCTCTCTGAATTTCCTAACAGAAGCGACTATAACCTGAGCCATTCGAGTGAGTGGACTTCCGCCTGGTTTCTGGTGCCTGTACAGTTTAGACCCAACAAAAAAGAAGACAACTGCAATAGCCATTATGAAGGCGGGTATTCCAAACCCCCAATTCCAGCCTACGTGTGTCTGTATATACACAAGTACCGAGGAGGCTATGAGAGCTCCGATATTGATAGAAAAATAGAACCAGTTGAAGAATGAGCTCTTGCTTTTCTTTTCCGCAGGATCCGTTTCATCAAACTGGTCAGCACCAAATGATGACACACATGGTTTGATACCACCAGTGCCAAGGGCGATTAGGTACAGTGCTATGAAAGCCGCTGCAGTTTGTGGTGCAGTCGGGTGACAGATGTTGTTGCTGTCGCATACTGGTCTTAGTCCTTTCACAGAAGCCGACATGGTTAGAAGCGTCAATCCCTGACATGGTTAAAAAAACATGGAATCATGTAAACACACGTGATTATACAAGCAGTCATGAACTCACAATGATGTAAACAATCATGAAGGTAGCAATGGTCCAGAATCTTCCAAGATAAGCATCTGCAATGAAAGCACCTAGAAGAGGAGTGATGTAACAAGTTCCTGACCAGTTAGTAACGTTGTTCGCTGCCGCTGCATTGCCTTGATTCAGGATGTCCTCCATGTAAGAGATTAGATTCGTGCCCATTCCGTAGTACGCCAATCGTTCGCAGCATTCATTTGCTAAAACAAATCGTATATATTGATTAGTCGATAAACTTCATTTAGTCAATTGACTGATTATTCGTACCCAGAATGTAAGGACAAGCTTTCCATCTTCCTGTATCTTTCTTTATTGATGGATTTCCTTTGAGATCTGTTGTCCCATCTTGTGTGTACACCACTTCTTCTTCTTCTTCCTTTTTTTCCATTAGTTAAAGGTTTAACATTCTGATTGAGAAAACAGAGCATAAATAAATAGGATAATTAGTTCGGACAAAAGCTTCTTTGGCTAACCATGACAAAGCAAACATGAATTGAAGATGTGAGTAATTTACTATTCATGCAGTGTGCATGACTGCAGTATCAGTACTGGAAAGATATTTCATTGCCATAATCAAATAAAATCATCTGAACCAGTGATATATTTACTGTAGATTACAATTAAATCCGAGATAACCTAGAAAAATGGCTGAAATAGGCCTAATTTTTTTTTTTTTAAAAAAAATATATTTTGTAGCAAAATATTTATACTAAATTGCTCTGACGAGATTAAGTTGTCTTCCCAGAAGAAAATATGAAGTTCTAAGCGAAAAACAAACACTTACAAACGTCAGTTGAAGGTTTCTGTAGGCTGTAGCTTAAAAGGTTTCAAGATCCACGCCTCTGACGATTCCCTTTGAATCTTTGATTACCAATCACACATCGAAACAAGATATGTTTATTTATATATCTTTAAGTCGATAAAATAATAGTCGAAAGCATTGTTTTAAACTATCAATTTGTATTTTTCTTTGGTCATTGTCACACTACAGACGAAAACCTTGATAGAATTTTACCGGTGATGACCATTCTTAGATATTCAAAAACTTGCTCAGAATCCATGTCAGTGTCGATAAAATAACCATATAATCCATAGTCACAACAAAATAATATTTCAACCACCAATTAACTAACTAGAGTGAACATTTGGCTCAACTTCTAGTACTAATGTTAAAAAGCAGCTACGTATCTTTTCCGTAAGAAAATCTTTAACCATATCCGAAGCTAGTGTTCACAAGATTTCCCTATGACTGTATATTCTTCTAGATGAAGCCACCTTCTTAAAACTTGTCTAGCAAGTAGGTCAATCTAAAATTAATTACAAATATAGATCAATTTTGGTCGCGACAAGATAAACGTAAACAAGGCTTTCACAAGCGTTTTATGTTGTTTAAACTGCAAGACAAACGTTCTTGGCGTATAGAAACTGTTAGCAAACATTGGACAATTGAACTTGAATCAGATTTTACACTTTTCTTGAAGCATTATTTGCTCTCACTCGTCTATAATTTGCTAACGGATTGATGGAAAACTGCTTCCTAGGATACGTCAAAATTTGAATTCAAAGAGTGGAAATGTATATGATTCGTAGGAAATTTATTGATTAAAAGGTATAGGAAGAGATTGATATAAAACCAATTAGGGTTGTCAATGAGTATCCAAAAATTCCGATATCTGTCCGCTTTTGTATATGAAAATACGGAATATATCCGTTATCCGGAGTGCAAATACGAATATCCGATATCTGAAAATCCTTTCGGATACGGATATGACTATAGTGGCATCCGTATCCGAAAAATATCCATTCGAATTTCTTATGCGTGTATGTGTGTATTATAATTTTTAATTTACATCTAGGCTTAAATTAGTATATAAATTTCCTTAAAATAGCTAAAATAATATCAACTATTGGATTATAAAAGAATGTTGTATTTGGTATTATGCAACATTTTAAATCATGTGTACTCGTTTTGTTTTGTGGTATGGTTATAATTAAGACATAATTATGTATATGCTTTTATGATTTATATTTTGTTTTCCTAATTAAACTCTCATCGGCTGGCCAGAAACTTGCTTCGAAATGCTCACTCGACCTCTCTGATAAGCATGCTTCATAAGGAGGTCCCGACACGTGAGACCTAGCTCGGGAAAAATTATCCATGTAGGGAGGCCCCTTCCCCAGAAATGAATTGGTGAGCGGACTCTAGCTTTGCGATCATACTAGAAAGACGACTTCTTCGTCATCATCCTAGAAGGCTGCCCCTTTTTATTTATACTGGAACTGGACCGACAACCAAAGTAAATTCCCTCTCGGTTAAGGTCATTCCCAAGGGCTGCAGGAGAACTCCAACTAAAGATGGGCTTAGAACTTAAATGAACTTTTTGGCAAAGAACAGGTTAAGACCTTAGGATTTTAGGACAGGGGACGGATACGAAGTCTACTAGATGAGGGACTGGTGGGCCTGGATGGGCTACTTCTTCGTGGTGAGAGCCAAGAGAATCAAAACGATCATTTATTTATCTACAAAATGGTTGTCGCGAGGTAACCCCCGCTTTCCCTATCAATCATTCGAAAAAATTATATGAAATTTATTTGATGGATGTCTTACTTGTAACTTTTAATCAGATGCAATTTTCTTTTCAAAAAATATGTAATGAACCAAATTTGCATGTGAGGATGTGTTTGTAAACTTTTATTGTTTTATTTTCGGATATTTTTTGGGTATTTTCGGATAACAGCATCTAATGTACATTTTTAAGTTTCGGATGCGGATATTTTCGAATATTTTTAGATATTCGTATTCGTTAAGGCGGATATAGATATTTTCAAACCACGGTTACGGATATTCTTAAGCGGCTATCCGCAGATATCAGATACGAATTTTCATTTTCTGATACAGCACTATCCGTATCCGTCTACATCCGTTTACAACCCTAAAATCGATGTTGAAGGTGTGTGTATATTATACTAATTGTAGTACGTAAAAGGGTGGAACTATTAAAAAACAGGCATAACTGTTTGAAATAACAGTCCAATATGGGGGAAAAATAGTTGAAACCCAATATTTATACAATTTCTAAACACCCACTTACATACATATACATGCCAAATGCAAAGTGTTTCATATATGTATTACAGTAGTCTTCGATCTCCCTAATCTCTTTGTTATTGCAACTGATAGAGCATACGATGTTTCATATATATATATATATATATATATATATATATATATATATATATATATTAAGTCTATTCAGACACAAAACTTTGACACAATCGATTTGCACTGTTGGATCACCCCATGCATTTCACTTCTTCATATAAAGACAAAAGGATCCAACGGTCAGATCTTTTTGTCTTTTTTTTGTGTTTAATTTTGTGTTGAAACAGCCGTCCCTATATATATATATATATATATATATATATATATATATATATATATATATATATATATATATATATATATATGAGACAAGAACACCTAAAAAAATACAACACCTTTATAGCTCCCTGGTTTCCATAACATATTATGTTATCCCTCTCCTTCCACTAACTCTCTCCCATCTCACTAACTTATTAAACTATAAATGAGTGGCTGGGGATAAGGGGCAAAAGGGGTGTCATAAAATAGGGATCCCCTCCTATATATATGTATATATATATATATATATATATATATATATATATATATATATATGAGCGTTTAATGACACCCTAAATAGTGCAACACCCCAATTGTCCCCTGATTTCCACCACAAGTTGCTTCTCTCTCTCTCTCTCTCTTTCTCCCCTTACACTCGCTCTGTTATCTTCCACTAAGGGGAAACTTGTGGTGGAAATCAGAGAGTATTTGGGGGTGTTGCACTATCTGGGTGTTATTGTATGCTTATATATATATATATATATATACACACACACACACATACACAAAATCATTGTATTTTCCAACATGAGGTGATTATGTTTGCTCTCTTATTCAACCTCGACAATCACAGACTAATTTGTTTCATTGCCGATAATTAGTTTTATACTACTTTAAGGTTACGCATCAAATGTGTCATCTATTCGATTACATCTTACATTGATTTAAATATTTCAAGACTTGAAAGAAACTGTAACACCCCAAAATATAATACAGTGTAACATGCTTAAAGATTATAAATTAGGAATAAACTTAATTTAATATTCAGAATTAAGTATAACCGGCATTACTGTTGCGTTTGTCTCGGAATTCTAGTTTAAATAGACCTCAAATTTGCGTAAAAAGGACAAGGCATGAAGGAGTTATAGACTGTAGAGGTTTGTATGCGCACAAGAAGCTTATGCATGAATATAAATTAAAAAATAATTCCAGAATTTCGAACAAAGTAAGCGGGAAACGGACCCGTTATGGGGTGACCCACGTTCAACCCGGGTCGACCCAAGGGTGGCTGGGTCGACCCTAGGGTCGACCTCGACGGTAGGTGGGTTGACCCACTCCAAATCCGAGCGGATTCGGAGTACGAACTTGGACTGTTATGTGACCTCATTAATTGCTGACTTAGCACTAAGTGTACGGACTTGATTTAAAACCTAAAATCTAAATGCTGAGGTTGACACTGTGCATCTATAAACAAATGGCTTCTCCCATTTCTAATTCACAACTTCTTCATATCTTCTTCCTATATGAAACTACTCTGAAATAGAAATAAAAATGGGGGAATGCTGCTAAGGCTTAGATCAACAAAGACAACATCAAGACTTGCATACATACAACTTGGATTGGACTTGGACTTTTCTATGGCATAGTGTTATATATATATATATATATATATATATATATATATATATATATATATATATATATATATATATCTTCATCAAGACTCACTGTGAGTTTCCATTATTTACAGATCTGATTTCTTAGACTTTGATGAACATGACAGTTAAATGGAACTGGTTAGGATCTGTAGTGTTAGTAAAATAAATGTTAAATATGTTTCCACTATTAATCACCTGTGCCGTTAGAATCAGTTATACATATGCTTGTAATGTTAGACTATTAACAAGTTACACATATGCTTGCGATGTTGGAAAATTAACAAGTTATATGTATCTATCTTTCTTTTTCCATTTTCTATGTTTGTTTCCAGTCTTGCCCATATGCCTATGTGATTTGATTCTATTCTTCCTCTGTTTTCCCTTTTTATTTTACGCCATGCCTAGGCATTTGGAAGCCTACGCTATAACCGATTAGAGTGTGCGTACAATTGGAGCAATAATGAATAATACAAAAAGAGGAATTTAGGCATGTTATTTACTTGGACTGATTGACTGTAATTTGTGAAAAAGGATAAATATACACACGTTTAGACTAACTGTAAACTGATAAAAAAGGGATAATGTGTCATTTAGAAATATAAAATATGCATACTTGCTGTCATTTGGAAATGTAATTATACATGTCTGCTGACATTTAGAAATGTAAAATATGCATATATGTAGTCATTTAAGAAATGTAATTATGCATACCTGCTGACATTTAGAAATGTAAAATATGCATATATGTTGTCATTTAAGAAATGTAAAATATGCATACCTGATATCATTTAAAAATGAAAATTATGCGTATCTGCTGTCATTTAGAAATGTAAAATATGCATACATGCTGTTATTGAGACGACCCGAACTTCCCCGTGAAGGGAAACCCATATTGATTTTAGGACAAGATGAATCAGAACACAAACAGAAGAACATTTCATTGCTTATTACAACAATTTACATCAAAGTGCAAGAATATACAGAGTATGAACGAATTATATACATTTGACAAATATCAGAGATTTAAATACATCATTGCAGTGGAAAAATAATACAAAACACAACTGAAAGAAATATACGGATATAGAGCTTTCCGAATACCATTCCAGCTGTAAACCAGGATCCTATGAATAAGAATCTGCAAAACCAAAACTACTAGCTGCCTGTGTGGAAAATAGGGGCACCCAGAGTTTAGGTTAAAATAATAAACTCCAGGTCAGTCATGTGACTGGTGTGAGAACTAAAACAGTTATTTAAAACTTTACTTCAAAATCAAATATATCAAGGGACCACGCCGTATAACATGGAACGGGTTTCCTCCCAAGAATACCAGTGCATATAACAAAACATCGCAATGCTTTTTGGAAAAATGAAGCTATTATAAGACCCAGGTCCCATCACACAATGCAACGCAAGCCGGAGGATAGGGTTTTCCCTTATAATAGCCAAACATGCTTGGTACATTAAAAAAAAAATCATTTGGATACTATTATAGTGTAAAGTGTATAAAACAACTTCAAATATAAATGTATCAATCCTAGACGGCATGGGTACCATATATCATGTTGCCGATACTAGGCTCTACAATTAAAACCGCAATTGTCATGTATTGGAAGTTGGATTTCCGTCTGTGAACCAAGCCAAGGGATCGTCCTTACCTCTTCGAGACTCTTTAGCCTGAGCCTCAGGAACAGCCGCAACTGCACCTTGGATCGTCAGGGCCGGCCCACACGGAGTGGATTAAAATGCCTGAACAATGCGTTTCCCTGCCCTATGGGGAGTAAACTATTCATATCCTGACCAAACCATCGGCCCTGGAATGACTGGTATACCGAGGCGCCTCGCTATCTATCATCCACATAAGTAAAACGTTAGCGCTTGCAAAACGCTGACACCACTCCTAGCTAGAAGGAAACGCATGCCCTCCCTGATGTCCTCTCCCATTTCTGGTTCACACCGGGTTGTAAGGCTCGCGAATCATCGCTACACAAAGCTATGCTATATCAAAGTCGTGCTTTGATCATCAACCACAAGACTCTGCTTTTCAACAGAAGCCTTGATCATTTGCATCTCAGCATGCCACACAGGCAATTCACGCTATGCAACCGATGTCGATCAATCACAAAGAATGAAATCCGATGTCAGACACACATCCATTTACAAGTTCGTTCTGGGTCTGAATGAAACCGGAGGCACCTTATTCCTCGTCCCATATGTCCAGTACAGGAGAGAGGCCCTCGCATATCCGGTCAATCTCCAAGTATGTCTGGACGATCACCACTTATTACCTTGTCTTGAGTGTACAGCCCAATCAAGACATCAGTAATCATCCAAATGATTTGAAGACCTCCGCTCTTCAACCACCGTCTTCATCCTCGACACATCGTCGAATCAGTTACTCAAAATGGGATAAACTCGGTCTTTCTGAATAACTCGCGTATATAATAAACAAGTGCTATAAAAACACAACATACGCCTCATTCCAATCCAGAATATTTCTTTATCCAAATATTCATATACTTTTGGAAAGGTTCCCATTAATTTTATCAAAGATAAATTCTTTAAATTTATTCTTTAATCTTCCTTTGGAAATCAATTCAAACCATTTTAAGGTTTTCCAAACTAGTCGGGATTAGCGAACCTTACCGATGTAATCGTTTATTTAATTTCCCAACCCCAACCTATTCATCCCATGAAGTAAAACTGGTAATACTTCATATCTAACACCATGGTGTTATCGGTAAAATTAATTACCATTTCACGTTCAAATCTAATTAAAGATTTAACTAACGCTTGGAGCAAAACTGGTGATACTTCATTCTCGATTATTTCTTGGATTTGATAATTTTAGTTATCAAATTCACCTTTCAATCTATTTAAAGATTCATTAAAACTCTAATTCAGTTTTAATTTCCAACAATCATTACTTAATGATTTTTCAAAATTAAGAAATTTATCTTATCTTTAACTGGGTAAAAAACTAATGTCATTTAAAACACAGTTCACGATAAACCCAAAATCACATTCCATTAACAATGGAAACTTCACGGAATACAGATCAATATATATAATCAATATGAACTTCCATATCCAACCGATAATATAAATGGAATAACGACAAGGCCTTTTAAATTCCATGTATATTAACAATCTTCCTCTAGAGAAGCTCACTTCGATTATTACCAAATCAAATTCCATTCAATTCCAATTTAATATGTTAAATTGGAAAACTTTACATTGGAAAAATCTTCTTTAAATCTTAACAAAAGATTTATAAATTCCAAATCACATTTCACTGTAAATCGGGTTAAAGAACGAATGTCGTTAAAAATACAGTTCACGATAAACCCAATTCACATACCATTTTATTCCAATGAAAGAAAAAGGGAATGCGAAAATTAAAAATAAATGAAAGGGAGCTTACAGTATACGGAGAGGAGGGAGCCTGTCCACGCCATCGCAGGTGGATGGGGGCGTCGGCTCGGCGCTGGGTGGTCAGAAAGGGGGTGGTGCGGTCAGCTTGGGTTAGGGTCTTCGGATTTTGGGCTGTGAAGCTTGATGTGGCCGGAGAGGGGAAGGAGAAGGCATCGATGGGGAAGGAGGGGGGTTCGCCGGAGTTGGCTGGTGGCCGGGGCTTGGGCGCGGCGTCGCCAGGGCTTGGCGGAGGAGGATTAGGGTGGCGACGGGATGGTAATCAGGTTTGAGAAATATGGGTAGTGGATTTTAACTGAATGAGATTTAAAAGGGGCGCTTCTAAATATATATATTTAAGAATTAAATGTTATTATTTTCTCCCTAGAAGTTGACTTTTGATTCGAATCCCAAATCAAGCCCAACTACCGTCGCCCCTAGCTAATTACCCCCATTTCGGACACATTGGGATATGTATCGTGATCCAGTTCGACTATTTCAATTGGTTTTCCTTTAAATTAAAATAGAAATCAATTCATATTTAATTTAAATGCACATTTTAATTTACCGGGGCCACATACGGACCCCAAAAATTCCAGAAAAATAAATCTTGCTATGTTTTGACGATACGATCCTAACAAAACTAATTTCATCGAATTCTAAGACCGTTTGAAAAATGGTCACTTTCTGGTCTATCCAATTCAATTAAATTTGACAAAACACATTTTCTTTTGCCACGCTCACATATTAATCCCAAAAATTATGAATTTTGGAATCTAGCAATAATTTGACATCCCAGATCTAACAAAAGTGGTTTCATCGAAAAAGAAGCTCATTTGCAAAATCGCTATTTTTAAGGGCTATATTTCTATAGCGACTATTCTGAATTTTCAATCGGGTATAACTTTTTATTCCCGCTGTAAAATTTGATTTTTCGGATTTGTTAGAAAGATATTTGCAAATAGATTCAAATAATTTTGGTTTCACCAAAATCCGGTTTATTTTGAATCTTGTACATTCATATGAAATTTGAAATCGAATTTTCAAACTACCGCGCCATTTTCAATTCTTTTTATAATTAAAAATAAATAATTATATTCTAACTTCGATTCAAATAAATATATACGTTCTAATTCTATTCAAAATAAATTTCTTGTCGTTATTATTTGAAATAAAATCATTTTAAATATCCAAAATTCATTAAAATTGCCAAATAAAATTTTAAATTGGCTCTGATTTTCCGGGTTGATACAGTCATTTAGAAATGTAAAATATGCATACCTGCTGTCATTTAGAAATGTAAAATATGCATATCTACTGTCATTTTAAAATGTAAAATATGCATATTTGTTGTCATTTAGAAATGTAAAATATGCATACCTGTTGTCATTTAGAAATATAATTATGCATATCTTTTGTCATTTAGAAACGTAAAATATGCACATATGTTGTTATTTAAGAAATGTAAAATATACATACCTCATTTAGAAATGTAAAATATGCATATCTGCTGTCATTTAGAAATGTAAAATATGCATACATGCTATCATTTAGAAATATAATTATGCATACCTGCTGTCATTTAGAAATGTAAAATATGCATACCTATTGTCATTTAGAAATATAAAATATGCATACCTATTGTCATTTAGAAATGTAAAATATGCGTACCTGCGTTCATTTAGAAATGTAAAATATGCATATGATTGTACTTACTGAAATTTGAGGATAATATGCATACATACTGTAATTTGCATATGTGTAATGCAAATGGATAATATGCATATATTTGTACTTGCTGATGTTTGGGGATAATATGCATACATATTGTAATGTAATGAAAATGGATAATATGCATATATGTATACATTTTAGACTAGACTTAATACATACATTAAGTAAATAACATGCTATGAAAATATAAGTATCAGATGTAGGCTAGTAAACTGAATTACTATATTATACATGTACATCTGGACTGGTTCTTGTTTTGGGGAAGGGTTGTGCGCAAAATAACATTTACAGAAAAATGTAATATTACAACCACACTTGTTAATAAACCTAAACCTGCTAGGTTAAATATGAGTATTAATAAGCTAAGAGGCCCCTCATTCTTGCTATTGTATCGGGTGTTGGGGCTCTTAAATCCTAGTTTTGGGGGCCACAAGCTTAGGAGTATGGCTTTTGTCAATCTTCTGTTTGGAAATCATATCAGTCAGTATCCCTGTTGGTATCTTATTAAAGTGTGTCTCGCACTAGGTAGGGCCAGAGCACGCTTTGCTAAACTAGATAGTAAGAGGTTCATATGGAGGGTGGTTACGTAAGCGTTCCGGTGGAGTCATGAGCGTTCATGGGTCCGACTAGGGAAGATAAGATGCTATAACACCAGTAAATAGGTCTGTATCATATAGTTGCTGGGTTAGTGAATGATACACCCTACTAGGGGTTGACACAGGGTATTTACATAGTAGAGAGCCGACCGCTTGGGTAGCAATTAGGGTACATCTAATCATGTTGATTGTGTAATTAGGTTAACACCTAATCCTGTTATGTAATTAGGGTATACCTAATCATGTTGTTTATTTCTGCTGTTAATTCTGCTGATATGTAATTAGGCAAAGAACCTAATCCTATTGAACTTGTTATACTAGTATTGGTGCAGACATTACCTGTTTAGGATATAAATGTGAAGCATTACTCGATCATAGTTTATTTCTTTTATTCCTGTCCATCGTGCTATTCTGACTAGTTTATCTATTATGGCACTGGTCCTTTCTCATCCAGCCTTATTTACATGTCTTGGCATTTCTATTTTATGCATATTTGTAAATCAATGGAACTCGCCAGATTTTATTTTTGACCCTTTTTTGTTTCGCCTCTTTCTTTTTTCCGCCCTAGGTCCTTAGAGTGGAAGCACTCAACGACGACTAGGATTTCTCTTATAGCTTGGACTTGACTTGGATTTCTTGAGATGTACCGTTTTAACTTGCTCTCTACTTTAGTATGGTTTATGATAAGGGATATGATTTTATGTACTCTTATGCTTTGGTTTATGAGATGTTTTCTTTATGAGACAGATTTGATGTAACTGGTTTGGGTTGTAATTATCTTTTTGAGACAATGCTTAAATTTGAATAATGAAGTTTAAAATTTTCCGCTACTATTTTATATCTGTCTTGTAAATTTTCTGTAATGTTTACCTATTGCACTTCATGAAACTAAATGCATTCCCATAAGAGTGACATTAATGGATGTGGGGTGTCACATTTGGTATCGGAGTTGGAGGTTACAAGATCAGAGAAAAGTTTTCAAATTGTTTTCAAAATCAAAGTATTTTCAAATTAAATTTGTTTTTGAAAAACTTATCCCCTCAAGCCATATTCTACATTCTCTCAATCCCTTGTTGAAACTTTGCTTCTTCTCTTTTCTGAATATCTAGGGCTCCCAACTTCCCCAATGGTGTCCCCATTGCGACATGCTTCCATAGGCATGTTAAAACTACGGCGCATGCCGAGGGGCAAGGAAATGCCCAACCTCCATCTGTAGCCATGGTAGTGTCACCAATGGTTATTTCTAAGCTTCGTGAGGATTCCTATGCGATGGAGGCGACTTTCAAGAGGCTTGTTGACATGATGCACACGGACGAAAAGGGGAGAATAAGGAAGTCAAGGCTAAGGAGACTCAAGCAAAGGGAGAGAAACGAAAGTGGTGGCCCAGGAAAGGAAAGCAACAGAAGAAAGGTGGAAATCCTAACAAGGATCAAATCAAGAAGGATATCAAGTGTCATGGTTACGATGCTATGGGTCATTTTGTAAAAGACTGCAGAAAGACAAAGGGAGTCTACTTTAATTGTGGACAAATGGGATACTTTACTAAGAAATGCCCTAGCAAGCAAGGACAAGCGGCGGGAACTTCAGGACAAGTGCATGCTTTGGAAGCTAGTGGATTGGATTGAGGTAGGAAAGTCATGGTTTAAGGTTTGATTTCCCTTTTTGACTATCCTGCTCGAACCCTCATTGATTCTGGTGTTTCACACTCATTTATATCCAGTTCTTTAGTAGATATTCTGCACCTTAATACGAGTATAGTCTCTAAACTTGTAGTGGTCTCAAACCCCATAGGAGGATCGACTCATTTATCCATGATATGTAGAGGTTTGAGAATTTCTATCTTGAGCGTTGAATTTGAATGCGACGCATACTTGATAGGATTTATGGGCTATGGTTTGATTCTAGGAATGGATTGGCTTTCCATGTATGGTGCCATCCTTGATTGTGAAAAGAGAGTGATTAGAGTTCTTCCTTGTCATGGTAGGACTCTCGAGATTTCTTGTGACCCACGGGGGTCAGTGATGCTTAGTTTTCTAGAATCACTTGATACTTCTGTGACAACTTGCGATCTGTACCTATAATTAGAGATTATCCAGATGTTTTTGAGGAGGTTAAGGGGTTACCTCTGAGGTGTGAGGTAGACTTCTGGATTTACTTGGTGAAAAATGTGAAGCCAGCCACATTGTCAGTACGCTACAAGGTTCCTTAAGAGAGGAGGGAGCTCAGCAAGCAAGTAGGGGAGCTGTTTGAGAAAAGGTTTATTGGACGGAGCATATCAGAGTGTGGAGCTCCAGTCGTCTTTCCAAATAAGGAAGACGACTCACTTCGTCTATGCGTGGATTATAGAGAGCTAAATGAGCTCATCAAGAAGAATGGGCACCCACTTCCGAGGATTGATGACTTGTTTGATCAGCTAGTAGGCGCATCAGTTTTCTCACAAACAAATTTGGCGATGGGATTCCATCAGTTGAGTAAGTAGAGGATGACTTTGAGTCCTCTATTCTTAGAGAGGCGGAGCTTGAATTTTATATTGACCTTCTATTTTAAGCCATCTACGGATTTCACAGTTGGATGATTAGCATCATTGGAGGTGCAAACCTACTCTTGTGGAGCATATTGGATCTTTGCAGTGAGTGGACCTACACATAGCATACATCATGGACAGGCGTGGTAGAGGGGAGACCTCTAGTCACTTAAGGAAGTACTCCATGGATGGTAAAGGGTGGGAGTCTACAGACAGACTTCTACCTGGACCTGAGATGACTCGAGAAACTTCCAAGAAGATTGATCTTACCCACCGAAGAATAAAAGCAGCTCAGGACAGACATAAATCTTATGCCGATAAAAGGAGGACCAACTTGGAATTTGAAGTGGTAGATATGGTCTTCATTAAAGTGTCACCGCTAAGGAATGTAGTTCGCTTTGGCTTGGTAGGGAAATTGGAGCCAAGATTCATAGGGTCATTCCCTATAGTAGAGAGGATATGACAAATATATTATAGGATCAAGCTACCGGATAGAATGGTGGGAGTACATGACGTATTTCACATTTCCCATTTGAGGAAATGTCTTCATGATGTGGAAGAGATAGTAGAGCCAAGCACACTTGTGGACGTAGTTGTTGAGAAGGAAGCATCAGCGAGACGAGTTCCTACTCATATCCTTGTATCAGAAATCAAGAAGCTACTTAATAAGGAAACCAAATTGGTTAAAGTACAATAGGGAGAAGACCGTGAAGATGCGATATAGGAACCCGAAGATAGGATTCCCGCTTCTTATCCTTTTCGTTTTGAGAGTACATTCTTGACTTCTTTTCTAAGCTTTTACTTTGCATTTGCTTCTACCATTCAAGTTATTTATCCTATCGTTCAAACCTTTCATCCTTAGGTAGAATAAAATGGTTGGAAACTTGTGCTTGAAACATGTTATGATTGATGGTTGCAAGTGGATGCAAGTGTTTGTTAGTGGTTGCTCATGGATACATATACACACACTAGGCACTAGATCGGCTCAATCACTTACGTATTGCATATGGATGTGTGTGAATTTTAGTTTTTCTATGGATAGAAATGGATGTATCACCATATGGATATTGCATTTGGATGAATGATTGTGCACACATATAGACTTTACATGTTATACTAGGACTATTTGCATACATTTTGGATTCATGGAACAAAAATATATTGCATTAAGGAGGTCAATTGAATCAGTCGACCATCTGATTTTTGCATTAGTGTAAGGACATATGCACACAACACTTTGCATAAGTTCATACAAGCATTAGAAATATTTTAAGGACAATGGACGCCTGTGGATGATGGATGAGCAGATGGTTGTAGATGGATGCTAGGATAGTAACATTCTTCTATACTTAGAGATTTCGGGGACGAAATCCTTTAAGTAGGGGAGAACGTAACACCCGAATATATAATACACTATAACCAAGTTTGAAAATTATAAATGGGAATAAACTTAATTTAATATTCATAAATAAGTGAAACTGGCATTACTATTGCGTTCGTCTCGGAATTCTGGTTTATATATCCTTAAGTTTGCGTAAAACGAACAACGTATAAAGGAGTTATAGGCTGTAGAAGTTTGTATACATGCAAGAAGCTTACACATGAATATAAATTAAAAAATAATTCTAGAATTTCGAACAAAGTAAGCGGAAAATAAAACAAAGCGGGAAACAGACCCATGGTGGGGGGACCCGCGTCCAGCCCAGGTCGACCCAAAGGTGGTTGGATCGACTTTAGGATCGACCGAGGAGGTTAATGGGTCAACCCACTCTAGATCAGGGTGGATTCAGAGTACGAACCTGGAATGTTATGTGACCCCATTCATTGCTAACTCAGCGCTAAGTGTACGGACTTGATTTAAAACCTAAAATCTAAATGCTGAGGTTGACTCTATGTATCTATAAATAGATGGCTTCTCCCATTCCAATTCACAATTTCTTGATATCTTCTTCCTCTATGAAACTACTCTGAAATAAAAAGGGGGGAATGCTGCTAAGGCTTGGATCAACAGAGACAACATCAGGACTTGCATACGTACAACTTGGATTGGACTTGGACTTTTATACGGTGTAGTGTTATATATATTTATCTTAACCAAGACTCACTGTGAGTTTCCATTATTTACATATCTGATTTCTTAGACTTTGAACATGACAGTTAAATGAAACTAGTTAGGATCTATAGTGTTAGTAAAATAAATGTTATGCCTGTTTCTACTATTAATCACCTATACCGTTAGAATCAGTTATATATATGCCTGTAATGTTAGAACATTAACAAGTTACACATATGCTTGTGATATTCGAAAATTAACAAGTTATATGTATCTATCTTCCTTTTCCCATTTTCTATATTTATTTCCAGTCTTACCCATATGCTTATGTAATTTGATTCTATTCTTCTTCCTCTGTTTTCCCTTTTTATTTTACGCCAAGCCTTTAGAGGCCTAGGCTATAACCGATTAGAGTGTGCGTACAATTGGAGTAATATTGAATAATATAAAAGAGGAATTTAGGCATGTTATTTACTTGGACTGATTGACTATAATTTGGGGAAAAGATAAATATACACACATTTAGACTTGTTGTAAACTGATAATGTTCATATCTGGTATCATTTAGAAATGTAAAATATGCGTATCTGCTATCATTTGAAAATGTAATTATGCATACCTGCTGACATTTAGAAATGTAAAATATGCATATATGTTTTCATTTAAAAAATGTAATTATGCATACCTACTGACATTTAAAAATATAAAATATGCATATATGTTGTCATCTAAGAAATGTAAAATATGCATACCTTCTGCCATTTAGAAATGAAAAATATGCATATCTGCTGTCATTAAGAAATGTAAAATATGCATATCTATTGTCATTTATAAATGTAAAATATGCATATCTGTTGTCATTTAGAAATATAATTAGGCATACCTGCTATCATTTAGAAATGCAAAATATGCAAGCCTGCTGTCATTTAGAAATGTAAAATATGCATACCTGTTGTCATTTAGGACTGTAAAATATGCATATCTGCTATCATTTAGAAATGTAAAATATGAATATCTGTTTTCATTTAGAAATGTAAAATATGCATGCTTTCTGTCATTTAGAAATATAATTATGCATACCTGTTGTCATTTAGAAACATAAAATATGCATATATGCTGTCATTTAAGAAATGTAAAATATGCATACCTGTTGTCATTTAGAAATGTAAAATATGCATATCTACTATCAGTTAGAAATGTAAAATATGCATACCTATTGTCATTTAAAACATAATTATGCGTACCTGTTGTCGTTTAGAAATGTAAAATATGCATACCTTCTATCATTTAGAAATGTGAAATATGCATACATACTGTCATTTAGAAATGTAAAAATATGCATACCTGCAGTCATTTGAAAATGTAAAATATGCATATGATTGTACTTGCTGAAATTTGAGGATAGTATGCATACATACTATAATTTGCATATGTGTAATGAAAATAGATAATATGTATGCAGTTGTACTTGCTGATGTTTGGGGATAATATGCATACTGTTAACCCACTTTGTGATCGGGCTACACAAAGTTAGAAGGTTACTCAATGAATAGATATGAAGCGAGAATTTTAAGCAGGAGTCCGGATCAGTTCGGAGACTCCCGAACCGAACCCGCCTTCTCTGAAGCAGTCAAACCAGAAAATGATAAATAGTAAACATAACCGGATCGTGTTCGGGCTCCTCTGATCTGGACCCCCCATTATACCATCCGATCCAAAAACCAGAAGCTGCAGCAGTTACAATTCCACAATCACCCATGAAGAAAGCATGTTGGCACCATCCTAGAGCCTCCGAACCCGACTTTCAAGGGATAGGAACCACGTGTATCCGAACTGAAGGCTCTCTAGAGGAATTTTCTTCCTATAAATACACCAAAAAGCATCATTTCAAGGGATCTTTTGGCAAACTTTTGACTTAAGCTCTTTTTGCAACCGAATTTCACCACTTCATTCAGATCATTATCATCATTCGAAGCACAATTTAGCAAAGATTGAGTGAAATCATCCTTTGTAAAAGTGAGATTGAGTGTTATTTAATCTTGTATTTGTACTTGAATCATTCATCAACAAAGTATAAAGTGGACGTAGGCTCTTTAACGCCGAACCACTATAAATCGTGTGTTTTCTTTGTTTTTTGCTTTCATTTCAATTAGAATTATGATTCATTTGGGTGTTAGAACCATTTTTGGATCTAACATTTTGGTGCTTTCACTGAGAAGTTCCGAATTCTCTACATCTTGGGCTACCATTCTACTATTTAGGTGTGTATATCCGAAGAAGATAGTCCATACAATTAATATCTCTGAAATTCTCTTCAAAAAAGGTCTCGACAAATTGGATACTATGACCAAAGGAAAAGGAAAAGAAGTGCCAAATGCGCGGGAAAGTGAAATGGGTAAGGATCAACGAGCTATGGTCGTTACAAGATCAAGGGGACAAGGTTCAGGGGCTAACCAATCTGGAAGGACATCTCCGAACCGGTCTGACCACCAAGCTCCGAACTGATCCAGTAATGCCACCCCGATCCGATCCGGTTCCCTGAACGCTGCTGCTCGCTCCCCTCCAATCTGAACGACATGATCGACTTTGGGCCGATCCGAACCGAATGCAGGTGAGGCTGGAAACTCTAGAACACCTACAAATGCTTCGATACCAGCCGTGGCAACTGATGATCAGCCTACACCTTCTGCACTCGTCACAAATGGAGAATTTTCGCGCTTGCTTGATATGCTTGAGAGCACTAGAGATGCTTTGGAGGATCACAAACGCGATAGCGTTCTCATGAAGGAGAATATGAGAGTTATGAACGAAGAAACAAGTGAACTTCGCCGACAAAGTGTGTCCTCTCCGATACGTTATCCTGCAATGGATCATTCATCATCTTCAAATGAAGAGTGCCCGCATGAAAGGAGCCCATACGAAAGGCCCGAGAATTTGGACCAGTTGACATTTGGATCACTGGGATCCCATAAAGATGCGGCTCGCATTCTAGGACCCGACGATCAGAATTTGAGGGAACCAATGCTGTTACCAATGCGCGGATCACATGTTCTTCCCAGAGACCCAAATATCACTAATCCCACTTAGGGGCAACTCCTTCAGCTAGTTTGTCCTGTGAATGACTGGGACCGCATGAGGCAAGGTGGTTCAGCCACCAATCAAAACCAAAGGACGTCGCCCGAAGTAGACGCTAGGCGTGTTAGAAGAGACAGAAGCATGGATCCTGAACCGGCTCTAACGAACGCGGAAGTATAAGCGATGGTGCATCAAATCATGACTGATAGTTGCCGATATACCAATGAGATTGGGGTATTGAGTACGATCACACTCCATTCACCGATGACATCCTGAATTTGCAATTCCCTTGACGGTTCAATCTGCCATAAATGTACCGATATGCCAGGAAAATAGATCTGAAACAACATCGTATGAGGTATGCATGGTATATGAACGCCGCAGCCGCGCTTGACACTGTAAAATGTAAATCCTTCCCCATATATCTAGAAGATGTTGCATTAATGTGGTTTACTTGACTTCCCCCACGATCGGTGTCAAGCTTTCAAGAACTAAGCGAATGTTTCATGAATCAGTTCCGACTCCATGCCCGGAAAGCTAAAAGTGTTATTGAACTGTGCAGAATCAAACAGGCCCCTGGAGAATCTCTGAAGTCATACTTGGACCGCTTCAACTTAGCAGTTACCGAAATATGCGATCCTCACGAAAAAACCATTTTAATGGCCTTAATAGATGAGGTCGTTCCAAATACTGAATTCGGAGGTTATTTAGCTGGAAAGCCACCGTTGACTTGGGAGGCATTCTACGAAAAGGCAAATATTCGTCTATGGTGCGAAGAGATATACGCTAATCGAAAGAGAAAGTCTGATGGAGCTTCGAGAGAAGATATCCAAAGTAATGTTGTTGTGAAACAATTCGGCAATAATTCGGGGAAGGTTGAAGTAAACATTGGCAACAAAAATGGAGGAAACATCAATAGGAATGGAAATGGAAATAAAAGAAATAGGAACCGAGGAAATAGCTCTAGAAAAAGACCTCGATTCCAAATTTTTGAGAACTACACACCTTTGAACGATACATTGGAAAACATCTACCTGGATACTTACAACGTCTTGCAATATAAGAAGCCTCCGCCCAGAGACTCCACGGAGAAGGAGCTTACAACTGAATTTTTTTGTCTATTTCATGGAACCTATGGTCACTCTACTAATGAGTGTCGACATTTGAGAGACGTTGTTGAAAAGCTGCTACGGGAAGGAAAGTTAGATGAATACAAGGTTGCCTCAAGAGATAGGGGCAAGGAGGGCATGCCTCAAATCAAAATCAACCTTCTCCTAAACCCACAGCTCAACAAAAAGGTAAAGGAATTGTCATTAACACCATAGTAGGGGGCCCATCCAGCTGGCCATAGCTACAGGGCAATGGACCAGTATGTGAATGCAGCCAAACACCTTGAAGTAGGGGAATGTAGTAACTTCGAGGACACTGCTCCAGTGAAGCAATAGAAAACGATGTCAGATGATGTCATATTTCGTGAAAAAGATGATAATGGAGTTCAATTCCCATCGAGGACCCATTAGTGATCACTACCACTATCGGTCCAACTCTAGTTCATAAGGTATTAGTGGATAATGGGAGTTCGGTTAATATTCTCTTTAAAAAAGCATTCGATCATACGAAACTCGAAGCAAAAGACTTGAAGCCTTGCGTGGGATGGATACGCGGCTTCAATGGGGGCATCGACAGCTCCAATGGGATATGTAGAATTGTCAGTGATATTGGGACAAGGAGACCGCCGGAGAGTGAGAATTCTCCTGTTTGTAGTCCTGGATATCAACTCGCCCTATAACGCCTTCTTGGGCTGACCAGCCCTTGTAGAATTCAGGGCTTGCATCGCTCCCTAGTGCCTGTTGTTGAAATTCCCAACGAAGCAGAAGTGGGAGTAGTGAGAGGCGATCAAGCCACCAGACGAGCCTGCTACATGGAAGAACTGAAGACATTGCTAAAAGGATTAAGCACCAAAGCTAAAGGCACCTCCTCCCATACAAGGGAGGGTTCAACATAGCAATTAAAGGGACCGACCCCAAGGGAATTGCCCAGAGAACTTCCCGAGGACATAGATCCTAGAGAGGATGAAGAGCCTGGGAACGGGAAGGCGACCCCCAACGAAACAACTATGGATATCTCCATTGACGATGTTGATTTGATGAAGGTTTTAAAGATTGGATCCTAGCTGGATCCATTCCGAGCAAAGGAATTAACTGACTTTTTAAAGGCAAATTTGGATGTGTTTACATGGACCCATGCTGATATGTATGGGACATCCCCCTCCGTTATGAGCCACTCATTGAGTATCAACCCAAAACATCCACCCGTTAAACAGAAGAGATGTATGTTAGGCCCGGAGAGGTCAGCAGCCTTAAAGGAAGAAGTGGAGAAGTTGAAAGATAACGGGTTCATTAGAGATTCGACGTATCCCGACTGGATATCAAATCATGTCTTGGTCAAGATATCAAATGGGAAATGGTGAACGTGCATTGATTTTTCGGATTTCAACAAGGCTTGTCCAAAAGATAGCTTCCCACTTCCTAGGATCGACCAGCTGGTGGACTCAACGGTCGGACACGAACTTCTCTCCTTCATGGACGCGTACTCAGGATACAACCAGATCCCCATGCATGTTCCAGATCAAGAACATATAAGTTTTATCACGAACCAAGGATTATACTGTTATGTAGTGATGCCATTCGGGCTAAAGAATGCCAGAGCCACTTACCATCGTTTGGTAAATCGGATGTTCTATAATTAGATTGGAAACACTTTGGAAGTTTATGTAGATGACATGCTCGTGAAATCCAGACAGTCTTCTAGTCATACGCAAGACTTGGTAGAGATGTTTGATATTCTACGAAGGTACGGGATGAAGTTGAACCCCTTAAAGTGCTCGTTTGGGGTGGCATCAGGAAAATTTCTTGGTTTCATCGTAAGTTCTCGAGGGATTGAGATTAATCCTAGACAAATTGCTGCAATCAGGAACATAGAAGAGCCACGAAAGATTAGGGATGTTCAAAGCCTATCTAGGAAGGTTGCAGCGTTGAGAAGATTCATTTCCAAAGCCAAAGACAAGTGTGTCCCATTCTTTGATTTAATCAAACGAGGGAAACGTCATTTCGAATGGACTTCTGACTGTGTAGAGGCTTTCCAAAATCTTTTGGACTTGTTGGAGAAACCCCCGATATTGTCAAAAGCAGTGGATCATGAAGATCTATTCGTCTATTTGGCGGTGTCATCTCATGGCGTCAGCACAACTTTGGTGCGTGAAGAAGACAAGTTCCAGAGGCCAGTATATTATGTAAGCAAGAAGTTAGCAGCTGCAGAACGCAATTATCCTAAAATAGAAAAGCTTGCTTATAGTCTCTTAATTGCCTCCCGAAAGCTCCGTCATTACTTCCAAGCTCATCCGATATACTCGAAGCATCGGGACGATTACTCAAGTGGAATATTGAATTGAGCCAATTTGATTTAAATTTTCAACCAAGGAGATGAATAAGGGGGCAGGTCCTAGCTGACTTCATAACGGAATTCATGATTCCCGAGGAAGAAGCAATGGATGACAAGACTGTCGCTTCATAGCATAAATTAGAACTTAGTCTGTGGAAATTATATATGGATGGGGCTAAGAATGATCGAAGCTCTGATGAAGGAGTTGTTTTAACTGCTCCTGAAGGATGATCCATTTACTACGTCCTACGACTAGAATTCTCTGCCACCAATAATGATTTTGAATATAAGGCCCTAATTGCCGAGCTGAAACTTGCTAAGGAATTAGGGGTAAGAACGTTGGACATATTATGTGACTTCAAGATAGTTGTCTGCCAAGTTCAAAAGGAATTCATAACCAGGGGACCTCGACTTGTTACTTATCTTGAAAAGTAGAGGAGTTACTAGGTAACCTGGAGCATTACAGTATAACTCACATTCCGAGGACAGAAAACCAGAAAGCAGATCGACTGTCTAAGCAAGCAAGCTCGGACAATCCAGAAGAAACCGAAATGGTTCCAATAGAGATATCGGAATCGCCAAGCTTTGACCAAATGGAAGTCAAATTAGCCCAGGAAGCTGAGCTGGAAAGGGAGTCATGGATGACACCGATTAAGAACTTCCTTAAAAACGGAATTCTCTCTTCAAAGAGAGAGAGAGACGAGCTGTAACACGTAAAGCCGCAAGACACGTTTTACAGGACGACATCCTTTATCGCCAAGGATTTTCCATGCCTCAGCTACGGTGCATAGCACACGACGAATCAAGCATGTATTGAGAGATGTACATGAAGGTGAGTGTAGAGATCATACCGGAGGTCAAACTTTGACAAAGAAAGTATTACGATATGGCTATTTTTGACCTATCGTGAATAGAGACGCAACTGATCATTCATGATGCTGCGAAAAATGCCAGAGATTCGCTAAAGTTCCAAGAGCACCCTCAAGACAGCTCAAATCAATGGTTAGTCCATGGCCGTTCGCAATGTGGGGATTAGACATCATCGGAACCCTGCCAATCGCTAAAGGAGGAGATAAATATGCGATCGTGGTTGTGGATTATTTCACAAAATGGGTGGAGGACGAATCCTTAACCACAACCACGACAAGAAAAGTGATAAGCTTTGTGGTCAGGAATACCATTTGTCGATATAGGATACCAAAAACCATTATAACCGATAATGGAACCCAATTCGACAACGCGGAATTTAGAAACTTCTGCCAGAAATATAAGATTGACAAGAGGTATACTGCCGTAGCTCACCCTCAGTCGAACCGACAAATTGAAGTAATAAACAAAGTTATTAAGTCTATTCTTAAAAAGCGGTTGGAACGAGCAAAATCCATGTGGGTTGACGAACTACCGTTAGCTTTGTGGGCCTATCGAACAACCTTCAAGACGGCTAGTGGTCATACCCCTTTTTCACTCTCTTTTGGATCAGAAGCGGTAATTACGGTGGAGTTTAAAGTCCCCTCTCATAGAGTGATGTATTATGACCCAATGACGAATAAAGCGCTCCTCCTAGAGTCCCTGGACATGATTGAAGAGAAGAGGGACGAAGCAAACTTGCGTGCTTTAAGACACCGATGCCAAGTGGCGCGCTATTATGACAGAAAGGTTTGCCTTAGGACCTTCGAACCTGGAGATTTGGTACTGAAGCGAGTCTTCCCACCTCCAGTTCATCTAGGTCCAAAGTGGGAAGGACCATACACCATCCAACGGAAACTTGACATGGGAGCTTTCAAGTTAACGACCGTGGATGGTGAAGAAATTCCTAGAGCTTGGAACGCCCAACATTTGCAGCGATACTTGACTTGAAATTGTACTATTTTATTTTGATTTATAGGCCATGTAAAAAGGCACGACTTTCCTAGAAAAGTCTGGTTAATATAAAAAAAAGATTACAAAGTGGACATAGGTCATGACTTGGCCGAACCACTATAAAATACTATGTGTGATTTACTTTACCTGTTCAAATTTTGTTTTATGTATTTTTTGTGATTGTCATAACATAAGTCGAAAACATTAGACATTTGAATCGATACAAAAGCAAGTGAAATAACCATTTGCATAATGACATAAAAAAGGATGGGAAGTTGACGTCCCAAACTCTAACTCTCACGAGTCGAGAGAGAGTATAAAGGACGGAAAGACGACATCCTTAAGGCGTGAAGGTGCACCATGACAAAAGACCGCCTCGAATCCACTCTAACCTGACCATACGACATGAGAGTATAAAGGTACAAAGAATGGGTACCAATAAAGAAGAATTTTAGCCCCGCCGAAAGAGCTGGGGGAAGCTTAATCAATCTCGAACAAGCCTTAGCCAGGTGCTATATTCAAGATTGATTGGAGGCATACACATCACACACCCTTCCATCAATCATTTATTTTATTTATTTAAGCGACAATTTCTGTGAATGATATTTTCTCTGTCTATACATTTGCAGAGGAATGTGATTCTGACTTAAATTATTGTTTACCACTTGTGCCTATTAATTTCTTGACATTAACAGAAACAGATGACGAACTCGCAAGCATTTGACCTAGTGGAAACGAACTACTTTATTTACACAGGTGCGGGTTTATACAAAAGAACTAAATAAATAACGGCGACGGCTGCACTCGCTACAGCAACAGCGGACCGGGGAATGGGCAAAATGAAGAATAGAACTACCTCTCATTTGGACTTTGGAGTGGACTTCTCTTTCTTGGCAGCTTTAAGTGTTTCCTTCTCCTCTTTTTTAGCCTCGATCGGGATTCGCTTTGGCTTTTTCTTCCCTAGAACTGGAGCGCTGGGATCAGTAGAAGATTTTTTAGAAAGCTCTTCAGTAATCCACCTGGTTGAAAGTTTAACAACTAACCTGGATCCTGGAGGGATTTCCACGAGAGGTTTAACATCCTCGAGATCTTCCTTCTCAGCCTTGGCTTTTAAGAGCTTGTCCTGTTCGGCTTTCATATCATCCAAAGCCATGTCGTCAACATTCACCAAATCCCTAGTCATGACAACATCATCCTTTTCCTCATGCCCATCATTGCCACCGTCGTCTTTTAGGGCACCTATCACATCTTCATCTTAGGGGTTTTCAGTGATAGATGGCTTAGGAATCTCCTGGGAAACCTTTTCCTTATCATTGACCTTTTCCATAGATTTTGAGCCAGTGACTTCAGGATGCTTCTCTTGGATCTCTTCAATAGACCTCAGATCAGTGATTTCTTTCTGCTTCTCATCGGCCTTTTCAACTGGCTTTGCACCTATAGAATGAGAATTAACTGGTATTAGCTCAGGGGAAATAATAGGGTCTTTGGTTGACTGTCCAATAATGTAGCGAAAGGTTGAAATAACCCTAACAAATTAGGGTGAGAAGGTAGAGATACCTT
Source organism: Allium sativum (assembly GCA_030737875.1). Taxonomy (NCBI): domain Eukaryota; kingdom Viridiplantae; phylum Streptophyta; class Magnoliopsida; order Asparagales; family Amaryllidaceae; genus Allium; species Allium sativum. The sequence goes on along the minus strand of CM060912.1, from coordinate 1,012,933,158 downwards.
CGGATGATTTCTCGATTGGGGTAGCTAAAGTCTCTGGTGTCACTTCGAGAATAGGGAATAAAAAAGATGTCTTAGGGATTCCCGGATAATCTGGATCATATCCCTCTGTTCTGGTATCCCCAGGCGTAGCAGAAGAAGAACCAATTTCAAGGATGTTTTCCCCTTAGCTTGACGTGTCTCTTCTTCAGTAACTGCAGCAATGAGTCTACGTACTTCAACCAAGCGCACCAGTTCTTCACCCCTCAGGAATTTCTCCATAAGTTTGTTTTCATCAATGGAGTCCACCTTGAGCTCTTTCTTCTCACATTCAATGATTTGGTCCCACACATAAACCAGAGTTGTCGAGTAATCATCGATCCGAGAAATGTCCCGACGACGGGTCACTTGGCAAAGAACTCTATCATCAATTCACCATAACCATCCAATTACTTCTGGGCCGCAGAAAGCTGAGCTTAGACTCTTCGGCAGGTTTAATGGCGATGCATGTATTCCCTTCGGCCAAGACTGCTCTAGATTCAGCCTCCATTAGTTTGTCTTCCAATTCAGGATTCTGGTTTGCCAAACCAGTAATTTTCTTCTCTAACTCAGCCTTCTCCTGTTCAAGGTAGTGTAAGCCAATTGTGCTTTAACAATCTCCGATTTAGCATCCTCAACTTGCTTCTTTAGATCTAAGTGCTCTTGACTATGGGATTCCAATAAAGTGTGATAGCGCTTCTGTAACTCCTCATGTTGCTTTTTGTAGTTATCAGCATCCCGTTGAGCAAGAGCAAGCTGAGCCTGTGCATCTTCCAAGTCCTTCTCTGAATTTTTCAAGATGCTTTTGTCATAATCAGCCATTTCCTTCATGTGATCGATATCAGTGATTAAGTCTCGAATAATCTTAGAAAGGTTGCGCGAATATTTATACATCTCCATGTATAGCCTGTCCACTAAGTCTATCTTTGCTTTAGCATCATCCGCCCACTTCGAAGAAATAGGCTCAAGTGAAGGAACAAACTGCAAATGATCAAAATAATGATCCAGGAATTGTTTCTTCAAATATGCCAGTTTCTCTTTGTGCTCAGAATCGAGCGACACATGTTTGGATAGGGATAATTCAACATTTCTTCGCTTAGCGGGTACAATGGATATTTCATCTTTACCCGATCTTTTTTCGGAAATTTTATGTTTATTCTACGAATCAACACGCTTCAACGATGGTTTCTCTTAAGGATGCTTTTCTTTAGGAGGGATCGGGTCTTTGGAATGTGGTTTTTCTCCTTCGCGACGATCTTAGTAGCCCTTGTACTTGTTCGGGTTTGACCGATGGAGAGAACGAGAGCGCAAAGAATGAGGACGATTGGAATCATAATGCCTCCTGTCATCCCTTCTGCGGCTCTCGTGGCGATCATGTTCAACATCGGAATCAAATCTAGGCATGCTGGTGCGGACTTTCCTAACATCATAGTGGGGGCGTGTCATCGTTCCTTCAAAATAAGGTACGTAAAGTTCAACACCAATGTTTATGCAACACACAGGTACCCTGACGTGCAGTGCTAGTGTGTTGTGCATATCCTAAGTGATATTCCCCCAACCAACCAGAGCCCAAAGTTAGGTTAGTATGTGCAGTTTCCTTACTCTTCACGGGAATAACTTCTTCTTCAGAAGTAAAGGTAAGAGGGTTCGCTCTGAAATCTTCTGAAGTATAAAGGGTCTCGGGAAAGGGAAGATTTCTCAAACCTTGAAATATAAATTCACCAGCACTGGGGGCATCTCTTTGAGGAGCACCTGACGACAACTCTTTTGGAGAGACCGGTTTTTCAGGAGTGGTAGCATCCTCGGGAGTGATGTATCTATCTTTATCTTTTTCCTCCATATTTGCTAGTATATCATCTTGAGTCGAAGAGGGAGAAGGAGGATCCCTAAGGGGTACTGTTGGATCTTTTAAACTTTCTCCCCTCTCGAGTGGAGTGTCGATTGGCCCTTCAACTGGGGGTATGTACACATAAGGGCCTTCCCCATGACCTATGCTACGAGTTATAGCGACTAGACGATGCCGGTGAAGATATTCATCCACTAAGTAGTCCTTTATGGTCAAGAATTTTTGATCGCCATTGAATAACTGATTCAAGAGATTAAATTGCACCGGATGCTTCTCTTGTGGTGGTTAGGAACTGTAAGTGAAAACAAGCAATGCTTAATATATTTATGATAAAGATCAGAACTGGAGCTCAAAAACTGATGTCCTTACTTGACTTAAGCCATCTTCTGGCACACCCCGGTTGCTGCTTAATATAAAACCATTCAAGTTTTGGGTCCCCAGCTTTGCTGCTAAATGGAACAGTGATGATTTTCCTTTTTGGTACCGATTCAAAGTATACAAAAGACGGGATATCATTGGTCCGATGCTTGAAATTGTAAAAGAAATGAACGTCCACAAAAGTAAGCTCTACACCTAGAATTTCTTTATATGCTATGTACAGAGTATATAGACAAGCGTAGGAGTTGGGATGAAGTTGCATGGGGGAAATCCGCGGTTGTCTCAAAAAATCAACATCGAATGGCGGAAATGGAGGTATTTCCTGCAACATGGCATATTAATCTGGTGATAGCCATATACCCTTCCAGTGGATTATGAGGACGATCTATTTTCGAGGGCAACTCAGTATCTGTTCTAAGAATCCCATGCTTTAGGCAGATCCTTGCAAATCTGTCATTGTCGATCATTGATTCGACTGAATCCTTAGGCGGCTCCAAGATATTAATATTCCCAAACTCATCTGGGGCACGACTATCTCCTACCCCTCATTCTTCTTCCTCGCCTAGAGAGACATCGCCACCGGATGATACGTCACTTTCATGAGTTCCCATTTCATAGTCTGTACCTATGCTAGTCCAACCTGAATCTGAAGTGGAAGATACATCTTCAATGGATGGAATCTCAGATGACGTAGCAGCTTCTTTCCTTTCTGCTAATCTAGACGAGCATCTTTCAACCACAGTTGCTAAACTATCGAAGAAACAATAGCAGGAGTTAGAGTAAAATTGCCCGTGTCCCCCTGTACATGTGTGTGCCAATGTGTGTGCAGTGACAGAATTAAAGAAATACGAAGTAAGTATATAAGAATGCATTACAGAAATAAACAATGCAGTTATGTATCCGTAATCAGTTCAAAAGTTCAATCGAGAAGGGCTCTATCCTAACTGTCCATAATTTCACAAGTTGCACTTGGTGTTAATTTAAATTGACTTGGACATGTTTGTACTTCACATTGAATGCTGTTGGATTGGTTCGGGAGTGAAAGATTTAAGCGGTTTGACTCGGGGATATGGCTAACACAGCGAGGCCAACTCAAGGAACAGTGTATTATTACACATCGGATCGGAGGTCCTAGAAAATGGCGGATCGGTTCGGAATTTTTAAATGGATGGCATTGGATGGGCCTTCGAAGAGGAAGCTCTATTCGGACCGGTCAGCCTCGAACCAAACCTTATCAATGTTTCGAAGCTGACTTCACCTCACTCACGTATCTTTGAAGTCCCTATCCATCTTTAACACTTCGATCCGAACCGGGACTATAGAATTTACTACAAGTACTAGGATCCACCGAACCAGTGTGCCTCCCCTCTTCTTAAAGCATCATCTTCCTTCTTCCTTAATTAAACAAGAGGACCGTCGATAGAGCTTTTAACTCATGAAGGACCTCCACATACACACAGTCGCCCACAACATTATGTTTGGATCATCAGTACCGACACATCGAGGCAGTGAGAATCCCACCAACGACGGCAGCGGTGAGCTGAAAAACCATAAAATCAACGTCGAAATTGATTGAGAAGAATTAACGTGAGTTAATACGGATTTTAAGTACGATTATTGCAAGATCATTGATTAAAAACAAGTAAATAAAGAATTAAAATCCTACCTATGAGTTTATTTCAGAAATTAGAGAATTTCTTTTCGAGATTTAAAAGTTAGGGTTCTAGAATTGAAAGAGGTGGCAATGGAAAGTGAGAGATTATAGAAGAGTGCATGAGTATATACGAAAGAAAGGAATGTCTCTTCATGTTCTGATGGATTAGATGCCTTAACTCGATCATATTAGCAGATGGACCTCACTAACATGAAGCCTTTCAGCCCATTAGCGTAGTAACGGTTGGACAATGGACTGGGTCAGGTGAGACCGATCCGAGCCAAGGGATGGTCACCAATATTAATTCAGTGCATAAGATAAGTCTAAAAAGGAACGAAGAATTTATAAATATACGTCATAGGAGTTTTACCTGAGAATATGACCCAGATGCTGAATGGATCCTCAAAGCTACTAAAAAACGACAGGAATGATTAGTGCATCCAAGATTATATTTATAAGCTTCCAAGAGATACGACTTCGTGAAGCATCAAAACTTTACGAACGGATGGAAGCAACTATTCAATGACTTGAATTCAGAGGTGAACAGATACATCATTTCGAAGCGCATCCTATCTCCAATAAGCATGTACTTCGAGGGGGCAAAATGTTAGCCTACTTTGTGATCGGTCTACACAAAATTAGAAGGTTACTCAACGAATAGATGTGAAGCGAGAATTTTAAGCAGGAGTCTGGATCAGTTCGGAGACAACCGAACTAAACCCGCCTGCTCTGAAGCAATTAAACCAGAAAATATAAATAGAAAACATAACCAGATCGGTTCGGGCTCCTCCGATCCGGACCCCCCATTATCCCATCCGATCCGAAAACCAGAAGCTGCAGCGGTTAAAATGCACGATATCCTGAAGAATCGGAGCAGTTGTGAATCCATTTTTCCATGATCATCCACGAAGAGAGCAGGCTGGCACCATCCTAGAGCCTCCGAAACTGACTTTCAAGGGATGGGCACCACGTGTATCCGAACCGAAGGCTATCTAGAGGAATTTTCTGCCTATAAATATACCACCAAGCATCATTTCAAGGGATCTTTTGGCAAACTTTTGACTCAGGCTCTTTTTGCAACCGAATCTCGCCACTTTATTCAAATCATTATTATCATTCGAAGCACAATTTAGCAAAGATTGAGTGAAATTATCCTTTGTAAAAGTGAGATTGAGTGTTATTTAATCTTGTATTTGTACTTGAATCATTCATCAACAAAGTATAGAGTGGATGTAGGCTCTTTAATGCCGAACCACCATAAATCGCGTGTTTTCTTCGCTTTTTGCTTTCATTTCAGTTAGAATTATCATTCATTTGGGTGTTAGAACCATTTTTGGATCTAACACATGCATACTATAATGCAATGAAAATGAATAATATGTATACATGTTAGACTAGACTTAATACAAACATTAAGTAAATAACATGCTATGAAAAATATAAGTACCAGATTGGCTAGTAAACTAAATCAGTATATTATACATGTACATCTGGGTAGGTGCTTGTTTTAGCAAAGGGTTGTATGCGAAATAGCATTTACTAAAAATTGTAATATTGCAACCACACTTATCAATAACCTAAACCTATTAGGTTAAACATGAGTATTAATAAGCTAAGGGGTCTATCGTTCTTGTTGTTGTATCGAGCTTTGGGGATTCTTAAATCCTTGTTTTGGGGGGCACAAGCTTAGGGTTTTGGCTTGTGTCAATCTGCTGTTTGGAACCCATATCAGTCAGTATTCCTGTTGGTATCTTGTTAGAGGGGGCCTCACACTAGGTAGAGGTCAGGGCACACTTTACTGAACTGGATAGTAAGAGGTTCACATGGGGGATGGTTACTGGTGTGTTCCGGCGGAGTTATGAGCGTGCATGGTTCCAAATAGGGAAGATAAGATGCTATAACACCAGTAAATGGGTCCGTGTCATCTAGTTGCTAGGTTAGGGAGTGATACACTCTATTACCGGGGCTGACATAGGGTACTTATGTAGTAGGGAGCTGATCGCTTTGGTAGTGATTAGGGTACACCTAACCATGCTGATTGTGTAATTAGGTTAACACCTAATCTTGTTATGTAATTAGGGTATACCTAATCATGCTGTTTAATCCTGCTATTTATTTCTTTTGTTAATTCTACTGATATGTAACTAAGTAAAGAACCTAATCCTGTTGAACTTGTTATACTAGTATTATGCAAACATTACCTGTTTAGGATATAAAAGTGAAGCATTACTCGATCATAGTTTATTTCCTTTTTCCTGTCCATCATGCTATTCTGTCTAGTTTATCTATTATGGCACTGTACCTTTCTCATCCAGCCTTTTTTACCTGTCTTGGCGTTTCTATTTTATGCATATTTGTAAATCACTGGAACTCGCCAGACTTTATGTATGACCCTTTTTCTTTCGCCTCTTTCTTCCTCCCCCCCCTAGGTCTTAAGAGTGGAAGCACTCAACAGTGACTGGGATTTCTCTTATAGCTTGGACTTGACTTGGATTCCTTAAGATATACTATTTTGACTTGCTCTCTACTTTAGTATAGCTTAAGGAAAGGGATATGATTTTATGTACTCTGATGCTTTAGTTTATGATATGTTTTCTTTTTGAGACAGATTTGATGTAACTTGTTTTGGTTGTAACTGGCATTTTGAGACAATATTTTAATTTGAATAATGAAGTTTAAAATTTTCCGCTGCTATTTTATATCTATCATGTAAAGTTTCTATAATGTTTACCTGTTGCGCTTCACAAAACTTAATGCATTCGCATAAAATTGACATTAACAGACGTGGGGTATCACATAAACACTAGGTGGTCTTAACTTAAATCGGGTCTTATTAGTCTTATAAAATTGGAAATATCACACCCCAACCTTGTTTTACCAATAAATTTCTCATCTTATGAGCACCATCATGGCCTTGTGCCCCATATCTCGGCTTACTGAACTTTTGCCAAAATAACGCACTAAGTTGATGCTTAGAAGCAATGCCACAATTCAAAATTAATAAAGGTAAAAATCATTTTCTTTTTTATATCTCCTTATGGTACTACCTAGAACATTTTTAAGAGTGCCCAATTCAGCATTTTTCATACATGCACATGTATACGTTAATTTTAACATGATGTTTTTCAATTATTTGATAGTTTGTTACAACTCGTTAAGCTTTAAAATTAACTTAGTTAAGATCAAGAGCGAGATAGCACTATAACTGATTATTCTCAAGATAGGGTTTAAGATCTCTTCCAACCGATGTGGATTATGCCATTTTCCAGACCATAATGAATGGATTTGCCAAATGATCACTTAATTTACATATATAATAGTAATTATTACATTATTAATTTTTTTACCTTACATACTCATCTCTGAGGTTTATATATCTCAATTTTTCAATATACATTACAATATGTTCTTGACATAACAGACTAATTATCATAATGTAAAGATATTGCTGGCATTGGTTTCAACCATAATTTGATATCCTAACTATTCAAACTTCTTGTAGTAAGAGCAAATGCTATATGAATTTGGATTCCATAATGGAGTGCACAATACATGTTTGTGTCTTTGATGCTTATGAGATAACTCATTCTCCTAGAGTGAAAATCCAACCGGAAGTTTATCTGTTATCACCAGCACTATTTATCCATCTAACATCAGTATGCCTTTCTATATGCTTGAAACTACATTATGAAAGGGTTTTAAAATTTTAGTCCAGTTAAGATAATAAAGGAGTCTTTTAGTTTCTTTCCAATGATGTACTATAGGGTTACTGGTATATCGTGCAAGTTTGCATATCGATATGATGTGTCAGACGTTGTACAATGCATATCATACATTATACATCCAATAACACTTGCGTACTCAAGTTGAGTATTGTCACTTCTCTCATTTTTACTTAGATTGATACATGAATCTATGTCGTATTTGCTTCCTTGATTTTTGGGTGTTAAATTGTTGAAGCATAGTTTCAATATAACGTGATTAACTTAGGGCCCGGAATTATATGAAACAAAGCACAAAACCTCAAGCTAGATAATGTTACGATGTGAGTGATAAATAAATCTTAAAATACTAAACTAATCGGTATAGTACAGAACATGGGATAATAATCATAGTTAACATATGCTGCATCCAAAGAGTTAGAACATAACATCATTATATGCTACTTCATGGTCTTCATAAAGGTATCAAAAATTATAAGTATGTCGTCCAGTCTATGTTTACTTTACCTATCTCATCTGGCATCTCAGAATGGCAGACTATAGAGGAACAATCTAAGCAAACATAGCATCATCAAATAGTTCATCACTGTCGCTTAGTGTTCTTGAATATAAGATGATTCTTATGGCACAACTGTAAGCCAAAGACCAAATAAAATCTCGATTCTATGGTGATCAATTCATTCCACTCCGTAAGGCCATGAAATAAACCCATGGTCAAAAGGTCTGAGGTAGTACACAATCCTAAAACTTAGACGCCATCATAGTCCACATGGAGTCTCCGCATACACCCATTACATGAACATATATGAAACCACCAACTGTATACAATCCTTTGAGAATGATTTTATGATGAATCATGGAGATAAGCCTATTCTATTCACATTCATGGTGGAATAAGGTCATATTTTCACTCATGAGCACCTCCTTTTGAACCCACCCTTTGGATCATCTGTTTCGCTTTTGTCATTGAGCCACCATCATTTGGATTCTTTTAGACTTTCACTTTGATCATAGACCTAAAACTTCCGAGTAAACAGATTGAAGAACCCAACCTTTCTTTCTTCTTCATCATCCTGGCAGACTAAAAATTGAACGTTAAACGAACTAAAACACACCATCAGCATGACCTACATGGACTCTTCAGCATAACTCAGATGTGTAGAACCTTCAAAGGCTAAAGGAATTCAAGTCGGTATCAGACATAAGTGATTGGCACAAACCTAATTACTTAGCCAATCTTGGCTAAATATCTATTATCTAACCTCTTCCATTCTTTTGCCTCCTTGAAATCCCCTTTCTTCTATGCTTCAAGCTCCTAAGTCCCCTAAGCCACTCTATAGCCAACAAAAGAGGCTAGTTCTGACTTCTATACTTCTAAGTTCTTGACTTTGGCTCTTCAATTCACTTCCTTTCATCTTCCTGAGGCTTACCTTTAAGTTGCTTACCCTTTGCCTTAAAGCAATCTCCATCTGCCGGTCAAAGTTGTATGAACTCTGGCATGTTTTTCAGCTTGGAGTTAAGAGGTCAGATAAGCTCTAGTCTAATCACGAACTAAACCCTAAGTTGCTCCTCTCCTCTAAATCCTTTTTTCCAAGCCTCATACAGTTCCAGTCACTTTCTCCTGTGTTTTTTCCTAGTTCGACCATTGATTCCTAATCACTTGAAATAATTAGCAAACCATGTCAAAGCAAAGCATATCTAACAAAAATATCATCCACAGCTATTCATTTAGCATACACGATCCATCTAAACATGGTAACATAAATGATTTACCCTATATCTAATTTTATATTAAATGACAATATGATCCAAAAAGGTCGTAAAACAATTTAAAATCAAATCTAGTCTTTTTGATTTCATTCATAAACATCTTTAAAGGTATGATTAAAGTTCGAAACCACTTTAAACATGAAAATCATATCAAACACGATTTTTTTCCTATATGGACAAGTATAGAATGTTGATAGATCAAGAATCACACATCTAATATCCAAATTACCATTTTAAACCCTTAAATCTAATGTGTACATCAACAAATATGAAATCCAAGCAACCTAAATAAAGAATTTATGAACCCTTTTCTAGTTACAGGTCTAGTGATGGATTTGGCTAAGATTAGTATGGAAAAGATAGGATTTTAATGATATTAGGGTTAATGAATGTTTGGGATTGTTTTAGGGAAGTGAAAAATGATTTGGTCCTATCTCATCTTCCTAATTAGGTACAATTCCCAAAATAATTAGTGAAGCTTAGTTGTAGGACTTACAAAATTTTTGGATCCAAAATATTGAATAAGATTTTTAAGAATGAAAAATATTCCTAATAGAAGTACAAGAGTAGTATGACTTCATATGAATTAAATAATTATAATTTATGATCTTCCAATACATAAAATATAGGTTGTTACACTCTTCCCCTTTAGCAGTTTTACCATATAAATCCCTTAAACAAATCAAAACTGGTCGACTGTACTTACCCAACATGCCTTAGCCACATACCCCATAAAATATATCAAATAAGCAGTCAAGCAACCATTGACATAAGTAAACCTATAGTAGCATGCGAGATAATAAACCAAGGCGAAAGAATATACTATAAACAATAGGCTTTGCCAAGCAAAGAGATCTAGATATGCTACCCTCCTCGATTTGCCAAATGGTGACCACCCTTACTTTCGCTCCATTGAATCTTCATCGACTACATCGTCTTCCTCTTCAACTGCTTAGTATCATGTTTGTAAGTACGAACTGAGCTATGAGATCTCTAACTTTTTAGTTCAATTTTTATATCATTAAGTTGATTCGATGCAAGCATTATGCTTAATCTCATGCAGTCTTCCATAACTGAGAAATATGGAACACATTGTGCAGACCTACCATTTTCTTAATTAGGTAAGTTAATCATGTATGTTAAGTTCCCAATTCATTCTACAATTAGAAAACGACTTACGAGTCTCGATGCCAGCTTGCCATTACCAACGAATCGAATGATTTTATTAAAAATAGAAATCTTCTGAATATCATATCATCGACAGGGAACTCTTAATCTTTTCATATCTTATTAGAGTTTCTTTTCTGTTTACCTTAAGAATCTTCCATTTTTATTGACTAATTTCAGCCTTCTCTAAGGATTTTCCTAACAATCTGGCAAAAGAACCAATTTTCCGCCACTTCTCACCAATATGAAGGAATATTATATAGTTAAACATATAGTGCTTTGTGCGATGCCATTTTAGTATTAGACTGATAACTATTGTTGAATTGAATTGATGTATTCAAAGCCCCATAAAATCTCAGCTATAGAGCATAACGCTCTCCATTTACTACACAATTTCGATTTAGCGCTATTGCATAGTAAGTTCGCTTTAAGCCCCACTATTTTCTACTATGTCCTACTAAATTAAGGCTTTTTAGCACCTACTTTAGAAATATTAGTAACCAATTTGGAAGCTGTTCTACTAAACTTGACGGGTAGGTGCACACATTGTCTATCTACCTATTATGATCCAATTTTAATCATAAACCCATCTAGTCCTCGATAATTTGCCAATGAAATCCACTGAAACTTGCGTCCATTTTCACTTGAGAGCTTCAAGTGGTTGCATCGATCCATTTGGCTTCTTCTGCTCCACCTTCGCAAATTGGCAATTTCTTCACCTTAGGGTGAATGTTCCAACATATTTCTTCATCCCTTCCCAATAATATGTTAGCTTTATATAATGATATATCTCGTTATTGATTGGATGTATTGTGAACCTATAGTGATGATGCTACCGTAGCACCTTATCTTACAACCATCTATATTGTGATTAGGAAACCTTCCTTCCTCACGGAGCTAACCATCTCAGTCGAGTCAATATTGTTTCATCTCCTCAAACTCTTCACCTTCTTTTGTCTTTGTTCTGATCTCTATTAGCTTATCTCCTTCCCTTTGAAAGTAGTAATTCGTTTGATTAATGTGGGTCTAATGGTCAAACTTGTCAACATCTCTAACTGTAACTCACAATGAGGTATGAAGTAATTAGCAACAATATACTCCCACTCTCTATGAACATCACTCATAAATTGGCATGCCTTTTAGTCAAAGCATCCATGGTTGCATTTCCCTTATCAGGCTTATGGGAAATGTCATAGTTGTGGAGGTTAAGAATTCCAACAATTGCTGCTGATAAAGTTGAGATCCTTCTAGGAAAATGGTGTTTTAATGATTTATGGGGTGTGAATAACTCAAATCTCTCTCCAAATAGTTAATGCCTTCAAATATTCAAAGCAAATACTATAGTCATCAACATCAAATCATGAGTTGGATATCTCTTCAGTGCAGTTTCAGCCATTGACTAATGGAGGAGATAGCTTTTCCTCTCTACAATAACACTGCACCCAATCCAATACCTTATAAGTTTGTGTTTATTAACAGATCGTCATTCCCATTGGAAGAGTAAATACTAGTTCACTCGCTAATCTCTCCTTCAAACTCATAAATAGATGCTTGCACTTTGCGTCCTAATTAAAGTTTAAACTAATCTTCGTCAAATTAGTAAACAATGTTTCTACTTTAAAAAAGTCCTGGATAAAATGTATATAATATCTTTCTAATTTTAAGAAACTTCTCGTATCAGTAGTATTCTTGGATTGGTTCCAATTTTGAACCACTACTACCTTGGCAGTACCTTTTATAATGCCCTATTCATAGATGACATGATCCAAGAATCTTACTTTACTTCTCTAGAAGCAACACATCAAAAATTCCGCTTTTAACTTGTGCTTCCTCAAAACTCCATGCACAATCCTCAAGTGAGTTTTTGTTTCCTCTCCATTCCAGGTATATTAGAATATCGTTCATGAATATAAGCTCGAACTAATTTTGTTGATCCCTAAAGAAATGATTTGAAAAACTAACAAAATGTCCATAGCATTGGGCAGCCCAAGTGACATAGCTAGCCGACGATAAAAACCAGGCTACATACGAAATATAGTGAATGACATACTCTTTTTCACTACTCTCAATTGGAAAAAACTCATCATCAAATATTATCAAGAGAAAATCTTTACATTGTGAAGTTGATTGAAAAAACCTTTAATATAAGGGAGCATATGTTTACTCTTCCTCATCGCTTTATTTAAGTCGTGATAACCCGTGCACAACCTTAGTGAGCCTTCCACCTTAGCAGTGGATACTATAGTGTGTTCTACTTATATATGCTTCAATGAATAAATCCTCTTCTCAATAGGCCACTTACTTAAACCTCCAACTCTTTCTGCTCTTTGAGTGCCATACGTCTCAAAGGAATAATTGTTGGTCTAATGCCCTTCACAAAACGTATATAGAATACTATCTCCCTATGTGTAACACCCCGCATTTTTAACTAAAAATGATAAAATAAGAATAATTTAATAAATATTCAGAATTAAGTAAAACAGAATGCGCCATTGCGTCCGTCTCGAAATTCTGGTCAAGATAGACATCTGGTTTTCGTAAAACGAACATCGTATAAAGAAGTTATTAAGGTTTGAAGTTTGTATACGTGCAAGAATATATATATATATATATATATATATATTAAGATCAGAAATTCAAAAATAGGTTCAGAAATTCAGTAATCGGTTCAAAATTCGAATTTTGGGAAGGTAGTAGATTTCCGACACAGGGGGGTCGACCCCCTAAGGGGTGTCAACCCCCCTGTCAGATCCGAGGCAGAATACATTTTTCTGAACGTGGACACCTTTCTTGACCAAATTTGTTGATTCTAGGCTATAAATAAGATCCTAGACCCACTGTTTTATTCATCTAATTCAATGGCGAGGACAAGGTGCTGCTCCAACGTAGTTTAATCTAACCCTTTTCTTCTTCAACAATCATGAGTTAGACTGATTCAGAGATCTGTGATTTGACCTCTGCAATGACACTTCTATTTCTTAGATCCAATCAAAGTAAGGTAACTTTCTCGATCCGATCTATTCAATTTTCCTCCTCTTTCTTTTCCTTTCTATTTTAGTAAAAAAGTAGTTAATCCATGGTTGTTAGGTTTTGAATCCTATTAGGGGAAAACCATGGAAGATTAGATCTGGACCAGATCCAGGATTTGGAAAGATTACGAGGTAAGTGGGTTTAAGCTATAGCATTTTAGATAATAACATGTTATCATTTACCATTCCCCATTTTGTATAATCGAATTTGCCAAAATAATTAAGAATTACTGTTATAACAAGTTGAGGTGTTAATATGAATAATTCAAATGTTGAATCAGTTAAAGTGTTGGAATGATTACATGTTGAAAAACAAACTTGTTAGAATATGGGTAATGACTGCTGTTGTTATAATCACATGATTCACTTATGGTATATTATTGAGCAAATGACATGCTTAACTTGTTGGATTTGAATAATTACCTGATTAAATGTTTACATGTCAAAATAGAATTAAACACATGTTAAAAAGGACATGCGATAAAATATAGGCATAATTTGGCGACATGCAAATTGGATTATAGTAAACATATGAAAAGAGAAATATGACTAAAGATTTACATGAAGTAGGAATAATTGTTAAAGAACGAACATGCCTAGATTCACAGTAATTCGACACTGTAATGCTATTAGACACGAGGTTAGATTGCACTTGTGATAGAAGTCTTCCCGGAATCGCCCGACATATCCAGCATTCACAAGTGGTAAATCTAATGTGAGGGGTCTAAGTGCATAACTAAAACATGTAATGGTACAAAGACACGAGGTTAAGTCGACTTGAGGTAGAAGTCTGCTTGGACCCGCCCGGCAAATTTAACGTCCACAAGTGTAGGCTTAATGTGAGAGGTCTAGTGCATAAATATAAATATAAATATATATAACAAGATATGAATAAATGGAAATGATGGTAGTTAAATGTCTAACTCAGAAAATAAGAAAGGAAGGGACGTAGTGGACTGAGTTAGTGCGATGCGAAGGAAAAGTGATGTATTTCCCTAAATGACCTATTTCTGAGAACGTGGTTGCAAGTAAGCCACAATGAATAAAATAAGAAAAAGGAAAGAATTTACTTGCCACTACTGATTTAGATGGGAATACATTATGAAAATAAATCACTGATTCCTTCTATACCTCAAACTGATAAGGTGCATGAAGTGTTTTCCTTAATTAAAATAAGGAACATAGATTACTGTGAATGAACAATAAATGGGTTAAAACTTACAACAATAAATGGTTTAAACGTGGATTGATAAGGTGCATGAAGTGTCACTCTTTTTTTTGAAACCAAATGATAGTAAAACATGATTTTCAATTCTACTATTTTTATTGCAACAAATTTTGTAATAAAATACGACTTTTAAATCTATTCTTTTTATTGCATATAAAATGTCAATAAAAATGTGACATTTAATCTTATTCTTTTTATTATCTCTAAAATGACAATAAAAATGCGATATTTAATCTTATTCTTTTTATTGTCTCTAAAATGACAATAAAAATGCAACTTTTGATTCTATCATTTTATTACCACTAAAATGTAAATAAAAATGCAACTTTTTATTCTACGCATTTTGTCGTCTCTATTTTGACTATGAAAACATCACTTTTAATTCCATCCCTTTTTATTACATGTAAAATGTAAGTATAGATGTTACTTTTTGAATTCTATCTTTTATTTACACCTAGAATGTAAATAAAATGTAATTTTTTATCTATTCCTTTGTTTACCTCTAAAATGTAAATAAAAATATAACTTTTTATTCTATGTTTTTATTTGCATCTAAAATGTAAATAAAAATGTAACTATTTAATTCATGCTTTTATTTTGCATCTAAAATGCAAATAAAAATGTAATCTTTTAATTCATGTTTTTATTTGCATCTAAAATGCAAATAAAAATGCAAATTTTTAATTCATGTTTTTTATTTGCATCTAAAATGCAAATATCAAAAAATGTAATCTTTTTGTTCTATGTTTTATTTGCAACTAAAATGCAAATAAAAAATGTAATCTTTTCAATCTCTTCTTTGTTTACGTCTAATATGTAAATAAAAATATAACTTTCTATTTTATGTTTTCATTTGCATCCATAATGCAAATAAGAATGTAACTTTTTATTAGCATTAAAATTGTATATTTTAATGAATTCATGTTTTGATCAAAAACATGAACTATTTCTCTGTTTACACAAAATTTCAATTTTTGGGTGTCAAAAGTTTCATAAACAAAAATAAAGACTTTTGTTTAACTAATTTTCTATTTACCCAAATGTCTATTTTTGTTGCAAGTTTTATTATAACCACAAAAACAATATTTTATTTGATTGAAAGCTCTAATTCAATCAAACAACATCAAAGGTGATGTTTTTATCAATCAACAAACTAAGTGATATATTTATATTGAATTGAAAGTCCTAATTCAATTCAATAACATAAACAAAGTTGTATTTTTATTGAATTGAAAATTCCAACTCAATTCAATAATATAAACAAAATGATGTTGTGACAATTGTAATTCAATTCAATAATATAAACAAACTGATTTTTTTTAAATTGACAATTCTAATCCAATTCACTAATATAAACAAACTGATATTTTTTTATTGAATTGACAATTCTAATTCAATTCACTAATATAAACAAATTGATATTTTTTTATTGAATTGACAATTCTAATTCAATTCAATAATATAAACAAAATGATATTTTTATATTGAATTGACAATTCTAATTCAATTCACTAATATAAACAAACTGTTTTTTTTATTGAATTGACAATTCTAATCCAATTCACTGATATAAACAAAATGTCCAAAATAACAGATCTATATCAATACATCACAACGGATCAAATCAACAATTTCTAAATTTCATAGTAGCAGATCTAATTCAGTTACATTCATACAACTATTAAACAGCGAGAAAATAATAATTAAATTGATTAATTATTTAAATCAGAAATCTCACAGTCGTGAATCTGAATTGTTTGGATCCGCAAATTTGGCTAAAATTCAACCAGCTCAGAATTGCTTGTTTTTAGACTAGAAACGTAGATCTCTGTCTTACGATCGCGATGCTTTGAAAATCGAGTTATTCGGAATCAGTATGAATGAGTTATGCTTTAATTAAGATTGTTACTTTTTAAATTAAATTAATAAATTAAATAAAAAATCAAATTCAACCTTCTTCCCCAAACACAGATAAAGGACGCGCCTTTTTCCATTAAGTTCGATTCTAGGTCAAGAATTATCCACCAATCCGTCAGGTTTCGAGGCGATCAGAGATCACCACGCCGTAGCACTACAGGAGGTGCACGGGGGGACCCACCTAGGTGAAGCTCGATCGAGCCTAGGGGGTGCGGCGGCGCTATGTACGGTGCTACTTCGGGGCGCTGTATCTTGGCGTTCGTGCCTCCTGGTGATGATCCAACCGTATGGAAATGAGGAGGATGAAAATCTCCACAAAAAGTCAGAAGGAGTGAGGTCTAATTTGTGGTGGATGAGGAGAATTTAGTTGAAGAAGGTGGAGGTGTTCTCAGCCATGTATGAAAAGGTTTCGGCGGCGGCTACCGTAGATATTTAGGTTTTTTAGGAAGACAGTGTATTTTTATAATATTTTAATGTAAATTTTACAAATAAATCCGTAAGTTCTAAACCAACCGAATTTCAGTCCAATAGGAGTTGACCCAACTCAATTCCCCCCGTTCTGGATCCAATGGGCTAGGTCTCGTCGGCCCAAACAACTGTCTGTGGCCTGAATTCTTTATTTATATTTTAAATCCTTTACTAAATTAATTTGATCATATATTTAAATTCACCGGGGCAACACACGGACTTAGAAAATTCCAGAAAAATTATTTCTGAGTTTTTTTTGACGATACGGTCCTAACAAAATTAATTTCGTCGAATTCCGAGACCGTTTGAAAAATGGCCATTTTCAAGTCGATCAGATTAGACTAAAATAGACAAAAGAACATTTTCTTTTTCCACACTCACATATTAATTTCAAAAATTCAGGAAAATTAAACTTAGAAATAATTTGACATTTCGAATCCAACAAAAGTGGTTTCGTAAAAAACGGAGGTCGTTTGAAAAACGACCTCTTATACGGGCTGTAAATATACTATAGCGACCATTCTGAATATTCAACTGACCATAACTTTTGATTCCCGCTACGAAATTTTGATTTTCCGGATTCGTGGGAAAGATATTTTCAAACAAATTTAGATATTTTTGGTTTCACTAAAATCCGTTATACTTTGCATCTGGTACATTCAGTCAAAGTTCAAGTTTGACTTTTCAAACTACCTTGCTATTTCTAATTCCTTTTGAAATCAAAATAAATATACTAGCTCTAACTTCGATTAAAATAAATTTTTAATCGTTATTATTTAAAATAAATTATTTTAACTATTCAAAATTTACTGAAATAGACAAAATAAAAATTTTAAATTGGTTCGGATTTTTCGGGTTGTTACAATAACGCTCTTAGACACGAGGTTAGATTGGACTTGTGATGGAAGTCTGCCCGGAACCGCCCGGCATATCCAGCATTCACAAGAGGTAAATCTAATGTGAGGGGTCTAAGTGAATAATCAAAACCTGTAATGGTGCTAAGACACGAGGTTAAGTCAACTTGTGGTAGAAGTCTGCCCGGACCCGCCTGACAAATCCAGCCTCGACAAGTGTAGGCTTAACATGAGAGGTCTTATATAAAAATATATATATATATATATATATAACAAGATATGAATAAATGGAAATGATGGTAATTAAATGTCTAACTCAGAAAATAAGAAGGAAGGGATGTAGTGGACCGAGTTAGTGCGATGCGAAGGAAAAGTGAAGTATTTCCTTAAATGACCTATTTCTGAGAACGTGGTTGCAAGTAAGCCACATTGATTAAAGTAAGAAAAAGGAAGGAAATTACATGCCACCACGGATTTAGATGGGAATACGTTATGAAAATAAATCACTGATTCCTTCTATACCTCGAACTGATAAGGTGCATGAAGTGTTTTCCTTAGTTAAAATACGGAAAAAAAATTACTGTGAATGAAGAATAATGGGTTACAACAGTAAATGTTTTAAACGAGGAATGAGAATAACCTATTATAAATAAATAACGTTAATGAAAATGTTGCATAATAGGTAGACTTGTCCTAGGATAAGTGAAGATTATAACTTAGGTTATAAGAAACTAGTAAGGAAATGGGATAACTGGTGAAATGAGATAAGGGGCACTTTTAAGTAATCGGTAAATGGGGAAAGCCGGAAACCAGTTGAGAAAAGAGGGAAAATATTTGAAATATAAGAAGTTATACTTAATTTTAAATTAAGTAATATGTAAACTTGCAAGTTTGAAACCTGTTGTTAAGAATAACATGTTTGGACTTGTGCTAGAGACAAGAGGAAATTATAACATAAGGTTATAATAAATGAGTAAAGGAAACTTATGAAATGAAATAAGTTATATTTATCATAAATGGTAAGTGACATCTTAATTAGAATGTGAATTGAGATATACTTAATAACATATTAAGTAGAACATGTTATTGTAACCGTGAAATCAAACAAGAATATAAAAGGGATTGTGGATTACAGACCTTGGACCACAATCTAGAGAATAACATGTTGTGGGATTATTAATAAACTTAAATGGGTTAGGTTATATAACTAAAATTAATAAGCAAGAGGGGCCCATTCCTCAGAGATATAAGGGGCTAGGAAGAACTTGGTAGCCTGAATAAAAAGTTAAGGTAATCAAGTTAAAAGGAAACCTATTAAGATAAAGCAAGCGCATAAAAGAATGTTTAGACATAGGGTCTAACAAAATATTAAATTAAGGCGCTTGGACGAGTCCGCGCGTTTGAGGGTGAATAACCCAATGGGGTATATCATCGTGGTGTTATAAGGCATGAGGGGAGCGCACATTCATCTGATTGTTCTGACGACTCCGAAGGACTGGAAGGGGAAGCACGCGGCTTCTTGAGATATGTAAGGTGCTTATAGTAGTCCTTTGTGTAGTGGCCAATGCTTAGGTTGTGCTCGCAGGGGTTGGGTCTGCGCGTAACTATTAGGTGGGTGGGCCGTGATTGCAAAAATAGCTATGTAATCAAAATGCTATGACGCATTGACACTAGGGTGATTCGGCGATTGCCTCAATGGGGAGGCGAAGGGTCACGACCAACAAGGATAGTAGATCGTCGGATACCCGTCATCGGCAGCCTGTGGGATGCAGAAAGACTAGAGCTAAAACCAATAGACCATTCACCCTTCATTATCGGGGTACGACGGTTGAGGAAAGACGCCAAATGGATGTTTAGATTGTTTTCTTTAGGGGCAGTCGTTTAGCTCTTGTAGTCTTTACTAGTTGAGGGATGGGCCGGGGTGGGGCCATAGCCACCGTGAAAACAGACCCTGGGTATATCTGTATATAGAGGCTCTTAAAGACAGGCCTGTACAGATATGGAAAAGCTCCCGACCGAGTTCTGTGCTTCTTGTATCGCTCTACCAAGGAAATCGGTGCACATTAGAGGACGTGCGGTTAAGGTATCGAGCTACAATTCAAGATACATATGTGGGACAGTCAAGATACATGCATGTCGGCTCTGGGTGGTGTATTGTAGACTTAAGGGCATTACTCCGGTATGATTTCTAATTCGATCGACGATGGTAGTCCGTACGCTTATGTAGCGTAGTAATGACAGATATATGCGGAACATAACATTGTTATGTAGAGATCCGTATGTCACTCCGGCGTAGGATAAGGGACTGCGTTCACTTCTGTGGCATTACGGTGGAGACTGTGCGAGTGGGGTACCATGGGGTATACCTCAGTATTGAGGGGTAGCTACATATATACTGTGTTAGGTTAATCAACTGGGAAGTAAATGAGAATGACGTGTGTGTAAGCCTTGAGTGTTGTTAACCCAAGTAACCTAATAAATAAGAAAATATGATTGAACGGTATATGTAGGATTATCCAAAGTGTATAATTTAAATCCAGTCACCAAAACTTGTGTTCAGATCCCCCTCCTCATAACATACTCGAAGGTTAGATTTGTGGCAGAGACATGAGACACTATAGTTTTGGATACTGGTTAGGCAATATTATTAATACGGTAAGGTTAAATTTCGTCCATTCCGCTGCGAGATATTTATGAGCTCTGACATATTTTATGTCTCTGTCTTTTCTGTAGGATACCAGAGCAAACCGATCCGGGTTTCAATAGATTGGAATTTTGAAGAAGAAAAACTGGTCTGTCAGAATTTGGGTTGTTACATCTGGTATCAAAGCTTATGTTTAGGATTCCTGTATAGATAGCGAGTGAACGTATTTGTATTTTTAAAAATATAAATATATTATATATATACACCTAGATCCAGAGAGAGATCCACTAAATAGAAAGAGTATAATATAATAAGAAATGGGATGTTTATTTTGTACACTAAAGGAATGAATATGGAAATCGAAGACCCTTAGGTAATTTGGGTGAAAGTGTACAATGTACTTTAAATGGAAGGAAAGGGAATCCCATATAATTTGTATTCCAGGTTAGCGGGCTTGAAAACCTTATAAATTGGAAAAGGTTGAAAAGAGAAAAATGGATTAGGAATATATATAGTTGACAGAATTGACCTTGGGGAGTGTCTAGGAAAGCCTTGAAAATTGGAAACCCTCTTTGAGTCTAACCCCATTGTTAACTTTTAAGAACTTGAAATTATAAAAAGAGTTTTGGGAAAATGGTTTATGGTGTTTTCAAGTTTTAATCTTAAAAGTTGTAGTTCTAAAATATGTAAGGAAGTACATATTAGGTTTTAAAGTAAAATGGGGTATATTTTGTAAATAGTGATTTCTTGTGAAAATTTGGCTAAAATAAAATTCTCTCAGTAAAAGGTGCATATTATAGAGCATCTATAGCTTGTTAGTTTTCTTGTTATATTTCATACAAGAATTTTTAATAAAGGATGTTTTGAAGTCTCTATTCTTATGATAATCCTTTTTGATAAATTACTTTGGGTGGACAAAATAAGTTGTAGAAATTAAGAGTATAGTAGATGTTTGCACATTGTAGTAATAGACTGATCTGACCTTATAGGTAAGAACAAGTCATAAATCCGATTGAGAAAATAGTTGTCCTCATTTACTCTAGTTTTTATGATTTGAAAAAAAATAATGATTTACATTTTTTTTAAGATGACATGTTTTTTATGGTTTGGAAAAAGCAAGTTTTGATGAGGAAAATAAAGTTTCGACATTTTTTAAGTTTTTGGAAGAAAGTTTAAATGAAAAAGGCCAAACCATGTTTTAAAAGTATGGAGTAGGTGAGGATTAGTGCCTAGGGAAGACGGGAAAATTTTGAGGCTATGAAGCAGATAGCGAGAATTATCTTGGAAATAATAGTAAGTTCCCGTAGAATGCGTAAGCATTGAAAAGCCTAGGGCATTGCCCAAAACAATTGTTGGTACACAGCTAGAATTAGTAGCGACTACTAGATAGTAAAGGGCAAGTAATTGTTTAGATCATGTTGCTAATTTCCATGTTAGGGGTAAAACCCGGTACTACATTTCTGTTGGGACCGTTCCATTATTTTGTTTTGTTGGGTAGTTAAGGTAACACCTAAACCTGTCATGGATCCCATGGTGTGGACTTTTCTGTCTGAGGGGGACATAGTCCCGAGATTCTTGGCCCTTAGTAATAGATGTGTAGTGTGTTAGTTCTCCTGTTTTAGTTGGAGGACTAGAAGGCTTATTTAAATTTAAACTTAGATCAGATGATTAAATAAGCTAAGAAAGAGAGAAATGGTACAACGAAAAAGGAAACAACAAATTCAGTGAAGCAACAAAACTTGACAACTTATGAGAAAAGATGAATAAGAGTAAAAATTTCCAAGATAAGATGGTAATGAAAAACAGTAACAAAAGAAAATTTTCTTATGTGGGCTGTGCTTGGATTGGAAAACAGGGAATCTTTATAAACAGTTTCATAAAATCCAAGTACGGTTGGAAAAGGGTACATAAAAGAAAAGCGGAAGATGTGGACTTTTCTGTTTTCCACCTTTTTGTAACATAAGAATTCGAATTTAGAAAATTAGTTTTTTCTACAATTCAAAAAATAAAGTTGGATGAAAAGCATTTTGATTTTAAAAATATTGCATTCATGTAGAACTTCCAGTATATTTAGGATGTAAGAATCATGTTTTAAAAGGATTTTTAAAAAATTTGCATACACATAGAAGGTACCGCTTAGGCATACATGCATTATTATATTATATTTCACTTTGCACAAGTGCACGATGTTTGCAAAAATTGGATGCACACATGATGGATGTATATTAAGCGAGGGGTTATTTGAATTCTACCCAAATCAAATTTCAGGGACGAAATTTCCTAAGGGTGGGAGAATGTAACACCCCGCATTTTTAACTCAAAATGATAAAATAAGAATAACTTAATTAAATATTCAGAATTAAGTAAAACAGACTGCGCTATTGCGTCCGTCTCAAAATTCTGGTTAAGATAGACACCTGGTTTGCTTAAAACGGACATCGTATGAAGAAATTATTAAGGTTTGAAGTTTGTATACGCGTAGGAAGAAAATATATATATATATATATATATATTAGGATCAGAAATTCAAAAATAGGTTTAGAAATTCAGAAATTGGTTCAAATTTCGAATTTTGGGAAGGTAGCTGATTTCCCGTCCAGGGATGTCGACCCCCTAAGGGGGGTGTAGACCCCTGGGTCGACCCCTTAAGGGGTGGGTCGACCCCATAAGGGGGGTCGACCCCCCCTGTCAGATCCGAGGTAGAATACATTTTTCTGAACGCGGGCAACTTTCTTGACAAAATTCATCGATTCTAGGCTATAAATAGGACCCTAGACCTATTGTTTTATTCATCTAATTCAATGGCGAGGACAAGGTGCTGCTCCAACGTAGTTTAATCTAGCCTTTTTCTTCTTCAATAATCAAGAGTTAGACTAATTCAGAAATTTGTGATTCGACCTCTGCAATTACTCTTCTATTTCTTAGATCCAATCAAAGTAAGATAACTTTCTAGATCTGATCTATTCAATTTTCCTCCTCTTTCTTTTTCTTTCTATTTTAGTTAAAAAAAAATAGTCAATCCATAGTTGTTAGGTTCCGAATCCTATTAGGGGAAAACCATGGAAGATTAGATCTGGACCAGATCCAGGATTTAGATAGCTTACGAGATGAGTGGGTTTAAGCTATAGCATTTTAGATAATAACATGTTATCGTTTACCATTCCCCATTTTGTATAGTCTCATTTGCCAGAATAATTAAGAATTACTGTTATAACAAGTTCAGGTGTTAATATAAATAATTCATATGTTGAATCGGTTAAAGTGTTGGAATGATTACATGTTGAAAAACAAACTTTTTAGAATATGGCTAATGACTACTACTGTTATAATCACATGATTCACTTGTGGTATATTTTTGGGCAAATGACATGCTTAACTAGTTGGATTTGAATAATTACACGATTAAATGTTTACATGTCAAAATAGAATTAAACACATGTTATAAAGGACATGCGACAAAATATAAGCATAATTTGGCGACATGTAAATTGGATTACAGCAAACATATGAAAAAAAAATATACCTAAAGATTTACATGAAGTAGGAATAATTGTTAAAGAACGAACATGGCTATATTCACAGTAGTTTAACACTATAACTGTGACGACCCAAACTTCCGTGGTACGAAAGTAAGGATAATCATAGGAGTATAACATAATTAAAACAATAACAGATCTCGGATAATAGCAAAACATATAAATCATTGCAGCGGAAATGGAAATGTCGTCACAAACATCATCGCAGAACATCAGAGTACGCAGTACAGGATACACTTAGCAAAATAGATGTCTAAAACAGGGAAAGAAATAAAGTCTAAATCAGGATACGCAGATTCCCGCTATGAAATTTCGATTTTCCGGATTCATGGGAAAGATATTTTCAAACAGATTTAGATATTTTTGGTTTCACTAAAATCCGTTAAACTTTGCATCCGGTACATTCAGTCAAAGTTCAGGTTTGACTTTTCAAACTACCTTGCTATTTCTAACTCCTTTTGAAATCAAAATAAATATACTGGCTCTAACTTCGATTAAAATAAAATTTTAATCGTTATTATTTAAAATAAATTATTTTAACTATTCAAAATTTAGTTAAACAGCCAAAATGAAAATTTTAAATTGGTTCGGATTTTAACGGTTGTTACAATCTCCCCCACTTAAAAGCTTTTCGTCCTCGAAAACGAAACCATATTAAAGTAGGAAACAAAACGGAAAATGTAAGGTATTATAAATGTACCTCAACACAAAGTCACTCGGAGATGTCCACTCTGCACTTGGGATAGGCCTGTTTGATGCTATCCTCAGTCTCCCATGTACAGTCTCTAGGATCCCCGCTCCACTGCACCTTGACTAAGTGGATCCTCTTGTTCCTCAGCACTCGAGTCTCTTTGCCAACAATTTTCACTGGCTCCCTTCTTAGTGCTAGGGCCGGGGTAATCTCCAAATCTCGTTGTGCTACCTCCTCCACAACTAAATATGGATCATGAACATGCTTCCGGAGTTGGGACACATGAAATACATCGTGGACTCCAGGAAACCAGTCAGACAACTGCACTCTATAAGCGAGAGTTCCAATCCTTTCTAGAATAGGGAATGGACCAATGAATCTGGGTGTCAATTTCCCAGTCTTCCTAAATCGAATTACACCTCTCAGTGGGAAACCTTTAAGTATACAAGATCACCGATAGAGAATTCTAAATCCCTTCTTCGAGCGTCTGCATAGCTCTTCTGTCGGCTTTGGGCAGCCAGTAATCGCTTCTTAATAAAATCAACTTTATTTGATGCTTCGCGAATCATGTCGGGACCTAGTACTAATCGATTGCCGGGTTCCACCCAACATGCGGGAGATCTGCATGGCCTGCCATATAATGCCTCAAATGGCGACATCTGCAAGCTTGCTTGGTAGCTGTTTATTATAAGAGAATTCAACCAAGTGCAAATGATCTTCCCACGACCCACCAAAATCTAGAATGCATGCTCGCAACAAGTCTTCCAATATGCGATTCACCCTCTCAGTCTGTCCATATATCGAAGGGTGATAAGCAGTGCTCATATTCAGCTTAGTCCCTAGCTCTTCTTGGAAAGATTCCTAGAATTTGCTAGCAAATATCGGATCGTGGTCACTGACAATGCTACCGAGAACTCCAGGTAGTCTGAAAATCTCTCTGAAATAAAGATGTGCCAAACTTCGAGCTATTCTATTGGATTTGACAGGGATGAAATGGGCAGTCTTTGTGAAGCGATCTACAATCACCCATATACTGTCATTGCCTTTCCTAGTACGGGGGAAACCATCAATAAAGTCCATAGAAATTTCGTCCCATTTCCAACTTGGAACCCCTAGCGGTTGCAACAGACCTGCTAGCTTTTGCTGATCGATTTTGACTTGCTGACACGTGGGACATCTAGCAACATATATAGAAATGTCTCTCTTCATAGATCTCCACTAAAATGTATGTTTAAGGTCATGATACATCTTGCTCACTCCCAGATGAATGCTGAGCTTAGACTTGTGACATTCGTCCATTACCTCCTTTCCGAGCTCAGAAAGATTCGGAACAGAAATTCGGCCCAATAGCCTTAGAACCCCTTTGTTGTCAATCTGGAAACTCGTGGGTTTGCCTTCCCTGACTCTTTTGCTGATTCTCTAAATAAATTCATCATTCTTCTGAAGAGCAGAGATCTTATCGTTCAAGGTAGGGGTAATAATGAGATTGGCAAGGAAAAGATTGGTGTTGGCCGTATTCTTCCTACTGAGAGCATATGCCACTACATTGGCTTTCCCTGGAGTATATAAGATGTCCAGGTCATAGGGTGCAAGGAATTCAACCCAACGTTACTGCCTCAAGTTCAAATCTCTTTGGGTGAACAGATACTTTGAGGATTTGTGATCAGTACACAGCTTGAATTTCTCGCCCAAGAGATAGTGCCTCCATATCTTTAAAGCAAATACAATGGTCATAAGCTCAAGATCATGAGTGGCGTAATTCTTTTCATGTAGTTTTAACTGGCGGCTAGCATATGCGACAACTTTGTCTCTTTGCATTAGCACCACACCAATACCTTAAATAGAGAAAAGAATAACATGTTAAAATAAGATTTGACATTAGAAAAATGTCATTTCTGACATGTTTATTTTGGATGAAAAGGATAACCTTCTCTAGAAGCGTCTATCCAGACTTTCAGATCCTGATTTCCATCAATAATGGTCAACACAAGAGCAGTGATCAACCTCTGTTTCAGCTCTTGGAAAGCTGCCTCACATTCGGGTGTCCAAATGAACTTGGTATGCTTCTTAGTCAGCTTCATCAATGGACAAGATAATTTCCAGAAATCCTTAACGAATTTCCGATAATAGCCAGCCAGACCTAAGAAACTTCTGACTTCAGTAGGCATGGTAGGCTGCTTCCAATCTTTGATGGCCGAGATCTTTTCTGGATCTACCGAGATGCCTTCCTTAGATACAACATGGCCAAGGAATTTCACCTCTTCTTGCCAGAATATGCACTTGGAGAATTTGGCTTTTAACACATTTCTACACAAAATCTCCAAGACTTCTTTCAGACGCTTTTCATGTTCAGCAGTGGATTTAGAAAAGATTAGGATATCATCGCTGAACACCAGCACAAATTTATTTAAAACATCGCGGAAGACTCTATTCATCAGATTAACGAAGTATGCTGGAGCATTGCATAAGCCGAAGGGCATTACTAGCCATTCAAAAAATAAGTCTGGTCCTCTGAAAGCTTTCAAAGGCACACATTCTTCGACAATGCGTAGTTGGTGGAAACCTGTAGCTAGGTCCATCCTAGAGAATACTCTTGCCCCCATTCAATCAGTCTAGCAGATCATCAATGCGGGGTAGTGGGTATTTATTTTTTAGAGTCTGCTTATTTAGATCTCGGTAGTCCACACATAGCCTTAGGGTACCGTCTGACTTTGGGATGAAAACCACTGCTGCACCCCAGCTTGAGAAGTTAGGCCTGATCAGACCCTTCCACAAAAGTTGCTTGGTTTGGTTGCTCAGTTCCTCATTTTCTTTCAGTGACATCCTCATAATAGGGTGCACAACTGGCCTTGCATTCGGAACTAAGTCAATTCTGAAATCGATTTCTCTACGCGGAGGTAAGCTGTCAACTTCTTCGAACACATCCGCATAGTCTCTAACGATAACAATATCCTCAACAGAAGCAGGAGTGACTTCTAGAGAAGACCAGAATTCTCTCTTATCTGTAGCTGATCCGTGGCATGGTATAGTCATCATATTTCCGAATTTGGTTTTAATTCTGTCTACTCTTTCTACGCATAGTACCTCGGCCTCATATTTTGTTAGCCAATCCATTCCAAGTATGATATCATACCTGGAGAAATTCATGATGATCATATTAAAAGGAAATTGGAAATGAGAGTAAGAAACAGGCACTCTACAGTACTGATCGAGAATAAGTGAGCCCCATATCGGGCTATGGGCTTTCTTTAAGTTTTCTGGGTTTCAATTTAAGCTTTTTAATTGTGTCATTAGATATGAAACTTCTAGAGGCACTAGTACCAAACAAAAATGTAATAGGGATGTTCTTAATATTAAGAGTACCTCCTAAAACATCAGGTTTACCTCCTTCGGAAGAAGCCGGTGCAGCCGTTCCGTCATAGACATGTGCCAACTGAGAACTCTTCAGTAACGGGCAGTTTGGCTTGATATGCCCCCTCTAGTGACAATTATAGCACTCCCACTTATCTTGAGAACTTTGGCTAGGCCCAGAATCATTCCTCTTTTGTCTCTTGGGAGCTCAGCATTCATAGTCGAAGTGCCCCATTTTATGACAGTTGAAGTATTTTCACCTTTGATTTATCCCTTTTCTTCTTTCCTTGGGGCTTGGCGGTAGAAGAGCTGCCTGCCTCAGGTTTCTTGTCCGAGTCCTTTTTCTTGTTGTTGGCTTGATTCCTTTCTCGATCTTGCTGAGAACCTTTCTGGTCAATCTCTTCATATCTGCAGGCCATCTCGATCACTTTAGCAAATGGACGCTCGATGTGTGCCGTCACCCTATTATGATACCTCCTTGCCAGACCATTTATAAATCTCTTATTTTTCTGAAGCGGGTCTTGAACTAACTTAGGGGCATATCTGGAAAGCTCGTCGAATTTCTTTACATACTCAGCAATCGTCATACTTCCCTGTTGGATGTTGGCAAACTCGTCATGAAGGCATTCATCTTCATGAGGCGGAATAAACTTCTCATTGAAAAGCTCTTTAAATTTCTCCTAAGTTACATCAGCTTCATTACCACCCACCATAGCCGTTTCCCACCAAATCTGGGCTTGGTCCTTCAGGAACCATGTCGCCATAAATCGCTTCCTATGATCTTCAAGCTCTAATCCTCCCAAGATTTTCTCAATCGTCTTAAGCCATGCTTGTGCCTTTGTCACCGTCTCTTCGCCTGTGAAATGCACGCCTCCTAGATTCTTAATTTTCTTTGCTACCTTGTCTAGATCAAAAGCACATGGAGTTGGTGGTGGTGGTACCTCAGCATCCAAAATGGGTTGGTCCTGGGCAGCTGGGACTGTGTTTCTTCCTTTGGCCCTGCCTGGTGCTCCACCACGACCTCTTCCTCTAGTTCTGGATCTTATACTCATTTCTCAATCATTCTGTATCATCAAGGAAAGATTCAGACTAAGAGAAATGATAATTTCAAAGGAAATGTTAAAAGTAGGGACATACAATAAGATGATAATGAAGTAATGACTGATTAATATGTGCTATTCTGCCGTCCTCATTCTAGAACATTACTAATCCTATCTCTAATGAGCTATTCATCTTAGAATACAACAGATTATATCTAGACGAATTTTTCTACAAAAGTTATACTCCTTAGCTAAGGTTAACCTTTAGCTCTGATACCAAATGTGACGACCCAAACTTTTGTGGTACGAAAGTAAGGATAATCAGAGGAGCATAACATAATTAAAACAATAACATATCTTAGATAATAGCAGAACTTATAAATCATTGCAGCGGAAATGGAAATGTCATCACAAACATCATCACATAACATCATAGTACGCAGTACATGATACATTTAGCAAAATAGATGTCTAAAATAGGGAAAGAAATAAAGTCTCAATCTCCCACAATACATTAATACTCAATACTATCTTAATGTCTTAAGAAGTAGATAAAAAGCTAAAAAGAAAAGATTCTTCATCATCTTCATCAGCAAGCTCCAGTCCAGAAAATATCCATACCTAACACCTGTCATTTGGCTGCTCGTGTGGAAAGAGGGCACCCGAGTTTGCAAAGTGAAACAAACTACGAGTCAGTCATAAGACTGGTATGAGAAATCTTACTGAGCTAACCAATTGGTTAATCACTGGACCACGCTGCTAATGCGGAATGGGTTTACTCCATTGGATTGCCAGTGCATAAGTTTTATAAATTTTAGGTCAAAAATAACGCAATGCTTTTTAGAAAATGAAATCACTATAAGACTCATGTCCCATCACACAATGCAACGCAGACCGGAGGATAGAGTTTTACCTTATAATGATAAAAAATTCTTGATACGTAGAAAATAATATTTTTAATATTATTATTAGTGTCTAGTATGAATTAAAATACTTCAAAGTAAATGTATCAATCTAGACGGCATAGCTATCACATACTATGTCGCCATATATAGGTTTACAATCAAGACCGTAATGTTGTATTGGAGGTTGGTTTCCACCATGAGTCAAGGCTAGGGACGATCTCCTAACCAATTCGAGACACTCTAGCAATGTCTCAGGATTCCCCGTAGTGAACCCTTGGATGCAACAGGGCCTATCCACAAATAATGCTAGTGGATTAGTTATGCCTGAACACACGCTCCCCGATCCTATTGGACCTATGAATTGGCCATTGGCGGCCAATAAAAAAATCCGAGGCGCCTCATTCCATCAACCACATAAGTAAAAATGTCGGGCCTTGTAAAAACCCAAACACCACTTCTAGCTAGAAAGAAACGTGTTCACTCCATGCGTTCCCTTGTCCCGTTTTTGAAGCTACCGGGGTGTGAGGCTCGCGAGGTAACGTAATACACAAAGCTATGCCAAAATAGGCTATGCTTTGATCATCATGTACAAGGCTCTGCTTTTCAACAAAAGCCTCGATCAATTGCATCTTGGCATGCCACATTGACAATTCACGCCATGCGATCGATACTTATAAATATAACCTTTGAGCTCATACATCTCAAAGAAGGGTGTTAAGCAAGTGAATAAATCCTCCGCCACCACAACTATATATTAATAGATATCAATTTAATTACACAGAATGAAATTCAATGTCGTACATACATCCATTTACAAGTCCGTTCTGGGTCTGAACGAAACCGGAGTCACCTTATTCCTCGTCCCATATGTCTAATACAGAAGTGAGGTGCTCATGTATCCGAACAATCAACAAGTACGTCCGGACAACTACCACTTTAACCCTTTATTGGTAGCTAGCCAATGCCAAGCATTAGAAGTTATCCTTTCGATGTGAAGATCGTCGGTCTTCAATCGCCGCTTTAAGATCTTCGATTTAGATCGTCGTGTGACCATTTGAAATGAGATTTAACTCGGTCTTTTCAAATGATCCTCGCATATATATAGTTTAAAATCATTTCATATCAATAATGGTATTTAATAATGATTAATCGCTATTTTTATTTATATAAAAATAGCCAAATTTATTTAACGACACTTCGGGTCGATGGGCGGCCCTGGCGCTATTTTTACCAAAATTTGATTTACACTTATCTTGAAATCTAACTGTTGAAATTCGAAAAAATTTATATCGTTGGAAAGATCTTCCTCAAACGGTCCTAAAGGTTCCGGTTTTGGGGAAATCCGACGATCGGATCTTACGGTATAACCGTTTGAAGTCACGATTGCCGAAACGCGAACTACCACACATGATTCATTTAATTTTGATTAATATATATATATATATAATTCGTTTGGCGATTTCAACTACTTTCAAACAATCTCATGCAAGCCAAATACAGTCCATATTCATGTTAGAAATTTTTACACATGATTTTCTAAATCTTAACTAACATGTTAAAAGTGACAGTTTTAAACAAATCATGTTTTAATGACTAATTCTTTTCAATGGAAATTAAATTACATTGGAA
Source organism: Allium sativum (assembly GCA_030737875.1). Classification (NCBI taxonomy): domain Eukaryota; kingdom Viridiplantae; phylum Streptophyta; class Magnoliopsida; order Asparagales; family Amaryllidaceae; genus Allium; species Allium sativum. The sequence goes on along the minus strand of CM060912.1, from coordinate 1,012,901,314 downwards.
ATATATTTTCCTAATGTCACTCTTTTTTTTGAAACCAAATGATAGTAAAACATGATTTTCAATTCTACTATTTTTATTGCAACAAATTTTGTAATAAAATATGACTTTTAAATCTATTCTTTTTATTGCATATAAAATGTCAATAAAAATGTGACATTTAATCTTATTCTTTTTATTATCTCTAAAATGACAATAAAAATGTGATATTTAATCTTATTCTTTTTATTGTCTCTAAAATGACAATAAAAATGCAACTTTTGATTCTATCATTTTATTACCACTAAAATGTAAATAAAAATGCAACTTTTTATTCTACGCATTTTGTCGTCTCTATTTTGACTATGAAAACATCACTTTTAATTCCATCCCTTTTTATTACATCTAAAATGTAAGTATAGATGTTACTTTTTAAATTCTATCTTTTATTTACACCTAGAATGTAAATAAAATGTAATTTTTTATCTATTCCTTTGTTTACCTCTAAAATGTAAATAAAAATATAACTTTTTATTCTATGTTTTTATTTGCATCTAAAATGTAAATAAAAATGTAACTATTTAATTCATGCTTTTATTTTGCATCTAAAATGCAAATAAAAATGTAATCTTTTAATTCATGTTTTTATTTGCATCTAAAATGCAAATAAAAATGCAAATTTTTAATTCATGTTTTTTATTTGCATCTAAAATGCAAATATCAAAAAATGTAATCTTTTTGTTCTATGTTTTATTTGCAACTAAAATGCAAATAAAAAATGTAATCTTTTCAATCTCTTCTTTGTTTACGTCTAATATGTAAATAAAAATATAACTTTTTATTTTATGTTTTCATTTGCATCCATAATGCAAATAAGAATGTAACTTTTTATTAGCATTAAAATTGTATATTTTAATGAATTCATGTTTTGATCAAAAACATGAACTATTTCTCTGTTTACACAAAATTTCAATTTTTGGGTGTCAAAAGTTTCATAAACAAAAATAAAGACTTTTGTTTAACTAATTTTCTAATTACCCAAATGTCTATTTTTGTTGCAAGTTTTATTATAACCACAAAAACAATATTTTATTTGATTGAAAGCTCTAATTCAATCAAACAACATCAAAGGTGATGTTTTTATCAATCAACAAACAAAGTGATATATTTATATTGAATTGAAAGTCCTAATTCAATTCAATAACATAAACAAAGTTATATTTTTATTGAATTGAAAATTCCAACTCAATTCAATAATATAAACAAAATGATGTTGTGACAATTGTAATTCAATTCAATAATATAAACAAACTGATTTTTTTTAAATTGACAATTCTAATCCAATTCACTAATATAAACAAACTGATATTTTTTTATTGAATTGACAATTCTAATTCAATTCACTAATATAAACAAATGATATTTTTTTATTGAATTGACAATTCTAATTCAATTCAATAATATAAACAAAATGATATTTTTATATTGAATTGACAATTCTAATTCAATTCACTAATATAAACAAACTGATATTTTTTTTATTGAATTGACAATTCTAATCCAATTCACTGATATAAACAAAATGTCCAAAATAACAGATCTATATCAATACATCACAACGGATCAAATCAACAATTTCTAAATTTCATACGTAGCAAATCTAATTCAGTTACATTCATACAACTATTAAACAGCGAGAAAATAATAATTAAATTGATTAATTATTTAAATCAGAAATCTCACAGTCGTGAATCTGAATTGTTTGGATCCGCAAATTTGGCTAAAATTCAACCAGCTTAGAATTGCTTGTTTTTAGACTAGAAACGTAGATCTCTGTCTTACGATCGCGATGCTTCGAAAATCGAGTTATTCTGAATCAGTATGAATGAGTTATGCTTTAATTAAGATTGTTAATTTTTAAATTAAATTAATAAATTAAATAAAAAATAAAATTCAACCTTCTTCCCCAAACACAGATAAAGGACGTGCCTTTTTCCATTAAGTTCGATTCTAGGTCAAGAATTGTCCACCAATCCGTCAGGTTTCGAGGCGATCAGAGATCACCACGCCGTAGCACTACAGGAGGTGCACAGGGGGGACCCACCTAGGTGAAGCTCGATCGAGCCTAGGGGGTGCGGCGGCGCTATGTACGGTGCTACTTCGGGGCGCTGTATCTTGGAGTTCGTGCCTCCTGGTGATGATCCAACCGTATGGAAATGAGGAGGATGAAAATCTCCACAAAAAGTCTGAAGGAGTGAGGTCTAATTTGTGGTGGATGAGGAGAATTTAGTTGAAGAAGGTGGAGGTGTTCTCAGCCATGTATGAAAAGGTTTCGGCGGCGGCTACCTTAGATATTTAGGTTTTTTAGGAAGACAGTGTATTTTTATAATATTTTAATGTAAATTTTACAAATAAATCCGTAAGTTCTAAACCAACCGAATTTCAGTCCAATAGGAGTTGACCCAACTCAATTCCCCCCGTTCTGGATCCAATGGGCTAGGTCTCGTCGGCCCAAACGACTGTCTGTGGCCTGAATTCTTTATTTATATTTTAAATCCTTTATTAAATTAATTTGATCATATATTTAAATTCACCGGGGCAACACACGGACTCAGAAAATTCCAGAAAAATTATTTCTGAGTTTTTTTTGACGATACGGTCCTAACAAAATTAATTTCGTCGAATTCCGAGACCGTTTGAAAAATGGCCATTTTCAAGTCGATCAGATTAGACTAAAATAGACAAAAACACATTTTCTTTTTCCACGCTCACATATTAATTTCAAAAATTCAGGAAAATTAAACTTAGAAATAATTTGACATTCCGAATCCAACAAAAGTGGTTTCGTCAAAAACGGAGGTCGTTTGAAAAACGACCTCTTATACGGGCTGTAAATATACTATAGCGACCATTCTGAATATTCAACTGACCATAACTTTTGATTCCCGCTACGAAATTTTGATTTTCCGGATTCGTGGGAAAGATATTTTCAAACAAATTTAGATATTTTTGGTTTCACTAAAATCTGTTAGACTTTGCATCTGGTACATTCAGTCAAAGTTCAAGTTTTACTTTTCAAACTACCTTGCTATTTCTAATTCCTTTTGAAATCAAAATAAATATACTGGCTCTAACTTCGATTAAAATAAATTTTTAATCGTTATTATTTAAAATAAATTATTTTAACTATTCAAAATTTACTGAAATAGCCAAAATAAAAATTTTAAATTGGTTCGGATTTTTCGGGTTGTTACAATAACGCTCTTAGACACGAGGTTAGATTGCACTTGTGATGGAAGTCTGCCCGGAACCGCCCGGCATATCCAGCATTCACAAGAGGTAAATCTAATGTGAGGGGTCTAAGTGAATAATCAAAACCTGTAATGGTGCTAAGACACGAGGTTAAGTCAACTTGTGGTAGAAGTCTGCCCGGACCCGCCCGGCAAATCCAGCCTCGACAAGTGTAGGCTTAACATGAGAGGTCTTATATATAAATATATATATAACAAGATATGAATAAATGGAAATGATGGTAATTAAATGTCTAACTCAGAAAATAAGAAGGAAGGGATGTAGTGGACCGAGTTAGTGCGATGCGAAGGAAAAGTGATGTATTTCCTTAAATGACCTATTTCTGAGAACGTGGTTGCAAGTAAGCCACATTGATTAAAGTAAGAAAAAGGAAGGAAATTACATGCCACCACGGATTTAGATGGGAATAAGTTATGAAAATAAATCACTGATTCCTTCTATACCTCGAACTGATAAGGTGCATGAAGTGTTTTCCTTAGTTAAAATACGGAAAAAATTTTACTGTGAATGAAGAATAATGGGTTACAACAGTAAATGTTTTAAACGGGGAATGAGAATAACCTATTATAAATAAATAACGTTAATGAAAATGTTGCATAATAGGTAGACTTGTCCTAGGATAAGTGAAGATTATAACTTAGGTTATAAGAAACTACTAAGGAAATGGGATAACTGGTGAAATGAGATAAGGGACACTTAATTGTAAATGAATTAATCTGTAAATGGGGAAAGCCAGAAACCAGTTGAGAAAAGGGGGAAAATATTTTAAATATGATAAGTTATACTTAATTATAAATTAAGAAATCTGTAAACTTGGAAGTCTGAAACCCGCTGATAAGAATAACATGTTTGGACTTGTCCTAGGGGCAAGAGGAAATTATAACATAAGGTTATAATAAATGGGTAGAGGAAACTTATGAAATGAAATAAGATATACTTAATCATAAATGGTAAGTGACATGTTAATTAGAAAACATGTGAATTGAGATATACTTAATAACATATTAAGTAGAACATGTTATTGTAACTGTGAAATCAAACAAGAATATGAAAGGGATTATGGATTACAGACCTTGGACCATAATCTAGAGAATGACGTGTTGTAGGCTTATTAATAAACTTAAATGGGTTAAGTTATATAACTGAAATTAATAAGCAAGAGGAGCCCATTCCTCAAAGATATAAGGGGCTAGGAAGAACTTGGTAGCATGAATAAAAAGTTCAGATAACCAAGTTAAATGGAAACCTGATAAGACAAAGCAAGCACGTAAAAGATTGTTTAGGCATTGGGTCTAACAACATATTAAAGTGAGGCGCTTGGACTAGTCCGCACATTTGATGGTGAATAACCCAACGGGGTAGATCATCGTGGTGTTATAAGGCATGAGGGGAGCACACATTCATCTGATTGTTCTGATGGCTCCGAAGGACTGGAAGGGGAAGCATGTGGCTTCCTGAGATACATAAGGTGCTCTTAGTAGTCCTCTGTGCAGTGGCAGATGCTTTGGCTGTGCTCGCAGGGGTTGGGTCTGCGCGTAACTACTAGGTGGGTGGGCCTTGACTGCAAGAGTAGATATGTTGTCAGAATGCTGTGATGTGGTGTGCACTAGGGTGATTCGGCGGTTGCCTCAATAGGGATGCGAATGGTCACGACCAACAAGGATAGTAGATCGTCGGATACCCGTCATCGGCAGCCAGTGGGATGCAGAAAGATTAGTGCTAAAACCAATAGACCATTCACCCTTCACATTGGGGTACGGTGGTTGAGGCAAGAGTAATTTTAATATTAATATTAACGAATTAAAGAATACTTAATTTCAAATGTGGGAATTAAGGGAAACGGGTCGCGCCATTGCGTTCGTCTCGGAATTCTGCTTGAGATAGATTCCGAGTTTGTTTAAAACGGATACCGTATAAAGAAGATACGGATGAACGGAGTTAGGCAGAAAAACCAGAAACGGGCCAGGATGCACTGGCGCATTTGGGAAGTGCGCCAGAACAAAATTGCACTAGCGCACTTGGGAAGTGCGCCCATGCAAAGTTGCACTGGCGCACTTGGCAGGTGCGCCCAGGCCGAGGTAAAAGCCTGCACAGATTTTTGAGGCTCTGTTTCGAACAGTGAGTCAGTGCTGAGTCATTTCTGACTAGTTAATGAGTCATTAGGGTTTCTGGATAGTTCTAATCTGGACTGAATGGTTGTGTTAAACTCTAGGGTCATCCGACGACTATAATTAAATTGAAATTCTATATAAACATGTGTAGACTCAAACCCTAAAATCAAATCAAAATAAGATCAATGGCCGTCATGTTGTCACTCCAAACCCTAGAGTAGCCGCCACCAACTAGAAGCAAATTAAAGACAACAATTCAATTCAAATCAAGCCTAAAACTACAACAACGAAATTGCCTACAATAAGGGAACGCTAATCAATTACAGAATTAAGATCCCAGAACTCAAGACCCCTTTTTCGGTGAGTTCTAGTCACTTTTAGGTTTAAATAAATAAAAGTGAAACGTGGTAGACTATGATTTGGGTATATGTTGTTTGTAGTTATGCAAGTTTATTGTTGTTTTGGATCATGAAATTATGTAAGTTATTGTGTGATGAATTCATGATTCTATGCAAGTCGTTATCATGAATCTATGCAAGTCATTATCATGAATCTATGCAAGTTGTTATCATAAATCTATGCAAGTTGTTATTATGAATCTATGCAAGTTGTAATCATGAATCTATGCAAATTGTTATGAGATCATGCAAGTCACCTATACAAGTTATTATTCATGAACCTATGCAAGCTATTATTCATGAAACTATGCAAGTTGTTATGTTGTGAATCATGAACCTATGTTAGTTGTTAATTATGTTGTTAATTCATGAACCTAAGCAAGTTGTTATGTTGCAAAATCATGAATCTATGCAAGTTGTTAATTATGTGGTGAATCATAATTATATGCGAAGTTATCATGTCATTTTCCCTAGTTGTCATGCTTATGCCAAAAATTGTACTAAAAACGATCACCTTGTCATTCCCTTTATTTTATTGTTATGGTGAGGCTACCTTGTAGCCTCGATGACGCCAAAAACGCAAACGGTTACGCTAGTTAAGAAACGGGGAAAAAAGGGGAATTTGTAATAGGCATAATTTACATATTGATTATGTAAATTGGACACATGATTCTAGTAGGGAAACATATAAATAATTACCTATTATGACATGGGTAAAATTGGGTAAAAATGGTATAATTTGAATATGACCATTTATGGATAGGAAATTCAAATTGTTAATAAGATAGGTATTGACACCTATAAAAAGGAAAGGATTAATTAATTAACTTAATTAATCAAAAGAGGAATGTTTAAGCAATTAAAATCTGAAGATTTAATATTGAGAATTGGCATAAATGCCTTAAATGGCATAAAATAAATTTGTGATGAAATTGGAATGACTTTACATACCATAAATAGATGGACATAATTGAGTCAATTATGGCCATAGTTAAATTTGGAATTGATTGATAATTTGAATGGGGAGATTAATTCAAATTCGAGAATAATTAATTTTGTGTAATTAATCGTCTAAGACATGAGGTTAGGCTCTTTTGTGGTGTAAGACTGCCCGGACCTGCCCGGCAAATCCAGCTGCCACAAATGCAAGTCTAATGTGGGAGGTCTTAGGCATAAATTAAATGCGTGAAAGTTGTAAAGACACGAGGTTAGGCTCTTTTGTGGTGTAAGATTGCCTGGACCCGCCCGGCAAATCCAGCTTCCACAAATGTCAGTCTAATGTGGGAGGTCTTTATAAGGTTACAGTCTTAATGAATTAAGAAACACTTAACCAGATAAACATGTAGTGGGACATGAGGGGTTAAGTGGGTGCCTTGGGTGGCAAGTGGAATTAAGTGGGTGCCTTGGGTGGCATGTAAAATACGATTAGGTGTCTCAATAATTAATTAATGCTGATTAAAGACAAATATGGATGATAAACAGAAGTTTGGTTGAGTGATTGATTCTCTGGGTAACGATCTGATGTTGATCTCGGTCTTCGGGGTTGGTACTTAGGGAGTTATTTTCTTAACCAATGTATCTGTGGACTAAGTAGAACCTAATCATAAACTATGTGAAAGGGTTAAGACCAGCTTAACCAATAAATTAATAAATGGGTAGGTGGGTAATATTAGTATATATAGGCCCACAAACTTAACCATTAAATAAACAGGATTAAATCAGTGGGTGGGTTAAGTACAACTGATGGGTAGGTGGGTAATATTAGTATATATAGGCCCACAAACTTAACCATTACAAAGGGGTTATGTAATTAAAGATACCTAATGGTATACATAACTGGGGCAGAATAGTAAAGTTATGTATTAAAGACACCCTTAGGGGTACGCATAACTAATGGGAATAGATAGAGTTATGTATTAAAGACACCTATAGGTACGCATAACTGATTGAGGGCTATGTAACTAAAGACACCTTAGGATATACATAGTCAGTAGAAAACCTAGTGGGGATACAAGACATAGGGGAGAGCTTGTACCATGTTGTGTGGGACCCATTTCAGTCAGTAACCTAGAGGGGTATCAAAGTAAGGAACTCCGTACTAGGAGGGGAAAGGGCACGCTTACTGATTGATTATAAGAGATCCAAAACGAGACGGATGGTGTGGGCGGCGCAAACCGACCGGGGACATGTGCGTGCATGGGCCGGGCAGAGGGGGACAAGACGACCGTGACACCAGTAGGTATAACTGTGCACACCTTGGGTTGCCACTTTAGGGAAGTGATACCCCTAGTTGTGGGACCAGCACAGGGTATCTACAGTGTAGGGAGCCGATCGATTAGGGTAGTGGTTAGGGTATACCCGGACGTATGCCCTAAGTATACCAATTTATAGTAGGAGGTAGTGGGTACGACTAGTTGAGATAGGAGCAGGCGGCACCTATGACAGCGGCAAGGAGTACACGAAACTACCACCATCATTATCGTTATTATGGTTAGCGGAAGGGATCATCCCATCTTGATTTGACTAGTAATAGTGCAGAGTAGTTAGCAGTGAAGCATGCATACACCTTACCTTATTTGTCCTGTCATACCTGTCATCTATACCGTGAATCCTCTTATCCACTTTGTATGCCTGTCATGTTTACCTTCATTTATTTACTGGCTAAAAGTTACTAGACTCACCAGACGTATGTCTGACCTAGTTTGTTTCGCCTCTTTTCTTCCGTTTCCCCCTCCAGGTTCTCAGGGAGGAAACACCCAGGTTTAGTCAGGATTTGGATATCATCTTCTAGGAGCTACTTCTGAAGTATGGCTCGGGTCTCTGTCTCTTATATGGCTTGCTCTTTAATACGAGGAATGATGTTTTTCTTTTAAATACCTATGTACTCTAATGATATAAGACAGAAGTGTTTTGTTATAATGGTTTTATGACTCATGGTATTATGTAACAAAGTATTTTGGTGATTTAATAAAGTTGTTTATTTTCCGCTGCAAATTTTTTATATTTGTCTTGTGATATTCTGTGTCTGTTTACCAAAAACGCTCCACTAAAGTTAAGGCATTCCCTTTGTGAGTGACCTTAATGGAGGTGGGGTGTTACACCTGGTATCAGAGCTGAAGCTTACCAGATTTGATAAAAAAAAATTGAAAACTATTTTCAAAAAGGTTTTAAAAGAAAGTGTTTTCAAAAAGGAAATCCTGTTTTGAAAAACATTCCCCGAAAAGCCATATGTAGTATCCTTCGGTCCTTTTTCTAAAATATCTTCCTTTGATAGGATAGACGAACGCTCTCGCTGCTGATGGATAGGATAGGGATAGGAAAATTTATGTAGAAGGTTTAATTTCCTTATCTGGTTATGAAGTTAAGGCTCTTTTGGATTCTGGCATTGAGACTCTGCACTTTAGTACTAGTCTTGTTTCTGATCCCGTAGTTGTTTCAAACCCCTTTGGTGGTTCGGCTCATTTATTGGTGATTTGTAAGGGTTTGAAATTATCTGTGTTAGGCGTCAAAAATTTGAATGTGACATTTGTGTGCTCAAGTTTATGGGCATGGGTTGGTTCTAAATGGAGAATCTTTTTATGTAGAGGGCCGTTCTAGATTTTGAGAGGAGGGTCGTTAAGTTTCTAACTTTTCATGGGAAGACCCCCAAAGTTTCCTGTGACCCGCAAGGGTCTGTTATGTTTATCTTTCTTAGAACCATTCTGTAATCTGATCTGTACCGGTAGTCTGTAAGTATATGAATATTTCTGAAGGATAGGGGTTTCTACTCGAAGCATGAAGTAGATTTCCAGTTTTGACATTGTTTAATGGGGGTAATTCTCTGAGTGTTAGTCTGATGTTGATTTCGGTCTTCGGGGCTGAGACTTAGGGAATTATTCTCTTAACCGATGTCAAATGGGAATTGAGCTTTTGTTTTAGTTATATCATTTGTTTGTATCCCATCAACCAAATCTTTGACCTTTAGATAGGAAATCTATGGATGTAAACATGTGTTTGAGACATGTTATGTTTGATGGTTGCAAGTGGATGCAAGTGTTTGCTCGTGGGTGCATTTACACACACATTAGGCACTAGATCGGCTCAAATCACTTTCATATTCCATATAAATGTGTGTGCTTATTTAGGTTAATGGATGAAAAATATTTGTGTTATCATATGGATGTTGCATTTTGATGAATGGTTGAGCACACATGTAGAAATAATATGTATCGATAGGATTCTTTCGCATACATAATGGACGCACGGCACTATCATGGTTTGCATTAAGGAGGTTAACCGAATCAGTAGACCGCTTGATTTTGCATTAGATATGAAACATATACACACACTTTTTGCATATGTTCATACGACATTAGAGATCTTTTAAGGACAATGGATGCCTGTGTTTGATGGTTGAGTAGATGGATGATTGTATGGTAGGATGCACATTCTTCTTGACTTGAAGATTTCGGGGACGAAATCCTTTAAGGAGGGGAGAATGTAACACCCCGTAATTTAATATTAATGTTAAAGAATTAAAGAATACTTAATTTCAAATGTGGGAATTAAGGGAAACGGATCGCGCCATTGCGTTCGTCTCGGAATTCTGCTTGAGATAGAGTCCGAGTTTGTGTAAAACGGATACCGTATGAAGAAGATATGGACGAACAAAGTTAGGCAGAAAAACTTGAAATGGGCCTGAATGCACTGGCGCACTTGGGAATTGCGCCAGAACAAAATTGCACTGGCGCACTTGGGAAGTGCGCCCATGCAAAGTTGCACTGGCGCACTTGGCAGGTGCGCCCAGGCCGAGGTAAAAGCCTGCACAGATTTCTGAGGCTCTGATTCGAACAGTGAGTCAGTGCTGAGTCATTTCTGACTAGTTAATGAGTCATTAGGGTTTCTGGATAGTTCTAATCTGGACTGAATGGTTGTGGTTAACTCTAGGGTCATCCGACGGCTATAATTGAATTGAAATTCCATATAAACATGTGTAGACTCAAACCCTAAAATCAAATCAAAATAAGATCAATGGCCGTCATGTTGTCACTCCAAACCCTAGAGTAGCCGCCACCAACTAGAAGCAAATTAAAGACAACAATTCAATTCAAATCAAGCCTAAAACTACAACAACAAAATTGTCTACAACAAGGGAATGCTAATCAATTACAGAATTCAGATCCCAGAACTCAAGACCCTTTTTTCGGTGAGTTCTAGTCACTTTTAGGTTTAAATAAATAAAAGTGAAACGTGGTAGACTATGATTTGGGTATATGTTGTTTGTAGTTATGCAAGTTTATTTTTGTTGTGGATCATGAAATTATGTAAGTTATTGTGTGATGAATTCATGAATCTATGTAAGTCGTTATCATGAATCTATGCAAATTGTTACTATAAATCTATGCAAGTCGTTATCATGAATCTATGCAAGTTGTTATCATGAATCTATGCAAGTTGTTATTATGAATCTATGCAAGTTGTTATCATGAATCTATGCAAATTGTTATGAGATCATGCAAGTCACATATACAAGTTATTATTCACGAACCTATGCAAGTTATTATTTATGAAACTATGCAAGTTGTTATGTTGTGAATCATGAACCTATGTTAGTTGTTAATTATGTTGTTAATTCATGAACCTATGCAAGTTGTTATGTTGCAAAATCATGAATCTATGCAAGTTGTTAATTATGTGGTGAATCATAATTATATGTGAAGTTATCATGTCATTTTCCCTAGTTGTCATGCATATGCCAAAAATTGTACTGAAAACGATCACCTTGTCATTCCCTCTATTTTATTGTTATGGCGAGGCTACCTTGTAGCCTCGATGACGCAAAAAACGCAAACGGTTATGCTAGTTAAGAAACGGGAAAAAAGGGAATTTGTAATAGGCATAATTTACATAGTGATTATGTAAATTGGACACATGATTCTAGTAGGGTAACATACAAATAATTACCTATTATGACATGGGTAAAATTGGGTAAAAATGGTATAATTTGAATATGACCACTTATGGATAGGAAATTCAAATTGTTAATAAGATAGGTATTGACACCTATAAAAAGGAAAGGATTAATTAATTAACTTAATTAATCAAAAGAGGAATGTTTAAGCAACTAAAGTCTGAAGATTTAATATTGAGAATTGGCATAAATGCCTTAAATGGCATAAAATAAATTTGTGATGAAATTGGTATGACTTTACATACCATAAATAGATGGACATAATTGAGTCAAGTATGGCCATAGTTAATTTTGGAATTGATTGATAATTTGAATAGGGAGATTAATTCAAATTGGGTAATAATTAATTTTGTGTAATTAATTGTCTAAGACACGAGGTTAGGCTCTTTTGTGGTGTAAGACAGCCCGGACCGGCCCAGCAAATCCAGCTGCCACAAATGTCAGTCTAATGTGGGAGGTCTTAGGCATAAATTAAATGCGTGACAGTTGTAAAGACACGAGGTTAGGCTCTTTTGTGGTGTAAGACTGCCCGGACCCGCCCGGCGAATCCAGCCAGTCTAATGTGGAAGGTCTTTATAAGGTTACGGTCTTAATGAATTAAGAAACACTTAACCAGATAAACATGTAGTGGGACATGAGGGGTTAAGTGGGTGCCTTGGGTGGCATGTGGAATTAAGTGGGTGCCTTGGGTGGCATGTGAAATACGATTAGGTGTCTCAATAATTAATTAATGTTGATTAAAGACAAATATGGATGATAAACAGAAGTTTGGTTGAGTGAGTGATTCTTTAGGTAACGATCTGATGTTGATCTCGGTCTTCGGGGTTGGTACTTAGGGAGTTATTCTCTTAACCAGTGTGTCTGCGGACTAAGTAGAACCTAATCATAAACTAAGTGAAAGGGTTAAGACCAGCTTAACCAATAAATTGATAAATGGGTAGGTGGGTAATATTAGTATATATTGGCCCACAAACTTAACCATTAAATAAACAGGATTCAATCAGTGGGTTGGTAAAGTACAACTGATGGGTACGTGGGTAATATTAGTATATATAGGCCCACAAACTTAACCATTAAAAAGGGGTTATGTAATTAAAGACACCTAATGGTATACATAACCGAGGCAAAATAGTAAAGTTATGTATTAAAGACACCCTTAAGGGTACGCATAACTAATGGGAATAGATAGAGTTATGTATTAAAGACACCTATAGGTATGCATAACTTATTGAGGGCTATGTAACTAAAGACACCTTAGGGTATACATAGTCAATAGAAAACCTAGTGGGGATACAAGACATAGGGGAGAGTTTGTATCATGTTGTGTGGGACCCATTTCAGTCAGTAACCCGAAGGGGCATCAAAATAAAGAACTTCGTACTAGGCGGGGAAGGGGCACGCTTACTGATTGATTGTAAGAGATCCAAAACGAGGCGGATGGTGTGGGCGGCGCAAACCGACCGAGGACATGTGCGTGCATGGGTCGGGCAGAGGGGGACAAGATGACCGTGACACTAGTAGGTATAACTGTGCACACCTTGGGTTGCCACTTTAGGGAAGTGATACCCCCTAGTTGTGGGACCAGCACAGGGCATCTACAGAGTAGGGAGCAGATCGATTAGGGTAGTGGTTAGGGTATACCCAGACGTATGCCCTAAGTCTACCAATTTATAGTAGGAGGGTAGTGGGTACGACTAGTTGAGATATGAGCAGGCGGCACCTATGACAACGGCTAGGAGTACATGAAACTACCACCATCGTTATCGTTATTATGGTTAGCGGAAGGGATCATCCCATCTTGATTTGACTAGCAATAGTGCAGAGTAGTTAGTAGTGAAGCATGCATAGACCTTACCTTATTTGTCCTGTCATACCTGTCATCTGTACCGTGAATCCTCTTATCCACTTTGTATGCCTGTCATGTTTACCTTAATTTATTTACTGGCTAAAAGTTACTGGACTCACCAGACGTATGTCTGACCTAGTTTGTTTCGCCTCTTTTCTTCCGTTTCCCCCCCAGGTTCTCAGGGAGGAAACACCCAGGTTTAGTCAGGATTTGGATATCATCTTCTAGGAGCTACTTCTGAAGTATGGCTCGAGTCTCTGTCTCTTATATGGCTTGCTCTTTAATATGGGGAATGATGTTTTTCTTTTAAATACCTATGTACTCTGATGATATAAGACAGAAGTGTTTTGTTGTAATGGTTTTATGACTCATGGTATTATGTAACAAAGTATTTTGGTGATTTAATAAAGTTGTTTATTTTCCACTGCAAAATTTTTATATCTGTCTTGTGATATTCTGTGTCTGTTTACCAAAAACGCTCCACTGAAGTTAAGGCATTCCCTTTGTGAGTGGCCTTAATGGAGGTGGGGTGTTACAAGTGCTATTAACCCAAGTAACCTAAATAAGAAAATATGATTGAACGGTATATGTAGGATTATCCAAAGTGTATAAATCCAGTCACCAGAACTTATGTTCTGGCCCCCCTCCTCATAACATAGTCGCAGGTTAGATTTGTGGCAGTGACATGAGACACTATAGCTTTGGATACTGGTTAGGCTGTATTATTAATACGATAAGGATATACTTTGATTATATTATATTTTGTTTATTCTACTATGAGATATTTTCTGAGCTTTGACATATTTTATGTCTCTGTCTTTTCTACATGACACGCGAGCAAACCAATCCAGGTTTTGATAGATTGGAATTAAAAAAAAATTAGACTGTTGGAATTCAGGTTGTTACACTATGTAGTTGCAATCTGCTACCTTGTCGAGTATGTCTGAATACTCCCTCTCTATAGGCATAAATGGCAACTCATCATGCATGATCTCACGCAATTCACTATCTTTAACATGCACCCATCATTTATATCTGTCATCACCAATAGCCTCCAATAATCCACCAGTACTATGTATTTCGATAATCGTCCATACATAATATAATATTAGACCTCACGAAACCCAAAAGCAATGCACTCACAAGCAAATAAGCATTGATGACTCGCTAAGACTAAGTCTCGACAAACCATGCAAAGGCTAGTCAATCATCCAATGCGGTTTGTCATGATTAAGGATCAGTCAACAATTTCAAGTTTCAACTCCAATTTATCTACCAAATCACAAGATATGAAGATATGTGATGCCTAACATTGAAAAATCACGTATGGAAATATCATAAATGGAAGGCACACCTTGAATAATGATGACTTTTCCCTTCTCCTTGATCGAGGAAGCATTCAATAAAGTCGGTACAACATTTAAAGTGTATGTTTTCACTAGATATTTATATTTTGTTAAATCTGAATTTTTTTTATGAATATGTCCCATCTTGTTACAATTGTTGCATTTTGTCCCTTTGGCCTTATAATCTTTGATAAGGTGATCCTTCTTCTCAAAAGTAAGCTCTCATTTTCCCTTTTTAGGCCGCCCTTTCCATGTAGCTACTTACATTTCCCAATTCATATCCTCTTGCCTCTGCCACCTTTTTATAGTTTTGGCTCTTCCTCTGTAGTCGCAGCTATTTTGGACTTAGATGAATACTCTTATGCGAATAGCTTTCTCGACAATTCTATAAAATAGATCATCGATGCGACTTACTAACTTTTGCCCAAAGTAATCATCCAAACCAATATGAAACTTGTAACATCCATTTTGGAAATTTAACACTAAGATCTTTTGGAACAATGGTTAGCGCGTTATGTTGCTTTCCGAACGGTTAAGGTTTCAAATTCCATGATTGTCACATTTGGTATTTGATTCTATACCCACTTAGAATTATGTGTATAATGCTACGGATATCGGTCGGTGTCGACTGATGCAGATTACATGCACAGCTGCTGGGTTATGAGTGATGATGAGCCAATAAGGACGTTAGGCTCTTTAAGGGGGTAATCTGTAGCACCACTTTCGAAAAGTTAGCACAAAGATCTTTTAACAATGTGGTTAGTACATGGTATTGCTTCCAAGAAGTTAGGGATTCAGATCCCAACTTGTCACAAAACTTCTCATTCTTCCTTAATGAATGTTAATGAAAGGCATCCCAAATTTTGATAAGGCATCAAACATTGCAGCATACTTGGAGGCAGACAGGCATTTTGCTTGATCAAGTCAGCAAATTTCTCAGATAATATCAACTTCTGAGCATTTCTAATGATCTTCTCATCGAGTCACGTGTTTAACTAGTCCTAAGTAATTCAATCCTCGAGAGTAGCATTAATTCTAATAGAATTTCACTACTCGTAGCTCTGCCGAAATCTATCATGAAGCCAACTTCCTCTTTATCGTATCCTCCAGTACAAGGTCATTAAAACTCATTTGCAGCTATCTAACCAATCATGGATAATTTTCTTCCATGGTCGACTTTATTCTTTGGAATAGTTTTCCATCTAAAATGGAAAATCCCTTATTTGGCTTCACAAAATATTCTCTGGATGCCAACACCTGACAACACCAACAATAACAACATTCAATGTAGTGGATTACCCATTTTGCAGCATGTTCATCATCATCATGTTGAACATTGCCTATAATTAGGGAAAACATCCACCAAACTCACCCTTCCTTGACTTTACGTATGGAGTTTCTTGTTGCATCTCTTACATGTAGGCTCGTTCTTGATCTGTAACAAGAATGATCAATCTCTCCCATAAAGAAAAATACATTTGTAGTACTCATATGTGCATGCGACTTATATACTATACATATAATGTTATATAGTTTTGAAAACCAATATATATGTCAAATGCTCTCTATATTTTACATATATAGACACAAACTCTCTTTGGATTAAGTCCTGGTTGATAACTACATTGTTATCTCAGTTGGATCATTGTATCAGCTTGGGTTAATTACATAACCCAAGCTCGAGTACCAACATAATAACCAACATACATTGTTGATAATCAATAAACCTTTACATTGCACTGTTGTAGTACCGGATCAATACATAATGATTAACAAGGGTTGAAAGAGGAATAAAACATCACATGATTTATCTTATATCTTATAGTGCATGAAATAAAATATAGTAATCATTATAGATATGAACAAGGTATGTTAATAGCAAAGTGCAGGCTAAGACATGTCCTAACGGTTTTGACCTTTACGACTCTTCGGATAACACCAATTCTAAAAAAATTAGGGGACTACACAACCCATCGATCCGATTTCTTGTAAGTCTAAGCTCTTAATCCATCATTTAAGGACAAAAGAGTGTTTTCTTTGTTATGAGTAGTGTCACAAAAAGATTATTTGAAAAGGGGGATATAAGACTGAGTGAAACAGTATCGTTTTATGTTGTTTCTCCATTCTAAGGTGACCAACTATCTAGAGAGTTATTTGATATTCATTCTTCTGTTAATATGTCGAGGCCTCTCTCAGTTGGGTCCTTGTAGTTTTCCTTAAGCAGGCGGACCCTAGGATCCAACAGCTCCTCCTTCATTCAGTGATTATTTGACATTCTATTGGAGTCATTTTTTCTTACTCTTCAATCATATTCATCAGATGTTGGTGTTCATTGGTGTTATGCCCATGGGTTTTGTAGAAGTGATAATACTTCGCAGAACATTCATCTGACTTTGTTGCTTCCCTCATTGGAAGCTTCTTTTACTTTTCAGTTCCTTGAGTGGAAAGATATATTCTATAGTATGTCAATAAAGGGAGTGTAATCTTTTTATCTGAAGTTGATTGGATGTTTCTCATTTGTGTATGCCTATTACTGGAGTTTCAACTTTTTTATTTTCAAAGTTCCAACGTTTTCGGCAATGCTGCTGTTGATTACTTCTTTGTTTTTTCATTGCCAATCTTTTGCTTATCCATTCTCTCTACTACTATTCATAGGAATTGATTCGTCTTTGGTAAAATTATTCCAGTGGTAGGTTGCTTAATTTTTAACTGTTTATCAAAATTCATACTGGTGAGAATACCTTTGAATAGGGCTATAAATATCAAATCCTCCTTTTGTTTACCAATTTTAGTAATTGCAATATTGAATAAATTCAAGAACTCTTTTAGGCTTTCATTTGGTCCTTAATATAAGTTAGATAACGACATAGCATCTTTTGGTCTAAAACAATGGATCTCAAACTACTCTTGAAACTTTTTAACTTATTCATTAAAGGCCAATATGGACTTCGACACAAATCAAGTAACCTATATTGAGGTAACTCCTTCTAGAAGAATCAAAAAACTTATACAGTGAACCACCCCTATAGCCCTTGCTCCGTCCATATGCCATCTATATTTGAACAATTACTGTCCTGGATCAATCATTCTATTGCACGATCAAATAATTGGCGTAATAAACTTATGAATATACTCTTCTCTCAAGATATTCTCAATAAATGAAGTTTGTCTTAATGCAGAATCTAATTTTCATCCTTTTTTATTACTTTCCTCTACCAATCATTTGACCAAGTCAGCGATGTACTCTTCGTTGACATGGTAATCTGAAGGTCGAAGGGTTACACCTAATGTTTTACTCTGCAAGCAATCTCGGATTATTGGTTGACCCCTAGATACTCCATTCTCCAAGAGAACCACCATTGTAGAGTTCCAATATCACCCAATTGGTCTAGTCGTGAAAGTTTGAATTCTGTCTCTATTGTTTTGCCCATTAACACCATCATTCAACTCAACATCACCTTTGTTAAGTTGCAAATCCAATTCTGCATTAGCAATGATCCTTATTTTCCTAAGCAGTGTTACCTTCAAGATTCGTTGAGAGAAAACCTCTTGATTTCGATTGATTTACTTGCAATAGGAGATTCTCTGCTTCCTTGTTCTAAATTTCTTGTAGCTCTAGCAGTTTACGCCCTTTGCTTTATCTTTCTTTCTCTTATGTTTCATCCAAAAATAGAGGAAATTTCATGCTCATTCTTATGAAATGTATTGAGTAATACATGAGTACCCCGTTACATATTTCTTTTTACATTACTTCATGGGCCAGCCTAATTACTTGCTGAATCTTTTATTTTAGCCCAACTCCACATTGTATCTCGTTAGCTATTTAAGCTAACACCCTATGTACATTTCAACACACAGTTTATTATGGAAATAAAGTCATTTCATTTTAGTTTACAAATCTTTCTTAGTATCAAAGCTAAATCTGCTAACTGCATCAAGATCCTGATCGTTCAAATAGTGCCTCTACTAAATCTATCAAAAGATAGATCACCCATCAGAGTAGTATCTTCATTTGGGTACCCCTCATCTGAGATTTGAATCAATCTCATCATTTGAGGGTTGAGGCCGTGATCGGAAAAACAGTGCCTTGCCATCAAGTGGCTGCAACAGTTTTCACCATCACTAGCTTAGCGGCAAATCATTTCAAAAATAAATCTCTAATCCGATCAAAAAGTCTGGTGAAAAACATTCAACTGATAGCAAAAGCCTTCCAAGAAAGTCAATCAGAAAAGAAAACTGATAGCAAAAGACGTCCAAGAAAATCAATCAGAAAAGAAATCAAAGAAAAACATCAAGAAATCATCACCTTGGCATTTCTGGTTGCTTTTGCAATCAATTAAAGAATTCAACCAGACAATTCAATTCAAGGACCAGAGTTTCTTGAAACACTTACCTCCTTTCTCGCAAGCAATAATCACTCTTCTGCCACCTGTGAGTTATGGCTGGAACTGATCCACCACCAACTTCACCAAGATCATCAACAAGATCAAACCAAACCAGTTGCGAAAGCACTAAAGATTTCATCAAGGCCATTACAAAGCCGCAGAACAATATAATCTCAATACAACTGGATGAATCTAATTATCTTCCGTGGAAACTGCAAGTTGAAACAATAGCAAAAGGTTACGGTCTAGAAGACTATCTTTATGGTACTAAAGTTGTACCAGCAAAATTCAACAGAGACAAAGATAACAATCTTGTGGTTAATCAAGAATTCACTACATATCAAAGGCAAGATAATCTTGTAAGTGCTTGGTTAATGTCAACAGTGGGATCATCTCTCATGCCACAACTGATCGGAATCAAAAATGCACATGACATATGGACTGCTCTGGAGAGATCATTTACTAGCCAATCATCAGCCAGAGTTTTGCACTACAAAAAGCAACTGCAATCTATAAAGAAAGGCAACTCTAGCATGAATGATTATTTAATGAAGGTAAAGAATCTATGTGACCAACTAGCATGTACAGGCAATAGAATTGAGGAAAAAGAACAAGTGCTATATATAGTTGGAGGACTTGAAGATGAATATGAATCTGTAGTTGCATTCATCACATCAATTGAACCCACACCATCACTACAAAGTGTGTATTCTATGCTATTAGCACATGAAGGCAGATTCTTAAGAAAGAAAGATCAAGAAATAGATGTCTCAGTCAACTATACAACTGCTGGTAAATAAAAGAATCAACAAAGCAATAATGCGAGAGGTCAAAGTTCTTACCAGAGAGGAGGTCAATCAGGCAGAGGACGTGGAAGATCTGGCAGATGGAACCCCAATAACAGGCCAAAGTGCCAAATTTGTGATAAAATTGGTCACACAGCCAACAGATGTTATTTCAGATTCAACAACAGTTTCAATGTCAATCAGTAGAGCAATAATAATAACAGAAACAACAATCCAAATGCCAATATGGTCAACAGTCAAACTGACAGCAAAAACAGTCAAGACTCTACCTCAAATGTTGCTACAATTGATGATATACAAGATGATGCATGGTATCCAGATTCAGGGGCAACTCATCATGTCACTAACAGTTTAAGCAACTTAAACCTTGAAAACCGTGAATACAAAGGTAAAAAATCTTTGATTATGGGTAATGGTAATTCTATAATTATTTCTCACACTGGACATGCTAGCATTAAGGGTGCCGAACAACTTTATCTAAATAATCTATTGTGTGCACCTCATATAAGAAAAAACTTAATCAGTGTGTCACAGTGTGCAAAAGACAAACAAGTATCTTTTGAATTTTACCCTAAACACTGTATAGTTAGCGACATGCTGACTAAAAATATCTTATTGCAGGGTAGGGAACAAAATGGACTGTACAAGTTTGGTTCTGGAAACTCAAGAAAAAATGACTTAGAAAATAATTTTTGTAATATTTCAGAATCTAATGCCAATAGTGACTGTTTGACCTTTGAAATGTGGCACTGTAAACTTGGTCACCCAAGTTCTAAAATTGTTCAAAAAATTCTTAATGATGATGGCATTTCTGTTGATATCCCAAATAATTTTATATGTAATTACTGTCAAATGGGTAAGAGCCACAAATTACCATTCCCAAATTCTGAAACAAAGTACTTAAAACCATTAGAATTAATTGTTGTTGATCTTTGGGGCCTAGCACCAATTGATGTTGACTATGGTTATAAATTTTACATTTCATTTATCGATGCACATTCAAGATATGTGTGGATATATTTCTTGAAATCAAAGTTTGATACTTATAATGCTGTCATGAAATTCATAGCTCATGCTGAAAATCAATTAGGTCATAATGTGAAAATTATTCAACGCGATGGTGGCAAAGAATTTCAACCACTGAAAGAGTATTTCTACAAAGAGGGCATTACTCACAGATTAACATGTCCTTACACATTTGAACATAATGGCTTAATAGAAAGAAAGCATAGACATATTATTGAAATAGGGCTGACACTTCTTGCTCAAGCATCATTGCCATTGAAATTCTGGCCAGATGCTTTTGCAGCTGCTGTCTATTTGATAAACAGACTACCAACCAAAGTGCTAGATATGAAATGTCCTATAGAGATCTTAACTCAAATAAAACCAAGTTACAGTGACTTAAAGACTTTTGGGTGTCTGTGCTTTCCCTATATCAGACCGTTCAATAGACACAAACTTGATTATAGATCTACTCCTTGTATATTTTTAGGGTACACTAACAATCATAAGGGGTTCAAATGTATGGACAGTAATGGGAAGATTTATATATCCAGAGATGTTATATTTGATGAAACAAAATTTCCATTCAAAAATCTTGTTCACAAAACCACCAGTAAGGTCTACAATCCTAGGTGCTTTATTCCGAGTATTCCTGAACAAGTGAATGATATTGTTTATGTGCCAAAATCTAACAACAACATGACACACACACAAAATATAAGTTCACCACAGCACACACAATCAGGTACTGAATCAGGTGATCAGAATGAAACTACTACAAGTGGAAGTGATACTGAACCACATGAAGAAAATATCAGCAACAGTGACAATGACAGCTCAACCAATAGTTAGGCAGAGATGAGAAATGAAGAAAATTAGGTGCAAAATCAACATCACATGGTGACAAGGGCAAAATGTGGTATATTCAAACCAAAAACCTTTTCTGTTGAGTTCAATGACAAAGAACCATCCACTTATTATGAAGCTACACTAAATGATAAGTGGAGGTTAGCTATGAAAGAAGAATTAAATGCCTTGATTAAAAAGCAAACTTGGTGTTTAATTCCAACACCCAAAAATAAAAATGTTATTGGGTGCAGATGGACCTATAGGATAAAGAGACAACCTGATGGTACAGTTTCTAAATACAAAGCAAGGTTATTAGCAAATGGGTATTCACAACAGTGTGGTATTGATTTCAAAGAGACATTTTCACCTGTTGTGAAACCCACCTCAATCAGAATAGTTCTAACCATAGCTCTGTACAAAAACTGGACCATCAAGCAATTAGATGTAAATAATGCCTTTTTGAATGGTGAATTACAGGAAGAAGTATACATGGAACTACCACCAGGCCTAGAAGAAAAATCTGGAAAAAGAATGGTGTGCAAACTAAACAAGGCAATCTATGGGTTAAAACAAGCACCCAGCGTCTGGTTCAACAAACTAAAGGCAACCTTGTCTAAGCTTGGCTACACACCTACAAAATCTGACAACTCACTATTCACAAAATTCACAACAACTATTGTTACATATGTCCTAGTTTATGTGGATGACTTTATAATCACTGGCAACAGCAAAACTGAAATTGAAAGCATCACAAACCAACTAAATAGTGAATTCTCTGTTAAGGACCTTGTAGAGCTATCATACTTTCTGGGAATAGAAGTTTGCAGAACTGAAAACAATGAGCTTCAACTAAATCAAAGAAAATATATTGCAGAAATTCTGTCAAAGGCAAACATGGACAAGGCTAATTCTCTACCAACTCCTATGGTAACCAACCTACACTTAAGCAAAGAAAAAGGAGAACCTACTTGCGATGAAAGACAGTACAGAAGTATTATTGGAGCTCTTCAATATGTCACTATAACTAGACCAGACATATCATACAGTGTCAATAAGGCAAGTCAATTCGTGCAACGACCTCTAAGTGATCATTGGAAGGCAGTTGAAAGAATCCTCAGATATTTGAAAGGTACAATCAATTAAGGACTGATACTAAAGTCAAGCAATAACCTACATATCAATGCCTATTCAGATGCAGACTGGGAAAATGACTATGATGATAGAAAGTCAACCAGTGGTTACTGCATATTTTTAGGAAAGAATCCTATATCGTGGTGTGCAAAGAAGCAAAATACAGTTTCTAGATCAAGCACTGAAGCTGAATACCGCAGTGTTGCAAGTACAACAGCCGAAATTATCTGAATTCAATCTTTATTAAGCGAGCTAAAGGTTACAAACAACTCAAAAGCTACTGTGTGGTGTGACAACATGAGTACCATAGCGCTAACAACAAATCCAGTATTACACTCAAGAACAAAACACTTGGAACTTGACATATATTTTGTCAGAGAGTTAGTACAAAAAGGAAAACTAGAAGTAAATCACGTACCTTCCACTTACCAGATCGCTGATATTCTAATGAAACCACTATCGAGAACCAGATTTGAAGCTCTGAAAGAAAAGCTAAGTGTAGCTGAAATTATCACTTCAAAGCACAGCAAAGCTTCAGATCTGACTGTCAACAAAGGAATTGAAACATCCTCCAGCAAGCTCGTTGAAGCAGCAAGCAATCATCTTAATTCTCAGATTAACTCTGAAAGAAATTGAGGAACTGAAGCACATCAAATTCTCATCAACAACGGAAGTCAGTTTAGCTCAACAAGACACAAATCCATTATCTCAGAACCGCAAGCTCAAGAGAAAAGTCTTGACATAAGAAGAAACAGCACTAACAGAGAATTTAATGAGGAATTTTCAAAGAGAAAGACAGATTTGAACCCAGATTTGAATCGTGGCGACCATTTTTAATCTCCAAACCCTAGTCTGGAGAATAGGGTTTGCGGGGAGGGGGGGTATGAAATGTATTGAGTAATACATGAGTACCCCGTTACATATTCCTTTTTACATTATTTTATGGGCCAGCCCAATTACTTGTTGAATCTTTTATTTCAGCCCAACTCCACATTGTATCTCGTTAGCTATTTAAGCTAACACCCTATGTACATTTCAACACACAGTTTATTACAGAAATAAAGTCATTTCATTTCAGTTTACAAATCTTTCTATTCTCATGCTCATTTGCGGGTGAGATCTCTCTTTTATTCCCCATAGTAGTCTAAGGATGCAAGTTAAGAAATGCATCAATCTTTTCCATATGAGCTTTTTGGTTATCTACCATTTTTTATTTAAATTTGTATACTATCTTATAAAACTCTTCAGTTATCACTACCTTTTGTTATGTAGAGTATCCCAGTATAGCATGCTGAATGTTTACTTTAGTTTGGCTAGCATTTCCTTCGTCACCTCCCGCTACTCCCCTTGATAGACTTCCTGATCTTCTAGGTTTCTTAAGTATCATTGATTCATAGCAATAAGCTTTCCAATTCTTCAAGCATCTCTTTAGTGATCTAACTTCTAAATCTACCTAATCCAAAGATGATAGCTAGATCTATGCTTTAGTTCAGTCTCTTGCGGAAAACGCTAAAATATTAATGCTAAAAATGGATCAACAATTAAAAATGGGTTGTAGGAAAATATATAACAAAATCTACTGGCTAGTATGAAAATTTGGCAAACACTAGCCTATGTACACTGTATAAACTTCATTAGTTGTGTGTTTGATAGTATTAAAAGATAGAAGGAGAGAATTAAAAGTCGCTAGTATATAAGGATTGACAAGTGGCTTAAATTAGTCAATAATGTCAGCCTAGGTGACTATTATGAGGGTGGCAGGAGTTAACGAAGGAGCATAGTTTAGATCAAAAACCCTCAGAGAAAATCCCCTTTAGTGGCATCAGGGCTTGTATTTATAAAGAAAAGGATGTTCAAGGTCAGAAATTCGCTTAAATAGAAGTCTAGAAGCAATCAAATGTCGTATAAGCGAGTATAAGAGTATGTGAGTCATATAAACCTCTAGGTACCAAGTGGTTTTGCCTATGCAATTCCACATACTTCACTTTCTCTGTTCTTTTATATTCAACTAGATATGTTCCACGCTTTTTCGAAAACCACTTGGCATCTAGAGAAAATGACTTGATATCAAGAGGAAATCAATTGGTACCAACCGATCTCTTTAGTTCCAGGATTTATGATTACGCTTGATCATGAGAGATTGGAGTAGAGTATTAAGTTTATGGGGTCTATAATGCCAAAGTAGGAGGAAAATAGCTTAGTATTGATAGTAAGTTGTAAGGTTTTCAATATAAATTATTGACAAAAAGTTATGAAACCCTAGATTTAATATAGAAGCCATATCGATTTAATTGAGAATAAATCAGTAAACAGATAAATAGATTAGCGGAAGCTTACCTGAATCCATAGTTAATCATTGCAATACCTGAATCTATAGTCGTTTCCTAAGAAGAAGATAAATTTTGTTTGGTCTTCCAAATTGACAAAAGCACTAGATCTAAAATTAACTCTCCATGGAAGAGGGTTAGAGAGTTGCTCAGGCTTGTGTAATTTAGGGACTATAACTCTTTATTTATAAAGCTGACATTTTATAATTGGCCCTTCAACAAATTAAAATGCCCTAGTATCTATGAATTATGACCATAACAATATAAGCTTCAAGCCTCTCAACTCTAATTTATAATTAGATCACTTCGTTAGGCTTTACACCGAAATATCGCAATGCATTTTATTTTACATATGTGACCCACTTGTCGAAATATTCCAACAATCTCCCCTTGGGCTACAAATGAAATAACTTTAAAATGTGTTTAACTTTATGAGCTCAAAAATTTTCTATTTACAACACATGGTGTGTCTGAAACAATCTCATCCATTAGCTATGTTGACAAAGGATCAAAGTGGCATTCCCTACATTTATCATAACTAATCCCATCAATGGTCACATATATCAGTACAATCAAATGACATAGATCAATCATGGATGCGTAGCATGGAAATTTCATGAAATGTGATCTATATATGTCTATTTCCAACTAGTCCTTCATTAGTGAGATTAAAATCTCTATATTTGAACAACTTAAGTGCAAAAAAAGTATTACTTTACTTCTGATCAGAAAAAGAATTTGTTACACATATATCTGTAACTGAAATATAGAGCAATGAGTCATACGACAATACCATATACAAACTCCCTCTGAACAAAAATATCTTTACATAAAAGTTACACTAATTGAGCTACATGCTCATGAAAGACCTTAGGTAATAATCTTTTGGTAAGCGGATTCTTCATAATGGAATTTATCAAAATATGCTTATGAGTTACAGTATATTTTGCACCCATTCCTTATTGGAAAATAATATGTTCTTTACCATCATGATATTACTTGGTCTTTCAGCTCTTTATTAATAACCGAAGTCTTATGACAAAATTTCATTATTATTTTCCATAGTTGGATGTCTTATAATTAATCACAAACAATATTTTCAAATTGATGGGAGCTATAAGTGTTTAAATGACACTTTTCCTTATATAGTTTCCCCCGTAAAATATATTATCATTGCCTGAAGTGGATCTTTTACAGTAATGACATCCAAAATATCCAACTCGTAAATCTTTATGATCTCTAACCAATCCGATATTTTATCTGTGAGCATATAATCTTTTATTTTGTCTCATAAATATATCTGATAACTATTTTGCTACTAAATCAGTGGTCCACTTTTAACATCAATAAGGTATCTTCCAAATAATACACGTATATCCATATGTGTATATACATTAGTATGCATTAGAATTCACACTGCAAATGCATGAGAAATATTTTGCGTTTCTTTAGTTCAAGGATATTAACATTTGTCTCTTTTAGCAAAAGAGGACACACACAATCATAGTTTGAATACTGAACCCTTTTTTTAAGCGCTTATCTACCAATTCTTTTGTGATAATTCAAATATCACCCATGAATAATAGTGGTGTAGTTGAATCCCAAACACAAAAGAATAGTCCAAAAGTGAGATCCTTAGGTTGTTTTATCAACGGATTCATTGAGAAATTTGACTTTAATATCCATCAAATATTTCTCCAAAATACAATACACCAAAAACAAAACTTCAGAGTTGTTCTAGAGTGTCCTTTACTAAATTCAAATAGAGTTTCTGTAAAGAAAATAGATTTCCTTTTCTATGAAAAATTCCTTATACTATTTCATATCATCCACTTAAACCCTTTTACGATTGAATTGTTATTCATAAATAATAATCTTGTTACTTAAGTTAGAGGGAAATTGCAAACTTTATTGTCTATACAGATGTACACTATATGTTTTATCTTAAATCTACCGTTTAAAATTAGTACCTTATATGGATTGATATAAGTACATAGAGTCATATTCACCAATCCATTATTTATCTTTAAAGAAAAATACTACATAGTCCTCCGAAGCAATATATTTTCCTCCACAAGTGGATTTCCTTAGTAACCAAACACTTTGAGGTTGTTGAGTTTGTCTTCTTGAAATAGTAACCTTAGCTTAAAGGAAAATTTTCTTTAATATCATCTTATTATGGTTCTTAATTTACTTCTTCTTTATGTAAGAAAACAAGTCTTAAACTTTAGTCGAAGATGCAACCATAGTTGAATCAAAATAATGATTCTCTATAAAGACAATGATCATACTTTATTTCTCCCTCTAAACTCAACATCCTCAAAAAAATCATTGCATTTCCCGCTTTAAAACTTTAACATCCTGTATTTTTACGGTATAATAATTAATTTATTTAATTATTTAAATAGTGATTTAGAGATTTAAATAGTTATTTAATTAAATAATATTGAATATTTAATTTATATAAATAATAGAATAATGTATTTAATTCTGAAATAGCCGGAAATAGTGAATTGACAATATTGTCTGTATTGGACAATTTAGAATATTTAATTCAGTTTAGAATTGAATTATATTAAGGAATATATTATATAAATGACGGTTGAACGTATAATAATAATTATAATTATAATCGAGCTCGAAATGGCGCGGCAGTTCGTAATTTGGCGATTCGAACTTTAAACGAATATACAGAATCCATTTAAGCCGGTTTTCTGTGAAACAAGAAACGTTCGGAGCTGGTGAAGTATATTTTTCTAATGGAAGAGAAAAATCGAGATTTCATCATGTAGATTTTGAGTTATGTCCAAATCAAATTTTTGAAAAGTCGCTATGGAATTCTTTTATAATTTATAATGATTTAGTTATATTATAAAAGGATTTTTAATATAAATTGAATATCGATTTAATCGGGAATTTTTAAGTGTCGAGTTATAAATCCCGATATGTTTATTTTGGAGCTGTATTATATTCCATGTGAATATATACGATAATATTAATTTATTAATATTTAATTTAGTTATTTTTAAATATATCAATATTTAATTGGTCTATTTAGAGCTTTAAAAATAGCCAGTTTTGCAAACGAACTCCGTTTTTGATGAAACTAATTTTGTTGGATCCGAAATATTAAATTATTGTTAGATTTCAATTTTCGTGATTTTTGGAGTCAGTATGTGGCTGTAAGGGATTTTAATATGAAAAAAAAATCGATAATTTGACTTTAAAAATACCCTGTGTGAGCAAATGGATTTGGAATTCAACGAAACAAGTTTTTTTGGTCCGTAATGTCAAATTCTAGTTGTATGTCCATTTTCATGATTTAATATAATATTTATTAAAATAATAATTTTTCGTCCCTATAAATACACTACCATTTTCCTGAACCTAATTTTACATTTTCATCAGTCAAACAAATTCAGCCGCTGTTCGTTCTTCATTTTACAATGAAATCGAGTGTTTAAAAATCAAAATCAAATAAAAGAAATTGTTAAAAATTCCGAAATCTATATAGATGGAAGCGTTGATTAAAGAGCTTCAAGTTGGTACTCTTGTTCCTAGGTGCGATCAAGGTTGCAGAAGTCTGTACCTTTACAGCAAAACTAGGGTTAGCGGTTGTAGATTTCTGGGAGCATCGAGTGTAGTCTCGATGTTGTTTTTGAACTCGGGGTTGAAATTGGTGCTTGCATGCAAAACAAGAAGGATATCGATGGAAAAGGGTGTCGATGCTTTCCCTGGTGTTGAGGTTTTAGGCAAAGAGCGGATTTTGATTTCGTAGTTCGAAATTGATGGGGTTGGTGTGGTTACGGAGAGGAGGAGAAGGAGATGTTTATGGTGATTTTAGTTGGAATTTAAAGGAAGCAAAGAAGAAGGAGTTGGAGGAGGAATGTGCGGCAATGGGATAGTGTAAGGAGCAACGTGTTCTTTTTGTTCATCAGGAAGAAGAAGAGGACGTCGGTTATTAGAGTGTTGGGCCAAAGAACTAAGGGTGAGGCCCGATAATGGTTTAAATAAAAATAAATTGTATATAAAATGTGTATTAAACAATAATTATCATAACTTGATCATGCTTCATCGGAATTCAACAAAACTGGATCCGTTAGGATCGTATGGAGGAGGGCTACACAATGGAACTGACTGGGAGTGAATTGGAGCTCATTACAATTTATAGTGAAATAAATTGTCCAATCTGAATCAACGACAATTATCGTTATTTAACGATGATCGTCCAATGTGAGGAAATCTCACTAACTCTATACAGTTTATATTTTTATGAATATAATCTATTATTGATAAATGATGATTGATTGTTGTGTGTTTATTGTCGGTTGAATTGCTGATTTGTTGGTTGAAATTGTAGATAATGATATATATATAAATCGTTAATCAAATATTGATTCTGTTTATCAGAATATTTCATATTGAAATGAAATCGATGTTATTTATATTCTTTATCATCTGTGATGCAGGGAAACAGGTTATAGGGATCCAACTGGATTCGTCAATATTTATAATACTGCTTCTTTTCATATATTGTGTATATGATGTGATATATAATCTATGATTGATTATGATGACACTGGTCATGTTATTTGGTATGTAAAAAGGAAATTTTCAAAGTGAATATAGAAAATGAAATATTAATATATGAAATAAATAGGATATCGTAAAAGGTAATATTTGAAAAACAAATATTGGAAAATATATTTTAGGAAATATTTGGGAAATGAATAGAATTATATAAAGGGATTTATATAAAATGAATAGAATTATATAAAGGGAATTATAAATGAGATTTAGGTGTTAGAAATAAAATGAGATTTTATATGAATAATTCTATAATTAGAAGTATAAATAGAAATTGGATTTAGGATATTGTTTTTAAATACGAAATCAAACTGTTTTGATTGCAAAGAAGAAATATTATCCACAGTTAATGTGAATAAAGGATTTAAGAAAATGTTTTGCAAATAAAATATTATAAAGGAATTTGGGGTTTGAATTAGGAGTTTAAATGGAATTACTGAAATTAGAAACTGATTGGAAATTAGTTGAGTTGAATGGCTTTCTAGGTGTCGATCTGATGTTGGTTTCGGACTTTGAGGTTTATGCTTGGGAAGTTGTTCTCTTACTAGCTTACAGTTAACTGATAGAGGTGGGAAGATATTAATGCATGAATCAAAAATGGAAATGTTTTCCAAAGTTAATAACGTATATTTTCTAATTTTAGAAAATAAGGAATTTACGAATATATGGAAACGATGAAATGGGAAATTGGGAAATGAAACGATGGTTGATCGGTAAGATTTCCATTTGGGAATACGACCGTTGGTTGTACACATGTTTTCCTTTGATAGGTAAATCACCGACTATCAAAGATTTTGACTATTTCCTTTGTCAATACGGAGAGACCGGGATCAGATATATTATCTGAAAACCACTCCGTATGGCATTAGTGTTGCAAATCAGATATGATGAAGATAATTGAACATGGAGTTGTGCAAGGGCTGTTCAGTAAATCCTAGGTAGAAATTGCCTAATATGTGTAACGACCCGGGTTTTCGACTCCGATAATCAACACAAAACTACCATGTTAACTATTCAGACATCGGAAATACCTGATCATTAATAGAAAGAAGTTAGAAGGTGAGAATAGATAAGATAGAAAATTAGAATAGAAGAAGAAGAATATCACCACAGAACCGAATCAGAGTAATACGAATCTCACATCGGAACGAATAAAATATATTGTAACATAACTTTGAAATAAAATAGTATATATATATTCAATAACATTATCAGAGTACAACACTTACACACAGTGGAAATAACAATAGCTATATAATCCTGAAGCCTCTTTCTTCAAACTCCTCCAAGTATATCTGTAAAGACCTGAACTACTTGACTGCCCGTACAAATTTGGGCACCTAAGAGTTTAGGGAAAACAAAACAAAATAAAATATGGGTTAGTCGTGGGACTGGTGTGAGTAAACTCAAATCATTTGGTTTAACATTTCAAAACCCTTTTCAAAAGAAAAGATAATCGTAAGACCAATCCACACATAAACAAGGAACGGTTTTTACCTTACGATAACCCAAAACACTTTCGGAAATCAATACTTCTCTGATATTATAATAATGTCTAATCACAAGTAATTAACAATCTAGCAGAACGCTTGCATCTCACGTTCCACATATATAGCATACAAATTAAAATCGCGGGCGCTTATTGGAGATTGGATTCGAACTATGACAAGGTATGGGACCACCTGCTGATAGTGTATCTCTAGAGGCGAATACACTGGGTTCAACAAGAACGTCTTGCAACCCGGCCCACACATGACCGACCACTCATTTCGCTTGAGTGTATCGGATGTATATCACCAACGGTTGGGAGCTACCCACTGTTTCCCGAAAAGGGACAACATTGATAATAGATAAAAGAATGAAATGGATTTTCTCTAGATAGGTGATATACACCCTAATGGGAGCGACTCACTTAGCTATGCTGCCTGCCCGATTTCTGTCATTTCCCGGTTGATGAGGCTTGAGGTCATAACGTATTTTTGACAGATCATACATTCATTTACTTTAAATGCCACATCGTCATACCTGCCAAATCACAAATTGATTTCCCTAAAAATACCACGGGTATAAAGCTAAGAGAAACGAATTCCTCCGCTACCAAACGTAAGTACGTTTGAAGAGATCAACTTACGCGATCCGTTAGATATACTCTGTCAGTCATTCATCCATTCACGTTGTCCTGGTACTGGACAAACCAAAGGCACTATTCTGTAAAACAGGATAGCCCTTGCATAACTCCATCTTCAATGATTTTCATCATATTTGATCGCAACGCTAACGTCCATACAGAGTGGTTTCCAGATAATGAATCTGATCCCGGTCTATCCATATTGACGATGGAAAAATGGTCAAAAACTTTGATAGTCGCTTGTTTAACTATCAAAGTTAAAGAGGTGTGCAACCAACGATCTTATTTCCAGATAGAAATTCGATCGATCAATCATCAATCATCATTAATCTCCTTTAATTTAAATTAATCATTAATTTATTCATTTTCCATTTCTATATACTCAATATTTCTTATTTTCTAAATTCAGGAAATATACGTCATCAATCATTGGAAAACATTTCCGTCTCTGTTTCATGTATCACTATCATTCCAATATTCTTTGTCATCAACATTTCATTTTCTATGATTATAAAATATCTCTGATTATATTTGGAAAATGTTTCCAAAATTTATACATTTGATTTTAAACAGATGTTTAAATAAAACATCACTAAGCCAATTTAAACCATTACACTCATTAACTAAATTTACTTAATCAATCATCACTATCGAACCTTAACCATCCCTTAGCTAAAAACGAAGTCAATCAAGTTGGGGTATAATTACCTCTGAGACCTTAACTGAACAACATTCCTAACCTCAAAATAGACAAAGTTCAACCTTTTAAATCTTTAACAACTTCCTTACGTAACTCGGATTCTATTTATGAATCCCCTTCTTTATTTTAAAACAATGATTTTAACTATAGCGTTATAACTCCTTTCTTCTTGGATATCCAACTTCAAAATGTAACTTTTATCCTTAATTTAACTCAATAACTAAACCACTCATCTATTAATAAATAAGTAAATCTTGATTAAACCGGAAAGTAAATATTACTTTCTCGAATTTGATATAATTTTCTTTTTCGAATAATCTTTATTCGATAGCTCCTTTTCGAATAAACTATATTCGATAACCCTTTCTTCGAATAACTATATTCGATAATCTCTCTTCGAATGATTTACATTTGATTAACTTTCTACGAATGATTTACATTCGATTAATCTCCTTCCGAATAAACTATATTCGATTAACTCCCTTAATTTTATTTGAATAAATTATTTTGAATAACTCCTTTGATTTAACTCATTTGGATTAACTCGGTTTGATTAACTCATTTTCACTAACTCAACTCAATTAACTTACTTGATTAACTTAACTTATTAAATTCAACTTATTTAACTCCTATCTAATAATTAATATTCGATTAATTTATATTCGAATAACTATGTCTGTTTTAACTTTATTTCGAATGGCTAATATTCGATTCAAATCCATTCGCTTGACTCTAGATCGCAGCGATCACAATGGTTACGCCTGATTCCCTCAGGAAACATCCGACCGCCGTAGGCTATTTGCAGCCCTGCGAATTACGCTAGCAGTCGTACGAAATGGCAACATATCCTAAATAACTATGTTTGACTAATTCTTTCTCAAATAACTATATTCGATCAACTCTAATTGGATAACAAATATTCAATTAATCCTAATTTGATTAACTATGTTCAGTTAACTCTAATTCGATAAATTCTAACTCTAATCTATTTACTCTAACTGATTTACTCCTACTGATTAACTCTACTGATTATTAAGTTTCAAATATTGATGTTGAAATCGATTCTTACTTCTCTATATAACTCCTGACTTATATATTCTATTTATCCAATGATAAACATTTTATTTGATTTATAAAATATTATTTATAAATTTATCTTCTTAATCTATCGGTTTGAATAAATTCTATTTAAAATCTTTGCTTTAAATCCATATCATGTATACCCGTGTGCAAAGCACAAGTTTAAATCTTTCAAATGTAAAATTTTCCCTTTATACAATTGTTAGACCAAAAATTGGGCCTAACACCCAAATGCAGATCACAGAATGCAGAAAAAAGTAAAATTAGAGGAGACACCTACACGAAGTTTTTCTAGTGGTTCGGCTGTAGATGTATTCTATGTCCACTTTATAATCTTATTGTTATACTGACAGATTATAGGAATAAGTTATATGCGGACACACAATCCGTGTTAAAATTGAGATTACAAGAGGAGAATTTATGTGTAGAATGATGCAAAATCCTTGCACTTCAGTAATGGTGGAAGCCGTGGAGAATGGCCAAAAAGATCCTTGAAAGTGCCTTCAAATGGTATATTTATAGCTGTAGGAGAGCTTCTCAGAAGACCGGTTCGTGACGGGGTACGTGGCATCCGATCCAGGAAAATAGGAGTAGGAGTAGCCTTAAGAATAGGTCAAAACAATGCGCGTATCTGCAGGTCTGGAGATCGGATCGTGGTCATGGATCGGATCGTGATATGGTTATCACGAGCCGAGTCTGGTCGTGAGCGGCATGGTGAAGCTGGAGTGAAGTGCTGGCGATCGAGTCGGATCGTGAGATGTACCACGAACGGGTCGTGGTCTAAGGAGGGCGATCCGATGAGGGGCGATCCGAGCGTGCGTGCGCCATACTCCGATTGCGTGCTGCTTCGTCGTTTTATCCAGGAAATTGCCAGATTACACCAGTTTACGGAAACGGGCATAACTTTCAAACCGTAAGTCCGATTGAGCCAAACCAAAGCTCAAACTGAAGCTAATTCAGAGAGCTATAAGAGTTACGGAGCATAGCTCCGTAATTATTGTTTTCGGTCCCAAAAGAGGTCGTTTGGTAGGAGTTTCAGGCAGTTCTTTGTTGATGATGCGACTTTGACCAAATTGCTGCCTGTCTTCTGACGATGTTGTCCGTATCCGAGCGCGATGCTATCCAGATATTCAGTGCGACAACCTTTACCAAAAAGTGTGTAAACAACAATTCTAGTCACTTTTCAAGCATTTCCTTTTAAAATCAATTTATTTACAAAATAAATCCCTTTTTGATAATTCTATTTATTTTATAATATTTTCTTTTTATAAAATCTATTGATTTTATAAGTAATTCCTTTGATAATCTAACTATTCCCTTTTCTGTTTGTTTTACAAATATTTCTCCTTTCTATTCTATTTATTTTTCAAATAAATATTCCTTTTAATTTCTATTTGTAAATAGTTTACAAATATTTCCCTTCAATTTTATCTATTTGATAAACAAATAAATATTCCTTATTAATCTATTTATTTTATAAATAAATATTTTCTATTTTATAAAATCTTTTGATTTTATAAATATTTCTTTTTTCAATATAACATTGAAAATTTCCTTTTTAACATTCCAGTATTCTTTATGGTATTTAACATACCATATAACAATGATCAGTATCATTCCAACATATAAAATCAACAACAGAGTTCGTATCACATCATATAACACAATATATGAAAACAGTAAAATAAATGTTGAGGAACCCAGTTAGGTCCCTCCGACCTGCTTCCCTGCATCCACAGATGTTAAACAATAAAATTAACATCAATTTCACTTCACTATGAAATGTTCTGCTAAACAGAATCAATTATTTGATTAACAATTTATATTTATATCATTATCTATATTTTCAATCAACTGACTAGTAGTTCAATGAAATAGCCAACACACAGCAAAGAACCATATTTATAAATTCTAAAAATATTTTATAAAAATATAAATTGAGCAGTGTTGGTGAGATTTACTCACATTGGACGGTTATCGTCAAATAACAATAATTGGTCATTGATTTGATTCAGGCGTTTAATTTCACCATAAATCCAAACGAGCTTCAATTCAATCCCGATCAATTCCATTGGGTAGTGTCCGTCCATACGATCCCAACGCAACTTATGGTTCGTCAATCTGATAACATATGAATGAGATACGCATTTTAGAAGTTAACATACTATTTTTAAATTTAAAATGAACTTAACCATTTATTTATTGGGCTTACTTTATATTTCCGGGCCCAACTTCCTTGAATTAAACCCAAGCACACCCGCTCCTATACTCCATCTTCCCAAAACACTGTCGTGACCTGCTCTAAACCTCCAACGCCGTTTCGATGATTTCAACTCCAAACCGCTCCTCCTTCCTTTATTTTAAAATCAAGGAAAAATCACCACAACTCACCTCGTCTCTCCCTCTCCAATCTCCTACCCTTAACCCTCAACTCGAGCTCATCTCCTGCCGTGACTTCGGAGGCATCTCGCACACACCATACAGTAGGGTAGCGAACCTTATATGCCTGAAAACTTTCAAGAAATGCACGGTAGATACTAAATGAATTACCGAATTCAAATATTCCCTTGAATTCATGCATCCACGCTTCGATGTCGAGATTTCCTTAACCCTAGCAACCGCTGACTCACGCTGGTGAATTTCAAGCGAACAGAAACGTGGCCGAACCCCATAAATTTTATATAGAATCAAAGCCCTTTGGATACTGAATCGATATATACATGTTTCTGAATTTATGGATTTTTGTTTGGATTTATATTGAATTTCAAAGGATGAACTTTTATTGTGTATTTTAAGAAGAGGTTGCGGCGCATTTTTCTGTGGAATGAGGGAATGGTTTAGGGTTAGAATCGTTAAAAGATTATTTATAGAGTAGGTTTAATATATTTTTATTCGAATATTATATTAATATTTACTCCTACGCTATTTGTATTTGTCTTATATAATTCTTGTGATCACATACAATATTCAAAAAATCACGAAAATGGTCATGCAACTACAGTTTGATATTACGGTCCCAACGAAACTGGTTTCGTCGAATTCCGACTTCGTATGCTCACACAACGTATTTTTAACCGTCAAAATACTGACTGTTTTTCACTCTAAAAATCCGTACGGCCACACAGTGACCCCAAAAATCACGGAACTTGGAATCTAACATTAATTTAATATTGCAGATCCAACAAAATTGGTTTTGTCGAAAACCGAGGTCGTTTGCAAAACTGGCTATTTTTAAAGCTCTGAATGACCCATTTAAATATATGAATATATTTAAATATAATTAAATTAAATATAAATAAATTTATATTATCGTATATATTCACAATGGAGTACCATATAGCTCCAGAATAATCATATCAGAGTTTATACTTGATATCCCAGAATTTCAGATTATCTCGATATTCAATTTTATATTAGAAATCTATTTATAACATAAATAAAGCGTTCAAATTATAAAGGAATTCCACAATGACTTTTCTGAAATTTGATTTGGCGTAAATCAAAATCTATCTGAAAAAATCCAGAATTTTCTCTTCCATTAGAAAAATATACTCCACCAGCTCCACACGTTTCTTGTTTCACAGAAATCCGATTTATAATGGACCCGGTACATTCAGTTGAAGTTCCAATCGCCAAATAGCGAACTGCCGCGCCATTTCGAGCTCGATTTTAATTATATTATAATTATACGTTCAACTGTCGTTTATATAATATATTCGTTATTCTAATTAAATTTTAAACTAAATTAAATTTCACAGACGATCCAATGCACACTATTTTGTGAATTCCACTATTTTTGACTATTTCAGAAATTAAATATATTATTATATTATTTATTTTAATTAAATATTCACTATAATTTAATTCAACGACCATAACAATCTCTCAATCCCTGTTTATATAATTAAATTAATTAATTATTATACGGTAAAATATGGGTCGTTACATTCTTCCCCCCTTAAAATAATTTCTTCCTCGAAATTGCTAAGGTAGATAACAAATTCTATTGACTAGTACAAATTTATTTGTTTACTTAACAACTTTAATTTTGACTGAACCAATTTAATTTCAATTAAAATATTAATTAATTCTTATCAACGATAATTTTCTAAAATCTTGAAAATTTTCTAACACCCGAAATTTTCAAAAAAATTCGCCAGCCCTCCTTTGTACTGGTCAGTAGTTCAAACCCTAACTCGCCTCTCTAGGCACTTTCCTTTCAAAAAGAAAATCAAAAAGCCAAGCGGCTTGCCAATTCGGCGCATAAAACCTCATATGGAAATTTAAACATGTACCTTTGTATCGGGCATATAATTATATCCTTTTATTCTACTGCTAATTCAGCATATACCAAAGTCATCCCAATCAATCTCCAATTATCTGTTCTCAAATCCAATCATCTTATTTTCAAACCAAATCTCATTCTCAATCTCAAATTCCATTACCAATTTCACCTCTTACTTACCCGTCCAATATATTTAAACAAATTCATAACTCACAAATCCAACTTTATTCGATTTCGTTCTATTTAAATTCAATTTACAGTTAGTTGGTTCCAATTCAATGCATATTTGCTTTCACCAATTTCTATTTAATTTTTTTTCTTTTTTTTTTCAAACAATCACTCCTGGGAGTTTTTTTAAACAGTTTAGCTCTTTCAAAAATCAAATATTCCTTTTTAGGATTCAAAACCACTTGTTTTCTCAAAACAATTCAACACAAAGTCTTTGGTTGTAATCCGTCACTTACAACTCGAAAATGAACACTGATGATGTGGCTAGCATCATCAGAGTTATTTCCCAGCTATCGAAGTGAGTTCAATACTATATCACTTATCAAAACCATATTTAAACACTTTCATTTTGAAATCTATTTCAAATAACCTTCCAAAGTTTGTAAAACAAATTTTAAAATTTCCCAGGATCTTAAAATTTTCTTATACTTAACACAAATCCACTTACAAACACTCCTCCCAGTTTTCAGAATTTTGATTCCAATTCTAATTTAATTCAGATTTAATTAAACTGCTTTTAAGTTATACGAACTCAAATTGGTTATTTATATAACCATTTCAATTATAATCAACCAACACATCCAATATATGATAATTCCAAGATATACCTTTCTTTTATATTAAAATATATTTTGGGTAAAATTATTTCATTTACCCTTTTTCAAAACATACTGTGTCGGTTCATCATATTCGAGTGTTTGGTAGCCCCTATCAATACAGTGGATCAAACTGATCGACCAGAATTCACAAACTACTCAACCAATAAATCTCCACAATATAAAATCATTTTTATCCAATCTACAAATACGTTCACTCGTATATATATATATATATATATATATATATATATAATCAAACTCAATCTAGGGTATTACTAACCCCATCTCTACTGAGTCACGCCACAGGGCCATGGTAATCACTTAACCTTCTGCTCTGATACCACTGTAATGAACCGGGGTTTTCGACTCCGAAAATCAACACAAAACTACCATGTTAACTATTCAAACATTAGAAATACCTGATCATTAATAGAAAGAAGTTAGAGGGTGAGAATAGATAAGATAGAAAATTAGAATAGAAGAAGAAGAATACACCACAGAACAGAATCAGAGTAATACGAATCTCACAGCGGAACGAATAAAATATATTATAACATCTTTGAAATAAAACAGTATATATATATATTCAATAACATTATCAGAGTACAACACTTACACACAGTAGAAATAACAATAGCTATATAATCCTGAAGCCTCCTGCTTCAAGCTCCTCCAAGTATATCTGTAAAGACCAGAACTACTTGACTGCCCATACAAATTTGGGCACCCAAGAGTTTAGTTAAAACAAAACAAAATAAACTCTGGGTCGGTCATGGGACTTGTGTGAGTAAACTCAAATCATTTGGTTTAAATTTTCAAAACCCTTTTCAAAAGAAAAGATAATCGTAAGACCAATCCTCACATAAACACGGAATGGTTTTTACCTTACGACAACCCAAAACACTTTTGGAAATCAATAATTCTCTGATATTATAATAATGTCTAATCACAAGTAATTAACAATCTAGCAGAACGCTTGCATCTCACGTTCCACAAATATAGTATACAAATCAAAATCGCGGGCGCTTATAGGAGATTGGATTCAAACTATGACAAGGTATGGGACCACCTGCCGATAGTGTATCTCTAGAGGCGAATACACTGGGTTTAACAAGAACGTCTTGCAACCCAGCCCACACATAACCGACCACTCATTTCGCTTGAGTGTATCGGATGTATATCACCAACGGTTGGGAGCTACCCACCGTTTTCCGAAAAGGGACAACATCGATAATAGATAAAAGAATGAAATGGATTTTCTCTAGATAGGTGATATACACCCTAATGGGAGCGACCCACTTAGCCATGTTGCCTGCCAGATTTCTGCCATTTCCCGGTTGATGAGGCTTGAGGTCATAACGTATCTTTGACAGATCATACATTCATTTACTTTGAATGCCACATCGTCATACCTGCCAAATCACAAATTGATTTCCCAAAAAATACCACGGGTATAAAGCTAAGAGAAACGAATTCATCGGCCACCAAACATAAGTACGTTTGAAGAGATCAACTTACGCGATCCGTTAGATATACTCTGTCAGCCATTCGTCCATTCACGTTGTCCTGGGACTGGACAAACCAAAGGCACTATTCTGTAAAACAGGATAGCCCTTGCACAACTCCATCTTCAATGATTTTCATCATATTAGATCGCAATGCTAACTTCCATACAGAGTGGTTTTCAGATAATGAATCTGATCCCAGTCTCTCCGTATTGACGACGGAAAAATGGTCAAAAACTTCGATAGTCAGTTATTTAACTATCAAAGAAAATGAGGTGTGCAACCAACGATCTTATTTCCAGATAGAAATTCGATCGATCAATCATCAATCAACATTAATCTCCTTTAGTTTAAATTAATCATTAATTTATTCATTTTCCATTTCTATATACTCAATATTTCTTATTTTCTAAATTCAAGAAATGTACGTCATCAATCATTGGAAAACATTTCCATCTCTGTTTCATGTATTACTGTCATTCCTGTATTCTTTCTCATCAACATTTCATTTTCTATGATTAGAAAATATCTCTGATTAAATTTGGAAAATGTTTCCAAAATTTATACATTTGATTTTAAACAGATGTTTAAATAAAACATCTCTAAGCCAATTTAAACCATTACACTCATTAACTAAATTTACTTAATCAATCTTCACTATCGAACCTTAACCATCCCTTAGCTAAAAATGAAGTCAATCAAGTTGGGGTATAATTACCTCTCAGACCTTAACTGAACAACATTCCTAACCTCGAAATTGACAAAGTTCAACCTTTTAAATCTTTAACAACTTCCTTACGTAACTCGGATTCTATTTATGAATCCCCTTCTTTATTTTAAAACAATGATTTTAACAATAGCGTTATAACTCCTTTCTTCTTGGATATCCAACTTCAAAATGTTACTTTTGCCCTTAATTTAACTCAATAACTAAACCACTCATCTATTAATAAATTAGTAAATCTTGATTAAACCGGAAAGTAAATATTACTTTCCCGAATTCAATATAATTCTCTTTTTCGAATAATCTTTATTCGATAGCTCCTTTTCGAATAAACTATATTCGATAACCCTTTCTTCGAATAACTATATTCGATAATCTCTCTTCGAATTATTTATATTCGATTAACTTTCTACGGATGATTTACATTCGATTAATCTCCTTCCGAATAAACTATATTCGATTAACTCCCTTAATTTTATTTGAATAAATTATTTTGAATAACTACTTTGATTTGACTCATTTGGATTAACTTGGTTTGATTAACTCATTTTGACTAACTCAACTCGATTAACTTACTTGATTAATTTAACTTATTAAATTCAACTTATTTTACTCCTATCTAATAACTAATATTCGATTAATTTATATTCGAATAACTATGTCTGTTTTAACTTTATTTCAAATGGCTAATATTCGATTCAACTCCATTCGCTTGACTCTAGATCGCAGCGATCACAATGGTTACGCCTGATTCCCTCAGGAAACATCTGACCGTCGTAGGCTATCTGCAGCACTACGAATTATGCTAGCTGTCGTACGAAATGGAAACATATCCTAAATAACTATGTTTGACTAATTCTATCTCAAATAACTATATTCGATCAACTCTAATTGAATAACAAATATTCAATTAATCCTAATTTGATTAACTATGTTCAGTTAACTCTAATTCGATAAAATCTAACTCTAATCGATTTACTCTAACTGATTAACTCCTACTGATTAACTCTACTGATTATTCAGTTTCAAATATCGATGTTGAAATCGATTCTTACTTCTCTATATAACTCTTGACTTATATATTCTATTTATCCAATGATAAACATTTTATTTTATTTATAAAATTTTATTTATAAATTTATCTTCTCAATCTATCGGTTAGAATAGATTCTATTTAAAATCTTTGCTTTAAATCCATATCATGTATACCCGTGTGTGAAGCACGGGTTTAAATCTTTCAAATGTAAAATTTTCCTTTTATACAATTCTGGTCACTTTTCAAGTATTTCCTTTTAAAATCAATTTATCTACAAAATAAATCCCTTTTTGATAATGCTATTTATTTTATAAAATATTTTCTTTTTATAAAATCTATAGATTTTATAAGTAATTCCTTTGATAATCTAACTATTCCCTTTTCTGTTTGTTTTACAAATATTTCTCCTTTCTATTCTATTTATTTTTCAAATAAATATTCCTTTTCAATTCTATTTGTAAATAGTTTACAAATATTTCCCTTAAATTTTATCTATTTGATTAACAAATAAATATTCCTTTTTAATTTATTTATTTTATAAATGAATATTTTCTTTTTTATAAAATCTTTTGATTTTATAAATATTTCCTTTTTCAATATAACATTGAAAATTTCCTTTTTAACATTCCAGTATTCTTTATGGTATTTAACGTACCATATAACAATGATCAGTATCATTCCAACATATAAAATCAACAACGGAGTTCATATAACACAATATATGAAAACAGTAAAATAAATGTTGAGGAACCCAGTTGGGTCCCTCCGACCTGTTTCCCTGCATCCACAGATGTTAAATAATTAAATTAACATCAATTTCACTTCACTATGAAATATTCTGCTAAACAGAATCAATTATTTGATTAACGAATTATATTTATATCATTATCTATATTTTCAATCAACTGACTTGCATTTCAACCAAACAGCCAACACACAATAAACAACCATATTTATAAATTCTAAAAATATTTTATAAAAATATAAATTGAGCAGAGTTGGTGAGATTTACTCACATTGGACGGTTATCGTCAAATAACGATAATTGGTCATTGATTTGATTCAGGCGCTTAATTTCACCATAAATCCAAACGAGCTTCAATTCACTCCCTGTCAGTTCCATTGGGCAGTGTCCATCCATACGATCCCAACGCAACTTACGGCTCGTTACTCTGATAACGTATGAACGAGATACGCATTTTAGAAGTTAACATACTATTTTTAAATTTAAAATGAACTTAACCATTTATTTATTGGGCTTACTTCCTATTTTCTGGCCCAACTTCCTTGAATTAAATCTAAGCACACCCGCTTCTATACTCCATCTTCCCAAAACACTGCCGTGACCTGCTCTAAACCTCCAACGCCATTTCCATGATTTCAACTCCAAACAGCTCCTCCTCCCTTTATTTTAAAATCAAGGAAAAATCACTACAATTCTCCTCGTCTCTCCCTCTCAATTCTCCTACCCTTAACCCTCTACTCGAGCTCATCTCCTGCCGTGACTTCGGAGGCATCTCGCACACACCATACAGCAGGGTAGCGAACCTTTTATGCCTGAAACCCTTCAAGAAACCCACAGTAGATGTTAAATGTATTACCGAACTCAAGTATGCCCTTGAATTCATACATCCACGCTTCGATGTCAAGATTTCCTTAACCCTAGCAACCGCTGACTCACGCTGGCGAATTTCAAGCGAACAGAAACGTAGCTGAACCCCATATATTTTATATAGAATCAAAGCCCTTTGGATACTGAATTGATATATACATGTTTCTGAATTTATGGATTTTTGTTTGGATTTATATTGAATTTCAAAGGATGAACTTTTACTGTGTATTTTAAGAAGAGGTTGCGGCGCATTTTTCTGTGGAATGAGGGAATGGTTTAGGGTTAGAATCGTTAAAAGATTATTTATAGAGTAGGTTTAATATATTTTTATTCGAATATTATATTTATATTTACTCCTACGCTATTTGTATTTGTATTATATAATTCTTGTGATCACATACAATATTCAAAAAATCACGAAAATGGTCATGCAGCTACCGTTTGACGTTACGGTCCCAATGAAACTGTTTTCGTCGAATTCCGACTTCGTATGCTCACACATCGTATTTTTAACCGTCAAAATACTAACTGTTTTTCACTCTAAAAATCTGTACGGCCACACAGTGACCCCAAAAATCACGGAACTTGGAATCTAACAATAATTTAATATTGCGGATCCAATAAAATGGGTTTCGTCGAAAACCGAGGTCGTTTGCAAAACTGGCTATTTTTAAAGCTCTGAATGACCCATTTAAATATATAAATATATTTAAATATAATTAAATTAAATATAAATAAATTTATATTATCGTATATATTCACAGTGGAATACCATACAACTCTAGAATAATCATATCAGAGTTTATACTTGATATCCCAGAATTTCATATTATCTCGATATTCAATTTTATATTAGAAATCTATTTATAACGTAAATAAAGCGTTGCAAATTATAGCGACTTTTCTGAAATTTGATTTGGGCATAGATCAAAATCTACCCGACGAAATCCAGTTTTTTCTCTTCCATTAGAAAAATATACTCCACCAGCTCCACACGTTTCTTGTTTCACAGAAATCTGATTCAAA
Source organism: Allium sativum (assembly GCA_030737875.1). Taxonomy (NCBI): domain Eukaryota; kingdom Viridiplantae; phylum Streptophyta; class Magnoliopsida; order Asparagales; family Amaryllidaceae; genus Allium; species Allium sativum. The sequence goes on along the minus strand of CM060912.1, from coordinate 1,012,856,362 downwards.
ATGGACCCTGTACATTCAGTTGAAGTTCCAATCGCCAAATAGCGAACTGCCGCGCCATTTCGAGCTCGATTTTAGTTATATTATAATTATATGTTCAACTGTCGTTTATATAATATATTCGTTATTCTAATTAAATTTTAAACTGAATTAAATTTCACAGACGATCCAATGCACACTATTTTGTGAATTCCACTATTTCGGACTATTTCAGAAATTAAATATATTATTATATTATTTATTTTAATTAAATATTCACTATAATTTAATTCAACGACCATTTCAATCTCTTAATCCCTGTTTATATAATTAAATTAATTAATTATTATACGGTAAAATATGGGTCGTTACAAGATGGATGTACAGAATAATACTTTCGGTCTGTCCAGTCCCAGGACGACCTATATGGAAGATTGTATGATATAGTATATTTAATAGATCGCATAAGTTGGTCTCTTCAAACGTATTTACATTTGGTGGCGGAGGAATTCGTTTCACTTAGCTGTTTACCAATGATATGTTTGGAGAAATTAATTTGTGATTTAGCGGGTATGACGATGTGACATTCAAAGTGAATGAAGATGTGGTTTGTAAAGGATAAGTTATGGCCTCCAGCCTCACAAACTGGAATGGTATAAAATCAGGTAGGTCACATGGCTAAGTGGTTAACTGCCAATTAGGGTGTACTGTCACCTGATATAGAGAAATTCCATTTACTTCTATAATCTATGTCGATGCTGTCCCTTTCAGGAAATGGTTGCTGATCCCAACCGTTGGTGATAATACATTCGGTACACTCAAGCGAAATGAGTGACTGGTCATGTTTGGCCTGGGTTACAAGATGTTCTTGTTGAATCCGGTGTATTCTTCTCTAGAGATACACTGTCGGAAGGTGGTCCCATACCTTGCCAGTTGGAATTCATTACCCAATAAGCGCCTGCGGTTTTTGATTATATATTATTTATGTGGAACGTGAGATAAAAGTGTTCTGCTAGATGATTATTATATTGCGGTTGATAGTCATTATTATAATATCAAATAAGTTTGATATAAAGATTATCGTTCCTTTCAAAAGGTTTTTGAATGTTGGACCAAGTGTTTTGGATTCGCATAAGGGAAAAACCCGTTCCGTTATACAGCGTGGTCTTCTGAGATATCGTTTAATTTCTCAAACTATTTTAAATGGTTTTACTCATACCAGTCCTATGACTAACCCGGAGTTTATTTTGTTTTGTTTTCCCTAAACTCTTGGGTGCCCAATTTTGTACGGACAGTAAAGTAGTAAGGTTTTTACAACAATACTTGGAGAGATGGAACAAGAGGCTTCAGGATTATATAGCTATTATTTATTTCCGCTGTGATGTAAGTGTTATACTCAAATGATAGATTTGTATTTCCAAGTTATGTTGAATACTATATTTTATTTGTTCCGTTGTGAAATTCGTGTTTACTCTGATATTGTATGTTCTTCTTCTTTTTCTATTCTAATTTTCTATCTTATCTATCCTCACCCTCTATCTTCTTTCATTAATTTTCCAGTATTTCTGATGCTTGGATAGTCGACATTGAGTTTATGTCGATAACCAGGATCACGAAACCCCTGGGTCGTTACAGTGGTATCAGAGCGAGATTAAGTGATTAACTTGGCTCTATGGCGTGACTCAGCAGAGATAGGGTTAGAAATACCCTAGATTGAGTTTGAGTGTATATATATGAGTGAACGTATTTTTTATTTGATATAAAAATGATTTATATTGTGGACATATGCTGATTGAGTTGTTTATGAGTTCTGGTCGATCAGTTTGATCCACTGTATCGCTAGAGGTTTATAAACACTTCAATATGATGGACCAACACAATATGGTTTGAAAAGAGGGTAACTAAAATAATTTTACCCAAATTATATTTTGATATAAAGGATTTATATTGAAATTATTAGGATATATTGGTTGTTATTATAATCGATAAGATTATAATTGAAATGGTTATGTTGATAACCAATCAGAATTCGTATAAGTGTAACATATAAATTATATGAATAAAATCTGAATTTAAACCAGGATTGGAATTAAAACTTTGGAAATTTGAATAAGAGTTTGTCTTTGAACAAAATATATGGCAATTTTAAAATCCTGGGAGATTTTGGAAATGTTTTCAAGCAGTGTAAAGAATAATTTGAACTGATTTCAAAATAGAATTGTTTAAGGAATGGTTTTGAAAAGTGATTTAGTATTGAACTCACTTTGATCACTGAGAAATAACTCTGATGATGCTAGCCACATCATCAGTGTTCATTTTCGAGTTGTAAGTGACAGATTACTACCAAAGATATTGTTTTTGGAAATGTTTTGAGAAAACAAATTGTTTTGATTCCAAAAGGGAATATTTGTTTTTTGAAAAGGGTAAGTTGTTTAAAACTTCCAGGTAGAGATTGTATGAATTAAAAACAAATTAAACCGAAAATTGTAAAAGAAAATTGGAATTAAAGCAAAGCCAGTTAGTTGGTAATTGTAATTGAATGATATCGAGTAGAATTGGATTGTGAGATGGGAATCTGGAATTATATTGGACTGGTAAGTTAAGAGTTGAAATTGGTAATGGCGTTGAGTTGAGAATGGAATTTGGCTTGGATAAGCGAATGGTTGTGTTGCAGATAAAAGTGATTTGAGTATGATTAGGATACCATTTGTATATGTTGAATTAGTAGCAGATATGAAAGATGGAATGATATGCCCGACAAAAAGGTACAAGTTTATTTATATATGACTTTGGTGGTTTATAATCCGAATTCGCAAGCCGCTTGGCTGTTTAATTTTCTTTTGGGTTGGAGAAGGCCCAGAGAGGCGAGTTGTAGTCGTACCGATTGAGCCGTACGAAGGAGGTGCTGGCGAAATTTTCCGAAAATTTAAGGCGTTAGAAACTTTTTCAGAATTTTTGTAACTTTTAGTTATTTGGAATGAATGAATAATTTAATTAAAATCAATTATTTCAGTTGAAACTGAAGTTAAAGAAGTAAAAAAATAATTTTTAACCAATCAATAGAGAAGTTTTCTACCTTAGCAATTTCGAGGACGAAATTATTTTAAAGGGGAAAGAATGTAACGTTCCGTATTTTTGCGGTATAATAATTAATTAATTTAATTATTTAAATAGTGATTCAGAGATTTAAATGGTCATTTAATTAAATAATATTGAATATTTAATTAATATAAATAATAGAATAATGTATTTAATTCCGAAATAGTCGGAAATAGTGAATTGACAATATTGTGTGGACTGGACAATTTAGAATATTTAATTCAGTTTAGAATTGAATTATATTAAGGAATATATTATACAAACGACTGTTGAACGTATAATTATATTATAATTATAATCGAGCTAGAAATGGCGCGGCAGTTCGTAATTTGGCAATTCGAACTTTAAACGAATATACAGAATCCATTTTAAGTCGGATTTCTATGAAACAAGAAACGTTCGGAGCTAGTAAAGTATATTTTTCTAATGGAAGAGAAAAATCGAGATTTCGTCGTGTAAATTTTGAGTTATGTCCAAATCTAATTTTTGAAAAGTCGCTATGGAATTCCTTTATAATTTATAACGATTTAATTATATTATAAAAGGATTTTTAATATAAATTGAATATCGATTTAATATGGAATTTTTAAATGTCGAGTTATAAATCCCGATACGTTTATTTTGGAGCTGTGAATATATACGATAATATTAATTTATTAATATTTAACTTATTTATTTTTAAATAGATTAATATTTAATTGGTCTATTTAGAGCTTTAAAAATAGCCAGTTTTGCTAATGAACTCGTTTTTGATGAAACTAATTTTGTTGGATCCGGAATATTAAATTATTGTTAGATTTCAATTTTCGTGATTTTTGGAGTCAGTATGTGGCCGTACGGGATTTTAATGTGAAAAACAGTTGATAATTTGACTTTAAAAATACGATGCGTAAGCAAACGGATTCGGAATTCGACGAAATAAGTTTCGTTGGGTCCGTAATGTCAATCTCTAGTTGTATGTTCATTTTTAAGATTTTTGGATATCGTATGTGACAATACAGATGTTTAAATAATAAATACAAATAGCGCTTGATTATATCTTGATATAATATTTATTAAAATAATAATTTTCATCCCTATAAATACACTACCATTTTCCTAAACCTAATTTTACATTTTTCATTGGTCAAACAGATTCCGCGGCTGTTCGTTCTTCATTTTACAATGAAATCGAGAGTTTAAAAATCAAAATCAAATAAAAGAAATTGTTATAAATTCTGAAATTTATATAGATGGAAGCGTTGATTAAAGAGCTTCAAGTTGGTACTCTTGTTCCTAGGTGCGATCAAGGTTCTAGAAGTTCGTACCTTTACAGCAAAACTAGGGTTAGCGGTTGCAGATTTTTGGGAGCATCGAGTGTAGTTTCGATGTTGTTTTTGAACTCGGGGTTGAAAATGGTGCTTCGTGCAAAACAAGAAGGATATCGGTGGAAAAGGGTGTCGATACTTTTCCTGGTGTTGAGGTTTTAGGCTGAGAGCGGATTTTGATTTCGATGTTCGGAATTGATGGGGTTGGCGTGGTTGTGGAGAGGAGGAGGAGGAGATGTTTATGGTGATTTTAGTTGGAATTTGAAGGAAGCAAAGAAGAAGGAGTTGGAGGAGGAACATGCGACAATGGGATAGTGTAAGGAGCGACGGGTTCTTTTTATTCATCAGAAAGAAGAAGAGGTTGTCGGTTATTAGAGTGTTGGGCCAAAGAATTATGGGTGAGGCCCGATAATGGTTTAAATAAAAATAAATTGTATAATAAAATGTGTATTAAACAATAATTATCATAACTTTATCATACTTCATCGGAATTCAGCAAAACTGGATCCGCTAGGATCGCATGGAGGTGGGCTACACAATGGAACTGACTGAGAGTGAATTGGAGCTCATTACAATTTATAGTAAAATAAATTGTCCAATGTGAGTAAATCTCACTAACTCTGTACAGTTTATATTTTTATAAATATAATCTAGTATTGATAAATGATGATTGATTGCTGTGTGTTGTTGTTGGTTGAATTGCTGATTTATTGGTTGAAATTGTAGATAATGATATATATATATATATAAATCATTAATCAAATATTGATTCTGTTTATCAGAATATTTCATATTGAAATGAAATCGATGTTATTTATATTGTTTAACATTTGTGATGCAGGGAAATAGGTTGGAGGGATCCAACTGGATTCCTTAATATTTATAATAATGTTTGTTTTCATATATTATGTATATGATGTGATATATAATTTGTGATTGATTATGATGACACTAGTCATGTTATTTGGTATTTTAAATACCATATGAAATACTGGAATGTAAAAAGGAAATTTTCAAAGTGAATATTGAAAATGAAATATTTATATATGAAATAAATAGGATATTATAAAAGGTAATATTTGGAAAACAAATATTGGAAAATATAATTAAGGAAATATTTAGGAAATGAATAGAATTATATAAAAGGATTTATATAATATGAATAGAATTATATAAAGGGAATTATAAATGAGATTTAGATGTTAGAAATAAAATGAGATTTTATATGAATAATTCTATAATTAGAAGTATAAATAGAAAATGGATTTGGGGTATTGTTTTTAAATACGAAATCAAACTGTTTTGATTGCAAAGAAGAAATATTATTCACAGTTAATGTGAATAAAGGATTTAAGTAAATATTTTGCAAATAAAATATTTTGGGGTTTGAATTAGGAATTTAAATGGAATTACTGAAATTAGAAACTGACTGGAAATTAGTTGAGTTGAATGGCTTCCTAGGTATCGATCTGATGTTGGTTTCGGCCTTCAGGGTTTATGCTTGGGAAGTTGTTCTCTTACTAGTTTACAGTTAAAGACTGATAGAGGTGGGAAGATATTGATGCGTGAATCAGAAATGGAAACGTTTTCCAAAGTTAATAACATATATTTTCTAATTTTAGAAAATAAGGAATTTACGAATATATGGAAATGATGAAATAGGAAATTGGGAAATGAAATGATGGTTAATCGGTAAGATTTCCATTTGGTAATACGACCGTTGGTTGTACACATGTTTTCCTTTGATAGTTAAATCACCGACTATCAAAGATTTTGAACATTTCCATTGCCAATACGGAGAGACTGGGATCAGTTATATTATCTAAAAACCACTCTGTATGGCATTAGCGTTGCGAATCAGATATGGTGAAGATAATCAAAGACGGAGTTATGCAAGGGCTGTTCAGTAAATCCTAGGTAGAATTTGCCTAAGATGGATTTACAAAATAGTTTCGGTCTGTCCAGTCCCAGGACGACCTGTACGGAAGAATGTCTGACAGAGTATATTTAATAGATCGCGTAAGTTGATCTCTTCAAACGTATTTACGTTAGGTGGCGGAGGAATTCATTTCTCTTAGTTGTTTACCTGTGATATGTTTGGAGAAATCAATTTGTGATTTAGCGGGTATGACGATGTGACATTCAAAGTGAATGAAGATGTGGCTTGTAAAGGATACCTTATGGCATCTAGCCTCACAAACTAGAATGGTATAAAATCGGTAGGTCGCATGGCTAAGTGGTTAGCTGCCAATTAGGGTGTATTGTCACCTGATCTAGAGAAATTCCATTTACTTCTATAATTTATTTCAATGTTGTCCCTTTCGGGAAATGGTTGCTGATCCCAACCATTGGTGATAATACATTTGGTAAACTCAAGCGAAATGAGGGACCAGTCATGTTTAGCCTGGGTTACAACATGTTCTTGTTGAACCCGTGTATTCCTCTCTAGAGATACACTGTTGGAAGGTAGTCCCATACCTTGCCAGTTGGAATTCATTATCCAATAAGCGCTCGCGGTTTTTGATTATATATTATGTATGTGGAACGTGAGATGAAAGCGTTCTGCTGGATGATTATTATATTATGGTTGATAGACATTATTATAATATCAAATAAGTTTTATATAAAGATTATCGTTCCTTTCAAAAGGTTTTTGAATGTTGGACCAAGTGTTTTGGATTCTCACAAGGGAAAAACCCGTTCCGTTATACAACATGGTCTCATGAGATATCGTTTAATTGCTTAAACTATTTTAAATGGGTTTACTCATACCAGTCCCATGATTGACCCGAAGTTTATTTTGTTTTGTTTTCCCTAAACTCTTGGGTGCCCAATTTTGTATGGGCAGTCAAGTAGTCATGTTTTTACAGATATACTTGGAGAGCTGGAGCGGGAGGCTTCAGGATTATATAGCTATTATTTATTTCCGCTGTGATGTAAGTGTTATACTCAAATGACCGATTTGTATTTCCAAGTTATGTTGTATACTATATTTTGTTCGTTCCGATGTGAGATTCGTGTTTACTCCGATATTGTATGTTCTTCTTCTTCTTCTATTCTAATTTTCTTTCTTATCTATCCTCACCCTCTAATTTCTTTCATTAACTGTCCGGTATTTCCGATGCTTGGATAGTCGACATTGAGTTTACGTCGATAACCAGGATCGCGAAACCCCGGGGTCATTACAAAAACTTTTCCTTTGTGTGCGTTCATAAAAACTATAAACTTTAAATCGCTTAGAATATCTATAAAGTATTTTCTATCTTTATGATATCTCTGTCTATAATACCATATTAAACTGAAACAAATAATTATATTAGTCACCAAAACAAAATTTGAGATATCACTAAACAAGTTATTTAACATAAGTAGTCATAACTTATATATCAGACATTAGGAGCCTTAATTGCATAAAATGTTGAATTTTCTTCATAAATCAACATTATTATTTCTTGATGAACAATAATAACCTAATATGTTCATATTAGAAATAGAAAACCGAAATCTGTCTAAATGGCAGCATAAAAAAATATCAAATAAACTCAAACAGTATAACTGAAATTTTAGTAATGACTTTGAAACATCTTGTAAACTTTACTTTATATGTCTATACATCTTATTAAAGAAATAACTATAAGATATCTATATGTTATTTCTTTTCCTTTAGATTTTCAGTGACTTCTTCATCTTTATTGATAAAAAATGTATATCAAATGAGTACTTCCAGACTTAAAAACTTCAATCTCTCTTCTAATTACCAAAGTGACAAATTAGCCCGATAAGATGACATCTTATTCTTAGAATTATATTAATCCTAAAATGATCTTGCTGGAGATAGTATCAAAAATAATAATAACTTGAGTGATTTTAAATTTTAAAGCAATATTTTTACCTATACTACTCACTTATATTTCTTTTATTTTGAATTTATGGAATCAAGTACCACAAAGAGTGCTATAGTTTCTCATTAATGCTTTTACAGAATCATTTCCATTTTTAGTAGATGACTTATCAAAAAATTAGTTATCATTACATATAGCATATCTTTGAAAACTTCTAAAATATTTACTTAATGATCCTTTAACTCTTGCCTTCTGAATTATATCACCTTTCAATATTCTTCATAACATCATAAGAACATCTAACCGTAGTAGGGCTGGTTGTAACCCTCCTAATTGCAAGAGCTAAATCTATAAAGTCAAGAACAAGTAATATGCTCTCTTACAAATCCTTAATTGTTAACCCAAAATAATATAAGAATAATCTTAAAATTGGCAAATAACTCAGTTAAATTAGCTGAGAAACGAACAAAAATAAAATGAAAATTGATCGCATATGCTCATAGCTAAATATCAGCCATAGTAAATTCAAAAAATTGGTAAGACTCTTCTTAAGGTACCCAGTACACATTAATATCAAATCTTTGGACAGTAGTACTATAAGTGGTACTCTTATTGTAATGATCAAACACTAGCAATAAATTCAAGTCAAATAACAATCTTCCTTGGGATGATTAATTATTCACTCGTAAAATCTTATAATTGTCATGTATTTATCTTCACACATGTGCAAGCGATTCGGCCGAATATTAGCCTTCCTTTCGGCCGGTTGATACTCGCATCCACAACTACACACAAATATCAAACATTTTAACGAATCACATAATATGAATGAACATAGTAGTTATGCAGGATATTTGGACCGTGATGTAGCTACCTGTAATGCTTCTTTGCCATTTTATCTTTAATTTATAACTTGAATACTTACTCAAGGCTACTAAACATGCATTTTGGCAAAAACCCGGAAAATAAATCTGACTTTGGATACATGGAACAGATAGTTGACTGAATCCAAAGAAATTAACAAATTACATGTTTTAATAATATAATATATCAAATCTTATATATATATATATATATCAATAAACAGTTGCAACTGCATGGTACATAATTGATTAATCTACGACAATTCATTTATATTAATTACCATGCATCAAAGCTTAAATACAAAATATTTGCAGTAATGATCACTTATATTAAATACGGCCTGTTAGGTGGACTAGAATCGAAATGCCCTTTGGATTATTTGACAGCGAGAGGTCCCCCAAACTGGAACATCTAGAAAACTCAGGATGTATAGTGTACAACATGGTTATTGATGTTAAAGTTGGCATACTGTAATTGCTACTATAATATAGGAAATGTTACTTCAGATGGAAATCCATGTAATGCTTGCTGAATCCGTATAGTTCTTATAGGATGTTATAAGACCATTCCCAACAAGTGGTTAGGTTGGGTGTCCCATTCGGGTGGGTTGACACCCAACTAACCCCAATGGGGAGAAACACAGCAACACCAGTCGGGGTTGTTGTGTAACCCTTAGCCTGCTTTCTTAAAGACGGCTAATGTTATCATGTGGATTGCAATCCAGTGTTGTTGGATTCTAATCCACGTGATGGTCTGGAATTAAATCCAGACCATCACTTTAGCCGGCTTTTAGAAAGCCAATTAAGGCACCCATGCCGACTATAAATAGGCCAACTATAGGTTATTTTTCCACACAAAAATTTGTTTCCCCTTTCCTCCTTCCCATCCTTCCTTTATACAACCATTTCAATTCAAAAAATATATAAGAAGATTTGGAAGAGCATTATGAGCGTACCGAGGTAGCAAGAGTCAAAGTGCTGGAAATGTTCCTCCAGAAGAAGAGCATGCCTCGATTGAAGAAGAAGTCGCGCCTCCTCCTCAACAAGAAGTATCTAAATGACGGCGAGCTTTAGATAGAAAGGAGCTGGATCCGAACATTGATCAGAATTTAGGGCCAGGAAAAGAGCTTATCAATTTTTGTGTACTTCTAAACGACTAGGAGCATGTTAGCACGCATATGGAAGAAGCTGTAAGTTTACAACTTCTTTTTAACCTTTAATAGCAATATTGTGTAAATTAGAAATAATATTTGACCCATTTACCAATAGGCATGACGAGATATAACATGTGGCTCATGGCTAACCATTATTCGTTTGCATTATAAGATTTGCACTTACATCACAGTTGGCATTATACACACAATTTTGGGTGAAGTAGGTCTTGCTGACTTCATAAGTACGTTGTAACAGCCCACACCTCCGTTTGCGCAAGATATTGTCCCCGACTTAGCCAGCGTATAGGTGTGGGGTTTTGTTCCTCAAAAGGCCTCGGCATTAGTAAGAGATGGGCGCTACTATATAAGTACCCACTTCACACAGGCTTCCACGATGTGGGACTTAGGGTTGTTACATTCTCCCCTCCTACAGAGCCCGACGTCCCCGTTGGCTCACAAATACCTCACCCAGGCACTGGGGTCCACACAAGAGCCACAATTCCAACTGGGTATTGGCTCGGATACCACTGTAACAGCCCGCACCTCCGTTTGCGCAAGATATTGTCTCCAATATAGCCACCGTATAGGTGTGGGGTTTTGTTCCTCAAAAGGCCTCCGCGTTAGTAAGAGATGGGCTCTACTATATAAGTAACCACTTCACATAGGCTTCCACGATGTGGGACTTAGGGTTGTTGCATACGTGTTCACTTAACTATCATCAAATTACTTTTTACTTTTAAATAGCTTCATTTAATCGTAAAAAAAAATATTATTAGGTTTAACAAACTTGTTAAACTCGGATGTTTAGTTGATTGAGGAGATAGCATCTTGTTGGCGGAAGACTACACACACATTTCATTTTGGGTTTTGTGAGTTAGGCATCACTATGTTAGATTTTACAGTTCTTACTGGAATTTCGGTAGGGTTGGGGGAGACCTTACCATATGATGAGCACTATCAGCGCTTGGACCTATTATCGTGTTTATTTCCTCATTTGGACTTACAACACGCTTTGACTCCTATTTTACAGTTGAGGATTAGTGCTATTAGAAAAACTATCATTGATTTAATTGATGTTTCAAGTCAAGAAAACTACCTTTTAGAGATTGCACGACTATTTATTGTATATTTAATGGGTATCCTGTTTTTTTTCAAACCCATTGTACACCTTGCCTGCTGAACATGTAGCGGTAAGTCGCTGATTTGACATTTGATAGGCTAGTAGTATATGATTGGGGGACTCCGGTACTAGCTTATCTCTATCGCAGTTTGGACCATCAGTGTGTTATTACAGAGTGTGGTAAGTCCATTTGTGGGTTTTGGCTAATTATACAGTACGGTACTATGAGTACTTCCACAACATGACTTACCCGACACTAGGTCCAGCATTATCTCTATTCTTTTAGCGAATGCAGGCATGGGCTCATGAGAATAGGAGACCTGTACAAGGTGGTTAGGCCCATCATATTTTTCTATGGCTCATTATCATATCAAGTTATGCACGAAACGATAGAGTATTATATGACACATGTATGAGGGTTCTCATAATTTGATATATGAGGGAGTCATCCATTCAGCCATGTTGACGATGACGTGTTTTCCTTTAGTCTCCTTTCCTCCGTCAAGCGGTTGTTACTGGTTCCTTGGGGAATGATGTTAAAGTCAGGTATGGGAGGGAGACCGCGTGCCTGATGATGTACATCCTGATTCACCTTTTTTAGTGTTCTATATGGCTCAGCAGTTGGCGGAAGCTCAAGACCATCAGTAGTGGCCATCTGACCGTTTCATCATTCCTACTCTGGATTATGCATTATTTTGGCGTCACTTTTATACACCAGCCACATAGCTCCCATGATACATGTTGCAACAGTTGATTTGATTGGACCGTCAGTTGTCAGACCTAGCGTTATTCCACCTGGTTTTCAAGACCTTACTCAGAGTAGTGGTTATATCCAGCTCCTCCTTAGCTGCATGTAGGAAATGCTGGGTGGAGGGTGGCAATTCTGACAGTGACAGGTGGTGATATTTATATGGATGTTCCTCCCATCCGGTTACTTAGTACCCCGATCCGGCTACTTTTTCATATGAGGATTTATACCATATGCAGTTAGGGCTCAGACAGGTTCAGTACACCAAGGATAGGTGTAGCCTAGATGGTTTGCTAGCTCGTATTAATGAGCTTACCACTGCCGATGAGGATGCCTACCGTCCTACGCCTCAGACTGGTGTGGATGAGGACATAGCTGGTATGGATGATTTTGACTTTGGTGATCTATAGATGTAGTTGTTGTCGTTGTTGTTTGTATTATGTTGATGGAACTAGTGTTGTGAACTTTGGTTTGATTGACGATGTTATTGTTTTATCTTAGTACATTATTGTATTATCAGGTTCATGTGTATTATATATATGATATGGTTATTTCACTATTGTTATGGACTTTGGTTAGTATTATCATCATCGTGCGTATTATGTATATGATATTGTTGATGTGTATGTAATCGATGATGGTAAATCGTACGTGTACTACTCACTTTATTGTTATTCTTTTCACATCACTAGTTATAAATAGTTTCCATTATTCTTCCTAACATTATTCTTCATCTGATAGGGGAAAATGTCCAGCGTTAATTGGTATCTATCTGAGTTACTTCTACTCGTGGAATCATATATCGACTTCGATGAAAGGCATGAAAAAATGCTACAAAATAGTTGGGGACTAAGCCACAAAATGATCTGGAAGTTGATTCAAGAAACTTACAACAACAGCCGCAACTGTCCCTCGTGGAGGTCTACCGAGGAAATTCATAAAAAAACATAGCAGAATTTGGGATGTTTGTGCTCGTTACCGCGAGATTATCGAGGAGCTAGAAGATGAAGATGTTTTCACAGCTCCTCGTTCCACTTTGATTTGTGTTACCTATCCGAACACGGATCGGAATTCATCGGCCATGAAGCTTACGAACTTCATTAAAGCTGGCTAACGCGCTATAGTTCTTACTAGTTGATGTTTATGTGAAATACATTTATGTTGGTTAATGTTTCTTGTGAAAATATTAGTTGTTTATATTGTTTCGATGTGGTCAAGTCGTAAATCCTTTCATGTTGTGTTTTGTTGTTTGTTGTGAAAACATTAGTTGTTTATTTTGTTTTGATGTGGTCAAGTTGTACGTCCTTGCATGTAGTGTTTTGTACATCCTTTCAACATTGTCTATGTACTACTTAGCAGTGTCAAGTCATTTCAACGACCGTAGTAGCCTTTGGAATCTAGAGTGTGATTTGCATAGTTTGTTTGTTTATTCTATTGTGTTGACGTATTTACTTATCTTAATTCATTTCATAATATAAAATAATGGGATTTCATTTGAACTAGATAAGGATATAAACGGTAATAAGCATACAGATTCAACTGATCATAAACATTTCTGACCAGCAAGAAATAAAATACTTAAACTTCTAATATAAACCATGGCGAAATCGGTAGTTTGCTTGACTAAGATCATTGACTTGGTTGCGTAGTTTTTTGTATTTCTTCATCCAATTCCATAGCATACATAATACCTCTGGTATACGTACTGGACAACAATAATATCAGCAACCAACGTCATGTAGCACCGTGTAATTTTAAAAGATATTTAATGATATACTAAGGAATACTTAATTAAATATTAGGAATTAAGTAAAACAGACTATGCCATTGCGTTCGTCTCGGAATTCTAGTCAGGATAGACACCAAGTTTGCATAAAATAGACATCGTATGAGAAAGTTATTAAGGTTAGAAGTTTGTATACATATAAGAGAAATTTATGTAAACAAACATTATCTAGAATTCAAAATAATCCGAAAACCAGAGGCGAGAAGGTGCGGAAATTCGGCCCGTTGGGGGTCGACCCCACAATAGAGGTATCGACCTCTATGTCGACCCCACAACAGGGGGTCGACCCTTATGTCGACCCCACAACAGGGGGGTCGACCCCTATGTATGGTGCCATTCTGGATTGTGAGCGGAGGGTCGTTAGACTTTTGACTTTCCATGGGGGGACCATTGAGATTTCTTATGACCCTAAATGGTCTATCATGTTTAACTTCCTAGAGTCTCTTCATGTATCTATCGATGATCTACGATCTGTACCTATTGTCTGTGAGTATCCTGAAGTTTTTGAGGAGGTTCGGGGCTTACCTCCGAGGCGCGAGATTGATTTTCGTATATACTTGGTGGACAATCCGAAGCCAGTTGCATTGCCTGTGTGCCATATGGCTCTAAGAGAAAGGAGGGAACTCAATAAGAAAGTAGGGGAGCTACTCGAGAAAGGGCTTATTAGGCGAAGCATATCTGAATGGGGTGCTTCAGTGGTATTCACCACTAAGGCAGATGGTTCGGTTATGTGTGGGTTATAGGGAATTGAATAAACTCACCAAGAAGAATAGGTACCCACTTCTGAGGATAGATGATCTGTTTGACCTGCTGGTTATGCATCTATTTTCTCCCAGTTAGACTTGGCCATGGGGTTTCATCAGTTGAGGGTGGTCAAGGACAATATAGACAAGATTGCCTTTAGAACTCCATATGGTTTCTTTGAGTGGCTCGTCATGCCTTTTGGGTTAACGAATGCACCCGCCTATTTTGTTGATCTGACGAGTAGGGTATTTCGAGAGTTTCTAAATAAGTTCGTTGTGGTCATTGATGATGACATCTTGATTTTCTCAAAGAACGAGGAAAAGCTTGCCCTACATTTGAGAGAGGTTTCGAAAACTCTCCGTGCGCATCAGCTTAAGGAAAAATTCTCCAGATCTCATTTTTGGAGAAAAGAAGTGAGATTTCTAGGGCATGTAGTCTTTAAAGATGGGAAATCAGTAGATCCCGCAAAGGTAGTTGCAGTTCAAGATTGGAAAATTCCAAAGAATGCAATGGAGATGAGGAGTTTCCTTGGTTTAGCGGGCTATTATAGGAAGTTCATTAAGGTCTTCGCAAAGATATCAATCCCATTTACCAGACCGACGAAGAAGAATCTAACATTTTCTTGGGGTATAGACTACGAGGATGCTTTCCAGTGGTTGAAGTGGGCTCTGACAAAAGCCCTAGTCTTGACCTTGCCTGAAGGGAACAAACTATTTACAGTATACACTGATGCATGCGGTACAAGGCATGGTGTGGTTCTAATGCAAGAGGGAAGGGTAGTATTTTATGGAGGTAAACATTTAAGAGTTCATAAGAAGAACTACCCTACCCATGACTTAGAGTTAGCTGCCATAGTATCCGTGCTTAAGAATTGGCGTCATTATTTACTAGGAGAGAAGTTCGAGTTGTACACCGATCATAAATCTCTGAAGTACTTGTTCTTGCAGAAGGATCTCAATTTAAGGAAACAAAGATGAATGGAATTCCTAGCATCCTATGACTTTGAGATCGCTTACACCCCTGGTAAGGGTAATGTGGTGGCAGACACATTGAGTAGGCAAATGATGACCTTGAGTCCTCTGTTTGTGGAGATGAAAAGCTTAGAGTTTATGTCGACATTTGATTTTAGATCCTCCACCAAGTTTACACCTGGTTTATTTGCATCACTAGAGGTGTGACCTACTATGTTGGACCAGATTGGAACTTCGCAATGAGATGACCCACAGCTAGCAGATATCTTGGATAGGCTCAATATAGGGGATACTTCTAGTCACCTGGTAGATATTCCACGGACGATAGAGGGTGTTTACGACGAGATGGAAGGCTTTGTGTTGCCATGAGTCGAGTGTTTGTTGAAGGCAGTCCTTGAGGAAGTCGATCATTCTAGGATGACTATTCATCCCGGGGGTGATAAGATGTATAAGGATATGAAGAGGGTTTTCTTTTGGGCTAGGATGAAGAAAGATGTAGTAGAATTTTTTTCCCGATGTTTTATTTGCTAGAAAGTCAAAGCTGAGCAAAGAAAGCCTGATGGTTTACTTCATCCTTTTGAAGTCCTACACTAGAAGTGGGAGAGCATCTCTACGGATTTCATTGATGGTTTGCCTAGATCGAGGAAAGGCAACACCATTATTTGAGTTATAGTTGACAGGCTTACTAAGGGCTCTCATTTCATTCCTGTTAAAAGTAAGAGGACGGCAGCCTGGTTGGCAGCAGTTTATCTTCGTGAGATAGTCCGTCTACATGGAGTACCTTCCAGTATCGTGAGTGATTGTGACCTCATATTCACCAGTGAGTTTTGGAGGAGCTTGCAAGAAGCATTAGGTACACAGTTTGTTTGAGCACCACTTATCACCCTCATACCGATGGACAGACAGAAAAGGTGAATAGAGTTCTTGAGGATCTTTTAAGACTGTGTATCCTAGACTTCAGAGGGACTTGGGAAGAGCATCTTCCTTTAGTACAGTTTTCCTACAACAACAGTTACCAGGATAGTATTTGCATGTCACCTTTCGAAGCATTGTACGGACGACCCTGTAGATCATCGACTTGTTAGCGGGAATCTACAGAAAGGCTTCTACTTGGACCTAAGATGGTTAGGGAAACTTC
Source organism: Allium sativum (assembly GCA_030737875.1). Taxonomy (NCBI): domain Eukaryota; kingdom Viridiplantae; phylum Streptophyta; class Magnoliopsida; order Asparagales; family Amaryllidaceae; genus Allium; species Allium sativum. The sequence goes on along the minus strand of CM060912.1, from coordinate 1,012,839,614 downwards.
AGAGAAGATTTATCTTATTCGGAGGCGCATGAAGACAGATCAGGGCAGGCAGAAGCCCTACACAGATAAGAGAAGGACTGACATTGAATTTGAGGTGGGAGATATGGTTTTCATCAGGGTATCACCTTTGTGGAATGTGGTTCGTTTCGGATCTGTAGGGAAACTGGCACCAAGATTTGTAGGACCATTTCCCATAACAGAAAGGATTGGCCAAATGGCCTATAGAGTAAAGCTACTAGAGATACTGTTCGTTCATGATGTTTTCCACGTTTCTCATTTACGGAAGTGCTTGCATAATACCGCAGAAGTAGTTGAGTCGAATATACTTGAGGAAGTAGAGGCAAAATGGGAGGCGATTGTTAGATGAGTTCCTACCCGTATTCTTGGATCTGAGGTTAAGAAGCAACGAAACCGAGAGGTCAAGTTGATGAAAGTTCAGTGGGGAGATGACCAAGAGGATGCAACTTGGGAAACCAAAGACAAGATCCGCGCTTCGTACCTTTTTCTTTTCAAGGGTATGTTCTTAACTTCTTTTCCAAAGCTTTTATTCATGCTTGTTTCTATCGTTTAAATATGTCCTATTGATCAAATCTTCGACCTTTAGGTAGTAATCACATGGATGTAAACATGTGTTTGATACATGTTATTCTTGATGGATGTAGGTGGATGCAAGTGTTTGCTAGTGGTTGCTCGGGGATGCATACACACACACACTAGGCACAAGATCAACTCATCACTCTCATACTGCATATGGATGTGTGTGCATTTTTCTTCTTTTATGGATGGAAATAGGTGTATCATCATATGGATTTTTCATTTGGATGGATGATTGTGCACGCATATAGCATTTACATGATATATTAGGGTTATTTGCATACATGTTGGATTCTGGCACCAACATACATTGCATTAAGGAGGTCAACTGAATCAGTAGATCGGTTGATCTTTCGCATTAGTATAAGGACATATACACACACCTTTGCATATGTTCATATAAGAATTAGAAATCTTTTTTTAAAAGACAATAGATGCCTTTGATAGGTGAATGAGTAGATGGATGTGGATATTAGGATATACATTCTTCTTAAGTTAGAGATTTCAGGGATGAAATCCTTTAAGTAGGGGAGAATGTAATACCCCATAATTTTAAAAGACATTAAAATGATAAATTAAGGAATACTTAATTAAATGTTGTGAATTAAGTAAAACGGATCACGCCATTGCGTTCATCTCGGAATTCTGGTCAGGAAAGACACCAAGTTTGCGTAAAACGGACATCGTATGAGAAAGTTATTAAGGTAAGAAGTTTGTATACGTATAAGAGAAATATATGTAAACAAACATTATACAGGATTCAAAATAATCCGAAAAACCATAGGCAGGATGGCGCGGGAATTCGACTGATTAGGGGTCGACCCTATGCCCTATGGTGTTGATCCATGGGTCGATCCCGCAACAGGGGTTTCGACCCCTCTGTCAACCCTGGGGTCGACCCCCCTCCCCCCCCCCCGGACGAATCTGAACCTGCTGTGTGTCCTGCTTCGTTGGCTGATGGCTATATAACGGACCTTAAACACATTTTTTTATTCATCTAAATCAATGGCGATAACGAGGTGCTAACCAACTCAGATTAAAATAGCCTACTCTTCTTCCACAACAAGTTATACGTATTCAGAGATCTGTGCTACATCATCTACAATCAATTCTCCGTTCTTTAGATCCAATCACACTAAGTTTATGTTGCTTTTAGATATAAACACCTAAATGTAATCTTGACATGTTTATAGGTTTGGATCTAAGCCTATGCCTGTTAGTAATCTGAATCACAACAGATCTGCTATTACTTGTATACCTAATTTACTGCTTAGATCTCATATGCCTATTCATGATATCCCTATTCTATTAGTTTTCTAATCATGTATTCTATCATCATATGCCAATTTTATTTACTATGCTTGTTCTTGTTTTCTTCTCTCCCTCTTTCCCATTTTATTTTTATAGCCAAGCTACCTTCGAGCCTAGGCTTATCGTTGAAATATGCGAACGTACGAAATTAGGAAAGATTGGGAATCATAAATTTAGGAATAATTCACATTGTAAAATCATGGTTGGGAATTTTGGGCATAATTTGTACTTTGAACCAAAACTTGGGATTTAGAGGCAAAACTACTTGATCTAAACCTTAATCTGGGGCATAACTTGTATCGTGAATTGATATACACGTAAATGTGTATATTTTATCCGCTTATTTATCTTGTTTTATATTTAAAATAATTGATACTGTTATTTATTGTTGTGTTTTCAAATTATTTATGATGAATGGATTGATGCACTTAATTGTTGAAAAGATTGAAGAATTGATGCTCGGTTGAGTGTTGAATTTTAGAGCTGGAACGTACGAAATTGGGAACGATTAGGAATGATAAATTGGGGCATAATTCACATTGTAAAATCATGATTGCGAATTTTGGGCATAATTTGTACTTTGAACCAAAACTTGGGATTTGGGGGCAAATCTATATTTTGATTTAAACCTAAATCTGGGGCATAACTTGTATCATGAATTGATATACACGTAAATGTGTATATTTTATCCGCTTATTTATCTTGTTTTATATTTAAAATGATTGATACTGTGTATTTATAGTTGTGTTTTCAAATTATTTATGATGAATGGATTGATGCACCTAATTATTGAAAAGCTTGAAGAATTGATGCAAGAAGAGTGTTGAATTTTAGAGCTGGATTGAAGCTTGAAGACCTAAAGAAATGTTATGTTCAACCACCTTCTGCTGCATATTTTAAAGTCAAGATTCAATGCTTTTCATGAAGGTCGCTTGTCTCGGATGGTATGGAGTTCTCATTCATGCTCAAAACAATTGAAATTGATGCCATTTGATGCCCGCAAGCTATGACAATTGCAAATCCATTCACACATGTTTACATTTAGCTAATTGGTTTATTTGTTATTTTGGAAAAGGGCTTTTGTCCCAAATTATGTAATTGGCCACTTAGCCTTGGCCATAGCAGCTATAAGTACATTGTATCTCCTTCATTTGTAATTACATTGGGTTTTATTTTGTAAGTCTTCTTTTAGAATAAAACTATTTTTCTTCTTGTTCTCTTTAGTTTTTATTATATTTTAATTATGTTGTTTCTTTCCTTATTCTCCTCTTTTCTTTTAGCTATGTCTAGATAATCCCCTTTAATTAGGGGGTAATGACGCTTAGATTAGATTCAATATGAATCGTATGGCTAAATAGATGAGGACTTTATTTATATAGATCTAGATCTGAACCAAGGGTTAGATCTGAACCTTCATATTCTGTGTCGTTTAAGAGTTATGCTCCTTCACAGGGTATATTCGAATTCGCTCTAACGCTTATCAGATTTAGGTTTAATTTTTAGGGTTTTAAAAATAAAATAATGAATCTGTCCTGATAGCCTATGGTTGTTTAAGAGCTTAGCTCCTATATAGGCTATTCTTGTCATTATTCACATATTTGCTTCTAGAAACCTAATTATCGTTGATTCATGTTTGTGACAGACACATGAATTAGATCTGTATCAATCTGTCTGGTTATTAATTCATGTTAATCTAGTTTATGTCATTTCTCCCTAATTGCTTTCATTTATTATATAAAACTCTCTCTTTTTTCATATATTTTCTGTATTTTTAACCAATCGAGCCGTTGGTATAACTTCATTGGATTTATTAATTTAAATAATTTTGGTTCTAGAGTTCGACACCCTTTACAAAAACCCTTGTTATTTAGGAAAGTCGAATGAATTTAACAGTTGTTTACAATTATTCAATTTGTTCGCGAACAAATTTTGGCGCCGCTGTCGGGGATTAAAATAATTTTTATTAGTAAATCCTTCAGGTTATATTTTTATTTTATTTCTTGCTTTTGTTTTTTTATATATAGAAAAAATTCTTGTTGGTGTTTAATTATTGATACTACAATCTTCTAATTAAGAGAAAAAGAATACTTGCCTTATGTTTCAATTTCCTTCCCATTTTCAATACAAGTTCCTTTCATTCTTTCATTCATTTCTTTCTGATTATTCTATAGATTTCTTTCCTTCTTACAGTTCTTACAAATAATAAAAAAAATTCCTTTTTATTTTTCTTTCTTCTATTCTTGTCGACTCATCAATCACCGAACCGTGGAATTCTCCTAACCTAGTCAGAAAGCAACCACCATCCTCTTTCTCCAAATACACAACATACATCACCCAACATCATCACTGCTCTTGCCATTTCTCACTACCATAAACCTTCTCTATCTATTTTCATTAAATATACAACATCCTCCATCACCATAACACAGTGGAGACCACCGTCCCTTTCAGTAATCGCCCCACTTCCCGTTACCACCACAAGTCAAACCAGTCATCTCTATCGCCTAATACCCAAACCCCCTTCACGAACCCTGTGCCTACACCAAAACCCTACAAACCATTTCCCATTAGCCTGTAAAACCCCACCATACAAGCAACAGTCCATACCATACAAACTACAATACCACAATCATTCACAACTCCATTCACTGCCTTCTACTTTTCACATCTTCAACAAAGAACATCCACCTAAAACCAAACAAGACTCTCCCTTCTACACAGCCATATCACTAACTTCCCTCACCCCTTACACCATCCTCCACAAAGCACCTCAATAGCTTCACTGATTCACCACAAAAACAACTAGCACTTCTGCCTCGCGTCCGAACACAAACCCACCAACTGCTCCATCCTCGTATCAACAAATGCATCAGTCCTTCAACTCATCCCATCCCACATTCAAAAAACCCACACCATTATCAACCCAAAACCACATTCAAGCACCCCAATTCAACTTCGCAACCACACAAACATCCTTCCCAAAACTGAAACCCTCCAAACTAGATCAGACCCTCAGCCGCGAACCCAAGATCCTCCGATTTGAACAGCTTCACAACACATAAAACCCCACTGCAAAAATTTCGATCGATAATCCCCTTTGACCAGCGAAAAGGAAACACAAAAAACTCAATTCGGAAACCCTAAACCGGATTCTAAAAGAAAAAAAAGGAAATTCTTTTATTGAATTCGAATTTTTACTGATAGAAAACGAAGGCAAGCGTGTATTTTTTATTTTTGGGGAGTTATTGAAATTTCTGGAGATCCGAATAAGGAGGCTGAGTGTATTTACTGTGTACGCACTGTATTAGGTGGGTGTTTGGGCCTTGTATAAATTTTTGGGCTCCTATCTGCTTGTTGAATTAGTTTTGCTTATTTATATTTCTTTTGAGCCTACTTTATTGTTAGATTTAATTTTTCTTTTAAGATCTGCTTTAGTTTAGTTTCTTTTTATTCTAATTGGTCTTTTGTTTTTGTTTCTTTTTATTGCTTCCAAACCAAAAAAAAAATATTGTAGTTCTTTCCTTTTTTAGTTCCTTTGAGTTTTATTTTACTGATTAGTTTAGTTTCTTTTATTTTTTTTTGTTGAGTCAGTCTCAATTTTCATCTCATTTGTTTTGTTTTATTCTCTCTAAAAAACAACAAATTTGAAAATAAAAGAAAAGGATAGTGTGCAAGCAATCAACAGAGAATTTAGAAGTCAAGCGATTTGCAACAGATCTGGTTTGAGCAGTTGCATACAAAGTAGGGTGTGAATGCGCTAGCGCTACTCTATTGCATTGGACAGATTGCCGATCTAAGTGAGAATTTTCAAAGCTCTACAGGGTCTGCTGCTGCTTAAAAAAATTATAGACATTGCTTGTAAAAAATCTTTTAATTTCTACGATTATTATTTTTGCATCTTTATTCATTCTTTTAAGGGCACAACCCAATTCACATAAGGTGGGGAAGTCATTACCCTTCCTTAGCCTAGAAAGTTGCATTCATACAAGGAAAAAGCTGCATTAATAAATAAAAATTGTAGACTCTGGACTTAAGGGCGTCACAGACTCAATTAGGGTAAAGTTTATTTTCATAATAACTAGGACTATACTAGCTAATTGTCTCGGTATCTAAGAAAAGGTGGAGTTTTGAACTCAATCAGGTTCTTAAACCTTCAATTGCATTGCTACGGTGATTCATGGTGCACTGATAAATCATCTCCCAATCTGGTCAAGACTTGTCACTTGTGTAGTTTGAAATTATTAGGATTACAAGTTTTCAGTTAGGAGCTATTAAGGATAGAAAATTTTATTGTAACTAATTTCTGCATGTTTGATTGTTTTGTGAATTGCAATTAAAAAAAATCAAACTCCTCAAAAATGAAAAAAATTGAAAAATAAAAACAAATAAAAAAATTTATTATTCTTTATCCCTCGTTAGATCTGTAGGTTTTAATTTTCTAAAACCTCCCATTTTCTAAAAAAAAATCTCTCTCACCGCTTTCCAAACGTCTCCATTGTCTATATTTCTTTGGTGAACTCTTTTCTTCTTCTTTCTGGTGCATGCAAACTTGGACCTGTAACCAAGAATCTCGTCATTTAGTTCGAATCAAACCACCTTCTCTTTCCCCAAAACCCATTTTACTTGAACAACCCATAGAAATGGCTAACGAAACCACACCACGAACCCTGATGGACAGACTCCTTCCCGATAGAGTTTCTGTCCCTTCTTGCATTCAGTTACCCAATCCTGTGGGTAACCACTTCGAAATCCGATCGAGACAGATAAATATCCTTCCCAAATTCGGAGATTTTTCTCATGATGAAACATATAGTTTCATAACGAAATTTGTATACTTTTGTGCTACCTTTAAATTACAACCGTTATGTAAGAATGGTATTGAACTTCGTTTGATTCCATTTGCACTAACTGACTCCGCAGAAAAATAGTTTTTCGACTTGCCTCCAAATTCGATTAAAAAAATGGGATGAATTTACAGCAATCTTCCTTAAAAAATTCTTCCCCCCAGAAATAACAGCTAGAGTCAGAAACGAAATCACTAATTTCCACCAAAAAGGGGGTGAATCTTTTTGGCAATATTTCGAAAGATTTAAAGAATTATTGTTAAGTTGTCCCCATCATGGTTTCGAAACATGGTCATTATGTCAAACTATATACGATTCACTCGGTAATAGTTATAAGCAAACGTTAGAGTCTATGTGTCATGGCAATTTTCTAAAACAAACTGATGTAGAAGATTGAGAATTTTTGGATGAGTTAGCAGAAAAATCGAGACAATGTCTTAACTCCGCTCATATGGCTGATGATTGTCCCTAGTCCCTTGGGAAAGTGAATACTTTCAATAGACCTTACAACCACCCAAATCTTTCTTATGGTCCAAATAACCCTCCGATGAACAGACCCTCGAATCGAGCATTTTCGAACGATGCTTCGAGCCCTCCCCTTAGGCAAAATCAGTACAATTCGAACCAAGCGTCTTTCCACAAATCTCAACAAACGGTTGCACCCCAATATGAAAAACGTCTTTCTATGATAGAGGGGAATTTATCTGAGATGAGTAACCTGTTAGCACAAATGACTAAGCAAAGTGTTGAAAATTGAAACAAGTTAGACTTTACGTTACACCCATATATGGAAAACATGAATCAACAAATGGGTGAACTTCAAAAACAGATGTCTCAACTTAATGCTAGATTAAGTGAGAGGGAAAAGGGAACGTTTCCAAGTCAACCAATCCAAAATCCTAGAGGACAAAATTCGAACTCCAACCAAATTCGCATCATTCAAGATTCAAACGTTAGTCACTTGAATGCGGTCACGACTCTTAGATCCGGTAAAAAGATTGACAACCATGTGGTCAACCCAAATGATTTACTGGACGATCTTCCAAACCCTACTAAAAATTCGACCAACTCGGATCAAAACCTTGAGCCAATTTATGATTAGAACCATCCTCAAACTCAAATAGCCCAACCTACTGAGTTATCTGCTCCATTTCCTCATAGATTCTGTCCTAGGAAAAAGATGGATAAGCTAGAAAAGATCCTAGAAATATTTAAGCAAGTTACAGTGAACATTCCTCTTTTAGATATTATATAACAAGTTCCACAGTACGCGAAATTTCTAAAAGATTTATGCACTCAAAAACGTCATACACAAGTACCTAAGAAAGTGTTTCTAGCGGCAACTCTAAGCGAAGTCTTGTCCCAATCAATGCCGGTGAAATGCAAGGATCCTGGCTGCCCCACAATATCATGTACTACTGGGGATAAGAAAATCAATAGATGCCTGCTGGACTTAGGTGCTAGTGTTAACTTGCTTCCATATTCCGTTTACCGCCAATTAGGACTAGGAGAACTGAAACCCACCAAGGTTACCCTTCAGCTTTCTAACCATTCAATTAAGAGACCTATGGGCGAAATCGAGGATGTATTGATAAAAGTTGGTGAATTCATCTTTCCAATTGACTTCATTGTCCTAGAAACTCAATAGGTAAGCAATCCTGCAAACCAGATCCCTTTGATTTTAGGACAACCCTTCTTAGCAAACTCTAATGCACTTATCAACTATAGAAATGGGTCTATGAAACTTTCTCTCGGTAACATGAACATTGAACTAAACATCTTTAGAACCGGATACTCTCCTGCCTCTGATATGGACCAGTTTTCTGAAATCCATGCGGTTCACGACAATGAACCTGAGCTCGACCATCTGAACAACGAAATTGAATCAAATTACGAAATACTTTGTTTCAAGATATCCCTGAAAATGTCTCTGAATCAACTCCTGTCGAGCCGCTCACAACTGAGTCTATCCCTCAACCAATTTCTTCTGTTTAGTTGTCTCCCAGGTCCGAACTCAAAATGCTTCCTAGTCATCTTAAGTACGCTTACTTAAGAGAAAATTAAACTCTTCCTATCATTATCTCGTTTGACCTTACTCTAGAGCAAGAACAATTGCTCATTCCCGTCCTTCAAAAAAATAAGGAAGCAATTGGTTGGTCCATGGCTGATATTAAGGGGATTAGTTCTTCAATAGTCCAACATCGAATCCACCTTATAGATGATGCCAAACCCAATCGTGATCCCCAGCGTCGACTAAACCCCATCATGAAAGAAGCAGTTCATGATGAAATTCTTAAATGTCTTGATAATGGAATCATTTACCCGATTTCTGATAGTCAATGGGTTAGTCCAATTCATGTCGTACCTAAGAAATCAGGGATAACCGTGATCCAAAATGAAGCTAATGAGCTTAACCCAACCCGAACCCAGATAGGTTGGAGTGTTTGCATTGATTATAGGAAACTTAATGCTGCAACACGTAAGGATCATTTTCCTCTGCCCTTTATCGATCAAATGTTAGAACGACTAGCCGGTCACGAGTATTATTGTTTCCTTGACAGGTACTCGGGCTATAATCAAATCCCTATCACTCTTGAGGACCAAGAGAATACCACATTCACTTGTCCATTCAGTACATTTGCGTACCGTAGTATGTCTTTTGGTCTCTGTAATGCACCTGCAACCTTCCAGAGGTGCATGATTAGCATTTTTTCTGATATGATCGAGCGATTTTTGGAAGTTTTTATAGATGATTTTTCCATCTTTGGGGACTCTTACACCGAGTATTTACATCACCTTGATCTTGTTCTTATGCGAAGATAAACACTTAACTCTTAATTGGGAAAAATGTCACTACATGATCAAACATGGCGTTGTTTTTGGACATGTCATTTCCAATAAAGGAATTGAAGTAGACAAAGAAAAAATTGAAGTTATCTCTAATCTTCCAATTCCTAAGTCCATTAAGGACATCTGGTCCTTCTTAGGTCATGCTGGCTTTTACCGTCGCTTTATAAAGGATTTCAGTAAAATCACTCGACCTTTGACTAATATTCTTGGAAAGAATGTTCCTTTTAACTTCAACTCTGACTATATTTCATCTGCTGAGCATCTCAAAAATGAACTTGCCTTTGCTCCTATCATCTTGTCTTCCAACAGGAAGCTACCTTTTGAAATCATGTGTGAAGCTTTGAATTTCATTGTAGGCGTTATCTTAGGGCAACATATCAATAAAATTCTACATGTCATTTACTATGCGAGTAAGACTTTGAACGACGCTCAAATTAATTATACGACCACTGGAAAAAAACTTTTAGCAGTCATTTTCGCACTAGAAAAATTCAGACCTTGTCTAGTTGGCTCACACATCACTGTTCATACCGATCACTCTGCACTTAGGTACCTTTTCTTTAAAAAGGATGCTAAGGCTCATCCCATTTGTTGGATCCTTCTACTTCAAGAATTTGACATTACCATCAAGGATAAAAAGGATCTGACAATGTTATTGCGGACCACTTGTCTCGTCTTCCAAATGCCCCGTCTTCTTCTCTTCCGATCAATGAGAATTTTCTAGATGAACTGCTCTTTTCTTTATCCATAGATCCTTATTTCGCTGACATTGTCAACTACTTAGTCAACAAGCAGACCCCTTCTTTTTAGTCCAACCAGGATAAACAAAAATTCTTTTCCCAAGTAAAAACCACTTTTCTCCTTCCCATATAAATTTAAACTTCCTCCTTCTTTTCTTCCCCTTTTCTTTTACCTTTGCCTGAGCTTTTGAATTCTCGAACCCTTGAACCCGTACAGTTTGGATATTGGAAATACAGGTGGATTTGGATCCGATTACTTACGTGGCGATGAGTTCAAACTGGAGCCTGTCCATTGCTCTTGGATGGACCTTGGTGTGGATCTCGAGGTAGATTTGGAGCCGATCGTGCCTCCGAGCTCTAGATCATAGATTGTGAGGCCTGAGACTTGGGCTTCGAATCGAGATCAAGGTTGATCTTTGGGATCCGTATTTGAGTTGGACATGCGTGCTCGGGTCTGAACTTGGTGAGGAGGGAGGATTGGAAAAGAAGGAAACACGAGGAGAAAGGGTTCGGAGAAGAAGAAAAAGGAGGGAGTCGAAAATTCGTCTTGCGAGGGGACACAAATCTGTAAGAAAAAGTGGGTTGAAGTTTGGGGGACCTAAGAGATGGTTTTCGTATCCCTTATCGGAGACTCAAAATATCATGCTCCCTCAAGAATATTAAATTTCATTCCCCTATGGGGATATGAAATCTCGTATCCCTAATGGGATACGAAGTTTGTATCCCAAATTAGGTATGAGTTTCTCTATCGACCTAAAGATTTCGACCCCCATCCTTGTGGCTTGCAACATTTCCTGTCCGAGATATCGGGTTTTCAACTCCCTGCCTATGGGTTCGCATCGCTTCTCCAACGTCATGCGACTGAATCGATACTTACACTTGTTGTGATTGAGTCGTTAGTTCAGGCTGGCACATAGGATTAGAGCATATACTCGGACTGTGAACTTAACTGAATCATCAAACTACCGAGCATATTTTCTCGATTCCTACCGAGATGTGGCTGTGACTCCATGCTGACCTAGTAACGTTGGTTGACTATGACGATGGTCACAGTCTCGAGGACTTGTAATCGTCGTTATGTCCCAAATTTTTAGGTTATAACAGTATTAGCATGGAATTGCACAACACCGCACGTACATGTTGGTTTACACCAACACGAGTGGTACAGGTTCTACAATGCAATGTCTAACGCAAGTGTATTGAAAGTATAACTATCAATGGAAACGAGGTCTTAAACATAACAAACTTTGGAAGCCAAAGCCTTACAGTATTCACCGTCCCCATTCAGTCCAAATAGTGATGCTATCTCAGGAAGTAGCAAGCTTGAGACCTCCATAGAATTTACTCCTTCTCAAACAATAGGCTCGCCGAAAGCATTCGATCGCGGGGTGCAGCCGAAAGGACAACAACCACCGGTCCAGCATTCGATTGAGATAATAGCGTCGGGAAGGCTTGGAACGACTGGGGGTGATCGTGAATAGGAAGAGCACATATATATCACCGAGGGAAGCACGTTGGTGGCACTGGATATGGTGCCATCGCATATGGATGAGGCAACAGTGACGCGTATGGCAACGCGATTCGGTATTCCCTAAAGAGATGTTCGTGCGCCTAGAAACGACGATAGGTATCACGCTCCACTAGAAAGGTAAACTTCCTGGAAAAGGAAGGCATGCATTTCTGGTGTATGCCCCGGCTAACAACTTTATTTGGGATATACTGCGTTATTTTCGTCTAGCGCCATCGCATCTCCATCCAAATGCGTATGCCTCCCTTTTAGGTACCTGCGTTCTCTACAGAGAGTACCTGCACTTAGAGCCTACCAGAAAGGATATACAGTGCATGTTTCAGTTGAAGAGGAGAGCTAATGTCGCACCGTCTCAGTATTTTTTGGAAGCTTTGCCCAGCACCAAGCTCTTTGATGGGAAGTGGCCCAAGTTGAACGTGTATAAGCATGACTAGATCTTCGTGCACTATCCTCCTGGGTTTGCGAGGAGGTGGTTGAAAGGAAGTAAGCATTCCTCCTTGCTTTGAGCTTGAAACTTGTGGGTTTGATAACTTAACACTAACTTCGTTCTTGTATGACAAGGAATCCTGCCGCGTCCACAGATGTTGTATATCATCACGTCTCGAGTCTTTGCTAGCCATTCCGGCCAAGGTTCATTCTACCGAGAGTGTTTTAAATCAGGACCGACTTCGTCCTGCGGGTCTGCTTCCAGCTGATCATGCAATAATCAAACCGGTCGTTGCTAGGGGTGGAAAGAAAATGGAGACTGGAAAGGAAGCAGGTTCTCTAAGTCGAAAAAGGAAAACATCCCATGTCACGTCTAAGTCGCACAAGGCTGCGAGATCCAGCAGGAAGATGGTGGGGGTGAAACCAGCGATGAGGAGGCGATCGCTAGGAACGAGGACCCGCCGATCGCTCCTGCCCTTCCCTCGATAGGTGAGGCAAGGGAAGAAGTGTCGACTAGGATGCAGTCCCCAGTAATTCCTTCTGATACCGCTGTCTCACTAGAAAAAGAGGGGTTAGTTTGCCGAGCTTAACAAGCTCCCGCTCGTTATGTTTCCCTGGCCTAGCACCACAAGTATGGATGAATTAGCTTTAGCTGTAGGGGAGATCACTCCTTCAAGCAGACCACTATCTGGTCTGTTGAGAGAACACTTAGGACACACATTCATAAACACTGCATGACATAGAATTTGTTTGTGTGCATAGGGTGTTCGAGGTTGCTTTTGAATCTGTTCCATTTGTAGATGACATGACAAGAGAAGATCGAGGTCGTAGCTACGGGTCTGGGAGTCGTCGACCTTCGAGGAATGTTTTCCTCAGTGACTTTAGAAGGGATGTTGTCTTAAGTGATGAGCCCCCGGCCTCTCGTGAATATAGCAACGAGTACCGTCGTGGGAAGCCATTTCAGCATTTTGAATCTCCTCCTTCGTACACCCGATCATCGGGGGTAGACACAAGGCTTGTTTCTACTAGCGTAGGCGTCCCCTCTTCATCAACTTCTCATTATATTCCGCATGCGCCGTCTGTTGTTTCTTCCAAGAGAAAAGAGGTTGCACATGCCGGCCGAAAGAAGAAGATAATCCCGAAGAAAAAGGGGTAAGTGCCCGAGCCACCGGAAGCTCTAGAACTCAATGTAGAAGAGAAGAAGGCCCTACTGAAAGATAAATTCCTCAAACACTATTTTGACGAACTTAAGTGGCTTCCGGACATCAACCCGATCCCTCAGCAGGATAAAGACTTGGTGTGGCAGTAGGTGTACACTGCTTTTTATCAACGTAATGAGTACTACAAGTATTCTGGACACCTCTCGGAGCTCATTAACAATAGGGATGTAGAGATTTCCAATTTAAAACAGGATATCAGAGCAATGGACTATCTGGAATCGAGAAGATACCTATTGTAAGATAAACGTACTTTCTAAGCTGCATTTATTTCTGTGTATTCGAGCAACATGTTTACACCCTAACTTATTGTTGATGAAACAGATAAGCTGAAGGAGAAGTATGATCAGTTGGTGAGGGATTCAGAGCATGCTTCTTTGACCTTTAAAGATACTGTGACCTCGGTGTCGACCAAAAATGCTCATTTGAAGACGGAAAACTCTGAGTTGACGAAGGTGAATATCCACTTATCCACAGAAAATGAGAAATTACACCAACTCCAAAAGGACAATGAGGCATTGGTGTTGGAGAATGAAAGGCTGAAAACTGAGAATGAGGGGGTTCAGCAGTTGCAAAGGGAGAATGATGAGCTGAGGGGACAACTGGAGGCGGTTAAGAAGGAGAAAGAGGAGGCCGAGGCCAGCAACAAAGACGCACTGAGCTCATAGAAGGGCTATTGGCTAAGCACCAAATAGAGGTGGATAATCTTAGGGAAGAAATTGAGGACACCGAGGCTAGGGTGGTGGAATCACTGGAGGATGCTATCCGAGGAATGTATGTTAAGGCTTTGAGGTTTCATTGAATCACATGCATTAGGCATTACCCTTGAATGATGGCCCAGACTTGAGAGAGGCGAGTGTCATTTAAGGCTCAGTCCTGACAAGTGGAGACAGTAGATGAAAACCAGCTCTTGGTGAAGCTCTTGACCGAATCTAAGCAAAAAGTGCTGGGGGAAGGGAGGATGTTGTTGCAGGAGGATGCCGAGAAGGCGAGGTTGGCATAGCTTGCTGCCAAGAAAGGGAAATTTGAGCCAATCGAGAGTGCGTTTGTCAGTTCCAAGTTTGTCGAGTGATTTCTTACCGGCCACAGATTGCACTATTTACCACAACTAGTGGTCCCATGATTCGAATTCATGCTTCAACTGAGTACCAACATGATTTCTTGGGGCTTGGACCGCAGGGCTCCTCTTTTAGCACAACCACGAATACTCTGCCTATTACCCCCATACCACAAGCTCCTAGAGGTAAAGTCTTGTTATCTTGAACGCCTAAAAAGGATATAAGTACTAAGTTAAAAGAGGCTAAATAGCCTTCTTCTTTGTTGTGCTTCCCCCTTTGGAGAGGAAATGACAACAGGCTTCTCCCGATAGTTCCCCAGGTGCCTGAGTCCAGATTGGGATTGCACATGATACAATTTGGAGAAGGAGGAGGGCATCTGGATATGTTCTTGGATGTGGATTTGGGAATTAGTGTCTACAAGCATTTTCTTGAGGAAGGAGAGGTGATGGATAGCCAAAGTGCTCAGGTGACGGGTGCAACTAATGCGAGTGTGCAAACGATGTGTGAATTGGTGCAGTCACATAAAGCTCAGATGCTGGCGAAGTTCGAGCAACAGGAGGAGAAGAGGAAACATGATGACGCTGCCGTACAGGAGGCGCGGGAAAACGCCCGGGAGGAAGTCGAGAAAGAAGCTGCAGCGGTGGCAGCGAAGAAGAAGGATGAAGCTGAGGCAGAGAGGGAAAGGGCCGCTGAGGAGGCTGGAGAAAAGGAAGCTGTCGATGAGGCCGAGAAGGAGAGAGTCGCTGAGGAGGCCAGGAAGAAGAAAGTGGCTAATGATGCCAATGGACGGGACGATGAGGCTTATAAGAAGCTTAAAGCGGATGCTGCTACGCAGCTCAAGGCCTAGAAGCTAGCTGATTAAAAGGCTGCTAGAGAAGCCAAGAAGAAAGTAGAGTTGGAGGCCAAGAAGGCTCAGGAGAAACTGAGGCTACGCTGGCCCTTGCCTTTGATACCTCTCCCAAACCGCTGCAATGTATTCCTCTCGGGGAGGTCACTGTGATTACAAGCGGCAAGGATGATGATGTAAAGTGCATATCGGTGTCTCATGAGTCCATCACCCCTGAGAAGGGCATATGAGGGAAAGGCAGAAGTGGCTCTAGAAGGAAGAGGACCATAACTAGTTGTGACCCGCCTAGTGCTAAATCTGTTCAAAAAAAGAAATGGGAGAAAACGAAGGATGAGTGACCTTGGTGAATGATAGACATCTTGGTAATGTAGGCCAATAGTATACGCGAGTACGACCCTTGCTTTTAGCTTTTGGAGGCATGGTGTGGGTTTTCATGTACACTATGTCGTTAGAAAGAATGATATTTAGATATGTAGTTTGCTTTTGGCATGTGAATGAAAGTCTTAGTTAACTTTTCTTACATCACATTTTACGTTAAATGTTCAAATGTTCGTCTTATACTTTCCAGATTCATGTACTTTCGAAACCATACTTGTCCTTACACTTAAGCAAACATGATTGGAGACTCCTCCCTGGGGGTGCCCCAATCGCGTGGAGGTCGTGTGTTGGCTCCGCTCTTGGGATTTCGTTTGGTCAGGAGCCCCGAGTCGTGCAGAGGCCAGGTTCGGTGCCCTCGCTATTGGTCCTTCCGAAGGTCATTGGTCCTAAGTCATGAGATGGCATAGACGTCGTGGATTCATCCTTTAGACTCTCCCATCATTTTGTTTGGGTTAGAATTCGTGGGTGTCATTGATTTGCCAAATGGTACTCGGATCCAGACCCGGTGGGTTGGATGGAGCCACGAGAGTGGTTGGTGTATCACTTACTAAGCTAATGGGCATCCCCCAAGTCCACAGACTGGGAAACCGAACGATTTAAACTCAGTCTCGTCATTGATTCGAGATTCGAGTGGTGTTATTTATACTCGGTTTTGTCATTGATTCGAGACTCTAGTGGTGTTATTTATACACGGTCTCGTCATTGATTCAACACATGAGTGGTGATATTTATACTCAGTCTCGTTGTTGATTCGAGACTCAAGTGGTGTTATTTATACTCGGTCTCGTCGTTGATTCGAGACTCGAGTAGTGGTACCGACTCCCATGCTTGGGGTACCGATTTGGTGTTGTATGTTTGTGTGTGCAAGATAGTTATGATTATCAATCAAACATATCAGGCAGAAAGTAAACACATGAAGAGCATAGAGAATTGAACACTATCTTTGCGAATAACTTTTATAGTAGCATCCTTTACAATGCCTTGAATTTAAAGAAACAAAACATTGTTGGAAATAGGAAAATCTGTACACTAAGTTATGTGAAGTAACGACAAATATTTTCACTATTCCATTCCCTCGGGAGTTCATCGCCATCGACGGTCGCTAGCTTGAAGGTTCCATCTTCGAGCCTCCGTTGTATGACGTACGTACCCTCCCAGCGAGGACTCAAGCTAGTCGTTGCGGGAAAAATTCGTTTCAGGACGAGGTCGTTGACATTGAGATCCTTAAGGCAGACTCTAGAATTGAGGTATCGGGCGACTCGTTGGCACTAGAAACGACAACTCTAAGTCCAGCTTCATTCCGTTTTTCTTTGAGCAAGTTGATTGACTCTAAGAGTAAGTATTTATTGGTCTTCGGATCGTAATAATAACCCGATGAGATTGAAGCTTTAGCTCAATGGGAATGATGCCTTCAGATCCATAGGCAAGAGCTAATGGAGTATGGCCAGTCACTGACTTATGGGTGGTACGGTAGGTCTACAGGGCCATAGGAAGATCATCTGCCCACAAGCCTCCGACTTTTCTAGACGCTTCTTGATGATGGATTTGATCACTTTGTTGACAACCTCGACTTGCCTATTGGCCTGAGGTTGAGCCACTGCTGAGTATCTATTTTCGATATCATGCAATCGGCAGAAAATCTTGAACTCCACGCTCTCAAACTGGATCCCATTGTTAGAGATGATGACTTAGGGGACTCCATATGAGGTAATAATATTACAGACGATGAAATTGATTACCTTCTTCTTAGTGATTATAGCGAGGGCCCCGGCTTCTTCCTATTTGGTAAAGTAATCAACTGCGATGATGGCATAACATGCCCCACCTCTGGCCATTGGAAGAGTTCCGATGATATCTATCCCCCACGTCGTGAACACCAAGGACTGACCATTTTCGTTAGCTCGGTAGGCGAAGCTCTTATGATCTTTGAAAATCTCTAGCATCTGTCACACTTGGGGGCATAGTCCACGACAACTTGATCAAGCGTCGGTTAGAAATAACCGTATCTGAGAACTTTCTTTGCTAGAGTTTCCCCCATTGTGGTCACCGCATTCGCCTTAATGTATATCTAGTAACACGCGGTCAGCGTCGTTGCGGGCTACACACCAGGGCAGTGGAACGGAGAAACCCCTCCGATAGAGCACCCCATCTAGGATGATGTGGCGAGATGATCTACGGGTGAGCGCTCGCTTGTCTTTGTAGCACTCGGGGAGGATTCCATTCTACAGGTAGTTTCTGATTGGTGTCATCCAAGATTCGGGCTTTGGTCCAGTCTTTGTCATCACTACAGGATCTGTTTGCATCTGATCGATGCTCGGAGAGTCGAGTACTTCGACTAGGGTAAGTCCTATAAGCTGCGCATCCCCGGAGCTTGCCATTTTGGCTAATAAATCGACTTTCTCGTTTTGTCCCGGGGGAATATGCATGATGATGTAGTGGTCGAAGTTGGTGAGCAATTCTCGAACCCGAGCGAGATAGGGAGCGAGCCATGCCCCCTTGGCTTGATACTCTCCCTGTACTTGGCGTATGATGAGATGTTAATTCGAGTAAATCTAGTTAGCCTTGATGTTAAGTTCGATTGCATTTCAGAGTCCAACAATCAAGCTTCGTATTTTGCATCGTTGTTGGTAGCGGAAAAGTCAATCTTCAGAGCATAGCATATCGAGTGTTCCTAAGGAATGACAAGCACAACTCCGGTGCCAGAACACTGGTTCTTAGAGGATCCATCCACGAACAGCTTCAAATGAATGTTAGGAGTTTCAGTGTCTTCAGTGGGGGGATCTTCCAGAGTGGTGAACTCCACAATGAAATCCACGAGGGGTTGTCCGAGGATGGCTCGAAGGGAAATGAACGTGATCTCGAACTGGCTCGGTTCTATATTCCAATTCAGCAGTTGCCAAGAAGGCAAGCTTTTCAAGCATCATATGGTTCTTTTTTTGCTTCATTTAACCTCTTGCTGGTGTAGTAAATGGGCATTGGACATGATCTTCAAAGCGCGCAAGCACCGAGCTGATTTCCTGTATAGAAATAACCAAATAAACATATAAGTCCTCATGATCCACGGGTTTGGACAAGATAGATGGTTGCTCTATGTTAGCCTACTTTGTGACCAGACTATCCAAAGCCCAATAACTCTATCAGGAAGGCCACTCAGGGCTTGAGTATGAACTGGCAGAGATCGGCATCTGCTTGGACAAAGTAACAAAGGATAGGAAAACTCATATTTCTGCGCACATAACCTTTGGGTTGGATTCCACCATTTTGGATCAAGCTAAAGAGAATATTTCTGACCGACCAAACCGGATCGGGTCAACTGGATCAGGACATCTGGATCGAGCCATCCGGATTGGGTCACTCACCCTAACTGAATTCTGGGCTGTTAAAGACCATTTCCCCATGTTCTCCACAACTTTCGAGATTTACTCTGAAGCTGCCACATGGCCACTCAACCCTAACCGAATTTCTACCTATAAATACACATACAACGCATCATTTTGGGGGACTTTTTGGCACTTCATTTATTCATGGCAGCATGACCGAATTCCTCCATGAATAACCACCTTATTCTCCAATGAAAATAATGAATTTGGAGAGAATGATTCATTGTATTTGAGTGTTTGAGCGTAAATATTCAGTGTAATTGTAGTTTCGGAATGAAATGAGGAATTATAAAGTGGATGTAGGCTCATTAATGCCGAACCACTATAAATCTTGTATGTTGATTGATTTCTCTTGCTTTTTCGTATAGGATTTCTTATTATTCTCTGCAAAACATGATCAATTGGGTGTTAGTGCCATTTTTTGGTCTAACACTCCAAGTCATTCAAGAGGTCTTGGAATGCGGCTACACACTCCAGTGTCCTTGAGAAGTTGCGCTTTCCCTTTCTGAGCAAGTCGAAAAAGGAAATGCAATTGTTAGCAGCCTTGGAGATGAATCGACTTAGGGCGGCTACCTTCCCGTTTAACCTTTAAACACCTTGATGCTCCGAGGTGCTTGGATATCCCAGATTGCTTTAATCTTATCTGGATTGGCTTTGATGCCTCGCGAATTGAAAATGAAACCCAGGAATTTTCCCAATGCAATGCCAAAAGAGCATTTCAAGGGATTGAGTTTCATGCCGTATTGTCGGAGGACACCGAACATTTTAGAGAGGTCACGGACATGGTCGTTCGATACCCTCATTTTCACGAGCATATCGTCCACGTATACCTCCATAGATCTCCCAATCTAGTCCTTGAAAATAAACTTGACCAGTCGTTCGGAGGTGGCTCAAGCGTTCTTAAAGCCGAAGGGAACGACGAGATAACAGGATAGCCCAAGGTCGGTTATGAAGAAAATTTGGTCCTGGTGCGGAAGGTACATAGGGCTGTGATTGTACAGCCGGCGGTTGAATCAACAAGCTGGTCGATCTTTGGGAGTGGGAAGCTGTCTTTTGGGCATGCCTTATTCAAGTTCGAGAAATCGACACATGTTTGCCACTTGACATTTACTTTCTTGACCAAGACTGGGTTGGGGACCCATTCAGGGTAATAGGCTTCTCGGAAGAAACCATTGTTAAGTAGCCTATAAACCTCTTCTTTGAATGTCGTTGACCTTTCGGTCCCCAAGATTTGATGCTTCTATTTGACCAAAGTTTGCAAGCGATCGATAGCTAGCCTGTGACAAGCGATTGAAGGGTCAATTCCATACATATCGGAGTGGGTCCAAGCGAATACGTCAAGGTTGACCCTTAAGAATTCTACGAGATCTTCCTTTATTGCAGGGTTGAGTTGCGATCCAACTTTCAAGACCTTTGTCGAGTTGTCGAGGCTGACTAAAACATCCACCGTAGGTTCTACTGGGGTAGCCCTTTCGAAATCGAGCTCTTTATCCTCTCTTGGATCGAGATTGTCGGAAAGAAGGCAGTGGCGCCTAAGCCAAGACTTAGATGCCTTCGATTGCTATGCAGAGACGATCCTGGTGCAAGAAGGCGGAGGAACAGTCTTATCTCTGTCCTTATTGCATGCATTGTTCCATTCTATGAGGTAGCAAACTCTAGCTAATGCTTGGTCACCCTAGACTGTGTCGATACCATTTTCTTTCGGAAACTTCATCAGAAGGGACCACGGTGACATGTGGACTTTAGAACTATGCAAGGAAAGGACATCCAAAGAAGACGTCGTATGTAGATATGACATTGATGACTACGAAGGTGAGGATTCGGACCTGGCTCTGATCCTCTTTTCCGAGTTTTATAGGGAGGTCGGCCGTGCCCACTGGGTGACTGGAAGAACCGTTGAAGCCGTGGATCATGGCATGGCAGGGATTTAAGTCTTTGGCCTCAAGTTTCATTTGGACATGGTTCGCCTTGAAGATAATGTTGAGCGAGCTTCCTAAGTCGATGAGGATTCTTCGGACGAAGGCTGATCCAATCTGGGAAGAGATGATGAGAGGGTCAATGGTTACGATTTCGATTCTCATGGATTATCTCTCATGAACGAAGATATCGTCCCTCATTGTCTTTTGGAGCTTGGTGGGGACGGACTCGTCCATAATAGAGCAAGCTTCATCAGTGGCATGCTTTATAGAGTTGGCATACTCCTCCATCTTGTGGAATCTGTCGTGTGCGGGGTGAGGTCTGCCACAGATTTTATTGATCACGATGTCATGTAACCTTTGGTTAGACGGCCCTACGGCGCATTTACAGGTGTTAGAAGTGCGACGTTAGAGGGCCTATAGCTTCTTCGGGAGGAGCGGGATCCTGAATGTAAGGTTCTAGTCGTTTCTCACAGATGAATTTTTCAATCGCATACTTGAGGTGGCGACGGTCGTTAGTGTTGTACCCATACATGTCGTGGAATCTGCAGTATTTTCTGGATTTTTTTGTGTTGTTGGTGGACTCCCTTGTGTTGGGCTTCTTGTATAGGAGATTATTACAGGTTTCTAAGTTGATTATCTCCATATCTCGATTCAATAGAGTGCAGTTCTTGTAATTTAGGCAGCGGTCATGCTTCTTAGGGTCCGTGGGAGCTTGGTTATTGTTACGACCGCCAAGCTTACTAAAGTTTGGCTTTGGCTTGTAAGGGGTATCTCCTTTACCCTTGTCGGAGGATTCTCCAACCTACTGTAATGACCCAGAAAATTCGACGCTTGAATTTCCGACAATAATACATAACTATATATTACTTGCCAAAAACCCAAGTATCAAATCCCAGATTGTTAATAGAAAAAAGTTAGAGGGTGGGAGAAGAAAGAAAGAAATATTAGAATAGAAGAATGAGAAGATCAGAGTCTCACAGCGGAATGGACAAAATATAATAATCAATAATACTTTACAAAAAGAAACTATATATATGATTACAACATCAGAGTATACATTCAGATCAATTCAACCCACAACGGAAATAAACTAGTACCAGCAAATGGATGGAATACGTCTTGATTTCAACTCCTTCTTTGGGAACTCCAAGCGAAAGCTAACCAGGATATATACTCGGTCTGACTCGAGCACATTTGAAGTAAAGCAAAATTCACTCGGATCAGTCTGGAATACATTCAGTGATAAATTCATAGCACAACAACTTGATTAACTTTGAAAATCCTTTTGAAAGAAAAGAATAATAGTAAGACCAACCCACACATGAACACGGATGGTTTTTACCTTACTATAACCCAAAACATTTTTGAAATCAACATCCTTTCTAATATTATAATAATGTCTATTAGACCATAAATAAATAATAATCTAGCAGAACGCTTGCATCTCACGCTCTACCTATATAGTATACAATCAAAACTACGGGCGCTTATTGGAGAATGGATTTCCTGGCAAGGTATGGGACCACCTGCCGACAATGTACCTCCGGGGATGAATACATGGGGTTAACCAAGAACATATTGCAACCCGGCTACACGTGACCGGCCCTCATTTCGCTTGAGAGTATTGAATATATCATTACCACAGTTGGGGGCCAGCCAACTGAACCGATAGAATACATATAAAAATAAAGGGTCAACCGAAGGCATTTGATTTCTCCATATCAGGTAATGATATACCCTTTTTATGGGTGCGACCCACATAGCCATGTTGCCTAACCGATTTTGGGCCATTTCACGGTTTATGAGGCTGGAGGTCACGTTTATCTTTTAGAACAGCACATCTCAATCTACTTTGAATGCCACATCGTCAGATTCGCCAAATCACTAATTGATGTCCACAAATACACTCTGGGTGTTAAGCAAGAGAATTTCTCCGCAACCAAACTTGGAATATTTGTAAAAATCAACGTACGTGATTCTTAACAAAATATTCTGTCAGACATTCGTCCATACAAGTCATCCAGGAACAGGATGAACCGAAAGCACTCTCCCACCGCATCCTATATAGGAATCACCCCAAGGATCGGTAGCGAGTAGTCCTTGCAATCCGTAGATTTCATTCACGACAGAATCACTACCGAAGTATCTCTAGGGATCAGCTAGAGAAATTCAACAAGTATTTCTCCCGCTCATGAAGATTTACGATCTTTAATGCTCCATCGTTAATCATGTAGATTATCTTCGTGCGCAACGTTGATTCGAAGTGGTTTTGGGTCTAGTTCCCATCCCGGTCTCTTCGAAACAACACGTAAAAAGGGTCCAATAATGTTCCATTGATAGTCAGTGTTTTAACTATCAATTATAACAGTATAGTCAAGTATATTGGCAGCTCAGGTCTTATGATCAAAATCATTTATTAGAACTCCTTATCGATCCTTAAAATCATTTGATCAATTTAAAATCAATTTTTATATTTTCTTACCTCAATTAATTACTTTTATTTGCGTGGATTGGATTCGATATCCATATTTATCAAATTTCGCTTCACCTCGATTACGTCTACAACATCGCTACCTTTTTGTAAACTCATTTCGTTTCCTTATATGGACCTTAGAAGGTCAAATCAAACATTGCTTATCAAATAGTCTAGTTTATATTTTAAGATCTCACAACTAAACTGGCATTATTAATTTCATTTCAAAAGCTCGCAATTATCGTTTCAATATTCCTTCCTTGGAAATAAACTAATTTCAACAAATTCCCTTTCTTTCCATTATTAGAACATATTCTTTCGTATTTACCATATTCCGCTTTGCCGACCTTACCATATTTATATAAAACATTTCTTTTCTCCTTCACTTGGGAATAATACTTTATTTTTCCCAAATCTATTTACCTTTTCTTTTGTTTCAGAAAATATCAATACATATCATCCACCCAACAAATTATAAATTCTTACATGGACCAAAAGAAATGTCAATTATACATTGTTAGATTTTAAAACCTAATAATTTTATTTATATTCCAAAACCTCGCAACAGGCGTTGCAATATTATTTACCTTTCAAATACCATCATTTGCACGGAAAAAATATTTATCTTTCAATAATAAACTAATCTCAACATCATTTACCATTACAACTAATATTATTCCCTGATAATAGTGAAGCCGTTCTAGTTGGGGAATATTATTTACCTCTTAGACCTTGATCGACAACGTTCTTATCTTAGAATAGATAATAGTCGTAATTCAAAAACCTACTTATAATTTTCACAAATCTAGTTTTCTTATTTAAAATATGGTTTTGTAAAACCATATCCTTGTTCTTTGATCTTAATCGGTTATGACCATTTTTAAGCGATATTCGACTTCTTGTTTTAACCTCGTTATACGATTCCATATTTAATTGGAATGATATTACAATAATTTTATTAATTTTTTTACCCAAACCCTTAATATTATTTATCCTTGTCCTTCCGACATTTTTTTTCCATTTGAATGCAATTGTATTTGTTAAGCAAACACCTTGTTCAACTTGAGTTTTAAACTTCCCCTTTTGTAAAATCCTTCACTTTGAATCTTTTCAGACAACTCCCCTGTATAACTTGGATTACGATAACCCATTTCCTAACACTTTCCCTAATCATTTTATATCATATTATAGAAACAAATCTTTGGATCTACAATAAGAATCCATTTATGAGTTTCTAAAACTATTAACATTCATCCCTCTTTGCTCCCTCGACATTTTCTTTTGATTTAAACCATTGTACTTACCTCAATTAAGTAATAATTCTACTACATTTACTTCTTTAGTCTTAATTTCCTTTTTAAAACTCTTCCCATACATTTGGACAACCTCTACAAATATTCGATCAATTACCATTACAACTCAGTTATCGTCCTAAATGAATTTCCTTTAAGAAGCGATCACTTTAAAATGATAATATACTTTCTTGTTAAAGTGGTTTACTTCCCTATTTATAAAACAATTTGATTGATCCCTTCTTAAACCAAAACATTAAACCATTACTAACTACGTTAGTTGTCTTGAAACATCGTTTGTTAAAAGACAAATTATATTTAAGAAATATCGTTAAACTTGAATAACCATTTATTTTATTTTCAACTGAAAATAAAATAAATCGAATAACCTCTTCTAAATCAAACAGTTGAGCCAGTCAACTTTAAACTGTTAGTTAACTTTTTAACTGATTTCAATTACTTTTTCTTCTTAAATTAGTATAATTAATCTGATAACATTTCTTAATTGTTTTCTATAAAAGCGATTATTTAAACATTAACCCGTAGGTTATTTATTGCCTTATTATCTTATAAGACTTATCTACTGTAAAACTTTTACTATATAATCATTTTATAATTCCTTTATAAAAACCAATTTATAAATATCGATTTATTTTTAAAACTTCATTTATATATAAAATATAATTGGAAAACTTACTTGAGTCATAAAATAATTTTAATAACTTTAAATATGTCAATTCGCCTTACGACAAACTGACATCTTAACAAAAAAGTGAATCCTAGGCCATTTGCTACCATTACCTCGATCAATACCATTTATTGATTTAAATTACAACAAATGTTGAATTTCCATTCAACGTCAACATTCAAACAGGTTTTCCATGTCAATGCGGTCCAAACAGTTTGTATAACAATATCGAAAATAACAACATATATAATATTTTTGAAGAATCCAGTCGGATTCCACCAACCTGTCCTTCCCTACATCACAGTTCATTATACTATTTTATAGTAATATGGAAATTTCAGCCAATACACTTCAAGTGATGTGAATATATTTAACGTCGACCAATAGCAGACAAATAGCATCCAAAATAATCAATCAACCAATTTATACTATCAATAATTTAGTTATATGGATTTATCACATCATAGAATTTTAGAAATGTGTGAGAGTTAACTCACCTTAATTTTCCGATTGACGGTTCACGTTGTTTGTATAATTTTAAACAAATATTAAAATTATACGAAACTTTGATTGCCTCTGTTTCTTTCCGGATCAGCGCACCAGTCCAGTACTATTTGATATGATCTCATCGCCTCTGGTCCCACGCCATTCTGTGTACGAGAAAATCGGTTATCGCAGTCTCAAGTTACAATGTATATCATAAATTATACTATAATTAATCATTAAATAATAAATTATCCTTACCTTAACACCATTATCAGCCCAATTGGTTGGCGTTTAATCCACATGTTAACCGTTATTGATCATCCAAATTTTACGCGGTTTTATTTTTCCTAGTTCTCAAGCCCATCGTATACTGTCCTATGCATGTGCTTCCCTCCCATACGATCTCTATTCATCATTGTTTTTTTTTCTTTTTTCATCAAGGCCAAGCCCACTGTCTGTTAAACCACGTTCATGCTCCCAAACGCTTCCTCTCTACAACTTCTTCTCCCTATTATTTCCTCACGTCTACGGTGCCCGCTCCATCCCTGCAGCGTTCCTCCTCATTCATTTTTGAACTAGCATGTATATATTTTTTCCAATCAACCCAACCCAAAATGATAACTCACGTCCTCTTACATCTTGCTGTAGCTTACATGGATACTTCCACGAAACTACAACAGGCACTGCTTCCTGAAACACACAAACGTTTGCCATTACCTCCCCCATCAATCATACCCATGTAAATAAACTACTGTGCCGCCTCCTCCTTCATATAATTCAAAAACATGCTGACCCGTATGAAAACATTCCACACAATATGTTATCTCGCCACTAATTTGATCTCGTACTCGCCAGGAAAAGGACAACAACATCCTCTTCGCAAGCTGACCCCCTCCAAAACGTAAAAGACCACGAAGTTTGGCTTTGCCTCCACTCCGATCCGCAATATCATCCTCCGTCCATGTCGAACATCCTCGCACCATTTATACAGCCTCCAGACTTCTCCACCTTGCCGGAACCTGTCATCCATCCAATCCCCCACACTCAGATGCTCCTTCGCGCCACACCCTGAACTCCATCTTTACCTCAAAACTAACGCCACCATCCCCTAAATACGTTGTGTTAAAACCCGCAACAAATATTAACCCTGAATCCGCCAAAACATATATCAGAATGAAGAGGAGGAGTATACGGATTTAGTGTATCTCGTTTGAATTTTCTTAGTGAAGCATTCGCATTAAAATAAATTTTCATATATGAGGCAGCCATCGTTTTGTTCCACTGTCTTTTGCTTGCTGTGATGAACTAAGGCCTCATATATATACACATGAGATCCTTGGCTCGCAAGGAAGGTAGGGAGGATTACTTGGACAGGTTTATACATAGCTGGGTGATTAGGAATTTTAGGTAGGTCTGCTGTTTCTTCACTGTATTGAAATTAGGGAACATCATCTAGGTCAGCTGTGTTGTCTTTCATTAGTTGGTGCTGTGCGTTTTTACGAGGCCATACGGTTTACTGTTTTAAGATAACATAGGATAAGATTTTTTTTCTTTTTTTTCTTTTTACAGTCCTAGATATGGGAGGAGTACTGTATTTATATACCAGTTCAGATGGGAAATACCAACAAAACGTTGCTTTCTTCCCAGATTATAAAAAGATTTTTAAATGTTTACTCAATATTTCGATTTTACCCCACCCGAAATGTTTGGATACAAGGTCATGA
Source organism: Allium sativum (assembly GCA_030737875.1). NCBI lineage: Eukaryota > Viridiplantae > Streptophyta > Magnoliopsida > Asparagales > Amaryllidaceae > Allium > Allium sativum. Next base: position 1,012,811,859 of record CM060912.1, on the reverse strand, counting down.
ATGGTACAGGAGGAATAGCTGAGCACCACCGAGTTTTCTCCCGAGATTTGTAAATATCCATTAAGATTTCTTGACGATTTGTGAAAGATTTGGTATCAGTTTGCACATGTGTTATGGTTTGTAAGTAGAGCGTACGAAAGAATTCTGCCTTAATATTGGGTAAAGATTTTAAACAAACGTTTATCGAGGTACCCTCTTTCAAATATAAACAGAAGAAAGAAAAGAAAATCAATGTTTGAATTTGTACGAAGATGCCGATATTTTTTTTTCCACTTGGATTTGTTTTCATATACAGTATGAAATTTTTCTTTGCTAAGATAATATATAAATCTAAAGATTTCATGAGATATAGATATGTACAATATCAAATCACTGGAATAAGATTGCACCGACATTTTTTGATAAGAATGGTGCTGAAATTGCGTACAAGGATTTTCCTAGATTTGCTATTGCTGGATTTTTACGAACAACTCACTAAGGTTTAGCAAATATATTGAAAAAAAATCAATGAAGATGCGGCAAGGATTTAGAACGATGTGTGTGGATTTTTCTCTTCTTGAAAGCGACGAATTTTATGAAATATATCATGGCTCCAGACACCAATTAAAATCACCGTAACCGATGTTTTCTACGCTCAACTGTTATTTTAAACACACGAAATCATATTTTCATGATTTAATTCGGTTGTATCTACAAAATATTAATTTATAATCGACGGTTTTAATTGGTTGTAATTATACTATTATCATGCGACTTATATATATATATAATATTCAAAATTTTCAAGTGTAAGCTAATCAAATTCAAAAACAATATTTTGAATATATTTAAATACTAAATAACATGGTTAAAAATCTGGGTCGTTACATTCTTTCCCCCTTAAAAGAATTTCGTTCTTGAATTGCTAAGAAAGGAAAGAATTCTACTAGTTTCAATAGAAAAACCGATTCAAAATTTTTCAAAAATATTCTAATACCTTAAATTCTGGAAATTTTTTGGCAGAGTCTCCTTTATACGGAGGGACTTTTGCGATATTGCAGGTACAAAAATAAATCCATCGACCCACACGGTCGGAAAAATTCAATTCAAAAATCCAAATCAAAACCCAAATAAAAACCAAAAATTATATTTTGCGTAGGCATACCTTTTTGCGAACGTTATTATGTGACGAGCGATAAGTTATACTCGAGCTTGCTCAATTATTATGCAGCTTTATTCAAACTGGATCTAATAAGCTCCAGAATTCAATCAATATTTGTTTTTGTACCTTTTCTCAACTCATATGGAGTCCATTAGCTTCATAATCATCAGGTTAAATATTCAAGCCATCCATTCCAACCAAGCATTTCATACAATTCTATTCATATGAATTTTCATTTATAATTATTTCATAACAATCCATTTATTTCTTTAATATTCATTAAAATTAATTAATCTTGGGCTAATTTATTCAACTTATTTAATTTAGATTGGTTTTCAACCAAGTTTAATTATTTCTGGTTTATATGCATTCAACCACACAATATAAACATATCATTCAAATCAATATCTGTAAATTCAATTGATTCCCTACATTATAATAATTTGAGGAAAATTATAACTTTTATTGCTTTGTGAAATATATCTGGCAAAAATAATTTAAAAATAATTTTATATCAAATTACAAATACATGCTCTCGTGTGTGTGTATATATATATAAACTCAATATAGGGTATTACTAACCCCTATATCTATTGAGTTACGCCACAGAGCCAAGGTTATTACTAAACCAATAGCTCTGATATCAACTGTAACGACCCGGAAAATTCGACGCTCAAATTTCCGACAATAATACATAACTCTGTATTACTTGCCAAAGACCCAAGTATCAAATCCCAGATTGTTAATAGAAAGAAGTTAGAGGGTGAGAGAAGAAAGAAAGAAATATTAGAATAGAAGAATGAGAAGATCAGAGTCTCACAGCAGAATGGACAAAATATAATAATCGATAATACTTTACAAAAAGAAATTACATATATACGATTACAACATCAGAGTATACATTCAGATCAATTCAACACACAGCGGAAATAAACTAGTACCAGCAAATATATGAGATACGTCTTGACTTCAACTCCTTCTTTGGGAACTCCAAGCGAAACCTAAGCTGGAAATATACTCGGTCTGACCCGAGCACATTTGAAGCAAAGAAAAATTCACCCGGATCAGTCTGGAATACTTTCAGTGATAAATGCATAGCACAACAACTTGATTAACTTTGAAAATCCTTTTGAAAGAAAAGGAAAATAGTAAGACCAACCCACACATAAACACGGACGGTTTTTACCTTACTATAACCCAAAACATTTTTGAAATCAATATCTTTTCTAATATTATAATAATGTCTATCAGACCACAAATAAATAATAATCTAGCAGAACGCTTGCATCTGACGCTCTACCTATGTAGTATACAATCAAAACCGCGGGCGCTTATTGGAGAATGGATTTCCTAGCAAGGTATGGAACCACCTGCTGACAATGTACCTCCAGGGATGAATACATTGGGGTTCAAAAAGAACATCTTGCAACTCGGCTACATATGACCGGCCCTCATTTCGCTTGAGAGTACCGAATATATCATTACCACGGTTGGGGGCCAGCCAACTGAATCGATAGCATACATATAAAAATAAAGGGTCAACCGAAGGCATTTGATTTCTCCAGATCAGGTAATGATATACCATTTTTATGGGTGCGACCCACATAGCCATGCTGCCTACCCGATTTTGTGTCATTTTCCGGTTGATGAGGCCGGAGGTCACGTTTATCTTTTAGAACAGCACATCTCAATCCACTTTGAATGCCACATCGTCAGATTCGCCAAATCACTAATTGATGTCCACAAATACACTCTGGGTGTTAAGCAAGAGAATTTCTCCGCCACCAAACTTAATATATTTGTAAAAATCAACGTACGTGATTCTTAAGAAAATACTCAGTCAGACAATCGTCCATACAAGTCATCTAGGAACAGGATGAACCGAAAACACTCTCCCACCGCATCCTATATAGGAATCACCCCAAGGATCGATAGCGAGTAGTCCTTGCAATCCGTAGATTTCATTCACGATAGAACCGCTACCGAAGTATCTCTAGGGATCAGCTAGAGAAATTCAACAAGTATTTCTTTCGCTCATGAAGATTTACGGTCTTCAATGCCCCATCTTTATTCCTGCAGATTAGCTTTGTGCGCAACCTTGATTCGAAGTGGTTTTGGGTCTAGTTCTCATCTCGGTCTCTTTGAAACAACACGTAAAAAGGGTCCAATAATGTTCCATTGATAGTCGGTGTTTTAACTATCAATTATTACAGTATAGTCGAGTATATTGGCAACTCAGGTCTTATTATCAAAATCATTTATTATAACTCCTTATCGATCCTTAAAATCATTTGATCAATTTAAAATCAATTTTTTTTTCTTACCTCAATTAATTACTTTTATTTGCGAGGATTGGATTCGATATCCATATTTATCAAATTTCGCTTCACCTCGATTACATCTACAACATCGCTACCTTTTTGTAAACTCATTTCATTGTCTTATCTTTGGCAATATCGATAGATATAAATCTTATTTATGGACTCCTTATATGGGCCTTAGAAGGTCAAATCATACATTGCTTATCAAATAGTCTAGTTTATATTTTAAGATCTCACAACTAAACTGGCATTATTAATTTCATTTCAAAAGCTCGCAATTATCGTTGCAAATATATTTTAGACTAAATAACTAACATTGCAATATTCCTTCCTTGGAAATAAACTAATTTCAACAAATTCCCATTCTTTCCGTTATTTGAACATAATCTTTCGTATTTACGAAATTCCGCTTTGCCGACATTACCATATTTATATAAAGCCTTTCTTATCTCCTTCACTTGGGAATAATACTTTATTTTTCCTAAATCTGTTTACCTTTACTTTTGTTTCAGAAAATATCAATATATATCATCCACCCAACAAATTATAAATTCTTACATGGACCAAAAGCAATGTCAATTATACATTGTTAGATTTTAAAACCTAATAATTTTATTTATATTCCAAAACCTCGTAACAGGCGTTGCAATATTATTTACCTTTCAAATCCCATCATTTGCATGGAAAAAATATTTATCTTTCAATAATAAACTAATCTCAACATCATTTACCATTACAACTAATATTATTCCCTGATAATAGTGAAGCCGTTCAAGTTGGGGAATTTTATTTACCTCTCAGACCTTGATCGACAACGTTCTTATCTTAGAATAGATAATAGTCGTAATTTAAAAGCCATCTTACTTATAATTTTCACAAATCTAGTTTCTTTATTTAAAATATGGTTTGTAAAACCATATCCTTGTTCTTTGATCTTAATCGGTTATGACCATTTTTAAGCGATATTCGACTTCTTGTTTTAACCTCGTTATACGATTCCATTTTTAATTGCAATGATATTACAATAATTTTATTAATTTTTTTACCCAAACCCTTAATATTATTCATCCTTGTCCTTTCGACGTTTTTTTCCATTTGAAAGCAATTCCATTTGTTAAGAAAACACCTTGTTTAACTTGAGTTTTAAACTTCCCCTTTTGTAAAATCCTCCACTTTGAATCTTTTCAGACAACACCCCTTTATAACTTGGATTACGATAACCCATTTCCTAACACTTTCCCAAATCATTTTATATCGTATTATAGAAACAAATCTTTGGATCTACAATAAGAATCCATTTATGAGTTTCTAAAACTATTAACATTCATCCCTCTTTGCTCCCTCGACATTTTCTTTTGATTTAAACCATTGTACTTACCTCAATTAAGTAATAATTCTACTACATTTACTTCTTTAGTCTTAATTTCCTTTTTAAAACTCTTCCCATACATTTGGACAACCTCTACAAATATTCGATCAATTACCATTACAACTCAGTTATCGTCCTAAATGAATTTCCTTTAAGAAGCGATCACTTTAAAATGATAATATACTTTCTTGTTAAAGTGGTTTACTTCCCTATTTATAAAACAATTTGATTGATCACTTCTTAAATCAAAACATTAAACCATTACTAACTACGTTAGTTGTCTTGAAACATCGTTTGTTAAAAGACAAATTATATTTAAGAAATATCGTTAAACTTGAATAACCATTTATTTTATTTTCAACTGAAAATAAAATAAATCGAATAACCTTTTCTAAATCAAACAGTTGAGCCAGTCAACTTTAAACTGTTAGTTAACTTTTTAATTGATTTCAATTACTTTTTCTTCTTAAATTAGTATAATTAATCTGATAACATTTCTTAATTGTTTTCTATAAAAGCGATTATTTAAACATTAACCCGTAGGTTATTTATTGCCTTATTATCTTATAAGACTTATCTACTGTAAAACTTTTACTATATAATCATTTTATAATTCCTTTATAAAAACCAATTTATAAATATCGATTTATTTTTAAAACTTCATTTATATATAAAATATAATTGGAAAACTTACTTGAGTCATAAAATAATTTTAATAACTTTAAATATGTCAATTCGCCTTACGACAAACTGACATCTTAACAAAAAAGTGAATCCTAGGCCATTTGCTACCATTACCTCGATCAATACCATTTATTGATTTAAATTACAACAAATGTTGAATTTCCATTCAACGTCAACATTCAAACAGGTTTTCCATGTCAATGCGGTCCAAACAGTTTGTATAACAATATCGAAAATAACAACATATATAATATTTTTGAAGAATCCAGTCGGATTCCACCAACCTGTCCTTCCCTACATCACAGTTCATTATACTATTTTATAGTAATATGGAAATTTCAGCCAATACACTTCAAGTGATGTGAATATATTTAACGTCGACCAATAGCAGACAAATAGCATCCAAAATAATCAATCAACCAATTTATACTATCAATAATTTAGTTATATGGATTTATCACATCATAGAATTTTAGAAATGTGTGAGAGTTAACTCACCTTAATTTTCCGATTGACGGTTCACGTTGTTTGTATAATTTTAAACAAATATTAAAATTATACGAAACTTTGATTGCCTCTGTTTCTTTCCGGATCAGCGCACCAGTCCAGTACTATTTGATATGATCTCATCGCCTCTGGTCCCACGCCATTCTGTGTACGAGAAAATCGGTTATCGCAGTCTCAAGTTACAATGTATATCATAAATTATACTATAATTAATCATTAAATAATAAATTATCCTTACCTTAACACCATTATCAGCCCAATTGGTTGGCGTTTAATCCACATGTTAACCGTTATTGATCATCCAAATTTTACGCGGTTTTATTTTTCCTAGTTCTCAAGCCCATCGTATACTGTCCTATGCATGTGCTTCCCTCCCATACGATCTCTATTCATCATTGGTTTTTTTTTCTTTTTTCATCAAGGCCAAGCCCACTGTCTGTTAAACCACGTTCATGCTCCCAAACGCTTCCTCTCTACAACTTCTTCTCCCTATTATTTCCTCACGTCTACGGTGCCCGCTCCATCCCTGCAGCGTTCCTCCTCATTCATTTTTGAACTAGCATGTATATATTTTTTCCAATCAACCCAACCCAAAATGATAACTCACGTCCTCTTACATCTTGCTGTAGCTCACATGGATACTTCCACGAAACTACAACAGGCACTGCTTCCTGAAACACACAAACGTTTGCCATTACCTCCCCCATCAATCATACCCATGTAAATAAACTACTGTGCCGCCTCCTCCTTCATATAATTCAAAAACATGCTGACCCGTATGAAAACATTCCACACAATATGTTATCTCGCCACTAATTTGATCTCGTACTCGCCAGGAAAAGGACAACAACATCCTCTTCGCAAGCTGACCCCCTCCAAAACGTAAAAGACCACGAAGTTTGGCTTTGCCTCCACTCCGATCCGCAATATCATCCTCCGTCCATGTCGAACATCCTCGCACCATTTATACAGCCTCCAGACTTCTCCACCTTGCCGGAACCTGTCATCCATCCAATCCCCCACACTCAGATGCTCCTTCGCGCCACACCCTGAACTCCATCTTTACCTCAAAACTAACGCCACCATCCCCTAAATACGTTGTGTTAAAACCCGCAACAAATATTAACCCTGAATCCGCCAAAACATATATCAGAATGAAGAGGAGGAGTATACGGATTTAGTGTATCTCGTTTGAATTTTCTTAGTGAAGCATTCGCATTAAAATAAATTTTCATATATGAGGCAGCCATCGTTTTGTTCCACTGTCTTTTGCTTGCTGTGATGAACTAAGGCCTCATATATATACACATGAGATCCTTGGCTCGCAAGGAAGGTAGGGAGGATTACTTGGACAGGTTTATACATAGCTGGGTGATTAGGAATTTTAGGTAGGTCTGCTGTTTCTTCACTGTATTGAAATTAGGGAACATCATCTAGGTCAGCTGTGTTGTCTTTCATTAGTTGGTGCTGTGCGTTTTTACGAGGCCATACGGTTTACTGTTTTAAGATAACATAGGATAAGATTTTTTTTCTTTTTTTTCTTTTTACAGTCCTAGATATGGGAGGAGTACTGTATTTATATACCAGTTCAGATGGGAAATACCAACAAAACGTTGCTTTCTTCCCAGATTATAAAAAGATTTTTAAATGTTTACTCAATATTTCGATTTTACCCCACCCGAAATGTTTGGATACAAGGTCATGAATGGTACAGGAGGAATAGCTGAGCACCACCGAGTTTTCTCCCGAGATTTGTAAATATCCATTAAGATTTCTTGACGATTTGTGAAAGATTTGGTATCAGTTTGCACATGTGTTATGGTTTGTAAGTAGAGCGTACGAAAGAATTCTGCCTTAATATTGGGTAAAGATTTTAAACAAACGTTTATCGAGGTACCCTCTTTCAAATATAAACAGAAGAAAGAAAAGAAAATCAATGTTTGAATTTGTACGAAGATGCCGATATTTTTTTTTCCACTTGGATTTGTTTTCATATACAGTATGAAATTTTTCTTTGCTAAGATAATATATAAATCTAAAGATTTCATGAGATATAGATATGTACAATATCAAATCACTGGAATAAGATTGCACCGACATTTTTTGATAAGAATGGTGCTGAAATTGCGTACAAGGATTTTCCTAGATTTGCTATTGCTGGATTTTTACGAACAACTCACTAAGGTTTAGCAAATATATTGAAAAAAAATCAATGAAGATGCGGCAAGGATTTAGAACGATGTGTGTGGATTTTTCTCTTCTTGAAAGCGACGAATTTTATGAAATATATCATGGCTCCAGACACCAATTAAAATCACCGTAACCGATGTTTTCTACGCTCAACTGTTATTTTAAACACACGAAATCATATTTTCATGATTTAATTCGGTTGTATCTACAAAATATTAATTTATAATCGACGGTTTTAATTGGTTGTAATTATACTATTATCATGCGACTTATATATATATATAATATTCAAAATTTTCAAGTGTAAGCTAATCAAATTCAAAAACAATATTTTGAATATATTTAAATACTAAATAACATGGTTAAAAATCTGGGTCGTTACATTCTTTCCCCCTTAAAAGAATTTCGTTCTTGAATTGCTAAGAAAGGAAAGAATTCTACTAGTTTCAATAGAAAAACCGATTCAAAATTTTTCAAAAATATTCTAATACCTTAAATTCTGGAAATTTTTTGGCAGAGTCTCCTTTATACGGAGGGACTTTTGCGATATTGCAGGTACAAAAATAAATCCATCGACCCACACGGTCGGAAAAATTCAATTCAAAAATCCAAATCAAAACTCAAATAAAAACCAAAAATTATATTTTGCGTAGGCATACCTTTTTGCGAACGTTATTATGTGACGAGCGATAAGTTATACTCGAGCTTGCTCAATTATTATGCAGCTTTATTCAAACTGGATCTAATAAGCTCCAGAATTCAATCAATATTTGTTTTTGTACCTTTTCTCAACTCATATGGAGTCCATTAGCTTCATAATCATCAGGTTAAATATTCAAGCCATCCATTCCAACCAAGCATTTCATACAATTCTATTCATATGAATTTTCATTTATAATTATTTCATAACAATCCATTTATTTCTTTAATATTCATTAAAATTAATTAATCTTGGGCTAATTTATTCAACTTATTTAATTTAGATTGGTTTTCAACCAAGTTTAATTATTTCTGGTTTATATGCATTCAACCACACAATATAAACATATCATTCAAATCAATATCTGTAAATTCAATTGATTCCCTACATTATAATAATTTGAGGAAAATTATAACTTTTATTGCTTTGTGAAATATATCTGGCAAAAATAATTTAAAAATAATTTTATATCAAATTACAAATACATGCTCTCGTGTGTGTGTATATATATATAAACTCAATATAGGGTATTACTAACCCCCATATCTATTGAGTTACGCCACAGAGCCAAGGTTATTACTAAACCAATAGCTCTGATATCAACTGTAACGACCCGGAAAATTCGACGCTCAAATTTCCGACAATAATACATAACTCTGTATTACTTGCCAAAGACCCAAGTATCAAATCCCAGATTGTTAATAGAAAGAAGTTAGAGGGTGAGAGAAGAAAGAAAGAAATATTAGAATAGAAGAATGAGAAGATCAGAGTCTCACAGCAGAATGGACAAAATATAATAATCGATAATACTTTACAAAAAGAAATTACATATATACGATTACAACATCAGAGTATACATTCAGATCAATTCAACACACAGCGGAAATAAACTAGTACCAGCAAATATATGAGATACGTCTTGACTTCAATTCCTTCTTTGGGAACTCCAAGCGAAACCTAAGCTGGAAATATACTCGGTCTGACCCGAGCACATTTGAAGCAAAGAAAAATTCACCCGGATCAGTCTGGAATACTTTCAGTGATAAATGCATAGCACAACAACTTGATTAACTTTGAAAATCCTTTTGAAAGAAAAGGAAAATAGTAAGACCAACCCACACATAAACACGGACGGTTTTTACCTTACTATAACCCAAAACATTTTTGAAATCAATATCTTTTCTAATATTATAATAATGTCTATCAGACCACAAATAAATAATAATCTAGCAGAACGCTTGCATCTGACGCTCTACCTATGTAGTATACAATCAAAACCGCGGGCGCTTATTGGAGAATGGATTTCCTAGCAAGGTATGGAACCACCTGCTGACAATGTACCTCCAGGGATGAATACATTGGGGTTCAACAAGAACATCTTGCAACTCGGCTACATATGACCGGCCCTCATTTCGCTTGAGAGTACCGAATATATCATTACCACGGTTGGGGGCCAGCCAACTGAATCGATAGCATACATATAAAAATAAAGGGTCAACCGAAGGCATTTGATTTCTCCAGATCAGGTAATGATATACCATTTTTATGGGTGCGACCCACATAGCCATGCTGCCTACCCGATTTTGTGCCATTTTCCGGTTGATGAGGCCGGAGGTCACGTTTATCTTTTAGAACAGCACATCTCAATCCACTTTGAATGCCACATCGTCAGATTCGCCAAATCACTAATTGATGTCCACAAATACACTCTGGGTGTTAAGCAAGAGAATTTCTCCGCCACCAAACTTAATATATTTGTAAAAATCAACGTACGTGATTCTTAAGAAAATACTCAGTCAGACAATCGTCCATACAAGTCATCTAGGAACAGGATGAACCGAAAACACTCTCCCACCGCATCCTATATAGGAATCACCCCAAGGATCGATAGCGAGTAGTCCTTGCAATCCGTAGATTTCATTCACGATAGAACCGCTACCGAAGTATCTCTAGGGATCAGCTAGAGAAATTCAACAAGTATTTCTTTCGCTCATGAAGATTTACGGTCTTCAATGCCCCATCTTTATTCCTGCAGATTAGCTTTGTGCGCAACCTTGATTCGAAGTGGTTTTGGGTCTAGTTCTCATCTCGGTCTCTTTGAAACAACACGTAAAAAGGGTCCAATAATGTTCCATTGATAGTCGGTGTTTTAACTATCAATTATTACAGTATAGTCGAGTATATTGGCAACTCAGGTCTTATTATCAAAATCATTTATTATAACTCCTTATCGATCCTTAAAATCATTTGATCAATTTAAAATCAATTTTTTTTTCTTACCTCAATTAATTACTTTTATTTACGAGGATTGGATTCGATATCCATATTTATCAAATTTCGCTTCACCTCGATTACATCTACAACATCGCTACCTTTTTGTAAACTCATTTCATTGTCTTATCTTTGGCAATATCGATAGATATAAATCTTATTTATGGACTCCTTATATGGGCCTTAGAAGGTCAAATCATACATTGCTTATCAAATAGTCTAGTTTATATTTTAAGATCTCACAACTAAACTGGCATTATTAATTTCATTTCAAAAGCTCGCAATTATCGTTGCAAATATATTTTAGACTAAATAACTAACATTGCAATATTCCTTCCTTGGAAATAAACTAATTTCAACAAATTCCCATTCTTTCCGTTATTTGAACATAATCTTTCGTATTTACGAAATTCCGCTTTGCCGACATTACCATATTTATATAAAGCCTTTCTTATCTCCTTCACTTGGGAATAATACTTTATTTTTCCTAAATCTGTTTACCTTTACTTTTGTTTCAGAAAATATCAATATATATCATCCACCCAACAAATTATAAATTCTTACATGGACCAAAAGCAATGTCAATTATACATTGTTAGATTTTAAAACCTAATAATTTTATTTATATTCCAAAACCTCGTAACAGGCGTTGCAATATTATTTACCTTTCAAATCCCATCATTTGCATGGAAAAAATATTTATCTTTCAATAATAAACTAATCTCAACATCATTTACCATTACAACTAATATTATTCCCTGATAATAGTGAAGCCGTTCAAGTTGGGGAATTTTATTTACCTCTCAGACCTTGATCGACAACGTTCTTATCTTAGAATAGATAATAGTCGTAATTTAAAAGCCATCTTACTTATAATTTTCACAAATCTAGTTTCTTTATTTAAAATATGGTTTGTAAAACCATATCCTTGTTCTTTGATCTTAATCGGTTATGACCATTTTTAAGCGATATTCGACTTCTTGTTTTAACCTCGTTATACGATTCCATTTTTAATTGCAATGATATTACAATAATTTTATTAATTTTTTTACCCAAACCCTTAATATTATTCATCCTTGTCCTTTCGACGTTTTTTTCCATTTGAAAGCAATTCCATTTGTTAAGAAAACACCTTGTTTAACTTGAGTTTTAAACTTCCCCTTTTGTAAAATCCTCCACTTTGAATCTTTTCAGACAACACCCCTTTATAACTTGGATTACGATAACCCATTTCCTAACACTTTCCCAAATCATTTTATATCGTATTATAGAAAAAAATCTTTGGATCTATAATAAGAATCCATTTATCAATTAAACTATAAACATTCATCCCTCTTTGGTCCCTCGACGTTTTCTTTTGATTTAAACCATTGTACTTAACTCAATTAAGTAATAATTCTACTACATTTACTTCTTTAGTTTTAATTTCCTTTTTAAAACTCTTCCCATACATTTGAACAACCTCTACAAATATTCGATCAATTATCATTACAACTCAGTTATCATCCTGAATGAATTTCCTTTAAGAAGCGATCACTTTAAAATGATAATATACTTTCTTATTAAAGTGGTTTACTTCCCTATTTACAAAGCAATTTGATTGATCACTACTTAAATCAAAACATTAAACCATTACTAACTACATTAGTTGTCTTGAAACATTGTTTGTTAAAAGACAAATTATATTTAAGAAATATCGTTAAACTTGAATAACCATTTATCTTATTTTCAACTGAAAATAAAATAAATCGAATAACCTCTTCTAAATCAAACAGTTGAGCCAGTCAACTTTAAACTGTTAGTTAACTTTTTAACTGATTTCAATTACTTTTTCTTCTTAAATTAGTATAATTAATCTGATAACATTTCTTAATTGTTTTCTATAAAAGCGATTATTTAAACATTAACCCGTAGGTTATTTATTGCCTTATTATCTTATAAGACTTATCTACTGTAAAACTTTTACTATATAATCATTTTATAATTCCTTTATAAAAACCAATTTATAAATATCGATTTATTTTTAAAACTTCATTTATATATAAAATATAATTGGAAAACTTACTTGAGTCATAAAATAATTTTAATAACTTTAAATATGTCAATTCGCCTTACGACAAACTGACATCTTAACAAAAAAGTGAATCCTAGGCCATTTACTACCATTACCTCGATCAATACCATTTATTGATTTAAATTACAACAAATGTTGAATTTCCATTCAACGTCAACATTCAAACAGGTTTTCCATGTCAATGCGGTCCAAACAGTTTGTATAACAATATCGAAAATAACAACATATATAATATTTTTGAAGAATCCAGTCGGATTCCACCAACCTGTCCTTCCCTACATCACAGTTCATTATACTATTTTATAGTAATATGGAAATTTCATCCAATACACTTCAAGTGATGTGAATATATTTAACGTCGACCAATAGCAGACAAATAGCATCCAAAATAATCAATCAACCAATTTATACTATCAATAATTTAGTTATATGGATTTATCACATCATAGAATTTTAGAAATGTGTGAGAGTTAACTCACCTTAATTTTCCGATTGACGGTTCACGTTGTTTGTATAATTTTAAACAAATATTAAAATTATACGAAACTTTGATTGCCTCTGTTTCTTTCCGGATTAGCGCACCAGTCCAGTACTATTTGATATGATCTCATCGCCTCTGGTCCCACGCCATTCTGTGTACGAGAAAATCGGTTATCGCAGTCTCAAGTTACAATGTATATCATAAATTATACTATAATTAATCATTAAATAATAAATTATCCTTACCTTAACACCATTATCAGCCCAATTGGTTGGCGTTTAATCCACATGTTAACCGTTATTGATCATCCAAATTTTACGCGGTTTTATTTTTCCTAGTTCTCAAGCCCATCGTATACTGTCCTATGCATGTGCTTCCCTCCCATACGATCTCTATTCATCATTGGTTTTTTTTTCTTTTTTCATCAAGGCCAAGCCCACTGTCTGTTAAACCACGTTCATGCTCCCAAACGCTTCCTCTCTACAACTTCTTCTCCCTATTATTTCCTCACGTCTACGGTGCCCGCTCCATCCCTGCAGCGTTCCTCCTCATTCATTTTTGAACTAGCATGTATATATTTTTTCCAATCAACCCAACCCAAAATGATAACTCACGTCCTCTTACATCTTGCTGTAGCTCACATGGATACTTCCACGAAACTACAACAGGCACTGCTTCCTGAAACACACAAACGTTTGCCATTACCTCCCCCATCAATCATACCCATGTAAATAAACTACTGTGCCGCCTCCTCCTTCATATAATTTTAAAACATGCTGACCCGTATGAAAACATTCCACACAATATGTTATCTCGCCACTAATTTGATCTCGTACTCGCCAGGAAAAGGACAACAACATCCTCTTCGCAAGCTGACCCCCTCCAAAACGTAAAAGACCACGAAGTTTGGCTTTGCCTCCACTCCGATCCGCAATATCATCCTCCGTCCATGTCGAACATCCTCGCACCATTTATACAGCCTCCAGACTTCTCCACCTTGCCGGAACCTGTCATCCATCCAATCCCCCACACTCAGATGCTCCTTCGCGCCACACCCTGAACTCCATCTTTACCTCAAAACTAACGCCACCATCCCCTAAATACGTTGTGTTAAAACCCGCACCAAATATTAACCCTGAATCCGCCAAAACATATATCAGAATGAAGAGGAGGAGTATACGGATTTAGTGTATCTCGTTTGAATTTTCTTAGTGAAGCATTCGCATTAAAATAAATTTTCATATATGAGGCAGCCATCGTTTTGTTCCACTGTCTTTTGCTTGCTGTGATGAACTAAGGCCTCATATATATACACATGAGATCCTTGGCTCGCAAGGAAGGTAGGGAGGATTACTTGGACAGGTTTATACATAGCTGGGTGATTAGGAATTTTAGGTAGGTCTGCTGTTTCTTCACTGTATTGAAATTAGGGAACATCATCTAGGTCAGCTGTGTTGTCTTTCATTAGTTGGTGCTGTGCGTTTTTACGAGGCCATACGGTTTACTGTTTTAAGATAACATAGGATAAGATTTTTTTTCTTTTTTTTCTTTTTACAGTCCTAGATATGGGAGGAGTACTGTATTTATATACCGGTTCAGATGGGAAATACCAACAAAACGTTGCTTTCTTCCCAGATTATAAAAAGATTTTTAAATGTTTACTCAATATTTCGATTTTACCCCACCCGAAATGTTTGGATACAAGGTCATGAATGGTACAGGAGGAATAGCTGAGCACCACCGAGTTTTCTCCCGAGATTTGTAAATATCCATTAAGATTTCTTGACGATTTGTGAAAGATTTGGTATCAGTTTGCACATGTGTTATGGTTTGTAAGTAGAGCGTACGAAAGAATTCTGCCTTAATATTGGGTAAAGATTTTAAACAAACGTTTATCGAGGTACCCTCTTTCAAATATAAACAGAAGAAAGAAAAGAAAATCAATGTTTTAATTTGTACGAAGATGCCGATATTTTTTTTTCCACTTGGATTTGTTTTCATATACAGTATGAAATTTTTCTTTGCTAAGATAATATATAAATCTAAAGATTTCATGAGATATAGATATGTACAATATCAAATCACTGGAATAAGATTGCACCGACATTTTTTGATAAGAATGGTGCTGAAATTGCGTACAAGGATTTTCCTAGATTTGCTATTGCTGGATTTTTACGAACAACTCACTAAGGTTTAGCAAATATATTGAAAAAAAATCAATGAAGATGCGGCAAGGATTTAGAACGATGTGTGTGGATTTTTCTCTTCTTGAAAGCGACGAATTTTATGAAATATATCATGGCTCCAGACACCAATTAAAATCACCGTAACCGATGTTTTCTACGCTCAACTGTTATTTTAAACACACGAAATCATATTTTCATGATTTAATTCGGTTGTATCTACAAAATATTAATTTATAATCGACGGTTTTAATTGGTTGTAATTATACTATTATCATGCGACTTATATATATATATATAATATTCAAAATTTTCAAGTGTAAGCTAATCAAATTCAAAAACAATATTTTGAATATATTTAAATACTAAATAACATGGTTAAAAATCTGGGTCGTTACATTCTTTCCCCCTTAAAAGAATTTCGTTCTTGAATTGCTAAGAAAGGAAAGAATTCTACTAGTTTCAATAGAAAAACCGATTCAAAATTTTTCAAAAATATTCTAATACCTTAAATTCTGGAAATTTTTTAGCAGAGTCTCCTTTATACGGAGGGACTTTTGCGATATTGCAGGTACAAAAATAAATCCATCGACCCACACGGTCGGAAAAATTCAATTCAAAAATCCAAATCAAAACCCAAATAAAAACCAAAAATTATATTTTGCGTAGGCATACCTTTTTGCGAACGTTATTATGTGACGAGCGATAAGTTATACTCGAGCTTGCTCAATTATTATGCAGCTTTATTCAAACTGGATCTAATAAGCTCCAGAATTCAATCAATATTTGTTTTTGTACCTTTTCTCAACTCATATGGAGTCCATTAGCTTCATAATCATCAGGTTAAATATTCAAGCCATCCATTCCAACCAAGCATTTCATACAATTCTATTCATATGAATTTTCATTTATAATTATTTCATAACAATCCATTTATTTCTTTAATATTCATTAAAATTAATTAATCTTGGGCTAATTTATTCAACTTATTTAATTTAGATTGGTTTTCAACCAAGTTTAATTATTTCTGGTTTATATGCATTCAACCACACAATATAAACATATCATTCAAATCAATATCTGTAAATTCAATTGATTCCCTACATTATAATAATTTGAGGAAAATTATAACTTTTATTGCTTTGTGAAATATATCTGGCAAAAATAATTTAAAAATAATTTTATATCAAATTACAAATACATGCTCTCGTGTGTGTGTATATATATATAAACTCAATATAGGGTATTACTAACCCCTATATCTATTGAGTTACGCCACAGAGCCAAGGTTATTACTAAACCAATAGCTCTGATATCAACTGTAACGACCCGGAAAATTCGACGCTCAAATTTCCGACAATAATACATAACTCTGTATTACTTGCCAAAGACCCAAGTATCAAATCCCAGATTGTTAATAGAAAGAAGTTAGAGGGTGAGAGAAGAAAGAAAGAAATATTAGAATAGAAGAATGAGAAGATCAGAGTCTCACAGCAGAATGGACAAAATATAATAATCGATAATACTTTACAAAAAGAAATTACATATATACGATTACAACATCAGAGTATACATTCAGATCAATTCAACACACAGCGGAAATAAACTAGTACCAGCAAATATATGAGATACGTCTTGACTTCAACTCCTTCTTTGGGAACTCCAAGCGAAACCTAAGCTGGAAATATACTCGGTCTGACCCGAGCACATTTGAAGCAAAGAAAAATTCACCCGGATCAGTCTGGAATACTTTCAGTGATAAATGCATAGCACAACAACTTGATTAACTTTGAAAATCCTTTTGAAAGAAAAGGAAAATAGTAAGACCAACCCACACATAAACACGGACGGTTTTTACCTTACTATAACCCAAAACATTTTTGAAATCAATATCTTTTCTAATATTATAATAATGTCTATCAGACCACAAATAAATAATAATCTAGCAGAACGCTTGCATCTGACGCTCTACCTATGTAGTATACAATCAAAACCGCGGGCGCTTATTGGAGAATGGATTTCCTAGCAAGGTATGGAACCACCTGCTGACAATGTACCTCCAGGGATGAATACATTGGGGTTCAACAAGAACATCTTGCAACTCGGCTACATATGACCGGCCCTCATTTCGCTTGAGAGTACCGAATATATCATTACCACGGTTGGGGGCCAGCCAACTGAATCGATAGCATACATATAAAAATAAAGGGTCAACCGAAGGCATTTGATTTCTCCAGATCAGGTAATGATATACCATTTTTATGGGTGCGACCCACATAGCCATGCTGCCTACCCGATTTTGTGTCATTTTCCGGTTGATGAGGCCGGAGGTCACGTTTATCTTTTAGAACAGCACATCTCAATCCACTTTGAATGCCACATCGTCAGATTCGCCAAATCACTAATTGATGTCCACAAATACACTCTGGGTGTTAAGCAAGAGAATTTCTCCGCCACCAAACTTAATATATTTGTAAAAATCAACGTACGTGATTCTTAAGAAAATACTCAGTCAGACAATCGTCCATACAAGTCATCTAGGAACAGGATGAACCGAAAACACTCTCCCACCGCATCCTATATAGGAATCACCCCAAGGATCGATAGCGAGTAGTCCTTGCAATCCGTAGATTTCATTCACGATAGAACCGCTACCAAAGTATCTCTAGGGATCAGCTAGAGAAATTCAACAAGTATTTCTTTCGCTCATGAAGATTTACGGTCTTCAATGCCCCATCTTTATTCCTGCAGATTAGCTTTGTGCGCAACCTTGATTCGAAGTGGTTTTGGGTCTAGTTCTCATCTCGGTCTCTTTGAAACAACACGTAAAAAGGGTCCAATAATGTTCCATTGATAGTCGGTGTTTTAACTATCAATTATTACAGTATAGTCGAGTATATTGGCAACTCAGGTCTTATTATCAAAATCATTTATTATAACTCCTTATCGATCCTTAAAATCATTTGATCAATTTAAAATCAATTTTTTTTTCTTACCTCAATTAATTACTTTTATTTGCGAGGATTGGATTCGATATCCATATTTATCAAATTTCGCTTCACCTCGATTACATCTACAACATCGCTACCTTTTTGTAAACTCATTTCATTGTCTTATCTTTGGCAATATCGATAGATATAAATCTTATTTATGGACTCCTTATATGGGCCTTAGAAGGTCAAATCATACATTGCTTATCAAATAGTCTAGTTTATATTTTAAGATCTCACAACTAAACTGGCATTATTAATTTCATTTCAAAAGCTCGCAATTATCGTTGCAAATATATTTTAGACTAAATAACTAACATTGCAATATTCCTTCCTTGGAAATAAACTAATTTCAACAAATTCCCATTCTTTCCGTTATTTGAACATAATCTTTCGTATTTACGAAATTCCGCTTTGCCGACATTACCATATTTATATAAAGCCTTTCTTATCTCCTTCACTTGGGAATAATACTTTATTTTTCCTAAATCTGTTTACCTTTACTTTTGTTTCAGAAAATATCAATATATATCATCCACCCAACAAATTATAAATTCTTACATGGACCAAAAGCAATGTCAATTATACATTGTTAGATTTTAAAACCTAATAATTTTATTTATATTCCAAAACCTCGTAACAGGCGTTGCAATATTATTTACCTTTCAAATCCCATCATTTGCATGGAAAAAATATTTATCTTTCAATAATAAACTAATCTCAACATCATTTACCATTACAACTAATATTATTCCCTGATAATAGTGAAGCCGTTCAAGTTGGGGAATTTTATTTACCTCTCAGACCTTGATCGACAATGTTCTTATCTTAGAATAGATAATAGTCGTAATTTAAAAGCCATCTTACTTATAATTTTCACAAATCTAGTTTCTTTATTTAAAATATGGTTTGTAAAACCATATCCTTGTTCTTTGATCTTAATCGGTTATGACCATTTTTAAGCGATATTCGACTTCTTGTTTTAACCTCGTTATACGATTCCATTTTTAATTGCAATGATATTACAATAATTTTATTAATTTTTTTACCCAAACCCTTAATATTATTCATCCTTGTCCTTTCGACGTTTTTTTCCATTTGAAAGCAATTCCATTTGTTAAGAAAACACCTTGTTTAACTTGAGTTTTAAACTTCCCCTTTTGTAAAATCCTCCACTTTGAATCTTTTCAGACAACACCCCTTTATAACTTGGATTACGATAACCCATTTCCTAACACTTTCCCAAATCATTTTATATCGTATTATAGAAACAAATCTTTGGATCTACAATAAGAATCCATTTATGAGTTTCTAAAACTATTAACATTCATCCCTTTTTGCTCCCTCGACATTTTCTTTTGATTTAAACCATTGTACTTACCTCAATTAAGTAATAATTCTACTACATTTACTTCTTTAGTCTTAATTTCCTTTTTAAAACTCTTCCCATACATTTGGACAACCTCTACAAATATTCGATCAATTACCATTACAACTCAGTTATCGTCCTAAATGAATTTCCTTTAAGAAGCGATCACTTTAAAATGATAATATACTTTCTTGTTAAAGTGGTTTACTTCCCTATTTATAAAACAATTTGATTGATCCCTTCTTAAACCAAAACATTAAACCATTACTAACTACGTTAGTTGTCTTGAAACATCGTTTGTTAAAAGACAAATTATATTTAAGAAATATCGTTAAACTTGAATAACCATTTATTTTATTTTCAACTGAAAATAAAATAAATCGAATAACCTCTTCTAAATCAAACAGTTGAGCCAGTCAACTTTAAACTGTTAGTTAACTTTTTAACTGATTTCAATTACTTTTTCTTCTTAAATTAGTATAATTAATCTGATAACATTTCTTAATTGTTTTCTATAAAAGCGATTATTTAAACATTAACCCGTAGGTTATTTATTGCCTTATTATCTTATAAGACTTATCTACTGTAAAACTTTTACTATATAATCATTTTATAATTCCTTTATAAAAACCAATTTATAAATATCGATTTATTTTTAAAACTTCATTTATATATAAAATATAATTGGAAAACTTACTTGAGTCATAAAATAATTTTAATAACTTTAAATATGTCAATTCGCCTTACGACAAACTGACATCTTAACAAAAAAGTGAATCCTAGGCCATTTGCTACCATTACCTCGATCAATACCATTTATTGATTTAAATTACAACAAATGTTGAATTTCCATTCAACGTCAACATTCAAACAGGTTTTCCATGTCAATGCGGTCCAAACAGTTTGTATAACAATATCGAAAATAACAACATATATAATATTTTTGAAGAATCCAGTCGGATTCCACCAACCTGTCCTTCCCTACATCACAGTTCATTATACTATTTTATAGTAATATGGAAATTTCAGCCAATACACTTCAAGTGATGTGAATATATTTAACGTCGACCAATAGCAGACAAATAGCATCCAAAATAATCAATCAACCAATTTATACTATCAATAATTTAGTTATATGGATTTATCACATCATAGAATTTTAGAAATGTGTGAGAGTTAACTCACCTTAATTTTCCGATTGACGGTTCACGTTGTTTGTATAATTTTAAACAAATATTAAAATTATACGAAACTTTGATTGCCTCTGTTTCTTTCCGGATCAGCGCACCAGTCCAGTACTATTTGATATGATCTCATCGCCTCTGGTCCCACGCCATTCTGTGTACGAGAAAATCGGTTATCGCAGTCTCAAGTTACAATGTATATCATAAATTATACTATAATTAATCATTAAATAATAAATTATCCTTACCTTAACACCATTATCAGCCCAATTGGTTGGCGTTTAATCCACATGTTAACCGTTATTGATCATCCAAATTTTACGCGGTTTTATTTTTCCTAGTTCTCAAGCCCATCGTATACTGTCCTATGCATGTGCTTCCCTCCCATACGATCTCTATTCATCATTGGTTTTTTTTTCTTTTTTCATCAAGGCCAAGCCCACTGTCTGTTAAACCACGTTCATGCTCCCAAACGCTTCCTCTCTACAACTTCTTCTCCCTATTATTTCCTCACGTCTACGGTGCCCGCTCCATCCCTGCAGCGTTCCTCCTCATTCATTTTTGAACTAGCATGTATATATTTTTTCCAATCAACCCAACCCAAAATGATAACTCACGTCCTCTTACATCTTGCTGTAGCTTACATGGATACTTCCACGAAACTACAACAGGCACTGCTTCCTGAAACACACAAACGTTTGCCATTACCTCCCCCATCAATCATACCCATGTAAATAAACTACTGTGCCGCCTCCTCCTTCATATAATTCAAAAACATGCTGACCCGTATGAAAACATTCCACACAATATGTTATCTCGCCACTAATTTGATCTCGTACTCGCCAGGAAAAGGACAACAACATCCTCTTCGCAAGCTGACCCCCTCCAAAACGTAAAAGACCACGAAGTTTGGCTTTGCCTCCACTCCGATCCGCAATATCATCCTCCGTCCATGTCGAACATCCTCGCACCATTTATACAGCCTCCAGACTTCTCCACCTTGCCGGAACCTGTCATCCATCCAATCCCCCACACTCAGATGCTCCTTCGCGCCACACCCTGAACTCCATCTTTACCTCAAAACTAACGCCACCATCCCCTAAATACGTTGTGTTAAAACCCGCAACAAATATTAACCCTGAATCCGCCAAAACATATATCAGAATGAAGAGGAGGAGTATACGGATTTAGTGTATCTCGTTTGAATTTTCTTAGTGAAGCATTCGCATTAAAATAAATTTTCATATATGAGGCAGCCATCGTTTTGTTCCACTGTCTTTTGCTTGCTGTGATGAACTAAGGCCTCATATATATACACATGAGATCCTTGGCTCGCAAGGAAGGTAGGGAGGATTACTTGGACAGGTTTATACATAGCTGGGTGATTAGGAATTTTAGGTAGGTCTGCTGTTTCTTCACTGTATTGAAATTAGGGAACATCATCTAGGTCAGCTGTGTTGTCTTTCATTAGTTGGTGCTGTCCGTTTTTACGAGGCCATACGGTTTACTGTTTTAAGATAACATAGGATAAGATTTTTTTTCTTTTTTTTCTTTTTACAGTCCTAGATATGGGAGGAGTACTGTATTTATATACCAGTTCAGATGGGAAATACCAACAAAACGTTGCTTTCTTCCCAGATTATAAAAAGATTTTTAAATGTTTACTCAATATTTCGATTTTACCCCACCCGAAATGTTTGGATACAAGGTCATGAATGGTACAGGAGGAATAGCTGAGCACCACCGAGTTTTCTCCCGAGATTTGTAAATATCCATTAAGATTTCTTGACGATTTGTGAAAGATTTGGTATCAGTTTGCACATGTGTTATGGTTTGTAAGTAGAGCGTACGAAAGAATTCTGCCTTAATATTGGGTAAAGATTTTAAACAAACGTTTATCGAGGTACCCTCTTTCAAATATAAACAGAAGAAAGAAAAGAAAATCAATGTTTGAATTTGTACGAAGATGCCGATATTTTTTTTTCCACTTGGATTTGTTTTCATATACAGTATGAAATTTTTCTTTGCTAAGATAATATATAAATCTAAAGATTTCATGAGATATAGATATGTACAATATCAAATCACTGGAATAAGATTGCACCGACATTTTTTGATAAGAATGGTGCTGAAATTGCGTACAAGGATTTTCCTAGATTTGCTATTGCTGGATTTTTACGAACAACTCACTAAGGTTTAGCAAATATATTGAAAAAAAATCAATGAAGATGCGGCAAGGATTTAGAACGATGTGTGTGGATTTTTCTCTTCTTGAAAGCGACGAATTTTATGAAATATATCATGGCTCCAGACACCAATTAAAATCACCGTAACCGATGTTTTCTACGCTCAACTGTTATTTTAAACACACGAAATCATATTTTCATGATTTAATTCGGTTGTATCTACAAAATATTAATTTATAATCGACGGTTTTAATTGGTTGTAATTATACTATTATCATGGGATTATATATATATATAATATTCAAAATTTTCAAGTGTAAGCTAATCAAATTCAAAAACAATATTTTGAATATATTTAAATACTAAATAACATGGTTAAAAATCTGGGTCGTTACATTCTTTCCCCCTTAAAAGAATTTCGTTCTTGAATTGCTAAGAAAGGAAAGAATTCTACTAGTTTCAATAGAAAAACCGATTCAAAATTTTTCAAAAATATTCTAATACCTTAAATTCTGGAAATTTTTTAGCAGAGTCTCCTTTATACGGAGGGACTTTTGCGATATTGCAGGTACAAAAATAAATCCATCGACCCACACGGTCGGAAAAATTCAATTCAAAAATCCAAATCAAAACCCAAATAAAAACCAAAAATTATATTTTGCGTAGGCATACCTTTTTGCGAACGTTATTATGTGACGAGCGATAAGTTATACTCGAGCTTGCTCAATTATTATGCAGCTTTATTCAAACTGGATCTAATAAGCTCCAGAATTCAATCAATATTTGTTTTTGTACCTTTTCTCAACTCTTATGGAGTCCATTAGCTTCATAATCATCAGGTTAAATATTCAAGCCATCCATTCCAACCAAGCATTTCATACAATTCTATTCATATGAATTTTCATTTATAATTATTTCATAACAATCCATTTATTTCTTTAATATTCATTAAAATTAATTAATCTTGGGCTAATTTATTCAACTTATTTAATTTAGATTGGTTTTCAACCAAGTTTAATTATTTCTGGTTTATATGCATTCAACCACACAATATAAACATATCATTCAAATCAATATCTGTAAATTCAATTGATTCCCTACATTATAATAATTTGAGGAAAATTATAACTTTTATTGCTTTGTGAAATATATCTGGCAAAAATAATTTAAAAATAATTTTATATCAAATTACAAATACATGCTCTCGTGTGTGTGTATATATATATAAACTCAATATAGGGTATTACTAACCCCTATATCTATTGAGTTACGCCACAGAGCCAAGGTTATTACTAAACCAATAGCTCTGATATCAACTGTAACGACCCGGAAAATTCGACGCTCAAATTTCCGACAATAATACATAACTCTGTATTACTTGCCAAAGACCCAAGTATCAAATCCCAGATTGTTAATAGAAAGAAGTTAGAGGGTGAGAGAAGAAAGAAAGAAATATTAGAATAGAAGAATGAGAAGATCAGAGTCTCACAGCAGAATGGACAAAATATAATAATCGATAATACTTTACAAAAAGAAATTACATATATACGATTACAACATCAGAGTATACATTCAGATCAATTCAACACACAGCGGAAATAAACTAGTACCAGCAAATATATGAGATACGTCTTGACTTCAACTCCTTCTTTGGGAACTCCAAGCGAAACCTAAGCTGGAAATATACTCGGTCTGACCCGAGCACATTTGAAGCAAAGAAAAATTCACCCGGATCAGTCTGGAATACTTTCAGTGATAAATGCATAGCACAACAACTTGATTAACTTTGAAAATCCTTTTGAAAGAAAAGGAAAATAGTAAGACCAACCCACACATAAACATGGACGGTTTTTACCTTACTATAACCCAAAACATTTTTGAAATCAATATCTTTTCTAATATTATAATAATGTCTATCAGACCACAAATAAATAATAATCTAGCAGAACGCTTGCATCTGACGCTCTACCTATGTAGTATACAATCAAAACCGCGGGCGCTTATTGGAGAATGGATTTCCTAGCAAGGTATGGAACCACCTGCTGACAATGTACCTCCAGGGATGAATACATTGGGGTTCAACAAGAACATCTTGCAACTCGGCTACATATGACCGGCCCTCATTTCGCTTGAGAGTACCGAATATATCATTACCACGGTTGGGGGCCAGCCAACTGAATCGATAGCATACATATAAAAATAAAGGGTCAACCGAAGGCATTTGATTTCTCCAGATCAGGTAATGATATACCATTTTTATGGGTGCGACCCACATAGCCATGCTGCCTACCCGATTTTGTGTCATTTTCCGGTTGATGAGGCCGGAGGTCACGTTTATCTTTTAGAACAGCACATCTCAATCCACTTTGAATGCCACATCGTCAGATTCGCCAAATCACTAATTGATGTCCACAAATACACTCTGGGTGTTAAGCAAGAGAATTTCTCCGCCACCAAACTTAATATATTTGTAAAAATCAACGTACGTGATTCTTAAGAAAATACTCAGTCAGACAATCGTCCATACAAGTCATCTAGGAACAGGATGAACCGAAAACACTCTCCCACCGCATCCTATATAGGAATCACCCCAAGGATCGATAGCGAGTAGTCCTTGCAATCCGTAGATTTCATTCACGATAGAACCGCTACCGAAGTATCTCTAGGGATCAGCTAGAGAAATTCAACAAGTATTTCTTTCGCTCATGAAGATTTACGGTCTTCAATGCCCCATCTTTATTCCTGCAGATTAGCTTTGTGCGCAACCTTGATTCGAAGTGGTTTTGGGTCTAGTTCTCATCTCGGTCTCTTTGAAACAACACGTAAAAAGGGTCCAATAATGTTCCATTGATAGTCGGTGTTTTAACTATCAATTATTACAGTATAGTCGAGTATATTGGCAACTCAGGTCTTATTATCAAAATCATTTATTATAACTCCTTATCGATCCTTAAAATCATTTGATCAATTTAAAATCAATTTTTTTTCTTACCTCAATTAATTACTTTTATTTGCGAGGATTGGATTCGATATCCATATTTATCAAATTTCGCTTCACCTCGATTACATCTACAACATCGCTACCTTTTTGTAAACTCATTTCATTGTCTTATCTTTGGCAATATCGATAGATATAAATCTTATTTATGGACTCCTTATATGGGCCTTAGAAGGTCAAATCATACATTGCTTATCAAATAGTCTAGTTTATATTTTAAGATCTCACAACTAAACTGGCATTATTAATTTCATTTCAAAAGCTCGCAATTATCGTTGCAAATATATTTTAGACTAAATAACTAACATTGCAATATTCCTTCCTTGGAAATAAACTAATTTCAACAAATTCCCATTCTTTCCGTTATTTGAACATAATCTTTCGTATTTACGAAATTCCGCTTTGCCGACATTACCATATTTATATAAAGCCTTTCTTATCTCCTTCACTTGGGAATAATACTTTATTTTTCCTAAATCTGTTTACCTTTACTTTTGTTTCAGAAAATATCAATATATATCATCCACCCAACAAATTATAAATTCTTACATGGACCAAAAGCAATGTCAATTATACATTGTTAGATTTTAAAACCTAATAATTTTATTTATATTCCAAAACCTCGTAACAGGCGTTGCAATATTATTTACCTTTCAAATCCCATCATTTGCATGGAAAAAATATTTATCTTTCAATAATAAACTAATCTCAACATCATTTACCATTACAACTAATATTATTCCCTGATAATAGTGAAGCCGTTCAAGTTGGGGAATTTTATTTACCTCTCAGACCTTGATCGACAACGTTCTTATCTTAGAATAGATAATAGTCGTAATTTAAAAGCCATCTTACTTATAATTTTCACAAATCTAGTTTCTTTATTTAAAATATGGTTTGTAAAACCATATCCTTGTTCTTTGATCTTAATCGGTTATGACCATTTTTAAGCGATATTCGACTTCTTGTTTTAACCTCGTTATACGATTCCATTTTTAATTGCAATGATATTACAATAATTTTATTAATTTTTTTACCCAAACCCTTAATATTATTCATCCTTGTCCTTTCGACGTTTTTTTCCATTTGAAAGCAATTCCATTTGTTAAGAAAACACCTTGTTTAACTTGAGTTTTAAACTTCCCCTTTTGTAAAATCCTCCACTTTGAATCTTTTCAGACAACACCCCTTTATAACTTGGATTACGATAACCCATTTCCTAACACTTTCCCAAATCATTTTATATCGTATTATAGAAACAAATCTTTGGATCTACAATAAGAATCCATTTATGAGTTTCTAAAACTATTAACATTCATCCCTCTTTGCTCCCTCGACATTTTCTTTTGATTTAAACCATTGTACTTACCTCAATTAAGTAATAATTCTACTACATTTACTTCTTTAGTCTTAATTTCCTTTTTAAAACTCTTCCCATACATTTGGACAACCTCTACAAATATTCGATCAATTACCATTACAACTCAGTTATCGTCCTAAATGAATTTCCTTTAAGAAGCGATCACTTTAAAATGATAATATACTTTCTTGTTAAAGTGGTTTACTTCCCTATTTATAAAACAATTTGATTGATCACTTCTTAAATCAAAACATTAAACCATTACTAACTACGTTAGTTGTCTTGAAACATCGTTTGTTAAAAGACAAATTATATTTAAGAAATATCGTTAAACTTGAATAACCATTTATTTTATTTTCAACTGAAAATAAAATAAATCGAATAACCTCTTCTAAATCAAACAGTTGAGCCAGTCAACTTTAAACTGTTAGTTAACTTTTTAATTGATTTCAATTACTTTTTCTTCTTAAATTAGTATAATTAATCTGATAACATTTCTTAATTGTTTTCTATAAAAGCGATTATTTAAACATTAACCCGTAGGTTATTTATTGCCTTATTATCTTATAAGACTTATCTACTGTAAAACTTTTACTATATAATCATTTTATAATTCCTTTATAAAAACCAATTTATAAATATCGATTTATTTTTAAAACTTCATTTATATGTAAAATATAATTGGAAAACTTACTTGAGTCATAAAATAATTTTAATAACTTTAAATATGTCAATTCGCCTTACGACAAACTGACATCTTAACAAAAAAGTGAATCCTAGGCCATTTGCTACCATTACCTCGATCAATACCATTTATTGATTTAAATTACAACAAATGTTGAATTTCCATTCAACGTCAACATTCAAACAGGTTTTCCATGTCAATGCGGTCCAAACAGTTTGTATAACAATATCGAAAATAACAACATATATAATATTTTTGAAGAATCCAGTCGGATTCCACCAACCTGTCCTTCCCTACATCACAGTTCATTATACTATTTTATAGTAATATGGAAATTTCAGCCAATACACTTCAAGTGATGTGAATATATTTAACGTCGACCAATAGCAGACAAATAGCATCCAAAATAATCAATCAACCAATTTATACTATCAATAATTTAGTTATATGGATTTATCACATCATAGAATTTTAGAAATGTGTGAGAGTTAACTCACCTTAATTTTCCGATTGACGGTTCACGTTGTTTGTATAATTTTAAACAAATATTAAAATTATACGAAACTTTGATTGCCTCTGTTTCTTTCCGGATCAGCGCACCAGTCCAGTACTATTTGATATGATCTCATCGCCTCTGGTCCCACGCCATTCTGTGTACGAGAAAATCGGTTATCGCAGTCTCAAGTTACAATGTATATCATAAATTATACTATAATTAATCATTAAATAATAAATTATCCTTACCTTAACACCATTATCAGCCCAATTGGTTGGCGTTTAATCCACATGTTAACCGTTATTGATCATCCAAATTTTACGCGGTTTTATTTTTCCTAGTTCTCAAGCCCATCGTATACTGTCCTATGCATGTGCTTCCCTCCCATACGATCTCTATTCATCATTGGTTTTTTTTTCTTTTTTCATCAAGGCCAAGCCCACTGTCTGTTAAACCACGTTCATGCTCCCAAAAGCTTCCTCTCTACAACTTCTTCTCCCTATTATTTCCTCACGTCTACGGTGCCCGCTCCATCCCTGCAGCGTTCCTCCTCATTCATTTTTGAACTAGCATGTATATATTTTTTCCAATCAACCCAACCCAAAATGATAACTCACGTCCTCTTACATCTTGCTGTAGCTCACATGGATACTTCCACGAAACTACAACAGGCACTGCTTCCTGAAACACACAAACGTTTGCCATTACCTCCCCCATCAATCATACCCATGTAAATAAACTACTGTGCCGCCTCCTCCTTCATATAATTCAAAAACATGCTGACCCGTATGAAAACATTCCACACAATATGTTATCTCGCCACTAATTTGATCTCGTACTCGCCAGGAAAAGGACAACAACATCCTCTTCGCAAGCTGACCCCCTCCAAAACGTAAAAGACCACGAAGTTTGGCTTTGCCTCCACTCCGATCCGCAATATCATCCTCCGTCCATGTCGAACATCCTCGCACCATTTATACAGCCTCCAGACTTCTCCACCTTGCCGGAACCTGTCATCCATCCAATCCCCCACACTCAGATGCTCCTTCGCGCCACACCCTGAACTCCATCTTTACCTCAAAACTAACGCCACCATCCCCTAAATACGTTGTGTTAAAACCCGCAACAAATATTAACCCTGAATCCGCCAAAACATATATCAGAATGAAGAGGAGGAGTATACGGATTTAGTGTATCTCGTTTGAATTTTCTTAGTGAAGCATTCGCATTAAAATAAATTTTCATATATGAGGCAGCCATCGTTTTGTTCCATTGTCTTTTGCTTGCTGTGATGAACTAAGGCCTCATATATATACACATGAGATCCTTGGCTCGCAAGGAAGGTAGGGAGGATTACTTGGACAGGTTTATACATAGCTGGGTGATTAGGAATTTTAGGTAGGTCTGCTGTTTCTTCACTGTATTGAAATTAGGGAACATCATCTAGGTCAGCTGTGTTGTCTTTCATTAGTTGGTGCTGTGCGTTTTTACGAGGCCATACGGTTTACTGTTTTAAGATAACATAGGATAAGATTTTTTTTCTTTTTTTTCTTTTTACAGTCCTAGATATGGGAGGAGTACTGTATTTATATACCAGTTCAGATGGGAAATACCAACAAAACGTTGCTTTCTTCCCAGATTATAAAAAGATTTTTAAATGTTTACTCAATATTTCGATTTTACCCCACCCGAAATGTTTGGATACAAGGTCATGAATGGTACAGGAGGAATAGCTGAGCACCACCGAGTTTTCTCCCGAGATTTGTAAATATCCATTAAGATTTCTTGACGATTTGTGAAAGATTTGGTATCAGTTTGCACATGTGTTATGGTTTGTAAGTAGAGCGTACGAAAGAATTCTGCCTTAATATTGGGTAAAGATTTTAAACAAACGTTTATCGAGGTACCCTCTTTCAAATATAAACAGAAGAAAGAAAAGAAAATCAATGTTTTAATTTGTACGAAGATGCCGATATTTTTTTTTCCACTTGGATTTGTTTTCATATACAGTATGAAATTTTTCTTTGCTAAGATAATATATAAATCTAAAGATTTCATGAGATATAGATATGTACAATATCAAATCACTGGAATAAGATTGCACCGACATTTTTTGATAAGAATGGTGCTGAAATTGCGTACAAGGATTTTCCTAGATTTGCTATTGCTGGATTTTTACGAACAACTCACTAAGGTTTAGCAAATATATTGAAAAAAAATCAATGAAGATGCGGCAAGGATTTAGAACGATGTGTGTGGATTTTTCTCTTCTTGAAAGCGACGAATTTTATGAAATATATCATGGCTCCAGACACCAATTAAAATCACCGTAACCGATGTTTTCTACGCTCAACTGTTATTTTAAACACACGAAATCATATTTTCATGATTTAATTCGGTTGTATCTACAAAATATTAATTTATAATCGACGGTTTTAATTGGTTGTAATTATACTATTACATGCGACTTATATATATATATATAATATTCAAAATTTTCAAGTGTAAGCTAATCAAATTCAAAAACAATATTTTGAATATATTTAAATACTAAATAACATGGTTAAAAATCTGGGTCGTTACATTCTTTCCCCCTTAAAAGAATTTCGTTCTTGAATTGCTAAGAAAGGAAAGAATTCTACTAGTTTCAATAGAAAAACCGATTCAAAATTTTTCAAAAATATTCTAATACCTTAAATTCTGGAAATTTTTTGGCAGAGTCTCCTTTATACGGAGGGACTTTTGCGATATTGCAGGTACAAAAATAAATCCATCGACCCACACGGTCGGAAAAATTCAATTCAAAAATCCAAATCAAAACCCAAATAAAAACCAAAAATTATATTTTGCGTAGGCATACCTTTTTGCGAACGTTATTATGTGACGAGCGATAAGTTATACTCGAGCTTGCTCAATTATTATGCAGCTTTATTCAAACTGGATCTAATAAGCTCCAGAATTCAATCAATATTTGTTTTTGTACCTTTTCTCAACTCATATGGAGTCCATTAGCTTCATAATCATCAGGTTAAATATTCAAGCCATCCATTCCAACCAAGCATTTCATACAATTCTATTCATATGAATTTTCATTTATAATTATTTCATAACAATCCATTTATTTCTTTAATATTCATTAAAATTAATTAATCTTGGGCTAATTTATTCAACTTATTTAATTTAGATTGGTTTTCAACCAAGTTTAATTATTTCTGGTTTATATGCATTCAACCACACAATATAAACATATCATTCAAATCAATATCTGTAAATTCAATTGATTCCCTACATTATAATAATTTGAGGAAAATTATAACTTTTATTGCTTTGTGAAATATATCTGGCAAAAATAATTTAAAAATAATTTTATATCAAATTACAAATACATGCTCTCGTGTGTGTGTATATATATATAAACTCAATATAGGGTATTACTAACCCCTATATCTATTGAGTTACGCCACAGAGCCAAGGTTATTACTAAACCAATAGCTCTGATATCAACTGTAACGACTCGGAAAATTCGACGCTCAAATTTACGACAATAATACATAACTCTGTATTACTTGCCAAAGACCCAAGTATCAAATCCCAGATTGTTAATAGAAAGAAGTTAGAGGGTGAGAGAAGAAAGAAAGAAATATTAGAATAGAAGAATGAGAAGATCAGAGTCTCACAGCAGAATGGACAAAATATAATAATCGATAATACTTTACAAAAAGAAATTACATATATACGATTACAACATCAGAGTATACATTCAGATCAATTCAACACACAGCGGAAATAAACTAGTACCAGCAAATATATGAGATACGTCTTGACTTCAATTCCTTCTTTGGGAACTCCAAGCGAAACCTAAGCTGGAAATATACTCGGTCTGACCCGAGCACATTTGAAGCAAAGAAAAATTCACCCGGATCAGTCTGGAATACTTTCAGTGATAAATGCATAGCACAACAACTTGATTAACTTTGAAAATCCTTTTGAAAGAAAAGGAAAATAGTAAGACCAACCCACACATAAACACGGACGGTTTTTACCTTACTATAACCCAAAACATTTTTGAAATCAATATCTTTTCTAATATTATAATAATGTCTATCATACCACAAATAAATAATAATCTAGCAGAACGCTTGCATCTGACGCTCTACCTATGTAGTATACAATCAAAACCGCGGGCGCTTATTGGAGAATGGATTTCCTAGCAAGGTATGGAACCACCTGCTGACAATGTACCTCCAGGGATGAATACATTGGGGTTCAACAAGAACATCTTGCAACTCGGCTACATATGACCGGCCCTCATTTCGCTTGAGAGTACCGAATATATCATTACCACGGTTGGGGGCCAGCCAACTGAATCGATAGCATACATATAAAAATAAAGGGTCAACCGAAGGCATTTGATTTCTCCAGATCAGGTAATGATATACCATTTTTATGGGTGCGACCCACATAGCCATGCTGCCTACCCGATTTTGTGCCATTTTCCGGTTGATGAGGCCGGAGGTCACGTTTATCTTTTAGAACAGCACATCTCAATCCACTTTGAATGCCACATCGTCAGATTCGCCAAATCACTAATTGATGTCCACAAATACACTCTGGGTGTTAAGCAAGAGAATTTCTCCGCCACCAAACTTAATATATTTGTAAAAATCAACGTACGTGATTCTTAAGAAAATACTCAGTCAGACAATCGTCCATACAAGTCATCTAGGAACAGGATGAACCGAAAACACTCTCCCACCGCATCCTATATAGGAATCACCCCAAGGATCGATAGCGAGTAGTCCTTGCAATCCGTAGATTTCATTCACGATAGAACCGCTACCGAAGTATCTCTAGGGATCAGCTAGAGAAATTCAACAAGTATTTCTTTCGCTCATGAAGATTTACGGTCTTCAATGCCCCATCTTTATTCCTGCAGATTAGCTTTGTGCGCAACCTTGATTCGAAGTGGTTTTGGGTCTAGTTCTCATCTCGGTCTCTTTGAAACAACACGTAAAAAGGGTCCAATAATGTTCCATTGATAGTCGGTGTTTTAACTATCAATTATTACAGTATAGTCGAGTATATTGGCAACTCAGGTCTTATTATCAAAATCATTTATTATAACTCCTTATCGATCCTTAAAATCATTTGATCAATTTAAAATCAATTTTTTTTTCTTACCTCAATTAATTACTTTTATTTGCGAGGATTGGATTCGATATCCATATTTATCAAATTTCGCTTCACCTCGATTACATCTACAACATCGCTACCTTTTTGTAAACTCATTTCATTGTCTTATCTTTGGCAATATCGATAGATATAAATCTTATTTATGGACTCCTTATATGGGCCTTAGAAGGTCAAATCATACATTGCTTATCAAATAGTCTAGTTTATATTTTAAGATCTCACAACTAAACTGGCATTATTAATTTCATTTCAAAAGCTCGCAATTATCGTTGCAAATATATTTTAGACTAAATAACTAACATTGCAATATTCCTTCCTTGGAAATAAACTAATTTCAACAAATTCCCATTCTTTCCGTTATTTGAACATAATCTTTCGTATTTACGAAATTCCGCTTTGCCGACATTACCATATTTATATAAAGCCTTTCTTATCTCCTTCACTTGGGAATAATACTTTATTTTTCCTAAATCTGTTTACCTTTACTTTTGTTTCAGAAAATATCAATATATATCATCCACCCAACAAATTATAAATTCTTACATGGACCAAAAGCAATGTCAATTATACATTGTTAGATTTTAAAACCTAATAATTTTATTTATATTCCAAAACCTCGTAACAGGCGTTGCAATATTATTTACCTTTCAAATCCCATCATTTGCATGGAAAAAATATTTATCTTTCAATAATAAACTAATCTCAACATCATTTACCATTACAACTAATATTATTCCCTGATAATAGTGAAGCCGTTCAAGTTGGGGAATTTTATTTACCTCTCAGACCTTGATCGACAACGTTCTTATCTTAGAATAGATAATAGTCGTAATTTAAAAGCCATCTTACTTATAATTTTCACAAATCTAGTTTCTTTATTTAAAATATGGTTTGTAAAACCATATCCTTGTTCTTTGATCTTAATCGGTTATGACCATTTTTAAGCGATATTCGACTTCTTGTTTTAACCTCGTTATACGATTCCATTTTTAATTGCAATGATATTACAATAATTTTATTAATTTTTTTACCCAAACCCTTAATATTATTCATCCTTGTCCTTTCGACGTTTTTTTCCATTTGAAAGCAATTCCATTTGTTAAGAAAACACCTTGTTTAACTTGAGTTTTAAACTTCCCCTTTTGTAAAATCCTCCACTTTGAATCTTTTCAGACAACACCCCTTTATAACTTGGATTACGATAACCCATTTCCTAACACATTCCCAAATCATTTTATATCGTATTATAGAAAAAAATCTTTGGATCTATAATAAGAATCCATTTATCAATTAAACTATAAACATTCATCCCTCTTTGGTCCCTCGACGTTTTCTTTTGATTTAAACCAATGTACTTAACTCAATTAAGTAATAATTCTACTACATTTACTTCTTTAGTTTTAATTTCCTTTTTAAAACTCTTCCCGTACATTTGAACAACCTCTACAAATATTCGATCAATTATCATTACAACTCAGTTATCATCCTGAATGAATTTCCTTTAAGAAGCGATCACTTTAAAATGATAATATACTTTCTTATTAAAGTGGTTTACTTCCCTATTTACAAAGCAATTTGATTGATCACTACTTAAATCAAAACATTAAACCATTACTAACTACATTAGTTGTCTTGAAACATTGTTTGTTAAAAGACAAATTATATTTAAGAAATATCGTTAAACTTGAATAACCATTTATCTTATTTTCAACTGAAAATAAAATAAATCGAATAACCTCTTCTAAATCAAACAGTTGAGCCAGTCAACTTTAAACTGTTAGTTAACTTTTTAACTGATTTCAATTACTTTTTCTTCTTAAATTAGTATAATTAATCTAATAACATTTCTTAATTGTTTTCTATAAAAGCGATTATTTAAACATTAACCCGTAGGTTATTTATTGCCTTATTATCTTATAAGACTTATCTACTGTAAAACTTTTACTATATAATCATTTTATAATTCCTTTATAAAAACCAATTTATAAATATCGATTTATTTTTAAAACTTCATTTATATGTAAAATATAATTGGAAAACTTACTTGAGTCATAAAATAATTTTAATAACTTTAAATATGTCAATTCGCCTTACGACAAACTGACATCTTAACAAAAAAGTGAATCCTAGGCCATTTGCTACCATTACCTCGATCAATACCATTTATTGATTTAAATTACAACAAATGTTGAATTTCCATTCAACGTCAACATTCAAACAGGTTTTCCATGTCAATGCGGTCCAAACAGTTTGTATAACAATATCGAAAATAACAACATATATAATATTTTTGAAGAATCCAGTCGGATTCCACCAACCTGTCCTTCCCTACATCACAGTTCATTATACTATTTTATAGTAATATGGAAATTTCAGCCAATACACTTCAAGTGATGTGAATATATTTAACGTCGACCAATAGCATCCAAAATAATCAATCAACCAATTTATACTATCAATAATTTAGTTATATGGATTTATCACATCATAGAATTTTAGAAATGTGTGAGAGTTAACTCACCTTAATTTTCCGATTGACGGTTCACGTTGTTTGTATAATTTTAAACAAATATTAAAATTATACGAAACTTTGATTGCCTCTGTTTCTTTCCGGATCAGCGCACCAGTCCAGTACTATTTGATATGATCTCATCGCCTCTGGTCCCACGCCATTCTGTGTACGAGAAAATCGGTTATCGCAGTCTCAAGTTACAATGTATATCATAAATTATACTATAATTAATCATTAAATAATAAATTATCCTTACCTTAACACCATTATCAGCCCAATTGGTTGGCGTTTAATCCACATGTTAACCGTTATTGATCATCCAAATTTTACGCGGTTTTATTTTTCCTAGTTCTCAAGCCCATCGTATACTGTCCTATGCATGTGCTTCCCTCCCATACGATCTCTATTCATCATTGGTTTTTTTTTCTTTTTTCATCAAGGCCAAGCCCACTGTCTGTTAAACCACGTTCATGCTCCCAAACGCTTCCTCTCTACAACTTCTTCTCCCTATTATTTCCTCACGTCTACGGTGCCCGCTCCATCCCTGCAGCGTTCCTCCTCATTCATTTTTGAACTAGCATGTATATATTTTTTCCAATCAACCCAACCCAAAATGATAACTCACGTCCTCTTACATCTTGCTGTAGCTCACATGGATACTTCCACGAAACTACAACAGGCACTGCTTCCTGAAACACACAAACGTTTGCCATTACCTCCCCCATCAATCATACCCATGTAAATAAACTACTGTGCCGCCTCCTCCTTCATATAATTCAAAAACATGCTGACCCGTATGAAAACATTCCACACAATATGTTATCTCGCCACTAATTTGATCTCGTACTCGCCAGGAAAAGGACAACAACATCCTCTTCGCAAGCTGACCCCCTCCAAAACGTAAAAGACCACGAAGTTTGGCTTTGCCTCCACTCCGATCCGCAATATCATCCTCCGTCCATGTCGAACATCCTCGCACCATTTATACAGCCTCCAGACTTCTCCACCTTGCCGGAACCTGTCATCCATCCAATCCCCCACACTCAGATGCTCCTTCGCGCCACACCCTGAACTCCATCTTTACCTCAAAACTAACGCCACCATCCCCTAAATACGTTGTGTTAAAACCCGCAACAAATATTAACCCTGAATCCGCCAAAACATATATCAGAATGAAGAGGAGGAGTATACGGATTTAGTGTATCTCGTTTGAATTTTCTTAGTGAAGCATTCGCATTAAAATAAATTTTCATATATGAGGCAGCCATCGTTTTGTTCCACTGTCTTTTGCTTGCTGTGATGAACTAAGGCCTCATATATACACACATGAGATCCTTGGCTCGCAAGGAAGGTAGGGAGGATTACTTGGACAGGTTTATACATAGCTGGGTGATTAGGAATTTTAGGTAGGTCTGCTGTTTCTTCACTGTATTGAAATTAGGGAACATCATCTAGGTCAGCTGTGTTGTCTTTCATTAGTTGGTGCTGTGCGTTTTTACGAGGCCATACGGTTTACTGTTTTAAGATAACATAGGATAAGATTTTTTTTCTTTTTTTTCTTTTTACAGTCCTAGATATGGGAGGAGTACTGTATTTATATACCAGTTCAGATGGGAAATACCAACAAAACGTTGCTTTCTTCCCAGATTATAAAAAGATTTTTAAATGTTTACTCAATATTTCGATTTTACCCCACCCGAAATGTTTGGATACAAGGTCATGAATGGTACAGGAGGAATAGCTGAGCACCACCGAGTTTTCTCCCGAGATTTGTAAATATCCATTAAGATTTCTTGACGATTTGTGAAAGATTTGGTATCAGTTTGCACATGTGTTATGGTTTGTAAGTAGAGCGTACGAAAGAATTCTGCCTTAATATTGGGTAAAGATTTTAAACAAACGTTTATCGAGGTACCCTCTTTCAAATATAAACAGAAGAAAGAAAAGAAAATCAATGTTTGAATTTGTACGAAGATGCCGATATTTTTTTTTCCACTTGGATTTGTTTTCATATACAGTATGAAATTTTTCTTTGCTAAGATAATATATAAATCTAAAGATTTCATGAGATATAGATATGTACAATATCAAATCACTGGAATAAGATTGCACCGACATTTTTTGATAAGAATGGTGCTGAAATTGCGTACAAGGATTTTCCTAGATTTGCTATTGCTGGATTTTTACGAACAACTCACTAAGGTTTAGCAAATATATTGAAAAAAAATCAATGAAGATGCGGCAAGGATTTAGAACGATGTGTGTGGATTTTTCTCTTCTTGAAAGCGACGAATTTTATGAAATATATCATGGCTCCAGACACCAATTAAAATCACCGTAACCGATGTTTTCTACGCTCAACTGTTATTTTAAACACACGAAATCATATTTTCATGATTTAATTCGGTTGTATCTACAAAATATTAATTTATAATCGACGGTTTTAATTGGTTGTAATTATACTATTATCATGCGACTTATATATATATATAATATTCAAAATTTTCAAGTGTAAGCTAATCAAATTCAAAAACAATATTTTGAATATATTTAAATACTAAATAACATGGTTAAAAATCTGGGTCGTTACATTCTTTCCCCCTTAAAAAAATTTCGTTCTTGAATTGCTAAGAAAGGAAAGAATTCTACTAGTTTCAATAGAAAAACCGATTCAAAATTTTTCAAAAATATTCTAATACCTTAAATTCTGGAAATTTTTTGGCAGAGTCTCCTTTATACGGAGGGACTTTTGCGATATTGCAGGTACAAAAATAAATCCATCGACCCACACGGTCGGAAAAATTCAATTCAAAAATCCAAATCAAAACCCAAATAAAAACCAAAAATTATATTTTGCGTAGGCATACCTTTTTGCGAACGTTATTATGTGACGAGCGATAAGTTATACTCGAGCTTGCTCAATTATTATGCAGCTTTATTCAAACTGGATCTAATAAGCTCCAGAATTCAATCAATATTTGTTTTTGTACCTTTTCTCAACTCATATGGAGTCCATTAGCTTCATAATCATCAGGTTAAATATTCAAGCCATCCATTCCAACCAAGCATTTCATACAATTCTATTCATATGAATTTTCATTTATAATTATTTCATAACAATCCATTTATTTCTTTAATATTCATTAAAATTAATTAATCTTGGGCTAATTTATTCAACTTATTTAATTTAGATTGGTTTTCAACCAAGTTTAATTATTTCTGGTTTATATGCATTCAACCACACAATATAAACATATCATTCAAATCAATATCTGTAAATTCAATTGATTCCCTACATTATAATAATTTGAGGAAAATTATAACTTTTATTGCTTTGTGAAATATATCTGGCAAAAATAATTTA
The DNA here is from genome assembly GCA_030737875.1 of Allium sativum. Classification (NCBI taxonomy): domain Eukaryota; kingdom Viridiplantae; phylum Streptophyta; class Magnoliopsida; order Asparagales; family Amaryllidaceae; genus Allium; species Allium sativum. Next base: position 1,012,771,601 of record CM060912.1, on the reverse strand, counting down.
AAAATAATTTTATATCAAATTACAAATACATGCTCTCGTGTGTGTGTATATATATATAAACTCAATATAGGGTATTACTAACCCCTATATCTATTGAGTTACGCCACAGAGCCAAGGTTATTACTAAACCAATAGCTCTGATATCAACTGTAACGACCCGGAAAATTCGACGCTCAAATTTCCGACAATAATACATAACTCTGTATTACTTGCCAAAGACCCAAGTATCAAATCCCAGATTGTTAATAGAAAGAAGTTAGAGGGTGAGAGAAGAAAGAAAGAAATATTAGAATAGAAGAATGAGAAGATCAGAGTCTCACAGCAGAATGGACAAAATATAATAATCGATAATACTTTACAAAAAGAAATTACATATATACGATTACAACATCAGAGTATACATTCAGATCAATTCAACACACAGCGGAAATAAACTAGTACCAGCAAATATATGAGATACGTCTTGACTTCAATTCCTTCTTTGGGAACTCCAAGCGAAACCTAAGCTGGAAATATACTCGGTCTGACCCGAGCACATTTGAAGCAAAGAAAAATTCACCCGGATCAGTCTGGAATACTTTCAGTGATAAATGCATAGCACAACAACTTGATTAACTTTGAAAATCCTTTTGAAAGAAAAGGAAAATAGTAAGACCAACCCACACATAAACACGGATGGTTTTTACCTTACTATAACCCAAAACATTTTTGAAATCAATATCTTTTCTAATATTATAATAATGTCTATCAGACCACAAATAAATAATAATCTAGCAGAACGCTTGCATCTGACGCTCTACCTATGTAGTATACAATCAAAACCGCGGGCGCTTATTGGAGAATGGATTTCCTAGCAAGGTATGGAACCACCTGCTGACAATGTACCTCCAGGGATGAATACATTGGGGTTCAACAAGAACATCTTGCAACTCGGCTACATATGACCGGCCCTCATTTCGCTTGAGAGTACCGAATATATCATTACCACGGTTGGGGGCCAGCCAACTGAATCGATAGCATACATATAAAAATAAAGGGTCAACCGAAGGCATTTGATTTCTCCAGATCAGGTAATGATATACCATTTTTATGGGTGCGACCCACATAGCCATGCTGCCTACCCGATTTTGTGCCATTTTCCGGTTGATGAGGCCGGAGGTCACGTTTATCTTTTAGAACAGCACATCTCAATCCACTTTGAATGCCACATCGTCAGATTCGCCAAATCACTAATTGATGTCCACAAATACACTCTGGGTGTTAAGCAAGAGAATTTCTCCGCCACCAAACTTAATATATTTGTAAAAATCAACGTACGTGATTCTTAAGAAAATACTCAGTCAGACAATCGTCCATACAAGTCATCTAGGAACAGGATGAACCGAAAACACTCTCCCACCGCATCCTATATAGGAATCACCCCAAGGATCGATAGCGAGTAGTCCTTGCAATCCGTAGATTTCATTCACGATAGAACCGCTACCGAAGTATCTCTAGGGATCAGCTAGAGAAATTCAACAAGTATTTCTTTCGCTCATGAAGATTTACGGTCTTCAATGCCCCATCTTTATTCCTGCAGATTAGCTTTGTGCGCAACCTTGATTCGAAGTGGTTTTGGGTCTAGTTCTCATCTCGGTCTCTTTGAAACAACACGTAAAAAGGGTCCAATAATGTTCCATTGATAGTCGGTGTTTTAACTATCAATTATTACAGTATAGTCGAGTATATTGGCAACTCAGGTCTTATTATCAAAATCATTTATTATAACTCCTTATCGATCCTTAAAATCATTTGATCAATTTAAAATCAATTTTTTTTTCTTACCTCAATTAATTACTTTTATTTGCGAGGATTGGATTCGATATCCATATTTATCAAATTTCGCTTCACCTCGATTACATCTACAACATCGCTACCTTTTTGTAAACTCATTTCATTGTCTTATCTTTGGCAATATCGATAGATATAAATCTTATTTATGGACTCCTTATATGGGCCTTAGAAGGTCAAATCATACATTGCTTATCAAATAGTCTAGTTTATATTTTAAGATCTCACAACTAAACTGGCATTATTAATTTCATTTCAAAAGCTCGCAATTATCGTTGCAAATATATTTTAGACTAAATAACTAACATTGCAATATTCCTTCCTTGGAAATAAACTAATTTCAACAAATTCCCATTCTTTCCGTTATTTGAACATAATCTTTCGTATTTACGAAATTCCGCTTTGCCGACATTACCATATTTATATAAAGCCTTTCTTATCTCCTTCACTTGGGAATAATACTTTATTTTTCCTAAATCTGTTTACCTTTACTTTTGTTTCAGAAAATATCAATATATATCATCCACCCAACAAATTATAAATTCTTACATGGACCAAAAGCAATGTCAATTATACATTGTTAGATTTTAAAACCTAATAATTTTATTTATATTCCAAAACCTCGTAACAGGCGTTGCAATATTATTTACCTTTCAAATCCCATCATTTGCATGGAAAAAATATTTATCTTTCAATAATAAACTAATCTCAACATCATTTACCATTACAACTAATATTATTCCCTGATAATAGTGAAGCCGTTCAAGTTGGGGAATTTTATTTACCTCTCAGACCTTGATCGACAACGTTCTTATCTTAGAATAGATAATAGTCGTAATTTAAAAGCCATCTTACTTATAATTTTCACAAATCTAGTTTCTTTATTTAAAATATGGTTTGTAAAACCATATCCTTGTTCTTTGATCTTAATCGGTTATGACCATTTTTAAGCGATATTCGACTTCTTGTTTTAACCTCGTTATACGATTCCATTTTTAATTGCAATGATATTACAATAATTTTATTAATTTTTTTACCCAAACCCTTAATATTATTCATCCTTGTCCTTTCGACGTTTTTTTCCATTTGAAAGCAATTCCATTTGTTAAGAAAACACCTTGTTTAACTTGAGTTTTAAACTTCCCCTTTTGTAAAATCCTCCACTTTGAATCTTTTCAGACAACACCCCTTTATAACTTGGATTACGATAACCCATTTCCTAACACTTTCCCAAATCATTTTATATCGTATTATAGAAAAAAATCTTTGGATCTATAATAAGAATCCATTTATCAATTAAACTATAAACATTCATCCCTCTTTGGTCCCTCGACGTTTTCTTTTGATTTAAACCATTGTACTTAACTCAATTAAGTAATAATTCTACTACATTTACTTCTTTAGTTTTAATTTCCTTTTTAAAACTCTTCCCATACATTTGAACAACCTCTACAAATATTCGATCAATTATCATTACAACTCAGTTATCATCCTGAATGAATTTCCTTTAAGAAGCGATCACTTTAAAATGATAATATACTTTCTTATTAAAGTGGTTTACTTCCCTATTTACAAAGCAATTTGATTGATCACTACTTAAATCAAAACATTAAACCATTACTAACTACATTAGTTGTCTTGAAACATTGTTTGTTAAAAGACAAATTATATTTAAGAAATATCGTTAAACTTGAATAACCATTTATCTTATTTTCAACTGAAAATAAAATAAATCGAATAACCTCTTCTAAATCAAACAGTTGAGCCAGTCAACTTTAAACTGTTAGTTAACTTTTTAACTGATTTCAATTACTTTTTCTTCTTAAATTAGTATAATTAATCTGATAACATTTCTTAATTGTTTTCTATAAAAGCGATTATTTAAACATTAACCCGTAGGTTATTTATTGCCTTATTATCTTATAAGACTTATCTACTGTAAAACTTTCACTATATAATCATTTTATAATTCCTTTATAAAAACCAATTTATAAATATCGATTTATTTTTAAAACTTCATTTATATGTAAAATATAATTGGAAAACTTACTTGAGTCATAAAATAATTTTAATAACTTTAAATATGTCAATTCGCCTTACGACAAACTGACATCTTAACAAAAAAGTGAATCCTAGGCCATTTGCTACCATTACCTCGATCAATACCATTTATTGATTTAAATTACAACAAATGTTGAATTTCCATTCAACGTCAACATTCAAACAGGTTTTCCATGTCAATGCGGTCCAAACAGTTTGTATAACAATATCGAAAATAACAACATATATAATATTTTTGAAGAATCCAGTCGGATTCCACCAACCTGTCCTTCCCTACATCACAGTTCATTATACTATTTTATAGTAATATGGAAATTTCAGCCAATACACTTCAAGTGATGTGAATATATTTAACGTCGACCAATAGCAGACAAATAGCATCCAAAATAATCAATCAACCAATTTATACTATCAATAATTTAGTTATATGGATTTATCACATCATAGAATTTTAGAAATGTGTGAGAGTTAACTCACCTTAATTTTCCGATTGACGGTTCACGTTGTTTGTATAATTTTAAACAAATATTAAAATTATACGAAACTTTGATTGCCTCTGTTTCTTTCCGGATCAGCGCACCAGTCCAGTACTATTTGATATGATCTCATCGCCTCTGGTCCCACGCCATTCTGTGTACGAGAAAATCGGTTATCGCAGTCTCAAGTTACAATGTATATCATAAATTATACTATAATTAATCATTAAATAATAAATTATCCTTACCTTAACACCATTATCAGCCCAATTGGTTGGCGTTTAATCCACATGTTAACCGTTATTGATCATCCAAATTTTACGCGGTTTTATTTTTCCTAGTTCTCAAGCCCATCGTATACTGTCCTATGCATGTGCTTCCCTCCCATACGATCTCTATTCATCATTGGTTTTTTTTCTTTTTTCATCAAGGCCAAGCCCACTGTCTGTTAAACCACGTTCATGCTCCCAAACGCTTCCTCTCTACAACTTCTTCTCCCTATTATTTCCTCACGTCTACGGTGCCCGCTCCATCCCTGCAGCGTTCCTCCTCATTCATTTTTGAACTAGCATGTATATATTTTTTCCAATCAACCCAACCCAAAATGATAACTCACGTCCTCTTACATCTTGCTGTAGCTCACATGGATACTTCCACGAAACTACAACAGGCACTGCTTCCTGAAACACACAAACGTTTGCCATTACCTCCCCCATCAATCATACCCATGTAAATAAACTACTGTGCCGCCTCCTCCTTCATATAATTCAAAAACATGCTGACCCGTATGAAAACATTCCACACAATATGTTATCTCGCCACTAATTTGATCTCGTACTCGCCAGGAAAAGGACAACAACATCCTCTTCGCAAGCTGACCCCCTCCAAAACGTAAAAGACCACGAAGTTTGGCTTTGCCTCCACTCCGATCCGCAATATCATCCTCCGTCCATGTCGAACATCCTCGCACCATTTATACAGCCTCCAGACTTCTCCACCTTGCCGGAACCTGTCATCCATCCAATCCCCCACACTCAGATGCTCCTTCGCGCCACACCCTGAACTCCATCTTTACCTCAAAACTAACGCCACCATCCCCTAAATACGTTGTGTTAAAACCCGCAACAAATATTAACCCTGAATCCGCCAAAACATATATCAGAATGAAGAGGAGGAGTATACGGATTTAGTGTATCTCGTTTGAATTTTCTTAGTGAAGCATTCGCATTAAAATAAATTTTCATATATGAGGCAGCCATCGTTTTGTTCCACTGTCTTTTGCTTGCTGTGATGAACTAAGGCCTCATATATATACACATGAGATCCTTGGCTCGCAAGGAAGGTAGGGAGGATTACTTGGACAGGTTTATACATAGCTGGGTGATTAGGAATTTTAGGTAGGTCTGCTGTTTCTTCACTGTATTGAAATTAGGGAACATCATCTAGGTCAGCTGTGTTGTCTTTCATTAGTTGGTGCTGTGCGTTTTTACGAGGCCATACGGTTTACTGTTTTAAGATAACATAGGATAAGATTTTTTTTCTTTTTTTTCTTTTTACAGTCCTAGATATGGGAGGAGTACTGTATTTATATACCAGTTCAGATGGGAAATACCAACAAAACGTTGCTTTCTTCCCAGGTTATAAAAAGATTTTTAAATGTTTACTCAATATTTCGATTTTACCCCACCCGAAATGTTTGGATACAAGGTCATGAATGGTACAGGAGGAATAGCTGAGCACCACCGAGTTTTCTCCCGAGATTTGTAAATATCCATTAAGATTTCTTGACGATTTGTGAAAGATTTGGTATCAGTTTGCACATGTGTTATGGTTTGTAAGTAGAGCGTACGAAAGAATTCTGCCTTAATATTGGGTAAAGATTTTAAACAAACGTTTATCGAGGTACCCTCTTTCAAATATAAACAGAAGAAAGAAAAGAAAATCAATGTTTGAATTTGTACGAAGATGCCGATATTTTTTTTTCCACTTGGATTTGTTTTCATATACAGTATGAAATTTTTCTTTGCTAAGATAATATATAAATCTAAAGATTTCATGAGATATAGATATGTACAATATCAAATCACTGGAATAAGATTGCACCGACATTTTTTGATAAGAATGGTGCTGAAATTGCGTACAAGGATTTTCCTAGATTTGCTATTGCTGGATTTTTACGAACAACTCACTAAGGTTTAGCAAATATATTGAAAAAAAATCAATGAAGATGCGGCAAGGATTTAGAACGATGTGTGTGGATTTTTCTCTTCTTGAAAGCGACGAATTTTATGAAATATATCATGGCTCCAGACACCAATTAAAATCACCGTAACCGATGTTTTCTACGCTCAACTGTTATTTTAAACACACGAAATCATATTTTCATGATTTAATTCGGTTGTATCTACAAAATATTAATTTATAATCGACGGTTTTAATTGGTTGTAATTATACTATTATCATGCGACTTATATATATATATAATATTCAAAATTTTCAAGTGTAAGCTAATCAAATTCAAAAACAATATTTTGAATATATTTAAATACTAAATAACATGGTTAAAAATCTGGGTCGTTACATTCTTTCCCCCTTAAAAGAATTTCGTTCTTGAATTGCTAAGAAAGGAAAGAATTCTACTAGTTTCAATAGAAAAACCGATTCAAAATTTTTCAAAAATATTCTAATACCTTAAATTCTGGAAATTTTTTAGCAGAGTCTCCTTTATACGGAGGGACTTTTGCGATATTGCAGGTACAAAAATAAATCCATCGACCCACACGGTCGGAAAAATTCAATTCAAAAATCCAAATCAAAACCCAAATAAAAACCAAAAATTATATTTTGCGTAGGCATACCTTTTTGCGAACGTTATTATGTGACGAGCGATAAGTTATACTCGAGCTTGCTCAATTATTATGCAGCTTTATTCAAACTGGATCTAATAAGCTCCAGAATTCAATCAATATTTGTTTTTGTACCTTTTCTCAACTCATATGGAGTCCATTAGCTTCATAATCATCAGGTTAAATATTCAAGCCATCCATTCCAACCAAGCATTTCATACAATTCTATTCATATGAATTTTCATTTATAATTATTTCATAACAATCCATTTATTTCTTTAATATTCATTAAAATTAATTAATCTTGGGCTAATTTATTCAACTTATTTAATTTAGATTGGTTTTCAACCAAGTTTAATTATTTCTGGTTTATATGCATTCAACCACACAATATAAACATATCATTCAAATCAATATCTGTAAATTCAATTGATTCCCTACATTATAATAATTTGAGGAAAATTATAACTTTTATTGCTTTGTGAAATATATCTGGCAAAAATAATTTAAAAATAATTTTATATCAAATTACAAATACATGCTCTCGTGTGTGTGTATATATATATAAACTCAATATAGGGTATTACTAACCCCTATATCTATTGAGTTACGCCACAGAGCCAAGGTTATTACTAAACCAATAGCTCTGATATCAACTGTAACGACCCGGAAAATTCGACGCTCAAATTTCCGACAATAATACATAACTCTGTATTACTTGCCAAAGACCCAAGTATCAAATCCCAGATTGTTAATAGAAAGAAGTTAGAGGGTGAGAGAAGAAAGAAAGAAATATTAGAATAGAAGAATGAGAAGATCAGAGTCTCACAGCAGAATGGACAAAATATAATAATCGATAATACTTTACAAAAAGAAATTACATATATACGATTACAACATCAGAGTATACATTCAGATCAATTCAACACACAGCGGAAATAAACTAGTACCAGCAAATATATGAGATACGTCTTGACTTCAACTCCTTCTTTGGGAACTCCAAGCGAAACCTAAGCTGGAAATATACTCGGTCTGACCCGAGCACATTTGAAGCAAAGAAAAATTCACCCGGATCAGTCTGGAATACTTTCAGTGATAAATGCATAGCACAACAACTTGATTAACTTTGAAAATCCTTTTGAAAGAAAAGGAAAATAGTAAGACCAACCCACACATAAACACGGACGGTTTTTACCTTACTATAACCCAAAACATTTTTGAAATCAATATCTTTTCTAATATTATAATAATGTCTATCAGACCACAAATAAATAATAATCTAGCAGAACGCTTGCATCTGACGCTCTACCTATGTAGTATACAATCAAAACCGCGGGCGCTTATTGGAGAATGGATTTCCTAGCAAGGTATGGAACCACCTGCTGACAATGTACCTCCAGGGATGAATACATTGGGGTTCAACAAGAACATCTTGCAACTCGGCTACATATGACCGGCCCTCATTTCGCTTGAGAGTACCGAATATATCATTACCACGGTTGGGGGCCAGCCAACTGAATCGATAGCATACATATAAAAATAAAGGGTCAACCGAAGGCATTTGATTTCTCCAGATCAGGTAATGATATACCATTTTTATGGGTGCGACCCACATAGCCATGCTGCCTACCCGATTTTGTGTCATTTTCCGGTTGATGAGGCCGGAGGTCACGTTTATCTTTTAGAACAGCACATCTCAATCCACTTTGAATGCCACATCGTCAGATTCGCCAAATCACTAATTGATGTCCACAAATACACTCTGGGTGTTAAGCAAGAGAATTTCTCCGCCACCAAACTTAATATATTTGTAAAAATCAACGTACGTGATTCTTAAGAAAATACTCAGTCAGACAATCGTCCATACAAGTCATCTAGGAACAGGATGAACCGAAAACACTCTCCCACCGCATCCTATATAGGAATCACCCCAAGGATCGATAGCGAGTAGTCCTTGCAATCCGTAGATTTCATTCACGATAGAACCGCTACCAAAGTATCTCTAGGGATCAGCTAGAGAAATTCAACAAGTATTTCTTTCGCTCATGAAGATTTACGGTCTTCAATGCCCCATCTTTATTCCTGCAGATTAGCTTTGTGCGCAACCTTGATTCGAAGTGGTTTTGGGTCTAGTTCTCATCTCGGTCTCTTTGAAACAACACGTAAAAAGGGTCCAATAATGTTCCATTGATAGTCGGTGTTTTAACTATCAATTATTACAGTATAGTCGAGTATATTGGCAACTCAGGTCTTATTATCAAAATCATTTATTATAACTCCTTATCGATCCTTAAAATCATTTGATCAATTTAAAATCAATTTTTTTTTCTTACCTCAATTAATTACTTTTATTTGCGAGGATTGGATTCGATATCCATATTTATCAAATTTCGCTTCACCTCGATTACATCTACAACATCGCTACCTTTTTGTAAACTCATTTCATTGTCTTATCTTTGGCAATATCGATAGATATAAATCTTATTTATGGACTCCTTATATGGGCCTTAGAAGGTCAAATCATACATTGCTTATCAAATAGTCTAGTTTATATTTTAAGATCTCACAACTAAACTGGCATTATTAATTTCATTTCAAAAGCTCGCAATTATCGTTGCAAATATATTTTAGACTAAATAACTAACATTGCAATATTCCTTCCTTGGAAATAAACTAATTTCAACAAATTCCCATTCTTTCCGTTATTTGAACATAATCTTTCGTATTTACGAAATTCCGCTTTGCCGACATTACCATATTTATATAAAGCCTTTCTTATCTCCTTCACTTGGGAATAATACTTTATTTTTCCTAAATCTGTTTACCTTTACTTTTGTTTCAGAAAATATCAATATATATCATCCACCCAACAAATTATAAATTCTTACATGGACCAAAAGCAATGTCAATTATACATTGTTAGATTTTAAAACCTAATAATTTTATTTATATTCCAAAACCTCGTAACAGGCGTTGCAATATTATTTACCTTTCAAATCCCATCATTTGCATGGAAAAAATATTTATCTTTCAATAATAAACTAATCTCAACATCATTTACCATTACAACTAATATTATTCCCTGATAATAGTGAAGCCGTTCAAGTTGGGGAATTTTATTTACCTCTCAGACCTTGATCGACAACGTTCTTATCTTAGAATAGATAATAGTCGTAATTTAAAAGCCATCTTACTTATAATTTTCACAAATCTAGTTTCTTTATTTAAAATATGGTTTGTAAAACCATATCCTTGTTCTTTGATCTTAATCGGTTATGACCATTTTTAAGCGATATTCGACTTCTTGTTTTAACCTCGTTATACGATTCCATTTTTAATTGCAATGATATTACAATAATTTTATTAATTTTTTTACCCAAACCCTTAATATTATTCATCCTTGTCCTTTCGACGTTTTTTTCCATTTGAAAGCAATTCCATTTGTTAAGAAAACACCTTGTTTAACTTGAGTTTTAAACTTCCCCTTTTGTAAAATCCTCCACTTTGAATCTTTTCAGACAACACCCCTTTATAACTTGGATTACGATAACCCATTTCCTAACACTTTCCCAAATCATTTTATATCGTATTATAGAAACAAATCTTTGGATCTACAATAAGAATCCATTTATGAGTTTCTAAAACTATTAACATTCATCCCTCTTTGCTCCCTCGACATTTTCTTTTGATTTAAACCATTGTACTTACCTCAATTAAGTAATAATTCTACTACATTTACTTCTTTAGTCTTAATTTCCTTTTTAAAACTCTTCCCATACATTTGGACAACCTCTACAAATATTCGATCAATTACCATTACAACTCAGTTATCGTCCTAAATGAATTTCCTTTAAGAAGCGATCACTTTAAAATGATAATATACTTTCTTGTTAAAGTGGTTTACTTCCCTATTTATAAAACAATTTGATTGATCACTTCTTAAATCAAAACATTAAACCATTACTAACTACGTTAGTTGTCTTGAAACATCGTTTGTTAAAAGACAAATTATATTTAAGAAATATCGTTAAACTTGAATAACCATTTATTTTATTTTCAACTGAAAATAAAATAAATCGAATAACCTCTTCTAAATCAAACAGTTGAGCCAGTCAACTTTAAACTGTTAGTTAACTTTTTAACTGATTTCAATTACTTTTTCTTCTTAAATTAGTATAATTAATCTGATAACATTTCTTAATTGTTTTCTATAAAAGCGATTATTTAAACATTAACCCGTAGGTTATTTATTGCCTTATTATCTTATAAGACTTATCTACTGTAAAACTTTTACTATATAATCATTTTATAATTCCTTTATAAAAACCAATTTATAAATATCGATTTATTTTTAAAACTTCATTTATATATAAAATATAATTGGAAAACTTACTTGAGTCATAAAATAATTTTAATAACTTTAAATATGTCAATTCGCCTTACGACAAACTGACATCTTAACAAAAAAGTGAATCCTAGGCCATTTGCTACCATTACCTCGATCAATACCATTTATTGATTTAAATTACAACAAATGTTGAATTTCCATTCAACGTCAACATTCAAACAGGTTTTCCATGTCAATGCGGTCCAAACAGTTTGTATAACAATATCGAAAATAACAACATATATAATATTTTTGAAGAATCCAGTCGGATTCCACCAACCTGTCCTTCCCTACATCACAGTTCATTATACTATTTTATAGTAATATGGAAATTTCAGCCAATACACTTCAAGTGATGTGAATATATTTAACGTCGACCAATAGCAGACAAATAGCATCCAAAATAATCAATCAACCAATTTATACTATCAATAATTTAGTTATATGGATTTATCACATCATAGAATTTTAGAAATGTGTGAGAGTTAACTCACCTTAATTTTCCGATTGACGGTTCACGTTGTTTGTATAATTTTAAACAAATATTAAAATTATACGAAACTTTGATTGCCTCTGTTTCTTTCCGGATCAGCGCACCAGTCCAGTACTATTTGATATGATCTCATCGCCTCTGGTCCCACGCCATTCTATGTACGAGAAAATCGGTTATCGCAGTCTCAAGTTACAATGTATATCATAAATTATACTATAATTAATCATTAAATAATAAATTATCCTTACCTTAACACCATTATCAGCCCAATTGGTTGGCGTTTAATCCACATGTTAACCGTTATTGATCATCCAAATTTTACGCGGTTTTATTTTTCCTAGTTCTCAAGCCCATCGTATACTGTCCTATGCATGTGCTTCCCTCCCATACGATCTCTATTCATCATTGGTTTTTTTTTCTTTTTTCATCAAGGCCAAGCCCACTGTCTGTTAAACCACGTTCATGCTCCCAAACGCTTCCTCTCTACAACTTCTTCTCCCTATTATTTCCTCACGTCTACGGTGCCCGCTCCATCCCTGCAGCGTTCCTCCTCATTCATTTTTGAACTAGCATGTATATATTTTTTCCAATCAACCCAACCCAAAATGATAACTCACGTCCTCTTACATCTTGCTGTAGCTCACATGGATACTTCCACGAAACTACAACAGGCACTGCTTCCTGAAACACACAAACGTTTGCCATTACCTCCCCCATCAATCATACCCATGTAAATAAACTACTGTGCCGCCTCCTCCTTCATATAATTCAAAAACATGCTGACCCGTATGAAAACATTCCACACAATATGTTATCTCGCCACTAATTTGATCTCGTACTCGCCAGGAAAAGGACAACAACATCCTCTTCGCAAGCTGACCCCCTCCAAAACGTAAAAGACCACGAAGTTTGGCTTTGCCTCCACTCCGATCCGCAATATCATCCTCCGTCCATGTCGAACATCCTCGCACCATTTATACAGCCTCCAGACTTCTCCACCTTGCCGGAACCTGTCATCCATCCAATCCCCCACACTCAGATGCTCCTTCGCGCCACACCCTGAACTCCATCTTTACCTCAAAACTAACGCCACCATCCCCTAAATACGTTGTGTTAAAACCCGCAACAAATATTAACCCTGAATCCGCCAAAACATATATCAGAATGAAGAGGAGGAGTATACGGATTTAGTGTATCTCGTTTGAATTTTTTTAGTGAAGCATTCGCATTAAAATAAATTTTCATATATGAGGCAGCCATCGTTTTGTTCCACTGTCTTTTGCTTGCTGTGATGAACTAAGGCCTCATATATATACACATGAGATCCTTGGCTCGCAAGGAAGGTAGGGAGGATTACTTGGACAGGTTTATACATAGCTGGGTGATTAGGAATTTTAGGTAGGTCTGCTGTTTCTTCACTGTATTGAAATTAGGGAACATCATCTAGGTCAGCTGTGTTGTCTTTCATTAGTTGGTGCTGTGCGTTTTTACGAGGCCATACGGTTTACTGTTTTAAGATAACATAGGATAAGATTTTTTTTCTTTTTTTTCTTTTTACAGTCCTAGATATGGGAGGAGTACTGTATTTATATACCAGTTCAGATGGGAAATACCAACAAAACGTTGCTTTCTTCCCAGATTATAAAAAGATTTTTAAATGTTTACTCAATATTTCGATTTTACCCCACCCGAAATGTTTGGATACAAGGTCATGAATGGTACAGGAGGAATAGCTGAGCACCACCGAGTTTTCTCCCGAGATTTGTAAATATCCATTAAGATTTCTTGACGATTTGTGAAAGATTTGGTATCAGTTTGCACATGTGTTATGGTTTGTAAGTAGAGCGTACGAAAGAATTCTGCCTTAATATTGGGTAAAGATTTTAAACAAACGTTTATCGAGGTACCCTCTTTCAAATATAAACAGAAGAAAGAAAAGAAAATCAATGTTTGAATTTGTACGAAGATGCCGATATTTTTTTTTCCACTTGGATTTGTTTTCATATACAGTATGAAATTTTTCTTTGCTAAGATAATATATAAATCTAAAGATTTCATGAGATATAGATATGTACAATATCAAATCACTGGAATAAGATTGCACCGACATTTTTTGATAAGAATGGTGCTGAAATTGCGTACAAGGATTTTCCTAGATTTGCTATTGCTGGATTTTTACGAACAACTCACTAAGGTTTAGCAAATATATTGAAAAAAAATCAATGAAGATGCGGCAAGGATTTAGAACGATGTGTGTGGATTTTTCTCTTCTTGAAAGCGACGAATTTTATGAAATATATCATGGCTCCAGACACCAATTAAAATCACCGTAACCGATGTTTTCTACGCTCAACTGTTATTTTAAACACACGAAATCATATTTTCATGATTTAATTCGGTTGTATCTACAAAATATTAATTTATAATCGACGGTTTTAATTGGTTGTAATTATACTATTATCATGCGACTTATATATATATATATATAATATTCAAAATTTTCAAGTGTAAGCTAATCAAATTCAAAAACAATATTTTGAATATATTTAAATACTAAATAACATGGTTAAAAATCTGGGTCGTTACATTCTTTCCCCCTTAAAAGAATTTCGTTCTTGAATTGCTAAGAAAGGAAAGAATTCTACTAGTTTCAATAGAAAAACCGATTCAAAATTTTTCAAAAATATTCTAATACCTTAAATTCTGGAAATTTTTTGGCAGAGTCTCCTTTATACGGAGGGACTTTTGCGATATTGCAGGTACAAAAATAAATCCATCGACCCACACGGTCGGAAAAATTCAATTCAAAAATCCAAATCAAAACCCAAATAAAAACCAAAAATTATATTTTGCGTAGGCATACCTTTTTGCGAACGTTATTATGTGACGAGCGATAAGTTATACTCGAGCTTGCTCAATTATTATGCAGCTTTATTCAAACTGGATCTAATAAGCTCCATAATTCAATCAATATTTGTTTTTGTACCTTTTCTCAACTCATATGGAGTCCATTAGCTTCATAATCATCAGGTTAAATATTCAAGCCATCCATTCCAACCAAGCATTTCATACAATTCTATTCATATGAATTTTCATTTATAATTATTTCATAACAATCCATTTATTTCTTTAATATTCATTAAAATTAATTAATCTTGGGCTAATTTATTCAACTTATTTAATTTAGATTGGTTTTCAACCAAGTTTAATTATTTCTGGTTTATATGCATTCAACCACACAATATAAACATATCATTCAAATCAATATCTGTAAATTCAATTGATTCCCTACATTATAATAATTTGAGGAAAATTATAACTTTTATTGCTTTGTGAAATATATCTGGCAAAAATAATTTAAAAATAATTTTATATCAAATTACAAATACATGCTCTCGTGTGTGTGTATATATATAAACTCAATATAGGGTATTACTAACCCCTATATCTATTGAGTTACGCCACAGAGCCAAGGTTATTACTAAACCAATAGCTCTGATATCAACTGTAACGACCCGGAAAATTCGACGCTCAAATTTCCGACAATAATACATAACTCTGTATTACTTGCCAAAGACCCAAGTATCAAATCCCAGATTGTTAATAGAAAGAAGTTAGAGGGTGAGAGAAGAAAGAAAGAAATATTAGAATAGAAGAATGAGAAGATCAGAGTCTCACAGCAGAATGGACAAAATATAATAATCGATAATACTTTACAAAAAGAAATTACATATATACGATTACAACATCAGAGTATACATTCAGATCAATTCAACACACAGCGGAAATAAACTAGTACCAGCAAATATATGAGATACGTCTTGACTTCAATTCCTTCTTTGGGAACTCCAAGCGAAACCTAAGCTGGAAATATACTCGGTCTGACCCGAGCACATTTGAAGCAAAGAAAAATTCACCCGGATCAGTCTGGAATACTTTCAGTGATAAATGCATAGCACAACAACTTGATTAACTTTGAAAATCCTTTTGAAAGAAAAGGAAAATAGTAAGACCAACCCACACATAAACACGGACGGTTTTTACCTTACTATAACCCAAAACATTTTTGAAATCAATATCTTTTCTAATATTATAATAATGTCTATCATACCACAAATAAATAATAATCTAGCAGAACGCTTGCATCTGACGCTCTACCTATGTAGTATACAATCAAAACCGCGGGCGCTTATTGGAGAATGGATTTCCTAGCAAGGTATGGAACCACCTGCTGACAATGTACCTCCAGGGATGAATACATTGGGGTTCAACAAGAACATCTTGCAACTCGGCTACATATGACCGGCCCTCATTTCGCTTGAGAGTACCGAATATATCATTACCACGGTTGGGGGCCAGCCAACTGAATCGATAGCATACATATAAAAATAAAGGGTCAACCGAAGGCATTTGATTTCTCCAGATCAGGTAATGATATACCATTTTTATGGGTGCGACCCACATAGCCATGCTGCCTACCCGATTTTGTGCCATTTTCCGGTTGATGAGGCCGGAGGTCACGTTTATCTTTTAGAACAGCACATCTCAATCCACTTTGAATGCCACATCGTCAGATTCGCCAAATCACTAATTGATGTCCACAAATACACTCTGGGTGTTAAGCAAGAGAATTTCTCCGCCACCAAACTTAATATATTTGTAAAAATCAACGTACGTGATTCTTAAGAAAATACTCAGTCAGACAATCGTCCATACAAGTCATCTAGGAACAGGATGAACCGAAAACACTCTCCCACCGCATCCTATATAGGAATCACCCCAAGGATCGATAGCGAGTAGTCCTTGCAATCCGTAGATTTCATTCACGATAAAACCGCTACCGAAGTATCTCTAGGGATCAGCTAGAGAAATTCAACAAGTATTTCTTTCGCTCATGAAGATTTACGGTCTTCAATGCCCCATCTTTATTCCTGCAGATTAGCTTTGTGCGCAACCTTGATTCGAAGTGGTTTTGGGTCTAGTTCTCATCTCGGTCTCTTTGAAACAACACGTAAAAAGGGTCCAATAATGTTCCATTGATAGTCGGTGTTTTAACTATCAATTATTACAGTATAGTCGAGTATATTGGCAACTCAGGTCTTATTATCAAAATCATTTATTATAACTCCTTATCGATCCTTAAAATCATTTGATCAATTTAAAATCAATTTTTTTTTCTTACCTCAATTAATTACTTTTATTTGCGAGGATTGGATTCGATATCCATATTTATCAAATTTCGCTTCACCTCGATTACATCTACAACATCGCTACCTTTTTGTAAACTCATTTCATTGTCTTATCTTTGGCAATATCGATAGATATAAATCTTATTTATGGACTCCTTATATGGGCCTTAGAAGGTCAAATCATACATTGCTTATCAAATAGTCTAGTTTATATTTTAAGATCTCACAACTAAACTGGCATTATTAATTTCATTTCAAAAGCTCGCAATTATCGTTGCAAATATATTTTAGACTAAATAACTAACATTGCAATATTCCTTCCTTGGAAATAAACTAATTTCAACAAATTCCCATTCTTTCCGTTATTTGAACATAATCTTTCGTATTTACGAAATTCCGCTTTGCCGACATTACCATATTTATATAAAGCCTTTCTTATCTCCTTCACTTGGGAATAATACTTTATTTTTCCTAAATCTGTTTACCTTTACTTTTGTTTCAGAAAATATCAATATATATCATCCACCCAACAAATTATAAATTCTTACATGGACCAAAAGCAATGTCAATTATACATTGTTAGATTTTAAAACCTAATAATTTTATTTATATTCCAAAACCTCGTAACAGGCGTTGCAATATTATTTACCTTTCAAATCCCATCATTTGCATGGAAAAAATATTTATCTTTCAATAATAAACTAATCTCAACATCATTTACCATTACAACTAATATTATTCCCTGATAATAGTGAAGCCGTTCAAGTTGGGGAATTTTATTTACCTCTCAGACCTTGATCGACAACGTTCTTATCTTAGAATAGATAATAGTCGTAATTTAAAAGCCATCTTACTTATAATTTTCACAAATCTAGTTTCTTTATTTAAAATATGGTTTGTAAAACCATATCCTTGTTCTTTGATCTTAATCGGTTATGACCATTTTTAAGCGATATTCGACTTCTTGTTTTAACCTCGTTATACGATTCCATTTTTAATTGCAATGATATTACAATAATTTTATTAATTTTTTTACCCAAACCCTTAATATTATTCATCCTTGTCCTTTCGACGTTTTTTTCCATTTGAAAGCAATTCCATTTGTTAAGAAAACACCTTGTTTAACTTGAGTTTTAAACTTCCCCTTTTGTAAAATCCTCCACTTTGAATCTTTTCAGACAACACCCCTTTATAACTTGGATTACGATAACCCATTTCCTAACACATTCCCAAATCATTTTATATCGTATTATAGAAAAAAATCTTTGGATCTATAATAAGAATCCATTTATCAATTAAACTATAAACATTCATCCCTCTTTGCTCCCTCGACATTTTCTTTTGATTTAAACCATTGTACTTACCTCAATTAAGTAATAATTCTACTACATTTACTTCTTTAGTCTTAATTTCCTTTTTAAAACTCTTCCCATACATTTGGACAACCTCTACAAATATTCGATCAATTACCATTACAACTCAGTTATCGTCCTAAATGAATTTCCTTTAAGAAGCGATCACTTTAAAATGATAATATACTTTCTTGTTAAAGTGGTTTACTTCCCTATTTATAAAACAATTTGATTGATCACTTCTTAAATCAAAACATTAAACCATTACTAACTACGTTAGTTGTCTTGAAACATCGTTTGTTAAAAGACAAATTATATTTAAGAAATATCGTTAAACTTGAATAACCATTTATTTTATTTTCAACTGAAAATAAAATAAATCGAATAACCTCTTCTAAATCAAACAGTTGAGCCAGTCAACTTTAAACTGTTAGTTAACTTTTTAACTGATTTCAATTACTTTTTCTTCTTAAATTAGTATAATTAATCTGATAACATTTCTTAATTGTTTTCTATAAAAGCGATTATTTAAACATTAACCCGTAGGTTATTTATTGCCTTATTATCTTATAAGACTTATCTACTGTAAAACTTTTACTATATAATCATTTTATAATTCCTTTATAAAAACCAATTTATAAATATCGATTTATTTTTAAAACTTCATTTATATATAAAATATAATTGGAAAACTTACTTGAGTCATAAAATAATTTTAATAACTTTAAATATGTCAATTCGCCTTACGACAAACTGACATCTTAACAAAAAAGTGAATCCTAGGCCATTTGCTACCATTACCTCGATCAATACCATTTATTGATTTAAATTACAACAAATGTTGAATTTCCATTCAACGTCAACATTCAAACAGGTTTTCCATGTCAATGCGGTCCAAACAGTTTGTATAACAATATCGAAAATAACAACATATATAATATTTTTGAAGAATCCAGTCGGATTCCACCAACCTGTCCTTCCCTACATCACAGTTCATTATACTATTTTATAGTAATATGGAAATTTCAGCCAATACACTTCAAGTGATGTGAATATATTTAACGTCGACCAATAGCAGACAAATAGCATCCAAAATAATCAATCAACCAATTTATACTATCAATAATTTAGTTATATGGATTTATCACATCATAGAATTTTAGAAATGTGTGAGAGTTAACTCACCTTAATTTTCCGATTGACGGTTCACGTTGTTTGTATAATTTTAAACAAATATTAAAATTATACGAAACTTTGATTGCCTCTGTTTCTTTCCGGATCAGCGCACCAGTCCAGTACTATTTGATATGATCTCATCGCCTCTGGCCCCACGCCATTCTGTGTACGAGAAAATCGGTTATCGCAGTCTCAAGTTACAATGTATATCATAAATTATACTATAATTAATCATTAAATAATAAATTATCCTTACCTTAACACCATTATCAGCCCAATTGGTTGGCGTTTAATCCACATGTTAACCGTTATTGATCATCCAAATTTTACGCGGTTTTATTTTTCCTAGTTCTCAAGCCCATCGTATACTGTCCTATGCATGTGCTTCCCTCCCATACGATCTCTATTCATCATTGGTTTTTTTTTCTTTTTTCATCAAGGCCAAGCCCACTGTCTGTTAAACCACGTTCATGCTCCCAAACGCTTCCTCTCTACAACTTCTTCTCCCTATTATTTCCTCACGTCTACGGTGCCCGCTCCATCCCTGCAGCGTTCCTCCTCATTCATTTTTGAACTAGCATGTATATATTTTTTCCAATCAACCCAACCCAAAATGATAACTCACGTCCTCTTACATCTTGCTGTAGCTCACATGGATACTTCCACGAAACTACAACAGGCACTGCTTCCTGAAACACACAAACGTTTGCCATTACCTCCCCCATCAATCATACCCATGTAAATAAACTACTGTGCCGCCTCCTCCTTCATATAATTCAAAAACATGCTGACCCGTATGAAAACATTCCACACAATATGTTATCTCGCCACTAATTTGATCTCGTACTCGCCAGGAAAAGGACAACAACATCCTCTTCGCAAGCTGACCCCCTCCAAAACGTAAAAGACCACGAAGTTTGGCTTTGCCTCCACTCCGATCCGCAATATCATCCTCCGTCCATGTCGAACATCCTCGCACCATTTATACAGCCTCCAGACTTCTCCACCTTGCCGGAACCTGTCATCCATCCAATCCCCCACACTCAGATGCTCCTTCGCGCCACACCCTGAACTCCATCTTTACCTCAAAACTAACGCCACCATCCCCTAAATACGTTGTGTTAAAACCCGCAACAAATATTAACCCTGAATCCGCCAAAACATATATCAGAATGAAGAGGAGGAGTATACGGATTTAGTGTATCTCGTTTGAATTTTCTTAGTGAAGCATTCGCATTAAAATAAATTTTCATATATGAGGCAGCCATCGTTTTGTTCCACTGTCTTTTGCTTGCTGTGATGAACTAAGGCCTCATATATATACACATGAGATCCTTGGCTCGCAAGGAAGGTAGGGAGGATTACTTGGACAGGTTTATACATAGCTGGGTGATTAGGAATTTTAGGTAGGTCTGCTGTTTCTTCACTGTATTGAAATTAGGGAACATCATCTAGGTCAGTTGTGTTGTCTTTCATTAGTTGGTGCTGTGCGTTTTTACGAGGCCATACGGTTTACTGTTTTAAGATAACATAGGATAAGATTTTTTTTCTTTTTTTTCTTTTTACAGTCCTAGATATGGGAGGAGTACTGTATTTATATACCAGTTCAGATGGGAAATACCAACAAAACGTTGCTTTCTTCCCAGATTATAAAAAGATTTTTAAATGTTTACTCAATATTTCGATTTTACCCCACCCGAAATGTTTGGATACAAGGTCATGAATGGTACAGGAGGAATAGCTGAGCACCACCGAGTTTTCTCCCGAGATTTGTAAATATCCATTAAGATTTCTTGACGATTTGTGAAAGATTTGGTATCAGTTTGCACATGTGTTATGGTTTGTAAGTAGAGCGTACGAAAGAATTCTGCCTTAATATTGGGTAAAGATTTTAAACAAACGTTTATCGAGGTACCCTCTTTCAAATATAAACAGAAGAAAGAAAAGAAAATCAATGTTTGAATTTGTACGAAGATGCCGATATTTTTTTTTCCACTTGGATTTGTTTTCATATACAGTATGAAATTTTTCTTTGCTAAGATAATATATAAATCTAAAGATTTCATGAGATATAGATATGTACAATATCAAATCACTGGAATAAGATTGCACCGACATTTTTTGATAAGAATGGTGCTGAAATTGCGTACAAGGATTTTCCTAGATTTGCTATTGCTGGATTTTTACGAACAACTCACTAAGGTTTAGCAAATATATTGAAAAAAAATCAATGAAGATGCGGCAAGGATTTAGAACGATGTGTGTGGATTTTTCTCTTCTTGAAAGCGACGAATTTTATGAAATATATCATGGCTCCAGACACAAATTAAAATCACCGTAACCGATGTTTTCTACGCTCAACTGTTATTTTAAACACACGAAATCATATTTTCATGATTTAATTCGGTTGTATCTACAAAATATTAATTTATAATCGACGGTTTTAATTGGTTGTAATTATACTATTATCATGCGACTTATATATATATATAATATTCAAAATTTTCAAGTGTAAGCTAATCAAATTCAAAAACAATATTTTGAATATATTTAAATACTAAATAACATGGTTAAAAATCTGGGTCGTTACATTCTTTCACCCTTAAAAGAATTTCGTTCTTGAATTGCTAAGAAAGGAAAGAATTCTACTAGTTTCAATAGAAAAACCGATTCAAAATTTTTCAAAAATATTCTAATACCTTAAATTCTGGAATTTTTTTGGTAGAGTCTCCTTTATACGGAGGGACTTTTGCGATATTGCAGGTACAAAAATAAATCCATCGACCCACACGGTCGGAAAAATTCAATTCAAAAATCCAAATCAAAACCCAAATAAAAACCAAAAATTATATTTTGCGTAGGCATACCTTTTTGCGAACGTTATTATGTGACGAGCGATAAGTTATACTCGAGCTTGCTCAATTATTATGCAGCTTTATTCAAACTGGATCTAATAAGCTCCAGAATTCAATCAATATTTGTTTTTGTACCTTTTCTCAACTCATATGGAGTCCATTAGCTTCATAATCATCAGGTTAAATATTCAAGCCATCCATTCCAACCAAGCATTTCATACAATTCTATTCATATGAATTTTCATTTATAATTATTTCATAACAATCCATTTATTTCTTTAATATTCATTTAAATTAATTAATCTTGGGCTAATTTATTCAACTTATTTAATTTAGATTGGTTTTCAACCAAGTTTAATTATTTCTGGTTTATATGCATTCAACCACACAATATAAACATATCATTCAAATCAATATCTGTAAATTCAATTGATTCCCTACATTATAATAATTTGAGGAAAATTATAACTTTTATTGCTTTGTGAAATATATTTGGCAAAAATAATTTAAAAATAATTTTATATCAAATTACAAATACATGCTCTCGTGTGTGTGTATATATATATAAACTCAATATAGGGTATTACTAACCCCTATATCTATTGAGTTACGCCGCAGAGCCAAGGTTATTACTAAACCAATAGCTCTGATATCAACTGTAACGACCCGGAAAATTCGACGCTCAAATTTCCGACAATAATACATAACTCTGTATTACTTGCCAAAGACCCAAGTATCAAATCCCAGATTGTTAATAGAAAGAAGTTAGAGGGTGAGAGAAGAAAGAAAGAAATATTAGAATAGAAGAATGAGAAGATCAGAGTCTCACAGCAGAATGGACAAAATATAATAATCGATAATACTTTACAAAAAGAAATTACATATATACGATTACAACATCAGAGTATACATTCAGATCAATTCAACACACAGCGGAAATAAACTAGTACCAGCAAATATATGAGATACGTCTTGACTTCAATTCCTTCTTTGGGAACTCCAAGCGAAACCTAAGCTGGAAATATACTCGGTCTGACCCGAGCACATTTGAAGCAAAGAAAAATTCACCCGGATCAGTCTGGAATACTTTCAGTGATAAATGCATAGCACAACAACTTGATTAACTTTGAAAATCCTTTTGAAAGAAAAGGAAAATAGTAAGACCAACCCACACATAAACACGGACGGTTTTTACCTTACTATAACCCAAAACATTTTTGAAATCAATATCTTTTCTAATATTATAATAATGTCTATCAGACCACAAATAAATAATAATCTAGCAGAACGCTTGCATCTGACGCTCTACCTATGTAGTATACAATCAAAACCGCGGGCGCTTATTGGAGAATGGATTTCCTAGCAAGGTATGGAACCACCTGCTGACAATGTACCTCCAGGGATGAATACATTGGGGTTCAACAAGAACATCTTGCAACTCGGCTACATATGACCGGCCCTCATTTCGCTTGAGAGTACCGAATATATCATTACCACGGTTGGGGGCCAGCCAACTGAATCGATAGCATACATATAAAAATAAAGGGTCAACCGAAGGCATTTGATTTCTCCAGATCAGGTAATGATATACCATTTTTATGGGTGCGACCCACATAGCCATGCTGCCTACCCGATTTTGTGCCATTTTCCGGTTGATGAGGCCGGAGGTCACGTTTATCTTTTAGAACAGCACATCTCAATCCACTTTGAATGCCACATCGTCAGATTCGCCAAATCACTAATTGATGTCCACAAATACACTCTGGGTGTTAAGCAAGAGAATTTCTCCGCCACCAAACTTAATATATTTGTAAAAATCAACGTACGTGATTCTTAAGAAAATACTCAGTCAGACAATCGTCCATACAAGTCATCTAGGAACAGGATGAACCGAAAACACTCTCCCACCGCATCCTATATAGGAATCACCCCAAGGATCGATAGCGAGTAGTCCTTGCAATCCGTAGATTTCATTCACGATAGAACCGCTACCGAAGTATCTCTAGGGATCAGCTAGAGAAATTCAACAAGTATTTCTTTCGCTCATGAAGATTTACGGTCTTCAATGCCCCATCTTTATTCCTGCAGATTAGCTTTGTGCGCAACCTTGATTCGAAGTGGTTTTGGGTCTAGTTCTCATCTCGGTCTCTTTGAAACAACACGTAAAAAGGGTCCAATAATGTTCCATTGATAGTCGGTGTTTTAACTATCAATTATTACAGTATAGTCGAGTATATTGGCAACTCAGGTCTTATTATCAAAATCATTTATTATAACTCCTTATCGATCCTTAAAATCATTTGATCAATTTAAAATCAATTTTTTTTTCTTACCTCAATTAATTACTTTTATTTGCGAGGATTGGATTCGATATCCATATTTATCAAATTTCGCTTCACCTCGATTACATCTACAACATCGCTACCTTTTTGTAAACTCATTTCATTGTCTTATCTTTGGCAATATCGATAGATATAAATCTTATTTATGGACTCCTTATATGGGCCTTAGAAGGTCAAATCATACATTGCTTATCAAATAGTCTAGTTTATATTTTAAGATCTCACAACTAAACTGGCATTATTAATTTCATTTCAAAAGCTCGCAATTATCGTTGCAAATATATTTTAGACTAAATAACTAACATTGCAATATTCCTTCCTTGGAAATAAACTAATTTCAACAAATTCCCATTCTTTCCGTTATTTGAACATAATCTTTCGTATTTACGAAATTCCGCTTTGCCGACATTACCATATTTATATAAAGCCTTTCTTATCTCCTTCACTTGGGAATAATACTTTATTTTTCCTAAATCTGTTTACCTTTACTTTTGTTTCAGAAAATATCAATATATATCATCCACCCAACAAATTATAAATTCTTACATGGACCAAAAGCAATGTCAATTATACATTGTTAGATTTTAAAACCTAATAATTTTATTTATATTCCAAAACCTCGTAACAGGCGTTGCAATATTATTTACCTTTCAAATCCCATCATTTGCATGGAAAAAATATTTATCTTTCAATAATAAACTAATCTCAACATCATTTACCATTACAACTAATATTATTCCCTGATAATAGTGAAGCCGTTCAAGTTGGGGAATTTTATTTACCTCTCAGACCTTGATCGACAACGTTCTTATCTTAGAATAGATAATAGTCGTAATTTAAAAGCCATCTTACTTATAATTTTCACAAATCTAGTTTCTTTATTTAAAATATGGTTTGTAAAACCATATCCTTGTTCTTTGATCTTAATCGGTTATGACCATTTTTAAGCGATATTCGACTTCTTGTTTTAACCTCGTTATACGATTCCATTTTTAATTGCAATGATATTACAATAATTTTATTAATTTTTTTACCCAAACCCTTAATATTATTCATCCTTGTCCTTTCGACGTTTTTTTCCATTTGAAAGCAATTCCATTTGTTAAGAAAACACCTTGTTTAACTTGAGTTTTAAACTTCCCCTTTTGTAAAATCCTCCACTTTGAATCTTTTCAGACAACACCCCTTTATAACTTGGATTACGATAACCCATTTCCTAACACTTTCCCAAATCATTTTATATCGTATTATAGAAACAAATCTTTGGATCTACAATAAGAATCCATTTATGAGTTTCTAAAACTATTAACATTCATCCCTCTTTGCTCCCTCGACATTTTCTTTTGATTTAAACCATTGTACTTACCTCAATTAAGTAATAATTCTACTACATTTACTTCTTTAGTCTTAATTTCCTTTTTAAAACTCTTCCCATACATTTGGACAACCTCTACAAATATTCGATCAATTACCATTACAACTCAGTTATCGTCCTAAATGAATTTCCTTTAAGAAGCGATCACTTTAAAATGATAATATACTTTCTTGTTAAAGTGGTTTACTTCCCTATTTATAAAACAATTTGATTGATCACTTCTTAAATCAAAACATTAAACCATTACTAACTACGTTAGTTGTCTTGAAACATCGTTTGTTAAAAGACAAATTATATTTAAGAAATATCGTTAAACTTGAATAACCATTTATTTTATTTTCAACTGAAAATAAAATAAATCGAATAACCTCTTCTAAATCAAACAGTTGAGCCAGTCAACTTTAAACTGTTAGTTAACTTTTTAACTGATTTCAATTACTTTTTCTTCTTAAATTAGTATAATTAATCTGATAACATTTCTTAATTGTTTTCTATAAAAGCGATTATTTAAACATTAACCCGTAGGTTATTTATTGCCTTATTATCTTATAAGACTTATCTACTGTAAAACTTTTACTATATAATCATTTTATAATTCCTTTATAAAAACCAATTTATAAATATCGATTTATTTTTAAAACTTCATTTATATGTAAAATATAATTGGAAAACTTACTTGAGTCATAAAATAATTTTAATAACTTTAAATATGTCAATTCGCCTTACGACAAACTGACATCTTAACAAAAAAGTGAATCCTAGGCCATTTGCTACCATTACCTCGATCAATACCATTTATTGATTTAAATTACAACAAATGTTGAATTTCCATTCAACGTCAACATTCAAACAGGTTTTCCATGTCAATGCGGTCCAAACAGTTTGTATAACAATATCGAAAATAACAACATATATAATATTTTTGAAGAATCCAGTCGGATTCCACCAACCTGTCCTTCCCTACATCACAGTTCATTATACTATTTTATAGTAATATGGAAATTTCAGCCAATACACTTCAAGTGATGTGAATATATTTAACGTCGACCAATAGCAGACAAATAGCATCCAAAATAATCAATCAACCAATTTATACTATCAATAATTTAGTTATATGGATTTATCACATCATAGAATTTTAGAAATGTGTGAGTGTTAACTCACCTTAATTTTCCGATTGACGGTTCACGTTGTTTGTATAATTTTAAACAAATATTAAAATTATACGAAACTTTGATTGCCTCTGTTTCTTTCCGGATCAGCGCACCAGTCCAGTACTATTTGATATGATCTCATCGCCTCTGGTCCCACGCCATTCTGTGTACGAGAAAATCGGTTATCGCAGTCTCAAGTTACAATGTATATCATAAATTATACTATAATTAATCATTAAATAATAAATTATCCTTACCTTAACACCATTATCAGCCCAATTGGTTGGCGTTTAATCCACATGTTAACCGTTATTGATCATCCAAATTTTACGCGGTTTTATTTTTCCTAGTTCTCAAGCCCATCGTATACTGTCCTATGCATGTGCTTCCCTCCCATACGATCTCTATTCATCATTGGTTTTTTTTTCTTTTTTCATCAAGGCCAAGCCCACTGTCTGTTAAACCACGTTCATGTTCCCAAACGCTTCCTCTCTACAACTTCTTCTCCCTATTATTTCCTCACGTCTACGGTGCCCGCTCCATCCCTGCAGCGTTCCTCCTCATTCATTTTTGAACTAGCATGTATATATTTTTTCCAATCAACCCAACCCAAAATGATAACTCACGTCCTCTTACATCTTGCTGTAGCTCACATGGATACTTCCACGAAACTACAACAGGCACTGCTTCCTGAAACACACAAACGTTTGCCATTACCTCCCCCATCAATCATACCCATGTAAATAAACTACTGTGCCGCCTCCTCCTTCATATAATTCAAAAACATGCTGACCCGTATGAAAACATTCCACACAATATGTTATCTCGCCACTAATTTGATCTCGTACTCACCAGGAAAAGGACAACAACATCCTCTTCGCAAGCTGACCCCCTCCAAAACGTAAAAGACCACGAAGTTTGGCTTTGCCTCCACTCCGATCCGCAATATCATCCTCCGTCCATGTCGAACATCCTCGCACCATTTATACAGCCTCCAGACTTCTCCACCTTGCCGGAACCTGACATCCATCCAATCCCCCACACTCAGATGCTCCTTCGCGCCACACCCTGAACTCCATCTTTACCTCAAAACTAACGCCACCATCCCCTAAATACGTTGTGTTAAAACCCGCAACAAATATTAACCCTGAATCCGCCAAAACATATATCAGAATGAAGAGGAGGAGTATACGGATTTAGTGTATCTCGTTTGAATTTTCTTAGTGAAGCATTCGCATTAAAATAAATTTTCATATATGAGGCAGCCATCGTTTTGTTCCACTGTCTTTTGCTTGCTGTGATGAACTAAGGCCTCATATATATACACATGAGATCCTTGGCTCGCAAGGAAGGTAGGGAGGATTACTTGGACAGGTTTATACATAGCTGGGTGATTAGGAATTTTAGGTAGGTCTGCTGTTTCTTCACTGTATTGAAATTAGGGAACATCATCTAGGTCAGCTGTGTTGTCTTCCATTAGTTGGTGCTGTGCGTTTTTACGAGGCCATACGGTTTACTGTTTTAAGATAACATAGGATAAGATTTTTTTTCTTTTTTTTCTTTTTACAGTCCTAGATATGGGAGGAGTACTGTATTTATATACCAGTTCAGATGGGAAATACCAACAAAACGTTGCTTTCTTCCCAGATTATAAAAAGATTTTTAAATGTTTACTCAATATTTCGATTTTACCCCACCCGAAATGTTTGGATACAAGGTCATGAATGGTACAGGAGGAATAGCTGAGCACCACCGAGTTTTCTCCCGAGATTTGTAAATATCCATTAAGATTTCTGGAGGATTCGTGAAAGATTTGGTATCAGTTTGCACATATTATGGTTTGTAAGTAGAGCGTACGAAAAAATTCTGCCTTAATATTGTGTAAAGATTTTAAATAAATGTTTGTCGAGGTACCCTCTTTCAAATATAAACAGAAGAAAGAGAAGAAAATCAATGCTTGAATTTGTACGAAGATGCCGATATTTTTTTCCACTTGGATTTGTTTTCATGACAGTATGAATCAATGTCCTGTTTCTTTGCTAAGATAAAATCTAAAGATTTCATGAGATATAGATATGTACAATATCAAATCACTGGAACAAGATTGCACCGACATTTTTTGATAAGAATGGTGCTGAAATTGCGTACAAGGATTTGCCTAGATTTGCTATTGCTGGATTTTTACGAACATCTCACTAAGGTTTAGCAAATATATTGAAAAAAATCAATGAAGATGCGGTAAGGATTTAGAACGATGTGTGTGGATTTTTCTCTTCTTGAAAGCGACGTATTTTATAAAATATTTCATAGGTCCAGACACCAATTAAAATCACCGTGACCGAAGTTTTCTACGCTCAACTGTTATTTTAAACACACGAAATCATATTCTAATGATTTAATTCGATTGTATCTACAAAATATAAATTTATAATTGATGATTTTAATTGGTTGTAATTATACTATTATCCTGCGATTTATATATATAAAATATTCAAAATTTTCGAGTTCAAGCTAATCAAATTCCAAAACAATATTTAGACTATATTTAAATACTAAATAACACGGTTAAAAATTTGGGCCGTTACACCTACTTTCCTTTTACACTATCTCGATGGTGCCAGCATGTGGGTTGTTGGAGTGGTTTCCCTGAGAAGCTCGATTACGCCTTGCTTCTTCTTGGCACAAGAGTTTCCCGGCCTTTTTGTAGAAAGCCTCTAGGGTCTTAGGTTGTTTTCTATCGATCCAGGCTCCAAATTCAGAGGTAGGCATGATACCTTTTGCAAGCTAGAAGAGTGCGGTGTGACATTCATTATCATTGACCTCGGTGGGGGTGGTATAGAATCGCTCGAGGTAGCTCTTGAGGGATTATGCAGGGCCTTGGTAAAGATTGGATAGGGTGAGGGCATTCTTCAGAGTTAGAACATGCGTTTTGAATTGCCTAACCAACTTTGTGGCCAGTTGACCAAAGGTGTTGATAAATTGGAGTGAGATGCAAGAGAACCAAAGTAGAGTTGTGCCCGACAAGAAGACTGGAAAACACTTGCATTTGACCGCATTAGTGGCCCGGTTGGAGTCCATCTGCCACTCATAGTAGTTCAGGAAAGCGCGAGGGTCATTCGTGCCATCATAGAATGTCATCTGTGGCATGTTGAAGCGTAGGGGCCACTCGGCTTCATGCACAATCCTAATGAAAGGGTTACGTCTCAATTGGGTTTCCTATGAGTCATTGGTGTTCCCTTGCATATCTCTCATGATCCTCCGGACTAAGAATGGCAATGGAGAGTGGTTGAGGCGGGTTTCTCATGCCCCAGACCTGCCCCGTAGTCCTGATGCGGGACTGGAATTTCATCCTTGTAACGCCCCACCCCGAGACCTACCCTAATAAAGAGCATTACTAGGTAATGTTGTCTATTAGAGCTGGTTAGGGGCAACCACTCGTAGATTTACATTAGCAAGTCTTAAGTATGTCGATAAAGTGATTGCTATTTTTTTCTAGACGCTCGACATACTTAATACTTTATGTGGTACAATTCTACGTGGCTCCATAATCAGCTCAGAACACTGTACATATTATTACACCATCACAGATCACAGAACAGTTACATAATATTACATCGTTAGAGTACAACAATTACACGTGGTACAAAAAGAATAAATAAACTTCTCTCGCTTACAATATGATACAACAATGAAATAATAGAAAGCCCTACTATTCGAACTCGACTACATAAGCTCAAGTGAATGAAGCTACGGTGAATATGGACTAAAGAGAACCTGCTAACCCCAAGCTCAGCAACTACACCTGAAATAACTCGACCTGACTCGAGGAATACACACACGGGTCAGTCTAGTTTACCAATCAGTATAAGAAATAAATAAGAACAAGATATACAACTCTTTACCCTAAGAGTTGTGAATATGATGACATAAAGGGATTAATTAGTTTCAGTCACATAACATAATAGAAGGGATAAATATACAAGCCTCAAGGACTAGATCTAGGCTAAGTATATCACCATGCTCGAGCCATAATGGAAACATAAAACCAAATCATCAAAATTATCATATACATCTCAAATGAGTTAAATTATCAATAAAAGGAGTATATCACTCCAAAACATCTAAGTCTCAAAATATGTTGGATTAGAAATCCAATTGCTCTTTGTAAATGTACGATCACCCCGATCGAGTAAGAATCATCAAACCCAAATCACAAGAAATGTACACGTTCCATAACAATAGAGCCTACCCCAAGCTATAATGTTGCTCATCCCGAGCAATAGCCATGTATCATCAAATGAAAATAATCAAAATCATCATATAACTCGAGTGAGTCAAATATCACAGAAAGAGCATCACACTCCAACATAGAAAATCACACATGTTTATGTAAATTTATAATCCAATAATCTTCAATGTATGATCGTATAGATCAAATCACAAAATATCATCACAATATGGATCCATTAGAAATAAATATGCACGTGCAACCACTTGATAATATAGCTCCCCCCGAGCTTAGCTCAGTACTTATACGTATTCAAGTTAGGCACCTATCATAGCGACCCCCCCCCCCCCCCACGGTCGAGTGTATCTTGACCCCCTGGTCAAGTGAATACGTATACATGACTCCCCCGAGTCTCAGCTTCCCCCCGAAGCAAAGTACTGGCTTAACGAACACAATATGCTTCACTGATTCAAAATCAGTAACCCGAGTAGTGGTAACAATGCGTCTCATACCACAAGTTCCCACTACCGGTTCACTAGCTGTTTATAAGCTTCGCAATTGAAAACATCGAAGACACCAAATCATCGAAAGCACCAAATCATCGAAAACACCAAATCATCAGATTCAATCTAACTATATTGGAATTAATTGACTTCATATACTTCTATGCCCCATACCACGGAGTGTACAATGTCGTTTAAAATCAAATATGTTATCTTGAAGGGTGCAACATTGTGTAGTTGATATAAAAGAAAATACTTGATCTGGATACAAGTTATAAAATATTTTACGAAATCAATAGTTTTCTTTCTTGGAAAGCAATAGATTTGAAGATGGGTTTTTCTATTATTGGTTAGAGGCCACTTAGTGTAAAAACTAAAATTATTAATCTCATTTAGCCTCAAAACTATAATGAATACTTAATTTATACACATATCAAAAAACGAGTTTAAATCATGCAGTGTGTGCTCAAAACTCATCATTAAATACATAAAACCCAAATTATGCATTAGTGATAATTTAGACTTCTTCATTGATAAAGAAAGATAAAATATAACACAAAAAGCATGGAATAAAACTAGATCCCGAAAAGCACGAAAACATTAAGAAAAGACGTCGTAATTTACACTAAGGCATGAAATATGCCCAAAAATCAATTAGGCTTGCAATTTCAGAATTGTTTTGAATGACCAAATGATCTCTGAATGGTCTAGAATTTTATATGCACAAACTAGAAAGGTCTAACTTTTAACTGAAAAAGGATTTACTAAATTCCAACATCGCACGAAAAAGATATAGGGCTCTAAACATGGACTTTGGACTGAAGTTTAGCATGGGCTGAAATCTCTTCCAGGTCCAACTTTGTGACCAAGTTTGAACAACTAAACGATCTTGGATTGGCCTAAAAGTTTGCAAACATATAGACAAGCTCCCAAACTTTATAATATAAAAAGAATCACTCAAAACAGATAGATAATAAAGGAGATATAGAACCCCAAAGTTAGGTCTTGGCCCTGTTTTCACTTTGGAAATTTAAACGCAGGTCTGAATCACGACAAAAGTTCGATTTTTGAGGTCAGTTTAAAGCATTCAAATGACCTCTAAATGATCTGAAAACTGACATGCACACAGTGGAAAATCTTAGCTTTCCAATAAAAAAGAATCAATGAATTTAGACTTGATCTGAAAGAGTTATGGACACTCAAAAATGGACTCAGACCATGTATGCAGCAACAAAACGTGCACTTGCAAAATCTTGTGGCCGAACTGATCTCGCCACAAAGGTTTTAGATATCAAACAAGTATTTTTACACATAATTTTTCATGTATCTATACCATAACACATGAACTATCAATCGAAGAAAATCCGGCAACATTCTGTTGTCGGAATTGAGAAAAACTACATGCAAATAACAACCAAACTCGATTTCATTAAAACTAAAC
This sequence comes from Allium sativum, assembly GCA_030737875.1. NCBI lineage: Eukaryota > Viridiplantae > Streptophyta > Magnoliopsida > Asparagales > Amaryllidaceae > Allium > Allium sativum. The sequence goes on along the minus strand of CM060912.1, from coordinate 1,012,737,893 downwards.
ATTGACATGAAATTCAAACAAACTCAAGCCGCATGCAAAGATAAATGTTTAAACTAGAATGTATGAGTGCAACAACTCACCTTATCCTCACGAGCTAGCATGCAAGCCTCAACTCATCATCAATTTCCCAAATAAACTGCGTTTTTAACCTATGTTGCAACAATGGTTTGACATAGAAAACTTAATTATTTTCCTACGAAAATTTTAAATAAGATGCGTTATTGAGTTGAGAATAAGATATCCAAATTTCAAAATTTTTAGATTTTTCTAGAATTTGTTATGATTTTTCTACTAACCTTCGTTTTCTGCCCAGATCTGACCCTAAAATTGCTTGAGAAAAGAAGATGTTTCATCCATCAAAAGTAAACCAATTGCCACAAAAATTGGTGGAAGGTGCTGGAATGTGTTAGAAACAATATATCTAAATTTCAGAATTTTTGGAATTTTATTTGATTTGATTTTTCGAACAGCCTAGGGTTTTTATTTTGAGAGGAAGAGAAGGTTTGATATATTGATTGAAACATATTCTAGTTGGAAGAGGAGGAGTTTCACATCTTTCTTACATTGATTTGTGTTAAAGGATTGAATTTTGAGGTAGATGGAGGACATAGTTTTTGCATTGGAAGAAGCTTGGAAGGAAGAAGAAATAAGATGTCGTTCCTTTCTTTTTCCTCCTTCCAGAACGTAATAAAGCTTACAGAAATGGGTTAGTTAACCCGAAAAGGCCCGAAACTATGTTTAATTAGTTTAATTAACTCAAGTTCTCCAATTTAGAAATAAAATACATGTTTAACACATAATTAAACACACCCAACACAACTTAAACCACTTAACATACACAAACACAAACACCAATCAAGTTGTGCTAATTTAGACATTTCAACACACATATTAACGCATAAAACACATATACACTATTTTAATTATCAAATTCAACGTAATACATCAAATAAATATGTTTATCAAAATATCCTTATTTATACTTGTGCGATTTCAACAACACAACAAAACAATTGTCAACAATGTTCTATTTTAACAAAATAAATCATTAACATGTTAAAACACATATTCTTAGATTTATTATTTATTTGCACCAATTAAGGTTTCTACAAAAATATTTTTATGTACCAAAATTACACAATTGTTCTATTACTCAAATATTACGATTATTGTCATAAAGCTATAATGAAAAGGGTTTTAACTCAATAATTGTCATATAAAACACTTTTATCCCTTTTTATTTCAATACAACAATACACATATATTTATATGTATTGTTGTTATTTAAAAACACAAATTTTCCAGTTTATCAATGCAACAACGTTGTTGTACATCTATTAACTCAACCAGTTAAATTTATTATTAATAATAATAAAATGCACCAAAACAATAGATATTGGTTCACATCTATATTTATATCCTCGTACAATCAACTAACCGATATATTCATTGATTAACATTTTAAAGATCACATGTGCACTATAAATTCACTAATGTAAATTAAAATCAATTCCTTATAAATATTATTATTATCAATATACAACTTGTATTTAAAACCCCAATTAGTAGTTTGATAATTAAATCAATGATTTACCCTTTAACATTGAAAATACATTTCCCCTTAAATATAGATTCCCAAAATATATTTTCAATATCCCCTTTAATTATTAAATTATGATCTTATGGTTATAGATTGGAATAAACTTTTATTATAACAAAATTATATAATTTATTCCAAATGTTTAGTTCTAACAAATGCTAAAAACTTTATTTTTTATTTATTTAAATGTTATACGAGTTTGTGTCACAAACTCATATCACCAACATATTATCTTAAGAATTACAAAGCCCAGTAAATATGCATTTTCCGGTTACCCGAAAATTCGGGTTGTTACGGTCCTGTACCCGAAACCTGTACTGGTCAGGGTAGACCCACCCCACGACCCGGTGATATTGTGTTCTATTGTACACAAATTTATATACTTATATTTTTTATCACTAAATGATAAATTATATACATATTATAATGTGTTTACAATGAAAATAGAATATTATAAAATGAGTTGTAAGATAATAGTTCAAAATTATACATTTGTTATTGTAAGTTATCATTGATGCAACTTAATACTATGAAATTCATAGGTTGTTGAATGGAAGAATATAATATTCAAGTTATAACCTTGTATACCACAGAAGATTATCAAGCAATCATTATAGTTATAAAATGTTTTAATGATATTTCAATATTGCGGGTCGGATTGGGACGGGTTAGTTGTGGACCAGACCCGACCCTAGACATGAACCTCAAGAAGTGGGTCGCGGGTCAACCCGCCCCGAAGACCTTATGGGGAGGGTCTAAATGGGTCAAAATAAGGGTGGGTCAAGCGGGTTTGGACCCTAAACCCACCCTATTGCCATCTCTACTTCGGACCATGTTGGGGAGATATGCTGGTTGGACATCCTTTGATGGAATTCATTGGTTTTGGCAAACTTCAAGAGTTCTATTCCGTGGACACCTACTGTGATGCATACCGGGCTCATCCTCTTCCATGTCATTGACATCGATTGACTGGTTTTGGTATGTTTGATGAGGTTGACCGGGTTGATGTGCATTTTGATTTGGAGGGACTTGGGCCTGCTAGGTTGCCGGGAGAGTGGGCCCCAAGTTCTAAGCGGCGGCAGTTGGGTTCTGCTAAGGATGGGGTCGATTACTTGGTCCCGATTCATCATTGATAACCAACCGGGGACGATCGCGGTGATGCGTTCCCCCGTTGTAGGTGATGGTAGTTCTATCATGGTTTCCATTTCCATCGCCGTTAGTATGAGCATTAGAGCGGACAACAGCGTTATTGTTGAGGCTGAACCTTCTTCTTTGATATGGGCCAGGGACTCAGAGGAAGAGGTTTTTGAGACAATGCGCCTTGCTCGGGCATTGTTCTGAACAAGTTGAAGTTTGGTGACAAGGCGTTGATTATCCTGAAGTTGACGCATAAGGTCGATGTTGTATTTCAATGCTTTGTTAAGTTCAAGAGCCGTGTTTTCATACTTCTTATTAAGTGCATAGATCTGCACTTGAGTCGTAGGGGCTTCGGGGTTCACAAGAGGAAGAATTTCCGTTTCAATCGAGCCTTCTACCAATTGAGATTATTGAGAAATACCGGCGTCGGTTGCGGCAGAGGGGCCGAGCATCTGATTCTTTGTTTACTTAACCATTGTAAGTGGACTCGGCGGCAGGTTAGGGAAGAAACCTAAGGCGCGTTGGAGTTGAGATGGAAATGTGCGACAAAGACGCGAGTCTAAGTTCTCGGTGAAAGTACTAGAATGTTGATGGCAAAAAATGTCGTAACACCCAAAGATTCTCTATTACTTAGAGAATTGTGATTCACGTGGGAAAATAATGCAGAAAGCAGAAAATGACATAGTAGATTTATAGTGGTTCGATCCTGTGAGGGGCCTACGTCCACTTTGAAGGAGTTCACTGATATTTTATTGACAATAATAAGTTACAAGCTTAGAACTACGTCATGTCATCCATTTACAAACATTTCCAAGTATTTTGGAGTCATAATGGTCATATATGAATCTTGGGAAAAAGTCACTTTATGTTTCTTCTTCCTCAAAGCATAGCTGTCATTAATGAGTTCTTGGAGCTCTCAAGAGGTATCAAATTAGCCAATTTCCAACCCCTTTGAAGTGTGATCTTGGGGGTGTTTATATTGGAAGGGTTAAGTGGGAGTATGTAGGATTTGGGGATCGCAAGGTGTAATTTCGTATCCTTGAAGGCGGCACCTGGAATTTCGACCCCGTTCACCGTTCTTGGCAAAAATTTGTATCCCTTTTATGGGATATGAGGTGACGTATTTCCTAAGGGATATAGTCGTTCCTGTATCCTCGGGGTATACGAGTTATTCGTATCCCTAGGAGTACGGTATTTTCTCCATGTTGTGAGGTTCGAACTTATTTGTTGTTCATGGGAGTCGAAAATGTTGGAGGGGCCGAGGGACGTGAAGGTGTTGCGGTTTGAGGGAGTCGAAGAATGGGTGGCGAGGCCAAGGGATATGGATTACTTTGGGACATGATATGAAGGGATTCAAGGTGAAGGGACTCGAGCCACAGGGGTTCGAAACTTCGGATACGAGATGAAGGAGTGTGAAAATATGTCTTAAGCATGGTATTGAGGAGTTGTGAGGCTCTTGCTCACATAGCACCTTCTGAGCTTGTACCCTTGGCTTGTTGGCGACACTTCGGGCTTTAGCATTATGCGATGTGTTGAGTCGAGCTTGTCTAGTGTGCTTTTGGTAATTAGAGAAAAAACACAGTTAATACTCTGGATCTAAATATGAAAGCTATATTGATTTAATTGAAAACAAATTAGTAAACAAACAAATAGGTTGGCGGAAGCGTACCTGATCTGTAGTTAATTATTGTAGTACCTAAATCCATAATTGGTTACTATGGAGAAGATGAGTTTGGTTCGGTCTTCTAAATTGACACAAACCCTAAATCTGAAATTAGCTCTTCATCGAAGAAGGTTAGAGAACTGCTAAGGCTTGTGTAATTTGGGGACCATAACCCCATATTTACAAAGCTGATGTTTTGTAATTTGATCCTTCAACAAATTAAAATGCCTCGATATCTACGTATTAGGCCCATAATAATATAAGCTTTAAGCCTCTTAACTCTAATTTATAATTAGATCACTTTGTTAGGCTTTACACCAAAATAGCGCAACACATTATATTTTATATATGTGACTCAATTGTTGAAATGTTCCAACATAAATCACTCAGTATCGGCTGGTTTCCTTAGCTTCAAGAGTGATGTACATAGAGTTATGAAAATTTGTATGGCATTGTATGAGCTCTCAAAAATGTCCGCAATAATTGTCCATTCATGAGATGCTTACATTTGAAAAGTTATAAGGAAATTTATTTGCCATTTCCAACAAAATAGGCATTTCACATATTATCGACTTGTTTTGTCTGGCCTGGTTAGTTTGGAAGAAGTTTGGTGGGATAAGCGTAGGAATGGCAATGGTGTGGGTTTCTCGTGTCGTAGACCCAATCCAGACTTTTTAAATCCCGCCCCAGACTCAACCATAGACCCGGTGCGGTTCTGGAATTTCGCCCCGTACCCGAAACCCGTATGGGTTAGGTTAGACCTGACCCACCCCACGACCCGGTGATATTTTTTTTAATGTACACAAATTTACATACTTCTATTTTTTTATCAGTAAATAATATACATATTATAATGTGTTCACAATGATAAGAGAATTTAATAAAATGAGTTGCAAAATAATAATTCTAAATGTATGTATTTGTTATTATATGATTATCATTGATGCAACTTAATTATATGGAAAATTTATAGTTTGTTGATTAAAAAAATTATAATATTCAACGTATAAGAAGATTAACAAGTAGTCATTATAGTTATAAATGTTTTTAATGATGTTTCAATCATGCGGGTCGGATCGGGGTGGGTTAACCATGTTCCAGACCTAATTCTAGATCCCGATCTCCAAAAGCGGGTCGGGAGTCTACCCGCCCCGAAGACCATATGAGGCAGGTCTAAATGAGTCAAAATAGGGGCGGATGAAGCGGGTTTGGACCCTAAACACACCTCATTGTTGTTGTAAAATTTTCAAAACAAATGATTTGGGTTTGGGTATTATTTGAAGAGAATGAAGAATAAAAGGAAGAAGGAATGGGCAAATATGTTTTGTCCCACATCATGGAAAATACAAAGGATTTCCACTATATATGTAAAGACATGATGTATAATAACAAAAGAAAGAAGAGAAAGAGAGATAAGGCAATAGGCCTTGAGCATGAACTTGACATAATAATATTTAAAATGTCAAAAGATGGGCCTTGGGGCTCTTGGGGTCTCGTGATCCATTAAGTCACGAAACAGATCGGTCGACCGGCCAAAACTCAACCAGTCGACCGTTTTACTCTCTGTTTGAAAACGGTCGACCGGTGATATTTTGGCGGTCGACCGATTTCATCCCAAAGGGAAGAGATGCGACGTTGTACGGACGGAAATAACCGTTACAAACGGTGGTGACGCTTCGCTGAAAGGATGCCTCTTCATTTGTTATAAATAGCAACGCCCAGAAATGTTTGAAATCACTTCGAATAATATCTTCTTCTTCCTTTACAGTCTGCAACGCCATTAAAGCGTACCAAAACGCTGTTTCATTTGTAACGCCTCAGAGGTGTTGCAAATTGCAGAAATACGTTGCAGATTAATCCTCCTCTTCTTCTCTTCATTCTCTACAGTACTTGCATCATTAGAAACATTAAATCAGAGTGTTCTTGGTCGAATCAAAGTCGTACAAACTTTGAATTCGATTACGCTGTTTCAAGGCTTCATTGAATCCTGAAGTCAATAGTTCGATAACCCTTTTGTACCTGGTGGGTTGAACTATTGTCTGAAAGAATTTGCTCCGCAAATTCTTGAAGTCAGAAGTACGGCAGATTCTACTCCTCCAAAAGCGTCTCAAACCACAAAATCCCCAACAAATTTTCAGACAATATCTCAACCATGGAAGGTTTGAGTGCGTTACAAGTAATGAATCAGCATTTAACGAAGTTAGAGCGATTTGATGGAGAGAATTTCACTCGTTGGCAAGAGACCATGAAATTCTTCCTGATCACAGTCAAGTTATTTCATATTCTCGAAGATGGATTGGAGAAAATACCGGAGGAAACAGATAAGGATAGTGCGGAACTAAAAGCAAAAAGGGCAAAGCGCAAAGAGGAAGATTTTCTATGCAGAGGCCACATTCTGAATGCACTATCTACTCCGATATACAATGCTCACAGGACCTTGGACACCGCGAAGGCTCTCTGGACTGCGCTAGAAAGCAAATATCGCATCTCTGAGGCAAGTAATAAGAAATTTCTTATATGCAATTTTATGGATTTCAAAATGGTCACTAACAAATCCATAATTGGACAAGTTAGTGAAATACTACTGTTAGTAAATCAACTTAAGGATGCCGGTATTGATCTCCCTGAATCATTTGTTGTTGGAGTTATTATTTCGAGACTCCCGAATTCTTGGAATGATTATAAGAAGAAATTAAAACATGCGGAAACCGATTATGATTTAGACAGTTTACAGCGTCATCTTCGTATTGAAGAGGATTCTCGTAAACGCGTACTAGATGATAATCCGCAAACTGAGTCTCAATCTAAGGCTAATAATGTTGAAATTAACGATAAGTTGAAGCCTAAGAATGAGACACAGTTCAAAAAGAAAGGTACTAATTCCAAGAATAAGAAGAAGGGTGACTGTTACTATTGTCACAAACCCGGCCACTATGCCCGAGACTGTCGTCTTCGGAAGAAACAACAAAAAGCGAATGTGGTCGAAGAAAAGCTTGTGGCTGTCGTACAAGAGGCGAACTCCGTTAGTGGAATTGATAATGATTGGTGGCTCGATACTGGAGCAACTATTCATATTTGCAAAGACCGTAATCTGTTCAAGACTTACGATGAGAATAACGGAGGATCCAGCGAAGTAACTAGCGCAAACAAAGTTGCAAGCGAAGTTATGGGAAAAGGCACTATTGAATTGACATTCACCTCTGGGAAAGTTCTTACTTTAGTCAATGTATTTTATGTACCTGATATGTGTAAGAATTTGATTTCTGGATACCTTCTTAACAAAGGAGGATTCAAGATGGTGTATGAGTCTGATAAGTTAGTGTTGTCCAAGAACAACAAATTTATTGGACAGGGATATTCTTGTAACGACATGATTAAGTTGAATCTAATAAAGAAATCTTCTGCTTATATTGTTGACTCTGTTAATTTATGGCATATTAGATTAGGACATGTTAATTATAAGTCACTTAGAAATATGCATAAATTAGGATTAATTTCTGATTGTGTTTTCGAATCCACTTCTAAATGTGAGATATGTGTTCAAGCAAAAATACATTGAAAATCCTTTAAATCTGTTGAAAGGAAAACTGGTTTGCTTGATTTGGTATATAGTGATGTGGGTGACTTGAAAAGTCATATCACCTATGGTGGTAACCAATACTATATAACGTTTATTGATGATTATTCTAGATATGCTTATGTATATCTAATGAAATCAAAAGATGAAGCCTTTGATAAATTCAAAATTTACAAAGCAGAAGTCGAAACACAATTAGGAATTAAAATTAAAGTATTACATTCAGATCGCGGTGGTGAATACTTTTCAAATGAGTTTACTTTGTTTTGCAAACAAAATGGTATCATTCACCAATGTACCGCCCCTTATATACCACAACAAAATGGTTTTGCTGAGAGAAAAAATAGAACTTTAGTAGAAATGGTTAATGCCATGCTCATAAGTTCTAATTTGCCTTATAACCTATGGGGTGATGCTATGTTATCTGCATGTTACATTTTAAATAGAGTACCACTTAAGAAAAATAATATTTCTCCTTATGAATTATGGTTCAATAGAAAACCTAATTTTATTAGACTTAAAGTTTGGGGTTGCTTAGCATATGTTAGAAAACCAGATCCTAAACGACCAAAGTTAGGTAATAGGGCTTTTAAATGTGTTTTCATTGGATATTCTCTTAATAGTATAACTTATAGATTTATGATTCTTAATACCTTAGAAGTCATAGAATCTGTAGATGTAGAATTTTTTGAAAATCAAACTATTGAGAATCCATTGAGATCATCTAGTCCAGAACCAACTGAGACTAATGATACAAATGATGATGAATATGCTCCTACTCAAAACAGCAAGGAAGTGTCAGTACCAGATGATAGTACTGAACACAGAAGAAGTAAAAGAGCGAGAATAGAGAAGGACTATGGTCCTGACTTCATAACATATCTCGTAGAAGGCAATAAGGACGAAGTCCTTAATGTGACAAGATATGTAATGAACGTCGATGATGATCCCAAAACTTATTCTGAGGCTATGAGTTCTAGAGATTCTAATTTCTGGAAAGAAGCTATCAATGACGAAATGAATTCCATAATGTTAAACCAAACTTGGGTATTAAGCGATTTACCTCCTGGTGCTAAACCTATAGGATGTAAATGGATATTCAAGAAAAAGTTGAATACAAATGGATCCATTGATAAGTTTAAAGCCAGATTAGTTGCTAAGGGATATAAACAAAGACAAGGAGTAGATTATTTTGATACATATGCTCCGGTGGCTCGCATATCTTCGATACGATGTTTAATAGCACTTGCGACAATTCATAACTTGGTCATACATCAAATGGATGTAAAGACAGCTTTTCTAAATGGAGATTTAGATGAAGAGATATACATGGAACAACCTGAAGGTTTCATAACCCCAGGCCAAGAAAAGAAAGTTTGTAAATTAGTTAAATCTCTTTATGGCCTGAAGCAAGCTCCCATGCATTGGCATGAGAAGTTTGATAAAGTTGCACTGTCATTTGGATTCATTGTTAATGATGCAGATAAATGTATCTATAGCAAATCGGATAACAACGGTTATGTTATAATATGTTTATACGTTGATGACATGCTGATATTTGGTTCCAACATATCCTGTGTAAATGAAACTAAGAAGTTTCTATCTTCTAAATTTGATATGAAAGATCTGGGAGAGGCTGATGTAATTCTAGGAATTAAAATCATTAGGAAAACGGGGGAGTTATTATTAACTCAATCTCATTACATTGAGAAGATCCTAAAGAAGTATAATCATTATGATGACAAACCAGCACCAACTCCTTTAGATCCAAGTATAAAATTAGAAAAGAACACTGGACGTACCATTTCTCAATTGGAATATTCCAGTATTATTGGGAGTCTTATGTATGCTATGCATTGCACTAGACCAGATATCGCACATGTTATAAGTGTATTGTGTCGATTTACGAGTAATCCAGGTTTCGAACACTGGAAAGCCATTTCCAGAGTCTTAGCTTATTTGAAGGGAACCATCAACTATGGTTTATCTTATAAAGGATATCCTGCTGTAATAGAAGGATATAGTGATGCAACCTGGAACAATGTAGAATCGAAATCCAAGTCTACGACTGGATGGATATTTACATTAGGAGGCGCTGCTGTGTCTTAGGCTTCCAAGAAGCAGACCTGTATATCTGATTCAACTATGTTGTCAGAATTGATTGCATTAGCAGACGCATGTAAAGAAGCGGAATGGCTTAGAAATTTGTTAGTAGAAATCCCATTATGGAAGAAGTCATCTCCAGCAGTCTTGATTAACTGTGATAATCAAGCAACGATATATAATGTTTCTAATAAAACATATAATGGAAAATCTAGACATGTAAGTCTTAGACATCACATGGTGAGACAGTTACTCAAAAATGGAGTTATAACTGTTGATTACATAGAAACAAAGAAAAACTTGGCTGACCCACTTACGAAGAGTCTTCCAAAGACTATGGTTTCTATAAAGTCAAAGGAAATAGGACTAAGGTCTGTGAATGAAGATTGATCATCCTTAACAGAAACCCAACTTGTGTCTTGAAAAGGATAGACAAAGTTCAATGGGTACCAACAAGTTAAGGAAATGATTATGGAACACTAAATCAATAATCCCATAATGTTTAGTGTTGGATTCTGCATGAACAAAGGATGGATAAATATCCTTAATAAGTCTAGAAACCTTAAAAGGTGTCTCGCAGAAACACTTTAAGTGACTTACCTATATGAGTATGGAAATCAGGCCGTTTCCTAGGAAAGTAAGACCGCTTTCGAAGTAGACTCATGAACCAGGATTTAAGCACATGGCCATTAACGTGCTGAGCAATACAGAACACTCTATCTAAGGAATACAACATGTGTGATTGTTCCGGTTTTATCATTAAGGGATACATGGTTCAAGATTCGTTCACCATTGAATCTCGATAGAACTTTGAGTGGTTTACACTAAGTAAAAGTTCAAATCCAAAAGATACTTTTATTTATGTGTTGTTTCCACGATGATGCAAAACTTGATCTTAGAACTACATAGGCTTGATCCCACTTGGGTATGTAGGAAGTCACACTAGTGATTCAGCCGTCCACTTTATTTATTTTCTTATTTTGAAAATTGGGGGAGATTGTTGTAAAATTTTCAAAACAAATGATTTGGGTTTGGGTATTATTTGAAGAGAATGAAGAATAAAAGGAAGAAGGAATGGGAAAATATGTTTTGTCCCACATCATGGAAAATACAAAGGATTTCCACTATATATGTAAAGACATGATGTATAATAACAAAAGAAAGAAGAGAAGGAGAGATAAGGCAATGGGCCTTGAGCATGAACTTGACATAATAATATTTAAAATGTCAAAAGATGGGCCTTGGGGCTCTTGGGGTCTCGTGATCCATTAAGTCACGAAACAGATCGGTCGACCGGCCAAAACTCAACCAGTCGACCGTTTTACTCCCTGTTTGAAAACGGTCGACCGGTGATATTTTGGCGGTCGACCGATTTCATCCCAAATGGAAGAGATGCGACGATGTACGGACAGAAATAACCGTTACAAACGGTGGTGACGCTTCGCTGAAAGGATGCCTCTTCATTTGTTATAAATAGCAACGCCCAGAAATGTTTGAAATCACTTCGAATAATATCTTCTTCTTCCTTTACAGTCTGCAACGCCATTAAAGCGTACCAAAACGCTGTTTTATTTGTAACGCCTCTGAGGTGTTGCAAATTGCAGAAATACGTTGCAGATTAATCCTCCTCTTCTTCTCTTCATTCTCTACAGTACTTGCATCATCAGAAACATTAAATCAGAGTGTTCTTGGTCGAATCAAAGTCGTACAAACTATGAATTCGATTACACTGTTTCAAGACTTCATTGAATCCTGAAGTCAATAGTTCGATAACCCTTTTGTACCTGGTGGGTTGAACTATTGTCTGAAAGAATTTGCTCCGCAAATCCTTGAAGTTAGAAGTACGGCAGATTCTACTTCTCCAAAAGCGTCTCAAACCACAAAATCCCCAACAATTGTCATCCCTAGATAAGCGATTTTTGAATCTGTTCCAATGAAAGACTATGTGCTACATCAACCGGGGATACTATATAGGGTACCAGGTATGCTAAAGTGCATCTAAAAGTTGAACACAAGGAGGGCAGCATGAATCCACATATATGATGAATCTGGATGGCAGTTCCTGGAATTGAACCAGATCGTTCAAGAATTCTTGCTAATTATACACAGAAAAACTGGAGGATGAATCAGACAAGCCATTAGGAGGCTACAGTATGTAGCTGTTAAGAAACTTCTAAAACTGTCGCTACTTAATTCCGAGTATGTTTTTTTTTTTAATATATATATTTCATTTCATTACTGTAAAAATATAGTATACGTCGACTAAACGCATCAACAGATTCTTCCTTTGTTTATATATATATATATATATATATATATATATATATATATATATATATATATATATATATATATATATATATAATCCTTTGTCACTGAAATCCAAAGATGTTCCTTTCTTTCATTCTCACACTAATACCAAGTAGCAACCATAATATTGTTTATTTCGCTTATTTTATTATCAAAAATTAATTTATTCAGTTTCTATCATCATTAGAGTTGAACATCAATAGCTGATTAATTCCGTTGTCTGGCTCTTTGGAGTGAATTCTTGGGTCTATCCCGATGAGGCAGGCCAATCAAAGCACCGAGATTTTTGCATGTTCCTATTGCAAAATGTATATAAAATGAAGAGCGGGCATAAGAGACGCAGATAATCTACACTTGCCATACTGTGTATTTAAAACTGAATTTTATGCTTATACGTACACGATAAAGCTGCAAAAATATGAATTCTTGTACGTGGAAACTAGACATATTTTTGTAACAGTTTAAATATGGCTTAGAGTTGAAGTTTTCCTGGGACTGTATATAAATTATTGTTTTAAATTTACAAACAAAGCAAAATTGTTCTTAAAAGCAATTATCGCTATATATAGTGTTAACTGTACGTTTTTAAATAAAAAACACTGATCACACGAAAGTAGTTCTCATGTAAAAAGAGTAGGAGCAAAAGCAAACGGGATGCAAGTATAAAAGACGACGTAAATCTGTAATCTATATATCTATTAAACAGTAGTAAAAGAAGAATAACTTTTTGTTATCCTCTAAATTTTAGGAGTTCTTTCTTCAAATTTATTATTTAAATCTTCTAATTATCAACTAAATTAATTAACTAAACCTTTCATTATTTATACGTGTGTGTTAAATGAGATCAAGAGCACTCTCAAATAGTGCAACACTTCTATAGTCCTCTAATTTCCACCACACATTCCCATTTTTTCCCTTCCACTAATTCTCTCTTCCCCCGCTAACTTATTTACTTATAAATAACTTATTTACTTATAAATATTTCACTATCTTTTGAGTGCAAAAGGGATGTCATATAACCTATCTCTCTCTCACTTTATATATATATATATATATATATATATATATATATATATATATATATATATATATATACACACACACACACACACACACACACACACACATGTATATATATATATGTGTGTGTGTGTGTGCAAACTCTATTTGGACACAAAATGATGACACAAAACTGAACACAACAAATCTCAACCACTAGATCTCCTCATGAATTCCACTTTCCACATAAAGACAAACAAATCCAACGGTCCATGCTTTGTGTCTCTAACTTTGTGTTTAATTTTGTGTCTCAATAGCCTTTCCCATATATATATATATATATATATATATATATATATATATATATATATATATATATATATATATATATATAGTTATCTACAAATAATTTATTGATTAACTTCTAACAATTTATTTTCAGGTCCATATATTTATATTAATCACATAATACAAAAGTTAAACAATTTAAATAAAGGAAATTTTTTTATAAGGACAATCGAATTAAATATTTTATCCATAAGGACAAGCCACTACAAATTAATTGAGAAGGATAAATAACAGCCCATCCCAACATAACCCCTCTTTTTTCTAATTGTCTCGTCTTCCATCTTTAACTTTTTTTTCTCAATCAATAAAAATACTTTTAGAAATTGAGTTTTATTCTTATGATAAAGAAAAATGGCGACCGAACCTTGATCGTCATCATCTCCGACTGTGAAGGACACGAATTTGGAAGAAAACCCTATAATCGCACCTGGAACCGATCAAAGCGAAAACGAATTGCACAAAAATTCTAAAACCGTAGTCGAACCCGCAGAAGATTTACAATCTAGAGTCGAAACCCTAGCTCGTGATAAACAACAAATAATTGAAGTTCAGAATCAAATTGAGGATCAACTGGGGGGAAATCGCAGTAGACAATGGAACTGATACAGTTGATAGACAAATTGAGGATCAAAGAGCAATTGAGGGGAAAAAAGTGATTCCGTTGATACAGCAATCGAGAAACAAAGTGTGGTAGAAAAACAAACTGATACCGCTGATGGTCAAAATGATAAAGAAGTACAATTGGAAAAAAAATAATGAAAAAATTAATACAGGAAATGAATAACAAAGAAGAATTGGAAAAGAAACTGATGCGTTGGATGCCCAAAATGTTGAAAATATTAATTCGAGGAAACGTCGTAGAGAGATAACTGAAAAGACACATTCGAAAAGGTATAATGATCCAAATTTTTCTAGAAGAAATGACAAAGAAGAAAAGAAGAGTTGATAAAAATAAGGTAATTGATATTGATAGTAAGAAAAAGTAGTAATGTTAGTTTATATTGTATAACAATAATGGTCTCATTATGCAGGGTAAACAGCAAGGAAAAGGAAAAACAATTCAAGTTAAGGATGCTGGAGCTATTGAAGAAAATTATGTAAGTTAAAACTGATAACTTTAATGGATTAAAACTGATAACTGGAGTAGAGTTAATTAATAAAACCGATACCTTTAAATAATTAAAACTGATAACTGTACTCTAGGAAAAAATAAAAATGATAAGTACATATATACTAACAAGATACCCAAAAACTATGCACTTTAAATGTAGTAGAAACTGAAGTGTAAGTTGATATTAAAATGAGTCACACACGTTTTATGACTTAAAAACCGCTACATACATTATTCAAAAACTGATACTGAAATTTGTCAATTTAATTGTAAATTAGATTATTGTTTTTTTCAATGCGAAACATGTACTTGTGACAGTCATAAACCTCATAATTCTGTTCGTTAATGTTTTTTTATTTGTTAACTAGGATGATGATTTTGCTAATCCAAGGCCAAGAGAAATTAAGTCGATTACATCAGTGGAGAGCAGAGAAGAGTTAGTTGTAGATGATAAAACTAAACGGGAGACGACTTATAGATGTGGTTTGCAAGCGTCTTACAAAATGATATATAAGTGTGATAAAAGAGAAGAAAGCTTTGACAAGTAAACAAATTGAGTTTTTGAAACGAACGTCGTTTTACAAGTTCTTTGGTGTGTTTTATGAGAAAAAAATTTCATTGAAGGAGTGCAAGAAACATGCAAATAATTTGGAAGTAGTGTATTCTTGCTACTCAACAGTGGAAGATTATTTTGTGTTTGGTGAAAGTAGAATGAAAATATGTCCGGAAGATCTAGGTTTATTATTCTACATGCCTTTGGAAGGTACCGATATAGAAAAGTAATCGAAAATGAATACAGAACTATACCAACATAGTTCAAGGATTTTGTATCAAGAAACTTTGGAAATGCAATGGTTATTATAAGGAATTTAATAGAACAAAAAATTAAGGAAGAAGTAGGAAAGAAAAAGAAGCAGTTCGAAGAAGACTTGTCATTACTTCTTATAATGTTAATTCTACTTACCTTTTTCTTTCCCAATAACCAGCAGAAATTTAGATGGGGTTTTATTATGTTCATTTTGGATGTGAACAAGATGAATTCAGTTTCATGGCCAAAAACAATTCATTCGGCGTTTACAAAGTTTGTAAAATGCTCCATCCATAACTCGAGGGATATGGTTGGTTGTTCGATGCTACCGTTGGTAAAAAAAAATTACAATTTCTTTACCCTACATTTAAACATAATATAATGAATTCAATTATAATTTTGGTTATTTTGCATATGTAGTATGTGACGTGCGAGAAGATATCTCTAATTAAGCAACGAAGAAACTTTGGCAACAAATTCCCACGATTTGCATGAGGGGATCTAAAGAATTTGAAGAACTAGCAAACACAGAATTTTTAAACAAGTTTAAGCCTGGATAGGTACAATGTGTTTCTGTTTTATTTTTATGAACAATAAACATGTACACGTTAGCAAATTAGTGTTTGATACATTGGAAATGTGCACAATGATCTATATTTTTAATAGCAATTCTACATAGCTTATTGTGTTTCTGTTTTATTTTTACATTGATGCGTTGTTGGTATGAAGTGATATCATGTTGTTATGATCAAAGAAATTCTATCTGCATGTTGAATATCAGTTTTAAGCTCTTGCATGTATCGATTTAATGTATTATTCTTTCTGTTCCAGCTTTTAGTTATCAGTTATATGTCTCTGTAGGTATCACTTTTGTATTATATACATGTTTAGAATTTTTTGGTATCAGTTTTACAAGTTGGTAGGGGTCAGTTTAAGTTTTTCTCATATTCACAGTTCATGTGTATCAGTTTTTTAATATTGTAGTTATCATTTTTGTGTTACATTTTTTGCTTCAGATTCTGGGTATCAGTTTTTATTCATTGTAGCTATCAGTTTTTATATTTTTTCATTGTTCAGTTTTTAGTTATCAATTTTATACTGTTGTAGGTATCAATTTTTATATTGTTGTAGGTATAAATTCAGTAATTTCCCATCCAACTCAGCACTGTAGCAATATAAAAATTGATTCATATAATTTTTGCACTTATGAAGATTAAGGATATAGCAAATATTCAACCACGCGAGGCTAGTCTTTTGGAGACAAAGGAAATTATAGCATGAAGAACTTCAACAAAAGGAAAAGTTGTGCAAACAAAAAAATGAAAGCGTGGTCAGTAGCTAGAACAAGCGAATAATGTTGAAAAAGAAGTGGAAATTAGAGTTCAAAACTATCACATCATATAGATGGAGGAGGAAATGAAGGAGTTAAAAAAGAAGTTGAAGGAGGAAAGAAAGTTGAGAAGAAAAGCGGAAGATGAGCTACGTAAACTTAGGCGGTAGATGAAAGAGCAAAAAATAGGATTCGAAGATGACAAAATAGATGGAAGAGATGAATCAGAAGCAACTTTGAGTGATTCACCAAGTTTGACAAAATGGAAAGTCATGAAAAAGCTAACATTCGTTTGAATAATAAACATATGTCGTACAAAAACTGATCCTTTTATAGACATAAAACTGCTACCTAGTTCTTGTATTTTAAAAAAAATCATAGTGCAAAATAAAAAAAACTGAATCAAATTAAGTGGGAGAAATATTAAATTGATACCTTAAACATAAAAAAACATATCTATCATTAATAAATACAAAAACTGATGTATACCAAATTATAACATGACAATTTAGTTTATGTAATATATTGTTTCCATTGTGTTTTCAGATTATCGACTGGTGCAGCCTTAAATGTGATTTAATAGAAAAAATTATGCAATGTCTACAGTGATGACAGTAAGTTCAATTACGATTTAAAAAAAAATATTGTTTCTATTATTCACGTCCGTAATATTTATTCGAAAAAGCTTTGAATTAAGCAACAAGGAATTTTGGAAGGAAGGAGTTCAATTATTACACGTTTGGTTACTCCTTTCTTAAAAGAAGCAGTGATGAACAATTATATGGAAACGATTTACTTTCCAATACATTTTAACAATCATTGGACGTTGTTGGCATTACTATATCCAAACATGCAATGTTTGCACTATGATTCTATGAGGCCAAGAAGTTCAAGCGAAATAAATAATCTGCACTTGAGAGAATCATATGAACTGGTAAGGGAAATTGTTATGCTTTTTATTCAGTAAAGTTATACTAAACCATGTTCATTTTAGCGAAAGAAAATAGAAGAAATTATGCAGCAACTTTGGGTGGAGAATAATATTGTAGATAAGAAGATTGAAGAAACAGAAATTTATCAACTACCATGTGCACAGCAGCATTCGGACAGGTAAATTTTTTTTTTTAATAAAAAGTAATAGCGGTTTCTAATGATTATTGTCTGTAAAAATATATATATTCATTTTACACAAAAATTAACAGCAGTTTCTTATTTATTGTTTCTAAAATCAATACTTTTTATTCATATAGAGTGGACTGCGACATATTAGTCATTCTAAATATGATATCACACAACAGAGCTGAAGTTCCGATGAAGGTAACAAAAGAGGACGTGGATAAAACAAGAGCACTGATTGTGCGCGAAATCCTGTCCGATCATGCTTGCTGCTGGGATTTGGTTAGATTCATCACTGGACTCACCAAAAAGAGTACAAGAAAAGATAGAAATAAATGAGTAGAACAGTGTTTTGGTTGTAATTGGTTTGTGAACGGAGTTTTTTATTTCAGTTTTAAATGAAAGCAGTTGAAAATGTTTTGCATTTCAGTACTGACTGGACTGATGCACTAATCTTGCTTATGTACATGATGATGAACTTTTATATTGCTACAGTGCTGATTTGGATGGGAAATTACTGAATTTATACCTACAACAGTATAAAAACTGATACCTACAACAGTATAAAAATGATAACTAAAATCTGAACAATGAAAAAAATATAAAAACTGATAGCTACAATGAATACAAACTGATACCCAGGATCTTAAGTAAAAAATGTAACACAAAAATGATAACTAAAATATTAAAAAACCGATACCCATGAACTGTGAATATGAGAAAAACTTAAATTGACCCCTACCAACTTATAAAACTGATACCAAAAAATTCTAAACATGTAAATAATACAAAAGTGATACCAACAGAGACATATAACTGATAACCAAAAGCTGAAACAGAAAGAATAACACATTAAATCGATACATGCAGGAGTTTAAAACTGATATTCAGCATGCAGATAAAATTTCATTAATCATAACAACATTATATCACATCATACCAACAACATATCTATGTAAAAATAAAACAGAAACACAGTAAGCTGTGCAGAATTGCTATTAAAAATATAGATCATTGTGCACATTTCTGATGTATCAAACACTAATTTGCTAACGTGTATAGTTTTATTTGAAAAGTATATATGCAAATACATGTTTTCCCTGAAACAAATGAAATAAAAATCAGTTGTTTTTTCTGGATGCTTGACAATTGTGCTTGTTATGGCCATATTCATTGCACACTCCACATCTGTTTTGCTTGTTTTGGAAATATGAGAAATCCTACTTTTCTTTTTGATGAAGGTATCTCGGCTCCACGTTTATCCTTGGGTGGCTTAATTACAACATCACTACTTGAATCAACATCAGCTTTGTCAAAGGTAGGTATAGGATTAATTGTATTATTGTATGAAGACCGATAAGCTTCAATGGTGAAATAGTGCTTAATGAAATCATACACATTTAATTTCACTTTGTTAATGCATTTTTATAGCATGATCACATGGAAACACCATCACTTTCTATTGATTACAGCTGCATGTCCAGTCTTTAAGATCAACAAGATGAGAAATTGGAGATTTCACTTCAAAAAGGAATTCATAAGACTTGAATACATCCCAACCAAAATCTTCTTCAACCAATTCTTCTAAATGATTTTCCCTAGTTGGACATAAAATAGTAGTCCATAACGGGATTCCTCTCTACGTTTAGCCATTTGCTCCATGATTTTTATTCGTATTCCATCCAAATAAGTTGTAATAGGTAATGCCTGCTCATCTAAAATCCAACAATTGAAATTTTCAGCCATGTTAGAGCTATACTCACCATACCTTTTACCTCGAAAGAACAAGTCAGCTCATTTATCGAATGGTTTGTCTCTCAAAAAATTAGCCACTGCAGGACCACTAATTTCCAAAAACACAGAATGAGCTACATCAAACTCATAAACACTAGATGCTCGAGAACAAGTCCTGAACAATTCCACAATTGAAATGTTTGCATTTCTGGACTTAACCGTAGAAAGCAAATTTTGTTCCATGTGAAGGTAGCAATAACTATGGTATGATGTTGGAAAAACATAATGAACACCAGAAATCAAACCTTGATGTCGATTTGACATAAAAACCAAATTCCGATCTTCTTTAAGCATTTCCTTCAAATGAGTTAAAAACCAACTCCAATTGTCCACATTCTCTATTGAAACTATGGCCATAACAAGAGGGAAGAAACCTACAAAACAAAGTATGGAATAAAAATTCAAAAAGAAGTAATGATTGTAAAAAAAAACGATACCTTCAGATGTACAAAAAAGATATTTTAAAAATGTATAATACAAACTGATAACTACAAACATCCAAAACTGATACTTAAAAACTGTGTGATAAAAAATGATACCTAGAAACATATTAAAATGCTATCTACAAATTATATACTAAAAAATGATACTTTCAGTTATACAAAACTGATACCTTCATGCATAAAAAACTGCTACAAGTTAACTGTAAACTAAAAACTGATACCAAAAAAAAAAAAAAAAAAACTGATACTTAGATAATATACTAGAGAAAAGCCATAGAATTCAAATGATACCATATGTATTTCTACAACATAGCAAATTAACACTACATCATACCTTGGTTGCCATTCTTCGCTATAGCACCCATCAAATCTCCTGGCCTCCCCTTCAAATGAGTACCATCTAAAAATATCATAGGCCGACAGTGTTTGAAACCAAGAATACAAGCACCTAAACCAAGAAACACTCTCTCAAACTGATTTGTAGAAGAGTTAACATCCAAAGCGACATAAGAATCCGGATTGTGAGTCTGTAGTGCATCTAAAACAAATCATTGTATGACATGGAATCATTACCATACAATTCCATTAAACCTAATTGCTTTCCGTGGTAAGCATAAGAGTAAGACAACTCTAGATTAAACTCTCTTCGAAAATCAGCCATGATTTCTTTCGGTTTCTTACTCGGATGATCTCTAATTTCATCTGTTGTCAACGATTTAACAAATAAGCTAGATAAATGAGGGTTATTCAAATTTGTTAGACCACCACCACAAGAATGTTCAACAACCAAATTTCTAATGAAAAACCTACTCAGTTTCCCAAAATCACAGGAAGCATGTACTTTAAACAAACATCCAGAGGAAGACGATGAAGAAAAACTACGATCCTAGTAGCATTGTTCTTAAGGTAATGTAACTCATGACCTGATTTAATTTGATAGGCCATCAAGAATTCTCTAAAGTCAATGGCACCTCCGAAACAAAAACCAATAAAATCAGAAAATTTTAATGTAGAGCCTCTTTTCATCAAATCTTTTAAGTAACTTTGCCTATGAACGACAATGTTCGCACCCAAACATCGATCATAAGACGAAGGAATTAAAACATTAGTAGAAAGTATAGAAGAACCATCAATCACATTTTCCAACAAAAAATCCTTCAACTTAACATCAAAACAAAAAAAAGCAGTCTTCTTATGTAATTGAAATAAAACGATACTTTGAAGACCAGAGTCACTTTCAACAATTTTAGTTCTATCCTCAAGCACATAGCTAATTTCAATTGATGTAGGAGTAAGTTAAGACCAATACCGACATATTTCGTTTTGAAAATTATAAAATGAGCAATTAACCGATAACCGAGTACTGAAAGAGGTTTCGTTGAAGACAACTATGATAAGAAGAGTAGTTTCACCACTCGAAGAAAGAAATAATGTGAAAAAATTAGTTAGCCAAGCAAAACATAGGTAATACAGATAAAATGATACCTAAAAAAAATACTAAAATGATACCTACAAACTGCTGTATATTCAAAGAAAAAGGGAAAAAAAGTATTTATATAACATAATGACTAATTAAAAAGCTATAATGTGTCGGCTTAAATAATGAGGTAATAAACCAATACATGTATACAAGAAAATACAAAATTGATACGTTCAGTATTTGTTCAACAAAAGATGAACAGAAACAAAACACAATTACTACACTAAAACTGATACCTTAAAAAATACCAAATTGATACCTAAAAAATGATTTAGTTATTTTTTCCTGAAAAAACTACTAACACAAAAACAATTTAAATAACATTTAAACTGATTAAAGCTAAACAATTTTTATTCTAAAACCGATTCAATTCAACAATGCAATTACAAACCAAATACAACATCAAAAAAACAACAAACGAATATAAAAGTTTTAACCTTAAAAAAACCGATATCTAAAAAAAATTAAAAACCGATACATCCTTGAATTACCAGTAGAATCCATGAATCACCGATAGAAACAATAAAAGCCTATCTGAAATAATGAACGTTAAATTAAAGGAATAGTTAAAAGAAATAATAATGTAATCGATGCACTTAGAAATCAACCTAATGTGCGATCGATTTTTTGATACGAATTGTGCGAGATCTATTTTCCAAAATGAATTGTTCAATCAGGAACACGATTTCCAATCAACAGCTACTAATGTCATTGGATTACTGCGATCAATTAGTATGTTTAATTTGAAAATATACAAGTAAAATAATCGCATTTCAATGGCGGCGAGATACAGATTTCTTCAAACGGGAGATAATTGACGACGAAGAAGTAAATAGCGCTCATCATTTAAGGTTATAAAATTATAATTAGTGCAATGTCCAATTAGTGTAATGTCCTTTTGATTAAATTTTTAGTGGGTTGTCCTTATGAATAAAAAAGCCCATAATCTTGTCCTTGTGATTATTTTCTTGTTAAATAAATTTATTTATATAATGTTTATTAATATACCCAATAAATATTAAAAAAATCATAATTCAATATGTATACGACTTTATACTAACAAAAATGGTAAAATTGTTTTTTATCCAATTACGATATAAATCGCATAAAACAACAATAACAAGTTTAATTTTTTATTCGTTTATCATTTAACTTAAAATATCTGTGTTTAAAATGGAAAAATATATTTATCATGCACTGCATTATAGAATTTTGCATTTAACTTAAAATATCTGTATTTAAAATTACCATAATTATTTATAAAACCCACTTTACTTTCTTATACGATTTACGTTTAAGTCCGTATGTTTAAATTAATTATGTAATCTTAAGTTTAAAATAATAAGATAAATGTAATTAAGTGATATACATTAATTCGGTTACTAATGATAATATGAAAATTTCAGTAATACACATCATATCCATATTAATAAAATATGATAAAATTGCATTTTCATTCAATTAAAACACATAAAAGTCACACGACATACAGTATAACATAAATAAAAGAAAATTGTATAAAATGCACTTTTTAAATTTTGAACATGTATTTTCTTTCTCAAAAACATGTTTAAGAAGCACTATTACTTTTAGTTCCAACCAATATGTAAATAACTGAAGTAAAAACAGAAAATATTTTCTCTTTTATGGAAATATATTTGCACTTTAACAAAGAAAAATAAAAAAAATGTTTATAGAAATGTGAGATTATTACAAATTTAATTTTTGAGATAAAACATAAAATAATAGCAAAAAAATATCGAAAAAGTATCAATAAATTCGACATACATTACAAAATTATGTTTTTTAAAGTGAAAACCTCAATATTAAAATTTCCTTAACCTCTTACCGAACCATCTCAATTCTCTTCTAATATTTTATATCTGACTTCATATATTAGACTGAGCCAAGAATCTTAATACTATAATTAAACATAGTAAACTATTAGTTGTTGATGCGTCAAATAAATCATAAAAATACGAAAATTTCAATAATGGCACAACATTCACTTTAACAAAAAAAGTGTGTAAAATTCATTTGGATTTACAAATACATGAACCATATAACCATAATTGTATACGTAAGCAATGATTGCAAATTTAATATATAATTAATCTATAACGATACATGGATGCACTATATTAAAATAGGCTAATTCTATTTGGACACATAATTTTACCTTACATACACCAAATGTTAGGCTAAAAATTTAAACACCGTTTTTTTACTTTGCCTACACCCTGTATGTTCCCATTGTACCCTTAACGTTAGGATGAAGTTAAAATAATCCTAGGACTGTAACTACGGAGAAAAGATGAAAACCTAGTAGACGGGGTGCAGGAAAAAAAATCATTTAACCCAGTCGAGGTGCACGGCCAGCACACAACCTCGCACCGCCGCTGTGTCGACGTCAATTTCGCTATCTGATCTAAAAACCGAAAATAACTAACCTGATCTGCATATTCTGCTCCAAAATTATGATTTTTCCCAGTTTCTGCGTCAAAATGATCAGCGTGTATAAATTCTAACCCTAAATTTTTCTCTTCTTCAACAATTTACATTGCTAAAAGTTTGTATTTTAGTTTCTATCTTTAACTTAATTAATTAGCGTGTTAGGGTTTTAAAAATATATAATTATAATGTATAGTTTACGACTACTATACATTATGGTATTTTTATCCATAATTTTTTTAAAAAAAAAAATCCAGTGTGAGAACAGAAAAATTAGGTGTGTAAATAGAACTAGCCATTATAAAGTTCTTATTTTAACTAAAGTGCCTACATTATGAAATTCAATGGTTGCTTACAAAATTCACCTACAATTACATCAATATATTTTGATTAACCACGTAATCTTGATTTTAGTTTATCTAATTAAATTTAATTAATAAATATTCATTAATTCGTCTAATAAATTCTTAAATGTGACGGTTTCAATTTGTATGTCACATTCGTAGTAAAAAAAGGCAGTTAAATTGATTTTTCATTTAAATATAAAGATATATAATTCAGAAAACATAAATAATATATTAGAAAAAGACGGTGGCGGATGCAAGAGAGAGTAAAGCTTTATTATTGCAGAATTATAGTTGTGAGAGGATTGGTCCTTTATTTATACAAGAATTAATAAGAGGGAGTGGGCTTTATAACTTCACCCCACGTGAATATCCCAATGTAAACTAAGACATCTGAACGTTACAAAACTTATATACGGTATCTAAATCCATATCTTATCTTATGTATACGAGAACTTTCCTATATGATAACTTTCCTTTATTACCGCCCCTCAAATTAGGGTTAGGTTTACTTGCCCAAATTTGCTGGAGAAGGAGGAAATCCACCAGGATTTTTTCATTTCACGAACTAATTTTCCAGAGTGAGCCTCAAAGACTGGATAATTAGATATAAGCAAGGCTTTGAGAGAAATTGGTAAGCAGTTGTCGAACGTTAGTGTAGTAACTTTCATTTTTCAGCACTCAAATCGAATTTCAGGTATAAAAGCTTTAACCTTTACTTCGTATTTGGTTTAAACTCTTCGATCCCAAGTTATTCTCTGAATCTATGAAATTTTTTGGCTGAAAGTGATTTATTGAGCATATTGGCCCTCTAATAGTAAGCTGGAATGTGATTAACTTGTAGAATTTTCTTTTGAACTTGCTCTCAAACAAAGTAGATATCAATCTCTATATGTTTTGTTCGATTGTGCTGAATCGGGTCTGTAGTCATGTAGATTGTACTTAAGTTATCACACCAAATTATTGGATTCATGTTAGATGATAGTTTTAATTCCTTTAGTAATGACTGTAACCATAATACTTCAGCAATAGTACTAGCTACACTCCTATATTCTGCCTCTGTGCTAGATCTTGAAATTGTTATATGCTTTTTAGAGCACCAAGAAATGAGGCTTTCCCTTACATAGATACAGTAACCAGAAATTGATATTCTACCATTTATGTTTGTGGACCAGTCTGCATCTGAGTAGGCTATAATATTTAGATTTTTGCTGCCTTTTAATGATATGCCAAAGTTGATGGTTGCCTTTAAGTATCCGAGTATTCTTTTTACTGCTGCCCAATGCTCACTTCTGGGTTCTTGCAAAAATTAGGACACTTTTTTAACACTGAATGAGATGTCACATCGTATTATAATAGCATATTGTAGTGCTCCTACAACACTCCTGTATTGCTTGGTGTTTGAGATAGCTTCCCCCTTGATTTTTGATAAGTGTTGATTTGATATCGTAGGAGTGAGTTACCCCTTTGCCTCAATGTATTTGTTCTGTTTAGTAATTTTGTGATATACTTTCTTTGGTAGAGATGAACTTCTTTGCTTGATTTCCTTTTTTACTTCTATTCCAAGAAAGTAGGAGAATTTACCCAAGTCTTTTATTGAGAACTGAATATTTAAGTAATCTGTTATTTTTTTGATTTCAGCTTCACTACTACCTGTGATAATTAAGTCAACCACATATATTAATATATAGGTAGTAGAAGATTCACTCATTTTTATGAATAGTGATGTGTCAAATCTGGTAGGTGAATATCCCAGTGTTGTCAAGCTCGCTTTGAGTCTTTCAAACCATACTCCGGGTGCTTGTTTTAGTCCATGGATAGCTATATTTAGTTTACACACTAATTTTGGGATCTATATGTACCCTTGTGGCTGCTGCATGAATATTTATTCATATAGATTCCCATTCAAGAATACATTGTTGACATTTAAGTGCTTGATTTTCTAGTTATAGCTCAATGCTCTGGTTAGTATGAGTCTGATGGTTGAGTGATTCACTACTGGTGAAAAAGTTTCATTGTAGCCAAAACCAAATTCTTGTGTGAACCCCTTTACAGCAAGTCTTGCTTTATATATGTTAATGGATCCATCTGGATTCTTTTTAAGCATGTATGCCCACTTGCACCCAATTATGTTCTTGTTGCTTGGTGGGTTTACTAGTTGCCATGTATTATTGTTCATTAGTGCTTGGTATTATTCGCCGTTGTTATTCTCCATTCTTCATGCTTAACAGCTTGTTGATAACAATTTGGATCTTCTTTAGTAATCACTGCACTATAGGTCGTCGGCTTAACTATGCCTCTCATGGACCTAGTTATCATTGGATGTCCAGTTTGAGCATGTGGTTGTTGAGTTGGTAAGTCATCTTGTCTGTTATTAGTAGATTGAGTACTGTCATTGTTAGTTTGCTCTCTCATTGCTTCAGGTTAGCTGTAATTTGTCTCTGTAGGTGATTGATTAGCGTGGTTAGTTTGTTCTGGTAGATCATTATCAGGTTCCTTGTTGTGGTGGTGGCCTTCAGAATCATTACCAGTAGCCTCATCACCATTCTATTGATGCCACATGTCACAATATTGTGCAGATCAGGTATACTAACCTTTGGATTATATATTTTGGTAGTGGTTTGTATATTTGATCTACTATAAGGAAAAGTGTTTTCCTCAAAAATAACATGTCTGCTTGTAAATATTCTGTCGGACTTGTCTATACATCTAAAACCTTTTTGATTACTACAGTAGCCAATGGATGTGCAAGGTTTAGATCTATAGTCGAGTTTGTGAGTATTATAAGGTCTTAAGTAAGGGAAACATGGGCAACCAAATGTTTTCATACTGTTGTAGTCAGGTTTTATATTAGATAGCTTTTCTAGAGGAGTTATGTCTTGCAGTACTTTAGTGGGCATTCTATTTATTAGATGCACAACATTACTGAAGGCATCAGGCCAAAACTATTCCCTTATTTTCAAGTAATTAGTTAATGGCTTGTACTCTAATCCTCCATCAGATTGTATGATTTTAACTGGACTGCTTACTTGGTTCTCAAACATCTTAATAAAGTTTGTGACAATATTTCTAGTATCAGATTTAGCTTTTAAGAAGTATATCCAGTACATGCATCAACAAAAGATATATAATATTTATACCCATAATCAGAAAATATTGGAGATGGGCCCCAAATGTTAGTGGCAACTAATTGACTAGGTTTGGAATATTCAGTTACAAAATCAGAGAATGGTAATTTGTGGCTTTTTCCCGTCTGACAATAAGTGCACAAATGAGGTAATGTAACGGGAATAAATTTTATTATCATTAAGAATTTTGGTTGCAATACTAGCACAAGGATGACCTAATTTATAATGCCATAGGTCCAAAATGTTTCTAGCTTGACTTTCATCAGTTATATCAGTCAGATTATAGTATGAGTGATCTTTGATAGTAGAATTGTAGTTACTGAGATTGAATTCATAAAGTCCCTTCACAGCATTACCCTGTAGAAGAATTTCCCTAGTTAGTATGTCTCTAACTACACAGTGTTTGGGAAAAAATTCAAAGTATACGTTGTTATCCCTAGCAAATTGAGCACACTAATTAGGTTTTTTTTAATGGTGGGCACTCTTAATAAGTTGCATAAAAATAATTTCCTATTGCAAGTGATGCTACCAGTGCCAATATGTGAAATATTAACACACTTACCATTGCCCACGCTTATAGTTTGATTACCATTGTATTCCTTGTTTCCTAGATTTAGGTTATCCAGATTGTCTGTGATGTGATTGCTGGCTCCTTAGTGTGGGCACCATGATTCACCTTGAATATGATCAACTCTGGCTTGTTCATTCTGATTTCTTGTGTTGTCTGCGTGATTGGTTGGTCCGCCTTGTGTCTGTGCCATGTTAGCAGTATAGTTGGAGTTTCCTTGATTGTGTTGGCTTGATTGTTGAATAGTTTATACTGCATCGAAAGTAGCACTTAATAGCATTATGGCCAATCTTCTCGCAGATTTGATATTTTGGTCGATTGTTGTTGTTGCTCCAACGTCCTCTTCCTCTACCAACTTTGCCTCTGGTGGTGGGGTTGCCTCTCTGAAAGGTTTGTTCACCTCTGTAGTTATTATTTGCCTGATTTCTGTTGTTATCATTATTTTTGTTGACTGCATAATTAACGGTGAAGCCAATTTCTTGAGATTTCTTGCTTTCAAGTCTAGCTTCATGTGCTAGTAGAATTGAGTGAACCTCATATAGGGAAGAGAATTCCTTTTGTGAGGAAATTATGGCTTCGAAAACCTTGTATTCTTTACTTAAGCCATTGAGTATTATTAGGATTTGTTCATAAACTTGCACTTTATGACCAGTTGCTTCTAACATGTCGCAAACAGATTTGATTTTGCTCAAGTACTCTTTCATGGTAATATTATCAATTCAATTCGTAATTTCAATTCCAACGGTTATAATAATGGCGCTCTCTTAAGCAATTTCCTTGCCTTCTCCTTCAAACCCAAAGGCCAATATTTCTGGCGAGCCTCCCTCTGACGATTCTCCTTCTATACCTCCACCCAACACCGAACCTCCAATCTCTCTCCCTCCAGCTCCTCCAGACCCTCTATCTTACAACACCTCATATCCGTCATTGTCGCAAGCACCTGCGATGCAAGAGAAACAACGACAATGGACGTATCTTTTCTAAAACTTACCATGCAATGCAGGAAAATTTAAACATATTGAGATGCATCCAACCTTCAAAGGTGAAGCTATGCAGCATACTGATACTATTTTGGAAGCTAGCACTCAAATTTGGAAGGACGCACTCGTTGGGTTCTTCTTAGATCAGTCGCTTCCTTTCTCAACAGTGGTTCATAAAGTCAATTCGAACTGGAATTTGAAAGGATCCCTCACCATTAAATCTGATGGTATAGTTTTTCTCTTTTAGTTTTCAAACCCGGAGGAAAAGCAAAAGATTTTAATGGGAGATCTATATTAATGAGTAACAAGCTGTTCATTATAAAGCCATACGATCCCCTAGTAAGCAATGTATGTGGATCAGTTAAGGCGGTTCCTGTATGGGTTCAAATTTCAAACATCCCATTATGTTACTGGTCTCATATAGGGATAAACTGGTTATCGTGTAGACTGGGAAAACTCATCTGCATGGATGAGATGACAGAAAAGCTGGAAAGGTTACAATATGCCAAGTGTCTGATCGAAATCAAACCTGATAGCGAACTTGTTGACGACTATTTAGTCACTACGCCTGATGGTAGTACTGAGAGAATCAGGGTCAAATACTTATGGAGACCTATGCTATGTACAAAATGCAAAGTATTTGGGCATATGAAGCCAACCAATGATAGTAGCCAGAACTTTGTGCAACAGTAGGTGATCCATGCTAACAAGAACAATGAATATATTAAGCGCATCGAAAATCAGCAAAGTATTGGCATATCACATCAGAGGAGTATGGTAACAAATAGAGTTCACCATTGGCAGAAGGTCGAGCGCAACAAAAATAGAGTTTTCTTCAAAACCGCTAGAAACAAAAGCACACTTGGTGATTTTATGGGTACTACTAGGAAATCTCAATGGCAAAGAAAGAATGAGGTTCAAGCAAGTAAGGAAGGAAATACATTAGAGGAAGGGGAGATTACGCTCCAAAAAACTCAGAATGTTGGAAAAGTATTAGATAAAGGGAAAACGACTATGTTAGATAATATGGGAGAGAGGCAAGAAATTATCAAGAGGAGTAAGGCAAGTTCAAGTAACCAGTTAGTGAGCTTAAGGGATTTAAGTGAAGAAATAATTACCAATGGAAACATGCATAATGCTGTCAATGTATCCACTGGGAGTCACAATATTGTACAACAATAGGATTTAGATGTACATATGAATAAGGATTGTCAGGAAAAAGTGAACGGTTCCAGCAGCGATTTGAAGGAATTACACAAGCTGACTGCTGACGAACTAGGTAATCTAGACATTGATAATCAGCTTCACCCTTAGATCAAAACCTGTTTCCATTAACGGGTGGCTTACTCACTAGTGGTCAATTAGCTGAGGAGATCATGTCAAGGAAGATACAAGATGTTGACTCTCATGAACTTACTTACCATGAGGAACAAAAGGAAAATGCAACTACATAAACGTCACCCACTTCTAAATATTTGGCTGAGAAGCAAAGTAAAGAAAAGGAACAACTTAATCTATCGCAACTCATGGAGAATAACAAAGTAAATAAGGAAGTAAGCGAAGACAAAGACAAATCACCATCAAGCAGCAATACGTGCAACATATCTCCCCCTCCTAGGCATAGAGATCCTTATGAATCAAAGTAGATTGAAACTGGTAAAAACTTCAAAGACATGCAAGTCAAAGTAAGTTTTAAACTTGACATTCAAAATGTTGTGGAATCCCCCCATACAAAGAACAAATCAGTAGTTCCAGAATCACCCCAGATGTAGATGCGATCTATGGCAAATAGCGCTTGAAACACCCCACCTCCGTTAGGGTCACTCTCAAAGGGAATGCCCTAATTTTGGTGGAGGTTTATAAGTATAAGTCACAGATATACAAGACAGATATAAGAACACATATTTGTAAACAGCGGAAAAAAAACAAACTTTTATTTCATCAAAGCAAATACGTGTTACTAAACATCACCATGATTGTCTTACATCTTTTTCCAAAAACATAACATAACACTTTCATAATCTGTCTTGAGTACATTATTTAAAGAAGCATAAATAAAGCATAGATAAACTGCAAAAGTCCCCATAGTGGATTGTCCAAAGCCATAGTTCAAAACAGGAAAGTCCAAGCAATACATTTCTCTTCTTCAAGCTGGATGTTAAGGTTGGTCAAGCTGCTGTGTTCCCTCCCTGTGGACCTGGGGGGGGGGAACGGAAGAAAAGAAGACGAAAGAAAAGTAGAGTAAGACATAAAGCCTGAGTAAGTCTAGTACTATTTTGTCTATGAATAAAGAACTGGGTATGATAAGTATAAACAAGAAGTGGGCAAGCACTATAAACTTGGTTAAGTTGTCTAGGGTCGAATATGCTATCGTACCCCATGTTAAATCTCTGAACCCATATAAACTAGTTTCCAACTGGCACCCCATAATCAGGGTGATGTGATCCATTCCATGATGATCGGCTCCTACTCGCATAGTTACATGTGTCTTACGGCCCCCGATGTTGTAGTTACCTATGCTGGTCCCACCATGGGGTGTATCAAGTCCCATGGCGGCGGCCCGACACAACCTTAGAATGCACAGGTATGCTACTGGTGTCCAGTGCCTTATTTTTCTGCGCCGGAGTGTGTGCACGCCCGCACCCCGTTAGAACCTACACTGCTACACCACCGCCGTCGATTTGACCTCTTACAATCAGCCCAGTAATCGTGCCCCACCCTGCCTAGTTTCAGGGTATCCTGATACACCTTTTAGGGTTACTGCTGAAAAGGGTCCCCCGTTACTAGGTTTTCTATCTCTAGCCAACATGCTAAGTTGGTTAAGTGTTTTCTAACCTAACCCCCACCAGTCCGTTTAGTTTAGCATGTTCCATTTTGATTAAGTCTTTAGTTCACTTAATCCTAACAATCCTGACTCAGCCTTAATTGTCTTATTAAGGCCCTGACCTCTCACATTAGACAGGTATTGTTGTGGCTGCCTGTTGCCGGTTGGTTCCGGGCAGTCTTACGCCACAACTCAGTCTAACCTCGGGTCCTTATTGGGCTCCATGTTTAACCTCCCACATTGGATAGGTATTGTTGTGACTACTGGACAGCCGGGCGGTTCCGGGCAGGTTTACATCACAACTCAATCCAACCTCGGGTTAAACACATCGTATGTTCTACATTTACATATTTTGTCTTTCTTCTTTATTTATATGTAAATATTTGCGGCCCATTATTAAGTTAATGGTGTAAAGGTCACACCAATCATGGGCCCAACCCATACTTGAACTTGGGCCCTTCTATTTTATATTTTCATTCATTAATTAATTTTAACCCAACGTTATTTTCCCCCGTTTTACACGTCCGTTTATATATATTGGGCTTAGCCTTTTAAAGCCCAATTTAGCCATGCGAAAAGGGGAGGCTTAAAGCGTGATTACATACACAAAGAGGGGAATGTGAGCGCATGAACTTGCAATATGACGTTGGAAATACAAAATAGAAACTGGTGTACTTGCATAGTAGTGACATATACTTTGGTCATAAAGCATAGGTGACATGAACCAAAGCATGTAAACTTATAGTTATGTTAAGAATATCACTATTGACACATAGGCCTAACTACAACATGAACCTATATTTTTATTTAGGCATAATGTCAAACATAAGCATGGCATAAATATCTCTAACATAAGCATGGCATAATGTCAAACATAAGCATGGCATAATATCAAACATAAGCATGGCATAAGTATAGTTAAATTTGTTCACATAACCATGGCATAAATATTTCTAACATGAAATCATGATTTTTACTTTAGTCATGTAAACTTACAAAAAGGGATTTTTGAGCCTAACCTAGCTATGTACCACATATGTCATCATAAAATTCTTGTAAACAAGATAGACTTAATCATGGATTTCAATTATGCCAAATATCATTCATAGCCTAGCCATATTCATAAGTTTGCAAATAGGTTTTCTAGTACAAAAGCATGGCTTAATACATGATGCCCAATTTTCAACATAATTTCATATGGATTATGATAGCCCAAACCTATTCCAATTACTTCATAAAAATGACGTTTGTATAAAAATACACATTATGATGGCATAGTAGCAAAGCCCCAAACTTGCATGAATTTAAATCAACTACATACATGTAGCTTCAACATAAATTACATATTTTGCGAATATCCAAACGTCATACTTGCATAAAACTACCGCATGTAGTTTTTCATAATGAACAACATAATTCAAGAATATCCAAACGTATACAATATTCCAACGCACAAATATGAATTACTTTATCGCCACAAATCGAGTATACATATCTACACAATCATTTGTTCATACCAAAGTAATACTCTACTTACAATGGTTGCGGCGAATTCTCTAATTTAGGAATAAGAAGATGCGGTTTGATTTGATTTGCTTGAATTGCTTTAGGCTTTAGAATTTTCCTCCTAATCTTCTCTCCAATTTGGTGGCTACCCCTAGTCGTTCCTCAGCAACATGGCGGCTTTGTTCTTATTTATGAATGAATAGATTAGGGTTTAGTCTAGGGTCCTTTTTATAGGGTTTATGAATTGATTAGAGCCATCGATGTTGCCTGGATTGATCGCAGCCATTCATTCGCAAGAGAGACCAATTAGAGCCTGCCACCTAGCCCTAATGACAAAGCATACCACAGAAAATCGGCCAAACACAGACCTGGCCAGCCAGGTTGGACTGGGCTCGACCAGGTCGATACCCCTGTCGACAGGGCTGTCGACAGCCCTGTCGACATGGGTAGCCCAGGTCGACAGCCCAGTCGACCTGGGTGGCCTAGGCGGGTGTTTATCCGCCCTGGCCCATTGGGCCCCACTTCGGAATATTTAATTGTTTAATTCTGTTTGAATTCTAAATTTAATTTAAAAACTTCCGAAGGCCATATCTTCTTCATACGGACTCCGTTTTTCGAAAACTCGGACTCTTTTTCGCGTATTTTTCCGAGACGAACGCAATGGCGTATCCCGTTTCCCTTAGTTCTCTGATTTCAAATTAATTATACTTTAATTTGTTAATTTCACAGTTATAGAATTTTCGGGGTGTTACAGCGCTAATAAAAACTTGGTTTCTTTAAATGATGCAAAACATCTGCACTTGGAACATTAGAGGTGCTCATAATGACCTCAAACTGGATCAATGTAAACTGTTGATAAGAAAATACAACTTAAGTGCCCTTGCTATTCTCGAAACAATACTTAATGAAGCTAAGACTAGGACAACAACCAGGTATGTGAATTCTAGCTGGAGCATGTTACACAACTTATCCGATGCAAGATATGGCAGGATCCTTTTGCTCTTTGACCCTTTTATATACAATATCACCACTATCCATTCATCCAACCAGCATATGAATTGTTTCTTATGCCACACTCCCACTGCTTCTTCATTTTACTGCACTTTCGTGTATGCTAGCAACTCTGTAGCAGCTAGAGAATTTTTTTTTTTTACAACTTATTACCTTCCCTTAAGGGACCATGTGTCCCTTAGTTAGTTTGTGGGGATTTTAATACTTCTCTCAAATTAACTGATAGGGTAGGTGGTTCTCCGGTTAGTCTGAATGAAATTAGGCATATCAATGATGTTATATGTAACTTAGATTTAGTTAAAATTAAGGCTATATGCCATGATTTTACTTGGACCAACAGTAAACGTCAAGGCACTAGAACATTTTCAAAAATTAACCATGCTTTTGAAAATTCTAGTGCTCATGACAATTGGCCTACCCTCTATAATGAGCTCTTGTTACCAATTATGTCTGATCACTCACCCCAATTATTGCATCTTAGAGAATGGATTAATGTTAGAAAACCGTGTTTTAAGTTTTTTAATGCCTGGATTCATGAAACTGATTTTAATGAGTTAGTTTTATCCACTTGGCCTGTTAGCTTTTACGGTAACCCAATGTTCACCTTACATAAAAAATTTAAAGCTATGAAAGATGCCTTGAGGCCTTGGGCTAAGAACAGATTTGGTTGTGGTGAACTTCTTTCTACGTTGTGGCTTAACCAACTCAAGCAAACTCAGATCCAAATGCGTAATGATCCGTCGAATAGCGTGCCCCCCCAACTGGAAACTGAGCTGTCTATTAAGCACATTAATGCCCTCCAAACTGAAGCTCAAATGAAGAAACAAAAGTCCAGAATTTTTTGGTTTGAAGACGGTGATTGTAACACGACATACTTCCATGCAGTGTTGAAAGCGAATTAGAAAAGGCAGGACATTCACTCTGTGATTGATTATGATGGTCAGGTACTTTCCAATACGAATGATATTCAAAATGCCTTCGTCCGATATTTTGCGAATCTTTTTGGAAATGAAAATGACCTTTGTCCTCATATCGATGACATCAACCCATATTTTCTTCCAAAAATCAATTCTTAACAAAGCAAAATGTTAATTGCGCTTGTGGTTGATGCTGAAATCAAACAAGTTGTCTTCTCCTTTAGCTATAACTCTTGCGGTGGACCTGACGGGTTCAATGCGAAGTTTTACCGACATTACTGCAGTAATGATGTGTATAAGGCAGTTAAACAATTTTTCCGTAGAGCGAAAATGATGGGTTCCTTTAACAACACTATTATTGCTCTTATTCCTAAAATGAAAAATGCTAACAACGTTAATGCTTACAGGTCGATATCCTATTGTAATACGATTTACAAATGTATTTCGAAAATCTTAGCCACAAGGTTGAAAACGGTCTTACCGCATATAATTTCTTACAACCAAGCTGCTTTTCTGCATAATCGTAGTATTCTTGACAACATTCTTTTAGCTCATGACATAATTAAGGGTTATAATACTAAACACATTTCTCCGCGTGCTATGCTTAAACTCGACATTAAAAAGGCGTTTGACTCGCTTTAGTGGCAATCCATTATTCCTATCTTGAGTTATATGAATTTTCCTCACTTAGTTAATGCTTGAATCTATGAATGTATCAGTTTTGTTCATTAGTCTATGAATGTGAATGGAAATCTTGTTGGGTTCTTTGGTAGTAAGCAAGGCTTGCGACAAGGAGATCCTGTCTCCCTTATTTATTTATAGCTGTCATGCAACTCCTCACGGGCATGCTAAATAACCTAGTTGATGAAAAAAGGTTTACTCTACACCCGAAATGCAATAACCCTAGAATTACTACTTTAATGTTTGTCGGTGACTTGATCGTATTCTGCAAGCCTGATGATACAACTTTGACCAATTTAATGGCTACCCTTGATCAATTTTACCTTATTACTGGTTTAAAAATAAATTATGACAAATCCGAGATCATGATACCGGGAGTTAGTGACACCCGTAAACAACAAATACACACATTAACTGGGCTGAATATGAGTGGTCTTAACTCAACCTATCTCGGTCTACCTTTTGCAACCTCTAGAATTACAATCGCTCAATATCTGTCGCTTTATGGAAAAATAACTAGCAAACTTGAATGCTGGTCTTTTAACTTGCTTAGTCACGCTGGTAGGATCACGCCTGTTAAATCGATTACCACTACTATGCAAGTTTACTGGGCGAGAACTTATTTTCTCCCTCAAAAACTCATATCCATGGTCAAATCGGCCTTTATGAGGTTCATATGGAAGGGCAATATTCACTCTAAGTACTTGGCTCCTATTGCATTCAAAGAACTTGAGAAACCTATTAATAAGGGGGGTCTGGGTATACACAATATGGTTCTTTGGAATCAAGTTGCCTTTATGCAACATATTAATGACATTATATGCAATAAGCACAGCCTTTGGGTTCAATGGTCTACTGAGCATGTCTTAAAAGGTAACTCTTTCTGGACCTTAACTGAGAAGCAAAACTTTAGTTGGTTGTGGTAGAGTTTATTAAAACTCAGATACCAAGCTCTTCAACACTTTAAATACGGGCATATAGCCTTTTCTTATGCTCGTTTCTGCGATGATCCGTGGATTGATTTCGGGTTCATCAATGATACGGCGGTAATATACTTGGAAAAATTGAGCTCTGGTGTCCCGAATAATAGTACTATGCAGGAGTTTTTCGCGAGCTCTAAATTTTGGATGCCATCTTCCGCAAATCAGAATGTCAGGTCCCTTTGGCAGAAGATTTCGACGGCTAACCTTTCCAGCTTCAACAACTCAACCGTCAACTGGAACTTCAAAGGTTATTTGTTTCAAATTAAAAGTATGTATTATGCTTTGTTTGGTGCTTCACATATGTCAACAAGCAGATGGCACAAGGCTGTTTGGCGAGTGGATAACAATGCCAAGGAGAATCTGACTTTGTGGAAGACTACAGCAGGGGCGTTACTCACCAAGGATAAGCTCGCTATATATGTAATGGTTATGGACAGAAGTTGTGTGTTCTGCAATAGTTTCGATGAAAGCATTTTGCACTTGTTCTTTGACTGCTTTGTTATGAACAAGATAGGAGAGAAGCTCCGATTCAACTTGAAGATAATACAACGCACAACACGAGATCTAGTGAATGGGATAGAATCCGCAGCAAAGTTAGAGGCAAACAACTGCATGCAAGAATTTTCTGCTATGTTCTTAAGAAAATAATCAATAATGTATGGCGCCAACGCAATGTGCGTATTTTTGATGCTGCTAGTAGCATGAATAATGGGAAGTGGAAGCAGTTCGTATGGCACGACATCAGGGAAGGACCGAAATACCTCAAATTTACATACGATCCTGGTATTTTGGGCTAAGCACTATGCTTGCTACTATATATATGTGTGTGTTTTTGTTGTAGTCTGTTAGACATTGGTATGCCTTGTCTCAACCTATCTCGGTCTACCTTTTGCAACCTCTAGAACTACCATCGCTCAATATCTGTCGCTTTATGGAAAAATAACTAGCAAACTTGAATGCTGGTCTTTTAACTTGCTTAGTCACGCTGGTAGGATCACGCTTGTTAAATCGGTTACCACTACTATGCAAGTTTACTGGGCGAGAACTTATTTTCTCCCTCATAAACTCATATCCATGGTCAAATCTGCCTTTATGAGGTTCATATGGAAGGGCAATATTCACTCTAAGTACTTGGCTCCTATTGCATTCAAAGAACTTGAGAAACCTATTAATAAGGGGGGTCTGGGTATACACAATATGGTTCTATGGAATCAAGCTGCCTTTATGCAACATATTAATGACATTATATGCAATAAGCACAGCCTTTGGGTTCAATGGTCTACTGAGCATGTCTTAAAAGGTACCTCTTTCTAGACCTTAACTGAGAAGCAAAACTTTAGTTGGCCGTGGTAGAGTTTATTAAAACTCAGATACCAAGCTCTTCAACACTTTAAATACGGGTATATAGCCTTTTCTTATGCTCGTTTCTGGGATGATCCGTGGGTTGATTTCAGGTTCATCAATGATACGGCGATAATATACTAGGAAAAATTGAGCTCTGGTGTCCCGAATAATAGTACTATGCAGGAGTTTTTTGCGAGCTCTAAACTTTGGATGCCATCTTCCGCAAATCAGAATGTCAGGTCCCTTTGGCAGAAGATTTCGACGGCTAACCTTTCCGGCTTCAGCAACTCAACCGTCAACTGGAACTTCAAAGGTTATTTGTTTCAAATTAAAAGTATGTATTATGCTTTGTTTGGTGCTTCACATATGTCAACAAGCAGATGGCACAAGGCTGTTTGACGAGTGGATAACAATGCCAAGGAGAATCTGACTTTGTGGAAGACTACAGCAGGGGCGTTACTCACCAAGGATAAGCTCGCTATATATGTAATGGTTATGGACAGAAGTTGTGTGTTCTGCAATAGGTTCGATGAAAGCATTTTGCACTTGTTCTTTGACTGCTTTGTTACGAACAAGATAGGAGAGAAGCTCTGATTCAACTTGAAGATAATACAACGTACAGCACGAGATCTAGTGAATGGGATAGAATCCGCAGCAAAGTTAGAGGCAAACAACTGCGTGCAAGAATTTTCTGCTATGTTCTTAAGAAAATAATCAATAATGTATGGCGCCAACGCAATGTGCATATTTTTGATGCTGCTAGTAGCATGAATAATGGGAAGTGGAAGCAGTTCGTATGGCACGACATCAGGGAAGGACCGAAATACCTCAAATTTACATACGATCCTGGTATTTTTGGCTAAGCACTATGCTTGCTACTATATATATGTGTGTTTTTGTTGTAGTCTGTTAGACATTGGTATGCCTTGTCTCCTCTGTAGCTCTCTTTTTTGTCGTTGTTTCTATCTTTGTGCACCTTTGTATTCGTCTTTGGTATATCAATAAAATGGTTGGGGGCCATTTAACCCCGATCGGCTTTGCCAAAAAAAATATGATATTTTCTTATCTTTTGATATTTCCTTTTATAAAACATGATTTTGGTTGAGACTGATTGTTGAAGGCTTTTTCTATGGTTGTCCACATTTCATTGGCACTTTTGCAGCCAATCACTTGTGGCAGTAAGCTTTGGTTGATAGAGGATGACAGTCATGAGATGATTAAGCGATCTTGTTTACGATATTTCATGTATTCTTCGTTGTTGAAAATTTTGTTATCTTGATCAGCGATAAACTTTGGAGGAATAGATAGAGTGCCCATGATGAATCCTTCAAGATCCGCTACAACAAAAATACCCTATTACAACGTCCACTTTACAACGGGCATTTTTTTTCCGTTGTAATAGAGAGCTATTACAACGGTCATTTAGGGACCGTTGTAATAGATATCATATACAACGCCCTTTTTACAACGAGCAAATACTGCCCCTTGTAGTAGAGTGTTATTACAACGGCTATTTCGAGCCTATTGTAATAGATGTCAATTTGACAACGTTTGTAGAATGCCCGTTTTAACAGGTGTATGTTTTACAATGGTTTCAAAACTCCCGTTGTAAGAGTGTCAATTTTACAACGCATAATGCTAGTTATAACAGGTGCTAATTTGACAATGATTATAAAATGTTTGTTTTAACCGATGTAAATTTTACAATGGTCATAAAATGTTTGTTGTAATAAATGTTACCAATTTTTGACAATCTATAATTAATAATTATAATACTTTCTTAAAATCAATATTGATCATATTTTATTATTTAATAATTAATCATCTATAA
Organism: Allium sativum; assembly: GCA_030737875.1. Lineage (NCBI taxonomy): Eukaryota > Viridiplantae > Streptophyta > Magnoliopsida > Asparagales > Amaryllidaceae > Allium > Allium sativum. Next base: position 1,012,697,506 of record CM060912.1, on the reverse strand, counting down.
TATTAACTATATGTTACTAATTATTAAATATTATATTATTTATTAATATGTAACATTTATTATTTAATATAATATTATTTTTTAACATGTAAAATTTAATCATTAATAACATTATACTAATATCATAAGGTTCCACATGGTTTTCTTGGTTAGGCAACTTATGGAGAGATACAGGGAGCAAAAGAAAGATCTCCACATGGTTTTTATTGACCTGGAGAAAGCTTATGACAGAGTACCGAGGAGGGTTATGTGGTGGGCGCTAGAAAGGAAGAGAGTGTCATCAAAGTATATTACCCTTATTAAGGATATGTACGAGGGAGTTGTGACTAGTGTTAGGGCATGCGATGGTGAGACCAGAGACTTTCCAATTAACATAGGGTTACATCAAGGTTCGGCTTTGAGCCCCTGTATTTTCGCATTAGTGATCGATGAAATCACAAAAGATATACAAAGGGAGATTCCCTGGTGTATGCTCTTTGCCGATGATGTTGTGCTGATTGATGAAAGTAGAATAGGGGTTAATCGACAACTGGAGTTGTGGAGGGAGACCCTGGAATCAAAGGGTTTCAGTCTTAGCAGAACTAAAACAGAGTATATGAAGTGTGAGTTTAGCGGTGTCAGGTCAGATGACGGAGATGTTACCCTGGCCGGTAGAGTAGTACCCAAGAAGGAATCGTGTCGATACTTAGGATCTATGTTGCAGTTTGATGGTGAGATTGATAAGGATGTTAGTTTTAGAATTCAAGCAAGATGGGTGAAATGGCGACTAGCATCTGGCATTCTCTGTGATCGGAAGATTCCTCAGAAGCTTAAAGGAAAGTTCTATAGGACAGCAATCAGACCTGCAATGTTATATGGTGCAGAATGTTGGCCTACTAAGAGGCAACACGTCCAGAAGATAAGTATAGCAGAGATGTGAATGCTGCGTTGGAGCTGTGGGCATACCAGACGAGATCGGATTAGAAATGAGGATATCCGGGAAAAACTTGGAGTTGCACCTATTGAAGAGAAGTTAGTCCAATACCGCTTGAGATGGTTTGGACATATCCAACGTAGACCATACGATGCACCTGTACGCGCTGGAATTCTAGGTCGCGCCGAAGGCCCAAAGAGAGGTAGAGGTTGACCTAAAATGACATGAGAGGAGATAATAAAGAGAGATTTAAGTAACAAGAGTTTATCGGAAGAGCTGGTAGTTGATAGGAGTGCATGAAAATTGGCAATCCATGTACCAGAACCATAGGTTTATATATATATATATATATATATATATATATATATATATATATACACACACACACACACTCTCTTTATTTCACGTTTACTTAACCTTTTTACTTTTTATTTACTATTTTAGATTTTATTTCACTTTTATTGAACATTTTTACTTATTATTATTATTATTATTTTAAAAAAAACTTTATCAGACGACTTTTTATTTGATTGGTTATTTTAAACATTTTATATATATATATATGTATTATCATCATTATTAATTTTATTTCATTTTAATTTTGGGTTCCATATCTAGCCAACCCCAACTTGTTTGGGATATATGGCTTTGTTGTTGTTGTAATAACATTATACTAATCATTTATAACTTATAATAATTAATGAATATTAATAAATAATCACTAATTACTAATTACTAATAACTATATATAATCGGTATTCCAATAGGCGTAATTTTACTTTCCAATTATTAGTAAGTAATATCGAGTAATTAATATCAAATATATAATAATTTATAATTAATAATAAATATTTATAATTTATGATTAGAAATATTAATATTAAAAATTAAAAATTAATAGGCTTAGTTTTAATTGACTTAGTTTTACTTTTAGAAGTAATAATAGTATAACTGATACAAGAAGGTAGATTTCGATTTTGTATTTTTTAAATTTGGATGCAAAATCAAATATCTACATATATCAGCAATTAAAATTTGTAGTTATAACTATATAAATAATTTGTAAATATAATTAATTTAAATAGTTTTTAATTATTAGTTATATTTTCATAACTAATTTTTAATTGTTAACATTTAATATTTAATAGTTAATTTACATTCTGATAATTAATATTTAATAATTTACCATAGTTTAAAATTTGATGGTCAATGATTATTAAATATCATTGATAACTAATAAATGAGAACAAGTAACAGTTAGTCTTGGAATTAATATACATTTATAATTACTGAGTAATCGATAAATTATATTGGTAACAAATAAGTAATAAATAACAAGTATATGATTACTATATATAACAATGCTAGCTTTAATGTTATATTCAAGAGCCTCCGTTAGCACAGAACTAGGTTAAGAAACAAATTACAAATGTTTCATACATATGGCCCCAGCCCAGCCCGATACAACTTTGACCTCCATATTATAAAATTCCCAAAATGCTAGAACAACCGAAAAGTGATGTAAAAAAGTGCGGCACTTACAGGAGACGTTGGATCACTTCCCCTCCGTGAATCGCTTGATTTTGTGTCGTGTGATTTGAGATTCGGCGATTTTCACCGCAAATAAATCGGTCGATCTAGCATCTTCCATATAATTCCATTCGTTTGTCTTCTCTTCCCAGTTAGGTTTTCCACTTTTTGCCACCTTCATAGTTCATACTATGACCCAAATCTTCTTCCTAATGGTCTGTACCAACTTGATAACTCGCAAATCGACAAGAGGCGAAGCACCTAGACACAGCCGACCCTTTACCAAAGCAGCCAAAGCCCTTGCTTTGGGCCACATCAAAAGCTAGGGCACCATCGATATATGCGTCGCCTATCAAAGAAAAAAAACATGAAGCTAGCGAACACATCTGCAACTATCGAAGTCTCGAATTCCCTGAGGATCAAAGATCGAACTTGAAGCGATGGCAACAGGGAGACAACTCGACTGGCAACCGAGGATTTTTCAATAAAGCTAGGGCACCGGCGCAGCTGCACGGTTCTCCCAGTCCTCACTCGCACATCACAGTAATCACTAATAAGTTGTATCAAGTGATTCAAGATTGTTTATTGGTTTGCTGGTTGATTTTGAGAAGGTATTTCATATTTTTCAATTTTGATTGATTTCGAATTTTACCTCTTTTGATTTTTAATTTTGATCTAATTGTTACATATTTGGAATTGTAATTTGCAACCAAGATGGAGCTTGTTCAGTGTAGATTCTAGTGACAAATTCCTATTCCTTGCGTTCTGGTTTTGATATTGCATACAACGTACCTCTGTTGAGCTTTTAATAACAATCCAATTATACAAATTTGTTTCATGTTCCATAAGTTCAAATTTTGAATTTGCAAACATAGTGTTCTTATATATATATATACGTTAATTTCGTTGATAATCCTTTTGACTTCCATCTTTTTTTCATTTGATTTCTTTCTGTAATCTCACTTTTGGTTCAGATCTGTTACTAATTCCCAGATCTGACCTATAATGAGATGCATCTACGGTTAAATTGCAGATTACTTCAGAAACCTTCAACGAATTCTCGTAATACTTCAGTTTACATCCGTTTTTCACACTTATTGTCAGATCTGAAAATTTTATTTTACTTTTTAATCCCTAATTTGGGCTTCGATCTACATTTTCACGCCAAATTCATATGACCAGGCCTATTATCCCTAATTCTGTTCGTTGAAGGCTTATCCCAGAGTTGCCTTATGCATCTGTGCCTAAAAGGTGATCCACTGTTGATTCAAATATGGCGAAAAGCTGGAGAATAAGACATCCGGAGAATTGGGATCTGACATTGGCGGGCCAAGTGTTAAATCACTTCCGATTCTTCATAACCGTTTCTGCAGTTCTTTCAATGTTTTCGAGATCTGGTATGTTTGGATCTGATAATTACAGCATTTGTGTTGGGTTTTTGAGTTGGGATTGTCTTCGATCTGAAGTCGTATAGGAATATTCGGTTTAATTGGCGATCTGGTATATGGTTTTAGTGAAGCAGTTTGTTCTTCATAGTATAATCTTCAGATTGTTCATGGTGGTGAGATGATTCCATTAATTAAACGTTTTATATACTTAGTCATTTTACTGGATCTATTATAGAAAAGAGGGGACACCGGTTGTTATGGTGGTCTTTTGTTTCGTTACTTCTACAGAAAATGTTCATCTATAGCCTGGATTCAATTCAATAACCTGAATGTTCGACCAGATTTGATTTCCAGTTAATATCAATGGGCAGAGTTAGTTTGTTATGAGGCTTTCCAGTTATGAAATCCACATTTTAATTTGTAGATTCCGGCAATAGGAGTGATTCATAGGTGTCCATGAATCCTCAACCAAACCCAGTGTGCGAAATTGTATATTTTTTTGGGAATTCATTTGACTATGCTCATGGGATTTATTGCTTCATCTCTTTTTTATTTTGGATGTCTTTTGCGGAAATCTGGTGATGAGCAGTTAGCAAAACATGAAGGAGGTATGGATGAATACACATATATGTTCAGATCTGGCAATATGGTTGCCATTATGGAAGTGCTCATGAGAATTTGAAGAGGGGCTTTCAAAATCATCATGTGAAGAACAACGTGCTACCTTTTGATGGTATTCTGTAAAAGATGTTATGGTTTGATGATTGGTGAATAAGCGGAGTCTTTGGCTCGCAAGAGGTGCTGAGAGTTTGCACGCTATGTTTAGGTTTCCTTTTTACTTGTTGTTTTGTTTAGTGTTTGGTTTATGTTCGTATAGGTTAGTATGCTAACCTTTTTCTATGTACTGTTTTTCTAGTAAATAATAAAGTGAACCAATTTTCAAATATATATATATATATCAATGATTCAATTTTGATTCAGATTCTGTATGTTCTAATTTTGAATAAGTTAATTGTATAATATGGATTGATTTGTATAGTAAGGGTCATATCAAAATTGGTAGATTTAATTTGTTATTTGAAAAGTATAATAAACAATGACTTGATTGTAATAAATGAATTCTTCAATGGTTATTTCATATGAAATTTATTCATAACCAATTAAATTTGTTTTCGTAGAAATTTGTAGTTAATATTTTTAGTCGAATCTATTAGTTAAAAAGAATTTTAACTTCAAATCATCATGGTAAATATATGTGATAATTTGTAATTAATAGATTAGGCTTTCATGCTTAATTTTTTTTAATATTTATTAATATACAATATCATCAATGTTTTATACTGTTTATTATTTACAAATGAGAGTGAGTTATTAATATACAATATCATCTATGTTTTGTACTGTTTGTTATTTATAAGTGAGAGTAAGTTAATAATATTTATTAATATACTGTTTATTATAAATATATGTTTTATACTGTTTGTTATTTATTAGTATACAATATCATCAATTTTTTATACTATTTTTTTAATTTATAATGTTTTATATTGTTTATTAATATACAATATCATTAATGCTTAAATTTTAACAAAGGATTCAGCTTGTTAGGAGAATTACCAGCGAGAGTAAGTTATTTATTAGTGAAATTTGTGAATTCTATTTCTCTTAGTTTTTAATTTTGATGTTGGTGTGATGATTTTGTAAGGGTTACACAGGATAAAGGCCGCCACTTTAAGCTTCTTGCAGAGAGGCTCAAGGAGCTCGGATCCTTTTATGGGGCTTTTCCTGCACATGATGGTTTTTGGGACTCTGCCATCTGGACTAAGGATGATCTTCTTGCTATGCTTTCTATTGAGCATTGCGTTCCCGAGGCAGGAGGACTGGTCGTTCTGCCCATATGGGGCTATTGAGCATTTCTACCATGCATCTGCAGTTGTATTAGAAAGAGCATATTCAATCAAGGGTAATATTATCTAAACCGCATATTTTTTACGATTTGTAGTTTATCTAAGTAGAGTTGAGTTGGTTTATTATCTGCTTTTGTTTAGGAATTTACTAATTGTGCAAAAGTAGCCAAATGCATAATTTAAGCACACAAAAAAACAACATTGAATCACCGAATACAAAATGTCTAGTTCTATATAATGTTTTATCCAATAAATTAAAGCATCCTAGTACCAAATTGGATACACTGATGGTGGGCTCCAGGACAAGAAATGGTGAACATTTTTGTCAGCTTCCAAAACAAAATACAAAATGTAAAATACTTGTTCACGTCTAAATTTTGGGTGTTTTCATTGTTCATTATTAGCAGCATTCCTCTTTAGTGAGCAAATAGCTACTTATAAGGAAAAGGAGAAAACTAAGAAACATTATTCGATTAGAATATCAACCATGCAGAATGAATGATGTAGCACTCTCGCAATGTAAACACGAGCCACAAAATTCTGTCACTTAATTTACCAACACTCAATCTTATACTCATTTCTGAGCATATATACACACGCCAGCTTTGAAATATAACAAAGGGGAAAGAAGGAGGAGCTGGACGATTTTTTCCATGTTTTATGCTCGAGGTTCATGCATTATCAACTTAGTTTTTTTGGTTTCTCTTGTTTGTTTTATGTAAATAACATGTACTTCTTTGTTGTATTTCGGCTACAGGATTAACATATTGTATCACTGAGCTACAGAGATTTTCCATTTTATTTTTATTTTTAACAGTTTTTAAATATTCTCAATGAAAGATTGCAGATTGTTTGTTAAAATTTAAAGAATACAGCAGTACAAAAGCATGTTAGGATTTTGAAGTCTGGCCTTTGAGAAAATGTCAAGCTGGTTTCCTGTACCCTGATCTTCCTTCTGCTATAATTTTTGAAATGATGAAGCCCAGCAAGTTAGATATTGCTTCAACTCAGTCCCTATTGATTGTTTTAGACCTGAAAATGCTGGTCTGTAGAAACCATTCAAGATTTTTGAAAAAGTAAAGAAAGAAATAGATCAAAGCTTGAAAGTGGCCTGAGCGAATTTGATTGCGGTTGCTGGAGCTGAAGCGGTTGAATAGCGTGGAGGTCCAGCAATTCCAGTTCGATTGGTCGGATAGATGCAAGCACATAAGAACTGGTTGCATTATCTGGAGCACACATATTGGGAAGCAAAGATTTTGGAAATCCCATTGAATTCGATAATACCTACTTAAAAATACTATTTGAAAGACCATGTGACTGTGTACGTGTATATGAGTGAATAAGTGGTAGTGAGGAGTCAATGTATACGAGTGAAATGCGGTGAGGAGTCAATGTAAACGAGTGAAATGTAGTGAGGAATTGTATGTACAAGTGATTGGGTGAACAGAGGGGAAACACTATGTGTACTATTTGAAATGTAATAAATATATATTTAAATAAATATTTGTTTAAAAATAATTTTGAATTAAATATTCAATTCTTGTAAATATTATTAATAATATGTGTAGTATTCAAATCCATTGCAACTTTCCGCATTTTACAACAGGCATTAATTGTTGTTATAGAAGATATTACAACGGTCAATACCTGTTGCAAAAAATATTACAACGGGCTGATATTCTATTGAAGGAACATACAACAACAGCATAAGACCGTTATAAAAAGTCTATTACAACCGCTTGTTACCATGTTCATTGCCCGTTGTAAAAGATGACATATTACAACATGGCCTAATACAGCGGGAGGGCTGGTTGCTGTAAAACCCCTATTACAGCAGGCATTGCCCATTGTAATTGATCTGTTTTGTTGTAGTGATCATACCCTTGAATTGCAGTTTCGTTTTGCAGTTTCCACAGTAAGTAGTTGTTTTCACCTAATTGCACTGTAATTAGTTGTGATTGTGGGCTAATTACTACTATTTGGCGAGTTTGCCTACCATAATTAGGCTTTCAATCGTTCTAGTGGCATTGTCAGAAGCTGATGAAGCAGTGTCATTGGCCTTGATGACCAGTCGATGGATCAACCAGAGAGATGATCAGAATTTCAGGGATTATAGCAGAGATGTTGTTGCAACCAGAATTGACCAAGGTGATGAAGGTGAATTCTGATTGGTCTGCTGGCTGGGCACATCGATTTCTGAGATGATTCTTGGTTCTTTGAATTGACTTTGTGGTTGACAGATTCAATTGATTCCTGATAATGATATGAAGCCCCTTAATTAATTCTTGGCAAGGCAGATTAGTTGCAGCCGAATTGGTGAGGATGGCAAGGCAAGAATTATCATTATATAGACTTTCTCTAATGATGAAGTTTAATCTAAGGAGAAAGTCTACTTAACATTCTTTCGAGTTTGCAGAAGATGGATCGGTGGCTGTTAAGCATAGCAGTGGTGCTCTGATACCATACTAGAAAAGGACGGCGGCAGATGCAAGAGAGAATAAAGCTTTATTATTGCAGAATTATAATTGTGAGAGACACAAATATTGTAAAGAGTGGTCCTCTATTTATACAAGAATTAATAAGAGGGAGTAGGCTTTATAACTTCAGCCCGTGTGAATAGACCAATGTAAACTAAGGTATGTAAACGTTACAAAAGTTATATACAAAAACTAAATCTAATTATATCTTATCTTCTGTATACGAGAACTTTCCTATATGGTAACTTTCCTTTATTATAATATATATATATGAATAATATTAACAAAACTAGTTTATTATACGGGATAATTCACTATGTTAGCCTTGTTTTTAAAGTTTATAACACAAACAGACTTGTTTGAAAAGTAATTACAGAAATAGACCCGTTTTGAAATAACGAAGGCGCCTTTTCAAAACGCGCACAAAGGTGAGTTTTCAAAATTCGCCCGTATACTTTGTGTTTTTAAATTCCAAAGTGACTTTCTTGAAATTTGATTTGAACAAAACTCAATAAATATGATATGAAATTTCCATTTTTATGTTCCATTACTAAAATATAGTTCTATAGATTCGAACGTTTTGTGTTTAAATGAAATCTGACGTATAACGATTCCTGTATATTCGAATGAAGCTGTAAACGTTAAACAACGAACTACCACGACATTTAAATAGTATATATAGCTTAACTAAACAACATAAAACAAATACCAAATTCTAATATTCAAATATAAGAGAGACACATAGTTCGGTTAAGGACATATAATTTAAAAACATAAGAAATACAGATGCTACCAAACTACATCTCACGTTCATGCTCTTGGGATACAACGTATGCTACAGCGTAAAATAGTACGCCACCAAACTACATATCACGTTCATGCTCTTGGGATGTGAAGTTGCCTAATCATTACGATTAAACCGCAACTGTTCAATAACATTTTGGAGACATCTAATTTCTTGTTCGAGTTCGTTTGCATATGTTATTCCCCTCGGGCATAGCGGTTCATCTAGCCATTCTGTGCAAGTACATCCATTCGGGTAGAATGGACATTGCTGAATGCGACAGCCAATATTGTTGCCATCTTCTCGAACCACAACTTCTACCGGATAACCGCAGTAGCAACAAATTTGATAAGATTCACCTTCCTGTTCATAAGGAATTGGAGCATGTGGTACTTGATAACTAGCAACTTCTTGTCGTGGTATAACGACTGACTGTTCATACTTGTGTTGAACATTTGGTACTTGGGCTTGATGTGGAGGTTGGACATTCCGATGTTCAGACGGTGATTCAACCCGAGGTCTCAGTTCGTTTAGGAACTGAAGTTCATCTGCAAGCTGCTGAAGTCGCATCTGTTCATACGCCTGTTCATCAGAGTTTGGAGATGATGGCCAAGACGACATAGTTGTGGTAAAGTACAGAGCAGTTGGAAACAAAGTTGTTGGAGTGAGGTAAGTTGTGAGTAATTCGACAGAGATATATAGCTGCGTAGTGTACAAGTGAATACATGGTAAAACAAATAATGATGTGAACGGTCACTGGTACACTTTGCTTTACGTGTTGCACGACACTGTTTCCTCTGACGTAATACTGTATCGAATCTGCTTTACGTACTGCTTTAACCCTGCACTGACTAGTCGTATCAGGAGAGATTCTTCACTCCTTGGTTTAAGGGATCGTCACATGTACAATGCTTAGTTTGCCTCAAGGCTTACGGTATTTATCAGCAATGTTCGTACTTCCAGCAATTTTAATATTTTGCACTACATAACTGAGAAGTTTATAACAACGACGATTACAACATCAAGAAATGCAAACTACAATCATACGAACTACAACAAAGGAACACACAAACATCAAATTCGAAGTACAATAAAACACATTAAGGTAGTTTCCACATACACCTACCACGGGAATGGGTAAAATCTAGCTCTAGGTGACTGAACTCCACGTTCACACATCGGAGGGTCAATCCACTGCTTAAAGTAACATCAATCAATTTCATTAGGAAAAACCTTGTGCTTCTCGCAGGCTTCACAGCCGAAAAATCGACGACCAGCATTTTTTTCGATTTTCGAAACAACCACGACTGATACTTCTCCACAACGGCAAATAGGGTTGGATTCACCCGGATCTAGTGGCTCGACAACGCGCCCTGCAACTACCCTTTCTTTTCCAGGTCATTGATTTACTACCGATTCATCGTCATTTTCCCATTTGTCCATGGTGGAGCCTACACTTTCTTTTCCTTGTTTCGACATGGTGAAAGAGGAAGGAGGCGGCGGTTGGAAGAAAAGAAATTGCGAACGAGGGTTTAGCCGGATTCATAGAAGCCGCTATATATAGCGAAAAATCTGGTCGTCCCCAACCACATGTATTTTAAACATTTCACTACACAAAAACAGGGTCGTCCCCATCCACATGAGCATTATTGTTGACAAATGCCTAGGAACTCGCAGCATGTCAGACCAAAATATATATAGTATGGTTACAGTGACAATTGCATAGTGTACAGTGGAGATTCTGTATCATGGCTACAGTGGAGATTCTCTATCATGGCTACTCTTATCAGGACAATTGTATCATGCTTCAGTCCCAAAATGTATATAGTATGGTTACAGTGTAAATTCTCTATCACGGCTACAGTGGACAGTGACAATTGCATAGTGTACAGTGGAGATTCTCTATCACGGTCCCATGCTTCAGTCCCATACTGGCTACTCTTATCAGGAGGGATGTCACTCATTGATTTATGGGTCGTCACATGCTTTAAACCAGCCTCTCTTCCTCTCTCCCTTATTAAAGACCAACCAACCTCTCTTCATCACTCCCTGGTTTTTTGTAGAGTAGTTCACTGTCACAATGGCTAACTGGGCATACGACAATGATACCGTGGTTCAAAAGTATGATGAGTACGAACGGGGTAAACAACCTACAGAAGATGTCGAATTTGTGCCCGAAACGTAAATGAGAATCCAAGTAGATGCTGCAGAGGTCAAGTCTGAACTTTTTAGTGCAACGCAACCAAATGTTGTAGTCCAGCGCATCGGGCCGGTTCAAAAATCCCTCAATGCTCAGTTGAGGGAAGTTCTTTCTCGACAGAACCCTGATAGGTCAAGCTCCAGCATGACGGGTCGTTCAGTCCTTTGCTATTGCGGAGTCGAATGTAATGTTCTTGTTTCTAAAAGTCAAACGAATGCAGGTCGTCGCTATTATGGTTGCAAAGCATACATTCGTGCACAGAATCGCCAAAGGTTGCAGAGTTGTAATATTTTCATGGTACGATTCACCTTTAACAGAGAGAGGTGTCCAGTACGCACTTGAGATGCAAGCTGAGGTCGCTTGGAAAGAATGAATGCAGCAATTAAAAATGAAATGCTTCATGGGTGCCACGGTTCATTACGAAGTTATGGGTCGTAGTTACGTTGTATTAGGTTGTGGTTATGTTGTATCGTTGGGTCTAAGTTATGTTGTATTGTTGGGTCTAAGTTATGTTGGGTCTTATTTATTTTGGGTCTAAGTTATGTTCGGTCTTATTTATATTGTACTGGATCGTACTAATATGTTTTTATCGAATTAGATGAACGCGGTTTGTATGATGTATGTTGTTCTTGTCTAAAAATGTTTGATCTGCTTAAAATAGTATTTAAAGAGTTCAAAACCGAATGCGAGTTTTCAAAACTCGCCTTCGGACTACCCAAACTAAAACAGGTCTATATATGTAATTATGTTGGAAACATGACTAAATCTGTAGTAAGTTTCAAAAACAGTTCTACGTGAGCTTTGGCACCAACTTGTATTTTATTGGCCATGGGGAAGGGTGTTTTGCCCTTTCGTCTGCCGCCTCTAACTCCCTTTCATCTCTTCCACGTTCGCTTTCATCTACTCTTCTTTCTAATTCAACTCACCTCCTTTTTTCCCTAGCTATCTCCCATGTCCATAGAATCAAGCTCATCCCTTATCCACCTCTCCTCTCTGCTATTATTTCAACTTCAGATATGAAAGTCTACTCAGCCATCGCTTCATCAACTAATGCTCTTGAGCCCCGTTTTCGGGTTTGCTGGTTCAACAGGTCAGTTATTTGGTGCTATCACTGTTTGTTTCAATCAGATTTGAACGTCCTCTCGAGGATAGGTTGATATGCAAGCTCTTATGCTCTTTTTCTAACCCTTGTGGGTCGGCTCCCAGTCCTATATACATCTCTGACAAAGTATATCACGATGATGATGCTCTTGGGCCCTCTGCAGTGCCTAACTTGTTGGCATCGACAGCTTACTCTATAAGTACTTTCAAAAACCAGTTCCTATGCCTACTCTTTGAGTTTGGGATAGGAATAGAATGATTTTCTCGTTGCTTGGTTTGTGTCTTTCTCTTGGTGGTTGTCTTATCTTCGGTGTTGGGTTTTTGCTCTGGTACGACTAATTAGTCGTTGCATTTTTTCTATATTCATTTGTCCTTGTTATTATTTGGTGATGGAATTTTTTGATTGGATTGTGGTGTTCGAGTTTGTGTAAGTGATGGCCTTGACGTGTATCAGCCATTACATATTTACATGTGGTTATGTCTGGCATTGTTGTTGATAGTGCTGGTTGTTGTTCTTCATTTGATGGGTTGGTTTGTGTTTTTCCTCGCTTGCTGCCTCGGCGTACGCCAAAGCATCGGAGGTTGTCAGCTGTTGTCGGGGTCAAGCACTTTCTTGTCAATTTGCGTCCTCTGCCTATTGCCAACTTTGAGATTCTTGTCAAGTTCCATGTTGGTATCATGCCACTAGGTTATCTCACTTATGTGCTTCTCCCCCTTTTGAAGCATAATACCGCTCTACGTTATGCCAACTTTCAGAAGGCTCACTATTCAGAAGGTGTTTGTGCTGTTGTGTTGTCGTTTACAGGCTGTGTAAAATTCTTTTGGTCAAAAGCTGGTGTACTTGTAACTGAAGCAGGTGATATGTCGAGGTCCTAGTTTTGCTAGGTACTAATGCTTGCATTTTGATGTTGTTCACTTCGGCTTTGTTTCTGATGTTCGGTCTTGCATGTTATTTGTTGTTTGACCTGTCCTTCTGTTATTTGTATGCTTGTCTGTTGTAAATTAACTCTCTGCGTAGAGTAAGTAATCTTTGTAGTCTAGAATTTTTTTGTTGTCTACCTCATGATCTATAAACTAGAATAGTTGAAGTGGTCGGTCCACTATAAAAAACAAATTATAGTAGGTTGGCGACATGTCAATCTCATGTTCTTTCCTTTCGTAATTATTATTTGTTATAATAGTAAAGTGTTACAGCTCACTATAAAAACAGGTCGGCTTTGACAAAAAATTAGTTTATTATTTGTTTATCTTAAAAAAATTATCTACATTGAAGAATTTTATTTTTAACTTTATACATCCATATTTTGACATTTCTACAATTATGTACAACTCATCGACTGTTTCTGAATCTTTTTATGTTTATATCTATATATTTAAATTTCTTATGAAATTTTAAATTTGAATCATTTCAATAATCTATATATTAACCGTATATGCATACAGACGTAATAATAACGGCAATAATTAAAAATTATGTTTAACTATGTAGATATATAGATCACATACGTACATTTGTGTACATAAACAATAATAATAAAGTTAATATGTAAAGTTATTATAATCAGTTATGTAGATAAACAATAAATTTATCATAGGTAATGTAAAAAAAAATATTTCTAATGTCAAATAGCTAAGCATTAAAATATCTATAAAAAAATTCTTACAAAATCCTTGTCAATGTATTCATATTATTTATTTTTAAGTCGATATATTTTAACTAATTACATAATTTTTAATTTAACATATACAAAAGAAATAAGTTAAATATTTTTTGTTAATTCTTCCAAAATAATTATAATACGTCAATTTCAACAAGAATACTTGTTCATAGTAGTAATTAAGAACAATAAAATATTGTTTTGCTTCAAAGAAATATTAGTTACGTAACACATAACATATATAAAACACCAACAACAACAACAAGAAGTTATAGGTAATTTTTATTCTAATCCACGGTTTTAATAAGTTAATCCACCATTTTACTATAATAAGTTAATCCACAACTATTTTGTAAGTTAATCCACAAGTGGATTAACTTAAAGATTTCACTCTATTATATAGCTAACAATCGATTTTGTGCTTCTTCTTTCACAATTCTGCGCTATTTCACAATTATTTATGTTGAATTGTCCCTCCCGTTTGATAAAGTAGTAACAAATAAATATGTGTTAAAAATAGAGTTGATAGCACTTGAATCCAGCAAAGAAGCAATCAATTAGATACAATTAGTTCATTAATTATATCTTAACATGATTAGACATGATATCGTAGTAGATGATTATGAAAATAAAAACTAAAATCAAGATTCAAGTAGAGGAGTTTGCATCAAATGTTTTTAAATAGCTTAATATTTTGAAGATACATCACCAATTGCACCAGGCAACAACAATAAATACGAACTAAAATCAAATTCAAGATCTACATATCAGACAAACAACAGTAACGAAACAATACTAACAAATCAATAAAAGAGAAAATTGTATATTATAATTGTTTGAGCGTATAACTACTTAGGGGGTCTAGATAGTGAATGCTATCCAAACATCCTATACTCCTATTACAATATTTGAATAAAATGATATTCTACTAATGTACAAATTTTCAAGATTTCAGAAAATAACTAACTACAATTATATATGATAATGGTGATATTAAAAAGAATGCAATTATGTGCACAATTAATCAACTTCAAAATAAAAATAAACAAACTACTTATTGTTATTACGTTGAATTACTCCACTTAAGCTTGGATTTAGATGTTAGGATTCCAGAAATAATAAGACGACGGAAAACACTGAGAAGAAGACTGAGAAGAAGAGAAAATAAGTACGTTTTTTTGTATGGATACACTGATTAAAATCTAAATTTTAGTAAAAGTCAATGATCCTATTTTAATAGGGTGGATTAACTTACTAATATTGCGGATTACAATAAAAATTACCGAAGTTATATTATATTTATGTTGTCGTATTCATCGTATATCATATAATAAAGTTCCAATTTTAACATTAAAATTTTAAAAATTAAAATTTATAACATTATCGTGTGCAACGCACGGGTTACAAACTAGTATTATTCGAAAGGGGAACTCATATACATTCATTCTGCATATATCTTTTTACATGTGCAAACTAATGACGAAGTTAGCTCATACATTTTGAGATAATTTATCTTACCAATCATTGATTTTTTTTTATTTTTTTTATTTATGTATATTTGAAATCTAAAGAAGTCGTTTTAAAGAACCAACAAATTTCGTGGAAAACCCAGATGCAATTATACAACAATTAGGCTGTGTGAAGTAGTTTTTAGGATTGTATTTTTATTTGTCATTGTAGATCTCTACAAATCATAAAATTTATTACAATCCTGTTTTAAGTGGAGTTTCTTACATTACAATTCAATTCTTAAACTCAAACTCAAAACAATAGTAAAACCACAATTGGAAAAACTAATCCAATCCATGTTGAAACAGAGATATATCAATATATTTATTGGAATGTACAACTCCCATTTGATGTTTTCTACTGGATATGAAACATAGGTGAAAATCAAGTTTTATATATGTCTTATGTAGAAACCCAAAAAAAATCAATAAGCTAATTATTAATATTGAAACAAAAGTCAACGACTTGTATTATTAGAAATTCAATTATTATTTAATAATTTTAATGGTGCAAAACTTGACAATAAATGTAAATAATTGGGACATCTAGTAGATTTAATATTGTTTAAAAAATTGCTTGGATTTCTTGCAATGGATATTGGGTCCAACCAATTAACCATCCAACAATAATGACCATTATTGCACTAGCTTGAAAATAGTTGGTCCGACCGCCATACATAAGTAACTTAGCTGTATATAACTCGATTTGTATTCATAATGATGCTAAATGATACTCTCCCGTGTGGTGCTTAACTCGATTTGATTATGAGCCACTACAAATATAAGATGGGCCTGACCTCCTTGCACAGGTCTTCGGTTTTCATGACCCCATGCCTTGACTCGAGGAAAGAATAAGGATAAAGTTGGGTCCAATGTCAGATAAGTTATATTACGGAAGTACTCGTAGTACCAGTACTGTAAAACCTACCAAAAATCTGTACGTAGATGTCTCCCTAACAATACACTGATGGTCTAAGGAGCGATATAGATGTGCTAGGACTAGAGTCCCCTTGTCATATAAAACTGGACTATCAAATGTCAAATCTGCAACAGTTGCTACATGTTTAACCGGTAACGTGTTTGATGGGTTTGAAAACAATAAGTTTCCCATCAAATATAGAATAAATAACTGTGCTATCTCCAATAGGTGACCTTCTTCACCATGTACATTGATTAAGTTTTGGATTGTCAGTCTAGTGTAACTAACTTGCAACTGTAATACAGAAGTCAACATGCTGTGGGAGTCAAAATGAGGCAACAGAGATGACAAGATGTTAGAGCGTTAATAACGCTTATCGTAAGGTAACGTCCCACCTAATCCTACCAAAACCGGTAAACACAGTAACGTCTAAAGGGGAGAAACCTAACTCTCCAAACCCAAAATGAAACTTATGGGTGGTCTTCCACCAACAGGAGGCTAATGCCTCAATCAACTAAACAGCCAAATCAAAAAAGGTTTGTTATACCTAAAAATTAATTTATGGTTAAATGAAGCTATTTTAAAATATGAAATAATTTGATGATAGTTAAGTGTCCCACATCACTGAGAAATGTATGTATAATTACATCTCTTCTTGCCGTATAGCTTGTCGTATAGCTTGTCGTATAGCTTTGCTTCCCGTATAGCTTGTCGTTGTCTAATTACATCTCTTCTTGCCGGAGGAGCGACATTTTCTTCAAATGAAACATTTTCTTCTTGTGCTAGTATATTTCCCACGCTGCAACTTCCGCTGCTTCGCCTTACTCTCCAAGCTCTTCTCATTTTTTTTAATGGTTTGCTAAAATTGGAGGAGGGAAGGAGGAAGGAGAAGAGAGGAGATGAGGTTGTGGGAATGGAGTTCCATAGCCGGCTATAGACGCTAAACATAGTCGGCTTTTATAGGGCTGGATATGCCTACAGTATGGATCATAATGCACATCGTGGTGTGGATTACGATTCAATGGCTGTAGATCGTAATCCACACCATTTTCTCAGCTGACTATATAAAAGCCAGCTAAGGAAACACAACAACATCATATTGGGGTTGTTGTGTTTTCTTACATTGGGGGGTCAACAGACACATATTAGACTCCCAAACCAGTCTCCTATTGGGAATGGTCTACATGGCCTTGAGTCTAACATTAAAACACTATTTTATACTCCTTCATCGCTCCCTCACTTCTTCTTCTAGTGTATTTTCTCTGAAAAAATTAAATAGATAAAAATAAAAAGATAAATAAGATTGAAAGAGAGGATTCACAAAGAGAGAAATGCTAAGGGAAGCCTGTACTGATAGAGCTTAGGCTTCTAGGTATGTAATGACTTGAAATTTTGAATGTTTTGAACTAGCATAGAGCTCGAAACTTAACGTAAAACTTGATGGTTGAGTATTAATTTAAAATCATTTTGATAATCTCGATTGACTTCGTTAGCTAATTAATATTGATTCTAAATTCATATGTGTAAATTTATGGACATTAATGAATAGTTTAAAATTTGACTGATAATTAAATCGTGTAATAAAATAATATTTTAATATAAAATTACTCATTTGACAAACAGTCCCAGGATTCAACGAAACCAGCTTCCTTGGATCTAGAATTGAAAATTGTTATATGATGTCAAGTTTCACGCCAATTAGAAGTTCGTGTGATCGTGGGAATTAGAAACGCTAGAAAAAATTCAAAAAAAAGGAATACTTTAAACTAAAAAAAAAAGAACACATGCAAACGGATAGCCACGCGTCCCTTACTTTCCTTTTCTTTCCTTGTTAACTTTCTCCAACCCGATTCCCCCTTTTATTTCTTTTATCCTCTCATCATTTCAAAATTCGCGTTCTCTGAGGAAAAAAAAAAAAAAAAAGCTATATAATAGGAAGCTAGGATCTTGGTGTTAGTTCCAATTAGCTCTTCACTTTGTCGATTCAAAGGAGATGCGGTGCAGCTTAAGTGGTGTCTCGATAGTTCTCGTGAGCTATGAAGAGATAGGATTTCGATTTTTTAAATCTGTAAGCCTGAATTGGCAGAGTCGGAGCATGTTTTGGGTTCAGAGAAGGGTTTAGTACCTATTGTCGAAGATTGGAGTGATTCCAAGATGAAATCCGTTGCAGCATTTTTGGCTTGGACGTGCGATAGTGTACATGTTGCATTTTAATCAAATAATGCATGAGTGGTGCGGTTTGCTTTAGCAAGTGGAGATTTTGTTATGGAATTTATCAACGCTTCCGGATGTTCGTTTAGCCGAGGAAGGTGGTGTTTTAGGTGGGTTGAGAGGAGCGGTCATGGAGGTATGGAGAGCTTCAGAAGGTGCATGAGTTTGAAATGTGAGGGAAGAAAATAAGGTTCGGTGATTTAGTTTAAGTTGATTATTTCAACAATTCCTAAAATTGTAAAATAAATTTATAACTCGATTTAGGCCCAAGTCGGTCGTCATCGGATTCGTTGAACTCGTATTGATGTTAGCTACAGTGTGGAATAGAATTGGATGATTTAAGAGCTCATCGGAATTTAGGCTAAAATCAAACTTCATTTGGTTTTAGTTTGAAGTCCAATTTCTTCGACGACATTTCAATCAATGTGGAATATTAGGGTGCATTTAAATTAAACTTTTGAAATAACATATGGAATATTAGGGTGCATTTAAATTTCATGATATATTGTTATATGACTTGTGAACAGGTGACACATACACATATGACATAAATGACACAATATAACTTGCTATGTGATTGGTTGTTATATTCTGATTGTTGTGGGATATTTGTGATGTTTATATTTATTGTATTTTGTTATCACACTTCAAGTTCCCTATGGATTTTGGAAAAATCGCGACGGGTTGAAATGATAAATGTCGGAACGACTGTATAGGTTTGGGGAATAAATTCGAATCGATTTGAGATGCGAGTTGAAATGATATATACCTGTGATTCGAATATGTTTACAAAGGATTGAAATGATATACATATGTATCGCTTGACCTTAGGATAGAAAATTATATACGGACACCGTTATCTATAATTAAAATTATTTTCTATAATTTTATAAGTATGAATCTATTTTGAAATTTAATTTAAATATCTTATTTTGATATTAAGATTTGATATAATTTTAATTTGAACGTATGAATTTAAGTAAATTGATTTAATGAAGAGTTATAACTCGATTTTCTTAATCGAACTTGTTATTTGAAGTAATATTACTTCAGAACTTTTATAAATACATTTTAGATTATAAGATTGATTTTGGTATGTAATCCATGTTTTAAGCTCAAATTATTGTTTAAATTAATTAATGTTAATGTATGAGTCAAAGCTAATTGATTTAACAAGTAACTTTATTTAATTTTAAATTAGATACGTTGTTCTGAAAGTTAGAGATAAATTTGATTAAGGATTTTTAAAAGGTTAAAAATTTAAATTATGATTAAATCTAATAAAATTTGAGTTGATTAACATAAGGATTTTATTAAGTTTAATGGATTCAAATGGAAATTTTAAACCATTAAAGGATCGATTTAAGCGATAAACTTAATATTTGAAATTTGAAGGTTGGTTTAAAGCCAATGAAATGAAATGAATGTAGAAGTCAAATTTCAACCCAAATCGAAGTTAAGGTCACTACTACAGAACAGGCTTTTAACAGCGGTTCAAAAATGTTGTTAAACGTTATGACAACGTTAGTATAAATGTTGCTTAATGACATGCGGTAATTGATGTACAATCTCTAACAGCAAGTTATAAACGCTGTTAATAATAAACTTCTACAGTGTTCAGCCCATGCTGTTAATTGGTTTATGTACGATGTTATATTGTGTTGTTTTTAATTCACAGCAGCATTTTCTCTTTGTTGTTAAAAACTATGCAGGATATTGTTTTACATTTTCGTCAACGTTTATGAGTTATGTTAACAGCGTTTTATTTATGTTGTTTAAAGTTTATTCATTTGTTTTATCAGCAATCTAAAGCCGCTGTTATTTATTTTTCATCAGCAATTTTTAAACGCTATAATAGCTTGTATACCTTTATTCCCTAAATATTTGACAACATGTATTAAACGATGTTGTCTATATATGCTGTTTTACAGCACATCTGCATGTTGTAACTATACACTTTTCAAATATATAATGTAAACTGCATCCATTATAATTTAATCCGATAATATGCATAACACATACGAATCAAACTAAAAACTATAATATAAAAGCATAGCTTTTAATTATTTCCATAAAATAAGTTAAACACAAGTACATGAGCAAAGTTTACATTGATATACATAAACCATCTACATACAACATTAAACAAAGATACATGCTTTAAAAAGTAAGGTCGCATCAAATATTAGTGATAAAACGCACAACCAAATACTTTTCACATGCTAACCACGGCAAAATGAACCCCAAAAGCCTTCATATACATATAAAGATGATAATTAGAAGTTAGTAAATACAAATTTAAAACAACATATCCAACTAATGAATACAAATGTAGATAGTTGTTATGCAGAGTTGGAAAATTGACTATTTTAAGTAATATGCATTTGCGACACACACTCCGCCAATTAATGAATTCAAATGGAGTAATATGCATTTGTGATACTTGTTATATCTCGACACTTATCTCACTATTTGGATTTCTATTTAATTTGTTCCTTGCGTTTAAGCTTTGAAATTTTGTTGCCTTATATATCGGATTGGATGTTGGGCCAAAAATTGCCTATATACATGCATCTGGAACGTCAACGCTCGACATCATGCAAGCAGGGATCCAAATGAGATGGAAGCTACATAAATTCAACATTGTTGAAACTGTGAATATTATGATTTATTTCTTCAGCCAGAACCAACAAATACTGATTTTTATCCCAGATGTTCTTGTTCAATTAGAGCAGAATTTTTCAAATGAAAGTAAACACCTGTTGATAAAACATTTCTCATGAATGAAAGCTTGAAAAGAAAGTTCACCGAAAATTGATGGTAAGCCAAGACTTTGATCATTGAAGCTGAATCATAAACTTAGATGTGCATAAATAATCTGAAACCAAGCCTATAGGTGCACGGCGTGATGTGAAGTGAGGCTGTTGTAGGTGATCAAATGAAATATTCACCGGGGCAATGAGATGATGCCAAACGAAAACTGAAGTGAAGCACCTGAATTGTTGATGTAAAATGAAGTGATACATAGAAACAAGCATCGAGATAAAGTTAACTGATGCATAGCTGTGAATTGGAATGCATACTAAATTGAGGTGGAGATGTTATTGAATTATGAATTAATGACCTGATATGGACTGTGCATTAGCTTGAACATGCCAAGATTTCAATGCTGAAGATTAGATGGATACAAACCGGGATAACGGTTGGACCACATATGCTGAATCTTAACTGGGCTGAAGTAGATTGTAATGACTAGATTGAAGTCTAACACCACTAAATCTATCATTAATGACATCCCAATTAATTCTTGTACCTAAACATATAGCTAGGCAATGTAATTATGTAATACGTACGGACATTATATGGGAACATGTCCATAAAAGGGTTGGACTGAACTTAATATAGATGTGTTCCAGTCATTTTCATGTTCTATAAAACATTTCATTGAACATATTATTAAAGACAACGAACATATTCCCATACTTTTCCAGATCCAAATTTATGTCCTAATTGAGAATCGTGGACCTTGACATGGACCAAACGTATCACAAACAATGGCAGACAATCATATAAAATTGATCTCACTTGAGTGGGTCTGATAAGTAATCATATAAAATTGACCAAAGGTATTACAGACGAAATGAAGGGTGCGCGCGTATTGCTGAGGTTTATGATGACAGATTTACTATGTCCACAAAAATAGACACAAAAAACAGGAGGTTTAATGACTACAAAAGCGAAATAACCAGGTTATTCAAAAATATATTATATGAACAGAAGGTTCGATGACTACAAAACTATGTTAAGCGAAATAAGCAGAAGGTTTGATTACTACACAATCAAATGTTGATTCAAGAAGTTCAGCAACTAACCAAGATATTCAAAAATATAAACCAAACTCAAACACAACATATAGAAGCGAAATGACTCATGCCTCGTCACTACCTATAGTCTCCCTCCGCCCACTGCCTTATACACAGTAGCAATTAAAAACCCATAGGTCATAGGGAGAATACCCAAAACCCCGGTTCAACAACTAAAAAACCCACACTATAATTAGTCTAAGTGATTCTCGGGTTATTTCCAACTCATTCATCTAAGTGATTCTCGGATTATTTCCAACATGATAAACGTTGACACAGCAAAAACCACACAGTAAAGTTTAAAATGATTTACTAGACACAGATATTTACAAGGTTGTATGAAACTTACATAGAAGTTGAATCCGCTCTACCATGTTACCGTCGAACCAATAACGTCTGATAAGCATTCCATGAAAGATGTAGGTCTCCATAGAGGTGCATTCGGAACTTTTACAATATCCACCCAAACTCTTAATGCATTTGGTCCTAGTGGAATAGAATGAACCAAATCATTTGGATTTATTGATGATACAGTGCCTTCAGCGGCTATTTTTCCTTTGCTCTCCACATCAAATAGCTTACACTTGGTATTCACCACGATATTTTCCCTTTGCCATATAAAAAAATGTTACATATTATTGGGTTTTTTATAAATTGATATTAGCAATATAAATATATTACCGTAATAGATGTACGTTGCCCACGGCGGTTGGTGGTGTTGTATTTTCAAAAACCAATTTTGATGTTGGCCAAGCTATTTTCTTGTCGACTGCCTCTCTAATACATATCATACCTACAATGGGCCTCTATAAAAAAACATCTTTCTTTTTTGGATTGTCCACCCATACTATTGCAGCTTCTGGACTAAGAGGAATGCCATTAAAAATCTGATTTGATTCACTTGAGTAAACATATCCCTCGGCAACCAATACTTCCAGCCCAGTCGAACAACTTGCATTTGTTTCTCGTGTTATCAATATTGCTCTATCAAAGAAAAAATTACGGTCATTTAACATTTACAATCAGATATTTCATTTTGTGTTTATGTTTCGGTGCTTGGAAACAAAAAATAGTTGACTATCTAGTCTATTTGTTGATATTTTTTTCATCCTATAATGACATATTTTATGTTGTGTACACCAAACAAAATTTCACATTTATTTAGCGAAAGCATGTTTTGTGTTTAAAAGGATAAATTTACCATTGTCAGTTCTGGAAAGAAGTGATCCACTACATATAAAAAGGCATGTGAATATCATTATAAAAGTGTATTATAGGTACAATATATTGCCATCATGTTCATGATTATATGATAACCTATCAGAATTCCTCACAGATAGTACTGTCATGTACCATTAGGTACTGAATTTGAAAATTAGAAACATACACTCTACTACATAATGCAATTCATTTTTAATACACCAAACTGAAGTGCTTCTTCATTTATCTATAGCCAAACTGAACATCTTATGGTAGGCATGCTTTAAACTAGTAATGGTAAACTACAGTGTTCTTTTGAGAGAGTAAATTTTTTTTAGCACAGCCTGTGGTAATTACACATTCATTTGACTGCTCTTTAATTGCTAACGCATCAAGCATATTTTTGACAAAGACAAAGCACAATACTCTATTCATGCTACATTTAGTCATATTTGTAGAGAGTTTTTTTTTGTTTTTAACATACCTCTTTTTCTTTTGGGAAGTTCTCCCTTATGCGGATAACAACTTTATCAGCTGGTCATGCTACCATCTCATCCTTAGCCTCTTTTATGTATACGGAACCAGGTGAAGGCCTCCACAAAAAAACGTCGCCTTTCATATAATGAACTACTAAAATTTTCATGGCATTCGGGACTAAAGGTACACCATTAAATAGATCTTTTGGATCAACTGACCTAATTTTTCCTTCTGCAACAATCTCGTCATCATTCCCGTGCCAATGAAGTAGACTGCAATTGTAACCTATTTGATTATGTTTACTCTGCAATTAACAAAAACTAAGTAACATAATTATTGATCTAGATATCACATTTTGTATAATTTTTTGACTTTAATATGGTACGTTTTTACCATTTGATATACGCTCTCTTCTCCACAACTTTCTTTACCCTGCCAAATCAATAGCATTGAAAATGTATTAGAGAATTTAAACTTGTGGTGAAGTTTTACCAAACATTATATTATAGTGAGCTTTGCTATAACAACCAGTGACCAAATCTTGTAGTGGATTTTTTTATATTTTCTGTTAACTTTCAATATTGGATAATCTTATTTTCTTAAATTATTTATTATAATACTAAAGTAGGTTTAGATCATATTTTCTGTCAGGTTTAGAAGGTAAGATTTCAATATGGTCAATCAAAAAGATAGGGACGAGCTGTTGTTTTTCAAATTACTTGGTATATTTATTTTCAGATTATATTATGTACAACATACACCACTTTGGATAACCTCATGACATGCATTAAGAGATCAAGTTAATTGGCATACTGTTTTTCAGATTTAAGTAATTGAAGTATGCATTGAGATACTGTTTTTCAAATTTAAGTTATCAAAGTTGGCATTGAGAGAGAGAAATCTATTTACCTTCATAAAAAATAATATGTGCCTTTAGAACTCATTCATTTGAATTTAACTCTCCAAAACTTAAATAATATGTTTAACCAACAATTTGAATTGTCCTATCGAATATGTTATGATGATATAAATTAACCTTTTGTGAAGTTGATAATGTGAATGCATCCATCTTAAAAAGATTTACAACCTGTTAGTCATAATTACAGTCCCAAATATTTGCAAGAATCAACTTTTGCCGGTTGGATGTCCATTTTTCTTTTTATTTATGCCGCAGTTTATAAACAATTTATTTGGTGTTGTTATTCACTTCATTTCAAAAGAAACATTGTCATTTAATAAAAAGTGGAAAATAGACGTAAGAATAAATTTGTATAAAAATCAAGTTTGAAGAACACCAAGTTTTAATTTTAGATTAAAGAAACACTTTGAAAAATTAAACTAAAGAATAATGCTAAAAATAATTTGTATTTTGTATACTGTTAAACTAAATAAAATGCCGGTTATGACTAGTATTTTTGTATAGTGCCAAAACTGAACAAAATGCTTGTTATTTTGTTCAAAGTTTGTTACTTAGGCAAAATTTAAAACTTACTTACATTTAGTCTATTTTTTTAAAAGTCTGCCATTCTTTCTAATTACCTTAATAAAAATTACCAAAATTTATTTTTAATGGTTTGATAAACCATTGCCTAAACATGTTTTAACATGATTTTTAACCATTGCGTCCAACACGCAAAATTAAGAGCATAAATGATTCTTTAGGCGCTCCAATAGTTTACAATTGTATATTTCAGCCTTTCTAACTGATACAAACACTTATTCATTTCTGATAGATGTGCTTTGTGCATTCAAATAACACTTGGATGATCCAATTATATGACACTCATTTGATAAATACAAAGTCAAAAAACAAATTTTTAACCACATGCTTCTCGCACCTCTCAAGCAACAACGCCGTCGTAGAAACAGACCTAATCGAAACGTCGTGTCTTGAAAGCAAAACCATAAAATACGACAAAATAGACTGAAAAACTCCAAGCAATTGCAAATATTGAAAAGAATGACTTTGGTTATTTGTACACGAGTAACACGACCACGGCTGCAAATCACCCAATGTTGTAATCACTTAGTCGCTAGTCTCAACCAATTAAATATTAGACAGATCTCAGTGTATTTTACGAAGCATCATGTTTTTACTATGAGACCCCAAAAGTTTGAAACTAGTTTATTTCTATCTTCCTAGGCTTTATACCATAATTGATGGTTCAACTTGACCACACAGTTGTAATGTCCATTGAATTTAACTCTCCAAAACCTAAATAATAATAAAAAAGCTAGTGTTGAGATCATACCTGATGTTTCATTAACATGTTTTTTATCTTTGATTTGTGACAAAACTGCCTTGGTTATGGTTACACCCCTTCTCGTTCCTTGTAGTCGTCTCGGCCTATCTTGGTCTAACACTAGTGAGAGAGCATCTTCTTTGAACTTGCATGTTGTGCTAGACTCGGATCCATTTTCAACATTTTTTATTTTCTAATACGAAAGTGAACACAAATGATATTTTGTCGATGAGTCATAAATTATGTTTTAAATTATGCTTAAATAAACATTATATGACACTTACAACAATATTTGCAACATGCACGTTCACTGATTCACCATTTTTTCGAGTGCGGGATTTAATCCAAACATTAGATCTAGAAATTGAAGAGGGATCGATACTTTCTTCTTTCTGCATTAAAAGAGACATAACATTAAAATAAACTAATAACCATATTTAATAAATCAGATATTTGTCTCACCAAATCTTCCATTAGTCATGTCATTCCTCGACACTATATGTGTGTGGAATTTTCTTTTCCTTCATGGATTTAAATTTTCACTTTGTAACTAGATTACAAGGTATTAATAAATTTGTTAGTTAGTCTGCATTTTATGTACACTTATATTTCATATAAGAAATTATAAAAATTACGTTATAATTAACTTAAACACCTTACTCGTTTTTGACTCAATAAACTTCTTCCATTCCTCCATACTTGCAATGTTTTCTGGTTTTAATTGAAGTTGCTCCTCCTCGGTTTTTGCTTCTAATAATGTTTTAACGAATTTGCTTTTTGAACACCTTCAAATACATCCCACTTGCTGAAAAGTGGGAGTCTGCTGCCATTCCTCGTCCAATTTGAATCAATCCTGTAACATTTGTCAACTCTAGTTTATGTGTAACATCAAATACATGCAAATAATGCAAATAATCTTACTTTTGCTAAATGAGAAAAGGAAAGAAAATAAAAGCTAAGTGAAATCAGGTGTGACAACAGGATATGATAAATTGAAAATATACTCAGTGCACATGAAAACTCAACCCACATATATACTGAATATACACTGCGATACACATCAAAATGTGAGTGAAGCGAGAAAGACACAGGTTAGTGGACTGGTTGTGTATGATTATTTGCATTGCATTCTAACAGTAGTCCTTGGATATAAGGATCTTGTCTATGGATCGGGCCTGAGCATCATAAGCATTGAGTTTGAGTTGCACCATTAAATAGGACATGCAAACTGAAATGGAAAAGATACATGTTAGAAAATGAACGTATTTTGTAATGGATTAGGAACATAACAAAAAATTAGATGGATGATGCGGTACAGAACAATGTCTACCTTTGTTCTTCATCATTTATTTTTAAAATATTACCAGCATAGTAAACATCATAAACGGATTTTTTTCTTGCAAGGGAAAGTGGTACCCATACAAATTTTATATCAGTGGTATAACACAATATAAACGGATTTTTCTTTTCCATTCAAACATAGAAAATTTGAAACTAATTCGATCCCACTAAACTTTAAAAGTTATGTGAGAAGCATGAATATAATAAACCATTATATATATATATATATATATATATATATATATATTTGTGTGTGCGCGCGCGCGTGTGTGAGATCAGAGCTGGCCCAAGAATTCCGTTGCCCAAGCCCATTTCCTGTTTTCAGAACAAAAAGCGAAAATGCGAGAGCCCAGCCCACTTGCCTGCTTTTAGAACAAAAGTAAAACATTACCCTTCCATCAGGTGGGTTTTGAGCCTGCAACACTCTCCCACTTATGCCACCTGACTTAACACTCATGACTCAACCATGATGCACCTCAAAGTTCTACTATTTTATAAAATATAAGAACTGTTGATAAAGAAACCCAAAAAAAAAAGTGTTGCCCCAGCCCAGTGGGCTGCCCTAGCCCGAGGGTTTGGTGGGCTTCCCTCTGGGCCGGGTCTGTGTGAGATAAATATCAAAATTAGCATTTCCAGTTGTCAGAAACTTAAAAAGCTTGCATTGTCTGCTTACATAACACTCCTTGCTTTGCCTCAAGAAAACTCAATAGGTGAATGAGTGTAAGGTAAACAGATACTTGTAAAGAAAACATAGATTTGCTTACACCAATACTGGTTTTCGTATGATGTATATTTGTACATAAGTGCAATTTTTGGAAGGGTAGGTAACCTGCATGCAAACAGTGGATATGCGCTAATGGTTTAACATGATAACCGAGGGTAAGCAACTACTGAACACATCACATTAGCATCAATGTTAATGATGGAGTGCAGAACTCACTGAAGTTGCAACCCCTTTCACGTAATTACTTAATGTCGTGACAAATAAATTATATAATAGATCCTTAGGCTAAAACTTCTTATATGCAAATAAATAAATTAGTATTTAAATCTTATATGCATCAGTCAATATTCTATAACAGTGTAAATTATATTTGCAAACCATTACTATTCAAACAGTTATATCATCTACTACAGAGTGATATATTCAAAAACTACTTTCAGGTTGCCTAAACGGACAAATTACTATGTAGTATGAAATATTTGACTTACAACAAATTACTTGAACGGATTTCCATAGAACTACTTTCAAATCGTCGCCAAGTTTCCTCCAGTCATCAAATGGTAAATGGAACGTGATCACGGACAAGAGGTCCTAAATAAGATGATAATTTCTCTGACTTTTTTCCAATAGGTACGTCCAATGAATTAAATTCAACTTCAATTCGGTTTGGAACATCCGTAGGAAGTTTCTTCACATTAGTTGGACCTCTAGTCCTCTTTTTCAAAACTTTTCTGCTTCAACAACTTCGATTGCTCTACCCACTTCTGTTGCATTTTCAAGATAGTTCATCAATTTGCACAGTTTTGCATGCAATTGACGTGGTTTCATTTCGAATATCAGTGTTTTCTAAAGGTGGCTCAATATGCTCTCCCATTGCATTTGGCTCGTGGGATGCGTTTTCGAATTCTAAGAGACTTTTTTGATAGCAAGTAAGCTTCTTGTTGGTTGTTTTCGTCTTAACCATTTTCTGCAAATATGACAAAATTTTGAACAAACATAGTTAAAATCACAACAGGTCAAACAATGCATACGGACACCTCAAATGTGACTTAAATATGAATTAGAACTAACCGCAACTGATGTAAACGTTAGTGCATATGAGCTCTTAATTTTATAAAATTTTCAGAATAGCTATCAAAATTTGTTTTGCACAGGGTGACACATGAAGCTTCCTGCACAAACTCAAGGACAAATGGTGTTTACAAAATGAAAGATACATGCTTCCAAAATAGATAGATGATCGTTGCTAGTTTGTGATTGGTTCAAAATAAATGATGTTTGCAGCGGTTGTCTTTAACAGTAATTATCTTTAGCTATTGATAGAACACAGTAATATGTTTTGCATATCAAAATATTCCATCTAATAAATGAATTTCCCTATGTCCAAAGCTGATAGGGTACGAAATGCAGTTTCATGTTAAAACAATATATTACTTTCAGTGGTGAAATTCAAAGTCACGGTATACATTATATAATATAGGCTACTTAAAAAAATGAAGTAGAATAGGCGTGCATAAATCGCCTTTAATTAATCGACGCCAGCTCCATTATGGTAGAAATTTTGCTTCTAACCAAAACAAAAAAGTGACAATGTCATCGGATTAGAGTTCTCCTTTTCAATTTAAAAAAGGTAACAATGCCCCAGTTCAATACTGGCAGATACAGTAATCATCAGTAATGAAGGGATGGATGATAATGATATGTAGCTTATTCAAAATCCATCCATTGCAGTTTCTAAGCATTCAATTAGGCCACACCATGCTTATTCAAGATTGATTATAATGACATATAGCTTTCAAATAACAAGATGAATGGCAGATATTAAGATCAGCCAAAAGAGAATAGAACTAAAAAAGCAAGTAAAAGTTAAATGCAGCAACTAAGCTTGATGCAAGAAAGAAAATAGAAAAACCATTTAGGTCAACAGTAGTAAATACCACAAAATCAGCTATGATGAAGAAAATAAAATGACATGCTACTTGACAACGATAGTGTTGGTATTATGATATACATGAAGTATAAATGACTAAATGCAAGGCTCGGTGAACATGCATATATCGTCATACTAAAAAGCAATACACCCATTTGATTCTTGATTGCAAACTCAAAGTTTTCGGTGGGAAGCACAAGGCGTAATTGCCTTAAAAGCAAGTTCAAGTTGACGACAACTTATGTAGAAACACTACAATAACATAAAACATTAATCAATACCACACTCAATAATAGAACGTCATATGAACAGTTCTACAATTCAACACTTTGAAAAAAAAAAATTAGATTCAACACTTTGAAAAAACTAAGTTTTAAATTCAACGCTTACAATATCAAATTCCAAATCAATAGTTCTACAATTCAACAAAACATAAGACATCAACATTAACTTAAATCTACTCAAGGATGCCTTCGCAGTCCTCTCTAACATAACTAGCATCCTCGATCAAGTCATCCTTAATTTCTTCACAAACTCCTCCAACATTGCTTATTTCTTCAATAAAATCATCAACCTCCAATTCATGTAAATCTCTTGGTGGTGCTTTCATCACAACATACCAATTAGAAGAATCATTTTCTCATGAATAAAAAACTTGTTTCGCTTGAGATACAAGGATAAAAGGGTCTTTCGAAAATGAAACCAGACTTTGATGTAAATTAACAAGAGTGAATCCTTCTTCAACTTTCTTCCCAGTTCCTATGTTTGCCCAGTGACACTTAAAATAGGTATATAAAATGTTAGCGTATTTAATATTCTAATAAAGGGTAGTATAGTCTTTTCTTTTTGTATTTTGCCTATATATAAAGGCCTCTTATGTTATTTCAAGGTTAAGGGTTTCTCTTCTCTTAGCCACCATCTGCTTTGTACTGTTATGGTATAGATGAATAAATGAATTGCTTTAGACCTCTTTATTAGAATTATCATGGTATCAGAGCAAGGTTCTTCTCTATTGGTGATTAATCTTAACCGCCCTCTCTGATCTCTTCCCAAATCCGTCATTCCCTGCACCAATAACTGGCCTAATCCGTTATTCCCTGCACCAGTCCCCAAATTCCCCAAATTCGCTGCACCAATCACTGTACAAAGCCACCGAAGCCATCATTCGTCGTTACCAGCCCAATCCGAAGTACTCAGACCATCGTTCCCACAAATCCGTCGTTCCAGTACCCAAATTATCATCCGTCGTTACCAGCCCAAATTCTCTTCAGTTTCGTTCCAGTACCCAAATCCGTCGTTCCAGTACCCAAATCCGAAGTCTCATCCGCTGTCAGATCTGAAGTCAAGTCCGTCGCCTTACCAGAAGTCTCCTCAATCTCGATCCTACTTGCGATGGCCTTCCAAGCTTGTCTCTGATTTACTTTGGCAATCGAAGGTGTTTAGTCGCGACCTGTTGAGCATTTTCTTG
Organism: Allium sativum; assembly: GCA_030737875.1. Lineage (NCBI taxonomy): Eukaryota > Viridiplantae > Streptophyta > Magnoliopsida > Asparagales > Amaryllidaceae > Allium > Allium sativum. Next base: position 1,012,665,664 of record CM060912.1, on the reverse strand, counting down.
CATAGCGCTGCTAGATCCAGTAAGATAGGAGCTCACTGAAAGGCACCCCTTTTTTTTGGGTATGGATCGCATGCGACGTGCTGGTAATTTCTTACTCACTCTGGTATTTTGGTGGAGATTTTGTACGTATAATTTTCTTACATAATTTTCTGGTGGTTTCGGTGTGGGTAATCGCTTTGGAGGTTGAGCAAGTCTGAAGTGCCTGAGTTTTGTTTGGAGATTTTGTACGTAGGTGATTTCGACTTGGGTAGTGTTTGTAGCTGGTTTCGTTTTGTTGGTTCTTTCTGTCTTTTGAAGTTTGGTGAGGGAGTCACGGTAGTCTGGTTGTGGTTTATCTTGTTTTCTTGTCTGGTTGTGGTTTATCTTGTTGGTGGTGGGAAAGCTATTTGTCCTGTTGAATTCATCCTTGTCAGATTTTCTGGTGTAATCAGCTTGTCAGTGTCATACTATGGCTTTTGAAAAAGGTGGATCGCTCTTGAATACATTAAATCTTGGTTTAGGACTAGGACTAGGATTGGACAGCTTGCCAAATGAACAGAAGTGGAAAGAGCAGCAAATTTTGGAGCTTGAAGTTTATTTGAAGAGAGTTGAGTTGCTAGAAGAGCATATTAAGTCTAAATTGGAAGAGGTTAAATCAAAGTTGACAGTTGAAGTAACTAGAGATGATTCGCTTCAAGCAGATGATAAAAATTATGCCGTATCAGCTTCGTCTCAAATAGGTTTGTCATCTAGTTCGTCAGGTATATCTTCTTCTACCTGGATTTTAGATTCTGGTGCTTCGAATCATATGTCACCTAATCTATCCTCTTTCACTTCTTTGGCTCCTAAAGTTTCTGTGTCTGTCATGAGTGCTAGTGGAACATCTATGCCCGTGCAAGGTGTTGGTTCAGTCATTACACCTTCTGTGTCCTTATCTAATGTCTACCATATTTCTAGACTTTCATTAAATCTTGCTTCTGTTGGTCAAATTTGTGATAATGGCTACGTGGTTTCTTTTTCTTCTTCTGAATGTTATGTTCAGGATCCAAAGTCTTAGAAAGTGATTGGGACCGGTCATAGAGAAGGAGGACTTTATGTATTGGATCAGCTCAAAAATCCTAAGATTTCAGAGATTGCGGCTTCTGTTCCAGGCGTGGATGTTTCGTCTTTTCGTTTGAGTCAGTCATCTTCTATGTTTTATTTGTGGCATTCTCGTCTGGGCCATGTATCTAAGTCTCGATTACAATTCTTAGTGTCTACAGGAGTTTTAGGAGATTTGAAAACTCGTGACATTTCTGATTGTAGCGGTTGTAAACTTGCAAAATTTTCTGCTTTGCCCTTTCCTTAAAGTAATACATTTTCTATTGCACCTTTTGATCTTATTCATTCTGATGTTTGGGGACCATCTCCTGTTTCTACAAAGGGAGGCTCTCGTTATTATGTCTCTTTTATTGATGACTGCACTCGTTATTGTTGGATTTATCTTATGAAAAGTCGCTCAGAATTTTTTGGCATCTATAATGAGTTTCGATCTCTTATCAAAACTCAGCATGCAGCTGTTATTAAATGTTTTAGATGTGATTTAGGAGGTGAATATACTTCTCATGCTTTTAAGGAACTTCTTGCTTTAGATGGGACAATTTATCAGACTTCTTGCACTGATACTCCTGAACAAAATGGGGTTGTTAAAAGGAAACATAGGCATATTCTTGAGACTGCTAGGTCACTTTTATTGTCTGCTAGTGTTCCAAGTGAATTTTAGGGGGAGGCAACACTCTTACCTCTGTTTATTTGATTAATAGAATTCCTACTTCTCATAATTCTGGCTTGTCCCCCTATGAGAAATTGTATGGTTGTCCACCAGATTATTCTTCTCTTCGTGTTTTTGGTTCTACATGCTTTGTTCTTCTTCCTCATGTCCAACGGAGTAAGCTAACTTCACGGTCTGCTATATGTGTTTTTCTTGGTTATGGTGCAGGACAAAAAGGATATCGTTGTTTTGATCCAGTCAGTCATAAGCTATATGTTTCTCGTCATGTTGTTTTTCTTGAACATATTCCTTATTTTACAATTCCTGATCGTACTCACAATATATCTATGTCTGATCTTGTTCATATTGATCCTTTCACTGCTGATGATGATGAGCTACCTCCTGCTGCAAATCCAGACACTTCTATTGACTCCCCAATCACCTTCTGAGACAGTAGATACTAGTGAACGTCGAAATCCTATCCGAAACCGTCAGTCTACTAGACGACCTGATTTTGAATATTCTTGTCTATCCAGTTCATTTTCTTCATTTCTTGCTTTTATACATTGTCTTTCTGAGCCTTCATCCTTCAAAGATGCGGTTCGTGATCCACTTTGGCAACGTGCTATGGCTGAGGAGCTGACTGCTCTTCATCAAACTCATACTTGGGATTTAGTACCTCTTCCTGCAGGAAAACGTGCTATTGGTTCTCATTGGATCTATAAGATTAAAACTAAAGCTGATGGATCTATTGAAAGGTATAAAGCTCGCTTGGTTGCTAAAGGTTATTCTCAAGAATATGGTATGGATTATGAGGAGACTTTTGCTCCTGTTGCAAAAATGACTACAGTTCGAACTCTTATTGCGGCTGCTTTTGTTCGCCACTGGAATATTACTCAAATGGAGGTTAAAAATGCCTTTTTGAATGGAGATCTTCATGAAGAAGTTTATATGGTTCCTCCTCCTGGTATTGATCATCGACCTGGTGAAGTCTGCAAACTTAGGAAAGCTCTTTATGGTCTTAAACAGGCTCCCCGTGCTTGGTTTGAGAAATTTTCTACTGTGATTACTTCTCTTGGTTTTTGCCCGAGTAACCATGACTCCGCTTTGTTTGTCAAGTGTACCTCATCTGGTCGAATTTTGCTTTCTCTTTATGTTGATGATATGATTATTACTGGAGATGATGTTGTTGGGATTAACTTGTTGAAGTCTGAGTTGACTCGAAGTTTTGCTATGAAAGACTTGGGTCCCCTTCGTTACTTCTTGGGTATTGAAGTTGCTTCTTCTCCAAAAGGTTATCTTCTTTCTCAGTCTAAGTATATTTCTGACATTTTTGAGCGTGCTCGTCTCTCAGATAATAAGACTGTTGATACTCCAATTGAGCTTAATGCTCGATACTCTATTTCTGATGGATCTCCATTGCCAGATCCTAATCTTTACAGAACGATTGTTGGAAGTTTGGTTTATCTCACTATCACTCGCCCTGACATTGCATATGTTGTTCACATAGTCAGTCAGTTTGTTACTTCTCCTACTACAGTTCATTGGGCTGCTGTTATTCGCATTTTGAGATATCTCCGTGGCACTCAGTTTCAGACTCTTTTGCTCTCTTCTACTTCATCTTTAGAGTTACGTGCTTATTCTGACGCAGATTGGACTGGTGATCCTACTGATCGCAAATCCGCTACTGGCTTTTGTATTTTTCTAGGAGATTCTCTAATCTCTTGGAAAAGTAAGAAGCAGGATGTTGTATCTCGGTCTTCAACAGAGGCAGAATACCATGCTATGGCTTCTACTACTTGTGAAATTGTTTGGCTGCGATGGTTGCTTGCGGATATGGGTGTTTTCTTGCAGCGACCAACTCCTTTGCACTGTGATAATAAGAGTGCTATTCAGATTGCTCATAACTCATTTTTTCACGAAAGGACCAAGCATATTGAGATTGACTGCCACATTCCTCGCCACCACCTTCAGAATGTCACATTGACATTGCCATTTGTCTCTTCCTCCTTGCAACTTGCAGATTTGTTTACTAAATCTTTGTCACCTTCGCGCTTTCGATTTTTGACTGACAAACTCCCGATGCTCATCGCTGTCGCATCATGAGTTTGAGGGGGGATGTTAGCGTATTTAATATTCTAATAAAGGGTAGTATAGTCTTTTCTTTTTGTATTTTGCCTATATATAAAGGCCTCTTATGTTATTTTAAGGTTAAGGGTTTCTCTTCTCTTAGCCACCATTTGCTTTGCACTGTTATGGTATAGATGAATAAATGAATTGCTTTAGACCTCTTTATTAGAATTATCATAAAAACATTATAATCCAGTAAAATTATATCAGTCAATACTCCATAGTAAGTGACCACATCAACCACTAGAGAAATGTCTTTTGCACTAGCTCTACACATATATATTAGTCGCATCATAGGTTACTCCGTTATTCTGAGTTTCTTCATCAACGTCTTTTGTATGATATCTTTGTCCATTTATAATATATCCTTTTAGGACAATGTAGTATTTTTAGGATCATATGCAATCCATTTTAACATTTCATCATGATCCTTTGAGTCAATAGGTATCTGGAAAAAATATTTACAAGGGATTTTGAAAAATAGTATCCTTCAAAAAAATATGGAAATTTCACACAGACCTTCTTTTTAATCCAATCGGCGAATTTTTCTCCATGGGTTTTCCAAAGTAAATGTTGCATTTTTTTCTAAATGCTTGTTTGAATTTTGCAACTCCTCCAAATGCAAACTAGTATCATAAAATTGATATTAATTTATAATCGCAATTATAAACATAATAAACAATGGAAGCATAACATAATATATACTCACTCCAAAAATGGTTCCGCCACATCCATATTCATTAACACTGCCAAGTGAGCAATCCCTTTCTCCTTAGAAGATAATGTAACATTTTTGGACATTAAAATTGTACACCCTTCAAGTATTGCGTTATCTACATAATCTTCATTTTGATCCTTTTTCGTATTTACCGATTTACTCAAAAATTCATTAAAAAATCTCATGCATTCTTCTGCAAGATAGGATTCCGCAATGCATTCCTCTGGTCGTGCATAATTCCTTACGTAATTTTTAAGCGTCTTCATATATCTTTCAAAAGGATACATCCAACAAAAATGAACTGGCACATACAATCGTGTTTCTCTTCCAAGATGAATTGTCAAATGTATCATAATATCGAAAAATGAGGGTGAGAAATATCTTTCAAGTTCACACAATATTTTGACAATCTCATCGTCGAGTTGTTGCAACTTCTCTCTATCAAGAACGCGTTGACATATTTTATTAAAAAATGAAACATAGACGAATAATTGTTTTTCTGGGTTTTATTGGTAACAAACATCGTACGGCAATAGATAATACTTGTTGCATCAAAACGTGATAATCGTGAGACTTCAAACCGCTAACTTTACAATTCACTAATAATACGCATCTTTTGAAATTTGAATGGTAACCATCATGACCTTTGAAATCATACAATCTTTTGCAGAATGTTTTTTTTTTTCAATTTTGACAATATATACGGAGCCGATGGAAGATATGTTTTGGTTCCATGAGGTTGTGTATAAATATCATGCCAAATTCCCCAATCTTGTAAATCATGCCCACAATTAATCTCATTCTTTGATTTATTGTCATGCAACATTGTACCCATTGTACTTTTACAAACATTTTTCTCAACATACATTATGTATAAATTATGACGTAATGGAAGTTCCTAAAAAAATAAAAGTTAAACATTAGAATTTTCTATATTTTGTTTTTAATGGATACAACAGAAAATGAAACATAAATACTAACTCCCAATATGACAAGTCAAAAAAATTTGATTTTTTTTCCATCTTGACAGCTCTTCTTTAATATGATTATTATCTTCATTCTCATCATCTTCACTACTATCGTCAATCTTTATTTTTCTATATTTCCCCATAATCTCTCCTCTTTTAGCATCATTTCCGAAATCCTTTGAAAAGTTTTTTGAAATAAGAGATGTATTTTTGCCAGTTATAATTTTAGGCATCTTCGCATCCTCTATGGTGCTATCAAACCAATCCTTTTTTTCTCAAGGATGTGAAGAGGGTAAAAATCTTCAATTACCCATATAAACATTTTTTTCGACTATATTTCAACCATCCATGGTGAGTATTGACACCACATAATGGACAAGCTTTTTTTACCCTTTACACAATATCCTGCAAGATTACCATAAGTTGGAAAATCATTTATCGCACAATAAAATAGCCTTCATGTTAAAAAGTGTCTTACTTAGTGCATCATATGTCTCAACTCCACTAGTTCATAAGTACTTCAAGTCGTCTACTAATGGAGCAAGATATACATCAATGTTGTTTCCTGGTTGCTTTGTACCTGAAATTAAAAGTGTTTACATAATATTCTCCTTTTTCATGCACAACATAGGCGATAAATTTTATGTCACAAACATTATTGGTCAACAACTATACTTGGAGTTTAACATAGAAAATGAATTGAACCCATCTGTAGCCAAACCAAGTCTAAGATTACGTGTATCGTTTGAAAATGTTTTATAACTTTCATCAATCATTCTCCATGCTACAGAATCCACAGGATGTCGCATCTTTCTATCGGTGCTTTTGTTTTTGAAATGTCATCTTAATTCTTCTGCCATCTTTTCAGATCTGAACATTCTTCTAAATCTGAGGATTATTGGAAAATATCGCAGTACGTTAACTGGGATGTCTTGCATAATCTCCTTCGAATTTTGATTTATCTTCCATCGCGACAAACCACATTTTGGATAGTTATCTAAATTTTTGTACGCTTTGCGGAAAAGACAACAATCATTTTCACAAGCATAAATTTTTCCAACCCCATATCAAATAGTTTGAGGAATTTCTTTACTTTCATACAAAGTCTTGGTGAGTATGTTATTCTTTGGTAAAAACAAATGTTGAACGTAAGAAATTTATCAAAATCGGTATCAGATAATCTAGTTTCGCATTTAAAATTATACAAAATAGTGATGGTAGATAACTTTGTATGATCTGTGCAACCAGGATACAATGGAGTTTCTACATCTTTCAAATTTTTAAGTAAATCATCATGACGTCTTTGTGCATCTCCCTTATCTTTGTCATCATCAAAAAAATTATGATTAAGATAGTCTTCATCTTCACAATGAATCATTTCGAACAAGTCGCACATCTCATCCGTTTTAACCTTTTCTCAACATCCACTTCCTCCCCATGATTATACCATATATCATCTTTATACTTAGGTTCCATTCCCTTTATAATCAGATGCTCAATGATGATTTCACCATATTGACGACTAAGATTTCAGCAGTTTAAACAAGGACGCAATATTATTATTTTCACAACTCCTAATTTTTTTTCCGCAACATGCACAAAATTTCGAGCTCCATGACCATACTCTCTGCTAGTTCTATGATTAAAATTGACAAAAAATAATTTTTATTATCGAAATATTAATACTAAAGTAAAGTATAAATTGGTTACTACATGATTACCTATGTAGACATAATCAATCTTTCTCTATCATCAAAAACAAGATGTACGCAACCAAGTATCTAAAATTCAAATAGTAGTTAGTTATTAGTTATAAATATGAGTTATTGTATGAGTGTTAAGAAAAATGAGTGCCCTGCTTGCATCAAAAAGTACTGAAATTTTATGAATATTCTCTTAAGAAGTATTCTTTTGTGTCATATCCCATTCTTGAAGATATCATTATGACTGGGCAATAACGTCACGGCTAAAAGAAAGAAAATTGAAGCAACAAAACAATTCATGCTTGTTCACACAATCAATTCATAATCGATTCAAAATATCTCAGTAATGCCTTAAAGTCATGCTTATGCACACAACCAATTTATTCATATTGCGTGTTTTCAAAGAATGGATATTGGGTTATAAATTTGGGAAATACGGTTGCATGCTGATCTATGGACTTCAAAGACATTTTGTCATCCTTATGTATTGACTAGTCATCATAATAAACGGGTAAAGCATCCAACATAAAATATTGACAACAAATAAAAAAATCATCATTCAGCCATATTTTGTCTTATATAACAATCAAACAGACCTCTTAACGTAAATAGTGATGTTGAATTTATAATTTATCCTATACCCAATTTCATTCTTTTCATTGAAACTGCAAATTTTTAACAAGTTATTAAAACTATTATTGTCCATATCTACAGATATTTCAATATTTTAATTAATGCTTCTAGATCTACTTACTAAAATTACATTAATAAAATACATTTATTGTCTAAATGATTGTTAAACATTTCATTTTTATCAATTTACATAAGCAATATATATTTTAAAGCAAACCGACAAGGTTGTGCTTATGGAAAAAGAATCTGTAGAAAAAAAAATTGTAACTATTTCATGCTGGTTTATGATACATTCCTAAATAAGCACTATATTTTAAGGCAAGATATCGTGCAAGACGACTTTTTTTTAGACGACAAGTCCACATTCCTAAATCCAGCCAGTTTTTTTTTTAAATGGTGATAAAAAAAATTTACTATAGAAATCATTGTAATAAAACAGCATAAAAAGTATCAAAGATATTACACAAGTAAGGAGGGAACATTTAATATTATAAAACAGAGCAATTTACTCTTATTTCATAAAACAATAAACAGAAAAGTGAGGAGAAAAATCAAATGTGAATAGGGGAAAATGATGCTACAACACATTGGTAAGCTCCAGAATTTGTATTTCCGTTTTGTTATCCTGGAGGGAACAAAATAAATAAACTAGTTTTGATGCAAAGAACATCCAGAGGATATAGGCCAACATGTATTATGTAAAAATGTTAAAGGCACCATATAATGACCTTTGCACAAGATTTATTGTTATGTATTTTAATTTAAAACAATATAGTGCATGGGAACACTCATAAAACTCGGTGCATTAAGAATTTAATTACTTGAAGGAATGCATCATAAAATAGGTACCGCTGGAGCATATAATGGATGTTGGTCGTTAGATTCAACCGTGGAGATCTCTTCCATCACCATTGTGTCATATATTACATCCATGTAGATTTTTCCCTTATCAAATTTAGTTTAAAATTTTCCTTCATTCTAAATTAATTTCACTGATAGGTTTATCAGTTCGTATTTCAAAACACAGTTGCAGCAAGCTTAAGTTTCTAAAACATAACAAAAGTCTAGCAGACGAGCATATTGTCCAAGATGATTGAGACATTGGACGTAAGGTAAAAGGTCATGGGTCTAATTCTCACAATGTGTGATCTAATTTATTTGTTACCCAGTATAGATATTTTGCATACTACTGAACTTGTATATTATCCAATTTCAAGAAGAAGAAAAAAATGAGTGAAAACAAAATTTCCTAAGGACATCATTTTAGCGTCTAGCTTCTTTAGCTATTTTTTATTTTAACATGCAGATTATAATTATTCTTAATTTTTGATATTTGGAACTTAAACGAAACTGAATACCTTAAAAAGGGAGGTTTAAAAATATATCTGGTGGTGTTCTCACAGGAGGATCATAATTCATATGTTTGGCATCCCTTATTTCAAAAATGCATGTGCCTCATATTTTTGAAGTTTAAACGTAAGTACTTAATTGTTATTTTTAATTTTGTTAATAGGTTTTTTATTTTATTTTTGTTTTTTGAATTAATTGACAGGATGGGCATTGACATTGTAATTAAGATTTAAGATTGGTTAATAACGTAAGTAATGCTTCTATATACATAGTTTACTTGCAATATTCAACTGCTTTTTATTTTTGTTTACTTGTATTTTTCTATATAAAAATATCTTATTTATCAAGAAACCATTACAAATAGTTTATCTCATGAAAGAAATTTACCATTAGACAACTCGTTCAATTTGACTATAATATCAAATTCACTCTTTGAACAAGAGTAAAAACTATGTTCATATAGAAATCAAAAAAGATCATAGAGATAGATGAATAGAAAGACCTTAACGTTGCATCATAAAATAAATGAATGTTATAATTAATATCGAATAAACCTACCAGTGGATTAAAACATACACAAATACTATCACACATACATTTATATCCAAATATAAATAAATATCAATCCTCTGCTTTACGAAATTTACTCTAATTTACGAAATAATTGAAAAAAACAACTAAAGCATTAAATGAACATCAAAACACGACGATAGCAAAGAATCAAAGAGAAAAACAAACCGAAACCACACAAGTTTGTCATGCCTGTTGATTCAATATATTCTAACAGACGTGATATAAAGAAAGAGCTCTTAGGTGTAAATTTATAAATTTTTTTTTAAGAAAACCAAAGAACTATTGAAAACCAGGTACATAATGGTAGAAGCATATTTTTCAAAACAAAAAAAGGAAAGGTAAAAGGAATGAAGTAAAATATAGCAAAATCATTTCATTTCTAAGGTCTATAGTCAGATTAAAGACGTCCGACGACTGCTTGATCTTTGTGTGGAGCTGTATTTCTTGCACAGGGAAATAAAAGTACCGAAATGTTAGCAGTACATCAAATATTTTGACCTGGAAAACCATCAAAATCGAATACAAAATCATAATAATTGCATAGTCCACAAAACTTGAAAATAAAAATAATCGTTGCTTCGCTCGAAAAACAAATATCCATCCTCCGCAAATATTCAACGTTTAAACATAACAGCACCATGACCGAAACAATAGAAATTTACAGATGAAAGAGAGACAAATGGACATAGAACCTTCATAAATCAAGTTGACAGGAAAAAAACGATATAGCATACTCCAAAAAGCGACTCCTTAAAACAAAACCCTGTTGTTTACTTGTATCTGTTGAAAACAATGGCTGAGTCACGTACTTCGTCGCTTTCTTGAAGACGATTCGGCGATCTGGCCGGTGGTGCAAAACCAGTTCGTACTTTCGCCGCCGCCTCTAGGATAAAACAGCCTCTCTCTGATTAATAACTGATCTGCTTTGCACAAACAAATCAGTGCAGATTTGCACTTTCTGATTTTACTGCTCGAAAATTTCTTAAGAGTATTTTAATGGCGGAGAAAGAGAATGCAGAATTTTTTCTGTTATTGATCTCGTCTAATCTAATGATAATATATAGACGGGGATCAGGGTATTCGAAAAATCTGGTCAGTGGAGAAAAATCGGATCTACGAAAATACTTGGTCAAAGTTTTACCGCGTCATATAAAAATCGGTTCAGAAATTATTTTCCTGATTTAAAAACTGGTTCGAAAATAGCAGTGTTTTCTGGACCAAAAATATAAGTGTCTACACCACATAGCCAGGGCCCAAAGCCCAAAGCCCGAGCCCGAACCGAACCGAACCGAGCCGGGCCGGGTCGGGTCGAGTCGAGTCGAGTCGGTCGGTCGGGCGCGCGCGTGTGTGGTGGTCATGATGCATGGGCTCCCTCCTCACAACAAAGCATGCATTGGGAGCCCAAGGCCCCATCAAAGCTTCTTAGAAACAAGTATATAAGCTTGCCTCTTCCATATAATCCCATGATGTGGGACTATTCACAAATAGGAGCCATCATACACTTATTTCATGTTTTAAATAATTCACAATATTTCCAACAATCCCCCACTTGAATTTTTTAAAATATTATCGAGCAGTTTCTAAACACATAAGACTGTGCATAAACAAAGGTGTCATCCGACTTGAACCTTTGCGTAGTGAATAAGATTCAGTTTTTACTAGAGTGACACGTAGTCTTGAACTCTATTCCTGACATCAAACCACACACAATCTTTTCCATAGTGCAATCAAATAAGCCCGTGCATTTATGGCCATACACGTCTATCCCAGTTTAGTGAACGCTCTAGAAGTTCTGCCCAAAACTCCATAGGAAACGGCCTCATTTCCACATTCACATAGGTGAATCTATCAAGAGTACTCCTGAAGGTAGGTACTCCACTCCAAATAGAGTATAGATCTCATTAAGAGTTTCTATTAACTCATCCTCTATCACTTCAGGAATACATGCTTCTTAGTTTATTATATAGCATGTTCAACTTCTATCACTACACAACTTGTTATTACCCATTGAACCTATTTCTTGGGATCTCCAGTCATTTAGGTCGGGTTACCATTGTGCGTGAGTCAACAATCTAAGGGCAATAGTCCCATTCTTTTAGAAGAATTATGGACTTTCTCTCTTGACAGTCCTTTCGTCAAAGGATCTGCCAAATTTTCTTCACTACGTACGTAATCTACTCTAACGGTACCTGTAGAAAGTAGCTCTCTAACCGTGCTGTGCTTACGACGTATTTGTCGTCTCTTACCGTTATAATAACGGTTCTGAACTTTTGCAATAGCCGCGGTACTATCACAATGTATCAACACAGCCGGTATCGGTTTTTCCCATAAGGGAATCTCAGCTAGCAGATTTCTCAAATATTCTGCTTCTTCACTAGCTGTGGCTAGTGCTATCATCTCAGACTCCATAGTGGACTGAGCCAAAATAGTCTGTTTCTTGGATTTCCAAGAAACAGCTCCTCCAGCGATGCTAAATATATAGCCACTGGTCGCTTTAGAATCATCAGATAAAGTATTCCAGTCTGCATCTGAATATCCTTCAAGTACAGCTGGAAACTTTTCATAATGTAATCCAAGGTTAATTGTTCGTTTAAGGTATCTCATGACCCTTTCAATAGCATGCCAGTGCTCTATACTAGGTCTACTGGTAAACCTGCACAATAATCCCACGACATAGGCAATGTCGGGTCTAGTACAATCAGTGGCATACCGAAGGCTGCCAATGATGCTCGCATAATCAGACTGTCTTACACCTTCACCACTGTTCTTAAATAACTTTACACTTGGATCGTATGGTGTACATGCGGGTTTACAGTCAAAGTAATTATATTTCTTTAGTATCTTCTCAATGTAATGAGACTGATCCAAAGAAATTCCCTTTTCTGACCTAGTAATTTTAATACCGAGGATTACACTCGCTTCACCTAGATCTTTCATATCAAAATTGGCACATAATAAGGATTTGACTGAATTTATGGCATGAATGTTTGACCCAAAGATGAGTAGGTCATCGACATAAAGGCATATAATAGTGCAAATGTCATTCTCATATTTGTAATAAATGCATTTGTCACTTTCATTAACTTTAAAATCATTTGAAATGATTAAGTTATCAAATTTTTCATGCCATTGTTTAAGTGCTTGTTTTAAACCATATAATGATTTATCTAACTTGCATACTTTATGTTCTTGACCATGTACTACAAATCCTTCAGGCTGGTCCATATAAATTTCTTCGTCTAATTCACCGTTCAAAAAGGCAGTTTTAACATCCATTTGGTGTATTAGTAAGTTATGAATGGAAGCAAGTGAGATCAATACCCGAATGGATGTTATTCTAGTTACAGGTGAAAAAGTGTCAAAGAAATCTATATTTTCTTTTTGTCTAAAACCTTTAGCTACTAGTCGTGCTTTGTATTTATCTATAGTACCATCAGGTTTTAGTTTCTTTTTAAGCACCCATTTACAGCCTATAGATTTACAACCAGGGGGTAAATCTGCCAAATGCCAAGTCTTATTGGATTCCAGAGAATCCATCTCATCATTTATAGCCTCTCGCCAAAAATCGGCATCTAAAGAAGATAAGGCCTCTTGGAGGTTTAATGGATCCTCCTCTATAGTAAAAGCACAAAAATCCGAGCCAAAGTTTTTCTCGGTTCTTGCTCTTTTACTTCTTCTAGGTTCAGCTTCAGAACTTTTATCAAGTTCTGTTCTTATAGGCGTACTTGATGTGCCCCCACTATTCCTTAATTTAAAAGGAAATTTAGTTTCATAAAAATCGGCATCATTTGATTCAATTATATTATGTGCATTTAAGTCATAAAATCTGTATGCTTTGCTATTAATAGCATAGCCTATAAATGCACATTCATATGCTCTACTTGCCAATTTTATTCTCTTAGGGTCTGGAATGCGAACATATGCTAAACAACCCCAAGTTCTAAAGTATGAGACATTGGGCTTATGATTCTTTAAAATTTCATAAGGTGAAATTTTATTCTTAGATTTAGGGATTCTGTTCAGAACATAGCATACAGTCAATAAAATATCCCCCCACCAATGTTTTGCTGCACCAGAATTTAGTAGGATGGCCACTACTAATTCGGTAAAAGTCCTATTTTTTCTTTCAGCTTTACCGTTCATTTCAGGTGAATAGGGTGCAGTTCTCTCATGTACAATACCATGTAATTTATAGAAGTCCAGAATTGAATTAGATTCATATTCTGTTCCTCTATCACTACGAAGTCTCTTAATCTTTCTATTTACTTGATTCTCAATTTCAGTTTTGAATGTTTTAAACATTTCAAAGGCATCACTTTTATGTTTCATAAGATATACATATGTGAAATCAGAACAATCATCGATAAAAGTGATAAAATAACGATGTCCATGTCTAGTCAAAGTACCATCAAGTTCACATATGTCAGAATGAATCAAGTCTAAGGGTTCAGATTCTCTATTAACAGACTTGTGAGGTTTCTTAGTGATTTTTGCTTGTGTACAGAATTCACATTTATCAGATTCAGATTCTGCTATCTTAGGTATCATATCTAGAGTGCTCATGTTATTAATTATTCGTTTATTAACATGACATAATCTAGAATGCCAAATATTAAAATCACACAACATATAAGCAGAATTATTCACTTTATTCAATTCAACATTTAATTTGAACATTCCCTCACAAGCATAACCCTTTCCTACAAAGTTTCCCTTATACACTATAGTATACAAGTCAGCACCAATAAATTGAGTGAACCCTGCCTTATTGAGAAGATAGCCAGAAACCAGATTCTTCCTCATCTCTGGAGTATGCATAACATCTTTGAGGATTACAGTCTTTCCAGAGGTAAACTTGATCTCCACGTTTCCAACCCCAGCAACTTTAGTGGTGTGGGAATCTCCCAGCAACACTTTCTGATCATCAGCAGCCGTGTATGTGGAGAACATAGCACGATCATAACAGACATGGCGCGAAGCACCAGTGTCTATCCACCAGCCATCTGATCCACCAACAAGGTGAATCTCAGAAATCATAGCCATAAGTGGCTCATCCTCAGTCAAGTTAGCCTGTGGTACAGAGCTAGGCTTGTTCCGACACTTTCGTGCCATATGACCTGGTTTGCCACAGTTGTAACATAGAAACAACTGTCCAGAGTCATTCTTTTGGGCTGGTTTTTGCTGTCCTTTTGGGTTTCCCTGCGGATTCCCATTGTTGCGTCTGTTCTGATTCTTAAAAGATTTCTGATTTGGTTTCAGAACTGCGGGCTTGGTCTTTTTAGTGTTGTTGTTTGAAACAAACAACACTTCCTCTTTCTGGTCCTGTTTGCGTGCTGCCTCCTCAATGCGAAGGCGAGTAATCAGACTCTCTAAGGAGAATTCCTTAGTCTTATGGCGCAAGAAATTCTTAAAATCTTTCCAACCTGGGGGAAGTTTGTCAATAATAACAGCAACTTGAAACTGTTCATCTAAAACCATACCTTCGGAGATGATCTCATGAGCTATTTTCTGCAGCTCATGAGACTGCATCTCTACTGATCTATCGTCTGTCATCTGATACTTCAGATAGCGGCTCACAGCATACTTCTTCGCCCCTGCCTCCTCTGTATCGTATTTCTTCTGCAGTGCTTCCCAGATCTGCTTCGCTGTCTTGTCTTCTGAATTGTAGTAATCATACAGATCATCACTCAATCCGTTCAGAATAAAATTTTTGCATAAATAATCCTGTTCTGTCCAGCTTTGCAACTGTTTCGATTGTTCGTTCCAGGATGTCATCTGCGCTGCGTCAGTTCCGTCAGGCTTGTCTGGCAACTGCGGTTTCTCGGTGGTAAGAGCAGCAGCCACCTTCCTCATCGTCAGATAGAACTCCATCTTTTGACGCCAGCGTTTGAAGTGCAGACCTTCGAAACGAAATGGAGCAGCAGTCACCAATGGGATCTGGAATGCAGAAGCAGGAGCAGCAGCATCATCTACAGCTGTTGTCGAAGCCATTGTTTCTGTTCGTCTTCAAATTGTTGAAAACAATGGCTGAGTCACGTACTTCGTCGCTTTCTTGAAGACGATTCGGCGATCTGGCCGGTGGTGCAAAACCAGTTCGTACTTTCGCCGCCGCCTCTAGGATAAAACAGCCTCTCTCTGATTAATAACTGATCTGCTTTGCACAAACAAATCAGTGCAGATTTGCACTTTCTGATTTTACTGCTCGAAAATTTCTTAAGAGTATTTTAATGGCGGAGAAAGAGAATGCAGAATTTTTTCTGTTATTGATCTCGTCTAATCTAATGATAATATATAGACGGGGATCAGGGTATTCGAAAAATCTGGTCAGTGGAGAAAAATCGGATCTACGAAAATACTTGGTCAAAGTTTTACCGCGTCATATAAAAATCGGTTCAGAAATTATTTTCCTGATTTAAAAACTGGTTCGAAAATAGCAGTGTTTTCTGGACCAAAAATATAAGTGTCTACACCACATAGCCAGGGCCCAAAGCCCAAAGCCCGAGCCCGAACCGAACCGAACCGAGCCGGGCCGGGTCGGGTCGAGTCGAGTCGGTCGGTCGGGCGCGCGCGTGTGTGGTGGTCATGATGCATGGGCTCCCTCCTCACAACAAAGCATGCATTGGGAGCCCAAGGCCCCATCAAAACTTCTTAGAAACAAGTATATAAGCTTGCCTCTTCCATATAATCCCATGATGTGGGACTATTCACAAATAGGAGCCATCATACACTTATTTCATGTTTTAAATAATTCACAATATTTCCAACAGTATCTTATCTGCAGACAGCAAAATTTAGCTGTAGGACAGTAAACTATTGATCATTGCATTGTTACTCTAACTAAATGCCAAATAATCGACACATAGGTCTGTTGCGTACTTGAAAATCAACAATAGAAGGCTAAATAATCAACACCATTTCATAATATGTGCTATTACATATGAGAATAAAGTATTCACGATATGTTTTCATGTTGTTCGTTAACTCTTTGAAGGTTTAAAATGGGTCAAAAACAATTCACTGTAATTGAAGTTCGCATAGAAAAATTGCTGACAATTAATAGCTGCCCTAACATTCAATACATATGGTATTCTCATATCATTTCCATACTATAATCTTAATCAACAGCTGATCAACAGCTGACCTAACAGTCTATACCAAGTTTCAATCTCAATGACACTAAAACTGTTATCTACGCAATTGTCTTGCTTGATAGTAAAACCCAAATCAGCACTCAACTCTACCAGACCAGAATCTGAGCCAGTTGAATAAAACCTAAAAAAATATGAGCATTTCAATTAGCAAACTGAAATCGCTCCACCAGCTAGTTAAAAAACAATAAAATAACGACGCAAACTATTAACTAAATCGCTAGTAATTTAGGACGGGAATAAATGGGATTAGAATCAGGGCAGTACGAAGATGAAAAACAAAATAATTTCCAAGGAAGAATATTAGGGCAGTACGAATTAGGGAGTAATCACTCAACAAAGAAAATCAAAAAATGAAAAAGCAAAGATAGATGAAATTACCGATAAGAGAGACGAGAGGGAAAACATGAAAATCTACCGCGTTAATTTTGAAAGCAGAAAATTTTCGATAAAATTGGGGAAATCAGAATAATTTCGATGAAAAAAAAGAGAAGAGAGACGAGGGGGAAATCGAAGAAGTGAGACGGCAAGCGAAAAAAGCTGGGAAAATCAGAATAATTTGTGAGGCAGCAAGGGAAAAGATTTACCGCGCTACTGAGATGTTGGTGTTTCATGGAAGATTCTCCCCGTACTTACCCAAACAAAGCATCATCAATGTCTAAATTATATTTATTTACTGTTTAAACCAACTTTCATTAGCATTTAGCAATAAACTTTGTTCTTGATTGCGGTTAAAAGTGAATTTTGTTGTAGTGGGTGTTAAAAGTGGTATTCAATTTAAAATCTAACTTGAACACTCAATTTTAAACTTGAAATTTTACCGGTTGAGTCTTAAGTTAAATTGAATTTAACTTTAACATCGGAATCAACGTTTAGTCGATCTTTGAAATTTTGGATAATTGATTCAAATTGGATTATTTCTTGAAATTAGTATTATTTTATTTTACAACTAATATATACATATATATATATATATATATAACACTATTTTTTTCAACTATTTTATCTTAACCTTATCTATATTATTCAACCATTTTATATCAAAACTTAACTATTTTATTTAAACTATTTTATACTAAACCTATCTACTTATTTAAACTATATTATACCATACCTATCCATTTTATTCAAACTCTTTTATATTAAACTCACTATTTGATTTAAACATTTTTATATTTAACTTAATTATTTTAAAATAAAAGCATATATTCCTAATCCAAGAAACTTAAGTCCAAAATGTTTTAATATAAAAATTCAATTGAATAACGATATTTGTGACGTGTAATCGAAATTGAAGTGAAGTTATGATAATTAATCGACTGTTAAATTTGAAATTGAATTTCGAAGCAGTATCGAATAATTAGATTGACAACAGAAATTGATAATAAAATCAATACTTGGTATTAATCGATTTACGATGTTGGAATATGATTTTAAAATTTAGGGACCACGGTGTGAAATAAACGTTTGGGTTGATCGAAGGCGGTATTGTCATATTCTCTATCAATACCGATACCACTTTAACGACTGTACACATGGTGGGGAATCCATAATGAAGTATGATGGTTTGGTGAACGCTGCTGGAATGAAGTAAGATAACGATGATGGGTGACTTTGACCTTCGGGTCATAATTAAAATAACTAAAATAGGAGACATACCTAGACTAAGTGAGGTCGCACCTTCGACCGAACACGCTTCTTCGATACCATAACTCTTATTTTATGATTGATTAGTGGCCACCTTCGATTTATGGGAGTGTTGTACGAGGTGGGCGGTAGTTACGGCTATGCATTATCACCATCCTGAGGGCTGCAATCTAGTAGAATCCTACTATTGGGTATAGCCTCAGTGCTTTGTCATATTATCGTGATCGATCCCTCTATTTTTTTGATTTGATGTTGTCGTATCACAGTAAATCCCTAACTACAGACATACTGGTGTTTTATATGCAATGTGTATGACAATGTCTATAAACGACGTAAGGATAAAAATGTAATCCCGCTTACATTATTTTATTTATATTTACTTTACTGAATAAATGATATTATAACAACATGTTGTATTATGCGTCTAGTTCCATGGATCCTTAGATGATGGAAATCTCAAACATCCTCTAAGTTATTAATGCATTTCATTGGGAATTTCACTTGTGTTGAAATTCGCCTATATGAGGATGTTAGTCCAAACTCGAGTATTTTGTGTTTTTGCATTATGTTCAGGTCAGACCGAGTATTACAGCTTTGAGATCTCACCTTTCAGAGCTAGAGATTCTCTGAAGACTCATGTATTTATTTATATTTCTGTTAATCCCATATGCATTAAAAATTATATGTATCTAAATTCCCATTGTATTTATTTATGTAAAGTCTGATAAATTGTATAAATTTATTCCGATGTGAGATTGGTATCATTTTGTGTTTGTGATTATATGATTTGATTATTCTTATTAAACCCCATAGCCAAAGCAATCTGTTGTTTCAAATGATTTGAATTAGTTTAATTATCACACGTCGTTACAAGGTGTGTAGGAACTAGACCTTGAATAAAAAAAGTTAATGCTAACTCTATTAGCACCCCAACATTTGTTTTTATCACGTCACTGAATTTTTAAAAAATAAAATAACAAATTTACCAAATTTTTTTTGGGCAAAATCAACCGATTTTTATAGTGATCTATAACACTGTTCTCATTACAACAAATAATGATTACATGAAAATACAGGAGACAAGCAGTTCGCCTTTGCTACAGGCATTTTACAATCATAAAGCTACGACCTAAAAAGATATAACTCACCATGGATGGTGCAACTTAGGAAAATAAAATGCGACTACAAGTCTTCTTTAGATCAAACAAAGAGCTGCCGGACAGTCACATACATGACCCATTTGCAAAAAGTTTCACAATACCACTCACTAATCAGCTACACAACAATCACAACCTTAACCGATCAAACAGTTAAGCACAGTCGCACTTTCAACTCACCACCAAGATTTCACCTGCTAGCAATTACAAGGTAACAAGACACCAGCATAGTGACACAATGGAAGTATCACCGGCACAAAGTCTCATATCAAGATGTCACTCTGGACCTGTAGAAGCCAACCACCAGCACAACACTTTGACCTGATACAATCACCAAGTACAAACTCACTTGAAGAACCAAATCCCAATACCAAGCCAACACCAAAACAAGAGCAACAACTGTCAGAATAACACACCCTACATCGTCCTCCAACAAGATCACAAACCAAACATTCACACAAAACAAGTCGAAACTCCTTCGCGCACACCCGATCAAACAAACAAACATAGTAGAGTCGAACCAACCACACCAACTAACAACCACAACCGCAAAACAAGTAAATGTAGGACTTACCAACATGTCGCTAATGCAATCCAAGCCCGAAATCCTGCCTTTTGGTGAACCACAAAATAATCAGGATTGCAAAGATATGCAACGGGTCATGATACCACTCGAAACTGCTGCTTGAGTAAACAGAGACTGGGAAAGAAAAACGTCGCGTTTTGGATCTCGAATGGAAGTGGAATAAACTGGGCGAAGAGGGAAAGGGGGGAACTTGGAACATGCGATGAGCGAAGGACGTATTTGGTAGAAGATGGTGAACGTACTCAAAGACCAATTGGAAGAGCGGTCCTATAAAAGTAGAAATGAGAAATTAAAGCACAGTGTCTAGCAACGAGCAGAGCGAAAACTACAACAGTAGGGAAAGCTTAGAAAAAGGGAGAAGGGACGAAAGGAAGCAATGACAGAGGAGAAGCGAAATAGGGTTTGGAAGGGAGGCGGCAGAAGGACAATTTACCATTATACATTATGATGTTTAGTATATTTATTTTTCTTTTCTATTGTGCACTTTATGAGTGGAAAAATATGACTAAAACTAAACGATAAATGGCTTGAAGAAGATAATAATAATAAAAAAATGATAATGTTTTATTTTATGCCATTTTTTCTTTATAAATAAATAAATAAATATATATACATATATATATTTATAGTTCAATAATTTTGTTAATTGAACTGAAATGTAAAGCGAAATAGGAGGAAATGTAAACCCTGTTAGATTGCATTATCAATTGAAAAGAAAGTAAGAAAAGAGATGTAATGTCTTTTGTTTAAGTTGAGTGGAAAAAGCGAAAAAGTTGGGCGTAAATTGATCTGTCCAAGCCTTTTTTTTCTTTTTCTTTCAGTCCAGCATGGTTCAACTTCAATTGATATTTCATGTTGCCACCAAGTCAAACCTCTCGGGATCCAGCGCATCAATCCTCGCCTCTTAACACGGTTAACAAATCTCAACCACCAACAGTATATTAATCTAACGCTTCAAGTGCATTCAGCATTCGCCCTTACGATCCGGGTGATCAGATTTCGTCCAATTAACAACAGCTCTATTCACCTATAAAGCACCGAACTTCGAACTTTACGTCACAGTGCAGCTTTTTTCCCCAATTCTTCAAATCGAAATCCATTTCTCCAAACCCTAACATTTGCCATGGCGCCCAAAGCTGAAAAGAAACCCGCAGAGAAGAAACCCGAAGAGGAAAAGAAGACCGCTGAGAAAACACCTGCTGGCAAGAAGCCCAGAGCCGAAAAGAAGCTCCCTGCGAAAGATTCCTCAGCAACCGCTGACAAGAAGAAAAAGAGAAAGGCGAAGAGCATTGAAACCTACAAGATCTACATTTTCAAAGTGTTGAAACAAGTGCATCCTGATATCGGAATATCAAGCAAAGCCATGGGAATTATGAACTCTTTCATTAATGACATATTCGAGAAGCTTGCTCAGGAATCTTCAAAGCTGGCAAGGTACAATAAGAAGCCGACTATCACTTCTCGTGAGATCCAGACATCTGTCCGCCTCGTTCTCCCTGGCGAGCTTGCAAAACATGCTGTTTCTGAAGGTACCAAGGCTGTTACCAAGTTTACCAGCGGTTAGTTCTGGGAGAACAATTCGCTTTCAGACTTTTAATTATTTCGTAGTTTGTTCTGTTACGGATTGCTTAGACCTGTAAAGTTTCAATGTTGGTTTGAAGGTATTTGCGTGTCTGCATTTGAATTCTTTGGTTACTCTATAATGTTCCAAGGTTTGAGTTGGTTAAGTTTATGTCAAGTTTTGGCTGAAGTCATTTTCTTTTCTTTTTTCTATTGCATAGTATCTCGTTGTTTGGCCAATTTAAAGCCAAGAAATTTACTTATTCAAACTCAATATAACAAGATTGAAATGCTTCATTGTATAAACTGGTGAATAACAGCCGGGAATGCGTGGCTTTCTTAAATACCTGGTATAAGTGTGATTATCAATTGCAGTCTGCTCCAATGAGGTCTGTGACTCTATCGTCAAATGGTTTGTGATATGTGCTGTTATTTGCAAATTTGGGTATAGTTATTGCACTGGTATGGCAATGTCACTATGTTGTCTGATGCTTTATCTTTAAAATTTAAAATTTTATGATAACATTCACGTTAATGCTGAATTTTTGATATAATACATTCTGTGTTGCCTTTGTGTTCAACAAACCGTGTGGCTTTTGCATTATGGATTTAAATAGGACCAACTTCCGAGTATTTGCATGGTACGTTTTGAAAGTCGTCAAATGACAATTAACATTGTAAAATGGATCTATCTAGAGAAATTAAGAATGCAATTAACCAGTGATTGTTTAAGTAATGATTTTTGCTGCATCAGTTTTGTTAGCATATCTAACCGGAATTCCGAGCATGAAGAAAAGGGAAGGCTGATGGCGTGATCGGTGAGCTAGGAATTACACCATTTGATTTCTCCATTCTTAGCGGCATTAGCATAGAAGTAGTCAGACATCCACAACTCTCTTTCAATGATGCTTGATGGCGTGATCGTGGACTTATTCATGATCTATTGCATCATCTTGGCACTTCTGATGCGTCATATCAGACTGAAGGCGATATTAGAGTCAGCGCTATCCATGCAACCATGGAAAACATATCTAATCAGTACTCTTTTGATGATGATCTAGAGCTTGCACGATTATATGTTCTATACCTCATTGGTAATCTTTCCTTCAACACGACGAGCAATAATTTGGCTGTTGAGTTTATTGAGCTAGTATATGAGTTGCATTTTAGTGGTGCTATTTTATATGACTGGGGCACGCTTATTCTTACGTACTTGTACAGATGCCTTGATATATAGTGCACCATTTCAAACTCACATGTTTCAATATTTGGTTTCTGAGAGTTATTGTAGTACTGGTTTTCTGAGTATTCCAGAAATTTTCATTTCGTAGCTCGGACTTCTAACGCGTCTACTCTTTTCCATCGTCTTTCATTTTGGACCACGAACAATAAAGGCCTAAGCATAATGAATCCCGTCACATTTATTCGGTTGCCCATAACCAAATCGACTTGAGGATGTACATCCACCAGATTGCATGCCAACTGTGACGATCCAGAGCTTTTAACCAATTTAAAACTAGGATTTTTGAACATAAAATGGATTTAGTATGATTTAAATATGCATTTGGAATAATTATAAAATAATTTTTTAACATAGAAATTTAGCATATGTATATGTTTAAATTATAAAATAGATGTTTGATTTTGTCAAAATATAATGGTGTAATTTTAGTAAGAATTTATCAGCTTTTGTCACAACAAATTTGTCAAATACGTATATATAATTGTTTTGTTAATACGATGTTTTATCAAATTTGACAGGATAATTTTGATAAGGATTTGTCAAGCTTTCGTAATGACCCAAAATTTTGAGTAAAATCATTCTAATTTTATTTAAAATGTTTTGCTAGAATTAAATGGAATTGGTGAGGTTTTGGGATTGTGTGCATGTGGGTATGTGTGCACCTGTGTATATTAGGCACATGCACAAGGTAGAAACCATGTGATATCTGAATAAATAATACCACTTATGTGTATAAATAAATTTGTATTTTATAGTAATTAAAAATCAAAATCATGTGGCCTGATTGAATGCATAAAGGATGAAATTATGCATACGCATGCATATGGAAAGGCAAGTGCACTAGGGTTATATATATATGCATAGCCAGATTAGGAAAATAAAGGGGTTATCATACCCTATTTTGTCACTTTGTCATGACTTGTTATGGAGGGAAAGTGGTTTAAAAATATATTTTTTATCTATGAAAAAGTAATTCAGATTTTCCCAACAGCTTTATACCCGAGCACTACAAAGAAAATAAAACAAAATAATGTAAATAACACTCACACAAATAGCATGATCTGATAAGGGCAAAACTGACTTTGTGTAGCCTGGAAAACCCTAGGAATTTGATGGTATAAGTAAGGGTATACGGGAAAAATTAAACTGCCTAGTGAAAACAAATAAAAATACATAAAATGTATTTAGCAAGGAAGAAGGAAAGCTTGGGGGTAAAGCAAGAGTTCTCTGGTTTTTTCCTTCAACTTAGAAGAAGAAGTTTTGGTGAGTATTCTCACTTAAAAAACTGACATTAAGTCCTGGAATTTAGGAGGCAGCCAACATTCAGCGAATTTTAAATTTAATCCTCTGATTAAGTTATATGTCTACATGTGTTTATACATATTTAGTTTCATTTAGAAATTGTTGAGTTTAACAATATGGGTTCAGATTTATTATCCGAGTCTATTCAGTTTTATGATACTTTAAAAAGCCAAAATAAATAAATTCTGGACATATAAATGATACTGATATATGGTAATCTTTCATAAAAATGTATAGAGGCTGCAATATATTGATGTATATGTGCTGAAGCTCCATAAATGATTGATTTAGAGAGCAATAGGATTTTCCTATGTGCTGATCTCTAGTCAAAATGTTAAACTATGCCTCAGCTAGATTTTGAAGTCCATTTGAAAATCAGTTTATGCATAGTGGCAACAACTCTCAAAATATTCATAAAAGCCATAGATTAATATCAGATACATATCCAGACAAGCATACACACACACACACACACACACACACATATATATATATATATATATATGTGTGTGTGTGTGTGTGTGTGTGCGTGTGCGCGCGCGTGTGTGTGTGTGTGTGTGTATGTATGTATAAGTAGCTATATTTAGACAAGGATTTTACCTCATTAAAACCCAAAGATGAATGATTTCCTGGAATGTATACATTGGATGGTTTATGTTCTTTCTTGGATGTTTGTTTTGATTTTTTGGATGGTTTCTATGAAATCCATGGCATCATGAAGTGAATCTAACTGAGTTAGTTTACCATATTCAGGTAAATAGTCACTGGAAAACATAAGAAAACACTCAGTAATTCAGCTAAAGTATTTTGGTCAAGAAGCTGTTGAATGACTTGCACTTGAGTTGCAAGTTTGACACATGGCTTAATTTTGGTTCTGAGATCTTTGTGTAGTGATGTGAATTAGATCACTACAATGTGTCCCAGTGATTCACTTATACTGACGAGACCAGGATTTTAAACTAATTGACATATGCTAAGAAATAAATACAAGGAGCTTGAGTTTTCCTGGAAATCTTCCTAGGGCAAATGTGAAGGCATTAGGGCTAAAAATCACGGTGTTATCAGGATGGATTTACCCTGTTATGCACATGTGTATGATTGATTGGTATGTATTAGTCTGAACACTGATGGTAAATATTGTATAAATCAGTGAAAATGCAATTGCACAAGATTATTAATTAATTATACAAGGAGTATGTCTTTTAAAATAGAATTTCTTCACAGATTTTATCCTAATTTTTATTATTAAGTTTTGATTGAGATGCTCATACCAGACATATTTGTCTGACCTTGTTTTCTCATGGCAAATGGGGTGTCTCACTATATGGTGAGGCATCCTCTAATGCTTTTTCAGGTAATGATGGAGCTAACTAAGAACTGGGTTAGGAGTCTGGCTTGTTTTCATGGATGTTAGCATGCTTAAGTTAGAAAATAAAAGCTTCTGAATTAGTATATCTGCATGAATCCTTGAGAATTGCTTTATTAATCAGTTTTGTAAAGGGACAATATTAAGCTGGGTCATGGAAAATTATGTTTAGATGATAGGAGAATTAAGTGCAATGTACTATATTAATGGCCGAGCTAAAGTAGTATTTTATATGATCCTTTTGCAAAATGGGATTGAGAAAATATATGTTTTGAACTATAGAAATTTACTAATATTAATTGTATTAGTCAGTTTGGAGTCATGGAAAATAAGCTGGATTGTTGGTGCATTCTTTCATTTAAACTCAAGTACACAAGTGATGTACATGGGCATACTCGGTTCGGATCAGAGAAGGACTAACCAAGAGTGCAATGTATACACATTCACCAAAGATTCAGGATAGTAAACTTGCACATGTCACACTGTGTATATATACACAGATATGACTCTCTGATTGTATGGTATAACATGAACCAATGATGCTATTTTCCTGCACAACTCTATGTATTTTAATAAGTTCAGTGGACAATCATTAGTCATAAAAGTATCATTTCTGTAGGCACAAGAGTATCATTTTTGAAAGTATCATTTCTGTAAGCACCAGAGTATCATTTTTGAAAGTATCATTTTTGTAAACACCAGAGTATCATTTTTGAAAGTATCATTTCTGTAGGCATAAGAGTATCATTTTTGGATCTGTGTACAACATTGATTCATATTGGAATCAATGGATCTCTTGTTTTCTTTCTACTCTGATTTAAAGCAAGAGGGGTATATATATATATATATATATATATATATATCAACACTTCTTTTACATGAACTAATATTTTTATATTGGTAAAACTTTAGGGTCCTGGACATTTTGGTTAGGATAGAGTGGCTCTGGCTCTTAACTTTGAACTAAAGAATCATTACACATAATAGTAAAAAAAACATACTAGATTTCCAGTTAAAAGCAGGGTCATTCCATTTTGGTATCAGAGTTGTGTTAATTGAGAACACAAATAATATTTTATTACTAGGTGATAGAATAATTTACTTAAGTTTGTATGATTGGTTGCTTGTGTGTGCCTGATTACTGTATACATATATGGGGGAATAATACCATGTATGAGTAGGAAATTTTGCTAACCTAAAATCCCTTTCACTTAAGAAACATGGCAGTAAGGGGAAGAGGAACGCCTATGGTGAATATGCAAGAATTAGTGAATGCTCCGAGGGAAGGAATAAGGCATAGACCTGAGAATCCACATGAGGAGCTCTCCAAATTACTGAAGACCTATACCCATTTGGGGGCAAAGGCTTTGAAGGGACTGAAAGTGTAATGGAAATCCAAGTTTGGCTTAGAACCTTGGAGAGGATTTTTAGAGACATGCAATTAGATGATCAAGGAAGAGGCAAGTAGTTTCCAGACAGTTGAAAGGAGCATCTTTGAGTTGGTGGGAGGTAGTCATAGCTGGAAGAGTCAAGAATGACATTACATGGAATCAATTTAAGGAACTGATTGAAGCTATATTTGTGCTTGCATCTGCTAAGGCAGCTTTTCTTGAGGAGTTTATAAGGCTTAGACAAGGGAATCTAAGTGTTACTAAGTATATTCAAAAGTTTGAAGGATTATCAAAGTATGGAACTATGCTAATTGCTGATGAAGCATATAAATTAGCAGGTTCATTAAAGGACTGAATCCAGGTTTGAGTAGAGCTATGTTACCCTATGTTGATAAAACTTTTGATCAAGTCATAGATTTGGCATTAAAATTTGAGCAACATGACAAAAAAGGAAAAAAATACAGGAATTTCAAGAACAACAATAATAAAAAGGGTAAGGGAAAGTATCATCCATATGATAAGAAACAGGAAGATGCTGGAAGCAAGAAAACCAGTGATGCCAAAATTGGTGAAAACAAGAAGAAAGTAGTGTGTCATCATTGTGGCAAAGAGGGACATATTAAACCAAAGTGTCCAGAGTTAAAGGGTGGAGCATTCAAGTGTTATACTTGTGGAAAGGAAGGCCATTTGAAGAGGAACTGCCCTGAGAATAAGCAGCAAGGTAAAATGGCAACTCTAGAGACAAAAGGCAAATCCATAGTGGAATCTTATGCAGAAAACCTTGGACAAATGGAAGGTATATTATTTATTTTCCAAGTGCTTATATCAGTAGTATTTGATACAGGAGCAACACACTCTTTGATCTCTCATGATATAGTTAAAACATTGAAACTGAATTGCATTTTCCTAAAAAGACCTTTACTTGTTAAAAGCCCTTTAGGAAGTTCTTGTGTCTCGGATATGATGTGTGTGGATGCAGAGTTAATTATAGGAGGAAATGCTTTCATTTCTAATTTATATGTTTTAAATTACCCAGATATAGGTATTATATTGGGTATGGATTGGTTAAAGCAACATAAGGCTATAATTAATTTAGATACATCCACCATTTCATTCCAAAACAATAAGAAACAAAGAATTACAGTTCTTTGTGAATCTGCCAAGGAAAGAAGGCTATTTCATTTATGTGGGATAGGTGATGAAACTTCCGAATTTTCAATTGAACACATATCCATAGTAAATGAATATTTGGATATTTTTGGGGAAGTAAAGGGTATCCCACACAATAGGCTAGTGGAATTTCAAATTAATTTAGTCCCAGGTGCGTGTCCAGTGATTAAGACCCACAAGGATGGGGCCAAGAGAACTCATAGAACTGAAGAAACAGTTAGAGGAATTAGAAGAAAAAGGTTTCAAAAGACCAAGTAATTCTTGTTGGGATGCGCCTGTGGTATTTGTGAAGAAGCAAGATGGTTCTTTAAGGTTGTGTAAAGATTACAGGGAATTAAATAAATTAACAATAAAGAACAAATACCCTTTGCCTAGAATTGATGATCTTTTTGATCAACTGGCCGGATCAAAAGTATTTTCTAGACTTGATTTAGCCTCTGGTTTTCACCAAATGAAACTGGAAGAGTCTAGCATCAAATACACAACATTTAACACCAGATATGGGTTATATGAGTTTTTAGTAATGCCCTTTGGTCTGACTAATGCACCATCTTATTTTGTTGACTTGATGAATAGGATATTCAGGGATTATTTGGATAAATTTATGTTGATTTTTATAGGTAACAATTTGATTTATTCAGAAACAATGGAGGAACACAAAAATCATGTTCATTTAGTCTTGAGCAGATCAAGGCAAAACAATTTAAAAGCAAAATTTTCTTAATGTACCTTTTGGAGAGAGGAGGTAAACTTCTTGGACATGTAATCTCTGCACATGGAATTTCAGTCCCAAGTAAAGTGATAGCCATACAGACTTGGCAAAGACCCAAAACAGTGAGTGAAATGAGGTCATTCATGGGGATGGCTGGGTACTATAGGAGATTCATTAAGGATTTTTCTAAAATATTAGCACCACTCACTAATTTAACTAGAAAGAATCAAGCCTATGTTTGGATAGAAAAATGTGAAAAAGCCTTTATGGAGCTAAAAGAAGCATTGGTAAATGCACCTGTCTTAAAAGTACCAGAAGGAAACCATGACTTAATAGTATATGCACATGCATGTGGATATGGTTTAGGAGCAGTATTGATGCAACAAGGTCAAGTAGTGGCATATGCATCAAGGCAATTAAAATCACATGAAGTTAGATATGCAACACATGACTTGGAATTAGCAGCAGTGGTATATGCTTTAAAGTTGTGGAGACATTATTTGTTAGGAACCAAATTTAAGCTCTACACTAATCACAAATCCTTGAAATATTTATTTTTATAAAAAGATTTAAATATGAGGCAACATAAATGGATTGAGTTTTTAGCTGCTTATGATTTTGATATTTTGTATACACCATGAAAAGCAAACAAGGTGGCTGATGCCTTGAGTAGGCAGCATGCTAAAGTAAGTTTAATGATGATAGAAGAATTCAAGAACTTAATGTTATTCACTGATCTGGAGATAAAAGAGAATAATGATGTGAACTTGGAGGTGCAGGATGTACAAGAAAATGTGAGGAGTTAAGTATGGTAACCTTGCAATCTGATTTAATCATGAAAGTGGAAAATATACAAAATCAAGATCCCATTAATTTTGAGAAGAAAACCCTTTTGGAAAGAGGATAAGAAGTGAAAAATCTACACATCGATGAGAAGGGATATGTGAGGAATAAAAATAGAATTTGGGTGCCTGGAGATTCAGAATTGAAAGAGGAGATACTAAATAAATACCATAGAAGCAAGTACTCCATATATCCAGGGAATACCAAGATGTATCATAATCTTAAGAGGGATTATTGGTGGAAAGGAATGAAGAATATTGATGTGGCTAAATTTGTAGCTAAATGTGTGATTTGCCAACAGATAAAGGCAGAGACACAAAAACCCTCAGGTTTGTTTCAACCCTTAAGTATGCCTCAGTGGAAATAGGAGGATATCTCCATGGATTTTGTAGATGGTCTACCAAGATCAAAAAAGGAAATACTAGCATATGGGTGGTGGTTGATAGACTAACTAAAGTAGCGCGTTTCATTCCAGTGAAGTCAGACAGAAATGCACCAAAACTGGCTCAAATATTCATGAAGGAGATAGTAAAATTTCATGGCATACCCATGACTATTTGAGTGATAGAGACACTATCTTCACATCTAAATTTTGGATAAGTTTTCAGGAGACCATGGAAGTGAGCTTTGCATGAGCACTGCTTACCATCCTCAATCAGATAGGCAAACTGAAGTAGTTAACAAAGTGTTAGAAGATTTGGTAATAGCCTGTATTTTAGATTTTGGGGGTAAATGGGAAGATCACCTCAACTTAGCTGAATTTACATATAATAATAGTTATCAAAGCACTATAGGAATGACACCATTTGAAGCTTTATATGGTAGACCATGTTTGTCTCCTATATGTTGGGTTAACACTGGGGAAAGAGCAATATTAGGACCAGAATATATAAAAGAGACTACTGAAAAGATTGCATTGATCAGGAAAAGGATGGCAGCTGCATTGATCAAGAAAAGGATGGTAGCTGCACAAGGCAGACAAAAGAAATATGCAGATAGAAAGAGGAGGCAAGTTGAATACCAATTGGGGGACTTTGTCTTCATCAAAATTTCACTAATGAAGAAGGTGTTAAGGTTTGGAAGGCAAGGTAAGTTAACACCCAAGTACATAAGGCCTTATAAAATTCTGAAAAGAATTGGTTCTTTGGCTTATAAGTTAGAATTACCTGAAAATATGCAAGGAATACACAATGCCTCTCATGTATCACAATTGAGAAGGTGGGTTCATGACAAGCAAGATATTTTGGAGACACCATCACAGGTTCAGATAAATCCAGATTTAATTTATGAAAAAGAACCCGTGGGGATATTGGCCAAAGAAGTAAAGAAATTGAGAAATAAAACCCTGAAGCTTGTGAACATGCAATGGAGTATTGATCCAAATGATTGCACATGGGAATTAGAAGATAAAGTTAGAATGAACCATCCTAGGCTGTTTGCAAAGTAAAGGTATTTTTATATATACATATATATAACATGTTTTATCCATTCCATATAAGTATTTAAGTGATTTTTAAGTTTGAATTATTGGCAGACTGAATGGATGAGTGTATGGATTAAATTCCATGAATTGTTTGTGAGAAAAATTGTGAGGACACAATTCCTAAAAGGTGGGGTATCTGTAATGACCCAAAATTTTGAGTAAAATCTTTCTAATTTTATTTAAAATGTTTTGCTAGAATTAAATGGAATTGGTGAGGTTTTGGGATTGTGTGCATGTGGGTATGTATGCATCTGTGTATACCAGGCACATGCACAAGGTAGAAACCATGTGATTCCCGAATAAATAATACCACTTATTTGTATAAATAAATTTGTATTTTATAGTAATTAAAAATAAAAATCATGTGCCCTGATTGAATGCATAAAGGATGAAATAATGCACATGCATGTATATGGAAAGGCAAATGCATTAGGGTAATATATATGTGCATAGCCTGATTAGGAAAAGAAATGGGTTATCATACCCTATTATGTCACTTTGTCATGACTTGTTATGAAGGGAAATGGTTTAAAAATATTTTCTTTATCTCTGAAAAAGTAATTCAGATTTTCCCAATAACTTTATACCCGAGCACTACAAAGAAAATAAAACAAAATAATGTAAATAACACTCACACAAATAGCATGATCTGATAAGGGGAAAAATTGACTTTGTGTAACCTGGAAAACCCTAGGAATTTGATGGTATAAGTAGGGGTATATGGGCAAAATTAAACTGCCTAGTGAAAACAAATAAAAATACATAAATTTTATTTAGAAAGGAAGAAGGAAAGCTTAGGGGTAAACCAAGAGTTCTCTGGTTTTTTTTTTCTTTAGCTTAGAAGAAGAAGTTTTGGTGAGTATTCTCACTTAAAATAACTGGCATTAAGTCCTGGAATCTAGGATGCAGCCAACATTTTTTATGTTCAGTGCATTTTAAATTTAATCCTCTGATTAAGTTATATGTCTACGTGTATTTATACATATTTAGTTTCATTTAGAAATTATTGTGTTTAACAATATGGGTTCAGATTTGTTATCCGAGTCTATTCAGTTTTATAATACTTTAAAAACCCAAAAAAAATATGGGGATATAAATAATACCGATCTATGGCAATCTTTCATAAAAATGTAAAGGGGCTGCAATATACTGATGTATAGGTGCTGAAGCTCCATAAATGATTGATTTAGAGAGAAATAGGATTTTCCTATGTGTTGATCTCTAGTCAAAATGTTAAACTATGCCTCAGCTAGATTTTGAAGTCCATTTGAAAATCAGTTTATGCATAGTGGCAACAACTCTCAAAATATTCATAAAAGCCATAGATTAATATCAGATACATATCCAGACAAGCATTTATATATATATATATATATATATATATATATGAGTAGCTATATTTAGACAAAGATTTTACCTCATTAAAACCCCAAGATAAATGATTTCCTGGAATGTATATATTGAATCTTTTATGTTCTTGCTTGGATGTTTGTTTTGATTGTTTGGATGGTTTCTATGCAATCCATGGCATCACGAAGTGAATTTAACTGAGTTAGTTTACCATGTTCAGGTAAATAGTCATTGGAAAACATAAGAAAACACTTAGTAATTCAACTAAAGTATTTTGGTCAAGAAGCTGTTGAATGACTTGCACTTGAGTTGCAAGTTTGACACATGACCTAATTTTGGTTCGGAGATCTTTGTGTAGTAATGTCAATTAGATCACTACAATGTGTCCCAATGATTCTCAGATGAGACCAGGGTTTTATACTAATTAACATATGTTAGGAAATAAATACAAGGAGCTTGAGTTTTCCTGGAAATCTTCCTAGGGCAAATGTGAAGGCATTAGGGCTAAAAATCATGATGTTATCAGGATGGATTTACCCTGTTATGCACATGTGTATGATTGATTGGTATGTATTAGTCTG
Source organism: Allium sativum (assembly GCA_030737875.1). NCBI lineage: Eukaryota > Viridiplantae > Streptophyta > Magnoliopsida > Asparagales > Amaryllidaceae > Allium > Allium sativum. The sequence continues at coordinate 1,012,632,321 of CM060912.1, read as the reverse complement.
AGCACTGATGGTAAATATTGTATAAATCAGTGAAAGTGCAATTGCACAAGAATATTAATTAATTATACAAGGAGTATGTCTTTTAAAATAGAATTTCTTCATAGATTTTGTCATAATTTTTATTATTAAGTTTTGATTAAGATGCTCATACCAGACACATTGGTCTGACCTAGTTTGCTCATGGCAAATGGGGTGTCTCATTATATGGTGAATGTAATGACCCGCATTGGCAGAGGTAATATCATTAATTTATTTAATTATATAAATGGTGGTTTAGAGAATTTAATGGTCGTGGAATTAAAAATGATGAATATTTAATTAAAATAATAAATTAAATAATAAATTTAATTCTGAAATAATCAGAATTGGCTGAAATGGCGATATGGTGTGAACTGGATCACCCGTGATATTTAATTCAGTTTAGAATTGAATTAGAATAACGAATATATTATTTGAACGAAAGTTTGAACGTATAATTATATTATAATTAAAATCGAGCTTGAAATGGCGCTGCAGTTCGTAATTTGGCGATTTAAACTTCAACTGAATGTACAGGATTCGTTTTAAGCCGGATTTCTGTGAAACAAGAAACGTGTGGAGCTGGTGGAGTATATCTTTCTAGTGGAAGAGAAAAATTGGGATTTCGTCGTGTAGATTTTGATTTATGTCCAAATCAAATATTCAGAAAAACAGTGGTAAATTCGTTCGTGGCCATAACGGTTATTTCAAAATAACTAGATATCGGGTTTGAATTCAGACAAGGTTCTTTTGGGAAATAGTGATAATTTAATTTTTAGAATTTTATAGAAAATTTTAATTAATTAAACAAGCAACTTTTTATTTGGAGTATTTTGCACCCTGTAATCAATATTTTGGGGTTTCACAATATGAGTTAATCTACCGGTATTATTATATTTTTGGAATCGTGACGTGGAGCTCATCTCAACGGTGTATTTATCTCAGTCCGCAACGCTCGTATATGGATATAATTTTATTTAACGGAGTATGTTAAAAGTTTAAAACTTAAGGCAAAATATCCTAAGCACAATACTAAACCAAATTTCCCATTTCACTCTCTTCACGGTCAAACAGGAGGCCACGGTTCAAGCTATTCTTAGCCACATATTGGATGAAAGGAAATCACTATACCACGTCTCCTATCACTTAACCTAAACCTTCTATAAAAAGGGCCATCATCACCATGCTATAACCGAATTCACAAAACCTTTTTTCCGCCGCCACAAACTCTAAAATGCAGCAAAACAAATCGATCCCAGTTCTCCTCATGAAATCAAAAGAAGAAATGGAAAGGGGAAACAGGCGTTGCCTGTTTGTTGGCTAAAGTGCGGTCATGAAGGGGAGAGTTTGGGGGTACAAGAGCGAACGTAAAGATGGGAACGAGGCGAAGACAGAGGGCTTCTGTGTTGAAGGAGCAGGTTGTGTTGAAAATTTAGGTGCAAAAGGATCGGAGAAAAGGTTGATAATGGCTGTTATAGTAGTTGCGGTTTTGAAAGTTAGGAGAAGGAGTGTTGGATTAGCTAGAAATTTTGGAGATTTGTTTTGAGTACGTGGGGTTTTTGCTGGAAACGAATATGTGTTGGAGGAGAAAGAGTTGAGAAGAGGAAGGATGTTTGGCAGACGGGTTTGGGTATGAGAAATAGAAGGGGAGACGTTGCTGGGTTAGTGGATACAGGGAAGTGTGGTGATTCAATTGTTTTTTTGCTAGGTGTGAAACGAAAATCAAAGTGAGGAAAGGATTTTCGGTTGATTTCTACGTGAAGGTGGAGGTTCGGCCACATTGAAGAGGAGCAGGCTACGGGAGTAAATGGAATTGGAGAAGAAGTATTTTGAAGCCGTCATGGGCCTTGAAGTAGGGCAGGTGGGCCGGATTGGTTAAAGGGAATTCGGCGAAACAGGATCCGACAGGATCGTATGGACAGGAGCAACACAATGAGACTGACTGGGAGTGAATCGAAGCTCGTTACAATTTATTGCAAAATAAATTGTCCGTCTGAATCAAACCGAGCGATGGTTATCGTTATTAACGATGATCGTCCAATGTGAGTAAATCTCATTAACTCTGAACAGTTTATAATTTCATGTTGTATTTTTAGAACTGTTAAATATTGGCTGATTGACTGTGTGTTGACTGTTTGATTGAACTGCTAGTCAATTAGTTGAATTTTTATATTGATTCTGTTTAATTGAATATATCATATGGAACTGAAAGTGATGTTATCTATATTGTTTAACATCTGTGATGCAGGGAAACAGGTTGGAGGAATCCAACTGGATTCCTCAACATTTACTTTACTGTGATTCATATATTGTGATATATGATGTGATATATAATCTGTTGTTGATTATGTGTGTTTGGACGATATTTATCGTTGTTATATGGTATGTTAAATACCATAAGAAATACGGGATATGGGAAAGGGGATTTTCAAAGTGTATTTTGAAAATGAATTATTTATATAAAATCGATGGATTTTATATAGAAAAGGAAAAGGATTTTTATAAAAGAAATATTTATAAAATAAAAGGATAAGTTAGAATAAAAGGAAATCATTTGTAAAGTGAAGAACCGTTACTAAAATTAAATCTTTATAAATGAATAGTTTATTCGAAAAGGAGTTAATCGAATTAGTTATTCGAATAGAATAAAGGAAGTTATCGAATAAAGTTAAAAGGAGGCATTCGAATATAGTTTAGCCAAAAGGAGTAATTCGATCAGAATTCATCGAATAGAATTAATTGATTAGAGTTAATCAAACAGAGTAAATCAGTTAGGGTTAACCAGTTAGAGTTAATTGGTTAGAGTAAATTAGTTAGGTTAAACCGTAGGGTTAACCAGTTAGAGTTTATCAGTTAGAGTTAAACCAATTAGAGTAAATCGATAGAGTTAAATCGAACTAGAAGTTATTAAAATGGAGTTAATTGAATTTAGTTTATTCGAATAGAGTTAAACACATAAGAGTTATTGAATTAGTTATTCGAAAGGAATTTATCGATTATAGTTTAATCGAAAGGAGTTATCGAATTAGTTATTCGAAAGGAGTTAAGTAAGGAGTGAAGTAAAAAGAGTAAATCGATTAGAGTTAAATAGATAGAGTTAATCGAATATAGTTTATTCAAAGAAAGGTTTTCAAATCGAGTTATTCGTAAAAGAGATTTATCAAATATAGTTATTCGAAGGGAGGAGTTATCGAATAGAGATTTATTCGAACGAGAGTTATGGAAGGAAGTTTGTTAAAGAATTAAAAGGTGAACTTTGTCTATTTCAAGGTTAGAAACGTTGTTCAGTTAAGGACTGAGAGGTAGTATTACCCCAACTTGATTGACTTCATTTTTAACTAAGGAATGGTTAAGGTTCGATAGTGAAGGTGGGTTAAAGGAATTTAGTAAATAAGTAAAGTGGTTTGAGTTGTCGTCGCGATGTTGATTTAAACATCTGTTTAAATCCAAGTAAAGAAGATTTGGAAATGTTTTCCAGTGTTAACGTATATTTTCTAAACATAGAAAATAAGGAAATATATATATATATATATATATATATATATATATATATATATGATTGATGATTGATTGATAGAATTTCCATTTGGAAATAATATCGTTGTTTGCACACCTGTTTTTCTTTGATGGTTAAATCACAGACTATCGAAGTTTTGACCATTTTAACGTTGTTAATATGGAGAGACCGGTTGGATTATTATCCAAAGAACCACTCTGTATTGGCATAAGCGTTGCGAATCATATATGACAAAGATAATTGAAGACGGAGTAAAGTGCAAGGGCTATTGTATAAGTCTTAGATAACAGTGTCTAAGATGGATGTATTGAATAGTGCCTTCGGTTCATCCTGTTCCTGGATGACTTGTATGGATGGATGTCTGACAGAGTATTTCCAGACGATCACGTATATTGATTTCTCCAACCGTACCAAGAGTGGAAGCGGAGAAGGAAACTTCTTTTAGCTAACACATAATGTATGGTTGAGGACGTCAAATCGGTGATTTGATGGATTTGACGATGTGACATTCGAAGTGAATCTGGTGTGATGATAAAGCGTAGCTTCAAGCCTCATCAACCGGTAAATGACAGAAATCGGGCAGGCAGCATGGCTAAGTCGGTCGCACCGAAGTAGGGTGTATAATCACCTGATCTAGAGTTTCATTTATTTCTAAAAATCTATTGTTGATGCTGTCCCATTCGGGAAACGGTTGTTGATCCCAACCGTTGGTGATATACATTCGATACACTCAAGCGAAATGAGTAGTCGGTCATGTGTGGCCGGGTTGCAAGATGTTCTTGTTGAACCCAGTGTATTCCTTTCTAGAGGTACACTAGCGAAAGGTGGTTCCATACCTTGTCATAGTTGGAAATCCATTACCCAATACGTGATTGCGGTTTTGATTGTATACTATATATGTAGAACGTGAGATGAAAGCGTTTCTGCTAGATAATTATTATATTGTGGTTGATAGACATTATTATAATATCAAAAGGTTTTTGATATAAAGATAATTTGGATTCTCATAAGGGAAAAACCCGTTCCGTTATACGGCGTGGTCTTATGAGATATCATTTACCTGCTTAAACTGTTTTAAACTGTTTTACTCATACCAGTTCCATGACTGACCCGGAGTTTATTTGTTTGTTTTCCCTAAACTGTTGGGTGCCCAATTTTGTATGGGCAGTCAAGTAGTCGGGATTTACAGATATACCTGAAGAGCTGGAGCAGGAGGTTTCAGGATCATAGCTATAGTTTATTTCCACTGTGTTGTAAGTGTTGTACTTTGATAATGATGTATATTCAAGTACAGATGTATATTTCAAGTTATGTTATATATATTATATGTTATTCGTTCCGCTGTGAAGTTCGTGTTACTCTGATGTTGTGTTCTTCTTCTTCTATTCTAAGTTTCTATCTTATCTATCCTCACCCTCTCATTTCTTTCACAAATGACCGGTATTTTCGATCCTTGGATGTTCGATATGTGTTGTATATCGGATAACCAAGATCGCTAAATTTCTGGGTCATTATAGTGAAGCAGCCTCTAATGCCTTTTCAGGTAATGATGGAGCTAATTAAGAACTGGGTTAGGAGTCTGGCTTGTTTTCATGGATGTTAGCATGCTTAAATTAGAAAATAAAAGCTTCTGAATTATTGTATCTGCATGAATCCTTGAGAATTGCTTTATTAATCAGTTTTGTAAAGGGACAATACTAAGTTGAGCCATGGAAAATTATGTTTAGATGATAGGAGATTTAAGTGCAATGTACTATATTAATGACTGAGCTAAAGTAGTATTTTATATGATCCTTTTGCAAACTGGAATTGAGAAAAATATGTTTTGAACTATAGAGATTAACTAATATTAATTGTATTAGTCAATCTGGAGTCAATATGCAAAGAAGAGTGTACATGTACAAGTTTATAAGCTGGATTGTTGGTGCTTCTTTCATTTAAACTCAAATACACAAGTGATGTACATGGGCGCACTTGGTTTGGATCCGAGAAGGACTAACCAAGGGTGCAATGTATACACATTCACCAAAGATCCAGGATAGTAAACATGCACATGTCACACTGTGTATACATAGATATGACTCTCTGATTGTATGGTATAACTTGAACCAATGATGCTATTTTCCTGCACAACTCTATGTATTTTAATAAGTTCAATGAACACTCATTAGTCACAAAAGTATCATTTTTGTAGGCACAAGAGTATCATTTTTGAAAGTATCATTTCTGTAAGCTTCAGAGTATCATTTTTGAAAGTATCATTTCTGCAAGCACCAGAGTATCATTTTTGAAAGTATCATTTCTGTAAGCACCAGAGTATCATTTTTGAAAGTATCATTTTTTTTAGGCATAAGAGTATCATTTTTGGATCTGTGTACAACATTGATTCATATTGGGGTCAATGGATCTCTTTTTTCTTTATACTTTGATTTAAAGCAAGAGGAGTATATATATCTTCATATATATATATATATATATATATATATAAACTTCTTTTGCATGAACTAATATTTTTATATTGGTAAAACTTTAGGGTCCTGGATATTTTGATTAGGATATAGTGGCTCTGGCTCTTAACTTTGAACTAGAGAATCATTATACACAATAGTAAAAAAAACATACTAGATTTCCAGTTAAAAGCAGTGTCATTCCACTTTTATCATAATAAATTTATCAAATACATATTTATAATACTATTTTTAGTATGGTCATTTTTGTCCAGTTTAAGATGTTAAAGTATCGATTATCAAAATAAAATAGTTATTTTGAATTATTAAGTTTAATCAGGAAAATATGTCAGTAGGTTTTGTTAGCGTTGCTGTCTGTTGGTTGGATCATTGATCGGTTGTGTAGAGGTATATATAGTATTTTATTAAGTGTTGCGTATAGTATTCCATAGCATTTTAAAGGAAAATGCTACCTAATATACCATCCTCCTTATGTTTACAAGTGTTAATACACTTGTTCTTTTGCATGACCCTTTCCATGTATGAGTAACATATGTCTTATGCTGTGTCTCTTTTCTAAGCACCCTCTCCATGTATAAAAAGTCCACTTTCTCTTCTTTAACACTCATTCTACTTCTCTCTTCTTATTTTCCTTCTTCTTCAGCTCCTCCCTTCCCTCTCTAATGACTTCCTAAAGACATATCTTCCCTCCTTTCTTCCCTTGGTTCGACCAGGTTGCTCTCCTCTCCCTCCACCCTCATTTGGTCATAAACTTCCCCTTTTCTCCACCTTAAACCCAAGACAAACCTCCTCCTTCCCTTTCCCTTGTTTAGCCATCAATCCCCACCTCCATCAACCACCTTTCGGCCATCACTTCCCACCACCAACACCGCTTCCTTCCCACCACCTCATGCCATCCTAGACCCTCCCCCACTTGCGCCATCCTCCCTCCACCCTACGACCCAAGACCCTCTCGGTCAAGCTTCACCCCATCACCACCCAAGCCCGACCTCCTTTCTCCTCTCACTATAATAAAAATGATTTTTTTAGCACTCAAAAAACGCCACCAATCATTTTTGGTAGCGTTTCGATAATCATTACGAGAAAACATGCCACTAAAAATCATTGACTCTTAGTTGCACTTTTTTCAACTCTACTATAAATACTTTTATTGAAACGTTTCCTAAACGCCACCATAAACATTTTTGTAGCTCTTTAAAAACGCCATAAAAAACTTCTTGATGCTACAAATAAAATTTCCAATTTTACCTATAATTTACGGTTGCGTTTACTCAACGCCATACATGTATTTCTATAGCGTTTTTAAAACACTACTAATAATTATTGATTAATTTGCTGCACTTTTTTGCAATTATTTCTTGTTAATAGTCTATTTTGTTTCTACAATATCAATCAATAATCATTCACATAATCACCATGTTCAAACAATTAAAAAAACAGTTAACCATATAATATAATAGAATGTGCATAATCATTTCAATACAATAGTTGTCTGAATAAATGACCAAACTCACATGCAATAACCATTGATATACAAATTTACATATCTAGTACAAAGAAAATGTTATACCTAACTAATGCTAACAAAACGCTTGATTACCCATAATTCTTTTAGTGATGGAATAATCGTCAAAGACAATATTCGCGCTGATGTTGTTAAACTTCAGACACTGCCATCACTATCGCTCAGTTGTCGCGATCTCTACATTGCATTAGTTGAGTCTCTGAATTCACAAGCAACAAAAATGGAGGAAAAAGATAAAGTTCATTAAACATCAAGTAATGACAAGGACTATATGAAAAGGTGAAGTACCATTTAGGCCGTCTGGATAAAAAGTTACTACAACATTCATCATGAATTTTCCAGGATTTATACATACACAAAGCTTGAGCTGCTGTTAGTCGGATACGAGGGTTTTTTGCCAGCATTTTCTGAACAAAGTCTTTGGCACTATGGATTATGGTTGGCCAAGGTTTTCTTTTAAAATCTGGCTTGTTGCTCAAAACCTGTATCAATCAATTTATTAGTTAGGTGCAAGTTAAATCAAAAATCAGATTCAGTGGACATACACATATGGAGAACAAAGAACGGGAAAGCAATTTGTTCATTTTCTAATTAGAATACACACAGTAATGATATCTTTTTTGTCACTGAGATCTCCTGTTGTCTTCTAAATTTCATAATAAGACCAGCACTGGAAATATAACTGTAACCAGTGGCCCATCATTGTTCACTAGGAAGGTGGAAATTGTTTGGCAATCAATACATTGCCACAAATGAATTAATATCAACACAGCCAAAATTCATGTAATTCAGTTTAGTTATGAGATACCTTTGCCCATTTTTATTTACATGCTTTCCTAATCACAAATTTTCACAGTTTTGGCCTTTCAATACCGTTACAAAAATACCCAGGATAGGAATAACACTACAACAATATGAAATAAAAATAACAGTAACCAATTTATATACTTGATTATTGTATAGATACAATACCTATGTTTATAGGTTGACTTGGTGCTTGCAACAGAAGGGTCTCCAAATTATATAACTGATTATTGCAAACAGTATTCTCAATTCACTAGGCATAGTAAAACCCTTATAGATTACATTATAACACTAGTGGTTAAAAAAATGCTTATTTGTCTAAATACCGTACCTCAATGTATCCAATATCGTCTGGGTCTAATTCTTCCATGATAAGCCTTGCTATTCCTCTGCTTGTTTAGACGGGCTGTTGGCTGATGCACTAAGAGAATTATGTGCAAATTATTTGTATGAATGTTAGGTCTCAAATACATTAATCACGTGCAGTTTCTCTCTGAAGGTCCAATGTAGTATCAATGGACATAAAAGTGTTAGCATATAACAGAATAATTATACTTTTCATCTAGTCACAATGCACACATGTTTTGATTTTATAATTTTAATAAAGGAGAATAATGGTAGAACCAATATCAGATACAAGTTTGTGATATTATAATGAATATATTTAATATATAACATAAAATTCCTAAGCTGATGATTTCATACATTAATAACAAAAGTTCTCCATATGTTATTTTGTATTATAACCACACATAAGGAACTATTTATAAAAAAACTTACAATAATACCTTTATAGCATACATCAATTTTCACTACTAATAGTTGTGCTTCGAGGCTCATTATATCATTTAAATGTGACGGAATGCTTGCACACAGGCCACCTTAAACGAACCGAGGAATCAATTAGTTGCTAATCCTACTATCTAATTACTGCAAATATTACGACGACAAAAAGAAAATTCCATGGAAGACATCCTTCCTCAAGGCCTAAAGAGAATTTAGTTTGAACACTGTTTAAAAATCCACAATTATCAAAATGATTTATAGACATAACCAGAACAACATTGAACCTACTCAATGTGCACTTAAAATTCCTAACAGCAACATAGGAAGCCTAACATTTTGAAGCAATCAAGTATTACATATGACAACTATACCTCCAACAGGTCAATAGTAACAAGACAAAGAGTTAATCAAAGTGTACCTAGAAGGTACATCACATCCTAGTAGGCACAACAATTGCTGAAATGATCCACCGACAGCCAAAGATCACAACAAACTGATCGAGTAACCAAAGAAGATGACATGGAAAAAATGACATGAACTATAACTGACATCTCTAAAGCAATAGGCATACCAAGGAAAACTCATCAGAATCGTCAAAGTAGTGCCTACCACTAAGAAGCAGCCACTCAACACAATGGCTATCACATAATAGACATTGCAACATAAGTAATAACTTGGAGGAGTTAGAAAAAGTAGAGGGGAGTTTATCACCATCGAACAACAAAAACAGAGACTTGCTTCATAATATTGCGCAAGATAGTGAAAATACGAACGAGAAAAGCAAGCTAACCCACTACAGATACTCCACTCAAACCGGATAAATAACAGATCCAATCGAAGACATCACTCCAAAATCTCAAAAAGAAAAAAAAGAAAACGCAAACCACAGATTAACAATTCACAACAAACTCAGACATGCCTAAGAGCCAATGCCAGAAACATCCTCACCCTCATCGGTTGTAAACAGTCATGTAAGAGAGCTGGAAGTGCTTTAGATCGGTTGTAAACAATCATGTAAGAGTTACTTAGTTCACAAAGCTTTGATTGATATCATCCCTTCTTCAAATTATGATTTGAGATGAATAGCCAGAACTCAATAAGAGATTTTAAACACCCATTCATGTTATATACTTGTCAAGCTCAATTCTTCATGATATAAAAGCCTTGCTAACACTACAATAGAAATGCAATTTTATAGCGGCCCACAACCACTATGAATAAGAAAGATAGCGGTTTCATAACTGCTGTACATGAACATGTTATAAGAAACTGCTAAACATTTATAACACTTTGTATGCCATTATTAAAGATCCTGTTTGATAGCGGTGACGTGCCGCTATGTTACTTTATTACAGTAGCTCATTTTAACCGCTATAATACATCAAAATTTCATTCTAAGCCAAAACATTTATAACACAGTATTGCCGCTATGCTACGTCAATACAATAGCTCGTTTTTGCCGCTACGGTACATCAATACAATAACTCATTTAGATCGCTATTATACATCTAAATCTCAATAAATTTGAGATTATTCATAATGCAGTTTTACTGCTACAACACATATCTTTGATAACTTCCATAAGACGCTATTAAATTAACATGTTATAGTTAAAATCTCTCTACAGCTTACACATTTTAATAATAATAATCAAAATGAATCTTCATAACAAGTTAAAGATGAACACATAAAATATACTAATAGCTAATAAAGTATCGACTAACAAAAGAAATTCAATCCATGAGTACACCTAATTCAATACATATGTTTTCAATTCCTATTGATGTCAACATAAGTACACCAAATACAAAACATAGTTCATAATCATTTAGTTAACACACAAAAGACACAAGACAAAACAACCTAATCCTACTAGATAAAACAACCCAATCCTGCTAGATAAAACAGCCCAAACCTGCTAGACAAAACACCAATCATAACAAGTTATACAAACTGGGTCTATTATAATCGCAACAATATTGTTGAATAACTCACCCTTCCATTGATAATCGCAGCACTATCACCAAAGTCATGTCTTATTTCCTCATGAAAAATATTTAGCACCTGCAAATATAAAAATTCAAAACAGTCCATAAAGAATATCATTGTCTTTAAAATAAATAAATAAAAAGTTGCACAAGCTTTTGAAATATTGGTTATCTGTCATGAGGTAATGAGGAACATGGTGAACTATTTATAGGCTCAGCTGTAGGACATGTTCATTGTGTCTGTAACCTACCAGCCATGAATATGAGCAAGATCTTAAGTAATATGTAATGAAAAAACTTCTTATGTACTCAACAGAACGATTATAAACGGAATTTTGTATGACATGTATTACATGTACATGGTAATATTATTGTATTCAGATAAACTTCATAATTGTTGTATTCGTCCATATTTGGGGGAATTTTCACCTCCAAATCAATAATGGAGATATTCTGTGCAGCTAAATAGAATATGGAAGACATGTATTACATGTACACGGTAATATTATCTAATTACCTCTTTTCTGAGTATCTTAATTCTCTGCATAAACAAACAACAACAATGTTGAACACATGACAACCATAAACTTGGAGGTTGATACTTCCCAAAAAATACAATTGGTTGAACATTATCTTCACCTAAAATATTTCCCAAAACAGATTGATAATTTTATACGTATCAAGTTCTCCAAAATTAAAATAACATGAAAGAAAAGATGACACTGAATGGGCCTTCAACAATCTGCATGCATGTTGAGAAGGCAAGCCACAAAAAGGCCACTCTTAGGTCATAAGCATTTACGATTTTAGTCATTCTACAAAAATGCAAGTGGACATTAAAATGGTATGAAATCGTGCTTCTGAACAAATAAGATTTGCCTAATTTGTGCAACATAACAAGCCATATAAGTTCAGCATATCTTTTCTAAGGAACTTTTTTCAATTATTGATTCATTTGATTACTTATTGCGTGAGTTGACAATCGCTGATAATATTTATGCCCACCTTAATGTCTCGCATACCTCAGTGTGCTTGGATACCATCAAATTTAGGTTTGTAACTTTGTTTCTTTGAGAGCTCTACCCAAATTGGCTGGTGTCTTCATGATTGGTTTATCCTTTTGGCCAATCTATGACCACAAAACATACCATAAGCAAATTACCATATATATTTAAGATCTTTTTTCTTAAGATATATATAATTTAGGCCTGTTACAAAGCTCAATCACAAAAATATCACTTCTAAAGCTATTTACAAATATATGTCGGTTTTGATCATGTCAGTGTCAGGCTGTCAAAAATGTACTAGCAAGTGTTGCAAATATCTTTTGTTTACTTAGTCTAGCAAGCATGTACTATTTGAAAAATCGCCTACGACAAATGGATAAACAATACAGGTGCATTTTGAAAATGAACAAAAATATCACCGGCGTCTTTTGAACATCTCCAGTACAATTTTTTCAGCATGGTGCTAACATGATAAAAAATGATCTATATTTGTGAATAGTTTTACAAGTTGCCTAATTGCACAATAATCTTCAAAACATGCCTAAATTTTAAAAAACTAGCTTCATATTTTGACTTTTCCTTTTTTGCTCTTATATAAGAACTTTAGCATCCCTACTTAAATGTGATGATCACAAAAATTATTGGCACTGTCTAATTACTGTGAATATTTACGTTTTCCACAGAGGATGCTAACAAGGATGGAAAAGCCCCCATGGTTGAAAATAATGAGGTGAGTTCTTCCTTTCCAATCTCAATTTAGAAGCATTATTTTAGTTTTTCTTCCCAGAACTATGAAGCACTGATGCCTGTCTTATTTTGTTTTGTCTGTCGAAATGCAGTGAAAACAGTGGTTGCTAGCAGAAGTTTTTTTCCTCGACATGTTGACAATTTTCTACTGTGTGGCATCTTTATATTCACCAGAGTATTGTATTTTTTATCCTATGCATAAAAGGAGCATGCATAAGGCATAACTAGACAACATTACCTACAACACCAGCATGCAAACGATCATTTCCTTCTAATTTATAAAATATGCATATCAGCAGCATCTTGAACAGTGGCAATGCTTTGAGCACCATCTTCTTCAACGATAATGCCAAATGCTTCCTCCAGAACCATAACAATCTCAACCTATGCATACATTTATAATTATGTTATAATGCCAATAATTATGTACAAAATAATGGACATCTTAGAGAAGTATGCAAATGATCCCAAAATAATTATAATATGTTCAGTTTAATTATAGCCCAAATAAGTCCAAATCAAAACAATATTTTGCATTTGATTTTACTATATGCTGAACAAGGAAGGAGGATCATTGTGGTGTCCAGGTACCACCCTTTCACATTTTTAAGAATGCATTTTTAATAACATAACTGTCAATTGTCAAAACATACAACTCCACTTTACATATACTATAACCAACATCAGCACACTCAGACATTACTGAGCTTTTACATCATAAATTTTAATCTTTTGCATCATTAGATTTTGAAAATTACTAAACTTTAAGATTGTCAGATAGTGTGAATCAGTGTATGAATCTAATGTACATATTGAATACTTGCCTTTAATACCATTATTATTTTAATGGATTATAATTTTAGTTGGATAATTTCATTTCTATGCTTATATTTTAATAAATATGTTATAAAAGAACATGATCTTATAATAACAATTGGACTTAAAAACACAATCCCAAAAGACAAGTTGAAGTACCGAAATTTCACCTAAATTTATGACCATATGTAAATATCATATATAAGATAAATGCACACAATTAATTAATAGAGGCGGGTTTATTCATAAATCAAAAAATAATCTGCCATTGCGCAATGGCAGCAGTTTACAGTTACAGGCTGTGCATATGCACAGTGAACACATCAGACAACTAAAATTGTCCTATGAAATCATGATCAAACACATTTTTTTGACCCATTTACACTATCTCCTGCATATGTTTAAAATGCCGAACTCTGCAGACACACGGGAAACCACATATAATGAAACAGTTTAAAATCGCTAAACTAAAAACATAATATTTTACAATAAAATGTTGAACTTTTGAGATTCAAAGGTCAATATAAAAACAAATTGATGTGTTGCAAGATTATTCTACACACTTAAGAAAACAAAGGAAAAAACCAAAAGGGTGAGAAACCAAGTAATATTATTACCATTGTTAGGAAGATAAAATTAAGGATGATTTTTCAATGATGTGGAAAAAAGTCAAGAAAGTCGATGATGGTTTGATGAATCTTTGCAAATGATGAACATCATGTTTTACAAATATTTTAAAATATCAGTAATTTTCCCAGCATAAAAGCAAGCCTCTTCGTTAAATAATCTATGTCCACTACTTGTAAAAATTACTAATTAGTTAAAAAAAGTCAAAGAGTGATATATAGTGACAGAAATAGGAAGATAATAATATACTTGGTATATGAGAAAGAAATATCACCAACAAACAATAGTGGGTTATGAGTTACTAAGTGGTTTTCATGTTCTTGATGCGAGGTTGATGCATATGACGTAAAATATTCAAACTCATAAATCAATGTGTATTTTCAACAATATGTTATGCTTGACAAAATAATTCCAGCACCACAATGCTTCAAAATGTTTAGATACAGAAAGTAAGACATTATTCTAATGCCAAAAAGCCGATGTGATGTTTAAACCCCACTACTCTATTGACTCGGTCATCTATGTGGCACATTAGGCCGAAAAAATCAATATTGCTTTAACTTTTTGTTGCCTTTTTTTTGGATAAGTAGAATGATAGTTACTGACATCTTACCAAGCAATTGGAATAAACTACATTTACATCAGCCAAATAAACATGCTAGTTTTCTTATTTTTATGACCCTCTCTCTCACACTATGTATATATTTGTATATATTCTACAATTTCAAGCTAATATATTATAAGGATGAACAATTTTTTGCGTGGGATTCTATGCATGGTTTATCTAAACTTTATTTAAATTAATTCACTTTAATATGAATAAAATCTATGTATCATTATAACATGCAAGATATTATGGACTATTAAAAAGAGTGGCAAACGTTGAATATGAAATATTGCCAAACTTTGCCATGGTGAATTCCCACAATCCCGTATAATGAGTTAATGGCTCAACTTGAACATGAGTGAGATATTATAGTAACAAACTTGTTTCAAATGAATTTCATTTCTTCTTCATATCAAGGGAAATGATTAGCTATAAGTATTTCAAAATAATTCTACCTTAAGTAAACAAACAACATATCTAGTTCAAAATGATTTTTTTTATGAAAGTATAAAATACACTGATAAATAACTAACTTACCAATCAGATTTTGCAATATTACAACAATATTCAACTTTGATGTCACATTTTTCATTACATTATTGTTGAATAAAATCGAGTAAAGTCCAGATACTGATATTTATTACCCTAAATAAAATCATTCAAAAAATGAGCGACAAAAAGCCTCTGTGCCCTCAATATTACTGGAACTTCACCGCGTACACAGTTGTTAAAGTGGTTTTCGGTATTGGCAGAGAGTATGACAATATCCGATCCCGGTCTCTTTAACAACCAATCGTTTACATTTTTCACACCGGTCAGTTCTTTTACATTTCAAAGAGGTTCGTACTTCATATCAAAATATCATGTTTCAAAAGTCATTTTAATATTCAAGATAGAATATTATTCAGAATAAAATCTCCATTTAAACCAATTTAAAATCTTGAAACAATTCCAACTTTAAATAATTTGAATATTAAAATAATTGAAAGTATATTTAAATAGTTTTGGATATAGAATTGAAATAGTTTGAAAATAAATAGTTAATTATAAAAAAGATTTATTTAAAATAATTTATAAAACAAAATAGTTTATAAAGAAAATAAAATTATAATTATTAAAATAGTTTATAAAATGGTTTTAAAATACTATAGTTGGAATTTGAATCGTTCCTTTAAAGTTTCAATTTCACTTGCAGTCGTATTTCAATTTCAAGTTAATCAACTCAATTTCAATATTTCACCCGATTAAATTTCCAATTTACATTCATTACAATTCAATCAGTTTAATTCAAATAGTTAAATTCCAATTCAGATTCCATTTTTCAATGATTTCAATTTATAACAAATGTCGAGTTCACAATTCATATATAATTCAAATCAATGTTGGTTCATAATAAATTTCAAAGGTGGGTGAAACAATTCAATTTCACCAAATTCGATTTACATTCAATTTCACTTTTTATTTAGCTTCAGTTACAACACTAATTTATTTCTCCCTTTATTTATATTTCAAAAATTTCAAAGTTCAAGTTCAAAGAAAAAATAAATTATAAAACATCGCTTGTATTGTCTTTAAAACAATATTTAAAAGTTCATGGTTAAAACCAATTTCATTTAACCAACCAGTGTCCGTATATAATTTTCTATCCAATGGTCAAGTGATACTTAAATTTAATTTTAGTACTTTGGGAAAGGATATATATCATTTCAATCCAAATCAGGGTCATAGGTATTTATCATTTCAACCTACATTCTTAATTTATTTTAATGATTAATCCCGGGTTTATTTGATGCCCGTAACATCTAAGGTAAATGATTGGGATAAATCAGCACAAACAATGATCATATATGAATAAATGTGAATAACAGGTAAATTCACACAATTAACATCAATTTGTCAACATATCAAATTCAAGCCATTCATCACATCGGTACATACAATAGTCTAACATCGTATAAATTTACAATTTATCAGGTGTCAGGTTTTATACAGTAATTAAATGTCGAATTTTAACATAACGGTGAAATTTAAACTAACAACCAAATTTAATTACACTATCGATGCAAATCAATATAAATATGTAATTTAACTGTCAAACATCAATCCATACAATCATATCATGACATAATATTAATTTAACTAAAATTAGAATAATTTAGTTACGCGTGAGTGGGTTTAATCACTCACCTTTGGTTCTGAACGCATCTGAACTCCCAAATAGGCCCAAAATGAAACGGCGACTTGCAGGCATGATTCAGAATGGATTTTAACTCGACGATCACTCAATATTTTGTTTTATTTTATAAGAGGAGAAGGGATTTTCTCAGCAAAACAACATGGAAATTGGATTTGTGGAACAGTTTACGAAACCTTTTTTTCATAGGTATAAAAGAAGCAACACAATTACACTAAAATTCCATTACCTTATATATATTGTATATAAAACATACACATCAAAATAGTGTTATATATATATATATATATATATATATATATATTCTTCTAAAAATCAACTCTACAATCCAAACACCTATCATATTTTTTTCACAAATATTTTCTTTATAAAAATAAAATAAAATAGAAACTTAACGCAAACTCATGCATACAACAACTATGTACATATTATATAAAGGGAGCGGTTATATGAACACAAAAATTTGACATAAATCAAAAGACATAATTTCTCAACCACATGATTAATTTATCTTTATGTGAGGGGTGCAGATCATGGGGTAATCTTATGGTTTGGATTTTATGTCACTCAATTTGTATCAAATCTTTGTGTCTAAATAAACATTCCCTTATATAAATAACAAACACATACACATAGGCGAAATAAAAAAGACGCACGCCCCAAACAAACACACACACACACACACACGCACACACGCACACACACACACACACACACACACACACACACACACACACACACACACATATATATAATATAAATTAAACATAAATCAACACAAAAAAATGAAGTAAGACAAACCCACACAAACACATAACTTGACCCAATGGGCAAGCGAAATGCAAGGATGGATCTTGATTTTTACCAAAAAGTTACAAAACTAAACGAAAATTTAACCATTTTAAAAGTGGTTTTTGAACAAGATAAATTCAAAATTTTGGGAAATCATAAACTGAAAAGTTGTTGCAAATTCTTTTCTATTCAATTTAAAAAAAAGAAAAACCAATTTCCGATAAAATTTGAAGAAGATATGATCAAAACAGCGACAGACAAATATTTGGATCCGAAATCTGGCTTCAAAAACGCACCTGAAAGATATGCAGTTTCGGCCAAGAAAAATTCGAAATCTAAAAAAGTATATTGCACAAAAGTTTTAGCTCTTTCAATTTTACACAATTTGAAAAAAAAGTAAAGTCAATTTGGGTTCCGTATGAGGAAGTTATGGTCCCTACAAAACAGATCAAAATCTGGCCAAAAAAATAGAAAATAAAAGGAGAAAAAAGGGAGAAGAGATTGATGGATTAGGTGGCTTCTATTATTATTTTTTTAATTTGAGAAGTTTCTCCATTAGATTTAGATGTAGATTTTGATTTTAGTCATGGTTGATTGCTGAGAATTTTGAAGAAGAAGAAAAAAAAAGGAATGGTTGAATGAATGAATAAAATGATGATATAAAGAAAAGAAAAGAAAAAACACCGTAAATAATCATTCATGGCTTTCTAAATTTTTAACGTTAATTAATAAATGTGTCCCCGTAAATTGATTTTCATCCATTCAAATTCAAGCCACTATTAATACAAATGAGAATGTAAAGGAATACATACATCTTTATTTGCATGAAAAGGAAGTTACCAAATACCTAAGTCAATTTAAATGTGTCCCCGCAAATTAATTTTTCACCAATTCAAATTCAAGCTTGTATTAATACTAATGAGAATAAAGAAAAATATAATTTTTTTTACAAACAAATAAAAGGAACCAATATAAATATGTTTGCAAATAAATGGAAAACAATACAATTTTTAGTTCAAATGACAAACGGTTTTGGCAATATAAAATTAACAACAATAAATACGAATTGAAATTAAATTAAAGAACAAATAAAATTTTGCTATATTTATATCAACAACAATAAATACAAACTGAAATAAAATTAAATATATAATTCCATATTGAAAACGGAGGGTATAATTACATAAATTATTCATATAAAAATTCAAGAATGAATGCAGATAAATAAAATAAATAAACCAAAATTTTAAATTAAATCATTAATTAAATACTCTAAAAATTGAGGTTGTTACAATTTCCCCTACTCAAACCTTTTCGTCCCCGAAAAGGAACGAGGTAGAGAAAGTTGTCAGTTTATATATCAAATCATATACTTCTTATTCAACTTGGAAACAATTATTTATACAAAAATTAATATAGGTTCGAAGACTCAAGTTTTCACAAAATTTCTAAGTCATAAATTCACGAAAAATTTCGGTAGAGTCTCCTTTGTACGGTTAGGCCTGGAAAACAATAATATATAATAATTCCAAATATACATCTCATCTCAATGATGAGGCATCCCAAAATGGGGAAAACAATATAAAACGCCAAAATACGATATATAAATTCGATATACGTACCTTTCATTTGCGTTATTAGCAATTTATTTATTTTTTTCAGCAAACAAAAGCATTTTTTATGCGCAAGTAGCTCCAATGCAAGCAAGTTTCCTTCAGTAACTACTAAGCACTCAACAACATATAATAGAAATAACGTATATATGTTACAGTAAACACAAATGAATTTAGCAATTGCAACTAAAACATAAATAAAATATCCAATCAATTATATTCATTCAACCAAGAAATCTAACAAAATTTTCAAAGTCACTTTTTGATAGCATGATTTCATTGTTTATTTCACTTTTAAACCATTCGTAATTTCATTTGTTATATTTCATTATCAAACTCATTTCCAATGTCAATGCTTGGTTTATTTTATTTATTACTCTATATCATTGTTCAAGTTATGAGTTGTTGCCGTTTTATATAAACAACCAAATTTTCCAATTCATATTTTGTTGACTTACACTGAATTATGTTTCATGTTTAGTCCAATATCCTTTAACACTTCTATCGACCAAATTTAGAGTTCGTTTAAACTTAGTTATCATTCGTTTTATTTATAATTTAATTTTAAATCATGAATTTCCCTGGCGCTGTTTTTCTGAAAATTTGATTTACACATATCCTCAAGTTTACAAGTTGAAATTTAAAAATTTCTCTTTCATTAGGAAACTACAATCAATAGAACCGGAAGATTCTTGTCTCAAAGAATTCTGACTTATTTTGGATTCTATACATTCATTTAAACTTCAATTCGGAAAATTACGAACTACCGCTACGCGACGAGCTCGTTTTTTAATTAAATTAAATTTATTCGTTCAACCATCGTTAAGTTTATAATTATAAGCTTATTCACTTATATTTTCACCAAACCAAACATTAATATCAATGCATTTCAGTTTGTTACCAATTAATTCGCTTAATTAATTATTCATTGACTCGGTTAATTAATATTACTTAGCATAACATAACTAAGCATATATCGTTTTTATTTCATAACTTAAATTTTACTTATAACCAATCAATTTTTCCCACTTTGATTTCCCATTCTTATGTTTGTGCATTAATTAACTGCTTATTCTTATAACATTCAACCTCTTAGTTAATTGGTAAGTTATTCATGTTATAGAACAAAATTGATTATTACACAAGTTTCAGTGGTTACCGTTCGTTTCATTTTATTATCCAATCCTTAAGAATTTTATTTTAAATATAACTTCTTAATATTCAGAAATTCCAATTTATTACTTATTCAAGATTTCAAGAATTAAATTTCGGGTTTTTTTTCTTTATTTTTTTTTTACAATATATCGTTTACATAAAACTATACTATAAAAAGGGATTTAAATAAAGTTCAATTTTGTAATACAAAATATTAAATGTCTCCCTACTTAGACTCTTGAAAATAAACATCGATGATGCGTGCACTCATCACCAAAATCATTTCCAAGGACAAGAGGGTATACATTTTTTTTCTCCAATAATTCATTTAAAACAATTTCTATGTGAAACACTTTTAAAATATAAATATATTATTTCAAACCATTTACAAATCAATATTACAAACTTACCCAAAATCAAATTCTCAAATTCATATTTTACTTCTTATTTCATTATCAATAAATTTTCAATTTTCAATTTTTCTTAAACCAATCAACAACTAATGGTTTTAATTATAAATTAATCGAGTAATAAATGATGAAAATTTAATATTATCATCAACAAAATCAAAATTCATATATTTCAAATAATTATATATATAAATAAAATATAAGTCAAAACAATATTATGTCGATAAACCCTGTTCGAGTGTTTAGAAATCCCTATCGATACATTGGCGTCCCAAGTACCGACCAGAATTCATAAATACTCAACAGAACAACCAACACAATATAAAACCATTTTTTATATCAAAATACAAATACGCTCTCTCATATACACTCAAACTCATTCTAGGGTATTACTACTGTAACAACCCGTATTTTCAATAACCTGTTATAACGTAAATCGAGGCAGAATTTAATTCATAAATCTGAATCAAGGGAAACGGGCTATGCCATTGCGTTCGTCTCGGAAAAATACGCGAAATAGAGTCCGAGTTTTCGAAAATCGGAGTCCGTATGACCCGATTAAGGCCCAATGAAGTTTTCAGAAAATTTCAAGTTCAAAACAGATTTCGAATTTCGGGTTCAAAATTCGAAAAAACGGTCAGATTGGGCCAGGCGGGAAAATTCCCGCCAGAGCACCCAAGTCGACAGCCTTGTCGACTTGGGAGTCGACTTGGTTGGACCCAAGTCGACAGCCCTGTCGACTTGGCTGTCGACTTGGTTCAGCCGGGCAGTTTTGCCTGGTGCACCATTTTGGGGTTTTGGTTAGGTTTTGGGGCCAGATTCGGTTTTAAGGGCTGAGATTGGAATTAGGGTTTAATCCTAAGGTTGAAACTAATCCTAATCTCTATAAATAAGCCCCTAACCTAACCCTAAATCATCATTATTCATTCAAGTAACTAAACTATGGCAAAATCATTCCTCTCATGGCCTCCACTCTCTTCATAAAATTCCTAAGTTATTTCTATGAGAGATTTTCCATGCATACAAGTGTTTTCAAGCTTGTATGAGTGTCATTAGCTTGCATTCAAGTCAAGTTTCCATATTTACATCATAAAGCAAGGGTTTTGATCATTTTTGCTCAAGGGTTTTTCTATTGGAGCTTGCATTTTGGGTTTATTTGATTGCATAAGGGCTTTGTCTCAATCTATATATATTTTTGTGTCTTCATAAGCATTGTAAGCCCTTTTCTACTTTCATATTTAAACTCTAAAGTTAAATGAATGATGCAAGTTTGGTTGATCATTATGATATGCAAGTTTGCCATGATATGCAAGTTTACCATGTCATGTTATGCAAGTTTGATATGTTATGATATGCAAGTTTATCATGTTATGTTATGCAAGTATGCCATGTTATGATATGCAAGTTTACCATGTTATGCTATGCAAGTTTGCCATGTTATGATATGCAAGTTTATCATGTTATGTTATGCAAGTTTGCCATGTTATGATATGCAAGTTTATCATGTTATGTTATGTTATGCAAGTTTGATATGCAAGTTTGTCATATGATATGCAAGTTACGTTATGCAAGTTTGGGGTGATCATTTTGTTCATGTTATCATGTTATGCAAGCTTACCTTGAGTATATGAACATAAAGCTTCAAGCTTTATGCTAAAGGTTGCATTTTGGCAACATGTAAGTTATCATATCTCTTATGATAACTTGCATGTGAGGCTAAATGCGAACTTATGGCCATTTCTACATGTCATTTATCACCATGTATCACCAATATGCTAAGTTTGGTTTTATGCATGTTTTTTAGGCCTAAAAATGTAATATGCAAGTATATGAACATATGTACATTTCATATGCCACCATGTTAAACTTATGGCTTCAACACCTTTATGTCATGATTATGCCAAGTTCCCTCTTTCTATCCTTTATGCGCTATTGCGATATGTAAGCGATGGGATTGCGTTTGGGGTTGGGTAAACTTAAAAGACATAAAAACATAAGATTGGGAATTTACCTATTAAGTTAGGTCTACCCATTGGGAATTTACCTATTAAGTTAGGTCTACCCAAATTCTTGAAAACTTGTAATATGTTTTGGAAACATGATGGACATGACACTTAGAAAATATAAGTGTGACCAACTCGAGGTTGGGTTGAGTTTGTAGCGTAAAACTACCCGGAACCGACCGGCTTAACTAGTTGCTACAAACAATAGGACCCAATGTGAGAAGTTGGTCATGTTGTACCTAGAGCCCGAGGTTAGACCAAGTTGTGGTGTAAAGCTACCCGGACCCGCCCGGCTTAACTAGTAACCACAACAAGGTCTAATGTGAGAGGTTAAGGCACGTTAAATTAATTAATGCCTCATGATTAGGGTTAAGTCATGGTCCACTTAATACTTAACCAATTTGGGCTTGGTAGATTAATCAGGGTTAAGTCGTGAACTCATCGTTACACTTAACCAACTTAATCCATGATTAGTAAAAGGGGTTAAACCGTACTTAACCCACTAGAAAATCCTAGCAATGGGGGTCCACTCCAGCAGTATTCCCAAGTTTGTATCATTAAGACCCTAGGGACTAGGCTAGGGTGGGGGCACGATTACTGGACTTAAGGTAAGTGACCAAAAACGACGGCAGAGTGGTATGCCGATGTAGTTCCGGACGGACTATGGTCGTGCACGTAGTCCATATTTGGAGAAGTCAAGCATGGGTACCAGTAGATCGAGACTGTGCACTTATGTTTATGGTGTCCAGGGGTTGACACCCTAGGGCTTGATACACCCGACGGGAGACCCGGCACAGTCTGACTACAATTATGTTTGGGCCGTATTGACACCAACACGTGACGAGTTAGGCTTATAGGGAGCCGATCGACTAGACCGTTTGGTTGGACCTCGTATTAGGGTCACTTCATGTTATTGGACCTCGTATTAGGGTCACTTCATGTTATTGGACCTCGTATTAGGGTCACTTCATGTTATTGGACCTCGTATTAGGGTCACTTCATGTTATTGGACCTCGTATTAGGGTCACTTCATGTTATTGGACCTCGTATTAGGGTCACTTCATGTTATTGGACCTCATATTAGGGTCACTTCATGTTATTGGGCCAAAGCTTGGGCCAAGGGATCAATACTTGTTTATTCAAATCATGTTAGCTTGCTAGTACACCTGTGGTGCAAAAACCTTAAACCTGATTATGCGATGACACCTTTATCTACCTTGTTAGTTAATCATCATGCTAGTATGTTGTTATCCTTATGTTCATCCCTGCTTCTCATGCCAGTTAACTTTATTAGTTTACATTGATTGTAGTAGGGCTTACTCAGTCTTTTTGACTGACCTGTTTTTCTTTCGCCTCTTTTCTTCCGTTCCCCCCCCCCAGGTTCTCAGGGTGGGAATATTAGAGCTTAGCTTGGATTTCTGATCGCTTGCTTGTGGAATTTCAGCTCATGTACGGTCTTGACATGAAGCTAGCTATGGTTATCACTTATTTTGGGGATAGTACTTATGTATTTCAGTTTTTCAGTGATGTTGTTTTTATCTAGACTTGTTACATTTGGAAAGTTGACATTATGTTGTACCAGACTTGTTTTGAAATAGTTTGAAATCTTCCGCTGTTTTACTTATCTTATTTACTCTGTTTACATATATACATATGTTCTTGTTCTGCCTTGATATATCATGATGCATGTTTACCCGGTGCAAACGCCCCTCCAAAGTCAGAGTGCTTGCAAGAGCCACCCTGGCGGAGGCGGGGTGTTACAACTACCCCATCTCTAATGAGTTAATCCCAAATAGAGCCAAGGTTTTCAATAACCCAAAACTCTGACACCAAATGTAACATCCGAGATTTTTTACCGTTCAAATCGACAATGATCCTTAATGTCAACATAAACAGATCAAAAATACGGATAGTTATTGGGATTAAAATAAGAAAAAGAAGAAAGAAGGAAACAAATACAGAATCTCGCAACGGAAGGACAAAATATAATAAATAAATAATAGTTCATGAAGCTGTTAAAAACATACATTTGATTATACTTACACAATTTATCAGAGTAAATTAACATACAACATACAAATATATGCAGTGGAATAATAATTTTAATACGTCTGTTGAGCTCCATCTTCATCTTCATAATGGAATCTTCAAAGCAAGGGAATCTTCGCTAACTGTAACTCGGTATGACCCGAGCGTATTGCAAAAAAAGGAAACACAACAAACACTCGGATCAGAACTAAATCATTCTCATATTAGTTAAATCAAATTTCATCTAATAATATGAGTGCAATAACTTAAGAGATGTTACGGGAATTTCCATCTCTTAAGTATCCGTCAAACTAATACTATATAATATAATACGCTATTATAATAATGTATATGGTTTAATATAACATAATAAAATAATGTAAGCGGGATTACCATTATTACCCTTACACCGTTTATATCGTTGCCGTACAGTTTGCATATAACACACCAGTACTTCGGCGGATAGAGATGCGCTGTGATACGACAACGTTAAATCAAAATCGTAGGAGGCTCGATCAGGATAATATGACATGGCACACGAGGAATGCCCAGAGTATGAATATACTAGTTGCACGCCCGGATTGGTGGTAACGCATAGCCGCAACTACCGCCCACCTCGGACAACACTCCAAAATCACGGATGCACATCAAATCAATCAAACCGAGGGACTATAGTAATAAAGGAAGAAGTGTTGCCGATGGATGTAGCTAACCCCACTTGGTCACGGTATAGCCCTGTTTTGGTCATTTTAATTATGACCCGAAGGTCAAGGATATCCATCGTCGTTCTCTTTCTTCAAATCCAGTAATCGCCTCCAAATCCATCCAACACCATTTCTGGAACTTCACCGCGTACACAGTTGTTAAAGTGGTTTTCGGTATTGGCAGAGAGTATGACAATATCCGATCCCGGTCTCTTTAACAACCAATCGTTTACATTTTTCACACCGGTCAGTTCTTTTACATTTCAAAGAGGTTCGTACTTCATATCAAAATATCATGTTTCAAAAGTCATTTTAATATTCAAGATAGAATATTATTCACAATAAAATCTCCATTTAAACCAATTTAAAATCTTGAAACAATTCCAACTTTAAATAATTTGAATATTAAAATAATTGAAAGTATATTTAAATAGTTTTGGATATAGAATTGAAATAGTTTGAAAATAAATAGTTAATTATAAAAAAGATTTATTTAAAATAATTTATAAAACAAAATAGTTTATAAAGAAAATAAAATTATAATTATTAAAATAGTTTATAAAATGGTTTTAAAATACTATAGTTGGAATTTGAATCGTTCCTTTAAAGTTTCAATTTCACTTGCAGTCGTATTTCAATTTCAAGTTAATCAACTCAATTTCAATATTTCACCCGATTAAATTTCCAATTTACATTCATTACAATTCAATCAGTTTAATTCCAATTCAGATTCCATTTTTCAATGATTTTAATTTATAACAAATGTCGAGTTCACAATTCATATATAATTCAAATCAATGTTGGTTCATAATAAATTTCAAAGGTGGGTGAAACAATTCAATTTCACCAAATTCGATTTACATTCAATTTCACTTTTTATTTAGCTTCAGTTACAACACTAATTTATTTCTCCCTTTATTTATATTTCAAAAATTTCAAAGTTCAAGTTCAAAGAAAAAATAAATTATAAAACATCGCTTATATTGTCTTTAAAGCAATATTTAAAAGTTCATGGTTAAAACCAATTTCATTTAACCAACCGGTGTCCGTATATAATTTTCTATCCAATGGTCAAGTGATACTTAAATTTAATTTTAGTACTTTGGGAAAGGATATATATCATTTCAATCCAAATCAGGGTCATAGGTATTTATCATTTCAACCTACATTCTTAGTTCATTTTAATGATTAATCCCGGGTTTATTTGATGCCCGTAACATCTAAGGTAAATGATTGGGATAAATCAGCACAAACAATGATCATATATGAATAAATGTGAATAACAGGTAAATTCACACAATTAACATCAATTTGTCAACATATCAAATTCAAGCCATTCATCACATCGGTACATACAACAGTCTAACATCGTATAAATTTACAATTTATCAGGTGCAGGTTTTATACAGTAATTAAATGTCGAATTTTAACATAACGGTGAAATTTAAACTAATAGTCAAATTTAATTATACTATCGATGCAAATCAATCTAAATATGTAATTTAACTGTCAAACATCAGTCCATACAATCATATCATGACATAATATTAATTAAACTAAAATTAGAATAATTTAGTTACGCGTGAGTGGGTTTAATCACTCACCTTTGGTTCTGAACGCGTTTGAACTCCAAAATAGGCCCAAAATGAAACGGCGACTTGCAGGCATGATTCAGAATGGATTTTAACTCGATGATCACTCAATATTTTATTTTATTTTATTTTATAAGAGGAGAAGGGATTTTCTCAGCAAAACAACATGGAAATTGGATTTGTGGAACAGTTTACGAAACCTTTTTTTCATAGGTATAAAAAAAGCAACACAATTACACTAAAATTCCATTACCTTATATATATTATATATAAAACATACACATCAAAATACTTATATATATATATATATTCTTCTAAAAATCAACTCTACAATCCAAACACCTATCATATTTTTTTCACAAATATTTTCTTTATAAAAATAAAATAAAATAGAAACTTAACGCAAACTCATGCATACAACAACTATGTACATATTATATAAAGGGAGCGGTTATATGAACACAAAAATTTGACATAAATCAAAAGACATAATTTCTCAACCACATGATTAATTTATCTTTATGTGAGGGGTGCATATCATGGGGTAATCTTATGGTTTAGATTTTATGTCACTCAATTTGTATCAAATCTTTGTGTCTAAATAAACATTCCCTTATATAAATAACACAACACATACACATAGGCGAAATAAAAAAGACGCACGCCCCAAACAAACAAACAAACAAACAAACAAACACACACACACACACACACACATACACACACACACACACACACACACACACACACACATATATATATATAATATAAATTAAACATAAATCAACACAAAAAAAATGAAGTAAGACAAACCCACACAAACACATAACTTGACCCAATGGGCAAGGGAAATGCAAGAAGGATGGATTACCAAAAAGTTACAAAACTGAACCAAAATTTAACCATTTTAAAAGTGGTTTTTGAACAAGATAAATTCAAAATTTTGGGAAATCATAAACTGAAAAGTTATTGCAAATTCTTTTCTCTTCAATTTAAAAAAAAAGAAAAACCAATTTCCGATAAAATTTGAAGAAGATATGATCAAAACAGCGACAGACAAATATTTAGATCCGAAATCTGGTTTCAAAAATGCACCTGAAAGATTGGCAGTTTCGGCCAAGAAAAATTCGAAATCTAAAAAAGTATATTGCACAAAAGTTTTAACTCTTTCAATTTTACACAATTTAAAAAAAAGTAAAGTCAATTTGGGTTCCGTATGGGGAAGTTATGGTCCCTACAAACCAGATCAAAATCTGGCAAAAAAATAGAAAATAAAAGGAGTAAAAAGGGAGAAGAGATTGATGGATTAGGTGGCTTCTATTATTATTTTTTTAATTTGAGAAGTTTCTCCATTAGATTTAGATGTAGATCTTGATTTTAGCCATGGTTGATTGCTGAGAATTTTGAAGAAGAAGAAAAAAAAAAAAAATTGGTTGAATGAATGAATAAAATGATGATATAAAGAAAAGAAAAAAAAACCACCGTAAATAATCATTCATGGCTTTCTAAATTTTTAACGTTAATTAATAAATGTGTCCCCGCAAATTGATTTTCATCCATTCAAATTCAAGCCACTATTAATACAAATGAGAATGTAAAGGAATACATACATCTTTATTTGCATGAAAAGGAAGTTACCAAATACATAAGTCAATTTAAATGTGTCCCCGCAAATTAATTTTTCACCATTTCAAATTCAAGCTAGTATTAATACTAATGAGAATAAAGAAAGATATAATTTTTTTTTACAAACAAATAAACGGAACCAATATAAATATGTTTGCAAATAAATGGAAAATAATACAATTTTTAGTTCAAATGACAAACGGTTTTGGCAATATAAAATTAACAACAATAAATACGAATTGAAATTAAATTAAAGAACAAATAAAATTTTGCTATATTTATATCAACAACAATAAATACAAATTGAAATAAAATTAAATATATAATTCCATATTGAAAACGGAGGGTATAATTACATAAATTATTCATATAAAAATTCAAGAATGAATGCACATAAATAAAATAAATAAACCAAAATTTTAAATTAAATCATTAATTAAATACTCTAAAAATTGAGGTTGTTACACACATACTACTAAGTATTTTGTCCAATTAATAACTACATAGTATATATCAAGAAAAAATGCTTTAGCCCCAAATTATGTGTACCATGTTTTTTTTTCTTTACACATGTACGTGCATATCATCCTAACTGCAAAAGAGTATATTTATTTGTTTGATGTCATAAAAGTAAAACCAACAATTACATATTATAAATTAGTGCAGTCATTAGAAAGTGTTACAGGGAAAGCCACATATAATCTTATAAACAAAAGGACATGAGATATCATAATATAAATATCAAAGTAATAATAGAAAAATCAATCAATAATTGAGCAATGCTGGTCAGTAAAAAAAGAACAAACTGACTACTTGGTGACATGGAGATAGTTATGGACCTACGGGTGATAGAAAGCTATATATTACAGCAGATAGGAGAATGTGTAGTACCTTGTAATTACAATCAAATGTAAATCTTTATTTGACTGAAAAATATTGGAAAAAACATATTCTATGTTATAAATAGTAAGGATGAAAGAATGAAAGCCAACCAATTGCAAGGTGGAGAATTTAGAAATGTAAAAAACCACCATTACTTTTTAAACTTCAGATAATGATGCCAAATGATAAAATTTCACTGATTTGAATTAGAACTAATATATGCATACAATTTCATTTTAAAGGGCATAATTTCAATTTAGCATTTAGATTTAATTTTTTTTGGAAAATATAAACTTCATATAAAGCAGAAAGCTTCTATGTATAGTCCATTCAAAATCATACAGTCATCGTTGATTCCCTTATAAGAGTACATACAACAATCTTGATTTTTCATAGATATGTCAGAGGTGTGCAAAAGGAGAATGACCTAAGTGCTCAAAAACCAAATCAAATTAACATTAACAAAGATGGATATCAAGAAGAAGCTGAAAATATATTTTACAAATTCTTTCTACAAGCTAATTGAGTTAATTAAAGACTTGAGACAATAATTTTTACATCTAAATATTTTTTTATTCGAACTCTTAAATAAATAATGGTGTAAAGAGGAATGCAGGTGCCTTCAAAGAAACAATTAATTATTTAATGTAAAATTACACAGAGAGTCAAACTATTTGTTATCAAACAATAGTTTTTAGTTTAGTATTACATTAATAAATTTTTAAAAAAAATCTCAGATTCAAATGTTTTTTTTTGGCATGCAGGAAAAAGAGTATATTGTGTAAACAGAGCCAACCTGTCATTTACATAATCATTAAGGCTATTCTCATTAGTCAGCAAAAAATGCATTGCATCTACAGTTTTTGCGAAAAGCTATCAATTTAACTCAAAATCAAATTTAGATGCGGAGAAGAAACAACCAATATTGATGTGGTGCTTTATGTTATAACGTATGTCAGTCATTTTATAAAGAAAATGAACTAAAAATATTAAAACATTGCATGCCCTGCTTCCAAATGAGTTGAAGTTGAGAGAAAGGACACTGGAATAAATAAAGTGTGTCAAATTGTAGTTTCAGGAGTTAAATTGGAGAATGACATACCTAAGCAAGTGTCGATTTAACGCCATTATATTGGAAATAGATTGCCATTCGCCAGGGTACAGAATAAAGGAAAGTTGAAATGAAAGCTATGGATCCAAAGTTAATCCGCGTAAGAGAAGTGAAGGGAAAACATGTAAGAAATTAAATTTTCACAAAATGTTGAAGCTCTGAGAAAAACTTACCCATAGTAAGTACAGACAGTAATATTATAGTTAAATTGAAAAATTGAATTAGGCAAAATAGCAATCGAACAATTGAGTACCTGAAATGCCACATCGATGTAGACGAAGAATCCACGAGAGCCAAGAGGATGTTATTCGACTTTATATTAAATATTTCTTAATAAAAACCAAACTATCACCACCACTACCAACTGTTGCTACTGCAAGGATTGATTACTCAGGCCATCGTTGTAACACCCCGAATTTTAGTTAATACTAAAATTCACTAATTACAGGATAAATAATCTCAGACGTGGGAATTGGGGGTAACGGGCTGCGTTATTGCGTTCGTCTCGGAAAAATACGCGAAATAGAGTCCGAGTTTTCGAGAATCGGAGTCCGTATGGCCCGGATATGGCCCAAAGAAGTTTGCAGAAAATTTAAAACTAAAAACAGATTTAAAATTTTAAATTTCGGATTGTGGGATGGAACAGGCGGGGTCAGGCGGGAAGATTCCCGCCCTACCCATGTCGACAGGGCTGTCGACAGGCCTGTCGACAGGGGTGTCGACTTGCCTTTCGACTTGCCTGTCGACAGGGGCGCGCCGTCCATTGAACCTGGGTGCACCAGGTTGCACCAGGTTGGGTTTCAGGCTGGCTAGGAGGGCTGGTTCTAGAGATTTCCTAGATCTAAGGGTCCTAATCTAATCTAGGGTTAATCTAAGGGCCTAAAACACTCACCTAATCTATAAATACACCCTAAACCCCCCTTAATCCTTACCAAAAATAGAAATGATGGCCTCATGCCGCCAAATTAAATCCTAAGAGGAGCCTCCACTAATCTAAGAAGAAAGTTGCAAGCTAATCCCTCTCAAATCATTCTCTAATCATCACCATCTTCATATTAGCAACTAATTCCTCTTCATAAGTTGGTTAATTTTGTGTTTGGTGAGTTTCTATCACTTTAACATCAATTGTTAAAGTAAGTAGATTGGGTGTAATGAGACTTATGGTCTTAAATGCGGATTAGTGAGTTTGAATCATTTATAATGATATGTTACTCTATGTTGTTCTAAGTTTATGCATATTTGATAAGTTGGTTTATGCATGCTTAATAAGTTGATTTATGCATGTTTAACAAGTTGGTTTATGCATGTTTAACAAGTGGATTTATGCATATTTAATAAGTGGAATTATGCATGTTTAGCAAAGTGAGTTATGCAAGTTAAGTATATGTTTAAATGCAAGTTTAATGTGATATGCAAGTTATGTATGCTTATGCAAGTATATGGATGCTTATGCAAGTCATGTATATGTTTAAATGCAAGATTTATGTGATATGCAAGTTATGCATGCTTATGCGAGTATATGAATGCTTATGCAAGATATGTATATGCTTAAATGACATGATATGCAAGTTATGCAAGTATGTGAATGCTTATGCAAGTATGTGGATGCTTATGCAAGTTATGTGTATGCTTAAATGCATGTTTAACATGTTATGCAAGTTATGAGAATGCCTATATGCAAGTTCAACATGTTATGCAAGATATGTGTATGATAATATGCAAGCTCATATGCAACATGTTATGCAAATCATGTGTATGATAATATGCAAGTTTGGGTTATATGTAGTTGGGTTAATATATGCTCATATATGCAAGTTGACATCCTCTTAACCCATGACAAAGTTGTATGCTAAACCCATGATATTTGTGATGATCTTCCCCTTATTTATGTCATGAAATGAGAACGATTTACGTGGGGAACGATGGGGTTGGTAAATATGTTAATAAATGAATGATTGGGTATGATTAAGCATACCATAAAAATAAATTACCATAAGTGGGAATTTACCTATTGAGTTAGGTCTACCCCATGGGAATTTACCTATTGAGTTAGGTCTACCCATGTTATGGAAAACTTGATATTAATTAGGGATAATTAATATGGGGGTGATTAATTAGGTGTAATTAATCGACTAAGACACGAGGTTGGACTCATTTGTAGTGTAAAACTGCCCGGACCCGACCGGCTTAACCAGTTGCTACAAATGTCAGCCCAATGTGAGAGGTCTTAGCCATGAATTAAATACGTGATTAAGGTAAAGACACGAGGTTAGACTCTGTTATGACATAAGACTGCCCGGACTCTACCGGCTTAACCAGGCGGTCATAACAGCTAGTCTAATGTGGGAGGTCTTTATGGGGGATCACGGTCTTAATTAATTAAGAAACACTTAACCATATTAGCATGTAGTGGGACATGAGGGGTTAAGTGGGTGCCTTGGGTGGCATGAGGAAATTTTGTGGTTGCCTTGGGTGGCATGTGGAATCTAGTGGGTTGCCTTGGGTGGCAATAGAAAATACGATTAGAATACTTAACCAAGTGGAAACATGTAATTAAACATGATTAAAGGGTTAAGTGGGATACACTAGATATTTGACAAGCTTAAGTGGGTAGCTTGTGGGGGCCCATTTCAACCAATATCCCTAACGTATCTTGGTGGGCTCGACCCATGTCGAGTGACGGGACACGCATATTGGGCTTGATTATAAGAGGCCAAAACGGGTTAGCGGTGGCAACGCAAGTCCAACGGGTTTCATATGCGTGTGTGGGCCCGGGCTGGTAGATAAGCCGTTGTTGCATCGTGTAGATATAAAGCCGTGCACTGTTAGTATTGGGTAGCCACTTTAGGGGAGTGATACACCCCACTGTGGGACCAGCACGGGTATCTACGGTAGGGAGCCGATCGATGGGGAGTAGTGGGTACACCTAATAAAGATAGGGGCAGACGGCACCTATGTAGGGGTACACGAAACTACTGGGCAAGAATTACTGAGTACACCTAGTGGAGATAGGGGCAGACGACACCTATGTAGTGGGCTAGGAGTACACGAAACTACTGGGGAAATTTTCTAAGTCCTTAGAAGGGATCAACCTTTAAGTAGGAATGACTGGTGTGGTGCAGTTAGTAATTATCCTTGGGTGGGTAGATGCGTCCTGACGGTTATCTTAGTTTATCCTAAGTCTACCAAGCTGCTTAGTGTAGCCATTCATCCCCAGATATTACCGTGGTCAAGTTTATGTCTTCTCTGGTTACTTTAATGATTGTATTGTTAAAGTTATAGGGCTCACTCAGACTTATGTCTGACCCCGTTGTTTTTATCTTTTTCCCAACCCTCAGGTCCTACGGCGGATCCTAGCAGTAGTAGAGCTTGATCGGATTGCTGTTCCAGTCTTTAGGAGCTTGGGTAGATGTAAAGCTCCAGTTATCAAGTTATCTTTTCTTTTGTTTTGGCTATTGTATGAGAGAGTGGGATTATGTACTTCTTTATTTTGATGGATATTGTACTTGACTTTTACCGTGGTTTTATGATGTAACCAGACATGTTTATTTCCGCTGTTATGAGATGATGTTTTAAAATTTCAAGTACTATTTATATCTGTCTTGTTGTAATTTTTCTGTTCTATATTCACTAAAATACTCCACCGATGCTATGGCATTCCCTTAGTGAGTGACCCTAGCGGGTGTGGGGTGTTACAATCGTCTTGGCTTGATCACCAGAATGCTTCTTGTTTTCCATACAACTCACTGTGTACTACAAATTGAAAAATGAAGAAAATACAAAACAATTGAAATCAACAGGCAAAAAGTGATGTAATAAGTAAACTGTCCATTACAAGCAACATAATGTTGTTTTTGTACATGGCACTCACTGAGACTGGACAAGCATCAGAGTTTCTTCTCTGTTCAGCTTATTTGTTACTCTTACCATCCTTTCTTCTTATACTCTCAATAACAACTTCATAATTACATCGTTTATCACATTCTACCTTTTATTTTTGTGCTAAAAGCGGATATGATGTTCGATCCTAGGCAGGTACTGCTTTCCTCACATTCTCCATGTTCCTCATGCTCGCCAACATGATCAAGCAAGACTATATGGGTTATGGCATCCCTTAATTCGAAGATTAAGAACTGTACATAACCGCACCCTCTTTACCAAGAAATAAAAATCCATGGATGGAGAAGATGAATGCACCAATACCTTATTGGAGTTCTCATCCTCATCCAATGCAAAATCAATCAAATGGCCACATGACGTTTTACTTAACAATTGGTTCTGAGCACCTCTTTCTCAAATCATAACTGCAGCAGTAGTAGCAAGATACTTACAGGCCATGCTAGTCATGCAGGATATCATCAGAAACAAAATTGATCAGGAGATCGACTTCAACATCTACGATACTGAAAATTTCATCAATAGTTTCAATGGCATGCTCAAGACCACGAAAGATCTCCCAGCTGAAGTTGCAGCAGCTCAGGGTCAGAGTCCCTGATAAGGTATTGGAAGATTACATTAGACAAAGCATTGAAAGCTCGAACATAAATTAGCTTGTGATTTCTCCTTCAACAACATACTTCAAAATTTGAAATATACATACTAGAATAATGAACTTTTTATTATGATTCTAAATAATGCTATCCTTTTTATACCACTGCTATTTAAGTGCAACAAAGTTTTGAAACATTCATCATGGCAGCCCAGAATATGATCCAAACATTACTATGTTCTTACAATGTAAATGTAACTTTATGAACTTATTCACCATCATTTTGGATTGTAAAGATTACCCAATCACCAAACCGTTTGAGACTTATATGAAAACCAGATCAAAGCTGACAGCGAAATTGTCCTTAAACCTGATACTGGATGGAAACTTATTTATGTAATAGTCTATGTGCTGATAAAGATGGTCTTATGGGTAGAAAAAGCGCCATTTATAGTTTTTATAAAATGGACAATACAATAGCAAAATTGTATATTTTTTAAGGTAATGCATTAAGTAGTTTGTTTTGCAAGAAGTGAGAGTGCGGTCGTTTATATCTAATACATAACATATGATGGAAAAACAATCATTTTCTTCTAATGTTTATTTCATGGCTACTAGAATACAAGCAGGCTACAAAGTAGTCGTATGTCCAAGTTCAGCTGAAGCTGAAGATTACACCGAATATTCAATGCGACCTAAACCCTACATGAAGCTAACACAATGAAAATTAAAGAGTAATCTTTCGTTGTTGGAAATGGCCTTAAGGTAGGGATAGGAGGATGTCACAATGTCATTCCTTTAGAACTTAACCAGTTTAATTTGCAGTCTACATCAAAAATATTGAAACAAACAAATGTAAAGTGACATCGAGAGACATGTGAACCGAACCATGTTAAAGAACCAAATTAAGATTGGCCATAAAATTCCTTTAAAAAGAATTTCCTTTTTTTATATTAAAAAAACGAAGAAAAATTCAGTTCTCATACGAAACTAATAAAACAAATACATCATAGTGGCATAACTTATAAAAGTAACACAGTAATAGATCCATAAAAAATGCCTTAAACAGTCAAACTCTAGGTTAATCATGAAACACTTCAACAAAAGCACATAAGCGTAACAACCAAGCACAATAAAGTAGTTACCTGTGGTTCCTCTCTTCACCAAAATCACAGCACCAGCTCAGGTAACAGCAAGCATATCCTTGAGCCAAATATCAAGAGGTTTCCCAATAGAATAGACGATAAACCCAATTTCTCTCATCTTCTCCACATCAATCACGTTACAACCATCAAATATAAATGTAGGATTCCGCATGCTATCATAAATCTTCTGATAGTCCAGACTCTTAAACTCGTCCCATTCAGTCAAGTTGCAAATCCCATGGGCATCTTTGGTCGCATCATAAACATCCCAATTAAAATGTTAACGAAACCATTAATTTTTTCTCTTTTCAGCAAGCCAACATTAAAACATACCATAAACAGGCCAATGTCAACCATCAATTACATCCTCATATGTCAAATGTTCACTCAAATCTAATGCAAATGCAGATGAAAACATCTACAAGATTTTAACTAAAAGGCCAACACTGATGAACCATACTAAAATAACCAAAATACCGTAACTGAAAGATAAGAATCTAATCATCTAAATCAGAAACCCTAGATGAATCCATACAAATCAAGAAAGCCAAACCTCAAGCGGTCTCCTTTGGAGGCCTCCCCCTATGTTCCTTAGCAGAACCACCGTTTTCTCCGGTGCATTCTTTGGAACCCCCGTCATCCTTCTCCATTGTCTGCATTCCATAGCAGTCTCCTTTGGAACCCACCCTACCTTTAACAGATCGACCGAGGAGATTGGAGATAAAAGAGTTTGCTTTCTTTGATTGGGTGAGGAGATCGGAGAGAAACAACCTAGTTTTTGTGAGGCGAAATAGTTTTGGAGGGAGGTGAAATGATTTTGGAGGGAGCGAGACAATAATTAGGAAAGTTGGAGGAAGACCGTCAAAAATTTGGTGAGCTGGAGCGTTATACGTGAAGTTAAGGGAGGCATGAATAATTTTTAAAAGGGAGCCGTATAAATGATAACAGTTCAGACTAACGTGTTATTAAATTGCGTTATAAATAACATATTTTGTTGTAATGTAATCATTTACGCAATTATTTATAAACTGTTAAAGATCCATAAAAATGTGTCAAACTAGCTTGAAAATTTTACTAATGAAATATATTTATTTGGAAACAATTTTCCGTGGAGACTCAAGCCCTCGCAAATATTCAGCACAACTCTAAAATTAGCTGGACATATCATGTAGTTTGGAATAATCTTCAATTCACCCCTCATATTTTTACAAACAATAGAAACTTATTAAACATTGAAGCTACTTAACAAACTATACCTAACTTATTATATTTGAAGGTCTTGTCCTTTGAGAACAGTTATTTAACAATATGTAAAATAACAAATATATGTTGGTTTCATAGGAAATAAGAACAGTTTACATTTATAGATTGGTTATATTTGTGAAGATTGATAATAACATTTCTCTATTTTATATAAAAGGTAAGTTTTGATCATAAGAAACTTAACATATATGTTCCTCAAAATAAAACAGATAATACTCCAATATAAACGATAGTTTAACTTTATATTTTTGACATGATATTCTACCTTTACCACATATATGTAAGAATTTATCAGTAGCAAATAGAAGCGAACAAATATATCATGTGATTTTCTTTAAAATATCATCAACACCAACAAATTTGCAAGATTGGCATAAAATAAATAAATCATACCTCTAGGACACCCCAAACACAGTAAGCTTCTTTTCTCATCATCTTAATTTTTAAAAGATCTCTCGTTTTAAAAGATGTTGCAGATGGCTTCATGTAAGACTGTTTTGAGATCTACATTAATATCAAGCTCCCTTTATATAAAACGAATTAAAAATATATCAATGTAAAGAATAGAACAATGCATCATATGAGATTGGAGATGATGGACACTCGAATTCACCTAAATAACTGTTATAAATGAAGAACTTGCTGCAAGACAAAAAACAGTTAACTACAATTCAATAATATAGAGATAGCACAAGTATTAAAATCAACTATCAATGTGTAATGGTATCATGATGCACAGTTTTGCATAGCATCAGTCACAAGTTTTACAAAGAACTTATTTTTTTGTGAAAACATAAATCTCTTAAAATGCGTTGCTCTATGTTTAAAATATATCTGGAAGATAACCAATTAAATTTTACTAATTACACTGCAGTTTCATATTCAAGATGGCTTTCACTGACATTACAAATTGGCAATTTCTGATAGTAAAGAAGAAAAAAGAAACTTAATATGCCAAAAGTACCAAGCATTGAACATTGAAGTGTGGATCTAAATATTTTTGTAAAATCAGTGAAAATCAACCACCATCCTTTTCCTTCTTTTGTCGAAATTCAATTATATGACCACGAGTGCAATAATAGAAAAACTATGGATTGGTGGCACGTACATATATCTAGGGTTGCAAATTAAAAGCAACAATTTCCAACTGGGATCCAAATTTGAAGTAATAATCATTTAATTATAAAGCACAACCCGAATCAAGGTCAGAATAAGACAAGCCCTAGAAAACGGAAAATGAATAGTGGGTTAAACATTCATCTAAATCAAGATAATATACAAACCTTTAACAGGTTCGATAATAGGTCTATGAGATGAATTAAAGATGAATAAATCTACCTGAAGGATTGAAATAGGGTACGCCAAAATTGAAACCTAAGGATTAGGGCACGTCAAAGGTAAGAATGGGAGATTTTTGCCGGCTTCCGTTGTTGAGTGGAGTAGACGGAGTTGACGATGCGACGAAATTTCTTTTCCATAGTGATTTGGGGGGAAGGGAAGTAGGGTTAAAAAATTGTAAGTATGAGCGGGAGAGGATTAGAAAATATGTGGTCACGTTTAATTTGGGCCACGCATACTACTTTTTCTTAGGCGGGAAAGTGAAATTTTTTTGCCGTAGAAAAATGGTGAGTGAAAACATCTTTTATTGCATTCACGAATAAACGCCACTGATTTTTGCAACAAAAAATCATTTTTCTTGTAGTGTCTTAAAAAGTAAAAAAGAGAATTTATAAATAAATAATATATATATATATATATATATATAGGGTATAGAGAAAAATAGCGCAAGGCGCAGTAACGATGTCCGATGGCTCGTTTGCATTTAGCTAGGCTCGCCTACAATAAAGAATTAAGGAGTAATGTTGGTGATAACTCTTCGCACCTATTTATTATATTTTTAATTATATTAGTTAAAGATATACGTGTGATAATGGATGTTATGAATGATGGATGAATGGTTGCATAGTTAATGACACCTATACATTGATGAGCGTTGATGACCGTAACGCTTGCACGTAGTTGATGACATTTGTTAATAATATTGTTAATGACTGTAATGGATGCTTATGTGATTGTTAATATTGTTTATATGTGTTTCACACCTATGACACCCCAATTGTGGAATTATATAGGTGATTGATTAAAGTCCCCTTCTCATTTGGATATATAAAAATAATTTTAATATTGAAATAATGAACGTAGATGGAATTTTGAATCTGTAATCCGAAATAGTTTAGGAATAAAATTGAAGTGTATATGAGTAACTTTTATAAATGTGGAATTGATATTAAAAATTATTTTTACTATAAATGGTTAGTTCAATTTTGAAATTGATTTCGAATCGTAAATTCAGAAATTGAAGTTGAGTTAGGCATATTAACATTGGTTAAATTCAAATAGATCATTCAAATAGTCTTATATTATATTTATTTTGATTTCTGCAAAGTTTGTAGATAATCGGACGAGTTTTTGAAAAATAATATTATTTTATTAATATAATAATATTAAAATATTTAATTTTGAATTTAAATTGAATTTGAAGTTTAAATTTGAAAATATTGTTTTCAAATGAGTTTATACATGTTTAGAAAGGTTTATAATTATATTGTAAATGAATTGGATGAATTTATATTATAAGTCGTAATATGGTCTGAATAGGACTAGTCGCATAGCTGTAGTTCGTGATTTTCAGCCATAAACTTTAATCGCTTATAACTAATGAAATTCAAATCAGATTTATCTGAAATGAAAAATTTTTGCTTGCTTATAACAAGGTTTTCATATGAAAAAGGAATTTTCAAATTTCAATGTATAGCTTTCAAGTTATATTTAAATCAATTTTGAAAAAGGTCGCTGTAAGCACAGTTTGTTGACCATAACTTGAAACAGCCATTTTAAATCAGTTAAAAATATGATTTTTTGTAGAATCATAATTAATTATTTAAAAGTGATTTGGATTGGAAAATATATATAGTTTTGGATAATATAAAGGTTATTTTGATCAAACTAGCTAATATAAGTTGTTTTGCGACGCTTTTGTTACGCTTTTCCAACATTCTATGAAAGCAGTATATTTTGAAGTTTTAAACTTATGAATCATTATACGAAACTTAAATGATCATTTTTAAATGATTAATGTAGTATTTTTAGAAGTTTATAGTACTTTAAACATATTGGTTTTAAGTAAGATTTAATTTATCTTGAGATAAATTAGTTTTCCAATTATTAATGAAATTGGAAATGGTGGAAAATGTTCTTCGGATGTCGTTATTATGTCCATAAGTAAATTGGTACTATTCGGGGAATTTAAAAGGTAGAATTACCATTATTTCGCTTATAGTATTAGTCGAATATGGAAATTTATTTCGAACATAAGTGGATGTAACTTCTATCCAGTTCCTATATAATGACTTTAGTTTAATCTACTGGAATAAAAGTTTTCCAGAATTAATAAGATGAGTTTGGATTGAAATAATCTTCGGATATTTGGTATAGAATTCCGTAGTTAAGACATATATTATTTGGGGAATTTGAAAGATTTTTATCGTTATTCCACTTATAGCATTCACTGATTATGAGGATTTGTATCGAATATAAGTTGATAATTTCCATTCAAATCTTATATTCAATATCGAATGTTTTCGGTTTGTTGTGAATGGTGTCTTAAATGACATCGTTCTTTAACCCGCTAAAGATTTAGTCATGATTTGGAATTTAAAGAGGATTATGATTTTGTAAAGGCTATTTGAAATGATACTTAATGATCTTGATTTGGAGATGGTTTTTTAAGAGAAAAAAATAAAGGAATAAAGAGTTAATGAATCTAGGAAATGAGTTAATGAATGATTATTAAGCTTTTATGAAGCTAAATTATTTTTTATTTGAAAAGATATGTTTTTCAAGCGGAAGTTATGGGATGAATTTTTGGAATATGGATTTTTGAGTAGAATGAGTATTAACTTAAAGGTTTAAAGGAAATGAATTTCTGGTTTCTCAAATAAGGATTTTGTTAAAAGGATAAGAAATCGAAGAGATTGATTTAATGAAATCTAAAGCAAAAAAAGACTTAACCGAAATCCTGTATAAATCCATATGGTTTTCAAATAGTGAATATATGTCTCACGTCCCTAGAACTTATCATAATACAAAGCGGGTCCGGTGATGTTTTAAAATACAAAGAGGGTCCCTAAAAACTGACTTACGTGTTTTCTTTAAAAAAATGCGCCAGCAAGTAAAAATATATTCTAAAATCTGGAAATGTTCTCGGAAGTCCATGCAAATTAAAAAAAAAGTTGCATGCATGTATGCAACTATTACCAATAGCTGCATACATGTGCGCAATTATTGCATAAGCTGTTTGGCTTGAAAATCTGGACCGAAACTTGCATACAAGTGTGCAACTATTTGAAATACTTGCACACATGTATTGCATAAAGAAAACGTCAGTGAAATTTAGCCTGTGGATTGTTGCACACATGTGTGCTATTTTTTTCTTTTAGTGCATGTTTGAATGCAAATAAATGTGAACTGATTTGTACGGCTGCGAATTACTGCACACTTTTATGCAAGAATTATGCAATACTTACACAGTTGTATGCAAGAAAATCAACACAGATGCATGACCTGAAAAACTTGCACGGACGTATGCAAGAAAATACAAATATGTGCATGCTATTATGCAATTAACTCCATTTTCGCTGATTTCTGTTATTTTTTGTTTTTGATGTGTTGTTTGATCTGATTTTTTTTTTGCGTTTACATGTTTTATTTAAATAATAATTTACATGATTGTTTCAAAAAAAAATTTACTAAATTTTTGAAAAAAAGGGACTAAATTTACAATAAGTTTTGGACTGGATGTGAGCCTAATTTTGAAACTTAATAGGGACCTGTGCCAAATGGACCCTTTCAAATAATGCTCGTAATTCGAAAAGACCGAGATCGGATTTCTATCCAAAAATCATTTTGAATAATGATGAGACAAAATGGAGCAGATGAAGATATTGAAGACGGTGGTTGAAGACCTGGAATCTTCACATCATAGGACTGTTTGTTAATGTCTCAAATAGGAGGCCATCTACTATGAGGTTATATTGTGACAGGGTCCGGACGTACTTTGAGATTTTCCGGATTTGCAAGGACCTCTCTCCATTATTGGACGAGGAATAAGGTGCCTTCAGTTTCGTTTAGACCCAAAACGAATTTTTGTGGATGTGTGTCTGACATTGTATTTTGTAATTTGTGATTCATCTATACTAAATATATTTCTGATTGGTGGAGGCGAACATATCAGTGTGGCATACCAAGTGATGAACTATTGATAATCAAAGCATGGCTCCGAGATAAGCGTAGCTTTGTGTAACGAGACATCGGCAAGCCTCACACCCCGGTAAATGGCCAAAACAAGAAAATGAAGTGATGATATGTGTTCTCATCTCCTTCTAGATAAAAAGTGTACCATGGTATAAAGCCCGGTATCACTTATGTGGCAACTTATACTTATGTGTATGTTTTTGTTGCGGGTGCCCGGTTAAATTTTGGTAACAACCGAGATATGGCATACTTAGGCACACTCTAATTCATCCAGTTAAGGAATGGACCGAGCTTGCGGTAGCAGAGAGCCTGTTGGTTCTCGGGGAATCCCTCTAGAGGTGTTCCCATCGGTAAGGAAGTTCCTTAGCTTGATCATTTTTTGGAAATTTAATCTTTTACTATGAACCTTTACAGTTTTAGTTGTACACTATTATGTCAACATAATGGGGTAATGCATTATGCTAGCTAAGATTGATACATTTACTTGCGAAATGATTTTTCACGCAATGCACTGATAATAATATCAGAGGATTTTCTGTGTATCAAGCATTTTTGGTTATCGTAAGAGAAACCTCGCCCAAGTCTGTGTTTGCATTGTGTGTGTGCCGCAAGACCTTATGGTAGCTTCATTTTCCAAAAAGAATTGCGAACTTTCATGCACAAGTATTCACAAGGAGGGAACCCGTTCCATGTTATACAACGTGGTTATGTGATTTACCTCACTTTAAAATAAACCTAAAGATAACTGTTTTAGTTCTCACACCAGTCCCAAGACTGACTTGGAGTTTATTGTTCTTCTACCTAAACTCTGGGTGCCCACAATTTTCCACACGGGCAGCCTGGTAGTTGTGGTTTTGCAGATAGTCTTGGAGTTTTTATAGAAGAATTCTGGATTTTAGCTGGAGCTATTATAGTGAAGCATTCGTATTCTTCCGCCGAGTTTAGTAGTTTCCGCTGTGTAATCGATGTTCTCTGATATCTCTTGTACGCTCTGATGTATAAATTATTATTATGACACTAAAAGTTCATTTTTTCTGCTCTAATGTGTAAGTACCCCTAACCATCTGTTTTTTTGATTGGT
Organism: Allium sativum; assembly: GCA_030737875.1. Lineage (NCBI taxonomy): Eukaryota > Viridiplantae > Streptophyta > Magnoliopsida > Asparagales > Amaryllidaceae > Allium > Allium sativum. The sequence continues at coordinate 1,012,588,010 of CM060912.1, read as the reverse complement.
TTAAGTCGGTTTAATTAACGGTTAGAACTGGGTAAAAAGGTGGATCGTTACAGCATCTAATTCATGATAATATATCTTTTGGGATTGATTTTATAGAGGTTGCTAGGATGCTTGCGGGGAGGAGCTTTCCACTCATATCTTGTCTTTTGGCTTTGTGTGCTTATTGGTATCTTGGTGAGAGGTGTTGGAGACAGTTATACGGCTTTGGTGTTATTCTCGATGGTCTGCACCCTCATACTTATCGTTGTATCATTTACCTATCAGATCAACTCGACCTAGCTAGGGCCACAGGTTGGTGGATGGTCGAGAGTTTTGTTAGTACCGGTCAGTCGTACGTAGACTTCTAGCGTAGATTTTTCACTGGTTCCATCGATACCATTACCTAAGCAGCATAAATAGATTTAGTCGGTCCTTCTGCTATAAGACACGGCATACATCCCCCTGTTATTAAGGATATTACTCAGCGCAGCTAGGGTTATCGTGCACCAAACCATGTGGCTGCTGCTTTTCACTTTGGATGGACCATGGAAGTCCCTACTATAGGACCAGGCCGTTTATGTTGACGTGTTCACCCTTCGGAGCACGATCATTATCCGGATCCGACCCAGATATCATACGTCAATGTCTATGATATATAGGTGGGGTTCAGACACATAGGATACGTAAAGCATAGGCATAGCCTAGACTACTACGATGGTGAGCTACATTGCCATGCAGAGGAAGCAGTCTGACAGCAGGCATAGCCAGAGGAAGAGCGTAAGAGATTTGTTATGTAATGACCCGGACTTTTTACATAGATATTAAATTATCATAAGTACGTGTTCAGAAATACGAGTTAAAATTTCACACTTTAAATAATTCTAAAACATGTATAATAGCATTTGCATTAGCATGTAGCACATCACTTACAAACATCTATTTTGCTCATTTATGTATAATAGCATGTAATGCATAACGTTTGTTTAAATTTATTTCTTTCATGTATGGATAATGTAACACCCCGAAAATTCTATAACTGTGAAATTAACAAATTAAAGTATAATTAATTTGAAATCAAAGAACTAAGGGAAACGGGATACGCCATTGAGTTCGTCTCGGAAAAATACGCGAAATAGAGTCCGAGTTTTCGAAAAACGGAGTCCGTATGAAGAAGATATGGCCTTCAGAAGTTTTGAATTAAATTTAAAATTCAAACAGAATAAAATAATTAAAAATCGGGTCCAGTGGGCCAGGGCGGATAAACACCGCCTAGGCCACCCAGGTCGACTGGGCTGTCGACCTGGGCTACCCATGTCGACAGGGCTGTCGACAGCCCTGTCGACAGGGGTGTCGACCTGGTCGAGCCCAGTCAACCTGGCTGGCCAGGTCTGTGTTTGGTCGAATCTCTGTGGTCTGCTTTGTCATTAGGGCTAGGTGGCGGGTTTTTATTGGTCTCTCTTCCTAATGAATGGCTACGATCTAACCTAGCAATATCAATGGTCCTAATCAATTCCTAACCTCTATATAAACAACCCTAGACTAAACCCTAATCTATTCATTCAAATTAAGAACATAGCCGCCATGTTGCTGAGGAACGACTAAGAGTAGCCGCCAACTAGAGAGAGAATTAGGAAGAAAGTTCTAAAGCCTAAAGCAATTCAAGCAAACTAAAGCCAATCAATTCAACAAAGGAATCATATCTCTTAATTAGAGAATTCGCCGCAACCATTGTAAGTAGAGTATTACTTTGGTATGAATAAACAACTGTGTTGATTTGTATGCTTGAATTGGGATAATAAAGTAGTTCATATTTGTGCAAAACTATGTTATTCATTATAAAGAACTACATGCGGTAGTTCTATGCAAGTATACGTTTGGAATATTGCGCAAATTATATAATCTATGTTGAAGCTACATGTATGTAGTTGATTGAAATTCATGCAAGTTTGGGGCTTTGTTATTATGTCGTCATGATGTATATTTCTGTGCATAAGTCATTTTGCAAGTAATTGAAACAAGTTTGGTTGTTATAGTTCATAAGAAACTATGTTGGAATTTTGACACCATAATCCATGTATTAAGTCATGCTTTTGCAAACTTATGAATATGGCTAGGCTATGAATGATATTTGGCATAATTGAAATCCATGATTAAGTCTATCTTGTTTACAAGAATTATATGATGACATATGTGAGACATGGCTAGGTTAGACTCAAAAATCCCTTTTTGCAAATTTAAAGCAAACACCATGTTTAGGAATATTTATGCATAAGTATGTTTATACCATCGTTATGTGATTAGACTCAAACCATGATTAAGTTGAACTATGCTTTTGTGTTAGTAACAAAGTATCCCCTTTGTAAACATGTAGAAACCTTATGAACATGACTTGTTTATGTTTATGCTAGAAATATTTATGCCATGCTTATGTTTGACATTATGCTATGCTTATGCGAGGAATATTTATGACATGCTTATGTTTGACATTATGCATAAATAAGAATATAGGTTCATGTTGCAGTTAAACCTATGCAAGTTCACATGCTTTGATTCATGTCACCTATGTTACCACTATGCAAGTACACCAATTTCTATTTTGTATTTCCAACGTCGTATTGCAAGTTCATGCGCTCACCTTCCCCTCTTGGTGTATACGCCATAAGCCTCCCCTTTTCGCATGGCTAAATTGGGCTTTAAAAGGCTAAGCCCAATATATATATAAACGGACGTGTAAAACGGGGGAAAATAACGTTGGGTTAAAAATTAATTAATGAATGAAAATATGAAATAGAAGGGCCCGAATTCAAGTATGGGTTGGGCCCGTGATTGGTGTAACCTTTACACCCTTAACTTAATAATGGGCCGCAAATATTTACATATAAGAAATAAAGAGGAATGACAAAATATGTAAATGTAGAAAATACGATGTGTTTAACCCGAGGTTGGATTGAGTTGTGATGTAAACCTGCCCGGAACCGCCCGGCTGTCCAGTAGTCACAACAATACCTATCCAATGTGGGAGGTTAAACATGGAGCCCAATAAGGACCCGAGGTTAGACTGAGTTGTGGCGTAAGACTGCCCGGAACCAACCGGCAACAGGCAACCACAACAATACCTGTCTAATGTGAGAGGTCAGGGCCTTAATAAGACAATTAAGGCTGAGTCAGGATTGTTAGGATTAAGTGAACTAAAGACTTAATCAAAATGGAACATGCTAAACTAAACGGACTGGTGGGGGTTAGGTAGGAAACACTTAACCAACTTAGCATGTTGGCTAGAGATAGAAAACCTAGTAACGGGGGACCCTTTTCAGCAGTAACCCTAGAAGGTGTATCAGGATACCCTGAAACTAGGCAGGGTGGGGCACGATTACTGGGCTGATTGTAAGAGGTCAAAGCGACGGCGGTGGTGTAGCAGTGTAGGTTCTAACGGAGTGCGGGCGTGCACACACTCCGGAGCAGAAAAATAAGGCACTGGACACCAGTAGCATACCTGTGCACTCTAAGGTTGTGTCGGGTTGCCACTATGGGACTTGATGCACCCCATGGTGGGACCAGCATAGGTAACTACAGACATCGGGGGCCGTAAGACACATGTAACTATGCGAGTAGGAGCCGATCATCATAGAATGGATCACATCACCCTGATTATGGGGTGCAAATTGGAAACTAGTTTATATGGGTTCAGAGATTAACATGGGGTACGATAGTATATTCGACCCTAGACAACTTAACCAAGTATATAGTGCTTGCCCACTTCTTGTTTATACTTATCATACCCAGTTCTTTATTCATAGACAAAATAGTACTAGACTTACTCAGGCTTTATGTCTGACTCTATTTTTCTTTCGTCTTCTTTCTTCCGTTTCCCCCCCCCCCCCCAGGTCCTCAGGGAGGGAACACAGCAGCTTGATCAGCCTTGACATCCAGCTTGAAGAAGAGAAATGTATTGCTTGGACTTTCCTGTTTTGAACTATGGCTTTGGACAATCCACTATGGGGCTTTTGCAGTTTATCTACGTTTTATTTATGCTTCTTTAAATTATGTACTCAAGACAGATTATGAAAGTGTTATGTTATGTTTTTGGAAAGGATGTTGTTGTAACACGTATTTGACTTTTTGAAATAAAGTTTGTTGTTCTTCCGCTGTTTACAAATATGTGTTCTTATATCTGTCTTGTATATCTGTGACTTGTACTTATAAACCTCCACCAAAATTAGGGCATTCCCTTTGAGAGTGACCCTAACGGAGGTGGGGTGTTTCACTTGGTATCAGAGCATAGGTTTACCAGATAAGATAAAAAGTTTTGAAAAATTATTTTCAAAAAGGAAATTTAAAGAAGCATTTTTAAAAAGAAAAATATTATTTTATTTTAAAAAGGCAAAGCCCACTCCCCAAAGCCATAGGAACTATCTCTTATCCTTCGTTTTGAATCTATCCTTTTTGTTTCAGCATGTCCCAAGAACTTGACTTGCCGGAAGGGGTGCCAATACCTGGTTGGTTTAGACGGTTCTTAGAAGCAAGGGCCACTCAGCCAGGTCCTACCGTTCCTCCTCCCCCAACTGCCGGAAATAATCCAGCTGCGGCGGCACCTTTTCCTCCACCTCCTCCTCGGGGAAACACATTCGCTAAGATATGTAAAGATTTTAAAGCTATAGGAGGAAGGGATTTCCATGGAACTGAGTCCTTCGTGGCAGCTAGAAATTGGCTGAAAGAAACGGAGGACCTATTCATCATCTTTGAGGTAGAAGATAGACAAAAAGTACAATTGGCGGTGTGGCTATTGAAGGGCGAGGCTTCCTACTGGTGGGAAGTCACTAATGCTGAAAGACCAGTGGAGACATGGGAGGACTTTAGGGCAAGGTTTGAGACCAAATTTCTCTCAGATGCGGAAAGAAGTTTGCAGTTGGAAAAATTCTTATTTCTTAAGCAAGGAGACAAGACTGTTAGAGAGTATGTGAATCAGTTTGATGAGCTGGCTAGGTTTGGGCTTGACCTAGTCAACACCCCGCACAAGAAGGCTCTCCGTTTTGTCAAAGGGTTAAATGAGCCATTAAACAGTTTGGCCATGACCAATATACCCATGGGAGCCACGTATGAAAGATTGGTGCAAATGGAATTGCTGAATGAAGAGGATAAGGGCAAGAAGAAAGAGGGTTTGCAGCCCAAGAAGACAGACTTTAAGAAGGGCGGGAAAGGCAACAAAGAGAAGAGGAAGTGCAATTTCTGTGGCAAAGTGGGGCACTTAGTAAAGGACTGCCGGAAAAAGAAGGCCAAGGAGAATGGTGGGTGCTTTTCTTGCGGTGAGACAGGCCATAGGGCTAAGGACTGCCCAAAGAAACGAGGACAGGGGCAGAGGACTGGATCCACCCCAGGGGCACAGGTTCATGTGCTAGAAGCGCCACCTCTGCAACAGCGAGGTATAATTACTTCTGTAGAAAGTGTAGTTTATCTTTATGATCACCCCGTTCGCACTTTATTTGATTCTGGCGCATCACACTCCTTTATCTCGTCTGCTTTAGTAGAATCTCTGCACCTAAGAACTAGTATGGTAGAGGACCCCTTAATTGTTTCAAACCCAATTGGGGGCCCAGCTCATTTGTCTATGATCTGTGTGGGATTGAAAATTTCTATTCTAAGTGTAGAATTTCAATGTAGTGCCTTTGTTTTGGGCTTTTCGGGGTATGGTTTGATTTTGGGTATGGATTGGCTATCCAGTAATGGGGCCATCCTTGATTGTGAGAAAAGGGTTGTTAGGCTCCTAACCCAGCTCGGTAATACTTTGGAAATTTCTTGTAATCCCTCGTATGCGGTTATGCTTAGTTATCTTGAATCGCTAGATGCCTCTGTTGAAAATTTGCAATCAGTTAGAGTGGTCCGGGAATATCCGGATGTCTTCGAAGAGGTGAAGGGCTTGCCTCCAAAGCGGGAAATAGACTTCCGCATATATCTTGTAGATAATGCAAAGCCCGTTGCGTTGCCCGTTAGACACATGGCTCCACGAGAAAGGAAAGAGCTCAGTAAACAGATTAAAGAGCTTCTAGAGAAGGGGTTCATTAGGAGGAGCATTTCAGAATGGGGCGCTCCAGTGGTGTTCGCTACAAAGGCGGATGGTTCACTCCGTCTATGTGTTGACTATAGGGAGCTCAACAAGCTAACGAAAAAGAATAGGCACCCTCTCCCTAGAATTGACGATTTATTTGACCAGCTTGTAGGGGCGTCTGTTTTCTCCCAACTCGATTTAGCAACCGGTTTTCATCAGCTAAGGGTGGCTGAAGATAGCATTGATAAAACGGCGTTCAGAACCCCAGACGGCTTCTTTGAATGGCTTGTCATGCCTTTCGGCTTGACAAATGCACCTGCGTACTTCGTGGACCTAATGAGTAGGGTATTTAGAGATTTCCTCAACAAATTCGTAGTGGTCTTCGTAGATGATATCCTTGTCTTCTCAAAGAGTGAAGAGGAACATGCTCAGCACTTAAGGGCAATCATGGGAACTTTGCGAGTCCATCAACTAAAAGCCAAATTCTCCAAATGCCACTTTTGGAGAGAAGAAGTGAGGTTCCTTGGGCACATAGTATCCAAACAAGGGTTAGCAGTGGACCCTGCTAAGGTAGTGGCGGTACAGGACTGGAAGACACCAAGGAATGCAACTGAGGTCCGAAGCTTTCTAGGACTAGCAGGTTTCTATCGAAAATTTATAAGGGATTTTGCGAAAATCTCAGCTCCGCTCACGAAATTGACTAAGAAGAATCTAGTGTTTAATTGGGATTTGGATTGCGAATTTGCTTTCCAACGACTGAAAAGGGCTCTCACAACAGCCCCAGTTTTGACGCTGCCAGATGGGAGCAAGATGTTCACTGTTTATACGGATGCATGTGGGACAGGGCTAGGCGCCGTCTTAATGCAAGAAGGAAGGGTAGTAGCTTATGGCGGGAGGCAATTGAAAGTGCACGAAAAGAACTACCCAACCCACGATCTTGAGTTAGCCGCCATCGTCTTTGCACTCAAGTCTTGGCGACACTATCTCCTAGGTGAGAAGTTCGAACTTTACACTGACCATAAATCGTTGAAATATCTTTTCTCGCAGAAGGATCTTAACTTGAGGCAACAAAGATGGATGGAGTTTCTTGCCTCGTACGATTTCGAAATCTCCTATACTCCGGGCAATGGCAACGTTGTGGCAGACGCGTTGAGCCGAAAGAAATTAACCCTAAGCCCGTTGTTTGTTGAAAGACAAAGCCTAGAGTTTATAGCCAGCTTCGACTTTAGGCCTTCCTCCGACTTCGTACCAGACTTGCTAGCATCTCTCGAAGTGCGCCCAACTTTAGTGGATTCAGTAGGGACAGCACAACGCGAAGACCATCAGCTTGTGGAAATAATTGATAGGCTAATTAGGGGTGAGACTTCAAGTCACCTCAACCGATACTCCATCGACGATAGGGGTTTGCTAAGGCGAGACGGAAGACTATGCTTCCCACAGACAAAAGATTTAGTAAAGAAGGTTCTCGAGGAAGCACATCACTCCAAAATGACGATACACCCAGGCGGAGATAAAATGTACAAAGACATAAAAAGGACTTTCTTTTGGAACGGCATGAAAAAGGACGTGGCAGAATTCGTTTCTAAGTGCATGGTGTGCCAACAGGTTAAGGCAGAACAGAAAAAGCCTGGCGGACTACTACATCCTCTGGAAGTCCCGCAGTGGAAGTGGGATAGCATCTCAATGGACTTCATCGATGGGCTGCCTAGGTCTAGGAGAGGTAACACTAGCATTTGGGTAATAGTGGATAGGCTTACTAAAAGCGCCCACTTTTTACCTGTCAAAAGTAGAAGAACTGCCTCATCCCTAGCATCACTCTACCTTAAGGAAATCGTTCGACTCCATGGGATACCATCTAGCATCGTTAGTGACCGAGACCCCATCTTCACCAGCGAGTTTTGGCGGAGTCTGCAAGAAGCAGTAGGAACGCAGTTATGCTTGAGCACAGCCTATCATCCCCAAACCGACGGCCAAACAGAGAGAGATAACAGAGTTTTGGAAGACCTCTTAAGACTGTGCGTCCTTGACTTCGGAGGGACATGGGAAGACCACCTTCCTTTGGTGGAATTTGCCTACAACAACAGTTATCAAGCAACCATCGGAATGGCGCCCTTCGAAGCTTTATATGGAAGACCGTGCCGATCGCCCACTTGTTGGTGGGAGTCTACTGATAAGCTCATACTTGGACCAGATATGATCCGAGAGACCTCAGAGAAAGTAGACTTAATACGAAGAAGGATGAAGACGGCCCAAGACAGACAGAAGTCCTATGCCGACAAGAGGAGGACCGACCTTGAATTTGAGGTTGGAGACAGAGTTTTTCTCAAGGTATCACCGCTAAGGAACGTTGTTCGTTTTGGAACCACAGGAAAGCTTGCACCAAGGTTCGTAGGGCCATTCCCTATTATCGAGAAAATTGGGAAAATGGCTTATAGATTAGAGCTACAAGAGAAGTTGGCTGGAGTCCACAACGTTTTTCACGTTTCACACCTCCGAAAATGTCTGCATGAGTCTGCTGAAGTGGTAGAGCCAAATATACTCGAAGAGGCCGAAGTGGAACGCGAAGCAACCATAAGAAAAGTTCCAACCCGCATCTTAGGAACGGAAGTGAAGAAGCTACGCAACCGCGAAGTCAAGCTCGTCAAAGTTCAGTGGAGCGACGCCGAGGAAGACGCGACTTGGGAAACTGAAGCTAGAATCCGTACAGCCTACCCTTTTCTGTTCGAGGGTACATCCTTGATCTTTCCTTTTCCTTAAGTTGCGCTTTTATCTATCTTTTTAGGTATATTTCCTCGACCGTATCTTTTAGGTAGGATCCTTTTTGGATGGAAACATGTAGTTGAAACATGTTATGGATGATGGTTGCAAATGGGTGCAAGTGATTGCTAGTGGTTGCTCGTGGTTGCATATACACACACAATCTAGGTTTTAGATCGGCTCAGTCACTTCATATTGCATATGCATATATGTTTGTATTCGTATATGGTTGAATTTTAATGTATTGTCATGTGGATGTTGCATTTGTATTGAATGATTGTGCACTCATGTAGAATCAAGAATAGGAAAATTTGCATACATAATGGATTCATGGCACTTACATAATTCGCATTAAGGAGGTCAACTGAATCAGTAGACCGCCTGATTTTGCATTAGATAAGTTCATGTACACACACACTTCGCATATGATCATGAAGCATTAGAAGTCTTTTAAGGACAATGGATGCTCGTGTTTGATGGATGAGCAGATGAATGATTGGATGTTAGGATTTACATTCCTCCTAACTTGAAGATTTCGGGGACGAAATCCTTTTAAGTGGGGGAGAATGTAACACCCCGAAAATTCTATAACTGTGAAATTAACAAATTAAAGTATAATTAATTTGAAATCAAAGAACTAAGGGAAACAGGATACGCCATTGAGTTCGTCTCGGAAAAATACGCGAAATAGAGTCCGAGTTTTCGAAAAACGGAGTCCGTATGAAGAAGATATGGCCTTCGGAAGTTTTGAATTAAATTTAAAATTCAAACAGAATAAAATAATTAAAAATCGGGCCCAGTGGGCCAGGGCGGATAAACACCCGCCTAGGCCACCCAGGTCGACTGTGGTACTCAAGCTGACCCGAGCATCATGCAAAACAAAACCACTCGGATCAGGACTAATATTCTTTTGCAAGTAAATTAACTCAAGTGAAATGTCATGGAAATGCACAACTAACTTAAAGAATGTTTGGGATTCCATTCTTTAAGGATCCGTTAAACTAAATATCATATAATATAATGCGCTATTATAATAATGTCTATTCAGTAAAGTAAAACATCAAAATAGTGTAAGCGGGATTACCATTATTACCCTTACACCGTTTATACCGTTGCCGTACAGTTTGCATATAACACACCAGTACGTCGGTGGATAGGGATGCGCCGTGATACGACAACGTTAAATCAAAATCGTAGGGGGCTCGAATAGGATAATATGACAAGGCACACGAGGAATACCCACGGTAGGATTCTACCGATGCACGCCCGGACCGGTGGTAACGCATAGCCGCAACTACCGCCCACCTCGGAACACGCTCCAAAATCAAAGGTGCGCACCAATCAAATCACAAAGTAATAGATATGGGTTCGAAGAAGTGTGTCCGATGGAGGTGCGACCTCACTTAATCGCGGTATAGCACCTGTTTTAGTCATTTTAATTATGACCCGAAGGTCAAGGCTATCCATCAACGTTCTCTTTCTTCAATCCAGTAATCGCCACCAAACCAACCTACTTCATTCTGGAACTCCACCGCGTATACAGTTGTTAAAGTGGTTTTCGGTATTGGCAGAGAGTATGACAATATCCGATCCCGGTCTCTTTAACAACCAGACGTTTATATTTTTCACACCGTGGTCATTTCAATAAAATCATATCTTGAAATAAATCAGAAAATTCAAACTCATAAATTTAAGAATACATTTATTTACAAAACACCTATTATATGTTAGGTTCAAAAGTCTAAATTACACATCTAGTTTTAACGTACTCCTAATCCTTTTTATATATTATTAAATTTTTAGAACATACATATATATACTAAGTTAAAAATTTATTAAATAATTTTTTTTCCAAATTACTTAAAATCTTATAACTTTATTATAATTAAAATACCTTTAAAGAAATAAATTACTTTATGACAAAATAGATTTGACAAAAACTAATATTAAATTCATAACATAAATTAAACTTTTTATTTACATTAACGTAACGCATAATTAGATCAAAATACAAAATAATTTAGGTCAAAATATTTAATAGCTTTTAGAAATATTTCAAAATAGACCAACGGTGTCCGTATAATATTTTCTACCTAGGACAAGTAGCACGGATGTATATCATTTCAACCCGTCAAGTTTCAAATCCCGGGTGTGTATCATTTCAACCCGCATCCCAAATCGATTCAGTTTTGTTCTTACATCTATACAATGATTCGGGTTTTTATCATTTCAACCCATAAGGATTTTCTAAGCTAAAGGGAACTTGCAGTGTGAGTTTAAGCAATAAAATAAGCACAGAAAACAATAACTATCATCATGTAAACAAAATATCATTTCAAGTCATGTCTGTGTCGGTGTGTCATATTTGCATATACAGTGCTAACATTTCAATAACATTTCAAATACAGTTAATTCACTTTCAATAAAATATTAGTCAAATGTGAGTTGAACTCACCTTCCGTGGCAGAGAAATAGAGACAACAGATAGATGCTGAAAAAAGAACGACGCCGAAATTTCACCGAACTGGACAACAAATTACGGTCAACATACGCAAAAATGCAGCGACGCAAAATGCATCGAAGTTAGAAATTCAAAAAAAAAAAAAAAAACATTTTTATTATTATTATTAATTTTTTTTTTTTTAAGTCTCAAAGGTGTGCGGCAAAATAGACAAAATGTTACATGCATTTGAATGGCATTTTGCCACTATACATGCTACATGTACAAACGCATGGAACTATGCATGCAAACATGCCTGAGTAAAACATTATTCCCTTTTTTTTTTTTTTTTGACTAACACATGGCAATGGAACTAAAGTTTGTTTTCATTCACATCAACAATTTCATTACGCAGGGTGTAAATATCTACCAAAGGGCCATTACTATCTCATGCTGTATGTATAGCATGCATGGGAAGGAAGGCTCCAAATGCTAATTCATGCTACAGCAAAATTCTAGTATGTCTTCCTTTTTTTTTTTTTTTTTAAATAGACGCACAGTAGACAACTACTTTGTTCATCAACTACAACATAAATTAAAACATGCGCATGTACATATATTGTAGACATTTGGTTATAAATATTCATATATATATATATATATATATATATATATAGTTCGTCTTCTATATATATGGTTCAGCACTTGTTCATACTTAATCATACTTAAAGCAATATACATATAAAATGTACATATATACTTAAAAGCACTCATTCCTACAACAATGGAAATGGACAAGGTAGTTTGTGCATGGACTGTCATGACAAAATGAAATAGCCTCACCAACTTAAATATGCATATGCTACAGTAAGATGGTTTATAAATATAAATATAACTTGGCATAAGTATATTTTATATTATAATTTATATAAAGTAATACACATATATTTTCCTCACTCATGCACAACATGTCTCAATCCCTTAAGTTGCTTCCATGATGTATCAACGCATGAAAAGAAAGAATTGAGTCATGCACTACCAACGTAAGGCCAACAGGCAACATGTTAAAGTTTGATTATTAACATGTAAAAGTAAGGCTAACATAAAAAGTTTGATTACTAACGTAAGGATACCCAGACTAGTAATACGCATATGTAGTAATACGCATCTACATAAGCTACAGTTTGATTATTAAAACACAAAAATTTAACAAGCTTTCATCCCATCCATCCTTTTTAGTTCGAATTTTTTTTCAACAAAAGGAACTCACCAGCGAAAGAAGAATTACACGGAAATATAGAAATGGACTCACGGATAAAAGATGGTGGCTTTCGGTGCGATGCTGGGCAGCGTCGGTGAGCGTTTGTCAATGGCCACGGGTTGCTGCGTGTGTGGAGAAGGAGGCAGATTGTTCCAAGATTTAAGTGTATCTCTATTTTTTTTTATTTTTTTTTTTGAATGGAGCGGAGGATCTAGAAGAATGAGAAAGGAGAGGAGATGGCGCAAGAAATGGAAGAGGCAGAGAAATGGGAACGTGCATTGTAAATATAGTATAAAATAAAGATACCCAAAAGTTTCGGTTGTGCAAATTATGTACCAAATTTTAAATTTTCATAAATGCAAAACGTTACGCATTTAGTGTCATAAATCCGGAGTTTTCAAAATTTAAATTTAAACTGTCCGATTAACACGTATAACGGGTAACTCCGTACCGGTATAAATAAATGTTTACACTGATCCTTCACAAACCGAACTCCGAAAAATGCAATTAAATATACCAAAACGATCAGCGCGACAAGACGGACGTAACCATAAAATAAAATCAGTGCCATGACACTTCGCATAAAAATCCGTTACGGACCCCATAAAAATGCAGACAATTCAAAATTAGACCTATTCATATTTTTCAACGAAAATTTCACATTCACTTCGTCTAATTAAACGTATTGCAAATATAAAATTTCCATCCCAAAATTTTATTTTATATCTTCATGTAAATTTCAGCTGATTACGCTTAAATTTCAATTACTTTATCAAATTCATCAATTAAACGCTCAAAATTTTACGGGCCGTTACACTCTCCCCCACTCAAAACTTTTCGTCCCGAAAAGGAATGGGATAGAGAGATGAAAACAACAAGAAGATAAGATAAATTTGAATCAAAAGATACCTGGAATGAATAATTCCGGATTCGAAGCACGAATGCTCTCCTCCGTCTCCCAGGTACAATCTCTGTCATCAGCACTCCACTGCACTTTGACCAGACTGACTGATTTTCTTCTCAATTGCTTCGTATCCCTATCCACGATACGAAGTGGCTTTCTCTCGACAGTCAGATTGGGCTCAATATCCAGATTTTCTAATGCTGAAGACTGAACAATCAAGGAAGGATCATGCAAATACTTGCGAAGATGGGATACGTGAAACACGTTATGCACCCCTGCAAGCTTTTCAGGTAACTCAACACGATAAGCTAAAGGACCTACTTTCTCCAATATGCGAAAAGGACCAATGAATCTGGGAGCAAGCTTCCCTTTTCGTCCAAAACGGACTACATTCTTCAGTGGAGATATTCTGAGGAAAACTTGATCGCCAACCTCAAACACTAAACTTCTTCTTCGCCTATCAGCATACTTTTTCTGTCGATCTTGGGCAATTCTCATCTTGTTTCTAATATCTTCGACTTTCGCTGATGCTTCCAAAATCATATCTGGCCCAAGAACTAAACGATCACCTGACTCAATCCAACACGAAGGAGATCTGCACGGTCGCCCGTACAAAACATCAAAAGGAGATGTCTTGATACTAGCCTAAAAGCAAGAATTTAGATTCAAAAGATAGAATTTTAAAGATAGACACTTATAAAACAACAAAACAAATCAACGATTACCTGATAACTGTTATTATAGGTGAATTCAACGAGATGGAGATGATCTTCCCAAGATCCTCCATAGTCAAGAATACAGGCACGAAGGAGATCTTCTAAAATCTGATTCACCCTCTCCGTTTGACCATCAGTTTGAGGATGATATGCCGTACTAAGATTCAACCGAGTTCCTAAAGCTTCCTGAAATGCCTTCCAAAAGTTGCTGGTGAATATGGGATCTCGATCACAAACGATGCTAGTGGGAACACCATGAAGTCTAACAATCTCCTTCATATAAATTTGAGCTAAACTTCAAGCAGTACGATTTGCTCTGACTGGAATAAAATGAGCAGTCTTAGTCAGTCGATCCACAATTACCCATATACTCTCATTTCCTTTTCTCGTCCTTGGCAAGCCATCAATAAAATCCATGGAAACTTGATCCCACTTCCAATTAGGAATCTCAAGAGGCTTCAGTAAGCCAGCTACTTTCTGATGATCAGCCTTCACTTGCTGGCATGTGGCACATCTACTAACATATAAGGAAATATCTCGCTTCATGCCACTCCACCAATATAATTTCTTCATATCCTGATACATCTTTGTAGCACCGGGATGAATAGATAATCTAGACCGATGATTTTCTCGGAGTACTTCCTGTCTCAGCCCATCCACATTTGGGACACAAATCCTATTCCTAATACGTAGAATTCCCTTCCTGTCAATTAGAGCATCCATACTATCTGGGTCACCTCTTTGTCTTTTACGAACATTATCCTTCATAAGCTTAAGCACCGGGTCTTCATCTTGTTTGGCTGCTATATGATCCAAAAGAGAAGGAGAAACAACAATTTGATACAACACTGCTTTCTTACGACTCAAAGCATCAGCTACAACATTGGCTTTACCAGGTGTATAATTAATATCCAAATCATAAGATGCTAGAAACTCAAGCCACCTAACTTGCCTTTGATTCAAATCTTTCTGGGAAAATATATACTTAAGAGATTGATGGTCCGTAAATAATTCAAACTTGGTTCCCAAAAGATGATGCCTCCATAACTTCAGAGCAAACACCACTGCAAGCAATTCTAAATCATGAGCTGCATAATTCATCTCGTGATTTTTCAGCTGGCGACTAGCGTAAGCAATGACTTTACCATTCTGCATAAGTACAGCTCCCAAACCTTCATGGCTCGCATCAGTATAGACCGTTAGCCCTTCACTTCCATTGGGTACAGTAAGAACGGGAGCAGATGTCAGCTTTTCCTTTAACTCCTTAAATGCAGCTTTGCACTTATCATCCCAAATAAACTTAGTATCCTTCCGAGTTAAAGCAGTGAGAGGTGCAGAGATCCGAGCAAAATTCTCTATAAATCTCCGATAATAGCCAGCAAGACCGAGAAAACTACGAATATCGGTTGGGGTCTTAGGCTCTCCCCAATCATTGATTGCAGAAATCTTAATTGGATCAACTGAAACTCCATTCTCCGAAACAATATGGCCAAGGAATCGAACTTCATCTGCCCAAAAATGACATTTCGGAAATTTGGCTTTCAGTTGATGAACCCTTAAAGTTTCAAGAACATATTTCAAATGCGATTCATGCTCCTTCTTCGACTTAGAAAAGACCAGAATATCATCGACAAAGACCAAAACAAACTTATTGAGAACATCATGGAATACACGATTCATAAGATCAACAAAGTAGGCAGGAGCGTTCGTCAAGCCAAAAGGCATAACTAACCACTCGTAGAAACCATTTTCGGTTTGGAAGGCTGTCTTGGGAATACTATCTTCAGCTACTCTAAGCTGATGGAAACCCGTAGTAAGATCAAGTTGGGAAAACACTTTAGCACCATGTAGCTGATCAAACATATCATTGATCCGAGGCACTTACATGTAGCTGATCACTTGGTATCAGAGCATAGGTTTACCAGATAAGATAAAAAGTTTTGAAAAATTATTTTCAAAAAGGAAATTTAAAGAAGCATTTTTAAAAGAAAAATATTATTTTATTTTAAAAAGGCAAGGTCCACTCCCCAAAGCCATAGGTACTATCTCTTATCCTTCGTTTTGAATCTATCCTTTTTGTTTCAGCATGTCCCAAGATCTTAACTTGCCAGAAGGAGTACCAATACCTGGTTGGTTTAGACGGTTCTTAGAAGCAAGGGCCACTCAGCCAGGTCCTACCATTCCTCCTCCCCCAGCGGAAGGAAATCATCCAGCTGCAGCAGCACCTTTTCCTCCACCTCCTCCTCGAGGAAACAATTTTGCTAAGATATGTAAAGACTTTAAAGCTATGGGAGGAAGGGATTTTCATGGAGCTGAGTCCTTCGTGGCAGCTAGAAATTGGCTGAAAGAAACGGAGGACCTATTCATCATATTTGAGGTAGAAGATAGACAAAAAGTACAGTTGGCAGTATGGCTATTGAAGGGCGAGGCTTCCTACTGGTGGGAAGTCACTAATGCTGAAAGACCAGTGGAGATATGGGAGGACTTTAGGGCAAGGTTTGAGACCAAATTTCTCTCAGATGCGGAAAGAAGTTTGCAGTTGGAAAAATTCTTATTTCTTAAGCAAGGGGACAAAACAGTCAGAGAATATGTGAATCAGTTCGATGAGCTGGCTAGGTTTGGGCTTGACCTAGTCAACACCCCGCACAAGAAGGCTCTCCGGTTCGTCAAAGGGTTAAATGAGCCATTACACAGTTTGGCCATGACCCATATACCCATGGGAGCCACGTATGAAAGATTGGTGCAAATGGCATTGCTGAATGAAGAGGATAAGGGCAAGAAGAAAGAGGGTTTGCAGCCCAAGAAGACAGACTTTAAGAAAGGCGGGAAAGGCAACAAAGAGAAGAGGAAGTGCAATTTCTGTGGCAAAGTGGGGCACTTAGTAAAGGACTGCCGGAAAAAGAAGGCCAAGGAGAATGGTGGGTGCTTTTCTTGCGGTGAGACAGGCCATAGGGCTAAGGACTGCCCAAAGAAACGAGGACAGGGGCAGAGGACTGGATCCACCCCAGGGGCACAGGTTCATGTGCTGGAAGCGCCACCTCTGCAACAGCGAGGTATAAATACTTCTGTAGAAAGTGTAGTTTATCTTTATGATCACCCCGTTCGCACTTTATTTGATTCTGGCGCATCACACTCCTTTATCTCATCTGCTTTAGTAGAATCTCTGCACCTAAAAACTAGTATGGTAGAGGACCCCTTAATTGTTTCGAACCCAATTGGGGGCCCAGCTCATTTGTCTATGATCTGTGTGGGATTGAAAATTTCAATCCTAAGTGTTGAATTTCAATGTAGTGCCTTTGTTTTGGGCTTTTCGGGGTATGGTTTGATTTTGGGTATGGATTGGCTATCCAGTAATGGGGCCATCCTTGATTGTGAGAAAAGGGTTGTTAGGCTCCTAACCCAGCTCGGTAATACTTTGGAAATTTCTTGTAATCCCTCGTATGCGGTTATGCTTAGTTATCTTGAATCGCTAGATGCCTCTGTTGAAAATTTGCAATCAGTTAGAGTGGTCCGGGAATATCCGGATGTCTTTGAAGAGGTGAAGGGCTTGCCTCCGAAGCGGGAAATAGACTTCCGCATATATCTTGTAGATAATGCAAAGCCCGTTGCGCTGCCCGTTAGACACATGGCTCCACGAGAAAGGAAAGAGCTCAGTAAACAGATTAAAGAGCTTCTAGAAAAGGGGTTCATTAGGAGGAGCATTTCAGAATGGGGCGCTCCAGTGGTGTTCGCTACGAAGGCGGATGGTTCACTCCGTCTATGTGTTGACTATAGGGAGCTCAACAAGCTAACGAAAAAGAATAGGCACCCTCTCCCTAGAATTGACGATTTATTTGACCAGCTTGTAGGGGCGTCTGTTTTCTCCCAACTCGATTTAGCAACCGGTTTTCATCAGCTAAGGGTGGCTGAAGATAGCATCGATAAAACGGCGTTCAGAACCCCAGACGACTTCTTTGAATGGCTTGTCATGCCTTTCGGCTTGACAAATGCACCTGCGTACTTCGTGGACCTAATGAGTAGGGTATTTAGAGATTTCCTCAACAAATTCGTAGTGGTCTTCATAGATGATATCCTTATCTTCTCAAAGAGTGAAGAGGAACATGCTCAGCACTTAAGGGCAATCATGGAAACTTTGCGAGTCCATCAACTAAAAGCCAAATTCTCCAAATGCCACTTTTGGAGAGATGAAGTGAGGTTCCTTGGGCACATAGTATCCAAACAAGGGTTAGCAGTGGACCCTGCTAAGGTAGTGGCGGTACAGGACTGGAAGACACCAAGGAATGCAACTGAGGTCCGAAGCTTTCTAGGACTAGCAGGTTTCTATCGAAAATTTATAAGGGATTTTGCGAAAATCTCAGCTCCGCTCACGAAATTGACTAAGAAGAATCTAGTGTTCAATTGGGATTTGGATTGCGAGTTTGCTTTCCAACGACTGAAAAGGGCTCTCACAACAGCCCCAGTTTTGACGCTGCCAGATGGGAGCAAGATGTTCACTGTTTATACGAATGCATGTGGGACAGGGCTAGGCGCCGTCTTAATGCAAGAAGGAAGGGTAGTAGCTTATGGCGGGAGGCAGTTGAAAGTGCACGAAAAGAACTACCCAACCCACGATCTTGAGTTAGCCGCCATCGTCTTTGCACTCAAGTCTTGGCGACACTATCTCCTAGGTGAGAAGTTCGAACTTTACACTGACCATAAATCGTTGAAATATCTTTTCTCGCAGAAGGATCTTAACTTGAGGCAACAAAGATGGATGGAGTTTCTTGCCTCGTACGATTTCGAAATCTCCTATACTCCGGGCAAAGGCAACGTTGTGGCAGACGCGTTGAGCCGAAAGAAATTGACCCTAAGCCCGTTGTTTGTTGAAAGACAAAGCCTAGAGTTTATAGCCAGCTTCGACTTTAGGCCTTCCTCCGATTTCGTACCAGGCCTGCTAGCATCTCTCGAAGTGCGCCCAACTTTAGTGGATTCAGTAGGGGCAGCACAACGCGAAGACCCTCAGCTTGTGGAAATAATTGATAGGCTAATTAGGGGTGAGACTTCAAGTCACCTCAACCGATACTCCATCGACGATAGGGGTTTGCTAAGGCGAGACGGAAGACTATGCGTCCCACTGATAAAAGATTTAATAAGGAAGGTTCTCGAGGAAGCGCATCACTCCAAGATGACGATACACCCAGGCGGAGATAAAATGTACAAAGACATAAAGAGGACTTTCTTTTGGAACGGCATGAAAAAGGACGTGGCAGAATTCGTTTCTAAGTGCATGGTGTGCCAACAGGTTAAGGCAGAACAGAAAAAGCCTGGCGGACTACTACATCCTCTGGAGGTCCCGCAGTGGAAGTGGGATAGCATCTCAATGGACTTCATCGATGGGCTGCCTAGGTCTAGGAGAGGCAACACTAGCATTTGGGTAATAGTGGATAGGCTTACTAAAAGCCCTGTCGACAGGGGTGTCGACCTGGTCGAGCCCAGTCAACCTGGCTGGCCAGGTCTGTGTTTGGTCGAATCTCTGTGGTCTGCTTTGTCATTAGGGCTAGGTGGCGGGTTTTTATTGGTCTCTCTTCCTAATGAATGGCTACGATCTAACCTAGCAACATCAATGGTCCTAATCAATTCCTAACCTCTATATAAACAACCCTAGACTAAACCCTAATCTATTCATTCAAATTAAGAACATAGCCGCCATGTTGCTGAGGAACGACTAAGAGTAGCCGCCAACTAGAGAGAGAATTAGGAAGAAAGTTCTAAAGCCTAAAGCAATTCAAGCAACCTAAAGCCAATCAATTCAACAAAGGAATCATATCTCTTAATTAGAGAATTCGCCGCAACCATTGTAAGTAGAGTATTACTTTGGTATGAATAAACAACTGTGTTGATTTGTATGCTTGAATTGGGATAATAAAGTAGTTCATATTTGTGCAAAACTATGTTATTCATTATAAAGAACTACATGCGGTAGTTCTATGCAAGTATACGTTTGGAATATTGCGCAAATTATATAATCTATGTTGAAGCTACATGTATGTAGTTGATTGAAATTCATGCAAGTTTGGGGCTTTGTTATTATGTCGTCATGATGTATATTTCTGTGCATAAGTCATTTTGCAAGTAATTGAAACAAGTTTGGTTGTTATAGTTCATAAGAAACTATGTTGGAATTTTGACACCATAATCCATGTATTAAGTCATGCTTTTGCAAACTTATGAATATGGCTAGGCTATGAATGATATTTGGCATAATTGAAATCCATGATTAAGTCTATCTTGTTTACAAGAATTATATGATGACATATGTGAGACATGGCTAGGTTAGACTCAAAAATCCCTTTTTGCAAATTTAAAGCAAACACCATGTTTAGGAATATTTATGCATAAGTATGTTTATACCATCGTTATGTGATTAGACTCAAACCATGATTAAGTTGAACTATGCTTTTGTGTTAGTAACAAAGTATCCCCTTTGTAAACATGTAGAAACCTTATGAACATGACTTGTTTATGTTTATGCTAGAAATATTTATGCCATGCTTATGTTTGACATTATGCTATGCTTATGCGAGGAATATTTATGACATGCTTATGTTTGACATTATGCATAAATAAGAATATAGGTTCATGTTGCAGTTAAACCTATGCAAGTTCACATGCTTTGATTCATGTCACCTATGTTACCACTATGCAAGTACACCAATTTCTATTTTGTATTTCCAACGTCGTATTGCAAGTTCATGCGCTCACCTTCCCCTCTTGGTGTATACGCCATAAGCCTCCCCTTTTCGCATGGCTAAATTGGGCTTTAAAAGGCTAAGCCCAATATATATATAAACGGACGTGTAAAACGGGGGAAAATAACGTTGGGTTAAAAATTAATTAATGAATGAAAATATGAAATAGAAGGGCCCGAATTCAAGTATGGGTTGGGCCCGTGATTGGTGTAACCTTTACACCCTTAACTTAATAATGGGCCGCAAATATTTACATATAAGAAATAAAGAGGAATGACAAAATATGTAAATGTAGAAAATACGATGTGTTTAACCCGAGGTTGGATTGAGTTGTGATGTAAACCTGCCCGGAACCGCCCGGCTGTCCAGTAGTCACAACAATACCTATCCAATGTGGGAGGTTAAACATGGAGCCCAATAAGGACCCGAGGTTAGACTGAGTTGTGGCGTAAGACTGCCCGGAACCAACCGGCAACAGGCAGCCACAACAATACCTGTCTAATGTGAGAGGTCAGGGCCTTAATAAGACAATTAAGGCTGAGTCAGGATTGTTAGGATTAAGTGAACTAAAGACTTAATCAAAATGGAACATGCTAAACTAAACGGACTGGTGGGGGTTAGGTAGGAAACACTTAACCAACTTAGCATGTTGGCTAGAGATAGAAAACCTAGTAACGGGGGACCCTTTTCAGCAGTAACCCTAGAAGGTGTATCAGGATACCCTGAAACTAGGCAGGGTGGGGCACGATTACTGGGCTGATTGTAAGAGGTCAAAGCGACGGCGGTGGTGTAGCAGTGTAGGTTCTAACGGAGTGCGGGCGTGCACACACTCCGGAGCAGAAAAATAAGGCACTGGACACCAGTAGCATACCTGTGCACTCTAAGGTTGTGTCGGGTTGCCACTATGGGACTTGATGCACCCCATGGTGGGACCAGCATAGGTAACTACAGACATCGGGGGCCGTAAGACACATGTAACTATGCGAGTAGGAGCCGATCATCATAGAATGGATCACATCACCCTGATTATGGGGTGCAAATTGGAAACTAGTTTATATGGGTTCAGAGATTAACATGGGGTACGATAGTATATTCGACCCTAGACAACTTAACCAAGTATATAGTGCTTGCCCACTTCTTGTTTATACTTATCATACCCAGTTCTTTATTCATAGACAAAATAGTACTAGACTTACTCAGGCTTTATGTCTGACTCTATTTTTCTTTCGTCTTCTTTCTTCCGTTCCCCCCCCCCCCCAGGTCCTCAGGGAGGGAACACAGCAGCTTGATCAGCCTTGACATCCAGCTTGAAGAAGAGAAATGTATTGCTTGGACTTTCCTGTTTTGAACTATGGCTTTGGACAATCCACTATGGGGCTTTTGCAGTTTATCTACGTTTTATTTATGCTTCTTTAAATTATGTACTCAAGACAGATTATGAAAGTATTATGTTTTTGGAAAGGATGTTGTTGTAACACGTATTTGACTTTTTGAAATAAAGTTTGTTGTTCTTCCGCTGTTTACAAATATGTGTTCTTATATCTGTCTTGTATATCTGTGACTTGTACTTATAAACCTCCACCAAAATTAGGGCATTCCCTTTGAGAGTGACCCTAACGGAGGTGGGGTGTTTCACTTGGTATCAGAGCATAGGTTTACCAGATAAGATAAAAAGTTTTGAAAAATTATTTTCAAAAAGGAAATTTAAAGAAGCATTTTTAAAAAGAAAATTGGGGGTTATGAGCTGAAGCTCTCGGCCTTCGGGCTTTTATATTTTTTTGATCTGCAGGCGCGTCGTGTCAACAACCCTGTCGACAGGGGGGGTATGTCGACAACCCTGTCGACATCCCTGTCGACAGGCCTGTCGACTGGCCCTCTTTTCATTTTTATTATTATTATATTTTTTTTCTTTACTTGCCCTGCCATTCTTCCATTATCTTACTTCCTCCTAACTCAACTCCATTTCCTCGAGAACTATTCCCCCATCATAAAGAAAACACTTTCCTAACTCAAAACTACTTGTAACCAAAGCCAACGTGACTATCGATGGGAGAGAGAAGGGAAAAGAGGATTCAACTAATAAAACAAGGACATTGCTAATGGCTTTTGGGGAATAATTTTTAAAACAAAGTTTTCCTAAAAAAATGCTTCTTTGTAAATGGTTTTTCAAATAATTTTTCAGAAGATCTTTAAAAACTTTTGCCCAGTCTAGTAACCTTCTGCTCTGATACCAAATGTAACACCCCGCCTCCGCTAGGGTCACTCACAAAGGAATGCACTAGCTTCAGAGGGGCATTATTGGTAAACATGCACAGAAATATCACAAGACAGAACATATAAAATAGCGGAAGTAAAATCGAACTTTCATAAATTCAATAATTAAGGTCTAAAGCCTTTTACATCAGAGTACATCAAAACCTGTCTTGCAGTAGTAAAGAAGCATAAAGACTTTTTAATAAATTATTCCCCAAATGAAACAGTAAAGTAGCCATAGCCAAGAAAGTCCAAGCCAACCATGATGACCTTCAAACGGAAGAAGTCCGAACTAAACAGCATTGTTTCCTCCCTGTAACCTGGGGGGGGGGGGAAACGGAAGAAAAGAGGCGAAACAAAACGGGTCAGTCAAAAAGACTGAGTAAGTCCTATCTACTTCCAGTATAAAAACAGGTAAAGGTAACATGACATGCACAAACTGAAAGTAAACATAAGGATAACTACGAGATAGATAAACTAAACCAGGGTAGCCGGTTGACTACTGTGGCAAGGTGAACTAAGGTATCATGACAAACTACGGTGTTGTGATAAGTCAAGGTATCACATCACCAGATCTCTATCGAGTACATTATCCCAAAGTATCTGCCCCGTCTAACATCCCACGGTATCTATTATGTATATTCTTCCTAGTTCTAACATATATATCTGCTCTACACCCTTCGTACTAGTATCCCAGCCTTGTTATGTGTTAACCAGGAATGTCCCTTACTCAAAGTCGTGTAATGGTCCATGTCAACCTAATATATCGCATATATAGGTTACTCAAATCATATATTTCTTTCCATGTATATAGGTTCAGTCCTTTGCCGTACCTCGTACGGGCTTCCTCATGTCGTATTATCCTTGAAATCGTTTGGACTGTCACCCTTGTTCTAGCTAGGCTCTTCCATATGAATCATCGTTTGAACTACTAGGACTTACGCCACCTAGCACCACTAGGGATTACGCTTACCTATTGCACGCTTTCGTATTTCGGTTTGGGTTAAACCACCTAGGCCACTAGGGATTACGCTAACCCTCAACCGCGCCCTTTTTCCCACGCATCCTTCGTGAATCGTTTTTCTATTACTGTATGCACATGTAACACATCGTGCCACCCGAGTCCTGTCACAGGGCAAACCAAGAAATACAGGACTCGGTCGGGAGCTTTAGATTTATCTGCCGATGCAGATACTAAGGTCTGCTTTTCTACACGTGGCTATGGTCCCACGAGACCCCTCCCTCAACTAGTGAAAGGCAACACAAGAGAAAATCTTGCATGAGAACTACACTCCGGCCAGCCCACATCCTACGGCCTACCTCACCCATAATTAGATAGCAATTATGGTCTGTTGGGTGTTCCCTGCCTTTTCGTACGTACATGCTTGACTCAAGATGGTAGATGATCGACGAACTTGCTATCTCGGGCACCTTATGTATTCGTCGACTCACTGCTATCCACCCCAGTCTTTAGGTCGCTCGCATAGCAACCAAGGCATATTCTTGGTTCTTCTACCGCAGACCTCAACCTCTCGTGAACCTAGTATAATGACCTGGCAGCTCACAGAGGGATCCCAAGAATATCCTCACGTTCCCCGAAGCCGCTGCTTCGTTACCCAGTTCGTTGGAGCCTTTATCTAACGTTGACCTAACGTATCGGGTTACTAATCTATCTAAGAAATGGTCCAGATTTCCTTGACTAAGGATTATTACTTAGTTTCCCTTAACTAAGGTTTACCACTTAGCCTTATTTCCCTTATCCTTGTTAACTATGGTCATTTACCCAATCCTCCGAATTGGGGTTTGTCTAATGGGTTAAGTGTTACTTAAGAAAATTTACTTAACCTTATCAAGTTATCATGTTGGATTGATTAAGTGTTAGTTAACTTAATCCCGTCCACTAGTCGTATAAAAATGGTCAAGTGTCGTTAGGCAAATCAAGTTACTTAACCTACCCAACCCCGTCATGTTTTGTTAAGTATCATTAGCCTAATCAAATTACTTAACCCATTTGTCCATGTCATATTTGGTTAAGCCTCATTAATCAAATTAACTTAACCCTATTATGTGGCATTAATTATTTAATGCACCCCAACCTCTCACATTAGACTTTGTTGTGGTTACTAGTTAAGCCGGGTGGGTCCGGGTAGATTTACACCACAACTTGGTCTAACCTCGGGTTCAAGCACAACATGACCAACTTCTCACATTGAGTCCTATTGTTTGCAACTACTAGTTAGGCCGGTCGGTTCCGGGTAGTTTTACGTTGCAAACTCAACCCAACCTCGAGTTGGCCACTTTCATGTTTAGTCTAGTATCATGTTCATAGTCAAGTTTTCAAGCAATTGGGTAGACCTAACTTAATAGGTAAATTCCCAATGGGTAGACCTAACTTAATAGGTAAATTCCCAAGCTTATGTTTTTATGCATACTTACATGTCAACTTCCATGTTACATTACAAGTTATGTTTTCAAGTATTAACACATGTCATATTTAACGTTACATGTTATCACGTTTATACCCATTTACCCAAATTATGGTTCATGCCAAGTTTAGCTCGCCTATCATGTTTTCATGCAACTTCGAGTTAAGTTTTTCATGCTATATTCACGCTTGTCTAACCTCAACCCAAATCGTGTTCCAACGCAAGAATGGACGAGTCACATCGTAGAGATACTATGCTACACAATGACCCCAAACATGCATAGTATCATGAGAGTTTGGCTCAAAACATGCATAGGTTCATAAAGGTTTGGCCACAAGCATGCATAACATGAAAAGAAAAGGGAATTGGCCATAAGTGTGCATAATGTCATAAAGGATTTGGCCACAACTTGCATGTTAACATTAGGGGTTTGGGTTCATAAACATGCATAAGCCCCCAAAATCTAATCTTAGCCAATGTTCCACAAGTAAAAATGGTTCCTAAAGGTTCATGCTAGCATTTCATGCATAAAGATCCAAACTTGCAAGATAAACTAGGTTATGCATAGCATGAGAGGCATGATTAAGTCACTCACATGGCCTAGAATCATAAACATGAACACAAGAGGCAAGGTAAGGTTCATATAGGTTCACATAATCATGTTTAGCCTCATTTTATCCCATGTCATTATCAAAACTACCGTTTCCATCTAAAAGTAGCTAGAACTTACCTAGTTAGGCCTAGGGAAAGAAGCATGAATCATCTTGGCTAAGAAAGGTGCCTCCTTTGTTGAAGAATCGTCATGAAACCCGCATAGCAACGTTGATCTTCCTTCCATTTGGTGTAGCTAGCTTGCACTACTTGATTTGAACCCGATTTGAATGCTTAGGCTTTAGGAAAAGGGAATGGAGGCCATGATCACTTGGCATTTGGGCAGCACTTCGTGGAGAGAGTGATTTATGAGGGTTTAGGAGGGGGCTTAGGGGTGTTTTTATAGAGATTAGGAGTGTTTTAGGCCATAGGATTAGATCTAGGATAGATTAGGACCATCAGATCTCGGAAGCTTCCAGAATCAGGCTATGAACAAGACCAGGTGAGACAAACAGGTGCGCCAGGCAAATTGCCCCGGCCACCCCCTGTCGACAGGCAAGTCGACAGGGCTGTCGACTTAGGCTGGGCCCAAGTCGACAGGCCTGTCGATAGCCCTGTCGACATGGCCTAGGCGGGGAAAATTCCCGCCTACCCCCAGATCTGGTTTTCAAAACTATTTCCGAATTTCAAATTTCCACTAATCTTCTTTGGGCCTTTAACGGGTCATACGGACTCCGATTCTCGAAAACTCGGACTCTATTTCGCGTATTTTTCCGAGACAAACGCAATAGTGAATCCCGTTTACCTTAATTCTAGAAGTATAAACAGAATATCTTTTATCTTCATGCTTTACTGGTTTATATGCTTTGCGTATCATCATATACGTATGTAAATTTCTTACTTTTTAAAATGTGGTGTCACATTCTCCCACCCTTAAGGAATTTCGTCCCCGAAATTCAATATTAGTAGGATTTATGTCCCCATATTAGCATCCAGAAGTGTTCAGCCAATTGTTGCAAACATGTGCACATGTGCAAAAGTGAATCACATTGTAGAAAAATATGTATGCCTAACTTGTGGTACCACCTACATGAATGCAATTTCTTAAAAATTTCTTTTTCAAACCATGATGCTCTCATCCTAAATATACTTGCAGTTCTATATGAATGCAAAAATTTGAAAAAGTAATTTCATCCAAATTTTCCCACACCCTTATAAAATAAGAGTGAAGTTCATCCAATTTGAGCATCCAAAATCCTACCATCCATTATTAATTTTAGAAAAATCTAATTTTCTAAATTTTTATGTAACGGAGAGATATCCCGTTTTGTTGTTTTCATTGTTCTTCGTTATCAGACATTATCGTTCAATATTTCATAATTACATTAGACACAACAAATTGCGTAAACAAACAACGTACAAACTTTATTAAGATAGTTTTAGTACATCGTTACAACTAGACAACAAAAGGAACAGCTAAACAATACTGAAAATAAAATCCTATCCTACGGATAACTGATAGAGGTCAATCCTGATGGAAATAGCTACGGATGAGCTCCTCTAAGCTATCAAGCCTCTCTTCCTGTCGTCGGTTCCCTTGCCTAAGCTCTAACTGTAGGTCTTGCATCCCAGCCCCCAACTGATCATAAGAGGAACTCATATCCTGAAGCATCTGCTGCTGTGTCTGAGCCATGGCTACCTGTGACTCCAGTGTCTGCTGTTGTGACCTCATAATATCCTGGTGGCTCCTCATCAAGCGAGCCTGCTGCTGTGAAACATATCTCAGCTCAGTCCTCCAGTCTGGATCCCTAGTAGCCCATGGATCCCAGGCACCTGTATCCGGAGCCCCCTGTGCCGGGGCCTGATAAGGCCAGGCTCCATCCCCAGCCTGCTCACCCTCGTGCTGTGGTGCCTGATGGGGCCCCTCAAACTGTCCAAACTGGCCATTATGTGGCTCCTCCTCTTGCTCCTCCTCCTCCTCTTCACCCTCATCCTCTTCCTCATCCAATCCCTCATGCTCCATAGGTTGTGGCTCCTCTTGCAGCTCATGCATATTTATACTCATTCTCCCTAGTGCAGCTTCAGTAATGATAACAGAGGGATGGTTAGAAAGTGTCACATAATCCTCATCATGCAAATCCACCCCGAACCAACGGAAAACTATGGTCCATAAGTTCCCAAAACAAATATTGGAGTGCCTTGCTCCCCTAAAGATCTGGTACTGCTGTAAGATGGTTCTTGCCCAGTTTATTTTTATGCCCCCAAAAATAGCATAAGTAGCGGCCTTAACAACTACTGGGACTCTGTCAAACCCATGATTCTGCCCCGCAATATTATATTGCAATATCCTGATCACAAACCTAGCTAGGGGGCGCAAATGCGTACTATCCCATTGCCTATCCAGTCCATTAAAAAAAATCCTTCCCCACACATTCAAATCATCCATCTCCAGATCATTTATATCGAGTCCCGTACCCCGGATATTCAAAATTTCCCCAAATTGGACCTCATTCATAAATATATGGGTACCCTTAACCCATGAACCATAAGTTATCAACCCATTATCATCCACATCAATTTGCAAACGAGCATCAAAAAGTCTTACCATACGCTTGTAGCCTCTCCTCTCGGCTGTGTGCGTATCCAGAATATGAATAAGACCCGCATTAACAAACAAACTTTCCACGGCGGTTCCCGCAAAATCCGCAAACCTCACCGGTCGGCCTAGAAGCAAATTCCTAGTGGCAAGCTGCATGTAGTGCTCAATTATCCCTGGTTGCTCGTCACACCATTCGACCTCTTGCGCGGTTAATTGAGGGTAAAGCTCGTAGGGATTGGGTTGATTGGCCATGGTGATTTAAACACGAATTGGAAGAGGGGAACTATAGATCCGGATGGAGAGGGTCTCTAGCTTCAATTTGAGATTAATTTTATGAAGAACGGTGGAGAAACGAGGTGATGGGAGGTGGTGGAGTTGGTGAATTTTCGGTTTTGGCTGGGAGGGAAGGAGAAGAGAATTGGGGGTTATGAGCTGAAGCTCTCGGCCTTCGGGCTTTTATATTTTTTTGATCTGCAGGCGCGTCGTGTCAACAACCCTGTCGACAGGGGGGGTATGTCGACAACCCTGTCGACAGGCCTGTCGACTGGCCCTCTTTTCATTTTTATTATTATTATATTTTTTTTCTTTACTTGCCCTGCCATTCTTCCATTATCTTACTTCCTCCTAACTCAACTCCATTTCCTCGAGAACTATTCCCCCATCATAAAGAAAACACTTTCCTAACTCAAAACTACTTGTAACCAAAGCCAACGTGACTATCGATGGGAGAGAGAAGGGAAAAGAGGATTCAACTAATAAAACAAGGACATTGCTAATGGCTTTTGGGGAATAATTTTTAAAACAAAGTTTTCCTAAAAAAAAGCTTCTTTGTAAATGGTTTTTCAAATAATTTTTCAGAAGATCTTTAAAAACTTTTGCCCAGTCTAGTAACCTTCTGCTCTGATACCAAATGTAACACCCCGCCTCCGCTAGGGTCACTCACAAAGGAATGCACTAGCTTCAGAGGGGCATTATTGGTAAACATGCACAGAAATATCACAAGACAGAACATATAAAATAGCGGAAGTAAAATCGAACTTTCATAAATTCAATAATTAAGGTCTAAAGCCTTTTACATCAGAGTACATCAAAACCTGTCTTGCAGTAGTAAAGAAGCATAAAGACTTTTTAATAAATTATTCCCCAAATGAAACAGTAAAGTAGCCATAGCCAAGAAAGTCCAAGCCAACCATGATGACCTTCAAACGGAAGAAGTCCGAACTAAACAGCATTGTTTCCTCCCTGTAACCTGGGGGGGGGGGAAACGGAAGAAAAGAGACGAAACAAAACGGGTCAGTCAAAAAGACTGAGTAAGTCCTATCTACTTCCAGTATAAAAACAGGTAAAGGTAACATGACATGCACAAACTGAAAGTAAACATAAGGATAACTACGAGATAGATAAACTAAACCAGGGTAGCCGGTTGACTACTGTGGCAAGGTGAACTAAGGTATCATGACAAACTACGGTGTTGTGATAAGTCAAGGTATCACATCACCAGATCTCTATCGAGTACATTATCCCAAAGTATCTGCCCCGTCTAACATCCCACGGTATCTATTATGTATATTCTTCCTAGTTCTAACATATATATCTGCTCTACACCCTCCGTACTAGTATCCCAGCCTTGTTACGTGTTAACCAGGAATGTCCCTTACTCAAAGTCGTGTAATGGTCCATGTCAACCTAATATATCGCATATATAGGTTACTCAAATCATATATTTCTTTCCATGTATATAGGTTCAGTCCTTTGCCGTACCTCGTACGGGCTTCCTCATGTCGTATTATCCTTGAAATCGTTTGGACTGTCACCCTTGTTCTAGCTAGGCTCTTCCATATGAATCATCGTTTGAACTACTAAGACTTACGCCACCTAGCACCACTAGGGATTACGCTTACCTATTGCACGCTTTCGTATTTCGGTTTGGGTTAAACCACCTAGGCCACTAGGGATTACGCTAACCCTCAACCGCGCCCTTTTTCCCACGCATCCTTCGTGAATCGTTTTTCTATTACTGTATGCACATGTAACACATCGTGCCACCCGAGTCCTGTCACAGGGCAAACCAAGAAATACAGGACTCGGTCGGGAGCTTTAGATTTATCTGCCGATGCAGATACTAAGGTCTGCTTTTCTACACGTGGCTATGGTCCCACGAGACCCCTCCCTCAACTAGTGAAAGGCAACACAAGAGAAAATCTTGCATGAGAACTACACTCCGGCCAGCCCACATCCTACGGCCTACCTCACCCATAATTAGATAGCAATTATGGTCTGTTGGGTGTTCCCTGCCTTTTCGTACGTACACGCTTGACTCAAGATGGTAGATGATCGACGAACTTGCTATCTCGGGCACCTTATGTATTCGTCGACTCACTGCTATCCACCCCAGTCTTTAGGTCGCTCGCATAGCAACCAAGGCATATTCTTGGTTCTTCTACCGCAGACCTCAACCTCTCGTGAACCTAGTATAATGACCTGGCAGCTCACAGAGGGATCCCAAGAATATCCTCACGTTCCCCGAAGCCGCTGCTTCGTTACCCAGTTCGTTGGAGCCTTTATCTAAATCAGATAGCCTGCTCCTACACGCATACTTAAACGTTGACCTAACGTATCGGGTTACTAATCTATCTAAGAAATGGTCCAAATTTCCTTGACTAAGGATTATTACTTAGTTTCCCTTAACTAAGGTTTACCACTTAGCCTTATTTCCCTTATCCTTGTTAACTATGGTCATTTACCCAATCCTCCGAATTGGGGTTTGTCTAATGGGTTAAGTGTTACTTAAGAAAATTTACTTAACCTTATCAAGTTATCATGTTGGATTGATTAAGTGTTAGTTAACTTAATCCCGTCCACTAGTCGTATAAAAATGGTCAAGTGTCGTTAGGCAAATCAAGTTACTTAACCTACCTAACCCCGTCATGTTTTGTTAAGTATCATTAGCCTAATCAAATTACTTAACCCATTTGTCCATGTCATATTTGGTTAAGCCTCATTAATCAAATTAACTTAACCCTATTATGTGGCATTAATTATTTAATGCACCCCAACCTCTCACATTAGACTTTGTTGTGGTTACTAGTTAAGCCGGGCGGGTCCGGGTAGATTTACACCACAACTTGGTCTAACCTCGGGTTCAAGCACAACATGACCAACTTCTCACATTGAGTCCTATTGTTTGCAACTACTAGTTAGGCCGGTCGGTTCCGGGTAGTTTTACGTTGCAAACTCAACCCAACCTCGAGTTGGCCACTTTCATGTTTAGTCTAGTATCATGTTCATAGTCAAGTTTTCAAGCAATTGGGTAGACCTAACTTAATAGGTAAATTCCCAATGGGTAGACCTAACTTAATAGGTAAATTCCCAAGCTTATGTTTTTATGCATACTTACATGTCAACTTCCATGTTACATTACAAGTTATGTTTTCAAGTATTAACACATGTCATATTTAACGTTACATGTTATCACGTTTATACCCATTTACCCAAATTATGGTTCATGCCAAGTTTAGCTCGCCTATCATGTTTTCATGCAACTTCGAGTTAAGTTTTTCATGCTATATTCACGCTTGTCTAACCTCAACCCAAATCGTGTTCCAACGCAAGAATGGACGAGTCACATCGTAGAGATACTATGCTACACAATGACCCCAAACATGCATAGTATCATGAGAGTTTGGCTCAAAACATGCATAGGTTCATAAAGGTTTGGCCACAAGCATGCATAACATGAAAAGAAAAGGGAATTGGCCATAAGTGTGCATAATGTCATAAAGGATTTGGCCACAACTTGCATGTTAACATTAGGGGTTTGGGTTCATAAACATGCATAAGCCCCCAAAATCTAATCTTAGCCAATGTTCCACAAGTAAAAATGGTTCCTAAAGGTTCATGCTAGCATTTCATGCATAAAGATCCAAACTTGCAAGATAAACTAGGTTATGCATAGCATGAGAGGCATGATTAAGTCACTCACATGGCCTAGAATCATAAACATGAACACAAGAGGCAAGGTAAGGTTCATATAGGTTCACATAATCATGTTTAGCCTCATTTTATCCCATGTCATTATCAAAACTACCGTTTCCATCTAAAAGTAGCTAGAACTTACCTAGTTAGGCCTAGGGAAAGAAGCATGAATCATCTTGGCTAAGAAAGGTGCCTCCTTTGTTGAAGAATCGTCATGAAACCCGCATAGCAACGTTGATCTTCCTTCCATTTGGTGTAGCTAGCTTGCACTACTTGATTTGAACCCGATTTGAGTGCTTAGGCTTTAGGAAAAGGGAATGGAGGCCATGATCACTTGGCATTTGGGCAGCACTTCGTGGAGAGAGTGATTTATGAGGGTTTAGGAGGGGGCTTAGGGGTGTTTTTATAGAGATTAGGAGTGTTTTAGGCCATAGGATTAGATCTAGGATAGATTAGGACCATCAGATCTCGGAAGCTTCCAGAATCAGGCTATGAACAAGACCAGGTGAGACAAACAGGTGCGCCAGGCAAATTGCCCCGGCCACCCCCTGTCGACAGGCAAGTCGACAGGGCTGTCGACTTAGGCTGGGCCCAAGTCGACAGGCCTGTCGACAGCCCTGTCGACATGGCCTAGGCGGGGAAAATTCCCGCCTACCCCCAGATCTGGTTTTCAAAACTATTTCCGAATTTCAAATTTCCACTAATCTTCTTTGGGCCTTTAACGGGTCATACGGACTCCGATTCTCGAAAACTCGGACTCTATTTCGCGTATTTTTCCGAGACGAACGCAATGGTGAATCCCGTTTACCTTAATTCTAGAAGTATAAACAGAATATCTTTTATCTTCATGCTTTACTGGTTTATATGCTTTGCGTATCATCGTATACGTATGTAAATTTCTTACTTTTTAAAATGTAAAAATACGGGGTGTCACACCCTCTCTGTTTCTTTCAAAAATGAAATTGCATAAACACTTGATTCGGGTATATAAATGAATTCGTATAAGTAGAACATGAATTTTAGTGTGAATTTGGTGATTTTTAATGTTGGGGTTAACAAGCAAAGGGTAGATGAACGGAAATAGCTTTTAGAGCAAGTTCAGGTGAACTAGGTGATGGGATTCGACGACGAGACGTCAAGAGGGGCGTATGGGATTGGAGATCACCAGAAAAATATCAAATAATTTTTCTATTAATTAGTTTAGGGGAACTAAAGCAAAATTGGGTTGATGGGTTAAATATTTTCACGTCTGTGTTTGACGGAGCTGCACCACCACGGTGGATCTGAGGGGGTGCGCACAGGGGGGAAACAGTGGCGAAGGTTGCCACCGAGGTGTGGCTGGAGTCGAGCGCGTTCTAGTCATCGGTGGTGGAGGTAGTGAACGCTTTCTTAGATCAAGCTTTTTGAAGAAAGTTGAAGTCAAAGGGGAAAATTTCTGTAGCAGTGGGGTTGGATGGATCAGGTGGTGGCGTTGACTTCCTGAGGTGAAGTAGGGGTTGTGTCGATGGAGTTGGAAGTGTGATGGTGGGAAAATCCATGGTGCAGGTGCACGGGGAGGAACATGTACATCAGGAGAAGAAGAAGAAGGAGGGAGAGGGTACTACCATATGGTACTACCAAGGAGGAAAGGATCGTGAGGTTCGGTGTTGATCGGGCATGGAAATACCATGTTTACATGGTGGTACTTTGATGAGGGTTGGTACTTTGGTCAGCGCATGGGGACTCGGCTGATCGGGCAATGTAAAATCCAGGAAACTAATGTGGTACTTGGATCACTTGGTGTTTTGGCTGAATAGATATGGTACTTTGCAAAAACACTAGGAACCGGCCTAGTTTTCATGAGCGCACACCCACGTTTCAACCCAGTACTTCACTGAAAGTGGTGCTTTGGTGTTTTAAGGTTCAAAACAAGGATTTTGAATATATTTTAAATTTAAATTAATTTTTTAAATTAAATAAGGGTTTAAATAAAAAGAGGAAATAAAATATTTAAATAAAAATAGAATTTTTATTTAAATCAGCAAATCCAGAAAAGAGAGTGAATCAGGATTTAATACGTTTTTTGTCAGAACTGGAATTAAAATACAGAAATTATAATTGAAATTAAATTATAAATTTAATTTATAATAAGAATTAGAAAAGAATTTTTCTAATAAAATATTCAAACTTCAAAGTCAACGAAGGAAGTCGTTCAAGTGTAGCAGATCAGATATGGTTTTGACAGACGTCGAGAAGTTAGCACAGAAATTGTAATTTGATTAAATTGTAAATTTAGTTTATAATTTAGCATCTAAAGAAATATTTAAATTTAACAATGTAAACCGCATGTAACACATACGCCAGGTTTGTCAGTTTTAAACCGTATTCTCTGATACAAGTCACTGACCGTGGACAGTTCTGTATGTATAAAATGAGAATTATCAAATCATATTTTTAATCGTGTTGAGATAAATAAAAAGGGAAATTTTATTAGATTTATAGAAGAAAATATAAAATAGATCAGGTATAGGGATCAAGAAGGGAAAATTTGACGAAAACGATACCAAGTGAAAAAGCTAAAATATAAATCCATTTATGAATAATCAGAGTAAGTAATAATGATGGGAAATGTTTTTCTAAGGAAAATTACGGTAAGTATTAATGTTTAAAGTGACGAACAAAATGGAAAGAAAAACCGGGTCCGACGCACACACTAAAATTGGCCATTTTGAAAAGATGATCAAAATACCAGATATAAACAAGATAATCACATACCGTGTAGTTTGACTATAATTATATTTGTAAATTAGATTATAATCATGTTAGATTAATAATTTAAAAAGAAATATGTTCGCTAATCATTTCAAAGAGACCGGATTAACATTCCACTTTGAATTGATTATACGTTGCGCGTCAGAGATTATCGAAGATAATAGAAGACGGAGTTGTGCAAGGACTATTTTTAAATAGTGCCTTCGGTTTGTCCAATCCCAGGACAACTTGTATGGACGAATGTCTAACAAAGTAATTCTAACTGGTCACGTACGTTGATCTCTTCAAACGTACTTATATGGTGGCAGAGAAATTCGTTTCTTTATGCTTTATACCTATAATTTATTTTTGGG
Organism: Allium sativum; assembly: GCA_030737875.1. NCBI lineage: Eukaryota > Viridiplantae > Streptophyta > Magnoliopsida > Asparagales > Amaryllidaceae > Allium > Allium sativum. Next base: position 1,012,552,234 of record CM060912.1, on the reverse strand, counting down.
GAAGTCAATTAGTGATTGGCGAGATTTGATGATGTGACATTCAAAAGAAATAAACAGTAATGATGAAAAAGTAAGTCTAGCCTCAAGCCTCACACCCAGGAAATGACAAAAATCGGGCAGGCAGCATGGCTATGTGGGTCGCTCCCATTAGGGTGTATTGTCACCATCTAGAGAATATTCATATTTGTTACTTCTTTTCATTTTTGTATCTCCCAGGAACTACGGTGGTCGTGACAAAAAGACGTAAGGTGACAATATATTCAATGCACTCAAGAGAAATGGGTGGTCGGTCATGTGCGGGCCGGGTTGCAAGACGTTCTTGTTGAACCCATTGTATTCATCTCTAGAGATACACTATCGGCGGGTGGTCCCATACCTTGTCATAGTTGGAAATCCAATTTCCATAAGCGCCAAGCGGTTTTTATTTGTATACTATATAGGAGAATGTGAGATGCAAACATTTCTTCTGGATTGTAATTTATTTGTGAAAAACTTATAGACACTATGATAATATCTGATTTCAAGTATACAAAGTGTTTTGATAAGGTAAAAACCCCTTCCGCATTCATGGCATGGTCTTATGAGATATTTTTATTTCTTTACTCTGTTTTAAACTGTTTACTCATACCTGTCCCCTGACTGACTCGGAGTTTATTTTTCTGTGTTTTTCCCTTAAACTCTTGGGTATTCATAACGCTTGTTATGAATAGACAAGTGAATCAGGATGGATTAAACTTGTGAAGCTGGAATAGAACTTCTGTGTGTTGGTCTACCTATCTTATCTATTGTATGATTAATTCTGCAAGTTAGTCGTCAAGAATATGTGTAATTAAGCATGTACTATGTATGGCTTGTATCACTAGATTCAGTTTTGCTCTGATGTAATATGTACCGCTGTGTAATGTATTATAAAGTATTATCTTTTGAAAAATTCCGCTGTGAGATTCTGATGTTTTTCTATGATTTTATCTTCTATCTTTTATTATTCTTATTAATGGTACGACTTCCGATGTGTTCGAAAGTTGGGTCGTTACATGTTAACTTGCAGATGTACTACGAGCATTTAGCTGGTCCTGGTAGTAGCCGAGATGATGATGAGGATGAGAGACATCGTCGACGTCCGACAAGTTCATGAAGAGATTGATGATCGTTTGTATTGTAGTTCATTTTGTGTGGTGTATTTATTATTTTTCTCTAATGTATTGTAGACCTATTGCATTTGATTTGTGTATTGATATTATTATTGTTCATGTGTTGTAACGACCCGCATTCTATACATCGGAGGATCGTAGAAAATTTATTTCATTATCATATGAAGTCATATAGTCGTGTATATTTTGGGGAACGACTATTGGGGTCATTTCCCATGTTCACGATTTTTGCTGATTTTTAAATGACCGTTTTTCCCCTAGCTGATCTTGTTTCGGCCATAACTTTTGATTGGTAAGGAGTTTTAACCTGAAACTACTTCCGTTAGATCCAGATGATGGTTTACCTTTCCGTAGAGTGCTCACACTTGTCAAACAGACTCACCGTATGGGTGATATGGCTAAAACAAGGTTTAGAAGGTGAAAAACTGCTTAAGTGGGCTGATTAGGGTAACTAGCAAATGGACCCATAACCCATTTCAGGATTAGGGTTACGGGGAGGCTCAAATGAGTTAGGTTTTCATTCTATTTCTGTTTTCTAGCGCCATTTACCTGTTAGAAACCCTAAAAATGGCCTCCACCTTCTAATTTCATCCCAAATCGCTCTCTAATCAAGGATTAAGCTAATCTACGTCAAATCAACACCAAATCAGAGTTGGAGCTGCTGTGTTGCATAGGAAAACGCCCCAAATCAGAGATAGTTTCAGATCTAAGTTTTATTTGGGGCTAAGGTGAGTGATTAACATTGTGTCTACACTAATTACGGCTAATTAGGGGTGATTAGTGTTAATTAACGAAATTATACATGATTAAATTCTGGAAAAATGTGTAGAAATTCTAAAATATTATATTATGTCTTTGTTAGAAATTTGGGTTAATTTGGATATGTTTTGCTAATCCTATCATTAGTTATTGCTAAATATGATTAAGGGGAAAACATGGGTTTTGGGTATGTTTGATCCATTTTGACATGTTATATTGTTGTTTTGGTGTTTATGGTTGATTATACATGTTGCTATGACTGTTTGGAATGATTTGTGGTTGCATAGAAAAGTTAGATTGGTCAAAAACGGCGTCGAATGGCATAAACAGCTCGTTGGACAAAGTTGCAGAAAAATGGTGCAGGATCAGATCGGATCGCCCCCCTCCACTCGCTAAGCATGTATCATGACCCGAAGGAAGCATCATTCTCCTAACCAACCTGCCTGCACGGGCCAAGGGAGCCCGACCCAAACTGGAGCACAATCACGAGTCTGAGCCGAACCAGGGAGCCTTCCACGAGCGACATGAGGACTACGAACTGGAGTATGTACACGAACCGACCCGATGCCCTGAGGGAGACATCACGAACCGAACCGACCTGTGGAGGAACCCACAACCCGACCCAAACAGGGTTGATTACCATGGACTGAATGAGGAGAAGAGGACCAATACAAATGGGAGCTTGTTTCCGAACCGATCCGGAGGAGACCAAAACCCGAGATGCAAAGGTAGTCCAGATAGGAAGTAGAACTCAGGATCCAGTTGGGAACCAACGAGTTAACTTCATGAATTGGGCTTTGCTATGGTACGTGTGCAAAGGGGTTATCGACGTCTATAGCTTTGATTCACCACCAAGATGGATGTTAGGCTACAGATCAGTGCAGTGGGGTAGTTATTACTCCATGGGGGCAGAGTGATCGTAGCACGACTATGAGCCAGTGCAGTGAAGTCGTCATGACTTCATGGATCAGAGTGGACATAGCAAGGACTAGTGGCTATGGATCAGTGCAGTGGAGTCACTATGACTCCATGGGGAAGAGTGATCATAGCAAGGATTAGGGTGATCAAAGCAGTGGATATCGTATGCTTTACGCACTGAGTGAGAGATGTGAGAATGGTTGCTATGCTTGATTGTTTGATACCACTATGACATGCACACCCCTCCCTCGTATCTTTACACCATATGTTAGTGTCACCTTAGAGTACTGTACATATTGTTGTGCTAACTCTTTGGTTGTAGGTCCAGGTTCAGGTATGGTTATGTATACCTGTTATTGTTCTGTTTTGCTGCTTATCGCTCATACCAGACTTTTGTCTGACCCAGAGTTTTATGTCTCTTCTTATTACTCTTCGTGCTCTTAAACGGGTAGACTAAAGACAGGTTAGGTGGTATGCACGAGTAGCTGTACCGGAGACGAGCAGGAGGCTTCCACGTATGATATATATATATTCTCCATGCGTTGTTGCTGGTCACTACTTTGGGCATTAGTAGTGCACCTTTTTCTTTGCTTTAGAGACAGTATGTTGGAGTTGTAATAAGCTGTATTTTGAATTTCCGCTGCTATGATGTTTATGGTTTAGTTTTCAGCTTATGCACTGTCTCGCCCGTTTTATGTCAAGTATGTTATTATTATATTTTATTCCATGCGCTTTGAGACATTCTACAGGTTCCTTGTTAGTTCAAAATTCTTTCTTTTCCTTTCTTTGGCGATCATCCCGTGCTAGTCGGGCATTTGTACAGCGCATTTCTGGGAAATGTCGGCTGGTGCGGGGCGGGCCGTCACACTTGGTATCAGAGCTCTTGGTTGCGTAGTTAACCTAGGGGAAGACACCAAGGAGAGATAGTATACGTATATGAGGGAGCGTATTTGTGATATTTTGGTTTTCAAAAGCTATATATATACATACACACTATTAGTATATTTAAGGATGAAGTCGCACTGCACTGGCACCACTGAAGAGATGGTTAATCGTTTTCTCCTTACGGACTGAACGATGAGATGACATACGAGGGGTATTGGTAGAGGAGCTAATAATGGGAATGCTCCTGATATGAGGATGATGTTCACTGACTTCATGAGAGGGATGCTTAGGGATGTTTAGAGGGCAGCTCCTAATGCTGCAAATGGTGGTGGTGTAGCGGTGCAGGCGCCTAGGGCCGATTTCGCCAAGCTTTGTAAGGACTACACTAGTCTTGGTGGGAAGTCGTTCCACGGAACGGAATCGGCTACAGAAGTTCAGTATTGGCTTGATAGTTGTGAGCACATCTTCAAGGACTTAAGGATCGATGATGCGATGAAAAGGAAGCTAGCATCCCGTCAGCTGCAAGGACGGGCTATGAATTGGTGGAATGCTATTAATGCAGTTACCCCTGAGGATCAAGTTACTTGGAATCAGTTCAAGGCCCGATTAAGTGATAAGTTTATCCCAACTGCTCAGAAGTCAGAATTGTTTAGGAAGTTCTTGGAGCTTAAGCAGAATGGCAGGGCAGTCTCGGAATATATTGCTGAGTTCTATACTTTATCGAAGTATGGATTATCCCTTATTGACACTCCCGAGAAGAAGAATGAGAAGTTCATAACAGGATTAGATCAGTACTTAGAGGAAAGTCTTATAAATCATATTGATGAGACTTTTGAATCGATTGTTGGGAAAGCATTGAGATCAGAGAGCCTTTATCCTAAGCCCAAGAATGAAGTCGCTGTTGCATCTGCAGAGGGGCCAAAACCGCAAGTAAGCGATGGAGGCAAGAATAATTCTCAGAATAAAAGGAAGAAGAATCAGACTAAGGATGGTCAGAAAAAGAGCAAGAAAGATGTTGAGTGCTTTAGCTGTGGCAAGAAGGGCCACTATGCTAAAGAATGTCGAGTAAAGCCAGCGGACAGGAAGTGTTTCAACTGCGGCCAAGTGGGACATCACAAGGATAAATGTCCTCAACCCCCTAAAGAGAAGAAGATTGTGAAAGCATATACTATAAATGTTGTTCCTTCTTCGTCGAATGCCCCAACCGCGGCGGAGAAAGGAAAGAATGTCATCATTCAAGGAATGCTTTCTGTTTATGATGTTCCTATTCGAGTACTGTTTGATACCGGGGCTTTCCGTTCCTTCATATCTAGTGACCTGGTAGATAGGTTGGGATTAGAACCCGAGATAGTCGATAGACCTTTAGCGGCGACGAACCCGATTGCTGGTTCAACTAGCCTTAGTATGATTTGTCGTAATGTGGTCTTATCGAGTCATGGATGTATGTTTGCTTGTGATTGCTTTGTTTTGGGCTTTACTGGGTTTGGTATTATTTTGGGAGTCGATTGGCTCCAAAGATACGGGGTGGTGGTAGACTGTGAGGGCTTTTTGGTGACAGCTAGAGCGGATGATGGGCGGAGGGTAGTGTTTGGTGGTCTACCTAGTGATGGGGTAATAGCTAGTTTTCTAAATTCCCTCGACATCCCGCATGATAAGTTGTCAGATGTGCCCGTGGCTGGCCAGTATCCGGACGTCTTCGAGGAAGTGACCAGACTTCCACCACACCAAGAGATTGAGTTTCGCATTGATTTAGTGAAAGATGCCAGACCTATAGTGATGCCACTTCGTCGTATGGCACCAAGGGAGCAGCGAGAGCTCGAGGTGCAAGTAAGCGATCTTTTGAAGAAGGGATTTATCAGAAGAAGTGTCTACGAGTGGGGAGCACCAGTTGTGTTTGCTACCAAGGCAGATGGTTCCCTTCGATTGTGTGTGGACTACCGCGAGTTGAATAAGGTGACGAAGAAGAATAAGTATCCTCTACCACGGATAGATGATTTGTTTGATCAGTTGAGTGGCGCGAGAGTGTTATCCCAGTTGGATCTCGCGACAGGTTTTAATCAGCTCAGGGTGGAAGCTGAGAGTATAGCTAAAACGGCCTTTCGGACGCCGTCTGGATTCTATGAGTGATTGGTCATGCTATTCGGGTTGACCAATGCACCAGCATATTTTGTGGATCTTATGAATAGACTATTCCGAGATCAACTGAATAAGTTTGTTCTTGTGTTCGTAAACGATATCTTGGTCTATTCGAGGACAGAGGAAGAACACAAGGAACATTTGAGGATAGTGATGGGAGTGTTGAGAAAACACCAATTGAAAGCAAAGTTTTCAAAGTGTCACTTCTAGAGGAGGGAAGTGAGATTCTTGGGCCATGTTGTTTCAGAGAATTGTATTGTCGTGGATCCTGCGAAGGTGGCTACGGTACAAGGCTGGTCTACGCCCAAGAATGCAACAGACGTAAGAAGTTTCTTGGGATTAGCTGGATATTATCGTAAGTTTATCCAAGACTACTCCAAGATAGTGGCACCGTTAACTCAGTTGACCCAGAAGAATCAAGCTTTCGTTTGGGACGAAAGGTGTGAAAATGCATTTAAGTGCCTAAAGGAAAATTTGATGTGCGCGCCAGTGTTAGTCATTCCTAAAGGGAATGAAGAGATAATGGTATATACAGATGCCTATGGTACCGGACTAGGTGTTGTATTGATGTAAGGAGGTAGGGTTGTAGCTTATGCTAGTCGGCAACTGAAACCACATGAGAAAAGATACCCTAACCACGATTTGGAATTGGCAGTGATCGTGTTCGCGTTGAAGATGGGGAGACATTATCTCTTGGGAGAAAGATTCGAGTTGTTTACCGATAATAAATAATTGAAGTATCTCTTTTCTCAGAAGGATCTAAATCTCTGACAGCAGAGATGGTTATAATTCTTAGCTTCCTATGATTTTGATATCGCATATACACCAGGAAAGGGCAATGCGGTAGCTGATGCATTGAGTAGAAGACATGCTAGTTTAGGGGCTATGTTTCATGAGTGGAAGCAACTGGAGTATATCGCTGGGTATGATTTCAGGCCAAGGTGCGAATTGGATCCAGAAATGTTAGCAAGTTTGACGATCAGACCCACTTTGATTGAGCGGATTGGTTCCAGTCAAAGGGACGATCCTAGCTTATTGGAAATCATCTCCAAGTTAGAGATGAGTATCGATGAGGAGATGAACAAGTATGGGCTTGATCGCGATGGATGGCTTAGAAAAAATGGGAGACTAGTTGTACCCAATATCAATGGATTGAGATATGAAGTACCGAGAGAGTGTCACCACTAGAAACTGACTATACATCCCGGTGGGAACAAAAAGTATCGAGACATGAAGCAGACCTACTACTGGGAAGGAATGAAACGAGACGTGGGGAAGTTTATACCCAAATGCATGAATTGCCAGCTAGTTAAAGCTGAGCAAAAGAAGCCTAGTGGTTTGTTTCAACCATTAGAAATCCCCGAATGGAAATGGGAACAAGTCTCAATGGATTTCATTGATGGGTTACCAAAGACAAGATCGGGTCATGACAACATTTAGGTGATTGTGGGCCGAGTGACCAAGAGTGCAAGGTTTGTACCCGTCAAGTCGAATAGAACATCAACTAAGTTAGCAGAATTATATATGAAGTGGGTAGTGAGATTTCATGGAGTACCCAAAAGCATTGTAAGTGACCAAGATCCGTTGTTTACTAGTGGATTTTTGAAAAGCTTACAAGAGGCATTAGGATCAGAATTACATCTCAGTACCGCGTATCATCCCCAAACTGACGGTCAGACAGAGAGGGTGAATCGAGTATTAGAAGATCTCTTAAGAGCTTGCATATTAGATTTTGGAGGGTCATGGGATGACCATTTGCATCTGGTTGAATTCGCATATAATAATAGTTATCAGTCCAGTATTGGTAAGGCTCCAGTTGAAGCTTTGTACGGAAGACCGTGCAACTCACCATCATGTTGGTTAGAGACCGGTGAGAAATTTGTGCTTGGGCCTGATGTGATAAGGGAAACGTTAGACAAGATCAAGGTTATACGACAACGAATGAAGGCTGCCCAAGATTGGCAGAAGAGTTATGCTGATAAGAGACGAAGAGACTTGAAATTCTCCATTGGTGACTTGGTGTTTGTCAAGATTTCTTCGCTAAAGAGCGTGATTCGATTTGGTAGGAGAGGCAAGTTAACACCAAGATTTGTTGGTCCATTCCCAGTTCTCGAACAAGTTGGGAATTTGGCATATAAAGTTGAGTTGCCAGACAAGATGGAAGGAGTTCATAATGTATTTCATGTTTCCCAGTTAAGGAAATTCGTGCATGATCCCGATGTGACTATTTAACCTGATCAGTTGGATGACATCGAAGTAGAACCTGAGGTGATTGGGAACCGCAAGCCGATTCGTATCGTCGAGCACGATACGAAGAAACTTCGAAGGAAAGCGGTGAATCTAGTCAAGGTTCAGTGGGGCGAGGATGAGAATGACTGTACTTGGGAGATAGAGGAGAGCAATAGGCAGACGTATCCAGAACTCATTGCCTGGTAAGATTTTAAATTGCGATTTAGTTATTCCGCATGCTAGGATAGACTTGATGTGCTCGTTGTGTGTGTTTGATTGTTTGTGAATGACTGATAGGCATGCAGAACACCTTTGTATGTTTTTGGTTAAGGAATTTCGAGGGCGAAATTTCTTAAGGGGGGAGAGTGTAACGACCCGCATTCTACGCATTGGAGGATCGTAGAATATTTATTTCATTATCGTATGAAGTCGTATAGTCGTGTAACTTTGGGGAACGACTATTGGGGTCATTTCCCATGTTCACGATTTTTGCTAATTTTTAAATGACCATTTTGCCCCTAGCTGATCTTGTTTCGGCCATTACTTTTGATTGGTAAGTAGTTTTGACCTTAAACCACTTCCATTAGATTCGGATGATGGGTTACCTTTCCGTAGAGTGGTCACACTTGTCAAACGGACTCACCGTTTGGGAGATATGACTAAAACAAGGTTTAGAATGTGAAAACTGCTTAAGTGGGCTGATTAGAGTAATTAGCAAATGGGCCCATAACCCATTTTGGGATTAGGGTTATGGGATGACTGAAATGAGTTAGGTTTTCATTCTATTTCAGTTTTCTAGCCGCCATTTACCTCTTAGAAACCCTAACAATGGCCTCCACCTTCTAATTTCATCCCAAATCGCACTATAATCAAGGATTAAGCTAATCTGCGTCAAATCAACACCAAATCAGAGTTGGAGATGCTGTGTTGCATAGGAAAATGCCCGAAATCAGAGATAGTTTCAGATCTATGTTTTATTTGTGGCTAAGATGAGTGATTAGCATTGTTTCTACACTAATTACGACTAATTAGGGGTGATTAGTGTTAATTAACGAAAATATACATGATTAAATTTTGGAAAAATGTTTAGAAATTCTAAAATATTATTTTATGCCTTTGTTAAAATTTGGGTTAATTTGGATATATTTTGCTAATCCTATCATTAGTTATTGCTAAACATGATTAAGGGGAAAACATGGGTTTTGGGTATGTTTGATCCATTTTGACATGTTGTATTGTTGTTTTGGTGTTTATGGTTGATTATACATGTTGCTATGACTGTTTGGAATGATTTGTGGTTGCATAGAAAAGTTAGATTGGTCGAAAATGCCGTCGAATGGCGTAAACAGCTCGCTGGACAAAGTTGCAGAAAAATGGTGTAGGATCGAATCGCCCCCTCCACTCGCGAAGCATGTATCACGACCCAAGGGAAGCATCATTCTCCTAACCAATCCGCCTGCATAGGCCAAGGGAGCTTGACCCGAACCGGAGCACGATCACAAGTACGAACCGAACCAGGGAGCCTTCCACGAGCGACATGAGGACTACGAACCGGAGTATGTGCATGAACCGAACCGATGCCCTGGGTGAGACATCACGAACCGAACCAACCTGGGGAGAAACCCACGGCCCGACCCGAACTGGGTTGATGACCACGAACTGAATGAAGAGAAGAGGACCGATACAAATGAGAGCTTGTTTCCGAACCGATCCGGAGGAGATCAAAACCCAAGATGCAAAGGTAGTCCAAATAGGAAGTAGAACTCAGGATCCAGTTGGGAACCAACGAGTTAACTTCATGAATCGGGATTTGCTGCGGGACGTGTGCAAAGGGGTTATCGACGTCTATAGCTTTGATTCACCACCAAGACGGATGTTAGGCTACGGATCAGTGCAGCGGGGTAGTTATTACTCCATGGGGCAGAGTGATCGTAGCATGGCTATGAGCCAGTGCAGTGAAGTCGTCATGACTTCATGGGGCAGAGTGGACATAGCAAGGACTAGTGGCTATGGATCAGTGCACTGGATTCGCTATGACTCCATGAGGCAGAGTGATCATAGCAAGGATTTGGGTGATCAAAGCAGTGGATACGGTATGCTTTACGCACTGAGTGAGAGATGTGAGAATGGTTGCTATGCTTGATTTTTTGATACCACTATGACATGCACATCCCTCCCCCGTATCTTTACACCATATGTTAGTGTCACCTTAGAGTACTGTACATCTTGTTGTGCTTACTCTTTGGTTGCAGGTCCAGGTTCAGGTATGGTTATGTATACCTGTTATTGTTCTGTTTTGCTGCTTATCGCTCACACCAGACTTTTGTCTGACCCAGAGTTTTATGTCTCTTCTTATTACTCTGGGTGCTCTTAAACGGACAGACTAGAGACAGGTTAGATGGTATGCGTGAGTAGCTGTACCGGAGACGAGCAGGAGGCTTCCACGTATGATGTATATATATATATATATACATATATATATAATCTCCCTATGTTGTTGTTGGTCACTACTTTGGGCATTAGTAGTGCACCTTTTTATTTGCTTTAGAGACAATATGTTGGAGTTGTAATAAGCTGTATTTTGAATTTCCGCTGCCACTACTACAAAATAGGTCTGTTGCATCGTCACAGTTGCATCAGTTGTATAAACAACTGATGCAAATAGCATTATTTGAGTCAGTTCCCTGCTACCTCGTGAAGCAATTATCATAGATAAAGCAGTTGAAGGGTTGAAAATGTAATTAGCATCAGTTGTGAACCACTTTTGAAGCAAATAATCTGAAGCAAGTGATTTTACTTGCATCACATACGTTAACAACTGATGCATTTATATTAATTTGCATCAGGTTCTTATATTGGAGGCAAATAAAATGAAGCAAAATATATGTTAAATTAAAAAAATGTACAACACGTATTTCACTTAGATTAAAAGTAACGTTGGACTTATCACTTGTCAGGACATGTTACATACGAAATCTTCCTCTTACGCGCTATTTTTTTTAGTTTTCGCGCTAGAAATAAAAAAAAAAGAGAAAAACACGATGAAGGGAAATTCAAGGTTACAGATTTTCGATTGCAGATTCAATTCAAGCAAGACCGTGCGTGCCTCTAAATCGATTACAGATTCAATTCAAGCAAGACCGTGCGTGCCTCTAAATCGATTACAGATTTTCGATTACAGATTCAATTCAAGCAAGACCGTGCGTGCCCCTAAATCGATTCGATTCTTTCGATTACAGAGTTTCGATTCACCTCAATTCATCAATTCAAGATTACAGATTTCCTGCCGCTGTTTTAGGTATTATTTTTTGCCGAATTTAATTTGCCTCTTCTGATTTATTTCGATTGCGGTAGTTTGATTTTATTAGATAAGAAGCCTTAAATTGGTTCAATTAGATTAGCTTTGGGTGAATAGTGACTTAGATAGCCATGGAGTTTAGCTCTTTTTCTGGATTAGCTGCTTATTATATATTTTGTTCTACCGCTCAATTTTTCACATATCGGTCATAGAAGAAATACGATTACTTATTTGCGGAAGACAGATTTGGTTTTCAATAAAAAAAAATATTTGTCGATAATATAAGCATTATATTCTGACAAACTTCTGTATATAAGGGAATTTGCATGTGTACTGAAAGTAACCTGTAACAGTGGTCTTGAATTTGATTTTAAAATGGTCTTTTGATTTTACTGAAAGTAACCTGTAACCTGTAACAGTGGTCTTTTGAAATATGGGAAGCTAGTGTATTTAATTGAAAATAAGTACATGAAATGGTTTGAAGTTAACATTAACACAAAGTAAAATCAGAAGAATAATCCAGATTGATTTGTCGACAAAAAGATATTGTATTTAATAAACTGTCAAGTTATAATCACAAGTCGAGCTATCCTCACTGATATTTTTGCATAAATTTACCCGGTTTCGATTGGCATGTTCGATATTCATTGCCAAAAGTGAACACGATTTCAAAAATTAAGAAGAAAAAGTTCAATGCCGATAGCATGTTCTCTTCTCATTACGATGTGCAACAAGAAGCTGACTTGACGGCAGCTCATTGCCTATTGAAATTTGGATTTTTTTTCATTGAAAAATATTGTGTGTAGCGTTCATTTAGACTGCTTAGATCATAATAGTGCAAGTTAAAGTCGCATCAAATCACTTTGATTTGGCTTGCAAGTGGTGGTGGTAAGAAAGGGGTTTTCAATGGACAGTTGTGGCGGTAGGTCTGTTGTTTATTTGTCCAGCAACAGAACAAACTGACATTCATTTAAAAGCTCTTCTTGGCATCGTCCTTGGGTAAAAGTTCTTGATGTCAGTTGTCCTTGGATGACTTTTGGCCATACAATTGTGATATTTTCCTAGTGGTTTAGTTTTCAGTAAGACTAATGTACCACTTTAGAGCATCTTATTGACTTTTAACCAATATAGGAGAGATCAACATCCAATTATATCTTTACAATCTGGAAGATTTTTTTTACATTAACTAGGTTAGATATAAGTTCTATTCTGGAAGACTGGATCAAGCCTATACCTTTGTATGACCTACTATAAATGTGGACTATTTTGTTCCAAATTTCTTGTAAGGTATTAGTCATCATCATTTATGAAATGTGAAACTGATGCTGTAAACGTGTTGAGGATGGTACAATGTGATTTTGATGACCTTCTTCAATGACTTTTGGAAAGTGTGAAGAATTTGATGTGTCGCAAAATTTATTTGATTAATACTAAATTTATTTGGAGACTACACTGCTTTTTTAGCCCTGCAATTTGATAAAAAAAATTATCTTTGCAATTTGATAAAAAAATTAGCTTTGCAATTTGATAAAAAAATTAGCTTTGCAATTTGATAAATTGAAAAAAAATAACCTGCTTGAAAAAAATGTTTATATTTTTGGAAGGATTGATCTTTTTGCAGAACATATGTAAACCACTTGAATGATAGATGTTCACTAGTTATTCACTAAAAAGAAGAAATTTTACTATTCGATAAACCAATGTTTATTAGTTGTTCAGTTTGAAAAATCAATCTTTTGGTAGGACATATGTAAACACCTTGTAAATTTGTTTTGTTCATCTTCAAATGTTTTTATGTTTATCATAGTGCTTGGCTTAATTTTGATGATTATCAAAGCGACGATCACTTTAATAAATGACAAAACCCTGATAGGATTAAACCAATCTCATAGAACCTGTACATATAATTAAGGCTGCAAAATACACTGCACTTCTCTCTTCTTTTCGAAAAGTGCTTGATAAAATTACTAATTTTCAAAATACACACATTACTAATTTTCTACCCTTTTTAAGGTGGATTGACTTAAATGGGTTTAAAAACAAAGCAGCTTATTTGTCACAATACAAAGATGAATTTTTTCAGAATATGATTGATGATGTTAAGATATGGGAACAACGATGAAGAGAGGAAAACAATGGTAGCCACCCTGCTTTCACTTCAGAAATCGGACCCTAAGTATTATACAGAAGAAATCATCAAAGGTCTAAGTGAATAATTTATTGATGTATTAATAAATTTATTAATGCATTGTTATTGAAATGTATTAATGTATTGAAGTTATAAAATTTATATGGATTTATTTTGCTGCAATATATTTGAATACATTTATAAAAACATTAAAATTAATACACAAAACAGCAATGCATTTATAAACTAATGAATTGGAGTTATAAAATAAATATACAAAACAGCAGTGCATGTGGACAAATGTATTGAATAAAAATGTATTAATACATGTTATATGTGTCCGAAAAAATGTATTAATGCACGTTGTATTAATACAAAACAGTAGTGCATTTGTCCATAAAAATGTATTAATGCATTCAATACATTAATACATGTGGAGTTATAAAATTAATGTATACAAAATTATAAACTCCGATACATGTATTCAAATGTATTTATGTCCATAAGAAATGTTTTGTCATAATTGGTTTAGTTGAACTCATATTAACCACAAATATCAGTAGACGATTCAAATATCAATCCTGTGCTATGCAACACTATATAAGGCTACTTGGTATAAAACCACAAAATAGTACATACATATTTGTGGTAAGGCGCAGAAGTTTAGGACTTAAAATTTGATCACAAAAAAATGGCTCCGTGGAGGCATTCCTAAAAAATGTAAATTTGATCACAATAAAATGAAAACCTGATCACAAAAAAATGGCTTCGTGGAGGCATTCCTAAATTAAAACGTTATTTTCCATGTGTGCATAGGCTATGTGTACATGTATTTTTGACGAATAGAGGTGTCAGACAACGCTGAACGCTGATCTTAATGAGGATGAGAAATGAGAAGCTATGGTCTGACTTGCAAATTGCTGCACCTGTTTCTTCGCATCTGCATCAAAACATCAAACAAATGCCAAAGTTATGTCACCATTGTTTCTTCTATGTTATTCTGTTTAAAGAATAAAAAGGCGAACTTTTTAATAAAAGGTCACTGGGTGACTGCATAGAACGAGGTTTGTATAGATTCAAAGCATCACTAGGGGTTAAATGTAGGCAAATCCAGCGTACGGCATTTTGCGCATAAAATCCTCTTAAAACATAATCCAGCATGGGGTATGCTCAGGAAAATGGGATCTGAGCAAGCTGAACCAATAGAATGACAGGTGTGTTTCACAGTTTAAGCAATATGGATAGCATATCTCATTCATAAAAAGCCACTTTTGGTTTTATTGATTAAATAATTTATTGTGTGATTGCGTTAGGAGCTACTTGTAAATTACCATTGACCATCTTTTTGGCCAGTTCAAGCACTGTGGATAGCATACCTCAATCACAGGTTGTTAAATAAACGTCAAGTTAATGCTTAATTTGTTTGGTTATTTTGGTTTTGTCTTCTGTTCAGTAGTCCGTTCATTTTGTTGTATGGATGCTTGATAACTATGGTTTACTAATTGTTTGGCTTAGTATTTTGTTGTTTGGCTTAGTCCATATAGGATTAAAATTATATTCATTGTCGAAACATCTGGTCTGCATGTGTTACTTTCCAACATCGTAATCAACAGTTTCTCGATTTCATTGAACAAACCAGCTTTGCCATATCGCTCGAGGACAGTATTTTGAAGTTCAGTATTTGCAGCCAATTCATTATCTAACGTATCTTGGTACAAGGAGTTCAGCAAGTCAAATCGAGATGCTTTAGTACAAGATTTTAGGAGAATGCTGTATGCGTATTCATCAGGTTTGCATTGAGGTAGGGTATTCATTTTAGCAAGGACGACAAATGCATCTTCCAGTTGATTAGATCGACAATAGGCTGTTAACAAATATGTATAGAGCTGTGAAATGGGTGCAATACCTTCCTGTATCATTTGATCAAATAATTTCTGTGTCTAAATAGCTTGTCCACATTTTCCTAGGACTAATAATTTCTTGTACGTGCTTTCTTTTGGGTAATAAAAGGTTTGTACTTTAAGCATTTCAAATGCCTCAAGTGCATCCTTCCATTTCTTAAACTTATCTTTTCATCTAGAGTTTCGATCACACTCGGCGCCGATAACTTAATCACTCCTCATTCAATAGGCTTCTTTTTCTTCTTTGTATCTCTAATAGCCGGTCCTCTAAATGCAGCTGGGAACAACCTAGGAAACGAGGTGGAAGGAGCAGATGAATGTAAATAAAGTTTCGTTCGTGCTATTGGATTTAAAGAGGTAGAAAGAGAAATTTAAGTGTATTGTTTGTTTGTCGTCGAGTTTTTCGCAGTTAGAGGAGAAGAAGATGAGAGGGTTATTGAAGAAGAAGCCATTATACTTCAGATCTGTGTTATACAATTATAACTTATGATTGAGTGGGCATTGAATTGGGATTATATTGTTTTGAGGTAGACGTTTAATATGTTCTTTCTGCATCAAATTCTATAGATAGCATCCTAGGATATACGTTGCTAACGATATATATAAGTCCAGCAAAGAGGATCCAGTACTTAATTTACTTCTCTTTCAATAGCTGGACACTTATGATGTATTATTTTCTTATGTAGTGTGTCTCTAGCATTTGCACATGGATCGGAGTTGGATGTACAATGTGAAACGCTGTGATGGTGAGTTCCTAAGCAAAATGGAAGAATTCATCAAGTGTGCTGTGAATGATCAATTAAGAAGAAGGGAGGAGACTATTTTTTGTCCTTGTAGACGATGCCAAAATAAGAGAAGATTGCGTGATATTGATCATGTTAGAGACCACATAATTCGTAATGGGTTTAAGCTAAATTATACTCGGTGGATATGGCATGGTGAAAGCATAGATAGTAGGACTAGTTCTAGTAATCATCATCATTACAACAATGACAATGACCAGGACGATAACGTGAGTAATGAGGTGAATGATGAGAATGACCGTGTTAATGAGATGTTTGGTGATGTTGAAGAACATTTGATGGAAGAGCCAAGATTATATGAAAAAATATTAAATGATGCCGAGAAGCCTTTGTTTCCTGGTTGTGCTAAGTTCAAGGTATTGTCTGTTGTGCTCAAGCTTTTCAATCTAAAAGCAAAACATGGATGGAGTGATAAAAGTTTTACATCGTTGTTGGAACTTTTAAAAGATATGCTTCCGGAAGGTAACGAGCTTCCTATTTCTAACTATGAGGCAAAGAAAATTATGTGTCCAATTGGTATAGGGTACAAAAAGATACATGCATGTCCAAATGATTGTATATTGTATCGAAATGAATATGAGAGCTTACATGAGTGTCCCAAGTGTGGATTATCCCGTTATAAGTCGCGAGGGAATGTTCATAATGACTCGGACAAGAAACGGCCTCCTGCAAAGGTCTTATGGTATTTGCCCATTATCCCAAGATTTAAACGCTTATTTGCAAATAAAGAAAATGCAAAAAACTTAAGATGGCATGCAGATGTGAGGAAGAATGATGGATTACTAAGGCATCCAGCCGATTCTCCGCAGTGGAGGAATATTGATACAATGTATTCTAGTTTTGGCAAAGAAATTAGAAATCTTAGACTTGGTCTTTGCACAGATGGCATAAACCCATTCGGTAACCTTAGTAGTCAACATAGTACGTGGCCGGTTCTTTTGGTAATTTACAATCTTCCACCTTACTTGAGTATGAAACGCAAACACATCATGTTGTCTCTTTTAATCCCAGGACCACGACAACCGGGAAATGACATCGATGTTTATCTTGCTCCTCTTATTGATGATCTGAAAATTTTATGGGATACAGGTATGCGCGTGTTTGATGCATATAGCAAAAGTGATTTTACATTGCGTGCCATGCTTTTTTGTACCATAAACGATTTTCCTGCATATGGTAACTTGTCTGGATATAGTACAAAAGGTGCCAAAGCATGCCCAATTTGTCAAGACGATATGGTTGTTAAGCGCTTACATTTCTGTAAAAAAAATGTATTTATGCATCATCGTAGATTTCTTCGTGTCGATCATCCTTATCGTAAAAAGAAGAAGTCTTTCAATGGGGAGATAGAGAGTAGAGTTGCTCGTTTACCGTTAACAGGAAATGATGTTTATGAACGGGTCAAAGACATTCAAAATGTATTTGGCAAAACCTTTCCTCTTCCAGAAGGCATGTGGAAAAAGAGATCTATATTTTGGGAACTTCCATATTGGAGACATTTACAAGTCAGACATTGTCTAGATGTAATGCATATAGAAAAAAACGTTTGTGACAGTATCATTGGAACACTTTTGAATATACCTGGGAAGACAAAAGATAGTGAGAAAGCTAGACACGATATGCTAAGAATGGGTATTCGAAAGGAGTTAGCACCAATGGAGAGAGGTAAACGTACCTATTTACCTCCTGCATGTTATACATTATCCAAAAAGGAGAAAATTAGTTTATGCGAGTGTCTTCGTGGTATCAAGGTTCCAACAGGTTATTCTTCGAATATTAGCAGTCGTGTATCAATGAAAGATTTGAAATTGACCGGTATGAAGTCTCATGACTGTCATGTGTTAATGCACCACTTGTTACCTGTTGCAATTCGAGGTATATTGCCGAAACATGTTAGACATGTTATTACAAAGCTTTGTATATTTTTTAATGCAATTTGCAGCAAGGTGATTGATCCTGAAATGCTGGATAATCAACAAGCCGATATCATTGTCACCTTATGTCGATTAGAGATGTATTTTCCCCCTTCGTTTTTTGATGTTATGGTACATTTGGTTGTTCATTTGGTAAGAGAAGTCAAAATTTGTGGTCCTGTATTTATGAGATATATGTATCCGTTTGAAATGCACATGGGAACTTTAAAAAGAAAAACAAAGAATAGATACAGACCTGAAGCTAGTATCGTCGAAGGTACTGTAGCCGAGGAGGTTATTGAATTTGCCACTCAATACTTAGCTGATGTTGAACCTATTGGACTGTGCAAGTCTCGGCACGAAGGACGACTTGACGGTCATGGTACGATTGGGGGTAAATTGATTTCACTAGGTGATGAAATGTATCACAAAGGTCACCTACTTATTTTACAACACCTTAGCGAGGTTCATCCTTACTTAGAGGAGCATATGGCAATTTTAAAGTCTGAAAATCCTTTGAAGAATGAAAGATGGTTAACAAATGAACATAACCGTCTTTTTGTGACATGGTTTAATGAAAGGGTGATGAAGCAATTGGATAAAACAAATCATAATGTTTCTGATACAATAAGATGGTTAGCATATGCGCCTAAACATCAAGTCAACTCTTATGAAGGATATGATATTAGTGGGTATGTTTTTTATACTAAGCGCCAAGATGAAAAGAGCAAAATGCAAAATAGTGGAGTTAGTATCGTGGCATCTTCAAGAGAATTTGCTAGTGCCAAAGATAACAGACCAATAGATGCGACGATGTCATATTATGGGGTAATTGAGAATATTTGGGAATTTGTGTACAAGGACTTCACGATTCCTCTATTTCAATGTAAATGGGCCGACAACCATCGTGCTGTACGAGTGGATGAACATGGATTCACACTTGTTGACTTTGATCGAGTGAGTCATGATAACGATCCTCTCATCTTAGCATCTCAAGCAAGACAGGTCTTCTACGTGACTGACCCAGCTGATCATAAATGGCATGTTGTTCTTCCTGGTAAAAGACGCATTGTTGGGATTGGTGATGTAGTAGATGAAGAAGAGTACGATCAGTTTGATGAGAACCCACCTTTCTCTGTTGGCGTAAGATTATCAGAAGAAGAAGTTGATTTAAATGCAAATTATGTTTGTTCTGATCATAATGAAGGAGTTTGGATAGTGGGGTACGTAGGTTTTTAACATGTTCATCTTGCTTTACTTTCCATTCGATCATTTTCTTTGATTTTTCTAGTTTTTGCAAAATAACTATACTATATTACCTTTTACAGGGATACTTGATTGATTACAATTTTGTTCAAATCGATGGCCAAAAATGGTACTTCTAACTTTCTCTTTGTTATTTGGAGAATTTTGGCAAACATGGAGAAACCAAGTAATTGAAGAAGAGAAGGATTGGATGTTTTGTTTTCTTTGCATCATATTTTGAAATGTAATTTAGTTCATTATGAAATTAAAGTAATTTGTTTTGAGTTTGATTAACAGTTTAAACTATGGATGATTTTTTTGGTTAAGTTTCATGTTATAACGCTTCTGGTTTTCTCCCCCCGTTTCATTCCTTTTCACAAAAGTATCATCATTTTTTTTCCACGTCGCTCCATTGCTGAATTGATGACTCCATTGCTGACATCGATGACCGTTATACTTAAAACTTGGGGATGGAGCCTCAAATGGAATTCCAGATTTTAGGGCTGAGGTATCACAGTAATAGTCTTTAACCTCATTTCGATGGGGGCATCTTATTTATGGGGTTGTGACATCACAGTGATACCTTTAACTTCATTTGAATGGAACTACTTACTTATTGCTTCTTATTTGGAGATTTTGTTGCTCTACCATTCAAAATCCTTGGGTAATTTTCTCTTTTTTGCTTTTCTATTGTGGTATCTGCTCAGTCTACTTAGTTCACTATTCTAGGTGTGTAGTATCGTTTTAACACTTTCACCAAAATTGGAACATGTATCATACTCTAAACATCGGTTGCAGGATCAGATTAGTAAAAAGAATTTGCAACATGCTTAGAACATACGTTTGTATTTTTATACAATTCTTATTTATGGTTACATATAAGTACAAATTGTCATTTTTTTTAATGATTATATAATGTTAATGTTAACTTTTAATTCCTGTTCAAACTTTTGTTACTATATCATGACTTGAACTACATTAGTTATGCTTTTAATGACATTAATTAAAGATGTATCGACTTTTTCTTTCTATGCAACTAATGGCTGAAAGTTAAAACAGTCATAGAAACATGTATGCATATAATGCTAAAGCATGTATACATGTGGCATGTGCAATTTATAAGCCTAGGTAGAAAATTTTAGTTAAATCTAGGGTGAAACGTAGGCGCGTGTCTACTGTACTGATTAGGCCCGGACACCGCCGTCTCAATGACAATCGGTTTATATTGGCATGTTGAATTGATATATTATTCGATTTACTTCTATTTGTTTTTCTATTTTTTCATCATGTCTTTCGATTTCTATTAAATTTATTATAATTTTTTTCCCCATCTATTTCACTACTTAACAACTGACTACAAAAATTTCAGTTATTTTCTGTTGTCCACTGTAATCAAATTTATTTCCACACAAATTCTGGGATTTATCATGTTAAATCCATCATAATTTTCTGAACTGTTGGCTTTTTTGTGAATATATTGTCTTCTTTTTTACAAATGATTTTGGACAATCCTTCATTTTTTTCTAACCTATATCATTACTTTGTCATTATGCTTTGATTATTGCTTTATTTTGTTTCATAGACTACTTACCTACTAGCATGACCACCAAAAGAGTTAAGACAATAAATATCAATCTATAAGCTATCTTGAAGAAACCAAAGCAGTCCGCTTTGATAACAACATATGAGATTGCCTATATGATTCTATGAAACTATCATCTGAAATACTGATAACTGATTAAAGCCCAAATATTTAGAGGGCTTAAATATATTTTTATATTTTATAAATCTTGCAACTCCCCACTATCAAATTAGACCCATTTAGCTTCAGCTACAATTGTGGCTGTGTATACTGGTAAGTATGTCAGTGACGGACAGTACTTTGGTGCTGCTATTATTACACCAGAGTAAGAAATTTATTACTGACTTTATATAGCTATTTAAGCTATTTCATGTGGTATTCCTTTTTTTTTTCATTTACCTGCCCAACTGATTTTTTTTATTACTCCCCGCTAACAAATCAATTTTTTTTTAAGCTATAGAAGTTTATAATTTTATCATATCAGTCACCATAAGCTCATGTGGATAGTAGCATGAAATGTAAAATGTGTAGTTTACTACTAAATGAGACCATTAGAAGGTTAGGGTAATGCAGCACTTGATTTTTTCATTGGTCTTATATTAATATTGAAAAACATGTGTTTTAACTATACAAATATATAGATTTATGAACTGATCATTTGAATATATTTCACTACCTACTTTTTTTTTTGGAACCATATACGCATCCCCATGATTTTAGTCCTCACACACTATTCATATGATACTGGCCTGGTATGATACATGCATCACAGTGAATGTCTTTGTTTATTTTATTATTGGATAAATTTGAAACATATATTATGGTATATACTATTAAAAATACGCATAAATGAATAAAAATTATTGTGAAAATGAATTGCAGTCATAAACAATACTCTGTATTCCCAGACATCAAGTTTGACTTGAATTTTCTATATCCTGCAAATACGAGTAAAATTTCGTATGAGTTTATTGAATTCTTCCAATTAGTTAGTTTTTCCCCTCTTTATTTCTTTTCTGTTATGTAATGTTGGAATATGTACTGCTAACTATGCTTTCAAATTTATTATTCTTTCCGTGAAGTGATAAGGTTTGTCTAGGTTTTCATGCAATTTTCAATGGACTTGCTTCTGTGACTTGTGTTTTTTTGGCTGAGGTGATGAAACTGTCGAACATGTCAAGCTTCTAGGTATTTTGATCCATTGCGATTTGTTGTCCAATGTGAAGTTGTGCTTTCTGTTTTCCAGCTAGTGTGGCTTAGATAACACCTTCTGGTGTTAGGCACAGTTTGTATGTAATAATTTGTATTCTATAATTCTCATCTGTAAGGTGCAAGTCTTAGTGTTAGATCAATATGTTTCTGTGAAAAATATATATTCAATTGGCCTGTCATTAATCCTATTTCAATTGGCCTATCATTAATCCTATTTCAATTTTGAGTTTGTAACCGACCATTTCTAATCCCATTGGTTTAGTGGTGTAAATAAATTAGTCATCGATATTATGCTGTGTATGATAATATAGAAGAACCCTTCTGTTTTGATGTCTTCAAGCATTCCTCAAACTGTCAACAACTAAGTCAAATATCATGTTACACCACAAACACATTCATGCGTGCGTATTGGAAACAATAACCACATTTATTTAGATATAAGTTTAAATTCTAACTTAAGAGTTTATGCATGGTTGATATTCTATTTTTTTCATTTCAGGTTTTCTACTATTTGTTGAGAATAATGGACATGCAGCTATACGGACACACTGAAGAGCAGAACACTTCTGTTTCACAGCCATCTTCTAAGAAGAGGCAAAGAGGTCCGACAACCGGAAAAAAATATAGAACATCCGAACCAAAATTCATTGAGTGGAGTGATAATGGAAAACCAATTGGAAAGTGGTTGAAGTGTTATAAGGCATATGTAGGCGATATAGCTAGAGCCAGAATTGATATCAATATCAAGAATTGGGATAGCGTTTGTGCAGGACTTAAGAATACTATCTGGGAAGATATTAAGGTATTATAAATTTATTTATTCACTTATTAAACTGATGGTAAGAGGTATACTTTTTTACTGCTTTAACGTTCTTTATTTTTAATTATCTTAGACCGAATTTCACATTGATGACAACATGAAAGACAATGTGTTGAAAAATGTTAATGCAAGATGGAAGGACTTCAAGGCAAAGTTGGTAAGTGGTTGGATTTCGAAAACTAGAAAGCTTCCGGAGGACCATAAAGAGCCGTATGAATTTTATGATGGCATTACAAAAGCTCAATGGGAAACATTCAAGAAGAATTGTGAAACGGAAGACTTCAAGGTATATTTCCTTTTTGCAATTACTAAAGTTTTAAACATGTAATTTCGTAAAAGGTATATTTCGGAAGACTTCAAGACTAAAGCATGCGTCAGGCAGTAACTTACCATATCGTTTCGTCAACTACGTAAACATATACAAAAGTGTGCTTTAATTTTCATTCAATTTCGAATCGGGACATGTCACGATCGAGACTTTTATTTGTTTTCCACCAACAACGCAGAGAAGTGACGTGCAGGATTCAACGTACGAATCATTGATTCCGTTCACTGCAGCTACAATACGCAATCATTTATCGATTTTAGTCGCGGTCAACTTATATTTATATCACTGTCTTACAGGCGCTTGAGTGTGTGAACTCTTGCAAGATTCTACATGTACACAATGTGTGTTGTAATCAAACTTAATGACAAAAAATATTCAAAATAAGCTATTTCTGCTATTAACGTAGAGGGTTACATGAATAGATTTCCACCCCTTCATTTTCAAAAATTGAAAGTGAAATTTCACCATTATTTTGCAATCTCCACCACCACCTCGTTTTCTATTAACACGTCGATAGAATTTTACTATCATCTATTATCGATACCAGAACATGTGTTCGAACAGAATAGAATCAACGTCAACAAACACTTCACCTACACTGTAAGCTTTTTTCCCAGCAGTCTCCAGAAGAACCTTAAAAGGATCAGTCTGCAAAACAGAAGCATCGACAAAGAAAAGTTTTCTCTCTTTACCCACTATCACTCTCACGTCTCCTTCATCATAGCCATCCATCGTGAGTGCTCGGTAGCCGTTGGACGGCCATTTTAAGCATGCTCAGCAACCGTTCATTCGTGATTTGTTCGAAAATATTTTCATGAGATGATTAGCCATGGAGAAGAGGATGGATAACTATATTGTGCTGGGTGTGCATTACGAGAAGAAGGCGGCAGGCATAAATATTAAAAATAAATAAGAACGTGTATGACAGAAAGCAAACGCAAGAAGAAGATGCCAAGAAGTAGTCAAGCTTCTCATATATTGCTTTGGATTAGCAGGTAGTGTTTGGTTTAATTCTTTGTACTATCGTAGAATCATGGAGATAATGCTGAAAAGCGCGTAGGAATTAAGTTTAATTTCGAGTACGATGTCTGCATCAGGAAGTCGGCAGCCACAGCAACAACAGTGTAGCTGTCCCGAATGTGAAAATGTATAATTACTTATGTATATGTATGTGTAATCAAATACTGAAATGCTGGGTAGGCCACCAAAGACAGAAAATACTAGCAACGGTATATACTGGTTTATCGCCCTATATTAATATTGGGTTCCTATACATCCTATACATATCATAACAGCATATGAAGGCTATTAACTAGTGAACTGTCACTAAGATGGAAAAGAAAAGCGAAAGTAACCTCACTGAGGGCATAACTGTTCAAAGACAGGCAACCTTCATTTTGGTTGAAGGGCCGTACAGAGTAAGTGTGATAAACTTTTCTTCTTCTTCGGTTGGAGGCCAGTTGAAGCTGGTAGGTAATGGTGGCATCGATGAAATTCCTGAAATGCACTTTGATATTGATGCAGTTTTCTTCTTTTGAATAGGAGAAGGGTAAGGAGCAAGGTAAGGATTGGGTGATTTAGGTCTAGGTGATGGACAGCTGGAACCACATAGTTTGCTGCTAGATCCTGCATTTGGGTGTGTTTTCCTGGCTAGATTTCCACTTACCTGTAATATATATTTGAAAACATTCAAAGTGTGTCAGCTGTATAGATGTATAAGTGAACTTATTTCTGCTTGAATGTTTGGTAACAAATTCAAGAGTACTAGGAAATATTATAAAGCTCACACAACATTATCCTGTTTTTGTGAAAGCTATGAAAACCAAGTAATTTTCTCCCTTTTACATCAAGTAGCTGAGTTAGCATTTATAAATTGCTAGCATGCAGTTGACATATGATGATACGAATGTAACAAAGGTGGGGAATTAATAAATGACAATTAAGGTTGAGTGATTAATTAACGGTGAGGTTGTCAAAGGATAGCATGCAGTTGTTAAATAGTCACATAAATTCCTATTACATCAGGTCCAGTGATATAATAAAAGGAATCACATTTTCAGAGTGACCACTGCAATTCATGTGCCAAAGCAGCACATGAAAACTTTCATTCGTCCAACTTAGCATCAGGTATATATTGTATATTAACTTAAGGTTCTGAAGATAACATTTAAAATTAGCTCACTTCCAAATTCAACAAACTCTGCCTGCTCGTATTCAAATAAAAATCAGTTAAACCTAAGCCATGTATATATTTTCTTTTAATGAAACCGATTGAAGTATTTGACCCAATGAGGGCTGCCGATTAATTTATCATCTTACTCTAATAATAAAACCAAAGAATAAATTATCTGTGTTCTTATTGGGGAGAAATTCGTCAATTTACAGTTTTGTTCTCAAAGCGTCAATTTGATACTTTCCCGCCTGTTTTACAGCCCAATTTTTTTTTGTAAAATATTCAACTTGTCGGTTTTTCCCATTTGCTACCTGATTTACAGCCCAAAAATTTTCTTCCCATTTGAATTTATTTATTTCTACATTTACCTTTCAATTGATCCGTCAATTGATGATATGTTTGCCTGTCTTGCTTGATAGAAGTTTCATGGTGTTTAGTTTTGTTTGTGTATTTATGGAAGAGTAAACGGAGGAGTCTGATAAGTCTTAACGATTGTGATCTAGTGCATCAATTCAATGCATTTAGGCTGATATAGCATTTATAAATTGCGCATCTTTGCTAATTTACTTGAATCCAGTTTTATTAGTTTCAATTCAATGCATATAGGCTGATATAGCATTTACAAATTTGATGAATCGCTAAGGGCATAAAAGCGTTGACTAGTTTTACATGGTTTCAGCTGAACCTGTAATAGTAGAAAGCTATTATGGATGAGCTGAGATAATTAAATAGTAATTCACTAATAATTTCAGTTTAGTAATAGTAGTTCACTGGCATTACACCACACATTATATAGGAGCTGAGATAATTAAATAGTAGTTCAGTAATATAACATCAGAATTCTTAATTATGTCTTATAACAGAAAATCAGTGAAAGGAATAAGAAGAGTCAAGCATACAACGAACATCCTCACTTTTTAGGGCAAGCCGGGTATGCAGGGAAGAAAGCTAAGTGGATTGCCGAAGGCCATAGTTCTTCGACTACATTATCAAGTGGATCTGTTGTAGATCGAAGTATCGATTGGATTTTGGCAAGATCAAAAAAAAATGTTGATGGAAATTATACAATTCCGAATGAGAAAACTAAGATAGTCGCAGACAAAGTGGTATGGCTAGTTTCTATATATTTTTATCACTTCACATGTTTTAACTTGCAAATCATTTACTATTAACTGTCATTTCCCATTAAACCTGCTTGCATTCATTTCTCATACTGTGTATAAATTCTGACTCTTTACGTAGCAAAATTTTCATGCTGCATGGTTAAACCTGTAAAGTTTATGTGTGAATTAGGAAGTACACATCAACTTGATAGCGCAGCCATCAAATAAGCGGATTGTACACGTTTCTGTTTGGAATAGTTGTTTTTTTGTTGTTTTTTTGTTCTTGTTTTGTGGGATGTCCAAATTGATGAACTGATAAAAATAATTACTCTCAAAGGTTATACAGTAGCAACATGTCTAGATGCCTTAAACAATTAAAATAATTAGTCTCATGCGTCTTTCAGTTAAGAGTTTCGATATTTTATTTCATTATCCAACCTTGTTCAAAGCTTATATAGTAGCAGTACCATCCAATTTAACTACAGATCGAGGTCACACTTTAGAGCAATGTCTATTTGATACATGCATCTTGTCTATTTGATATTCTATTTGTTCACAGAATGATTGGAGAGAAAAAGCCATCGAAGGAACATGGGTTCCAAATAGGCACGATGATATCTTAAATCGTGCTCTTGAAAAAAAAGAGCATCCAGGACGAGTTAGAGGAATTGGTGGGACAGTCGGTATAAAAAATGTGTTTGGAGAGGTAGAGAAAGGAAAAGGACATAGAGGTGTAATATCAGCAGATGAGCTTCATATTATCACCCAAGAATTAGAGGCTAAATTAAGCCAAAGATCAGCAAATGAGCGACATCTTATCACTCAGGATATAGAGGCCAAAGTGAGTCAAATATTAAGACAAGAAATGGATACAATGGTGGCGGAGAAGGTTGCAAGCATTTTGAACAACATGGGTATTCCCAAGGATGTCGACGTCAACAACACACCATCAATTGAACGTCGTAGTAGCTGTCAATCAACATACCCAAGCAAATTACAATATGCAAACGAAGCTCATGAGACGGATCCCTTAGCAGACTTGCAAGTAAACAAGTCAAAAGTTGATTTTATAAATGTATATGATTTTATTCACTTGTCAAGTGTTAATGAAAAATTGTTGTTTTTATATTTGTCATTCTAGAAACCAACAAAATGTCGTTTAGCGGTGAATTTGGGCTCTCAAATTGTCGTGGTGGGTCATGGCATGGTACATCCTGCTTCAAGACCGGGAGATAAATGTCATAATCAAGAAATCTTGGCCGACCACGTGAAGGTCGGAATTGATGCAGTGGAGCCTAGGCATGAAGGAACCCCACTTCCAGTTCCAACTAAACATCACAGTACGATAGGAGAAGCGGTTGGGAGTTTTGCTCAATGGCCTAAACGCCTCGTGCTCTTAAGAGATAATGATACGGTAATGAATGCATTTAATTGAACTGAGTTTCACTTGTTTCAATTTATATCTGAGCAGTTCAGTAGAAGAGAAATGGTCCTCAATTTGCATCCAGTTTCTAGTTAACTAAAGAAAATATAGATTAAAGTAAGGGCTGTTATTTTAAAATCAGTGGACTTGCTCTGCATGTTCACTCTAGGGGAGGAGGTTCATGTTTTAAGTTTAAAGTATTAGAAGTTTACTGGAAAAATAAAACAGTACATGCTGATTATACGGACTCTATCGATGTTAGTGCACTTCATGACTAACTCATGGGAGCACATTATAATTTGTATAACTTTTCTGTTCGTGGTCATTACTTAAAAATGCAATGAATAATTGGACGTTGCATAAAAATGTGCTGAATAATTGGCCATTACTTAAAAATGCTGATGGAAAAAATAGGTTTACAAGTGCATGAGTTTGAGTAAACTAGAATTTTGGTCAATAAGAATCTAGCAAATATTAAATCTGTAGTAGTAAATGGTACTGTCATGGTCATTTACAATATGTAAATGTAATTACATCCACTTTAGTAAACCAAAATATTTACGCACAAGAAATGACTTGTGAAGCCCACTGCCATCTTTTTTTTATATAGCAAAATTCATCTTATATATAGCACAAGAAATGACTTGTAAATCATTTTTAATTTCATTTTGTTAAATAGATACCAATTTTACCCTGCTGTGCATGTGTTTCTCATCTGAGCCTATGTTTCTTAGTGACTTCAACACGAATACTTAATCTCAATATTAAATGTACATCACGTCCAAATTTATAATGTTTTGTTATGTGTAGGCTACACCTATTGTGACCAAAAACAAAATGGAAGAGCATGCTACTAAGGTATGTTAATTTACAAGTTTTATTGTTTAATTGATAAGTTTTAATTTAGTATGATATATCATCGACTTACAATTTTGAACTAGGGATCCACATCTCTACCAAACAAGGATTTGTTTGAAGATAGTATCGAAAAGGTCAACAATACGATAATAAATGAGCCTGCAAAGCACAAACCTATCGTGGATGAAGAAATCCTCAAAACTTTAACGAGCGATTGTAGATATTTCCATGACTTGCTAATTCAAATGATATCCGATGATAATGTCGTCCTCGCAATTCAAATGAATAAGGATTTATTCACGTACGTTGAGGACTTTGAAATCCAAATCACGAAGAATGATATTATCCAATTTCTTAGTATGGCATGGTTGAATGCATCATGGTTGCAAATTTACATCATGTGAGTAATTTACTTGAATTTGATTACCAATATGAGATACAATATCAACAACTTCACATAATTTAATTCACTATATATTTCGTTTGTATTGTGTAAACAAAAGAAACCAATAATACATGTTTACATAATCTGTAGGTGTTTAAATCATATGTGCGATGATCTCAAAGTGGAGACCGTCGGGTTTATGTGTCCTCAAAAACTTTCCCAAGTGCGGAAATTTCCAGATGCGACAAATACATATTTGTCGAACACATGGATGGCGTCAAAATCTAAGACTTTACTTTTGGCCCCGCAATATGAAGGGTACAAACATTAAAGTTTTAGTAATTAGTTATGTATTTTCTATCATTTTTAATTTCCTATAAATCTTTTAATGCAGGAATCATTGTCTACTGCTTGTTTTTCGTGTAGAAATGAATGAGATCTACGTATTTGATCCTCAAGCCGTATGCAAACGTAAATTGGACATTAGGCCACAAGCGAACATGTAAGTTGTATTTATTTGCTCTTTTGTATGATAACAATGGATTATTATCTATATTTTCTTGCATATGTAGGGCCTTTAAAATTTACAAGGCATTGGGTGGTAAGTCACGAGGAACTTCCTTTCAATGGAAGCATGTTAAGGTGACATCTCTTTTTCAGTTTTCCTTTTGAATCGATTGTGGGTTTTTTCATTTCTACTGGTTATATTTATTTTTATCTTTTATGTTTGTTTGGATCTTTGAAATCACTGATGTTGTTTGATGTTAAAGAAATTGTTTAGGTCATTCTATATTAGACCTTTATCCATATTAATGAATTGTAGAACACTTTAAAATAAAATTATGGAAAAAAGAAAGAAAGACTGCAATCCCTGTAGCTATATATAAAAAGCATGCAAAGAAAAAGACCACGAATGAAACTTGTTTACTTTGATTAACAACAAAATAAAAATAAAAAACATGTCAATCCCTGTAGCTATGAATGATAAATTGATAATTAGATTGTTGAGGCAGCTCTTTCACTTTCAGTAAAGGTAATAATCAATCAATATCCCACTAAGGTCTATGGAATTTTGCTCTGCAATGAATCATGACGTAAATAATTTTATTAAAATCACTCCGATGAGTATTTGGCTCAATATATGTCGTAAATAGAAGGGTACCTTCAATATTAAATTTACTGCGATTTCGTGTGTTTAAATGGCTCGCTTATGTTATCATTTTGACTGGTAGGTTGGAAAAAAACAAAACTGTGATTTTTCCAATGATATCTTTTTGGCTTCAAATTTATCAAATGCCAATGAGTATTGTTAAGAAAATTGAATCATTATGTGCTAATTTTTTATGGATGAGAAAACAACATAAAGTGCTTTTTCTTTTAATTCGTGTTTAAAAAATAAATCCCTCATAACAAAAAAATAAAAGAAGTTACATTACTAATTTAAAATCAAACTGTCAATAACAATACATTTATAACCCTTAAGTTTTGAGTTTGAAAAAAAAGAAAAATCTTAGTTAGCCCAACATGTCAGTTGCGTTGGCATAAATTAGGCTCTGAAGCTTTTGCCTAACTTTGGTATGTTCTAGCCAAACTGAAACATTAATATAATTTTTAACAATATAGCCTCCATAAATCAAATAAATATCACTATAAACATTAGTCCTGAAATATTTCATTGGTATCAACTACCAAAGCTAAAAAGGAGTTTTGAACATTGACAGGAAACACAGTGGTGTTTACATAGTCATGCCCAAGTCACTTGGACAATTAGGTGATACTGCAATCCCATTTGTTGGCTTATCATGTGCTCTTTTACTCAATTTAATACCAACAAATCACTGAACAGAAAAGTATGTAGTTCCACTCTCTGACTTGAATCAGATCTGCAACATCTGAAAATGGTATACAATAATGAATTCTATCGGCATTATACCCGTAAATCACTGTATATCCATGATATAACTTCTATCGGCATTACCCGTAAATCAAATAAAAATCTGATAATTAGAAAATCAAACATAGATACAAATGCATTTGAATTCGAAAATTATATACTTTTGTCAAGATGATAGCTTATTTTAGTAAGTTGCTATTTTAAATAATATACAACAATACATACTAACTGTAAGAGCTATGCTGGCTTCTGGATTTAATGAATTGAAAAGAAAAAAGATTTAAAACAAAAATGAATTTATGTTTCTTCACCTATTAGACTTTGTTTATGTCAAAATAACCAGCGACTTTTCCAGCAGCGCATGAAAATCCCAGGAAGTTCTTATTGCCCTCTGATTTTGACATAATATTTTTCTGTTCAGTTCAGGAATGAAACTAATACGTATTTTAAAAGGATCTTTAGGCTTGTATCCCATGGGAATCAATTTAACATTTATATTTGTGAAGTATTATTGGAGAAGTACTTCAGATAATGTTAAAAGCCTTTTGAAGTTGCTTGAACGTATGACAGAAGATTGGCAAGAACAAGACATGTCAATGGCAGTAAAGTAATTCAAAAACTGAACAATTATTCAAAAGTGAGACATTGCCATAGGCAATTACTTTTACCATAGACAATCACTGAACAGAAAAGCTGCAATACTGAATTAATACTGCTTTTTTTGTTTCATTTTAAACTAACTATTAAATTGTTTTGTAATATTGCCAGTGTCCGCAGCAGTCTGAAGCAACGGATTGTGTATATTATGTGATGAGGTATATGTTTGACATAGTAAAACACCACAAAAGCATCGATTTGCAAAAGGTATATGTTAATTTATTTCATTCGCCTAGCTAGCTATTATATGTTATATATTTACGACGTTTTAAAACATTACTACTCTTATAAATTGCAGGACTTCGCACAGCGTGGTTCTTATGACCGACAAGAGATAGACGAAGTTCGGGATTGCTTGGTGATTTATATCATGCATAATTGGATGTAGTTATGAGTTTTTTGTTATGCGCACGTTGACTTTAGTTTTATGATTAGAGTATGTATTTTTTTTGGTTGTATACACATGAACTCTGTTGATTGATAATACAATTATATTTTTTGTTTCATCAGATTGGTGGTATTAATGCATCTGTAGAATTTTAAATTCTATTAATTAATATTGCTTCAGGTTTAAAATTTTGAAATAGCGGATTTTTTATTTTTTTGTTACTTCATTCAATTTGCATCAGTTGTAATGGCATGGGCAACTGATGCAATACACTAAAGGTCATAACAAATGTCATTTTTGCATCTATTCATTAGCATCAGTTTAAAAACTGTGATGCAATAGACCAAGGCTTCAGAAGCAAATGTAGACATTTGCATCTGCGTTATAGCATCAGTTGTATTAAATAACTGATGCAAGTGATGGTCATTTGCATCAGTTCTGTAACTGATGCAACAGAAATTTGTCTGTTGCATCATCTTCACTTGTATCAGTTCAACAACTGATGCAACAGGGGTTTAACAACTTATGCAAATGACCTGTTTTGTAGTAGTGTGCTACGATGATTATGGTTTAGTTTTCAGCTTATGCACTGTCTCGCCTGTTTTATGTCTAGTATGTTATTATTATATTTTATTCCATGCGCTGTGAGACATTCTACAGGTTCCTTGTTAGTTCAAATTTCTTTCTTTTCCTTTCTTTGGCAACCATCCCGTGCTAGTTGGGCATCTGTACAGCGCATTTCTGGGAAATGTCGGCTGGTGCGGGGCGGGCCGTCACATGTGTTACGCTAGATGTCATTATTATTGGTGTGATGTATTTCATTATTAATCATGTTATGTCATTTCAGTGTAGATGTCATGTTATGTCATTTTGAAGAATATATTTTGTTTATTATATTCATTACTGTTCTTGATATCATTACTATTCTTGATCACGATTTTCATCGAACTAAACTTATCAAATCAATAGTTCATCGTGTAGAATTACATTTCGTTCAGGCATATATAGGAAATAAATACTAAAACTTATGATACAATGAATGTTAACTAGAAAAATACTTAAGCAAGAAAACTATATGTTACGTTCAATCTAGAAGGCTTCTAAAGCAGTTCTAGGACGCCTTACCTCTTGTTCCAACTCGTTAGTATAGGAAATGCCCCTTGGATATAATCTGTCGTCAATCCATTCTGAGTAGCTGCAACCATTTAACCATAATAGGAATAATTGGATTACACGACAAATATTTTCTCCATCGGCCCTTACCCTACCTCCACCGCATACCCAAAGTGGCAACAAACAGGATATGAGTCAAATCTTGATCATATGGAGGTAGAATAACTGAAGCTTGTTGTACATCTTGTTCATACAGAGGTTGAACAACTGAAATTTGTTTTATTACTTATTGAATTGGAGTTTGACCATCTAAAACCTAATGACCATTCTATTCGTATGGAGGTTCAACGGGTTCCCGAAGTCTAAGTTGGCCCAGATTTAGGAATTCACGACAGACATCCTTGTAGTGTTGCTTTCGAATTTCGATAATCCAATCTACATTTGTTCGTGGACTATTTGAAGGATCATGCATTGGCCACTAGTCAAAATTAACAGTTGAAGGCATAGCTTTGAGTATGCAAAGGTGTAGGGAAGAAGGAGCTTATTTGACCATAGAATTATGAGCAAGACACAGATTACAGGTCAAACATATAGGCAAAGTTGTGTGAAAATTGTTGAAATAACTACACATTGCTAAAGTAGTTGTAATTACTTCACATTTCACGATGTTAAACTGACTGCACACTGTTGGAATAACTGCACTCTGTTGAAATGACAACACACTGCACACGGCTAAAGCTGTTGAAATTACTTCACATTGCACATTGTACGATGTTGAATTGATTGCACACTATACACTGTTGGAATGAATACACTCTATTGAAATGACTATACACTGCACACTAGTAAAGCTGTTGAAATGACTAGTCGGATCGTCCTTTATTTAAAAAATTTGAACAAATAAACTTAATATTATATTCATTCAGCAAATTAGAATGTTTTAGTATTTTTCAAGTTTATGGTTATTACTATTGTTTCTTATAAAAGAATATCTTTCATCCATACATTGACGATGATTTGCAATGAGCATACATTCATCACTTTCATTCATACACCTGATACAATGACTGATACATTTGTACAAACTACTTTTCCAAACTTGATATAATGACAGATACATTCATACTCTAGTCATACAATTACATTCGTACAAACTACTCATTGGGGTATCTTGGGAGCTTCAATTCTAAGTCCGAGTTAAGTTGTTTCAAACGGATTCCAAATGTAATTTTTCTTCCTTCATCTCTTCTTTCAACCCTTCGTTTTCATCCTGCATCTCCAGTGCGTACTCATGTTCTCTACGACACATTGGAGAAACAATCTGCTTGTTATACTTACAATAGCAGAATAAGTTAGGATAAGATTATTTCAGTGTACAGTTGGCACACTTGTAGATCCTACTACCTGTACTAACGCTCCTATTTTTAGCCATGATCACATCACATACTCTTTTAAAATAACATAGCTTTCTTAGTGCAGGCAGCCCTATAGCTAATGCTCGACCACTGTAACGACCCGGGTTTTCGCGATCCTGGGTAATCGACATAAACTCAATGTCGCCTATCCGAGCAATGGAAATACCGGAAAGTTAATGAAAGAAAATGGAGGGTGAGAATAGATAAGATAAAAAATAGAATAGAAGAAGAAGAAGAACATACAACATTAGAGTAAATACGAATCTCACAGTCGAACGAATAAATATATTTCATAACATAACTTTGAAATAAAACAGTATCTGTATACAATACCATTATTAGAGTATAACACTTACAACACAGCGGAAATAACAATAGCTATATAATCCTGTAGCCTCCTACTCCAGCTCTTCAAGTATCTGTAAAATCCCGACTACTTGACTACCCGTACAAAATTGGGCACCCAAGAGTTTAGGGAAAACAAAACAAAATAAACTCTGGGTCAGTCATGTGACTGGTGTGAGTAAACTCCAATCAATTGTTTAACTTTTAAAATCCTTTCTAAATAAATGATAATCGTAAGACCGATCTACACATAAACACGGATGGTTACCTTACGAAAACCCAAAACATTTCTTTAAAATCAATACTCTTCTGATATTATAATAATGTCTAAATCAAATAAATAGCAATCTAGTGGAAACGCTTTCATCTCACGTTCCACACATATTATATACAATCAAACACCGCGGGCACTTATTGGGTAATGGATTTCCAACTATGACAAGGTATGGAACCACCTTCCGATCAGTGTACTCTAGAAGCGATACACTGAAGTTCAACAAGAACATCTTGTAACTCAGCCACACATGAGCGGCCATTCATTTCGCTTGAATGTTCCGAATATATTAACACCTTACGGTTGGTATACCAACATAACCGTTCCCAGGAGATACATAATTGAAAGAAGTAACATATATGAATATTCTCTAGATGGTGACAATATACCCTACTTGGGTGCGACCCACTTAGCCATGCTGTCTGCCCGATTTCTGTCACTTCCCAGTTGATGAGGCTTGAGGTCATAACGTATCTTTAACAGATCACTCCTTATTTACTTTGAATTCCACATCGTCGTACCCGCCAAATCACAAATTGATTTCCCCAAAAATACCACGGGTATACACTAAGAGAAACGAATTCCTCCCCCACCAACGTAAATACGTTTGAAACGATCAACTTACGCGATCTATCAGATATACTCTGTCACACATTTCCATTTCTGATACACACATCAATATTTTCCCACCTCTATCAGTCTCTAACTGTAAACTAGTAAGAGAACAACTTCCTAAGTATAAACCCCGAAAGTCGAAGCCAACATCAAAGCGATACCCAGAAAACCATTCAACTCAACTAATTTCCAGTCAGTTTCTTATTTCAATAATTCCATTTAAATTCCTAATTCAAACCCCAAATTCCTTTATAATATTTTATTTGCAAAATATTTACTTTAAATCAATATCATGTTACACCCGTGTGCAAAGCACGGGTCTAAACCTTCCTAGTGTAAAATTCTCTTTTTATAAAACACTATTCATTTTCCAAACATTTCCCTTTTATAGTCTATTTTTTTTCCAAATAAATATTCCTTAATTATATTCCTTTTATAAAATTCTATTTATTTTATAAATATTTCCTTTTATAAAAATTCTATTTATTTTCTAAATAAATATTTCTTTTTCAATATAACATTGAAAATTTCCTTATTAACATTCCAGTATTCCTTATGGTATTTAACATACCATATAACAGTGATCGGTATCATTCAAACATACAAAATCCGCAACAGATTTCATATCACATAATATAACACGATATATGAAAACAGTAAAATAAATGTTGACGAATCCAGTTGGATTCCTCCGACCTATTTCCTGCATCCACATATGTTACACAATATAATTCACATCAATTTCATTTCAGTATGAAATATTCTGATAAACAGAATCAATATTTGATTAACGATATATATATAACTATATCGATATTTTCAACCAATCAATTAGCAGTTCAACCAAACAGTCAACACACATCAATCAATCATCATTTATCAGTTCTAAAAATACGTTATAAAAATATGAACTGGTAGAGTTAGTGAGTTTTACTCACATTGAACGATCATTGTTAAATAACGATAATTGTCGGTTGATTTAGACGACAATTTATTTCGCTATAAATAGTAACGAGCTCCAATTCACTCCCAGTCAGTTCCATTGTGTTACTCTCGTCCATACGATCCCAACGGATTTTGTTTCGTGGAATTCTGATGATGTATGGACAAGTTATGATATTTTGAATTTATATACATTTAAATTTAATAAAAGCATTTTCAAATGGGCCTTGACCTTTTCAATATAATCGGCCCACTTACTCCTTAATCAGCCCAGACTTCTTCTTCCACTTGATGATAACGAACCCGCACTCCTCTACACACAAGGCAAACTTGCTCCACTATCAAACATGACCATCAATCCTTCCATCCATTTCTCAACGATAATTCCATAATAATACACCACTATTCTCCCTATCCCAATCTCTTCTTCCTCATACCCCCCATTCTCAATCCGCATTCTCCGAACAAAATGTGTCGAGATCCTTCCAATTCGCTGTATAGGAACAACGACAGTTTTTTTCCTTTGAAATCACAAAGAATTTTCCAATGGATCCTACTTCGCCTCCCAAACCTAATGATCAACACCAATTCGTGGATTAAAGTCTCAAAGCCCCAAACTCTCGAGCCCTAGTTTCTACTGTTGCTAGCCGGGTACTACAGACATGCATCGAACTGAGAGAAACGCCTACCAGACTAAAGAGGCTCTCTCAAGGATTCGAAATATATATAAATATCGATTTATATAAATTGTTTTGATTTTCATTTGATTTTTCAAAGAGGGAAACTTCACGTTGGGAAAGAAATACATGACGGCGGATTTCTGTTGACTATGGGAAAATAGTTTTAGGGTTTTGGGAGGGTGAGGCTATTTATACAATTGTTTAAATAATTTTTTATTCGGTTATTATAATTATTTTTGTGCAAACGCTATCTATATTTATTGTTAAAAATTCCTATAATCACATATGATATCCAAAAATCACGAAAATGGACATAAACCTTTAGTTCGACATTACGGACCCAACGAAACTGGTTTCATCGAATTCCGACTCCGTTTGCTCACACAGCGTATTTTTAACCGTCAAAATATTGACTATTTTTCACATTAAAATCGGTACGGCCACATACTGACTCCAAAAATCATGAAACTTGAAATCTAACAAAAATTTAATGTTACGGATCCAACAAAATTAGTTTCGTTGAAAACGGAGGTCGTTTGCAAAACTGGCTATTTTTAAAGCTCTAAATAACCCATTTAAATATATAAATATATTTAAAAACAATTAAATTAAATATTTATAAATAAATATTATCGTATATATATTCACTAGAATACCATATAGCTCCAAAATAAATATATATGGAGTTATAACTCGATATTTCAAATCCGGGTCAAATCGATATTCGATTTATAATGAAATTCATTTTATATATCGTTATAAATTATATTTGAATTCCATAGCGACTATTTGAAAATTTGATTTGGAGGTAAATCAAAATCTACATGACGAAATCCTGATTTTTCTCTTCCATTAAATACATATACTTCACCAGCTCCGAACGTTTCTTGTTTCACAGAAATCCGATTTAAAACGGATTATGTATATTCGTTTAAAGTTCGAATCGCCAAATTACGAACTACCGCGCCATTTCGAGCTCGATTTAAATTATATTATAATTTATACGCTCTAACTTCGTTAATTAAATATATTCGTTATCGTAATTCAATTTTAAACTGAATTATATCTTATAAATAATCCAATTCACAACATATTATGAATTCTACCGTTTTCGATTATTTCGGGATTTAATATATTATTCTATTATTTATATTAATTAAATATTCCATATAATTTAATTAAGCAACCAATTAATTATCTGAATCACTATTTAAATAATTAAATAAATTAATTATTATACCGTATAAATACGGGGCATTACAACCACGATTAACCCATCTACCACCATCCACCGTAACAGAATACTTTTTCTTGCTACTAGGAAGAAGATCTGGTTTTTCGAAAATTGGACTCGTTTCAGTTCCAATGCAAATTTCTTTACCTAGTCGGCGATAATTAGGTGATAATTGGGTTTGTGGTATGTAATCAATGACCTTCATACTTCATCAAAGTCTCATTGTCAATTTTCCATTGATCCATTCTACCCAATGGTGAAATAAAATTTGTGCGACAAAATGATAAGAAAATGTAAAAGATGTTACGTATGAGAAAATGAAAAACATGTAATGTATTATAAAATAACCTTTGATTGCGATGCAAAACCAATCAAATAATGCAATTACAATAATTGTTGTAGATTATTTTTAATAGAAGTGTAGATTGGAAAGTGGGTTTTTGTTTGGGAAGATTTGGTAAAGTAGGAAGGTGGAAAAGTATGTGAGAGAAAAGGGATGAGGAATCCCATTTTGAATAAAGTAGTCAGGAGCAAGATTGCAGAAAAGCTTTCGAATGAGTTAAACTAGTCGGGTTGTCCTCTATTTTAAAAGTTTGAACTAATAAACAAAATATAGTTAAAACGAGCTCGTCATGGAGTGGTATCTCACATTTATTCGAAATAAAGTTCAAATTTGTATATATGATCCATAAAATGTCGGAATTCTTTCGAACAAGATTCTGCGGTACTTATTGTAATATATCTTTCAACGAAAGTCACAATTGATTTGGTCGAGTACATTTTAAGATATGTCCAAGTGAAAATTTTCAAAAAATTGTGGTTAGGTGGTTTGGTAACCGTACATAAATGCTTGTCTAAACAGAATAATAAACCATGGTTTTTGAACTTTTCTCAACAAACAACGCTACAGATTCAGGCTATAGTTGCAACAACATTCAAGTGATCATTGTTGTTATATATTTTAGAATAGCTTCCGAATGAGTTAAACTAGTAGGGTCGTCCTCTGTTTAAAAAGTTTAAACTAATAAACTAAATATAGTTAAAATGAGATCGTGCAGAGTGATAGTTCGTGTATATTTGAAATAAGGTTCAAATTTGTATATACGATCCATAAAATGCTGAAATTCTTTTGAATAAGATTCTACGGTACTTATTGGAATATATATTTCATGCGAAAGTCACAAATCTTGATTTGGTCGTGTACATTTTGAGATATGTCAGAGTGAAAATTCCCAAAAAATCATTGTTAAGTGGTTTGCTAACCATACCTAAATGCTTGACTAAACAAAATATAATAAACCATGGTTTTTGATTTTTCCTCAACAAGTATTGCTACTATAACATCACCTATTTCTAAATTAAATAATACAAAATTTGAAATTTTTTGAATTTGGTCATGGAACTAGCGTCATTGCGTCCATGGCGATTTTTTGATCAATTTGGACCTATATTTATAAAAAAATTGACTTAAAAGGAAGAAGATATCATTAGATGAAGTTTTAGAACAAACACAAAAAAGAAGAAACAAGATAAACAAACATAAGACCAATTGCTTTCAATGTTCTAATTTTGCGAACAAAAACGTAGTGCGGTCCAGTAGTTAGGCACTTGCCTCCCAAGTTGTAGCATGTGAGTTCGAATCCCACCAATGTCATGTTTTTAAATTTTAAGAGGGACAACCAAAAAGATGCATGTTCTAAGAGAAAAGTATACGTGTATGTACATATAAGAAAAGATTATATATAAATCAGTGTGTATATATATATATATATGTGTGTGTGCGTGTGTATGTGTATGTGTATGTGTGTATCTATATGTGCGTATATATATATATATATATGTATGTATATACACATATAAAAAGAGAGAGAGAGACATGAAATTTAAATGTAAGGTGCAATTAATCAAAACAAGTAAGAAATAAATATCGGGATAGCGCTGTTTGAATTTTGAAAATAAATGGAGTTGTACGTAGATATATAAGCACAAGAATTCCAAAGGTAACTGCGTTTAAAATTTGAACATATATAAAAACGTAAAATCAATGAATTGATAACGCTAATAACAACTGTTAAGAGACAAAAATTACACAGCTATTAATGGTTGAAATTTTATGAAGTTGTGCGTAAATATATAAACATAGATTTTAAAATTGAAATTAAAGCGTAAACTTAAAATGAAAGGTAATAAATGTGGAATGGATGAAAATATGCAAGAGAATAACGGCGTTTGAAATTTGAAATATATTGGCTGAAAATGGGAAAGAAATAAACTTAAAACATTAAAGAAATTATAACATTAAATAAGCAATAAATGAAGGACTAAGTGACATTTATTATTTCGTTTAACGTTTTTGATTTGATCTTCGCAAATCTAATGAATGTGATTCCTCTGAGCACCTATAAATAAGCCAGTAGGAGCTAGCCTCCAACTCATATTTTCTGAAAGGACGACGGAGCTATGTCATTTCTTTTCTCCTCCAAACTCTTTTGAATTATAAAATATTAGTCTAGGACTTCAGATTTGAGATTTGGAAATAAAAATAGTAGATTTAGGTTGTAGACGCTCAGAATTATCTTCCGTACGAGGTAAGTTTAGTGAATTTGAATTATGATCTATTCTTTTAATTTCCTTTAGAATTAGATTTGTAAATCCGTGGTAACTGCAGTAGTAGATTCAATTAGGAAGACCACGGATAACAGATCTGAATCAGATTCAGGAATTTAAAAGCAATCAGGTGAGTGAATTTAAATTATATATCCCGATAATGGTATATTATATCGTTTGATTCCTGTTGGAATTTACAATATGTTCTTCTTTTCCCCACTTTTGCATCAAAATATACAATTTATGTTAAATTTTAGTTATGCGCAAAATAAATGAAATTGTCGTTATGCGCAAAAATAAATGAAATTGTAGTTTTGCAAAAACTAACTAAATTGTGATTTGGCGCAAATTTATTAAAACTGTGGTTACACGCAAAGTAATTGAATTGTGGTTAGGCACAAATTTAGTTAATTGTAGTTTTGCGCAAATTAATGCGAATTATAATAAAAAGGAGAAAACTTGATAATTTGGGGCTAAATGAACATATTATGCCAAAAGTGTAATAAAAGGGAAAATTTGAAAGTAGGTAAATTTGGCAAGGCCTGCTAAATTAATCCGGCAAAGAATGATATGGATAAACAAAGTTATGTATAGTAAATTTTTAGCAAAATGGGCGATTTTGAAAATTTTCATATTATTTGTAGGAAATCACCTTTCAGATTTAAAATGGAAATAATGCAAAAATTATAGGGATTGAAAGAAAAAGAGGTGTGTAACGACCCTGGGGATTTGCGATCCTGGTTATCGACATAAACTCAATGTTGACTACTCAAGCATCGGAAATACCGAATAGTTAATAGAAAGAAATTAGAGGGTGAGAATAGATAAGATAGAAAACAAGAATAGAAGAAGAAGAACATAACAACATCAGAGTAACACGAACCTCACAGCGGAACGAATAAAATATACTATATGACATAATTCGGAAATTAAACCAATACTGTATATAATACCATTATCGGAGTACAACACTTACAACACAGCAGAAATAAACAATAGCTATATAATCCTGAAGCCTCCTGCTCCAGCTTTCCAATTATATCTGTAAAATCTCGACTACTTGACTGCTCGTACAAAATTGGGCACCCAAGAGTTTAGGGAAAACAAAACAAAATAAACTCTGCGTCAGTCATGTGACTGGTGTGAGTAAACTCCAAACATTTGGTTTGACTTTTCCAAATCCTTCTCAAAAGCAATGATAATCATAAGACCGATCAACACATAAATACGAATGGTTTTTACCTTACTATAACCCAAAATATTTCTTAAGATCAATATTTTCTGATATTATAATAATGTCTAAATCCAGAAGATAGCAATCTAGTAGAACGCTTTCATCTCACGCTCCACACATATAATATACAATCAAAAACGACGGGCTCTTATTGGGTAATGGATTCCAACAATGACAAGCTATGAAACCACCTTCCGATCAGTGTACTCTAGAAGCGATACACTGGAGTTCAACAAGAACATCT
Source organism: Allium sativum (assembly GCA_030737875.1). Lineage (NCBI taxonomy): Eukaryota > Viridiplantae > Streptophyta > Magnoliopsida > Asparagales > Amaryllidaceae > Allium > Allium sativum. The sequence goes on along the minus strand of CM060912.1, from coordinate 1,012,509,342 downwards.
TGTAACTCGGCCACACATGACCGGCCATTAATTTCGCTTGAATGTTCCGAATATATTGTCACCTTACGGTTGGTATACCAACATAACCGTTCCTGGGAGATACAGAATTGAAAGAAGTAACAAATACGAATATTCTCAAGATGGTGATAATATACCCTAATTGGGTGCGACCCACTTAGCCATGCTGCTTGCCCGATTTCTGTCATTTCCCAGTTGATGAGGCTTAAGGTCATAACGTATCTTTTAACAGATCACTCCTTCATTTACTTTGAATGCCACGTCGTCATATCCGTCAAATCACAAATTGATTTCCCCAAAAATACCATGGGTATAAGCTAAGAGAAACGAGTTCCTCTACCACCAACGTAAATACGTTTGAAACGATCAACTTACGCAATCTACCAGACATACTCTGTCAGACATTCGTCCATTCAAGTTGTCCAAGGACTGGACAACCCGAAGGCACTATTATGTATATCCATCTTAGGCAATTTCTACCTAGGATTTACTGAACAACCCTTGCATAACTTTGTCTTCAATTATCTTCTTCATATTTGATTCGCAATGCTGATGCCATACAGAGTGGTTTTCAGATAATATATTTGATCTCAGTCTCTCCGTATTGACAACGGAAATGGTCAAAATCTTTGATAGTCAGTGATTTAACTATCAAAGGAAAACATGTGTACAAACAACGGTCGTATTCACAAATGGAAATCTTACCAATCAATAATCATTTCATTTCCCAATTTCCCATTTATCGTTTCCATATATTCATAAATTCCTTATTTTCTAAAATTAGAAATTATAGGTTATTAACTTTGGAAAACATTTCCATTTCTGATTCACGCATCAATATCTTCCCACCTCTATCATTCTCTAACTTTAACCTAGTAAGAGAACAACTTCCCAAGTATAAACCCCGACAGCCGAAACCAACATCAGATCGATACCCAGAAAGTCATTCAACTCAACTAATTTCTAGTCAGTTTCTAATTTCAGTAATTCCATTTAAATTCCTAATTCAAACCCCAAATTCCTTTATAATATTTTATTTGCAAAATATTTACTTTAATCTAATTTTTCACATAGAATGTGAATAATATTTCTTTATATAATCTAAACAGTTTGATTTTGTATTTAAAAACAATATCTCGAACCTAAATTCTATTTATATTTTTATTTGCAGAATTATTCATACAAATCTTATTTCATTTCCAACATTTATAATCTCATTGCAAATTTCCTTTATAACTACTACGTTCACATTCCATTTCAATTATCGGTGTTAAAACCGATTTTACTTCTCTATATAAATTCAAATTTATACATTCAATTTATCAAATGATAAATGTTTCCGTAATTTATAAACATCGTTTATATATTATTCTCCTCAATTTATCTGTGTAAACAGATTTCTATCAAATATTTAATTTAAATCAATATCATGTTACACCCGTGTGCGAAACATGGGTCTAAACCTTCCTAATGTAAAATTTTCTTTTTATAAAATTCTGTCATTTTCCAAATATTTCCTTTTATAATTCTATTTACTTTCCAAATATATATTCCTTTTATAATTATGTTTATTTTCCAAATAAATATTTAATTTATAATATCATATTTATTTCCTATAAAGATTTCATTTTCAAAATACACTTTGAAAATTCTCTTTTTATATTCCAGTATTTGTTATGATCTTTAAAATACCAGTTAAACGGACCAGTGTCATCATAATCAATCACAGTTTTTATATCACATCATATATCACAATATATGAAAACAAACAGTATTATAAATATTGAGGAATCCAGTTGGATCCCTCTAACCGGTTTCCCTGCATCCACAAATGTTAAACAATATAATTAACATCAACTTCATTTCAATATTAAATATTCTGATAAGTAGAATCAATATTTGATTAACGATATATATACAAATATATCGTTATCTATATTTTCAACTAATAGATTAGCAGTTCATCTAAACAGTCAACACACAGCAATCATCCATCATTTATCAATTCTCAAATACGTTATAAAAATACAAACTGGCAGAGTTAGTGAGATTTACTCACATTGGTCGGTTATCGTTAAGTAACGATTAACGTTTGGCAGATCTGATCAGGCATTTTATTTTATCTAAATTTGAAACGACCTCTAAATCTCTTCCAACCAATTTCAGCATATAGATATCGTTCATACGACTCCAGTGCTTCAGACGGCGTTAAATTTTGATCACATATTAATGAATTATTAAGCTAACAAGTTAATATATATTAAATTCCAAATTAACTTAAATATATTATTAATTTAGCCCCACCAATATACGTCGGACCAATGACACGAGACCAAGCCTCCCTTTTATTTTCCGTTCCATGCTATAACTGTAAATCCATTTCAGCCTTTGCCTATTTGCGTCTCCCCCATGCACAAATTCCCTTTTTTTTTGTTTCTTTTTGTTTTAGTTTCCTTTGGGCCTCACGTTTTTATTCCTCGGCCCAAACCCATTATTAAAACCCTACCCCTTTTGATCCTTTCTTCTCTAGTATACCTGCTTCAGTACAACTCCTCTCTCAACCCAGTTCACACACACACACCACCAGTAACCATCCATCCCAAAAGAGTGCTCCCTATTTAATTATCCCACTCGCGCCGGACTTAATAAACATGGATGCTGCTCCCTTGTTCCTCCACTAAAACAACTATATTTCTCCATACATGTTTTGAACCACCATTTCCAAATTCCCCCATCATTCCACACACGCGATGCTTCACCGAATATCCAAAATAGGAGCAGCTTCGTGATTCTCTACTCCTCTTCTTAACCTCCTGTTCTCCATCGCTATATCTCGCTCGAATCCACCATTTAAACAATCTCACACCCCACAGGAAGGCCATGCCTTTCGGCTCCGACGCACTGTACTGCTGCGTGAACCCTCAGACCGCATCCACTATCTTCCCTTCTTCCAGTGTTTGCCATCTCTGCTCCCTCCATTCCATACGTTCTAGAACTTCAAACAGTGCTCTTCCTCATTTCTTTGAATTCCTGTTCCTTCCCCTGTATCGCGGCGAGCTACAGCTTTCAACGCTGTATAGTGGACCCCATCATCATGAGCTTATCCCACCTATACACTGCATCCGGCGTAAAAGCTTACTTCTACTCGTTCTCCCATTGAACTGGCGACAGATGATGAACGAAAGTTTACGTTTTTCTGATCCGTTGAAGGGTTTATATATATATTTTTTGGATTATTTTTAGACGTGTGGTCGATTTAATTATAAATTGTTTGCCATTGAAACCTCAGCATAATTGATTTCCTGAAGGAAAAAAAAAAAAATGACAAAGCCCTGTTGCATATTTATACTGTTAAATTCCTTGGTCACTCAGGAAATTCCGATACATGTAGGATGGCAGATTGTCTCGGGGTAGGCACTGTTTGATGCGTGACAATTCATTCATTTCCATCGCGAAACAGTACGTATACTTGGTTGTTTCCACCACCCGTTTATATTAAAGAATGTGAGTGGGAAGTGAGAGAGTGAGTGGAAGAAGAGAGAAGGAGAAATAATTGATGGAGATTGAGGGACATTTGGGGTGCTGCACTATTTAGGGTGCTCTCGAACCTACCATATATATATTAGTTTAAAGGACAAACATATAATAAACTTTTAAAATTAAGACACAACTTTAAGATTTTAGGCGGAAGGACAGCCCTCACCTTCTTCTTTTATTTCCTCCACCGTCGATCATCAACAGCCGTCGTCACTCTCGATTATCAATAGCCAAGTCATCGCACCCCCAAAAATAGCTGTCGCCTTCCAAGCCGCTGCCTCTTCAAGCCGCTGCCGTCGCCCGAAGTCGCCGCCGTCATCTGAAGTCGCCATCACCTGAGCCTAAAGTTGTCGTTGCCTGAAGCTAATTGAATCCCCAATCGTCGTTGTTTTTGAAGCAGTCTGCACCCTCATCATCGTTTATCTGAATTTAAAAAAAATCAGTACCACGTCCACTACTCAATCATCGATGATCTGAATTTTACAAAAAATCATTGATACCAAAAATGCTAATTCAACTTAGCATTAAATCATGATAATGTCATATTAGTTTTTCTACAGTTCAAAAATACTAAATTGTACAATCATTGATAATGTCATACTAATTGAAGGAAATATGACCTCTTGATTCATTTTTTGCATTGCACAACATGCACAAACGTTGATAGTTTATTTCTTGATTCATCAATCTAACAGTGATGTGTAGTCTATTCAAAAGTAATTCATATGCACGAAGGACGCTCTAGAATTCTTGAGTTCCAATTTATGAAGGATCATTCTACTTTATAACATCATCAAAAATGCTAAATTCAACTATCATTTCGTGTATGCAATATATCTTATAGAAGCTTAAAAATACAATGATATATTTAACTATCATTTAGAATGTTATACACATGCTAGGTCACTTTCAAAAATACAATGCTAAATTCAACTATCATTTATCATATTTATACATGTTATTTCTCTTTATGAAACACACTACTATATATGCTAGTTCGCTTTAAAAATGTAATGCTATATTTAGCTATCATTTAACATATTTTATACATGCTAGTTCACTTTAAAAATATGATGTTGAAATCAATTGTCATTTATTATGTTTTGTACATTCTAGTTTACTTTAAAATACAATGTCATATTCAACTATCATTTAGCATATTTAAACGTTCTACTTCCTTTTAAAAGATACAATGCTAAATTCAACTATCATTTATTATATTCTATACATGCTAGTTCATTTTACTAATAAATACTATACTCAAACATTATTTTGCAAACCCTACACGTGCTAACTCACTTCAAAAATATAAATGATAAATTCAACTATCATTTACTATATTTTATATGTGGTAGCTCACTTTAAAAATACAATGCTATATTCATCTATCGTTTAGCATATTGTACATATTTTATTTCACTTTATAAAGTACAATGCTAAATTCAACTATCATTTACCACTTTAAAAATATAATGATATATTCAAATATCATTCATCATATTATATACAGGCTAGTTCACTTTGAAAACGTAACGATATATTTATCTATCATTTATCATATTTTATAATATTAGTCATTTTAATATAACATTTGAGTAATGACAGGCATACATATCATTAATTTACCATCCATTGTATTTAGTGCAGAATATGCTAGGTTAATTAAGTGCAGAATATTCTAGATAAATTTAGCATTATAGCATTGATCTGTATTTAATGGATTGATTTATATTTATAGCATTAATTTATCATCCATCTTTATTTAGTGTATGAAAATGCCAAGGTAACCTAGCACTATAGCGAATGACCGAGCTCTTGAAAATTATGTGAAAATGCTAGGTTAACCTAACATTATAGGGCATGACCGAGCCCTTAACCAATATATGAAAATGCCAGGTTAACCTAGCATTATAGCGAATGACTGAGTCCTTGAAAATTGTATGAAAATGCAAGGTAAACATAGCATTATAGGTCATGACCGAGCCCTTAACTAGTATATGAAAATGCCAGGTTAACCTAGCATTATACTGAATGATTGAGCCCTTGAACAATGTATGAAAATGCTAGCTTAACCTACCATTATGGCGCATGACCGAGCCCTTCAACGGTGTATGGAAAATGCTAGGTTAACCAAGCATTACAGGGCATGATCGAGCCCTTGACAAATGTATGAAAATGCTAGATTAATCTAGCATTATATTGCAGAAAAAACAATAGCTATTTATATGAGTAAATATTAAACAGCAAGAAAATGCTGAATGCACATAGCATTAAAATCTAAAAAAAAAATCATAACAATGTATCTGATAACATACCCTTATTCTTCTCTACTGATTGAAACCAAATCAGACATATTAACGCAAATAACCTGTAAATTGATAAGGAAATAAGATCGACAAAATATAACAAAAGCAAGATGAATTAGTTAACCAAGCGGGTACACACAAGGCCTAATCGGGTATTCAAGCAACGATTCTACACCCAGTCGGATTAGTTATCCGAGCAGGTGCCCGCGACACGTAAAAGTCTTCCGCACGTAAGGCCTAATCGGATATCGATGACACGTAAAAGACTTCCGCACACAAGGACTAATCGGGTACTCCAGCAACGATTCTACATCCAGTAGGAATTAGTTAACTGACCGGTTACCCGTGACACATAAAAGAGACTTGCGCACGCAAGGCCTAATTGGGTATTTGTGCCACATAAAAGACTTTCGCACGCAAGGCCTAATCGGGTACTCCAATAACGATTCTGCACCCAGTAGAAATTAGTTAACCGAGCGGGTACCCGTGACACGTAAAAGACTTCTGCATGCAAGGCCTAATCTGATACATATGACGTAAAGGACTTCCGCACGCAAGGCTTAATCGGGTACTCCAGCAACGAATCTGCACCCATTAGGGATTAGTTAACCGAGCAGCTATCGGTGACACGTAAAAGACATCCGGACACAAGGCCTAATCGGGTACCTATGACACGTAAAATACGTCCGGACATAAGGCCTAATCGGGTAATGATGCAACGATTCTGCACCCAGTAGGAATAAGTTAACCGAGTGAGTACCCGTGACACGTAAAAGACTTCCACATGCAATGCCTAATCAGATACCTATGACGAGTAAAAGACTTCCGCCCACAAGGCCTAATCGGGTACTCCAACGAAATTCTACATGCAGTAGGAATTAGTTAACCGAGTGGGTACCCGTAACACGTAAAAGACTTCCATACGCATGGCCTAATCGGGTACCTATCACTATGCCATAGAAGGCCTACGGCAACCCAGAGAAGTGATGCAGTAGGTGCCAAAATTTGTTGCTATAGGTCTGTGGCAACACTTTTTTGGGGTTGCCTTTTGCCGCGTTGCCTTAGAGTCAAAGGCAACACCTTTGCAACCCTACGGTAACATCAGTATAGGTATTGCCATAGGTACCACTAGAACAAAAAATTCCCTTTCACAACTGCCAAAAACAGTTGTAATATGTCTAGTACAGCTGGCAATCGTAATAAAGTCAACATTTTTTACAACTGTTTCTAGCAGTTGTTAATACAGTTGTTAAAAGTAATTATACCTCAACTGCTATTAATCAATGATTTCGTAATATTATAATAAATATTATTATAACACATTATTTTATTCAAATAAATATTTTATTTCAACATTTCAAATGGTACAAACTTTTTGACTCCACTATTGTACATTCGCTCGTATATTACACAATCATTCATACTTTCATACATTCCTCACTACATTGTGACTCGATTCACTCATGATAACTTCCAAGCAACAATAAAGATTCACAAACAAATGTGATCACTTACATTATCTGAAAGTGTCATTGCTCGCAAACGCAACTTCTCTAGCTCAATCATGAATTGCTGCAAAAAAGAATTCACATTCTTAAATGACTAGTAATTCCATATTCACAATATTGAAGTGTATAACAATACACATATTGTGACACATAGTGCAGAAATAACTGTAAGTATTAAGCATAGTAACATCAACTTGCAAACATGGCTCTGAACAACTCTCCTCCCATGTAATATGTTAATAATAGAAGTTGTCATATAAATAGATAATTCATGTTTGATTCAAAGTAGTTCATAAGAAGGTTCAAACCATATAATTATGATCCTAAGTTGACTTATAGACTGCAATTGAAAAGCACAAGTTGTTTAGCAATATGTGCACTAACAACTGCACTATAACTGAACTGAAGTCACAGGGCACCCAACTAGACAAATGTGATATGTTTCAATTAGTTTGGAGTAATTTCACATGTGAAGATAGAATATCTATGTTCTGTTATTACCTGAAGAAACATCATTTTGCTGTTGAATCACTTCTGAGCCAACAAACTGTCAATTTGAACTGAGTTCTTTCAGTGGTAAGCATAATGAATCTGATATGCTTGGAAAATAATACACTTTCTCTAAAGAATCGGGTTTAAGCCTTAAATAAGGAAACATGATATGAATTTATAACACATATTACTACTAGTAAATACTTTAAGACATTAATCAAAATAAAACTAACTTTACATGAAAGCATTTCAACTGTGCAATCTACGCTTGTTGGAGCCACCCTCAGATCCATTACAGGAACCACGTCAGAGTTCAATAGCTGAATTTTAGGTAAAGTACACCTGATCAAAAATTCAAGTTTCTTCAGAAAACCACTATCCTTGCATCTGTAAAAACCTCATCTATCAAAAATTTCATAAAGCAGTTCATTCTCCGGTTCAACAATCTATATGCTAGTATCGATACGTAATATTGGGGCCAGGAAATCAAATAAAATCAAGGACAACCTAAGAAAGAATCGCTAACCTGAGCATGCTTCAGAAAACCACTAGCAAGAACACGTTTGAACTTTGAAACAGTCTAGCCGAATTAGCTGGGCCCATATTGATGTTATCAGCAACCCACACACTTTGGATATGTTCCTTGACGTTTTTGGACATTCCTTGTCCTGAAAAAAAATGTATATAAGTTTCTAGACTAATAAGGCCAGCACTATAATCAAATGAATACTTCACTGAAGCATTGTAACCATTGTCACATAAATAAAGTAATACAGCACCCTATTCTACCTTGATAAGATTTACTAAACTATCGACAAACAATTTTGTCTACTTCTATTACAGTGGACCAAACACCCCAATTTTTTTTAAAAAAAATAGACAAATATGTTCTTTGCATAACCAGATCCTCCCAAATGATCATATATGTAGATTTAATTACAATACTAAGTGCAAGCTTGTGTCTTTCATTGAAATGCATAGTCTTGACTCAAAATAACTGCAACACAATTGCATACCTGCCATGTCGTGATCCTTCTACTAGTTAAAGTTTCAGAAACCTTACTATTGGAAATCCTGATACACTCCACCCTTGAATTTTCCTTTAAACTTCTAGTGCTGCGAATATGAAAGTAAGAATAGTTGACAAAATTATTAAACACAACGTCATTTGGCTTTGCATATTTGTTTCTATTTCAATGAAAAAGTGACCTAGAACTTTTGACCAGTCATCAAAATTTTACAAAAAATCCACATATACATATAACTATAAGCCTTAAAATATATCATATGATATTCAAATGGTATGAAATATGAATTTTAACATTACCTAAGACAGTGGTCAGATCCACAGGTGATCTTGCTAGCATTCATACCGGAGCAGCCTTTTGAAATTGTTATGCAGTCATCACCTGTATATATGTATAATACTTATATAAGCTCTAATATCGTTTGCAAAGGGAATGCTATGTATACTATTCAAAACAAAAGGAGGTTTTCCAACAAAGGGAAGACTATAACATGAAATTGCTATACTTACCAAAAGTAGCACCCATACTGTACGCCGAAGAAGATTAAGCCTGCCAACCAAGATCTAGTTTTGCAAAATTGGAGTAAAAGGGAAAATTGAAACTGAAACTATGACGTTATTTCAAAGGACGGTGGCCAGGATGATGTGAATTGCCGACGGATTCAATTTATGTTTAAATATAGTTTAGGTGGAAGAAAAAGGTAAAAGGGGGGAACGGGAGGAGACCACCATCGTAGCAACACAGGTGACGAGATGGGCGCGGTTTCCTTTTGTGGAAATTAAATCGGGGAGTGCGGGGAAAAATTGGAAGAAGCCAAGGAGGAAAGATCGAGATTATGGTTAGTATTTGGGAAGGAGGTAGAAGAAACGTGAGCTGAGGAAAATGAAATTGAAAATCAGATCGCCTCATTTACCTTTCAGCGGGAAAACGAATATTTGGGGGGAAAAAGAAATTGAAAATCAGATGGCCTCATTTAGCTTGCAGCAGAAAAATGAAAATTTAGGGGAAAATCATACTGACGCGGATTGCTAAAGTAGGCCGTTGGATCATTTTCACATGGATTGATAAATTTTTTATTTTTTTTATTTGAGTATACCTGCAGCTACTGCAACACAGTGTTATATCTGTTCTAACACCTTGAAGGGTGTGTTGCAATAGATAAAAATCAGCATAGCAAAGGCAACATGGTAGCTAGCAACACCATGGATTTTCGTTGTGATAGGCCATCTATGGCGTAGTGTATGCCACGTAAAAGGCTTCCGCACGCAAGGCTTAATTGGGTACTCCAGCAACGATTCTGTACCCAGTAGGAATTAGTTAACCGAGCGGGTACCCATGACGCGTAAAAGGCTTCCGCACGCAAGGCCTAATCGAGTACCTATGACACGTAAAACACTTCTGCACATTAGGACTAATCGGGTACTCAAGCAATGATCTGCACCCAGTTAGATTAGTTAACCGAGCGGGTGTCCGCGACACGTAAAAGATTTCCGCACGCAAGGCCTAATCGGGTACCTATGACATGTAAAAGACTTCCGCACACAAGGCCTAATTGGGTACTCCAGCAACGATTCTACACCCAGTAGGAATTACTTAACCGACCGGGTACCCATGACACGTAAAAGAGATTTCCGCACACAAGGCCTAATCGGGTACCCGTGACACTTAAAAGACTTTCGCATGCAAGGCCTAATCGGTTACTCCATCAACGATTCTGCACCCAGTAGAAATTAGTTAACCGAGCGGATACCCGTGACACGCAAAAGACTTCCGCATGCAAGGCCTAATTGGTTACATATAACACGTAAAGGACTTCCGCACGCAAGGCCTAAACGGGTACTCCAGTAACGAATCTGCACCCAGTAGGGATTAGTTAACCGAGCGGCTACCGATGACACGTAAAAGGCATCCGGATGCAAGGTCTAATCGGGTACCTATGACATGTAAAAGACGTCTGGACATAAGGCCTAATCGGGTAATGATGCAACGATTCTGTACCCAGTAGGAATTAGTTACCGAGCGAGTACACATGACACGTAAAAGAATTCCGCACGCAATGCCTAATCAGGTACCCATGACACGTAAAAGACTTCAGCACACAAGGCCTAATCGGGTACTCCAACGATGATTCTACAATCAGTAGGAATTAGTTAACCGAGTGGGTAACCGTGACACGTAAAAGACTTCCGCACACAACGCCTAATCGGGTACCTATGACACGTAAAAGACTTTCGTATGCAAGGCCTAATCGGGCACTCCAGCAACAATTCTACACTCGGTAGGAATTAGTTAACCGAGCGGGTACCCGTGACACGTAAAAGACTTCCGCACGCAAGGCCTAATCGGGTACCTATGACACGTAAAAGACTTCCGCCCGCAAGGTCTAATCGGGTACTCCAACAACGATTCTACACCCAGTAGGAATCATTTAACCGAGCAGGTACCGGTGACACGTCAAAGACTTTCGTACGCAAGGCATAACGAGTACCCATGACATGTAAAAGATGTTCGGACACAAGGCCTGATCGGGTACTTCAGCAACGAATCTGCACCCAATAGAGATTAATTAACCGAGCGCCTACCGGTGACACGTAAAAGACATCCGGATGCAAGGCCTAATCAGGTACCTATGACACGTAAAAGATGTCTGGACGCAAAATTTAATTGGGTACTTCAGCAACGAATCTGCACCCAGTAGGAATTGATTTACCGAGCTGGTACCTGTGACACGTAAAAGCCATCCGGACGCAAGGCCTAATCGGGTAACTATGACACGTAAAAGACGTCCGGACGCAAGACCTAATCGGGTACTTAGACAATGAATCTGCACCCAGTGGGGATTGATTAACCGAGCGGGTACTGATGACATGTAAAATACATCCGTACACAATAAACCAATCACCAGATCAACACAAGCATCAACTCCTAGCTTCAAACAAGCTTCAGTTGTGGTAAGTAAAATCTGTACACAACATGGTATGAAAATTATGAAAGAGAAAGAATGCTATATTCACCTATCATAGTAGAATGAAAATTGGGAAAATTGATGTTGATAGTTTGTATTATACTAAAATTCTATATACAACTATCTTTATATAAAAAAATGATGTTTAATATCTTAATATTAGGTGTGCATGCTGATTATCCCTTGATGCCGTTGTAAAATTGCATATGCTCCCCTAGCTGAAATGCATTATAGTTTCTATACTTTTATGTTGGAGCATCATGTACAACTAATGCTTTAAACCAAATGCAAATACAAAACCGGATTTGTCTATACATATCATAGTTGTATAATAAGTGTTGTCAAATGTGAAAAACCATTTAATACGCCTCTCAAATATATGCCATCATGCACTATACAAATATGAAACCATATAACTAAAACGTTATGTACAATCAGCATCATACTCAAATAAAGAATAATAAAACCACAAACACAATCAATAGAGTAATCAAACAGAAATAAATCACACAACATGCGTTGTACAATCAATATAAAGTATAAATGAAATGATATATACAACTAGCATTATACTGTAACAAATGATAATATAACCACAAACATAATCAATAGAGAAAACCAGGTAGAATAAAAATTAGACGATATTTGCATGCTATTTAAACAATTGAAAAAATTGAATTACATGGCAAAATGTATAATACATTAAACTGCAAGAGAACATGGAAAACCAGTAATTCTCCATTGATTACAACTACATGAATGATTTTGAAGATCAACAACTTGTGACTTCCATGACTTAACTTCAAAAATAAACTCTGATGATTTGAAAACATCTCAACCAAAACCATCATCAACTAATTTTGATAAATGGTCCTCCATGATAGGACAAAAAACTATTTTCCGTAACGCACATTTCTCCCCCCTTCTACCAATTTGCTCCATAATTTTACTGTATGAAATGATATATACAACTAACATTATGCAACATTAATTATATAATCATCAAACTAAAAGAAATAAACCACTGTCAAACTAAATGACAATATCATGGACTCTTCATTATTTAATATCATGGACTAAAATGATAGTTAAACATACCATTCGAATACAAATGACAATAAAATTTAAAAACCATATTTAAGATAATAATCATACCTTAATGCGACCAACATTCAAGAATTTCATGCTTAACTTCATATAAAAAAGAGTTCATTCTAGGACAGGTGGAATATGAATTATCATTATACTCAAAAACAACTAGCAAGCTTGTTGAATCATAGGGGTAACATCATCATTGCAAAACAAATGTGTACAATTATTATTAACAAAACAGAAAATGTTATATCCACATAGCATACCAGGGTAAAATAGCTCCAATCCACCACCGTTAAATGACAATATAAACAGAAAATGATAGGTAAACATACCATTTGAAATAAATAACAATAAAATTTAAAAACCATATTTAAGATGATAATCATTCCTTAATACGACCAACATTCACAAATTTCATGCTTAACTTCAAATAAAGAAGAGTCCATGATATGACATGTGGAATATGAATTAACATTATACGAAAAAACAACTAGCATGCTTGTTGATTCACAGAGGTAATATCATCACTGCAAAACAAATGTGTATAGTTATTATTAACAAAACAGAAAATGCTATACACACATAGCATATCAGGGTAAAACAGCTCCAATCCACTGTTGTTAAATGATAATATAAATAGAAAATGATAGTTAAACCTACCATTTGAATACAAATAACAACAAAATTTAAAAACCATATTTAAGATGATAATCATACCTTGATGCGACCAACATTCACAAATTTCATGATTAACTTCAAATAAAGAAGAGCCCGTTCTAAGACAAGTGGAACATTCACAAACGATAGCAAGCTTGTTGATTCACAAAGGTAATATCAGTTATTATTAACAAAACAGAAAATGCTATACACATATATCATATCAGGGTAAAATAACTCATATCCACCGTCGTTGTTCATCTGAAATCGGCCGTCAACATCATCGCTCAAGTTGTCGTCGATCTGCAAAGTAGTCGCTTGATTGATTCGAGATCGATCGATCAAATTTGCAACGAGCTCAACCTACAACCGACGTCTTCAGATTGAAGTCTTCTCCAGATTTTACAATGAAAAAAACACTTCATATCGATTTGGATTTAAAGGTGTCGTCTTTAGATTGTAGCGCACGATTTGAAATTGAAGATTGATTTGTTTTTGCCTTCTGATCGGCAGAATTTAGAATGGAGAGTGAAGAAGAAACGCACAATTTAATTTTCTGTGAAAATTTTCCTTCGGCCAAATATTAAAACATGCATGTCCTTCTTTTATAAAAATAATTAGCGCGTCCTATAAACTAAAAAACGCGACAAGTATTTCCTTCAACCGATTTTCCTGTTATATATATATATATATATATATATATATATACACAATACCTTTTTATTTCTATCATCATAATGTCGGTTAAAGTTGGACGTGAGTTATTTGTATATTGTATATAGAGGAGAATTTGTACTTCATTCCACTTTCAGTTCCAAATATATATACTGTGTCTACAATAAGGAAAATGGATACATGTATAACAACACTATTAATCTATTTGAATTGGTTCATTACATTTCCTCGGTCTAGATGGTTACCGATCCAAATTTAATCAAATATTATATGCATATATTTGGATAGATAACTTAAGTCGGATATTCCCCACTTCATTCATTTATGGATCTCTATTGACAAAAACAAAAATATTGTTGAGACAAGCAATGTGCCATGATCTCGAAAATAAAATAAAATAGACAAGTTAGCTCATTTTGTGAAGTCCCAAAATGCAGATTTAAGGTGCAAAATACTCCAAATAAAAAGCGGATTATTTTCTAAATTAAAAATTATAATAAAATTCTAAAAATTAAGTTATAACTACGTCTAAAAGGATTTGGTCAAATTTGAAACCAATATTTAATTATAATTAAATGTATCGTTACGGTATATAAACGATTCCACAACGACTATTTTAAAGATCTGATTTGGACATAACTTACGATCTATACAGCAAAATCTCCATTTTCCTCTTCCATCAGAAAAATATAGTACAACAGATCCCAACGTTTCTTGTTTCACAGAAATCCGACTTAAAACGGATTCTGTATATTCATTTAAAGTTCGAATCGCCATATTACGAACTACCACGCCATTTCGAGCTCAATTATAATTATAATATAATTTATACGTTCAACTGACATTTATAAATAAATTCGTTAATATAATTCAAATTCTAAACTGAATTAAATCAGTTAAATTATTGAATTCATACAATTTTGCCAGTTCAACTTTTTATTATTATTTCAGAATTAAATATATTATTCTTTTATTTATATTAATTAAATATTCCATATTATTTAATTAAACAACCATATAAATTTCTAAACCATTATTTAAATAATTAAATAAATTAATTATTTAACCGTAAAAATATGGGATGTTACAAGGTGTAAAACCAATTGTGTCAAACTTTACTGTAATTATGCAAAACAAAAAGGAAAAATAACTTAGATACAGTAATTAATGTATATCAATTAAATTTGGAAGTTAGTAGTAGCTTAGATTGATTGGTCAGGAAAAGGGGGAATATATTTGCATAGTTTGGTAAATAAAGAAAAATAGGAAACATGATTGCAAACTGAAATTATGAACAAATGGAGATTCGAATGAAATAGGAAGTTAACTATATTGTGCACTAATTTGACAACCTCAAAAATAAGAAAAGAAATATTTTGCAATCATGGGTCCCTATTATAGTAATTTCTTGAAACTATGGAAATGGATTTTATTACAGTTTTGGTAACCAATCAATTTGGAATATGCCTAACTTCCTAAAAAAGAACAAATTGTAAAAAGGAGAAAGAAGGGTAACATAATCGAAAGAAGTTATAAAAGAAAAAGAGATATAAAAGGATTATTGTTGTAATATATATACGAATGTTGTGAATATGCTTTTATTAGTTCTATGTTTAGTGCCACATCATGGGAATAAGCTAAAGATCAGCTCCAAAAGCCTATATATAAAGGAGCCAATGTAATAGAAAGAATATACATCTGAATGAATAGAAATGTCCTCTCTCCCTTATTTCTACTGTTTTGTGTTCATTTTATAACACGTTATCAGCACGAAGCTCTTGTTAGAGTTTATGCCCTAGAGGCAATACATTTGATGGGATTGATAACACTGTTGATGTTATTATTTTATTTGGAATAAAATAAAATATTCTGTTATGTTATATTTACTGCGTAATATAAATATTAGCATAATAGAAGTCCTTAGAGTTATAATACAGAGTTATATAGTTCAAGTAAGTGACTTGGACTTGAGATTATATAATATATATTAAGTATTGTAACTCTTAAATGTCCCTAGTCGAGTTTTATTGTACATATATATAGGAAAACAATAAAGCACTGAGACTAGTATGTTGATTGACTGATGATCACATCTCATTGATCATTGATATACGTGATATTAAAGTTAAGACATAAATACGCATTAGAGTATAGCGTATTGGGCTGACCCACCGTGAGATAACTCCATGGAATATAATTAACAGTATCATGAGTTATTCTCATAGTGACAGTGATGTAATGGTCCTCAGACCTGAAATCATTATAATTTTATTCGAGGATATTTGTGTTTTGATATCATCTAAAGTTATTCGTAACAGAGTAACAATAACGGTGATTGTTGGATACGTCTCGAATCGAATAGAAATTATGAATGATCTAGATGGAATTTAACCCTGCAATATATTTGTAGTGATATCCATGGGCCTCTTGATTGAGTGAGACTGTGAAATGCATGGCCGTGCTCAAATACTGATTTGTTTTAAACAGTCTACTCATCGATCAAGAAAAACGGATTAAATTATAACGAGGATGATACGATCCATGCCTCTAGTTTAATCCTGGATATGTTGGTTAAAAGGATTATATTACATTGAGACACTTGTCACAGAAAGGTTGTATCGAATCGATAATTTTATTATAACTTGGGTAGTAGCGACGTATTGCTAGATGCCAATCACTGTTTATGATTTTAAATACGATTTAAAATCATTGCCAACATTATAATAACCTATAGGGTCACACACTTAGAACGTTACGATGGAAGAACATTTAATTGGATAAATAAATAAATTATCAAATTTGTTGATATTTATTTAATGTTGAATTGGTATATCGGGGTTCCTTGTTTTATGGTTCACATTCAATTTCATAAAGGAAAAACCGTTTCCTTTATAAGGTGACGTGAAAAACCATTTAGATGAGATAAGATCAAAACAATCAAAATCTATCGAGCCCCTTTCCAGAAATCCAATTAATGGCGGCTAGGGCTAGCACCTTACTTTCCTCTCCTTTTGATTCGATCAAAAAGGAAAGCGTTCGTGTGGACTAAACTATGGAGGCGGGGCGTCTTGTCTCACGCTGATTCGAATCAACCCAAAACCATATCGATTTCGTGGCAAAGGAGAAAGCTTTAATGAGGTATAATATTCGATTTACAAATTATCATGTAGATCTAGTAGAAATTGATTGAAATTTTGTTTATTTGATGTGAATTCGACCAATCATTTCCTTCAATGGTATCAGAGCTTAGGGTTTATGTTAATTCGTAAATTGAGTATGATTTGGGTTTCGATCTATTCAAGTTATATACAATCCGTAAGCTATTGTGAACATAGTAGCTAGGATAATCCATATAACCTCATTTAAGTTGAAACTGTTTCATTAGAAATGTTTTGTATATGATACTGAGATAACTGGATCTCGGGATTAAAATAAGTAATCTTATTCTGGTTTAAATTGTTTAACCATTCCATGCTTACAAAACTCTGATATGTTATAATTTAAAGATAAACCCAGTTTTATATAAATCTGAAATAAATTGTAAATTAATATATGATATTAATTTTAATAAGAGTTCAGATCTTATCTGTCATAATGGATGATATAAGATATACATATATTTATAAATATATGATTAGCGATTTTGTAAGCTTTTCAAACAGATTTGGATACTGTTATGGTATTATCTATATGTAAATAGTACTTAATTTTAGATGTATCCAATTTTTTTTTTTTTTTTTTGTCCATCTTGGCAAATTTGATTTGTTAAGATTATTGCTTAAACATTTTTTTTTTTTTTGACTTAATGAGATTAATCACAATCGTATTTATAAACAAATGTTCTATTGATCAAAAGGAACAAAGTTGTTTGATGATCACAAGAATGAATACAAGATTCATTGTTGACTTCCTTTCGTTATAGCAAGTTTGTAATATTGATTACTAACACAAGATGATCTTCAAGTCAGTATATATGATATATATACAGAATAGTCTGTTATGATATATAACACGCATAAGAATTCAATGTAAACTATACATGGTTATATGTTTACATTATGGTAAATGGAATGAGTTCATTTTTACCTCAAATGTATTCAAACTGTGTAGTTTCTTGTTTTATGATAAATACATGTTATAAAACCTTATAAATAGAGCTGTTAAGAAGTTACTAAAATTTTATTTAATTCATGTATTAAGGATACTGACTTGGCTTTCATGTTATTTGTACATAAATAGTATATGAATCTGGTGTTTATAACTGTTATAAACTAGATTCAATGATAAGTTAAAATCTGATTTTAACGAAAATCTCATATAACTTTTATCCTATCTGTTTATCATTGAATCCCAATGATAAATCATGAACCCAGTTATGATTAATCTTGATAGGCATGACAATCTTACTTCTATCTTGAAACACAGATTTCAGATGTTATTATTGGATGATGAATCTGAAAATGTTGATTAATTGCTGCCTCCAATTGCTTTGTATGTAAATTAGATCATTTAAAGAATCATCACTAGATTTATACTTGTCAGCATAAATGTTGTGTACTTATCAAAAGTATATTTATATTTATTCTTGACTGTTGAGATTATAATTTGATGAATAGTCATCAGATGAATGATCATCAAAAATATGAGTTATAACAGATTTGTAGACTATTAAATTGTTCATTATCTGTATGAATATGTTAATGATATCGATCAATGAACACCATTAGTTTGAATAATCAAAAATGTTTGATTAAACTAAGTGTATTCTTCCTTTTAGACTCAGTTATACATGTATTTTACTTTGAATAAAATTCTGTTTTAATGGTTTGACCATTCAGGCTTTAGATATTAATAACTTTTAATTTGATGAAATTAATTGTTATTATGTCTTATTTATTTTTTTATATATATTTATTATGATAAGTATATATATATATAAGTCTATTTTCAAAACACTGATGCAAGTTAGATTTCCTTCTTATATTTTATTTTATACGTATATGATCACGTTGATATAAATTGATTTCAAAGTTCTTTTATATAGTGCTGATAGAATATGTACAAGTATACACATATATATATATATATTGATATATATGTATGTGTATAATTCCTTATATATATAGATATATTAAGTGTACATCAAACAAAGTTAACATATATGTATTGACATATATGAAATTAATCTGTTATACAAAACTGCATATGGATTTGTATTAACTATATGTATACCTATGATGTAAGTATACAACATATACACATGTGATTTCCTGGTTTTAATTTTATGCTACTTGTATTAGTTATTGTAACATGATACTAATTACAGCATAGTCTAAAACTGGCAACTCATGATATACTGATATCATGGCACTTTGATATGCTGATATAAATCTGAGTTATAAACACGGACCATTGATATAAATTGGGTTTAAATGTATAATACCCATATATATATATATATATATATATATATATATATATATATATGATCACCAGTGCTTAAATGGTTAATATTTATATTCTGTTTAATATTTAAAATATGGATGGTTTAAACTGTTTAAATCTGAACTGTCTGAAATATTTTAATATGGTATAATTAAAATGTTTGAGCTTGCATAGTTTAAATGTTAAAATCTAAGTAGTTTAAAATGTATAGATATGATCTGTACAAATGCCTATATCTGGATACCTCGAAATGTTTGATTCTAACAGCTTGAATGTTTGTATTCGAAATTTGGGTACACTGGCCATAGCAAATATGATTTGCTAGTATTTCGTCTTTAGTTTAAGTATTCTCCACATATATTTGAATCTGTTTTCTTTTATATGTTATTCATATGCTAGTTGCTTGAATCACATATGATCACAAAAATTTCAATTTGTAAACAATTAAGCTAATACGTTGGCTATTGATTCAATACATGTAGATGTTATATATACATATTATGTGTATATAAATAAATGCAAGATATTAAATACACATGATGTATTTAACTCTGCCAAATCCGTGGACTGTGTATTGAAATTGTTTCATACAGGCAGGCATAATGTAGCTGAAATTGTTTCAGGCCAGCCGAAAGAACAACTCAAAAGGACTGGAATCGTTTCAGTTCAGCGAAAGAACAACTCGAAGGGACTGAAATTGTTTCAGCTCAGAAAAGAACAACTCGAAAAGGACATGGTCACGCAGTTGCAGAAATTGCTGTTTTCTGTTTTGTTTGAAAATGTACAAGTCTGTAAAGGCCAATGTTTGTATATGTTAATTAACATGTATAATCTTTTAAACTTGTATGTAATACCTATTTGTATGTTGACAATGCAAGTTAATGGGTGGTCTATTGAACCTTGTAGGGTTTAAAAGGGTCTGACCCTTTCACTAATTCTGGTTCTTTTATTGTGTGAAATGTTAAAATCTGTTGCATATGAAAGACATTGTTTATTAATGTCTGTGTAATCATGTTTTGAAATGGGACAGAATGTTGTTATATATGGTTAGTTTTGGGCTTAAATTCATTTATTAGGAATTGTTGTAATGAATATTGCCACGTTAACTATACATGGAATGGTTACTTTGATTTGCTGTGAAACCGGAATTGTATATGAATTATATATTTATTTGTAAATATAATATTAGGCCCACCTTACAAATGAATCTATGTTTCTCCCTTATATTTGTAACTTGCAAGTTATTTTAGCATAGCTTTGTGATGGCTTGTGCTACTATACAAATTGGCTCTGATATGATCAGTAGAAAGTCGATATAAATGTATATAAGATATATGCGTAAATATTATTTATTCAACTTATATTACGAAAATATACTACATGTATTTTGATATATGTAAATGACTATAATATTGTTCCCCACTACGAATTATAAATTCCCTTTATAGCAAAAAAAAAATTTTTTTGTTATATTAAGTCATGGTGACGTCTTCCAATAATACACTCATCAATGTCCAGAATCACTGGATGCAGGTAATGCCAAAGCATTGTGCATCCTTTTGTTTTGGTTATATGCGACGGAGTAAGAGTGATACTTGAACTGTATTATTGGGTCGGACTTAACTAAGCTGCATAATGAGATTATGGCTTAGAGACAACAGCATGAATTATTCTATATTTTGAGCAAATGAATAATACTGAACAAAATGTTCATCATGCGATCCAAGAATTATATACGATATAATTGACATAAGATGTCTACCTAAAAGGTTGTGTTTTGGGGATTTGCCAAAGCAGAGTCAAAACATGATTAGATATGGATCTTGGAACACCATTATATACATATACCGATATGTATATATAAACAGAGGGATGTTAATTTGAGTGGGAGCATATTTTAGTTTAAAATTATACATTTATGTTAATATAAACTTTGATTGTCAAAATTTTGTATTAAATAAATGTAAAAGAATCAGTTATTATTTATTATCTATTGTAGATATTAAATAACAAATAACTTCGATAATTTAAATTAATCCTTGAGAAGGATAAATTAAATTAAATCGAATTTCCTAACTACCATTGAAATTTGAGGATTGTCCTCAAACAAATTAAAACATAATTGTTCTAACAAATATAGAGGATCTAAAATAAGTTAAAGTATGACTTCAACTGAATAAAATATAAATGTTATAATAATCTACTTATATATTTCTAGCATTAGATACTAGATATAAATCACATAAATGTATGTTGATTTACAGAAATTACAGAATAAGTAGAAATTTGATATAAGAACAAGTGGACTTACAATTGAAAATTAAGCAAATGTTGATAGATTATCCATAGTAAGTTGATTCTTGTTGGATATACTGGCTTAATTAAATAAATAAAATAATTGTTATTACGAAATTCCAATTAAAATAAATGTTATAAAATATCTTGTTTAGACAAGATTGAATTTCATTTGTAATAAAAGAATAATTGTTATTCATTTTATTTAAATGAAATATCTATGGAATTTCACAAGTAGTTAATGAATTTTATAAATCGCTAACTATAATATACTTGACATTAATACTGAATGGATTAAATTTAGTGATTTAAATCCAACATACTTTTAGCATTACCTGTTAGCCCTTATAAACAAGAAAGTATATCAAAACTCCATAGTGATGGAATTTTGAAATCATTTGATTTCCAATCATATGAAGTATGCAAATCTTGTTTATTAGCCAAAATAACTGAATCACATTTCACTTGACACGACGAATAAGTGATAAGTATTGGGACTCATACATAATGATGTATATGGAGCAATGAACACATAAGCTAGAGGTAGGTTTTATTACTTCATTATATTTACTGATGATATCAGTAGATACAGATGTGTGTATCTTATGAAACACATATCAGAATCCTTTGAAAAGTTCAAAGAATTCAAAATGAAGGTAGAAACCAATTTTATTAGAAAACTAAATACTTTTCGAACAGATCGAAAGAGAATATTTAAGCCAACTATTTAATGACTATCCAGACGAGTTTGAAATAGTTTCACAACTCATTCCATCTAAAACACCATATTGGAATGGTGTGTCTGAAAGGAGTAATCGCACCTTATAAGATTTAGTAGGATTCATGATAAGTCATAAAGATCTTCCAACAAATTAAATTTAGAACAATTACATTTAGTCCTACTAAAATGATTTTAAAGACGCCATATTAAATACGGACCAGGAAATGTCCTGGTGTATCTAATACAATGATTTGGGATGTAAAGACGTTTCATAAACGTCCTTTCTCTGATAAGATCAGACCTAAATCAGATAATTATTTTGTGGAAATAAATTCTCTGAGAATAAAATGTTTATTGCTCGATTTGGTATCCTTTTGAAGGAGAGCCAGTCTCTAAGATACCGATGGGAATGAAATAAATTTCGAAATGTGTTGAAAACCCACAAAATACCATCGAATCTTGTATAGACAAGAAATTGAGTGGGAGTGAGACAATAATTCTAATGTTATTTGATAACATATTGATTATTGTAAACAATGTTAGTTTTAAAACCAAGAAACAAATACTGATTCTAAGAAAGAAAATGTTTGGATTAAAAGTTCATAAGTTGAAATTAATATCATTATTGATCAAATGATTTACATTGCGATAACAACATGGCTGTTGCTCAGGCCTAACACCTTAAACTCACTATTAATCCAAACATATATATTTAAGAAATATAATTCTTATGTGAATTTGTTCACAGAGGAAATGAACATATCTGCAAAGTTACAAAAGTTGTAATGTTGCAGACCTACTGAATTAAACTCTGTCGCAGCAGAAGTTTAATAGTAACACTAGTTTCATGAGTATATGATATATGAATGATTGACTCTAGTGCAAGTAGGAGATTGTTAGAGTTTATGCCCTAGAGGCAATACATTTGATGGGATTGATAACACTGTTGATGTTATTATTTTATTTGGAATAAAATAAAATATTCTGTTATGTTATATTTACTGCGTAATATAAATATTAGCATAATAGAAGTCCTTAGAGTTATAATACAGAGTTATATAGTTCAAGTAAGTGACTTGGACTTGAGATTATATAATATATATTAAGTATTGTAACTCTTAAATGTCCCTAGTCGAGTTTTATTGTACATATATATAGGACAACAATAAAGCACTGAGACTAGTATGTTGATTGACTGATGATCACATCTCATTGATCATTGATATACGTGATATTAAAGTCAAGACATAAATATGCATTAGAGTATAGCGTATTGGGCTGACCCACCGTGAGATAACTCCATGGAATATAATTAACAGTATCATGAGTTATTCTCATAGTGACAGTGATGTAATGGTCCTCAGACCTGAAATCATTATAATTTTATTCGAGGATATTTGTGTTTTGATATCATCTAAAGTTATTCGTAACAGAGTAACGATAACGGTGATTGTTGGATACGTCTCGAATCGAATAGAAATTATGAATGATCTAGATGGAATTTAACCCTGCAATATATTTGTAGTGATATCCATGGGCCTCTTGATTGAGTGAGACTGTGAAATGCATGGCCGTGCTCAAATACTGATTTGTTTTAAACAGTCTACTCATCGATCAAGAAAAACGGATTAAATTATAACGAGGATGATACGATCCATGCCTCTAGTTTAATCCTGGATATGTTGGTTAAAAGGATTATATTACATTGAGACACTTGTCACAGAAAGGTTGTATCGAATCGATAATTTTATTATAACTTGGGTAGCAGCGACGTATTGCTAGATGCCAATCACTGTTTATGATTTTAATTACGATTTAAAATCATTGCCAACGTTATAATAACCTATAGGGTCACACACTTAGAACGTTACGATGGAAGAACATTTAATTGGATAAATAAATAAATTATCAAATTTGTTGATATTTATTTAATGTTGAATTGGTATATCGGGGTTCCTTGTTTTATGGTTCACATTCAATTTCATAAAGGAAAAACCGTTTCCTTTATAAGGTGACGTGAAAAACCATTTAGATGAGATAAGATCAAAACAATCAAAATCTATCGAGCCCCTTTCTAGAAATCCAATTAATGGCGGCTAGGGCTAGCACCTTACTTTCCTCTCCTTTTGATTCGATCAAAAAGGAAAGCGTTCGTGTGGACTAAACTATGGAGGCGGGGCGTCTTGTCTCACGCTGATTCGAATCAACCCAAAACCATATCGATTTTGTGGAAAAGGAGAAAGCTTTAATGAGGTATAATATTCGATTTACAAATTATCATGTAGATCTAGTAGAAATTGATTGAAATTTTGTTTACTTGATGTGAATTCGACCAATCATTTCCTTCAGCTCTATTAGAGCTATTGTTTGAAATATTCTAGATCTATATTTATGGATCTACCATGTAAGTTATTTTTTATGTTTTGAAATCATATAGATCTACATATATGAACTTGTTGTATCTTCTGCTTAGATGTGATCCATACTTCTAGATCACTTTTCTTTTTCGGTTTTTGTAGATCTAGATTTTATTTTAGTGGATCTAAACTTTTTATATCTAATTAATTTTTAACTTAGTGGTTTTTAGATATCCACCTATTCATATTTGATCTAGTATACCAAATATTTTTTTTTAGGAAAATCCATTCATTTTCTTTTTATAATATTATATATGGATATTTTACCTCATACGCCATACATAAAACATCTTCATTTGCTACTTTATCTCTTCAATAACAGAGAAGCCATTGCTAATAGGTATGCATATATGTAAATAGCAAGCTGCTTATTAGCCAACATATGTATTACTGTGACCATTATTTTTGTTATGTAACATGGTGTATGGCTCCTTGACGATTTGTAATGTTTCATTATTGTAAGAAGTTCATTATAAATATATAAAGAAAGACTTGCAGATTTGGATAAATTTTTTTTATGATTCTGTGCTATAATATATTCAATTTATTACATCCATGTATACGGTCCTATTCTATTTTACGAGATTTGCATATATTTTTATGATATAACAGTACTACAGTTTCATCGTTTTGTCTGTTCGTTAATTTATTAATTCGTTTTGATAATTATTGAACATGTATACTGATATGTGAATTTTGTTTAATTAAGCATCTGCAATTATTATTTTTGTGTAGTTCAGAAAAATGTCGAACACTGAAATCCATTTACAATCTCAATGGTTAGAGAGTACCATTAAAAATGGTAATAATATGTCCCAGCAGGAAAAGCAAAGGCCCTGATATTTTTAAGAGGCCATATCCACGATGATCTAAAATCAGAATATTTAACTGAAGAAAAAATCCTCTCCACTTATGGAACTCCCTGAAGGAGCATTATGACCAACAGAAGACAGTCATACTTCCAAACACAAAGCAAGAGTCGTTGAACCTGAAGTTCACATGCAAATGTCCTGAAGCTCATATGATCTAAAGTCCATGTACAAATTCTTTCAAATAAGGAACCTGAAGTTCATATGCAAAAAAGGAACCCGAAGTTCATATTCAAACGAGAAATATGAAATAAAGCATAAAAGCGTATAATTGCATTTAATATTTGCATATAGCAAATGATCTGTAAAAGGAAAGGATTTGAAAAATCAATGAAAGGAAAATTTTCAACAAAAAGGAAAAAACCTTATATTCCAACTTTATGCTACATGTAATCTCTTGAAGAAACTTATTATTGGAAGAGATCATTACATTTATAATAAATACTATTTTCTTGAAGAAAAATAGTAAAATGACTCTCATATCTGAAAAAAGGGGCACTTTCTAGAAAAATTACTTCAATTTTAAATATATAATAACAATATATAAATTATGATAAAACTTGAAGTTTTATTATAGTCATTTTGGAACATATTATATTTCTAGAAGAAATATTTCATTGTTTCTTAGGAAAACTTTTATAAAGAAAATATGCATCCTGAAGATCATATTGAGTTAAGATCTAAATATTGATCTTAATTCTACACACCGGAAGTGAATGCAAAAACTATTTTTGTCATTACATGGAAAATTTAGAACCTGCAGTTTCTAGAAAGGCAAGAAGCAATTTTGATATAAAAAGAATGATCTAAAAGATCTTTATATGAGTTGTATAATTTGAATAAAAAAAATGTAATTTTTTTTATGTTTGTGAATTTTATGTAAAAAATTACAAGTTTTTCAAATCATTCATATTGAAGAATGAAAAAAAATTGAATATGAGACATGTAGTTTATTTTCGTTTATAGTTGTGAATTTTATGTAAAGTTCTATAAATTTTTGAACCATTCATGTTTGAGAATGTAAAATGTTGATTATATGATTGATAAATATATTATATTACCTTATTGTCATAAATGCATTGAATGTTAGAGAATGCATTGTTATGATAATATATTATATTACCTAATTGTAATAAATGCATTGAATGCATTAGTTATTGTTAGTTAATTGATGTATGTTTGTATTTGGAATAAAAATAAACATATGTATTATTATTCGATGTATTTAGCTAGTAATAACTAATGTTATGGAAGAAAGGATAGAACCACAACCTGAAGTTGTGCAAAAAAATATTTATACTGGAAGTTGTATAACTCAAAGTCTTGGACCTGAAGTCTTTAATTATATATATATATATATATATATGTATATATATAAAAACATTTTTGATAAAGTATACAAGTTTGAAATCTTGTCAATAGCAAAAATGTAAAAGCTTCTAAAATAGAAGTATGTTAAAAGATTGAGAACCAAAAGTTCATCATAAATTTATAAAATTGATATGCATATGTATATGTATATATATGCATAGGAACTCGAAGTTCCTTAATCAATGAATTTGAAATACTTCATAATTTAAAAGCCTGAAGCTTTATTCAAACCGTATGAAATAATAACATTACACTTCTTAGTTAAATCATATGAGACAATAATAAAGCATCCAAAGATTGCATAATTTTCAAAATGAGTTGTATCTTGCTTATATATATTTATATTTACATATCATATTGAAGAATAAATTTTAACAAATCGAAGTTGTTATATATTTTATTTGAACCAGAAGTTCAACACAGTAGAACCAGAAGTTCAATACAGTGGAACCAAAAGTTCAATACAGCGAAATCATAAGTTCAATACAGTGGACCCATAAGTTCAACAAAGTTGAACCAGAAGTTCAATACAGTTTAACAAACTTGAATTTTTTTTATATATTATTTGAACTAGAAGTTCAATATAGATTAACAACTTGAAGTTGTTCATATATTTCATTTGAACCAGAAGTTCAATACAGTTCCAAATCAAATATTTTGGATATTATAATACGGTCTTTAAGATTCGCACTGACATTGCTTGATAAGCAAAAATTAATGATTGGAAACTTATGAACAATTTGTTCTAAAATAGGTAACTCGAATGAGAAAGAATATGCAAATCAATTACATATGTAATACGTGGACGCACGTATATACACATATATGCGAAAATTTTATTAACAACCTGAAGTTGTCAAGAGCTCATATTAAAAATTATGCACATATTATTTAATATTTCAAAAATTCGATTGACATCAATATTGATTGACCTAAAGTCATGTGCAAATTCAAATGATAGAAAATTCCTCCAAGTCATCAGATCAATGAAAGGGAATAAGCAATGAAATATGAATGCATCCTATCAACTAATAAGAGCATTATCCTCTTACAATTGAAATACATCTAATGTATTTGCTAGCTATGATGCTATAATGGATCAAAAATGGAACCAAAGTAGGTTCATTATTTAAAGTGACAATGTTTGTCAACATTGATGGGGAGGATAAAGGAATCATCGATGTTAAATATTTGTTAACATATAGAATTATGCAAAGTATTAAATAACTTGCATAAATTATCAATTATGTCCCTAATAAACTTTCTCCAATATACATTTGAATCCCCGAAGGATCAAAAGGTGTAAATCACAGCTGAAAATGTGGTATAAAAGTCAGTTCAAAATATCTTTGGAGTAAGTCATAAAGATGGAAAATAAAGGAGGTGAGTGTTCCTGAAGAAACACTTAAGGGTGCTTTGAAAGAAACTCAGGACATGATTGTCAAAATAACCCCAGAAGTGGTTTAGGTACCTAAAGTATGATAATTTTTTTTGAGATCCCAATAAATCACGTATAGAACTGACAAAAAATAATAATCGATGATAAACTAATAAATATTAAAGTGCTTACATTTATAAATGGATTAAAATCCCATATTAGAGAGAAACACGATTGGCCATCATGAAATTCTCCTAAATAAGATATATGGACCTGTAGTCCATAAGACATGAACCTATAGTTCATAAGATAAAATAGAAATATAAATAATGACAAAAGAACATGGAAGTTATTGAAACACCATAGAGTGTCAAGTGCCATGAGCATTGTATTTTTCAGAGATAATTGAATTGATTAAAGTGGTGAAAGTGTTTAAAACACTTACAATACCCTAAAGGTATAAATAAGGTATAAACGATGAAAGTATACAAATTCTAGAAGAATTTGAATAACTTTGGTAGTGATAAAGAGAAAGAAATGTAGATTACAACATTCTTTTAAGTATTATTGTGATGAAAATATTGAAATAATTCATGATGAGTAGATCACTTCTTGCTTTCAAGAATTGTTGTAGTGAAACTCTTAATATCCATTGAAGTGGTAGTTGTGACATGCAAAAATTATTATAATATATAAGTTCCTGAAGAACATAAAGAATACAAAGAACATGTCCGATAGATTACAACATTCTTCTAAGTATTGTTGTAATGAAAATCTTGATATACTTCAAATGAGTCAATTACTTCCTGCTTAGTGTTGTTGTAATGAAAGTTGTCTCACTCATCAAATGTATATTGCAATATTCAAGCCCGATTGAAACAGAAATTATAAGCACCTGAAGTGTATTCATAAATGAATATTAGTATCATACAAATCACAAAAGGGAGGTGTTTTAAATAAGAAAGCATGCCTAAAGCATGGAAATGCACATGAAGTTTTAAAAGATAAACTTCATTAAGAAGTATTTGTAAGCAATTTGAGTTATTGAAAAAAGAATACGAATTCAGAGAAAATTATTAAATCAGGGGGAGCATCCATAAGTATGATATAATGCACTCTTTTTCCTTAACTAAGTTTTCCCCACTGAGTTTTCTTAGTAAGGTTTTAATGAGGCATGGGTCATGATCCAGAAGTATCAACCCAAAAGTAACATACAAAAATAAGTTATAATGTACTCTTTTTCCTTATTTAAGATTTTTCCCATTGGGTTTTTCTCAATAAGGTTTTAACGAGGCATAACATTGATCCAGAAGTACCATACTACTTTAGACGTAGTAAATATAACATTGTATGTTGTACTCTTTTTTCTTCACTAAGATTTTTCCCATCGGGTTTTTCTTAGTAAGGTTTTGACGAGGCAACGTTTTGATCCAGAAGTATCAAACATATTTTGATGCAGTAAACTATTATTTATGAAGAAGACAAGGCAGTTTGGATGGCTTAGATTCAAGTGAATTATATCAAGCATGATAGGATGGAGCACATTTCTTCTAAATTTCTCTTCACACATGCATGAAAGGATAACAAGAAAAGGAGAAACAAATTCAGTTTCAAGAAAAGAGGGTAGATCCGTTCTCAAAGGCAATTTCCAAATCAACATTGCAGAAGATGATATACAAAATTGGCATGCGTCGAATTGAATAATGAGTTATAAATAAGGGAGAGCATATAAAATTATGCTATAATGTACTCTTTTCCTTCACTAATAAATTCCCCATTGGGTTTTTGTTAGTAAGGTTTTTAATGAGGCATTATCTTGATCCTGAAGTATCAACCCTTACGGTAACATTGTAAAACATGTTACCTAAAGAGGAAATAAATTTGCACTCTTTTCCTTGTTTATGATTTTCCCATAGGTTTTTTCATAAAAAGGTTTTTAATGAGGCATTGTTTTGATCCTGAAGCATCAAATTCTTTTGAGGAATATCATTTTAATATGATATTCATAATGTCAGACGTTGTACTCTTTTTCTCGTTCAAGGCTTTTCCCATTGGATTTTCCTGATAGAGTTTTAAAGGCAACAGACAATAGTTGTACCGACTGAATGGATATATGCAAGCAAGATAATAATAAAGGGGAGCAATCATCATATATGTTTTAAAAGGGACAACTTCAAGTTAGTAGAGCATTCAAGTTTTTTGAAGACGCATATTCAAGGGTTTTTTTTTTAATATATATATATATATATATATATATATGAATGTTGTGAATATGCTTTTATTAGTTCTATGTTTAGTCCCACATCATGGGAATAAGCTAAAGATCAACTCCAAAAGCCTATATATAAAGGAGCCAATGTAATAGAAAGAATATACATCTGAATGAATAGAAATGTCCTCTCTCCCTTATTTCTTCTGTTTTTTGTTCATTTTATAACACTTATTGTGTAAACTTACAAAGATGATAAGTAGATTAATGTCATAACTATAAGGGTTATGTTAAATAATAAGAAACTTGTGAAGTATGTAATGAATGAGTAATGTAGCCTATTATAATAAATTATATCAGATGGGAATGTAATATAATAGGTAGACTTGTCATAGGTACAAGTAGAATAATAACACAGGTTATAATTAAAAGATGAAATGAGGAGTGAGAGGCTTATTATAAATAAACTTACACAACGTGGAATAAGTTTAATAAGAGAACTCACAATTATAGTTGTGACAATATTATAACACGAGGTTATAATTAAATGGGGGAGAGTAGAGAAGGCTTATTATTAATTGATTTATAATTAAGGAATTAATTTTAATGAATATAATAATAAGTAGTGGTCTGTTCTGGCAATAAGAGCCAATTAAGGAAAATAAACGACCAATTAAAGCTAATAAACAAATAACGTGAATATAAAATAAACAATTTAATGTTTAAGTTGATTAACAATGCAGAAAATAAAACAAGTGTGTAGTTCAAAATTAGACATAAGGTCTAATGACTTAATAATGAGATGCTCATGGAGTAGTTTGTACATGTTTGGGATGAAGAGCTCAACGGTGCAAATCATCTAGTGTGTATGGAGATACGAGAGGAGCGCATTCAGCTTATTATTCGATGAGACTGGAAGGAAGTGCGAGACTTCTATGGAACGTGAGGATACTCCTTGATGACCCTTTGTGGCAGGCCTAATGAAGCTGTACCCACAAAGGCATAGTCTGTACGGTTACATCCAGTGAGTATGCCTTGGCTGCATCTTTGATGGTGGGCGGCCTAAATACAAATGAGGATGATCTTAAAATGAATCAGCGGCTGCCTCAAGAGGGGGAGGTTTCGTGGTCGGGACCCAACAAAGAATAGTACGTCGTTGGATATCTGTCATCGTCGGTCGGTGTGTGTGTGGGAAAGACTAGAGCTAAGCGAAGAGGCCAGTGACCTCTTACTATCAGGCTATTAGATGAGGGACCACATGATTTTTTAGATTGGATGGTAGGGCGGTCATTTAGCTTTTTGAATAGTCTTTCATTAGTAGGGGTAGGAAGGATGAGGCCTTGGAGAGCCAATGAAAGAGACAGGCCTATCTTTGGATATTTGTATTGTAGGCCTAACGAGACTATCCTTCACAGATATGTGTAAAGCCATCAACGTAGCTTAGTACATTTTCCTGGCGTTGAGATGTAGATCCAGTATGTTTTCATAGTACGACGATGGGGACCACTCCAGGAGGGTACTGTGGGAAGTACCTCGATATATATTGGATATATAGCTACATATATATTATTTATTAGGTTAATCTACTAGGAAGTAGATGGGTAAGATTTATACGAAAAAATCGAAAGTGTATTATGAGATAAACCTAGATAACTTAGTAAATATGAACCAATGATAGAATGGTTATATAGTGTTAATTATAGAAAGTATAATTTATACATTCACTAGAACTTTTTTTCTGATCCCCTCCTCATAAAAATCCCGTAGGTTAGACAGGTGATTAAGATTCTGTAGCTTAGAAATACTTGTTAGATAGTGTCATTATATTGGTAAGTGTTTACCTACTATTATTTTTTTATTCCCTTCTGCGGTGAGATTCCTTTTATGAGCTCTGGTATATTTATCTTTGACTTTCTACAAGATAGCAAACAAACCAACTCCAGCTTCGATAAAGTTGGATTTCTGGGGAAAAATGGTCTGTCGAAATTCGGGTCGTTGCAGTTACAGATTAAACAGGCTATAGTTGCTGCAACATTCAAGCGATCGTTGTTGTTAGATATTTTAGAATAGGTTTCGAATGAGTTAGACTAATTTGATCGTCCTTTGTTTAAAAAGTTTGAACTAATAAACTAAATGTAGTTAAAACGAGCTCGTTGCGGAGTGGTAGTTCATATTTATTCGAAATAAGGTTCAAATTTGTGTATACGATCCATAAAATGCCAGACTGCTTTCAGACAAAATTTTGCGGTACTTATTGGAATATATTTTTCACATGGAATTCACAAATCTTGATTTGGTCATGTACATTTCAAGATATGTCCAAGTCAAAATTCCCAAAAAATCGCGGTTAGGTGATTTGGTATTCGTACCTAAATGCTTGACTAAACAGAATATAATAAACCATGGTTTTATATTTTCCACAACAAACAACGCTACAGATTAAACACGCTAGGGATTAAACATGACGTGATATAATGCAAAAACAAACAACATAAACTGTTAAGCAATATCAAATGCTAAACACAATAAACGTACAAAATGAAATATTCTCCAACGACAATGCTTATTCGGAGTCATATCGCGTAAGTCAACTATAACGAAGTTCATAAGCTTCATGTACATTAAATTCCTTTCTGTATTAGAATAAGTAACGTGAATCATATGTACTACGATTTGCTTGAAATACATCTTTTTCTTCAATGACCTTGATAATGTCGTAGTAACAATTACAAGCTTCCGCCAAATCCCAATTTGATTTATGGATTTCTGAACACAAGCGCCTCGCGGGGCAGTCAGCATTATTGTTGTAAGTTTCCATCTCCATGTTCAATAGCATTTCTTTGCTTAGACCCACACAATTATGCAGCATAATATCATGCATGCGATCAACTTCGAGATAAGCTTTCACAAGAAAAAAACCAACCCACGAATAAAAAACCACACACCCAACACCGACATAAAAGCCAGAAAAACCACCCCACGTGACGCAAAGGAAAAAACACTCGCAATCACAGCCACAACTGGTAACACCCTACATTTTTAATAACAAAGTTATCAAAATAATTATGGGAGTAACGCGCGTTTGAAATTTGAATACAAACGCATGTTATAAAATTGACAATAAATTAAAAAGTTGCCACTATGGAAACTAAACATGCAATGGCATATATATAGAATTAAATAACAAAAGATTATTAATATTAACATATTAACAAACTTAACCATTTAATAAAATAGGAAAACAAATGTGTGTGATAGTCAAGGAAGGGAAAGTAATTAATATTTAAATTACAACATTTCCTTTATATTGATAATGCATGTCACAAATGACATTAAAAGAGAAATAATGTAAATAACATCAAAAATTGGAAATATATAACTAATGCATGAATGTGAACACATATATAGACATATTTAATATAAATATGTTTAGACATAAATTAAAAAAGTAACACACAAAATAAACGTGTGTCATAAATGGTACGAAACCAAGTAATAAAAGGAAGTTTAAATGACGTTAATTAAGCAACGTTTTAATTTTAAATGGGCATGTGCATATTGATAGTGCGCATTTGAAATAGGAATTAAATGCATGTTAAAATGGTATGAAATCATAGAAATGAACGTTAAAAATAATGTTCACTGAATTAAAAGGATTAAACATGCGATAGTTTAAAAATGAAAGGAAAATTTATGCGTTTATTAATTACTCATTTGAATTTGAATGTATGTCAAAACTGGAAATGGTATAAAAAATATGGAAGAAAACAAAATGGATCCAGAAATAAATATGCAATCACTTAAAACAAGCAAGAAATATAACGTTAAGAGTAATTTTTAATCAAGAGAAAATCATGCATCAGGATTGGCCCGATACACGTTTCTATAAACGTGTATGGGTCGACCCATAATTCGAGTAGGTCAACTCATGGATTGACCCATCTTTAGGTTGTGTCTAACCACGAGTCGACCTAGAAATAGTAAAGGTCGACCCATAATGGGCCAAGAATTGCGTGATATTTTTATTTATACGGGTCAAATTTAATTCTTTTGAATCAGATGGACGTGATCCTTCTGGGCAGCTATAAATAAACCTGTAGGGCCTAGCTTCCAACTCATATTTTCTAAGAGGGCACCAGAGCTCTGCCATTTCTTTTCGACTCCCAATTCTTTAGAAATAAATTATATTCTTGGTTTAGGATTTCTAATTCAAGAATCAAAAGAAAATATAGTAGATTCGAGGTGTAGATACCCAGATCCCCTGTCCAGATAGATCGGTAAATCCGAATTGAAATGAAAATAAAAACCAAACGCAGATCCAAATCTAATCCGTAGATTCCAGGTGAATGGATTTAAATTATGTTTTCTTATAATAGTATATGATATTGTTTGATTCCTGTAAAATTTATAATAAGATATCTTCTTTCTCTTTTCCCCCTTTTCGAGTTAGAATATATAGTTGTATATTGAATTTTAGGTATGCGCAAAATATACATAAATCTGAAATGTTGGCTTATATATTTATAAGACTGAATTGCATGCCCAAGTTGGTGCGACTGATTATAATCTCTTTTCTTTGCACATTGGAAAATGTAATTCAATTAGATTTATGAATAATAAGGTGAATTTGGTAATTTGTTGTTAAATGAACTTGTATACCAAAACGATAATAAGAAAAGACATGGGATGAAAATAAGAAAAGGAAAATATATGTCTATAAACTAAGAAGTTAGGAACAGTCTGTGTTGATTGGTTATAAAAAGGAAATGTATTTGAATAGTTTGGTAAATAAAGAAAAATAAGCAACATGAAAATAAGAAAATGCAAGGATTAGTGCGAAATAGGGAACCAGACTTGTTACGCGCTAACTTAATAACCCAAAAATAAGAAAAGAAGACGTCTTGCAATCATGGGTTCATATTATAGTAATTACCTAAAACCATAGGAATAGATTTTATATGGTTTTGGTAACCAATCAATTGGGAATAGGCCTAACCTCCAAAAAAATATGTAAAGATAGTGATAACATAACTAAAAGATATTATGAAAAGAAAAAGGAATATGAAAGGCTTATTGTCAGCGTATAACATAATATAACAAGCACTGTTCAGTGGCAATAAAATGAAAAAAAGATAATAACATAAAGATTGTAATTTGGAAAAGTGGAAAGAAACAAATAAAGCTTATTACAAATAAATTGGAAATTAAGTATATTAAGCATAAATATATTATGTGTTGGCCTTATAATTAGACGATATTTTGTGTTAACTAGTGAAATTGGTTTATGAATAAATAATATTTTATTAAATAGATTAATGAATATGTAAATCAACGAAAAAAAAGTAAGTGAAACGAATAATGGGTGAATTAGACATAGAGCCTAATTAATAAAACGATATGCGTTTGGACCAATCTGTGGGGATGAAGAGCCCAATGAGGAAAATTATTGAGGGTGTCAAGAGACATGGTGGCAGCATGTCCAACTTATTTGATAGGACTAGGAGAAAGTAGGGGACTTCTACTGGACGGGACATGAGGATACTCCATGATGGTCCCTTGTTATAGGCCACGAGGCTGTACCCACAGAGGCATGGTCTGTAGGTTCCATCTGTTGAGTATACCTTGGATGCATCTGTCGTTATGGGCAGCCTAAATACTAAATGGGGGTATTTTAGGATGATTCGGCAGCTGACACGACTCGTAGGAAGGGTGGCTTCGTGATCAAGACCCAACAAAGGATAGTAGGCCGTCGGATACCTGTCATCGTTAGTCGGAGCGAGTATGAGAAAGACTGAAGCTAAACCAAGTCGCTAATCATCTTTTACTATCAGGTCACTGAATGAAGGACCAAGTGGATGTTTAGATTATTTGTTAGGGACAGTCACTTAGCTCTTTGAATGGTTTTTCATTAGTTGGGGGGTCGGGTGGGGCCGTAGCCACCATAAAGAGACAAACCAAATTTTGGTATCTGTATTGTGGGCTTAACAAAGCCATTATTTTGGGCTTAACGAGGCCATTCTTGACAGATATAGAAAGTCCCTTGCCAAGTTATGTGGAATAACTCAGGTTCAGGGCACCTTTATGGCACAGCGGCAGTAGCTTATTCGCTTTCATAGCGCAACCTAGTTCATTATCGTGGTGTAGCGATGGAGACATGGTATGCTTTCGCAGCATGGCCTTATAGGTTTTCATAACATAGCGATGAGGACCACTCGAGGAGGGTACTATGGGGGGTACCTTGATATATTAGGCGTATAACTATATATATGTGATTTATTAGGTGTATCTACATGCGAGTAGATGGGTATGATTTATGTGTGAACTCAGAAGTGTAATGTGTAATAAACCCAAAATAACTTAATAAAAGTAAACTAGTGATAAAACAGTATATGTGGTGTTATTTATAGAAAGTATAATTGTCCATTCACAATTATTTTTTGATCCCTCCTCATAATAAACCTGCACGTTAGATAAGTGGCAGAGGCTATACAACTTAGAGACACTTGTTAGACAGTGTCGTTACTAGGGTAAGTATTTACTTACTATTATATTTTATTCATTCCACTATGAAATATTTTATTGTAAGCTCTGATATATTTTATCTTTGTCTTTCTACAGGATACCAGACAAACCAACTCGGGTTTCGGTGCACTTGGATTTTAGCATTTTACGAAAAAGTCGGACACGTTGAAATTTGGTTTGTTGCATCTGTATCAGAGCTTAGGTTAAGAATTCCTATATAGATAGTGAGTGAACGTATTTGTATTTTTAAAATATAAATATTATATATATACCTATATCCATAGATGGATCTACTAATTAAGTGAAACAACACCTGGAGAAAGTTCGGATGTTTGTTTTATACATGTTGGAAATTTGAGAACAGTAGGCCCATGACTGGCTAGAGTGAAAAGTGTATAATATGTTTGGAAAAAAATTAGAGAGAAAAGATTCCTGTGTTAGTATCCGAAATTTTGGCATTTCGGATTAGTGGATTAGAAAGTAAGACCTTGTGAGTTGAGAAAGAATAGGGAGAAAAATAGATTAAGAATTTTTATATACAATTGGCACAAAAGTGGCTACAGTCTCATTATTTAGTTTAGACATAGTTTTGGAGGAATTTGCGTAAAAGAGAGATTTTGGACGAAGAAGTATAATCTTGCGCAAAGGATTCAGGAACGGAAGTTAAGAAACCACTTTGTTCTTAGTCCCATAATTAAAAAAATTTAAATAATTATATGGAAAAATGTTTATAGAAGAGTTTTCAAGTTACAAATTGAAAAGTTTACGGTTCTCATAAACTTACCGGTTTATAATATTGAGATTTGTGCTAAAATGATTTTTGATAAAATTATGCAAGTTTGTTTTCAAAAAGAATAAAGTGTGTAAGCAAGTTGAAGGGTTAAGTAATATAAGTGACCAAGGAGAAGCGCGAGTACAAAGGAATTAAACATATATGATGCATAGGTGATCTTGACTGAAAGAAATTAAAAGTGGTTCATAAAGGACGAATTGTGACACACATTAACTTGTTGGAATCGGAAGAATTATAAGATAAGTTTTTATGAATCAATAAGCTTGTAAGTAAAAATATTATGTTAAAGTGACAAGGAAATGTGCAGCGAAAGCGATGAACAAAATATAGATGAAGCGCCATATTTTTTGTTGTCTATTTCAAAAAAACGATGAAGTTTCCTTGTTACTTTACATGGAGCACAAAAGTCAACTTTAGAAAAAAATTCATAGAAACTTAATCTTATTTATTCCTCTTGAAAATGAATGTGTATTAAAATAAATGAGAGCCCAACTAAGTTAAAGTGCATAATCCAATCTTCCTTAGTTCTAACTTTTGAGAATATAAAATTTTATTGAATGAAAGACGTTTCAAATGGTTACTGTTAAATAGAAAGAAGTTAAAGGAAATTTGTAACACCCCGTGTCCATTATTGTCACTCACAAAGGGAATGCATCAATGTCCATGAAGCGTTATTGTTGTATAGAACAGATAAATTACAAGAATAAATAAAACAACACAGCGGAAGATAAAACTTATTTCATAGCATCATAACTCAAAACAAGCTTACATAAGTACTTTCTAAAACCATTACAACAGGATCAATAGTCTTTTCCAAAAACTTCAAAGTACATAAAGAAGCAAATACTTAAATAACATAAATGCATAAATCTCCACTGAGCAGAAGCAAAGCCATAAAGATGAGAGAGTCCAAAGCGATACATCTACTCTTTTTCAAGCAACTGAAAGAAATCGGCACTAAGTTGTAGTATTCCCTCCTTGCGAACTTGAGGGGGGGGGAAGGAAAGAAAAGAGGTGGAAACAAACGGGTCAGACATAAAGTCTGGCGAGTCCAGTAATTTTTACAAATAATAGGTAAGGTAAATGATCATGACATAAATAGGCATCATGATATGGTTGTAACATAGATAAGGTAGATAAAAAGGATGGACAAGATGATTTCGTTCCTAAGTACTAAGACAATCCTACACTTGGTTAAGCGAACAACCCTCCAAGTACTAACCCCGAAGACCGAAGTCAACATCAGACTAGCACCCAAAGGACTATCCAACTCAACCAACATGTATTTCGTTACACCGCACTTTTGCTAAGTTACACCACATTACTTAATTACATCGCACATCTACTAGTCTCTTTTACTCAAGGTTGATCCCTTCCCACTAACTGTACCCACATGACAAACTTGGTAGTTACTTGTACCTAGCTGCTATCGTAGGTGTCGGCTTGCTCCTACCACCGCTAAGGTAACCTTACTCTACCCATTCGATCGGCTCCCTAAACCCCGTAGGCACCCGTGCTGGCCCCACAGTGGGGTGTATCACTCCCCAAAGTGGCAACCCTGATACCAACATGAAATGCACGGCCATACCTACACGATGCAACAACGTCTTACCTAACATCCCGGACCCATACATGCACATGAACCCGTTGGACTTGTGTTGCCACCGCTATTCATGTTTTGACCTCTTATATTCAAGCCCAGTAAGCGTGTCCCAACCCCGGCCTAGTACCGGGCCCAATTAGATACTCAAACGTGTTACTGGTTGAAACGGGTCCCCATCCGACACAAGCCTCCCACCTATGCTTGGCCCCCACTAGGTTTTTCTCCCACTTAACCATTTTAATTTAAATGTCCATGTCTTACTCATGCTACGGTTAAGTCCATACTTATATGTCATAATTTACATGCCTTATCTTATTCCGGTTAAGCCCATATTTACATATCATAATTTACATGTCACCCCACTTAACCCTCTAACCATACCCATGTCTTATTATGGTTAGTATTCCTTAATTCATTCCTTATGACGAACGGTGCATGACCTCCCACAGTAGACCGAACACTTTGTGGCCGCTGGATTTGCCGGGCGGTTTCGGGCAGTCTTACGCCACAAACCGGGTCTAACCTCGTGTCACCCATCGTTACGCCTACAATTTATGCCTTTGACCTCTCACATTAGACGTCTAATTGTGGCAGCTGGATTTGTTGGGCGGTTCCGGGCAGTCTTACACCACAATTGCGCCTAACCTCGTGTCAAAGATTTATTAATAATCGTATTTCACCCAAACCCCAAATTTCATGTCATGTGTTTCCAATTCAACATATAATCATGTTTACACTTTTTGCCTATTTCAACCTGTCATTAATTATACTAATTACATATTAATTAGCCTTAATTACAAATTTCCAATTATAGGCAATTTCATCAGTTCCATGCAATTCATACCCAAATATGCCAATTTCACATATTATCCAATTATCCTATAATATCCAATAATATCCAATTTCCCAAATTTCTCATATTCCCAATATTCCCCATCGTTCCCATGTATTCGCATTCGCGCGTATTTTTAATATAGGCTCGAAGGTAGCCTAGATCCACAAATAAAAGGAATAGGGGTAAGAAGAGAGAATCAATTCATAGAAAATTGGAATAAAACATCATCATGAAATAAAGAGGCATATAGACTGGCATAGAGGCATAATAAAAGATTCAACATGAATAAACTGATAAAAGGTATGAACTTTACATAGAAACATAGGCATATGATGACATGGATCAAAAAGGTGAAGACTTGGTGAGATTTTCATTACATACATACATATGAATCCTCTTTACAACTTCATCATGTTATTTTTAATCCCATTATATTGTGAAAATCACCGTACTCACCTTTCGTGGTTAAAGAATAGAATTATGCACTGAAATTGGCGTAGAAACGTTGCGGTGTTGTTGATTGATATTCTTTAGTTGTTGTTGAAGCTCTAAACTTTGATTTGAATTGTGTATGAACACTTAAGATTTGATTAGAGGAGGCGGCTAAGGTTTAGGAGAGAGTTTGACAGAATAATGGTGTCTTAGAAATTATTTATGAATTAGGGTTAGGTCTTAGGGTGTATATATAGGTGTAGGAAGTTATTTAGGCCTTAGGATTAACCCTAGAACTGATCTGGACCATCAAAAATCGTCCCAGGCCCAAAAATCGCACCGTGCAGCAAAACTGGCCGAACCAGGTTCGTCCTCCCAAAGGGGGAGGTTGACCTGGGGGTACCCAGGTCGACACCATGGTCGACCTCCCCCTTGGGAGGTCGACCTCCCTGATCGGCCTGCTCACATATTATTATTATTACTACTATTATTATTATTTTCTTGTTATCTTCCGAGGGTCATATCTCCTTCGTCCGGACTCCTTTTTTCGAAAACTTGGACTCTATTCCAAGAAGAATTCTGAGACGAACGCAATGGTGCAACCCGTTTCCCTTCATTTCTCTTTTAAAAATTAAGTGTTCTTAAATTTAGTTAATTCAATCATTCAAAATTCGGGGTGTTACATTCTCCCCTACTTAAAGGATTTCGTCCTCGAAATCTCTAAGTTAAGAAGAACATATACTACCATCCAATCATCCATCTACTCAACCATCAACCACAAGCAACCATTGTCCTTAAAAATATCTAATGCTTTTCATGTACATATGCACAGTGTGTGTATATGTAAAATCAGGCGGTCCACTGATTCAGTCGACCTCCTTAATGCAAATAATGATAGTGCCATGTATTCATCATGTTTGCAAAGAACCCTATACATATCATTCTACATGTGTGCACAACCATTCATTTAAATGCAACATCCATATGATACACACATCCAATGTACATTCACTTTACTAAATACATCCATTTATATGCAATATGAAAGTGATTGAGCCAATCTAGTGCCTAAAGTGTGTGTATATGCATCCACGAGCAATCACTAGCAAACACTTGCATCCACACGCATCCACCATATGTAACATGTCTCAAACACATGTTTCAACCATAGGACTACCCTATCTAAAGGTCAAAGATACTAGCGAGAGGACATACTAAAGATAGAACAAGTACAAGCTAAGCGATAAAGGAGAAATTAAAAGACATACCCTCGAAAAGAAAAGGGTACAATGAACGCATCTTCTCTTCCGTCTCCCAAGTAGCATTGCTCTCATCATCTCCCCATTGCACTTTGACTAGATCGACCTCTTGATTCCTCAACTTCTTAATCTCTGACACAAGAATGCATGTAGGAGCTCGTCGAATCGTCGCATCACGCTCTATCTCCACCTCTCTAAGCAAGCTCGGCTCTACCACTTCCGCGGTCTCATGCAAGCACTTCCTCAAATGTGATACATGGTATATGTCGTGTACACCACTAAGTCTCTCGTGAAACTCCACTCTATACGCCATCTGTCCAGTCCTCTCCTTAATAGGAAATGGCCCTATGAACCTTGGTGCTAACTTCCCAACGGACCCAAAGCGAACAACATTCCGTAATGGAGACACCTTGATAAAGACCATGTCCCCAATATCAAATTCAAGATCTGTCCTCCTCTTGTCCGCATACGGTTTCTGCCTATCTTGCGCCGTCTTCATCCTCCTTCGAATCAAATCGATCTTTTCCGAAGTCTCTCTAATCATATCGGGCCCAAGTAAGATCTTATCCGTAGATTCCCACCAACATGTAGGTGAACGACAAGGCCTTCCATAAAGAGCCTCGAAAGGTGTCATGCCAATGCTAGACTGAAAACTATTATTATATGCGAACTCCACCAAAGGAAGATGCTCCTCCCATGTACCTCCGAAGTCTAAAACACATAGTATCAAAAGGTCCTCTAGAATACGATTCACCCTCTCGGTCTGGCCGTCCGTCTGAGGATGATATGCGGTGCTCAAACATAACTGAGTCCATACCGCCTCTTGTAAGCTCTTCCAAAACTCGCTAGTAAAGATAGGATCGCGATCGCTTACTATGCTAGAAGGAACACCGTGCAAACGAGCTATATCTCGAATGTATACGGAGGCTAACCATGGAGCAGTCCTCTTACTCTTCACTGGAATGAAATGGGAGGTCTTAGTAAGTCTGTCTACATGACCCAAATCCCTGTATTACCCTTCCTCGTTTTCAGTAACCCATCAACAATGTCCATCGAGACACTCTCCCATTTCATTGTGGGACCTCCAATGGGTGAAGCAACCAACCGGGCTTCTTTTGCTTTGCTTTTACTTGTTGGCACACCAAGCATCTAGCGACAAACTCGGCCACATCCTTCTTTATACCGGCCCAAAAGTAAACTCGTCTCATGTCCATGTACATCTTGTCCCCGCCGGGATGAATGGTCATCTTCGAACGATGTGCATCATCAAGAATGGTCTTCCTCAAGTTCTCGTCTCGTGGTACACAAAGTCTATTGTCCCTACGTAACCAACCCTTATCATCTAGGGTATACCTACTGAGATGTCTCGATGACTCCCCCCTTATGAGCTTCTCTACCAACTCAACCAACTGTGGGTCATCTCGCCGTGCCTCACTAATTTGTCCCAAAAGCGTAGGTATGACCTCTAAGGATGCTAGCAAGACGGGTACAAAGTCAATGGAAGGTCTAAAGTCAAACGTAGAGATGAACTCTAAGCTTTGTCGCTCAACAAACAACAGACTCAAGGACAACCTTTTCCTACTTAAGGCGTCTGCCACCACGTTACCCTTGTCAGGGGTATATGCTATCTCGAAATCGTAGGATGTTAAGAATACCATCCACCTTTGCTGCCTAAGTTCAAGTCCTTCTGA
Organism: Allium sativum; assembly: GCA_030737875.1. NCBI lineage: Eukaryota > Viridiplantae > Streptophyta > Magnoliopsida > Asparagales > Amaryllidaceae > Allium > Allium sativum. Next base: position 1,012,465,221 of record CM060912.1, on the reverse strand, counting down.
GAGAACAAGTCTTTTGGTGATTTGTGGTCTGTGAACAATTCGAATTTCTTGCCAAGAAGATAATGGCGCCAAGACTTAAGCGCGAAAACAATAGCGGCCAACTCTAGGTCATGTGTAGGGTAATTTCTCTCATGCACTCTCAACTGCCTTCCACCATAGGCTATTACCCTCCCCTCTTGCATTAAGACTGCGTCTAGTCCTGTCCCACAAGCATCGGTATAAACGGTAAATGGCTTACTCCCATCTGGCAACACTAAGACAGGGGCTGTGGTCAAAGCTCTCTTTAAACATTGGAACGCATCATCACAATCTACGTCCCACGTGAAAACTAGGTTCTTCTTCGTCAAGCGTGTCAATGGGGATGATATCTTTGCGAAGTCCTTGATAAACTTCGTATAGTAGCCTGCGAACCCCAAGAAACTCCTCACCTCGGTAGCATTTTTAGGGACCTTCCAATCTTGGATGGACACCACCTTCGCGGGATCCACAACTATCTCTTCTTTGGAAACCACGTGCCCTAAGAATCGCACTTCCTTCCTCCAAAAGTGACATTTAGAAAATTTAGCTTTAAGGTTATGCGCTCGAAGCGTCTCCAACACTTCCTAAGATGTAGGGCATGCTCTTCCTCGCTCTTAGAAAATATCAAGATGTCATCCACAAAGACCACCACGAATTTATTAAGGTACTCCCTAAACACCCTACTCATCAAGTCAACAAAGTATGCGGGGGTGTTTGTCAACCCGATGGGCACTACAAGATACTCATAGAAACCGTCCGGAGTCCTAAAGGCAGTCTTGTCTATGCTATCCTCAGCCACTCTCAACTGATGGAAACCAGTGGCTAAGTCCAACTGCGAAAACACCGAGGTGCCAACTAACTAATCGAAGAGATCGTCAATCCTTGGCAGTGGGTGCCTATTCTTCTTAGTAAGCTTATTAAGTTCTCTATAGTCCACACAAAGTCTAAGAGACCCATCCGCCTTCGTGGCAAATACTACTGGAGCACCCCACTCTGATATACTACGTCTTATGAATCCCTTCTCAAGCAACTCCCCTACTTGCTTATTGAGCTCCCTCCTCTCACGAGGAGCCATGTGGTGTACTGGCAGAGATACTGGTTTTGCATTGTCTACCAGATAAATACGAAAGTCTATTTCACGTTTTGGGGGTAGACCCCTAACCTTATCGAAGACATCAACATATTCACGGACTATATGAACAGAATGTAAATCATCATTGGATGTGTCAAGTGACTCAAGATAAATAAGCATCACTGATCCTCTAGGGTCGCAAGAAATATCAAGGGTCTTTCCACTACGAGTCAACAATTTTACTACCCTTTGTTCACAATCTAGGATGGTACCATATCTGGCTAGCCAATCCATCCCTAGAATCAACCCATAGCCCATGAAACCAAGCACAAAAGCATTACATTCAAAACCAACGCCTAAGATAGACAATCTCAAATCCCTACAAACCAGGGATAAATGAGCCGACCACCAATAGGATTTGAGACTACAATGGGATACACAACGAGACTAGTATTTAAGTGCAGTGTTTCAACTAATGATGTAGAGATAAACGAATGTGATGCGCCAGAATCGAATAAAGTACGGGCAGGATGATCAAACAAGAAAATCAAACTTTCAACAGAAATTTTTCTACCTTCTTCCTTTCTCGGAGCCATGAGAGCATGAATCTGCCCTCCCGAGGTAAAACATGCTCTCTGTCCTTGCTTCTTAGGACAGTCCTTCACAACATGACCCGCATCACCACAATGATAATAAGCGAATTTCTTCTTCTTCCTACAGTCTTTCTTCAAATGGTCGGGTATCCCACAGTTGTGACACTTCCTCTTTTCTTTACCACCTTTCTTTTGTTGTTGGGCTTTCTTTGGATCCTCCTTCTTATCTTGTGGCCTAAAAGTACTTACACCCTTCTCTTCTTCATGCATGTATGCCATATCAACAAGCTTTTCATACGTAGCCCCCATTGGAATATGGGACATAGCCAAAGTGTGAAGCGGTTCACTTAGGCCCTTTGCAAACCTCAAGGCCTTCTTGTGAGGCGTATTCACCAACTCTTGCCCAAATCTCGCCAACTTATTAAATTCGGTTACATACTCCTTCACGGTCAAGTTTTTCTGCTTCAATGTCAAGAACCTCTCCATGTACATACACTCCTCAGCTTGAGAAAGGAATTTCAACTCAAACCTTCCCCTAAAATCTGCCCACGTCTCTACAGCATGCTCTCCATTAGTAACCTCCTACCAAAACGAAGCTTTGTCCTTCATCAACCAAGCAACCAATTGGACATTCCTACAATCGTCCAATTCGAAAATGCCAAACAGATCCTCCACTTTTTTCAAACAATTTCTAGCTTCAACGAACGTTTCAGACCCACCTAAAGGTTTTCCACCCATCGAACGAAAGTCTTTACATATCTTGGAGAAAGCATCTCCACGCGGAGGAATGACTGGAGCTGGGGGAGGAGGAGGAGGAACGTCGGCCGGACCCGTGGCAGCGGCCCTAACCTCGAAATATTGACGAAACCAACCGGGTACATGAACACCCTCTGGTATCTCAGATGCTTCAGACATGCTGAAAAGAAAAAGAAAGAGTTTCAAAACAAGGGAAGCGAAAGAGAGATGTATAGCTTGCATGGATTATGCTTTTTAAAGTAAACTGTTCTTGAAATAGCTTCTTTAAAACAAGTTTTTGAAAATACTTTCTAGGAAAATAATACTTTTGAAAACACTTTTCAAAACTTTTTATCTGTTCTTGTAACCATAGCTCTGATACCACGTGTAACACCCCATGTCCATTAATGTCACTCACAAAGGGAACGCATCAATGTCCATGAAGCGTTATTGTTGTATAGAACAGATAAATTACAAGAATAAATAAATAAAACACAGCGAAAGATAAAACTTATTTCATAGCATTATAACTCAAAACAAGCTTACATAAGTAGTTTCCAAAACCATTACAACAGGATCAATAGTCTTTTCCAAAAACTTCAAAGTACATAAAGAAGCAAATACTTAAATAACATAAATGCATATTCCCCACTGAGCATAAGCAAAGCCATAAAGATGAGAGAGTCCAAAGCGATACATCTACTCTTTTTCAAGCAACTGAAAGAAATCAGCACTAAGTTGTAGTATTCCCTCCTTGCGGACCTGAGGGGTGGGGGGAAGGAAAGAAAAGAGGTGGAAACAAACGGGTCAGACATAAAGTCTGGCGAGTCCAGTAATTTTAACAAATAATAGGTAAGGTAAATGATCAAGACATAAATAGGCATCATGATATTGCTGTAACATAGATAAGGTAGATAAAAAGGATGGACAAGATGATGTCGTTCCTAAGTACTAAGACAATCCTACACCTTGGTTAAGCGAACAACCCTCCAAGTACTAACCCCGAAGACCGAAGTCAACATCAGACTAGCACCCAAAGGACTATCCAACTCAGCCAACATGTATTTCGTTACACTGAATTTTTGCTAAGTTACACCACATTACTTAATTACACCGCACATCTACTAGTCTCTTTTACTCAAGGTTGATCCCTTCCCACTAACTGTACCCACATGACAAACTTGGTAGTTACTTGTACCTAGCTGCTATCGTAGGTGCCGGCTTGCTCCTACCACCGCTAAGGTACCCTTGCTCTACCCATTCGATCGGCTCCCTAAACCCCGTAGACACCCGTGCTGGCCCCACAGTGGGGTGTATCACACCCCAAAGTGGCAACCCTGGTACCAACATGAAATGCACGGCCACACCTACACGATGCAACAACGTCTTACCTACCAGCCCGGACCCATGCACGCACATGAACCCGTTGGACTTGCGTTGCCACCGCTATTCACGTTTTGACCTCTTATATTCAAGCCCAGTAAGAGTGTCCCAACCCCGGCCTAGTATTGGGCCCAATTAGATACTCAAACGGGTTACTGGTTGAAACGGGTCCCCATCCGACACAAGCCTCCCACCTATGCTTGGCCCCCACTAGGTTTTTCTACCACTTAACCATTTTAATTTAAATGTCCATGTCTTACTCATGCTACGGTTAAGTCCATACTTATATGTCATAATTTACATGCCTTATCTTATTCCAGTTAAGCCCATATTTACATGTCATAATTTACATGTCACCCCACTTAACCCTCTAACCATACCCATGTCTTATTATGGTTAGTATTCCTTAATTCATTCCTTATGATGAACGGTGCATGACCTCCTACATTAGACCGAACACTTTGTGGCCGCTGGATTTGTCGGGCGGTTCCGGACAGTCTTACGCCACAAACCGGGTCTAACCTCGTGTCACCCATCGTTACGCCTACAATTCATGCCTTTGACCTCTCACATTAGACGTCCAATTATGGCAACTGGATTTGTCGGGCGGTTCCGGACAGTCTTACACCACAATTGCGCCTAATATCATGTCAAAGGTTTATTAATAATCGTATTTCACCCAAACCCCAAATTTCATGTCATGTGTTTCCAATTGAACATATAATCATGTTTACACTTTTTGCCTATTTCAACTTGTCATAGAAACATAGGCATATGATGACATGGATCAAAAAGGTGAAGACTTGGTGAGATTTTCATTACATACATACATATGAATCCTCTTTACAACTTCATCATGTTACTTTTAATCCCATTATATTGTGAAAATCACCGTACTCACCTTTCGTGGTTAAAGAATAGAATTATGGAGTGAAATTGGTGTAGAAACGTTGCGGTGTTGTTGATTGGTCTTCTTTAATTGTTGTTGAAGCTCTAAACTTTGATTTGAATTGTGTATGAACACTTGAGATTTGATTAGAGGCGCGGCTAGGGTTTAGGAGAGAGTTTGACAGCATAATGGTGCCTTAGAAATTATTTATGAATTAGGGTTAGGTCTTAGGGTGTATATATAGGTGTAGGAAGTTATTTAGGCCTTAGGATTAACCCTAGAACTGATCTGGACCATCAAAAATCGTCCCAGGCCCAAATATCGCACCACGCAGCAAAACTGGCCGAACCATGTTCATCCTCCCAAAGGGGGAGGTCGACCCCCAGGTCGACCTGGGGGTACCCAGGTCGACACCATGTCGACCTCCATGGTCGGCCTGCTCACATATTATTATTATTATTATTATTTTCTTGTTATCTTCCGAGGGTCATATCTCCTTTGTCCGGACTCCGTTTTTCGAAAACTTGAACTCTATTCCAAGTAGAATTCCGAGATGAACGCAATGGTGCAACCCGTTTCCCTTCATTTCTCTTTTAAAAATTAAGTGTTCTTAAATTTAGTTAATTCGATCATTCAAAATTTTGGGTGTTACAAAATTTTAAAGCTTGCATGGCTTATGGGAGGAAGATAAAGAGGGAATGAATTGGAAAAGAGCAGTTTTGACATTTTATAAGTGAAATTATGACATGATTTGTTCTTAATGAAAATCCTTTTTTAGCACTTCTTGAGGAGATAGGTAGGTCTGACATGTTGTCTCGATTTATGATGGAATTAGAACTAGGGATATGCAACATGAGTTTGCAAAGAGTGGTAAATAGAAAGAAGGAGCGCTATGGTTGTCTAGATTCAATGGTATGGACTTTTTGATGTCAAAGGGACATGGTCCTAGGCCTCCCATTCCTTGTGGATGGACACATTTAGCCGTTGTATCTTTTACCTAGTAGTGATTGCAGTAGAGCTTGTTTTATTTTAGTATATATTTACACTTCTATGTAGTGTTCTGTTTTATTATAGAAAAATAGAATAGTTTAGTGGGGTACTTTTATTCTAGGTGTTGGTCATAAATAAACAAAATCATAGGATATTGTAAATAAAACGAAAATGAAAGCAAAAGTTGAACAACTAAAATAAAAACAAACAAAAGCAACGAAGATGACAATATCAATAAACGATAACAATAAAAGAAAATGAATTCTTCCAAAGTAAGTTTGGAAAACTAAAAATGAATTATTATTTTTATGTTAACAGCGCTTGGAATAGAAAATAGGGATTTTGTAAAATTAGTGATTAAGGTTTCTAAATATGAGGAAAAGGTGCATAAAAGTGGGATGGAAAAAAATGGAATTTTCCACTTTCTACCTTTTTATAGCATAAGAAATTGAATTCAAAAAATTAGATTTTTCTGAAATTCACAAATTTAAGTTGGTTGGTAGGGCTTGAATACAAAAATTGGATGTACTATGCTCTTATTCTGTAAGTGTGTGGGGAAGATTGGATGAAAAATTATTTTTGATTTTCAAAATATTTCGTTCATAATGAAATTGTCAGTATATTTAGGATGTGTGCATCAAGTTTTCAAAAGGTTTTCAAGAAATTTGCATTCGTATAGGAGGTACCGCTTAGGCATTTATTGCATTCATGTATTTTTATGATGTGTTACATTTTGCACAAGTACGCGGATGGCCGTAAAAATTGGATGTACACATAATGGTTGCAGAATTTTGTGATAAATTACATGATTTTACCCTTACTAAATTTTGGGGATGAAATTTCCTAAAGAATAGAAGAATGTAACGCCCAGCATTTTTAATAACAAAATTATCAAAATAATTATGGAGTAATGTGCGTTTGAAATTTGGAAACAAATGCATGTTATAAAATTGACAATAAATTAAAAGTTGCCACTATGCAAACTAAACGTGCAATGGTGTATATAAAGAATTAAATAACGGAGGATTATTAATGTTAACATATTAACAAACTTAACCATTTAATAAAATAGGAAAACAAATGTGTGTGATAGAAAGAACGAAATCAAGGAAGAGAAAGTAATTAATATTAAAATGACGGCATTTCCTTTAAACTGACAATGCATGTCACAAAAGACATTAAAAGAGAAATAATGTAAATAACATCAAAAATTGGAAATAGTTAACTAACGCAGGAATGCAAACACACATATAGACATATTTAATATAAATATATTTAGATGTAAATTGCAAAACTAACACGCGTCATAACTGGTATAAAACAATGTAATAGAAGGAAGTTTAAATGACATTAATTAAGTAACCTTTTAATTTTAAATGGGCATGCACATATTGATAGTGCACATTTGAAATTGGAATTAAATGCGTGTTAAAATGGTATAATATCGAATAGAAAAAATGTTAAAAATAATGTTCATAGAATTAAAAGGATTAAACACGCAATAGTTTAAAAATGAAACGAAAATTTATGCGTCTATTAATTATGCAATTTTTTTTGGCAAAGCCGACAGATTTTTAGGTGACTGCAAACACCTTTTATTATAACTACTAATAAAAAATACAATATTGTATAGGTGATTATAGTTAAAAATCAGCTACATCAGTTTTTAAGGTAGACCGTCCACTGCATACAGAATTTATAGTGTTCCGTCCACTTCACCTAACAGGCTTATAGTGCAGAAGCTGGTCTAATTTAACTAGTCTATAAATTTTACATCTCTACGCTATGAGTGAAATACATTTTAGTTACCTACTACACAAGGCTGCTTATTACAAACGTTTACAATGGATTGAAAAAGCAATATAAGGTACACAAGTAGGGTACAATTGTATAGCCGAAAGCAATAAGAGTCACACTGTAAACGCGAGGTGAAAAGTGAAGGCAGCAAGCTGCTCCATGATAAGTGGGCAAGAAAGCCAATCGCATCCATGAAAAGCTAGAGGGGAGTTGCAACAGCTATCACATGCTAGGCGGTCCAAAAGCAAGAGCATTGGAAGGAGATGAAACTTTAACCCACCAAAACAATGGCTCGAGCAAAAACTTCACATTTATTGTCAAAGTGATCGAAGAGCATATAGAAACCAGAACACTAAAGCTATAAACAACGGGCAAACCTAACAGAGTTCCATAATAGCCTACTGTACATATCATGCTCAAGTAATGGGATGCTCAGTCGGGCAGAGCTCCATCAAAACAGAAAGACAGGGATTAGAGCTGTGGCTTTACATGGTTGCCAAACTGCTGATAGTGAATTACCCAACCAAGCTAACGTTACAACAGTGAACACAATAAGAACCATAGGCCAAGCAGAGAAAACTGCATTACATGAGGCGGATCCAAGCACTGAAACCGAATAAAATAACCAAAAAACAAGATCTAGAAAAAGCACTACAACTTAAAACACAGACATCTACCAAGTACTTCCAACAAGACGAAAAACATGTAGAGACATTGAATACCAAATCGGTTGACCCATCACAGAAGTACCATGAGGCAGCAATGAAACGCGATACAAATCAACCAAGATGGAGTTACTGCACTCCATATTACTCCATGTTAGAGTCATAAATCCCAAACTACGCCATTTAACTAGTTGAAGACCCTTTAGATAGGTAGTTACCTGAAGTTGCCCAGCACATTGGAGGAAAGGAGGTGAAGACAATTAAGATAACAGTGTTCTTAAATTTGATTCGGTAGAGGGAAAAAGGGCGGCAACACTTAGATCCAATGCTTAGAGAAGCTTAAATCTGAAAATGATAAAGATGTTATTTGGTGCACACCATGCACGACAAAAGCAAGGAAATAGGAAGAGGAAAAGTATATGAAGATGGGAGCATCAGGTTTGTATAGTTAAAGAGGCATGAAGAAATTGGAAGAGGAAAAAAAAAGAGATGGGAGCATCGGTTTTGTAGAGACAAAGAGGCATGAAGAAATTTTACCCTGTTGCCATTAATAGTGTCTCACCAAGCAACGAAGCTTTTTGGAATTGACTTTCAAGTGTTTTTTTGGGTTTGATGTCACTGCTTAACTGATTATTAATTAGGCATTTGAATTTGATTGTATATCAAAACTGGGGAATGATATAATAAAGGGATATGCTATCGTCAGTCGCCTAGGAGCGACTGAATTATGCACTCGCGGAGCTGATTGGCTCGTGTAGTACAGCAGGTCCCACAAGCAAATTAAAAAATATATTTAACTGCATTAATTTGTAAGTAAACAAGCAATGGGAGAGCGAGTGCATAATTCAGTCGCTCCTAGGCGACTGACGATAGCATATGGAAGCAAACAAAATGGGTACAGAAACAAATATGTAATAACTTAAAACAAGCAAGAAATATAACGTTAAGAGTAATCTTTAATCGAGAGAAAATCATGTATCAGGATTAGCCTGATAAATGTTTTTATAAACATGTATGGGTCGACCCATACTTGAAGTCGATTGACCCATCTCTGAGTTGTATCGACCCACGGGTCGACACAACAACAATAGGGGTCGACCAATAATAGGCCAAGAATGACTTGATATTTCTATTTATACGGTTCAAATTTAATTCTTTTGAATTAGACGGACGTTGTTCTTCTGGGCAACTATAAATAAACCTGTCGGGCCTAATTTTCAACTTATATTTTCTAGAAGGGCGCAAGAGCTCTGTCATTTCTTTTCTCCTCCAAACTCTTTAGGAATAAATTATATTTTAGGTTTAGGAGTTATGATTCAAGAATTAGAGGAAAATATAGTAGATTCAAGGTGTAGATTCCCAGATCCCCTATGTAGGTAGATCTGCAATTCTGAATTGAAAAGAAAGCAAAAAGTAAACGCAGATCCAAGCTAAGTGGATTTAAATTATGTTTTCTAATAATAGTATATGATGTCGTCTGATCCCTGTGAAATTCATAATATCATCTCTTAGAATATATAGTTGTATGTTGAATTTTGGTTTTGCGCAAAATATACATAAAATTGAAATGTTGGCATATATATTTTTAAGACAGAATTGCACGCATAACTTGGTGCGACTGATTATAATCTCTTTTCTTTACGCGTTGGAAGATATAATTCAATTAGAATTGTGAATAAAAAGGGGATTATAGTAATTTGGGGTTAAGTGAACTTGTATACCAAACTGATAATAAAAAGGGGACATGAGTTAGAAAATAAAAGGAAAATAGGAATCCAAATGTGTCTATAAATTGAAATGTTAGAAATAGTTTGTGTTGATTGGTTAGAAAAAGGAAATGTATTTGCATTGTTTGGTAAATAAAGGAAAATAGGAAACATGGTTGCAAACATGAAAATAAGAAAAGGCGGAGATTAGTCCGAAATGGGGAATTAGCTGTATCGCGCACTAATTTAATAACCTAAAAATAAGAAAAAGAGATGTCTCACAATCATGGGTTCCTATTATAGTAATTATCTATAACTATGGAAATAGATTTTTATACAGTTTTGATAACCAGTCAATTGAGAATAGTCTTTAACTCCTAAAAAAAAATTGTGAAGATAGTGATAACATAACTAAAAGAGGTTATGAAAAGAAAATGATATATGAAAGGTTTATTGTAAACTTATAACTGTAATATAACAGGCACAGTTTAATGGCAATAAAATTCAAGAAAGATAATAACATAAAGATTATAATTTGGAAAAGTGGAAAGAAACAAATGAAGCTTGTTACAAATAAATAAGAAATTGGAATTTAAGTTTATTAAGCCTAAGAATATTCCGTGTTGGCCTTGTAATTAGATGATATTCTATGGTAACTAGTGAAACTGGTTTATGAAAAAATAATATTCGATCAAATAGATTAATGAATATTGTAAATTAGTCAAAAAGAAATATAAGTGAAATACAAAATGGATAAATTAGACATAAGATCTAATCAATATAACAATATGCATTTGGACTTATCCGTGGGGATAAAGAGCCCAACGGAGCAAATCATCGAGGGTGTCGGGAGACATCGTGAGAGCACATCCAACTTATTCAATGGGACTGAGAGGAAGTACGAGACTTCTACTGGACGTGAGGAAACTCTATGATGTTCCTATGTGTTAGGCCACGAGGTTTTATTCGTAGGGCATGGTCTACACGGTTCCATCCGGTGAGTATGCCTTAGCTTCATCTGTCGTTATGGGCACCTAAAGACTGATTGGGGTGATTTTAGGATGATTAGGTGGCTGCCTTGACCCGTAGGAAGGTAGGATTCGTGGTTAAGACCCAAAAAAAGGATAGTAGGTCGTCGGGTACCTTTCATCATCCGTCAGAGTGAGTACAGGAAAAACTTGAGCTAAACCAAGAGGCCAATGATCTTTTACTATCCGGTCATTGGATGAAGGACCACATGAATGTTTAGATTGGTTGTTAGGGGCGGTCACTTAGCTCTTTGAATTGTCTTTCATTAGTTGGGGGGGTGTGGGGACATAACCACCATAAAAGGAAAGACCAACTATTGATATCTGTATTGTGGGCTTAACGAGGCTAATATTTTGGGCCTCATGAGGTCATTCTTGACAGATATAGAAAGGCCTCCGCCTGAGTTCCCTGGAAGAACTCAGGTCAGGGGCGCCTTCATGGCGCAACGGTAGTAGCTTATTCGCTTTCATAGCATAGCCTAGTGCACTTTCTTGGCATAGTATTAGAGACATGGTACACTTTCGTAGCATGGTCTTATACGTTTCCGTAGCACCATGATGGCGACCATTCTACAAGGGTACTATGGGGAGTATTTTGATATATTGGGCATATAGCTACATATATATATATATATATATATATATATATTAGGTTAATCTATTTGGGAGTAGATAGGTACGATTTACGCATGACGTCGGAAGTGTAATGTGTAATAAAACCAAAATAACTTAATAAAAGTAAACCAATGATAAAATAGTATATGTAGTATTATTTATAGAAAGTGTAATTTGTTCATTCACGAGAACTTTTGTTCTGAACCATCCTCATAACAGACCTGCAGGTTAGACCGTTGGCGGAGATTATACAGCTTAGAGACACTTGTTAGACAGTGTCATTACTAGGATAAGTGTTTACTTACTGTTATATTTTATTCATTTCGCTGTGAGTATTTTATTGTGAGCTCTGAAATATTTTATCTTTGTCTTTCTGCAGGATACCAGATAAACTAACTTGGGTTTCAATGGACATGGATTTTAGCATTTTGCAAAAAAATTGAACTCGTTGAAATTTGGGTTGTTACACAACAGGCTTGACGCCAGTCCGACAAATACACCAACCAGAGGGGAACAAAATATGACATGCATCGTATAAACAAGAAAAAGAAAACGGGATAGCTAACTTGATGCATTGCATAGAAAGGAACAACAGAGTGAAAAACACTCAAACCAAAGGAAGTAGAAACTGCCTCACTCGAAATCCCAGGTGCATTGCCATTCGAGGAGTTGACTCGTTGCAGCCGATAAAATAAGTCCACCCTCTCCATAACGCAACTCGACCAATGAGTAGCCATCCAACGACGTTAAGAGGAACCTATTAACCGGCTTCCTCCCATTGGAGGGCTACAAGACGAGCCCCAAAAAGAAGCAACTCAAAATCTTATTAATGGTTTTGAAATTTATGTGACAAAATCTCTTGTGCCATAACCAAGGCTCGTTATCATTGGCTAGTAAGCATATATCTGGATTATTATTAACTTTCATATTTAAAATATAAATATTTTTATTCCTATTTCCTTCGAAAACTAGTTTTTTATCAAAAATACTACAATTATTTTCAGAAAATGATATTTTAAATCCTTTATCGCATAACCGACTAATGCTTAATAGATTATGTTTTAAATTTTTAACTAATAAAACATCAGAAATAAGAAATTAATTAGATATACCGTAATTGCTCACATCGCCTTTGTTGGTGATATATCCTTTGGAATTATCTACAAATGTGACAGTTCCTCCTTTTGAGTAGATAATATTTGTTAACATTTCTTTGTCTCCTATCATATGTTTCGAGCAACCACTTTCGAGTATCCATTTTCCTTGTTTCTTGAGTGGGACCTGCAAATAATATGTAATGACGTTGGTACTCACTTCCTCCGTTAGGGTCCTCAGAGTAAGGTCTTAGGAAACCAAACCCAAGAGGGTTCAGTGTCCCTTTTAAAAAAATGATTCTTATTATTATGAACAGTTTCTAAGAATGTTGTGATATACTTATTCCTATTCAAATGATTATTCATTTTAGGAATCCATATACAAATATCCATAGAAAACCTTTTCTTACTAGAAAATGTTTCTAGCTTCTTTATAGAAGGTGCTACCAGTTTGCTAGATCCAGATTTTTTCTTGAATTTCTTTGAACTATTAGTTTTCTGTACATATGCTAGTCCTTTTTTGCTAGATGTAGGTTGAGAATTCTCAATAATTTTAGATAAATTATCTCTACCTTTATTGAAATTAGTGACATTTCTAATGATGTCATCTAACTTGATTTTAAGACTGGAGTTATCTAATTCTATAATTTTAATCTTAGTATTTAGCTCATGATTTTTAGAAGCAAGCAGATTGTTCTTTTCTTTTTGAGTTTCAATTTCTTAACTCAATAAAGAAAGCTTAGAGTTTGCATTAGATAGAGATTCTTGAAGTTTTCTAATTTGAACTTCTAATATCTCTTTTTCATCTTTCAGCAAATCTCTTTCAAGTTCTACCTTCATCTTATCCATATTTTCTTGTTTAAACTTTCTTTTAAAATTATTTCGAGATTCTAATATTTCTATATTAATTTCTACCATATCTTCGAAAGTAAAATCACTAACCTCGGTTTCTTTAGCCATGAAGCATACGTTAGCTTGTTCATTATCGCTTTCACTATCACTATCAGAAGATGAAGAGTCTGAATCATCCCAAGTTACTTAGAAAGCTCGCTTCTTTTTCTCCTTGTTTTTATTGTGTTGTTCTTTCTTTTGTTCTGGGCAATATTTTTGATAGTGTCCTATTTTGTGACAACCAAAACATTCAACTGAAGATGGAGCAACTTTATTAACTTTATTATTATTATTCTTGAGATTTTCTTTCCATTGTTTTGAATCTTTTCTTGTATTTAAAAAAAATTCTGAAATTTTTGGCAATGAAAGCTATTCTTTATTTGAATCAGATTCATCCTTTTCAGCATGGAAAGCTGAATTCTTTTTGTCTTGTTAATGAACCTTTTTAGCTTGCAAATTTACTTCATACGACATTAGATTACCTATTAACTTTTTGGGTTTCATGGCCGAAAGATCATTAGCTTCTTCGATAGCCAAGACCTTTCTTTCCCAGTCTTCCGTCAAAGGGTTTAGGATCTTTGATACTATATCAAAAACAGAATATTTTTCACCTAAGCCCAACAATGAATGATAATTGTTTTGAAGCCTAGATTACATATCATTAATCGACTCATTTTCATTCATTCTAAAGTTCTGAAATTTATTTTTAAGCATGGATATCTTGCTTTGTTTAACCTTGTTAGTTCCTTCGTGTGTAACTTTGAGTGTTCGCCAAATTTCATATGCAGTATTGCACATACAAATTCGGTTAAATTCATTTCTATCCAAGGCACAATGCAACATATTTATGGCTTTAGCATTAGCAGTAGTTTATGCTTTTTCATTGGTTGACAACTCGGAATAATTTGTAGTGGGGGATGTGTATTCTTTTTGAGTAATATTCCAAGAGTCAAAACCATTTTCTTGAATATAAATTCTCATACGCGTAGCCCAATAATTATATTTCATGCCATTGAAAAATGGAGGTCATGTAGTAAATTTACCTTCTGTGTGACTTGTGTTAGTACTGGTGTTAGTATTTGGGTTGTTATCTATATTATCGAGTATCAAATAACTATTGTACGGTTATAAGATGTCCTGCTGTGATACCAAATGAAAAGAGTGTTAGAGTAGGATCGACTAATATGAATTGATATGAATATGCAGAAGCTAAGATAATGTGATATATATTAAGCTTATGCAATAGTTATGCAAGTAAAAATTTAATGAACTTGATATATCAACATCACAGATAAGCAATATGTAAATGCAATAAAGTAAAGTAAATGACACCAGGAATTTTTATACTGGTTCGGAGCACCGTCCTACGTCCAGTCCCAGACTTCTTCTGGCTTTGCGCTAGCAACACCCTCACTTCACCTGAAGGAACAGGTTTATAACACACCCGCGCACCAACAACGGGATTTCACGCATGAGAAACCCGAAAAGGACTTTAACACCACGCCTAAGCTACCAAATAGGACTTCAACAGTACAATAAGAGTTTTGACTTCTAAATGTGTTCTAAGAAACACTAATTAGCCAACAGTTTGGGTACACCCTTCCTATAATCTTATCCTCAAATATTGAATGCGTTGTGAAGATTTGAAGGAAGTAGAATGCTTATTGAATCAAGAGATATGAAATAAATTCAATGATTCAAAGCCAACTTGAATATTTAGAGAGCTTTTAGAATGGAAGAATATTCAGAAATTAAGATCATAAAATAGAAGAAGAATCAGTGATTTGGAAATCAAGTTTTTGGTGTATATATAATAGTTGAAGAGTTATAACCCAATCACTTGAAGATGAATTTGATTGTTATGATTTTTGTGCGCAACGGAAGATTGACAAAACGCCAAGAAAAATAGGATCTTTATCACCCAATCACTTGAAGAAGAATTTGATTGTAAAACAAAAAAAAAAATGGAAATATGAGCACACGATATTCCACCCAACCACCCTCTTTATTGATTCACTAATAAAAATTGTTTACAAACGATCTCAACTATCGTTACAAACAATTACAACTTGAACCAATAACTTTATTGAGAAATAGGTAGAGAATATCTAATGGCTAAAAATTTGAGGAGAAAGACAATGAAGAATAATGACAAATTTTCCACACCTAATGAAGAGATTAGCTAGCCCTTTTTATAGTGAGAATTGCTTCATGCCCAAGAAAAACTTGGCTTCATGCACAAGAAAATTTGGCTCCCAAATATCTTCATATATGTTATAAAACTATTTGGTTAAGCACCAAATATCCTTGCAATAAATGTCCACAAATATAGCAACCAATATCTCTCCATAAAATCTAGCACCAAATCTCTTCATCAAATCTAACAACAAATCTCTCCACAAAATATGTGAGATTATTTGTTGCCCAAAATTGTGATTTGCGTATCACCAATTTCAACACTCCACCTTGATACCAAATCACATCTCCTCCACTCAAACAATAGCCCCTTAGCTCTCACCTTCAACCTTTCTTTCTCAATTAACACCATTACAAACCTCCACCATCGCCCACTAATGATGTACCTCCCTTATCCGTGCACCATGCCACTAGCGATCTTCAAAAGCATTTGTAATACCACAAAGACCTCCATCTCGTCTTTGTGGATTTCACAACTCGACATCCGTCTTCCGCTTGACATGATCTCTTCATCTCCGAGATCCCTCGAGCATCATCAACTTCTAGACCCTTGTCGATACCATGATCCTCCACCTTAGGACCATAAGCAGTGACCATATTAACCTCTCCACCTTGTTGTGGACTAGGTTCTTCAACCGTCACCCGCCTTTCATTATTGACCACCGAACCGACCAAACTATATAGGTTTCACTCCTCCAAAACTCCTCGCATCATCACACGACCACCCTTCTTCACTCTCAAAACTCCACCTCGAGTCTCATAAGTGCAACCGCGGCGATCTAACTGACCGAGAGATATGAGGTTATGCGAACAAGTGGGTATGTGCCTCACACCCGCCACTTCTCTCACCACTCCATCATGCATCCGAAACCTAACAGCTTCAACTCCACAAATTGGTAGCTCTACTTCATTGGTTGTCTTTATTATGCCAACACTCTTCTCATACGAAGAAAAACTTTTCACATCATAACATATGTGAAAACTGGCTCCTGAATCCATCTTCCAAGGCTCCACAACACTAAATAGGACATCACATGAAGAATCGATTTCGGTACCTTCAGCAAAACCTGCTTGTGCCAATTCACTATTATTATCACCTTGTGCCTTCTTCTTATCCCTCTGATAAGCATAACAATCATTGCGCTTGTGGCCTTTCTTACCACAATAATAACACGCACCTTTACCATTATCCCCTTTCTTCTTCCTTCTTGTATCTTTCCCCGAGTCCCTTGCTACCATCGCCTCAGTTTGAACCGATTTCAACTCCGACCCTTTTCTCCTTAGTTCCTCATTCAAAAGACTGCTTCGAACCGTTTCTAAAAAGATAGTTCCATTAGCATTGGAATTACTCAATGAAACAACCAAAGTCTCCCAACTTTCCGAAAGAGAACTCATCAACAAAAGAGCCTGCAACTCATCATCAAAATTGACCTTCATATTTGCCAATTGATTGATGACATCCTGAAACTCGTTCAAATGCTCTGCAACAGACTTCTCCTCATCCAATCGAAGTTGCACCAACTTTCGAACTAGAAAAGCCTTACTTGTAGCACTCCTTGACTCATACAAAGATACTAATTTGTCCCACAACGCCTTCGCGGATTCACAACTAGCCACATGGTGGAATACAGAATCATCCAAATATTGACGAGTCAACGCAATCGTCATTTTGTCCATTTTCTTCCACTTTCCCTCATCCATATTCGAGGGCTTCACTCCATCTCCATCAATGGGATCATGCAAATCATTGAGATATAGAATGTCCTCCATCTTCGGCTTCCATATAGCCCAATTCTTCCCATTTAAAATAGCCATCTTTGAAAACGTCATCATCTCCGACATCTCCAATTTTCAATCCAACAAACACTCCAAGCTATGCGATGATTTGGCTCCGATACCAAACTGTTATGATTTTTGTGCGCAACGGAAGCTTGACAAAACGCCAAGAAAAATAGGATCTTTATCACCCAATCACTTGAAGATGAATTTGATTGTAAAACCAAAAAAAATATCGGAAATATGAGCACACGATATTCCACCCAACCACCCTCTTTATTGATTCACTAATAAAAATTGTTTACAAATGATCTCAACTATCGTTACAAACAATTACAACTTGAACCAATAACCTTATTGAGAAATAGGTAGAGAATGTCTAATGGCTAAAAATTTGAGGAGAAAGACAATGAAGAATAATGACAAATTTTTCACACCTAATGAAGAGATTAGTTAGTCCTTTTTATAGTGAGAATTGCTTCATGCCCAAGAAAAACTTGGCTTCATGCACAAGAAAACTTGGCTTCCAAATATCTTTATATATGTTATAAAACTATTTGGTTAAGCACCAAATATCCTTGCAATAAATGTCCACAAATATAGCAACCAATATCTCTCCATAAAATCTAGCACCAAATCTCTTCATCAAATCTAACAACAAATCTCTCCACAAAACATGTAAGATTATTTGTTGTCCAAAATTGTGATTTGCGTATCACCAATTTCAACAGAATCGGTGATTTGGAAATCTAGTTTTTGGTGTATATATAATAGTTAAAGAGTTATAACCTTTCATGAAAATCCTGACGAAAAGAAGCAGCCGTTTCTATTCAAAAATGGATAGAAACCATTCATGAAAGGAGATGTCTATTTATAAAAATGACCATTATTGTTGGACCAGTCGACTAGTCAAAAATTCACCAGTCAACTGGTCAAAAATTTACCAGTCTACTGGTTGAAAATGAAAACGTGTATATATATATATATATATATGTATATATGTATATATGTATGTAAGTATGTATATGTATTTGAAAATTGGTTCACTTTTATTATCTAAGAAAAAGCAATACAAAATAAAGGTTAACATACTAATCGTTACAACTAAAATAAAAGCGTAAAGAAAACAGTAAAAACAAGTAAATATAAATCTAAGTAACCAGCCCATGATGAGGCCTTCACCCACTTGCGACTCGCAGCACCACCCGAGCCAAGTGCTCCTCTCAAATACACTCGCTGCACTACATCACTCAATACCCTTATCAGACAAAATGCATTAAACTGCATAACATAGATTGCATGCAGTAGACATCTTCCTTTGATACTGCCACTCTAGATAAAGAACTGAATGCATTAACCAAGAATTGCATGCATTAAACTATTTCCATTCGAAATATGGACATACGCGGTATATACAAACTGTATACATCTTCCTTCAAAATTGAATTGCCACATTTCATTAATGACTGCACAAACCTTAACTCATGTGATCTCTACCCTCCAGACACTTGACCTAAACCATAAGCCTTCATGCTTAACTTGAATCAACTCCAGTTTGTAAATATAATTGGCAACATTAAACACCACTTTCATCCAGAACCAAAGCACCCAAAAACTTCAGAACTGGTAATCATAGAAGAAATAACTTTCTAATCGACTTCAAGCTTTCATGTGAAATACATGCAGTCCCAAATAAAATGGATAACTTCAAAATTCTGAATCTGCTACTTAAATATCAAAATTCAGTATGTCTTACACCACTGTACACAGTCATGAAAACTAGAATCAACGAAATTAACCTAGGATCAAATCTAATAACATCAGAATCACATAGGCTTAAAACAACTCCCATACTTGAATTCCAATGGCATAGCTCATACCTAGAATAACCGTTGAGTATAAATCTTCATAGTGCTGTAATCCATGAACAATGCAACTCATGAAGAATCTACTTGCAGAAATCTCAAAATATGCTCAAACCAAGCATAGTTTCGGAATGATTATATAATTCGAACCCAAACTGCCAATTCTTGGATGAACATGCTTAATAATACCCATAAAAATATAAAACCAACATCATTATATCTGCACAACAGTATACCCTAAAACCATATGAAACTGCACGCTCAAAGAAGCCTAAAAATATCAAGTCTAATAGCAACCCCAGATTGTAAACGTAGACCGCGAGAGCATTATTAACCAGAAAAATAGCAAATTCAATACATAATACCTAGGATCGGGTACGAGATAGAAATCTGGTAGAAATGAAGATGAAATTAGGAATAGGAGAACTCACGCACAACGAAATCAGACGGGGATATATATATATATATATATATATATATATATATATATATATATATATATAAGTTGCTGTTACTGGCTAATTTTACCCAATTAATTGACTGGTGGATTTATAACCAGTTGACTGGTTAGTGTAAAACTGCCGAGTAATAACACATGTGTTATATACATACATACATACATGCATGCATGCATAAAAAATTTAGTTTGTGTCAAGATATATGAGGATAGATTTTGACAAATCTAACACAACTCACACACAAATAAATATACCAACTAACTCTTCGATTGATCTTCATTTTTTGTTGTCATGAATCAAAAATCTCATGAATCAACAGCCTCCGCCTGAGTTCCATGGAAGAACCCAAGTTAAGGGCACCTTTATGGCACACCGGTAGTAGCTTATTCGCTTTCATAGCGCATCCTAGTATGCTTTCGTGGGTTTGTGTTGAAGATATGGTACGCTTTCGCAGCATGGTCTTATACGTTTTCGCAGCACCGTGATGGGGACCACTCGAGAAGGGTACTATGGATGGTACCTTGATATATTAGGCATATAGCTATATATATATTTATTTATTTATTTATATTTGTGTGTGTGTGTAATATATTGGGTTAATCTACTTAGGAGTAGATGAGTACGATTTATGCGTGAAATCGAAAGTGTAGTGTGCAATAAACCCAAAATAACTTAATAAAAGTAAACCAGTGATAGAACGGTATATGTAGTGTTATTTATAGAAAGTATAATTTGTCCATTCACCAGAACTTTTGTTCTGACCCCTCCTCATAACAAACCCGCAGGTTAGACAGTTGGCAGAGATTATAAAGCTTAGAGACA
Source organism: Allium sativum (assembly GCA_030737875.1). NCBI lineage: Eukaryota > Viridiplantae > Streptophyta > Magnoliopsida > Asparagales > Amaryllidaceae > Allium > Allium sativum. The sequence continues at coordinate 1,012,444,628 of CM060912.1, read as the reverse complement.
CTAGTTAGATAGTATCATTACCAGGATAAGTATTTACTTTCTATTATATTTTATTCGTTCCGCTATGGGATATTTTATTGTGAGCTCTGATATATTTTATCCTTTCCTTTCTGCAGGATACCAGATAAAGTAACTCAGGATTCAGTGGACATGGATTTTAGCATTTTGCAAAAAATTCGACCCTGTTGAAATTTGGGTTGTTACACAACTAGCTTGAAGCCAGTCCGACAAACACACCAACTAGAGGGGAAAAAAATATGACAAGCATCGTATAAACAAGAAAAAGTAAACGGGAGACCTAACCTGATGCGCTGCATAGAAAGGAACGACATAGTGAAGAACACTCAATCTAGAGGAAGTAGAAACTGCCTCACTCGAAATCACCGGTGCCTCACCATTCGAGGAGTTGACTGGCTGCAGCCGATGAAACAAGTCCACCCTCTCCAGAACGCGACATAACCAGCGAGTGGCCAACCACCGACGTTTAGAGGAACCCCTTAACCAGCTTCGGCCCATTGGAGGGATGCAAGATGAACCCCAAAAGGAAGTCGCTCTGAGTCCGGGTAGTCATCCAAAACCTCAGATAGGGAAAGCGGAGCAAACCAATAGGAAGTAGTAGGGGCCAATGCACGAGGACACGCACCACCACAGCCAACAAATGCGATGTTGGATAGGCTCAGGCAAGAACGTTCGGGGGAGGAGTAGACCAAAGAAATAAAAGCGGAACGGCAAGGACACTGAACCACACGAGTTCGCTTTTGCATAGAAATCAATGACCCAAGGGTTGGCCAATCAGCTAAGCTTGAAGCATAACATGAGTCTACTTCAGAAAAAACCGAATCAAAGCCAAAAAATTACCCTTTGCCAGTCGTAAAGGGAGCGGTAGGAGACGAAACAACCGAAGAAATAACCAACCGACCAAAACATGTCACCTCAACCGGGCGCGCATCACGATCCAGCACAAATCTCTCCGAAGAGAAGAAAGAACAAGGCCATAGATCCATAAATTAATACCACTCCAATAACCAAATAACAACGGCGAACAAGAGCCATGAACTCAAAAATCGACCAACCCTAACCAAAACGAACGAGGGGCCAAGATGAACAATTTGCACTGAAACCCCCATCGCTAGCCACATCACCTCCAGAATCGAAGGCACATCGGGGCACAAGCCCACAAAAGAGTCGCAAGCACAAAACTCCAAATACAACATACACAAATTCGACAAAAACAAACGTTGCCAGCAAAGACAACGCAAAGATTTGTAGCGCCCTAAAGAGAGCACGAAAAGACGAGAGCAAAAACCAAAGCGGAAATAGGGGAGAAGTAACGAAAGAATGTGAAGTAAGAAAAACGCTTAATCATGAAGGAAGAAGGCAACCATCAAAGAACCATTGTAATAATTCATCAATTTATTGCATTTACACTATTAAAATACATTAACGCAAAATTTTCACATAAACGCATGTAATAAGATTTCCAAACATGGTTTTCAACAAAATTCTTGTTTTTCTTTATAATTTCAACAACTTACATTTTCCATATACAGATTCACAAATTACTAATTATCTTGTTAAAACAAGAAACTTCATATTGAAATATATTTTTACGTAAATATTGATTGCTAATCAAAATTTTATATTTTCAATATTCAATAAAACCATCAAAATAAAATTTACAAAAACGGATTAGAATAAATTTTTGGGGAATTTTTGTGAAGGACAAACTTCACAACCTTTTCAAGTCCAAGGACTACTCATTAAAAAATTATTCTCAAGGACAATACACACTGTTAAACTGATACCATACACACTGTAAAACTAATAGCTAAATTCAGATATCATAAACACTGTAAAACTAATACTTAAAAATTGGTAGTCAAATTGGATACCATGCACACTGTAAAATTGATACCTAAAATCTGATGCTTTGTCTTTTATGGCACGGTCAGAAAGGTGCTCGCGTCCGACGCGTCCGACGCCAACAAAAGTTTCTACGCTCAAAAGAAGCACTGGAGAAACGTTTGAAATTAAGTCGTTGGTGTCCGACGCGTCGGACGCCAACGGCTTGATTTCCAACGTTCCATTTCCCTCCATATAAATCACCTTCCACCTCCTACCTCTTCTCTCCACTCTCTTCAATCCATCTGCTCTTCTATTCTTCATTCAACTAAATCCACGCAGAAATCAGGTTTTTTCAGTTTTTTGTTTATGTTATAAGCCGTTACTTAACATAGTTTTTTCGTTTATTTTTTTATTGAGTTCTGATAAATGTTATTTTTTTCATTTTCCAGAATGGCCAGCAGAAAAAATGCACATCACTGGTCGTTTACCGCAACTCGGATTATGTTGCAATGTGTTGTTGAGGCATATACAGCTTGTGGCGGCAACAAAAAGGGTGTTCACAAAGTCATTGCAGAAAAGTACAACAATACCATACAAAACTATCCAGATCTCGAACCGATAGACGAAACCAAGATCAGACATAAATATGATAGTCTTCAACGAGAGCGGTTGAAATGGGATGCACTGATGAACAAGCCTGGTGCTAGTTGGGATGCTTATAAAGGAACAATTTCTGGAAGGGAGGAATGGTGGAAGATCGTGCTAACGTTCGTGAATTTTATTTTTAACTGTTTATTTGAAGATAGATTCTTACGATTGTGTTTTTTTTCTTCAGGAATTTGGACCATTTGTTATGAAATATAAGAAACGTCCGCTAGAAAACTTGGAGCTGATGCAACAATTATTTCGCGAGACTAATGCTAGTGGCCAGTCGTCCTACACTCCTACATCAACCGTACAACCATCGCAGACTAGTACGTTGCCTTCAAGACAGACCACGTTTGATATAACATTGGATTTTGATGGGTTTTTTAATCCACTGGATGCAACACAAAATGATCATATTCCAAATTTGAATTCGCCAACAAATCCTCTATTGCAACAACCGTCAATGAATGCACCAGTTTACGAAACTCCACTAATCCCTCCTTCAACCCAAATTCCAATGAATCCCCCTTCTCAACCAACTTCACGCCCCGGTTCTAGAAGACGATGGGGTGAAAATGAAGAGAAGATGACTGTGCTCATTGACCTAATGCACAAGAGACAGATGAAAAAATCTCGCACACATTCTGATAGTCCGAATACGGGTACTAGTGTGGAATCAACGGGAAATTCGACAACTTTTGCGAGTGTAGTTACTCGCATTCAACGTCTTAGAGAAGGAGGCAAATTTAATGTTGCAGATGCTTTAATATATGTTATGGAACCAGACAAGACTGAGATGTTCACTCTTATTCCTGACAATCTAGCGAAAAACTGGTTGATATCAGGGCTTGCAGACAAACGCCACACAAAAGAATACCAAACTTATCTGATAAATCAAGGTGGTGCCAACAAGTAGGATGTTCATGTAATCATATTACTATATTTCTGTTTGTATTTCCTTTGTGCAATGACATGTAGTCGTTTTGTTTTGTCCAATTAAGTACTTAATTAATTCATAACAATTAATTTAACAATTAAAAATACCCCGCTCAAATACCCCGTTCGCAGCAAAAAACACATTTACCGTTCGCTACAGTACCCCGCTCAAATACCCCACTTCCGTTCGTCAAGAACGCACCCTTAGAATACAATTTTAGCGGCCGTTCTTACGGCTGAAAAAGCATGTAACTTTGTCTTTGATGCTATTTTCCTGTAAACTTTTAGTTATACTAATGTATTTAATTTATTCTAATACACATAATTCTTATAAATAAAAAATTCTTTATTTTCTCATCTTAGATTATTATACAAGTTTGATAGGGTAAGCGGAGCAAACCAGTTGGAAGTAGATAGGGGACAATGCGCAAGGACGTGCACCACCACAAGCAGCAAACACAACATTGGACAGGATAAGGCAAGAACATTCGGGAGAGGGGAAAACTAATGAAATAGAAGCAGAATGACAAGGACGCCGAACCGCATGAGTTCACTTTTGCACAGAAATCAATGACCCAAGGGTTGGCCAATCATCTAAGCTAGGAGCATAACAAGAGATCTATTTCGAAAAAAATCGAATCGAAGGCGAAAAAATCCCCTTCGTCGGTCGTAGAGGGAGCGGTAGGAGACAAGACAACCGGAGAAGTAACCAACCGACCAAAACAAGGCATCTCAACCGGGCGCGCATCGTGATCTGGCATAAATCTCCCTGAAGATAGGAAAGAACAAGGCCGCAGATCCATAAATTAACGCCACTCCAACAACCGAATAACGGTGGCGAACAAGAGCCATAAACTCAGAATCGACCAAACTCTAACCAAAACGGACGAGGGAACAAGATGTGTAATTTGCATTGAAACCCCCATCGTCAGCCACATCACCTCCAGAATCGAAGACACGTCGGGGCACAAGCCCACAAAAGACCCGCAAGCACAAAACCCCAAATCCAACATACACAAATTCGACAAAAACAAACGTTGTTGGTAGAGACAACGCACAGATCCGTGGCACCCTAAAGAGAGCACGACAAAGGCGAGAGCAAAACCCAAAGCGAAAATAGAGGAGAAATAGCGAGAGAATGTTAAACATGAAAACCGCTTAATCGTGAAGGAAGAAGGTAGCCATTAAAGAACCGTTGTATTGCATTTACACTATTAAAATATTTTAACACAAAATTTTCACATAAACACATATAATAAGATTTCCAAACATGGTTAAACACAATTCTTATTTTTCTTTATAGTTTAATAAATTACATTTTCCATATACAGATTCACAAATTACTAATTATCTTGTTAAAACAAGACACTTCATATCGAAAATATATTTTTACATAAATATTGATTGCTAATCAATATTTTATATTTTCAATATTCATTTTAACATCAAAGTAAAATTTACAAAAACGAATTGGAATAATTTTTTGCGGATTTTTTTTGTGAAGGACAAACTTCGTAACGTTTTCAAGTCAAATGACAACTCATTAAAAAATTAATCTTAAGGACAATATACATTGTAAAACTGATACCGTACACAATATAAAACTAATACTTAAAAATTGATAACTAAATTCTGATACCATAAACACTGTAAAACTGATACTTAAGATTTGGTAGTTAAATTCTGACACCATACACACCGTAAAATCGATAACTAAAATCCGATGCTTTGTCCTTTAGAATAAAATTTCAACAGGTCGTTCTTATGGCTAAAAATGCCCATAACTTTGTCCTTGACGCTATTTCTAGTAAACTTTTAGTTATACTAATGTATTTAATTTATTCTAATACACACAATTCTTATAAATAAAAAATTCTTTATTTTCTCATCTTAAATTATTATACAAGTTAGATCCATAAACTCGTACTTTACACTTCTCTATTTTAATAACCACAAACATGTTAAAATTTGTTTACCCCTGACACCCAAAAACCCAGGTTGTTATACTGTTGTTTGTTGTATAACAAAATTATTATACGATAATAAAATGACATTCCAAAGCAAATAATTTTCAAATGATGTTTTACTTGCATGTATTGATTTGATTGAAAATGTACTTTTGTGTTGAGTTCAACGAGGATAAGTTTTTAGGTACTTTTTTTCTGTAGTATCTTTCTTTGCAATAATAGAGTGTAGAAGCTTTTTCACTTGGGTATATAAAACAATGAAGTTACTACAGACGCGGTGATCTGTTGGGCCTTTGATTAAATGTCCCTTTTCTCCCGCTTCATCGAACAAGATATCACTACGGCTTGAAAGAAAGACGAGAATCTAGATGAACAGCGAAGAAAGGAACGACCAAGGGGAGTGGAAGAAATGCGAACAAGTCTGATCAGAAGCAGCCTAAGGAAGGTGCAAGCTGTGTTTAGGTATATGTTGTTAGAGTTTTTATTAATCCCTTTATTATCACAAAACCAATTGGCAATGTGATGGTGAACATCTTAGTTTATATCCAGGATCTTAGTTCAGTATTTTCCGATGTGGGACAACTTTGAAGCACCATTCAACACACCCCCTTGCTTCAAAGTTGTTGAGATCGAAGCACTTTCTCATCGATTTTGTGATGCACTTTCTCATCACCTTCAATTGTTGAAGCACTTTCTCTTCAACTCTACTGAAATCCTGAGCTCTGATACCATGTTAGAGTTTTTATTAATCCCCTTATTATCACAAAACCAATTGGCAATGTGATGGTGAACATCTTAGTATATATCCAGGATCTTAGTTCAGTATTTCCCGATGTTGGACAACTTTGAAGCACCATTCAACATATGCGTAGGAAACTTAGGAATAAGGAGGTCTTAGATGAAGTGAGCTAATCACTTATTAAGAAAAATTGAAAAACTCAACATGAGGGAGGAGAAAGAAATAATAGTAACTTATAGTGATAGCAGAAATCGTTTTTGTAAAAAAAAAAAAAAAAAAAAAAAAAAAAAAAAAAAAAAAAAAAACTTTTGTTAGTGTTTTTTGGCAGTTTACCTTCTTTTGTGTATTTTCTTTATTTTTTGATTGAGTTTCATCCTTTTTTTGTTATTGTTCATGTCTTCTCTTTGTCTTATTTCACATATGTTATCTTCATATTATTCAATTTTATAGTCTTGGTATACCTGATTTTGCTGTAATTTGAGACTCTAGGACATTCTGAACTAAGGTTTCTGTTTTTTGTCGAATTTCTATTTGGGCTTGGTTTTCATTTTCCGTAATCATGCATGTAAATAACAGGCAAAATAATTTATAAATCAATGTGCATGAATTCGAATCAAACTACTACCATGTGTGAGTTTGTACTGTTTTGGTATATATATTTTTTATGTACACGACAATTTAATTTACGGAACATCATATTATGTGAAACTTCTACTAGAAATTGTTTCTGTATACATGTAGGTGTTAGTTTTGTCAGAGCATTGTATTATGTAAAACAACCACCGAGTAACATTCATGCACATATGTATATATCAATTTTATGAGAGCATCATAATAAACATCATTCATGCACATATGTAGATAGCATTGTATTATATAAACAACTACTAACATTTTTGCATACATGATAGTGAACCATATAATTAAATATAAATAGTCGCACTTCTCATTCCATTCTCTGAGTTTACACTCATCTCCTCGTTTTGCAACTCTATGCTTACGTTCAATTTATCACTCACCTCCTTCTCTAACCTGAAATCAATCCCTCTTACAAACACCATCTCTCCTGATTACAAACACTCCCAAACTTGAACCAAAAACAACCATACATTACACATACTTCTTCAAGCCTCTGCACTACTTCTTGCTGTAGCCCCTTTTACCAAACAAGCTTTCTACACTGCAAACTTCCTCAACCGATTTAATTAAATATAAATAGTACAAGCGAAAACTCTTTTAAATGGGGGGTATATTGCAAACATGTTTCACTATTTGTTGTCTAAGTTTTTGCCTCCAAATACAGATAAATTTAAATTTGATTTCAGTTAAATGTTATTTTCCTTTTGTTCACTAGTGATATATTGTATCTACATTGATTTGAGTGGAAATGTATCTTTTTCAAGGTATCGTTTTAGATTTTGTTAGTCTCATTACCCACAATAACAAATTAAGCTATGATTTTTTGATTTTACAATTGGTGACAAATTTCATGTTGGTGCACAATTTCCAATTGAGCACGATTTCATAATTTTGTGTTGAATTCCATCGGCTGATGTTCACATTTGTGTGGGCAAGATTCAGTTGGGGATGTAGTTACCATTATTACTTCTCAATTTGCACAACAAATTTCATGTATTTCAACCATTTCAATTTTACAATGGAAGATATTAAGCAATAGTTGCCGCATTGCAAAGAAGCAACAATCAAATGATAAAACAAATACTGCAATTTTAAATTTGAATTGAAGAACTTTCCGTTTAAATCAAAAATTCCACAACTCCACAGATCATAAATGGAAGAAAATTCTGCATTTAACAGTCATCAACAAACTGCCTAAAGGATAAACCATATCAGGTTTATTCACCACAGAGAATAGCCTAGGCAAAAATAAACTGAATGGTGAGATGCAATAACACAGGAATAAGATTTAATGATTAATATAGAAAAATTAGAAACCAACAAACTTCCAACAGAAAGTCACAAAAACATTGATCATATAAACACATCAATTCGAATCTACCATCAACATCAGTTAAGCTGCTTTTTAGGCGTTTTAGCAGCAGTCTTCTTGGGTGATTTTGGGGTGTCAGATTCCTTAGCCGCAGTCTTCTTAGGCAAAAGGACAGGGTTGATGTTTGGCAATACCCCACCATGCGCAATTGTCACTCCACCCAACAGTTTTCCCAACTCTTCATCATTTCTTATCGCAAGAAGAACGTGTCTCGGAATGATACGGTTCTTCTTGTTGTCTTTGGCTGCATTTCCAGCAAGCTCTAGGACCTCTGCTGCTAAATATTCAAGAACGGCGGCAAGGTAAACAGGAGCTCCAGTGCCAACACGTTGAGCGTACCGGCCCTTCTTCAAGTATCGGCCAATACGGCCGACGGGGAATTGAAGACCTGCTTTGATGGATCTAGTGACGGACTTCTTCCTGGGCCCGCTTGGTCCCTTTCTACCTGCAGCTCCCTTCTTCGTTTTTCCGCCTGCCTCCATTGCTTCGAGTTTGAGCTTCTCAATTAAACCTAGGGTTTTCTGAATTGATTTGGGATAAAGGCGATTACGAGTACGGTGCTGGTAGATACAGAAGTGGAGGAGATTATATAGTTCTGGGGATGACGCGGATGGCCAGTATTACTCGTTGGATTTCATTAAAAATAGACGGTGTTGATTGCAATTGACAGTGATCCGATTAGTTTGTTTCGGACCAATAGCGTGCTAGTGTTTTTGTTAGAATCCCGTGTAGCGGGTAAATTTTACGAAGAACCGTATTAATTTGTTAAAAAGCATGTTAATGTTAGACAAATATGGGGTATTTAAAAATACAACGGTGCTAGAAGACTTGAAGGAATTTTTGTCAAAAACGTGCGGATCTACAATTGAATGGCTGAAAATAAGTGAGAAATCGTGAAAATAAAGAAGAAATACAAATCATGCGGTAAAAAAAAAAAAAACATTTCCTGGCATGTTTTCCTGGCCTCTAAGCATTTTTGTTAAATGATGTGACATTTGATTTCTTCAATTTATGAACCAATTCGAAATTCACTATTTGCATCCGATTGACTATTGTGGAGTAATTTAACATTGGGTATTGTATACAAGTGAGAATTGAATTAATAAATTTATGTTTTACATTCTTTCTTTTTTCACTTTCTTGAAAGAAAAGAAAAAAAAAAAACTCAATCTATCTTCGAAATTCAAAAATCTTAAAATGACATACGCGTAAAATTTAAGTATGAGCATTACGAAATGCACCATGTGCATAATGCTAGCGTGTTCTTTGTGTATGAATTACTTCGAATTGTTTTTTCTTATAATTATATGTTTACACATTCAAAGTAAAATGATTTATACAAATATTTCATCATTAATTTTACATTAAAATAGTTACTTTGAACTTTTATTTTTATGTTGCTACATCTAACTTTTTGTCGGTTTAATTTCTCCATTCATGATAATATTGCATTTGAAAATAAAATTTATTTTATATAACTGTTTTAAGTGATAAGATAAGTTCGTTTATTATATCAATATTGTTAAGTGATAAGATTTCATATTACTTGAGGATGAGCATATAGAATTTGTAAAAGGAAATTTCATGGTTAGATAAGTGATTAATATTTGTATGGTGATGCTTTGAATTCAGGAAGAAAGTTCAGTTGAGATATTGGGGTTTGATGATATTAATAGAGACACAATTTGGTAATTCTTGTTTACATTAAAAAAAGGAAACATCAAATGTATACAAACGGTTCAATTTGTCCAAATGTTATAAAAACACGCTATCCTCCCCCTATCCACCCACTCCTTTCTCTCCTTCTGGACACGTTTGCATCGTTTTTCAGGTATTTTTATTCCACTTTTATGCTTATTTTTATCGTATATACCACATTTTTTTATTATTTAAACATTGTCAGAATTTTGTATTTTTAACGTGATGACGTACTCATCTGTCTTTGGTTGTGTTGCTTTTTTGTCTACATCAATCGTGAAGCAAACACGTGAACCTATATAGTTAGAGCACTCAGCAGATTCATTGCGCCGGAGACATAAAAAACTGTTGTCGTGATAAAGCGAGAAAGAGAAAAGTCTATTTAGACACAAAATGATGATACAAATATAAACACAGACAATCTCAACCACCAGATGTTCCATTGAATTCCACCTTCCACACAAATACAAACAAATCCAATGGTGCAAGCTTTGTGTCTCCATTTCTATGATTAATTTTGCATCTCAATAGCTGCATCGGTTTGAAAGTAGCAGGACATAGCGGATGACTTCAAAAGAACATAGAAAAATAATTCTTAATATTCTTATAGATATATAAATGATAACTAATGGAAAATCATGATTTAATTATAAGTAGTACATTCGTGATTTTATATAAAGCATGTGCAAATATATGCATAAAAAATGTAAAAAACTTTGTTTTTAACTTAATTAAATTTAGTAGAATATTGTACTATTTTTGTTTCAAATATACATTCCAAATTATTTATTAAAAAAATAATTCCATGGTTTTTATAATGCATAAAAATTAGTTTACAGTTCATTTCTTTTATAAAAGATATAGTGGAGATGGTGGAATACAACGGAAATTACGGTATGTATCAGAAATAGCAGAATATAGTAGGGCATAAAGTGTATATAGCATTTTAGAGGTTATTGAAAAAATCACAGTGGTAGAAATCCACTATGGATACAACGGGATCATAGCGTGATAATATCGAGCCATTAACTATAAAGGCGTGAACCCGTTGAAGCGTTTATTGGCATATAAATCAGTTACTTGAACCTCAGAGTAAGCACGGGATCTTTTTTATTAGTTGTAACTGCATATTTCAATGGAATGTTTAATGATAGTTGGATCGAGACACGGATAAAAGATAAATGGGACAATCTGAAACGTCTCTGGAGAGATTAGGACAAACTGCCCGAAATTTCAAGGGGAGAACGGGATGTTCAAAATGATTTCCTCGACGGGCCTGAGGAAAAGTGGACTGATGTTGCGCAAAGATACTGGAAATTTAGAAGAAATGCTCCATGGAAATTCAGAGAGTTATATGAGATGTTTGGTGCATACATAGGAAAGGGGCATCTACCAATATGAGATACCGATAACTTTACCATCTCAGTCTTTCGTTGCTGCAGGTACAACTTGTATGTCGATTGGAACACTGGTGACAACCTACCTGTTCATCTCAAACGTCCCTCCTTCAACAAGCATGTGACTACAGGAAAACCACGACCCTTCGCGTAGACAGACCGTTTCATCGAGGTCGTGGCACCATGCTTTTCTCTTTTTTTTGTTATTACACTCATTCGACGTGGCATATTATGGAGAAAAAAATTGCATCGAACCCTTAGTCTTGGATATGCCGAAGGTACTATATGAGGAAGAGCTACTTGAGAATATTAGTTACCAATTGAACAAGTTTGGCAGTCGTCGGTAGTAGTAAGGTCTTAGTAAATGTAACATTTAAACATAGTAAAACATAAGTAAACTTATTTAAAATATTTCAAAAGAATTTAAGTATATTAAAATTATGTATAATCAAATATATGAAACTTAAAATACAAATATTAAAACTACAATAGTAATATGTCATAGGTATGAAGTTTAAAATCAGAATCTAAGGTATAATAAAATGTTTAAGTAAAATCATAATCTAAAAGATAATATCAAAATAAAAATATAAGTATAAAATCAAAAATATATATTATAAGAAAGTTTATAAAAAGTATAAAGTTGAAGATCAAAGTATAAGTATTAAAGTAAATATTATAAAAACAAAACTATTTTAAAAGTGTAAGTGGTGAAATCAAAATATAATACTAGTAATATTGAAACTGTTAACCCGAAAAGTTGGTCTTCTCAAGTTAATACTCAAATCCAAATATTCCAGTCACAAAAGTGCAGAAAAAGTAAATAACACCGAAACTTTATAGTGGTTCAGAAAATGTCATTTATTTATACTATATAGCTACAAGTACAATCCTTTTTCATGAAAGAAGCGAAGAGAAAACAAAATGAAACGTTGGTCATGGAAAAGTCCTTGCTTAGAGCCAAGGTCCTGTTTCCAAAGGAGATCCAAAAGTCTAAGAAGCCATTAAAGAGTCTCTAGGATATCTCCAAGCTCCAAAGAATCCCACGTAAAGCCAGAAGAATTGAGCCAGCCAAAAGAATCCCAAAATCTTCCTAAAGAAAGGGTATTTATAGGTGATGAGAAGCATGGAGGTGCCACTCAAGAAGCCCAACAAAATTGACCTGGGAACGGTACCGAACTTGGGACCGATACCAATCCCTAGTGCCTTAGCCAAATTCCTGGCCTCTTGAAGCTTTGATTCCACGCCGAGTCCTTACTTCGTATCCCCGAGGACAAATCCGAAATCTAGATCCAAGTTCGAAGTTGCACCAATCTTGGAGAGACAAAAGGTAGAGAAAACTGATCCTGTAGGAGTTAAATAAATTTATGCCATTTAGGGGAAATGAGTTCCTAAATACCGATACTGGGATATGAAATGATAATACCCACTTCAGGACACTTAGAAGATTTAGCCAATTATGGGATACAAAATGCCAGCACCGATCCCTGAATACCTAAACAAGATTATGAGTTTTCTTTGATTCCTGAACCTTTCGTGAGTTGTACCAATCCAGAAACAATTAGCCAAAAAGTCAAGTTTTTGTGAAGTCTGCGACTTCGTCTAAATCGTTTCGGGTTTGCCCAAGTCCATACTCAAGTCCTCATGTAACACCCCGAAAATATACCCTAAACAGGCATAGGTAACTAAATTAAATATGAATAATAGTAAATAACGATAAATTTATAAAATATTAATGGGCTGAAAATGAGAATTTTGGATAATGAGAAATGCGCCATGAAAGTATTACCATTGTATTTGTGGTGAGATTCTAGTCCGTTTTCATATTTTATTTATTGAAAACGGAGTTCGTATGAAGAAGTTATCAATAAAACAATTTAGACATAAATTGTATACACACAAAATTTGAAATTCAAACTGAATCAATATAAACCAGGAATAAAATTATATGCTATTTGGCATACTAGAATATTCCTTGGAGATTTGAAATTGTATGTGACATATATATATATGCAAGAGAGGACAAGAATAAATAAATAGCGGAAAGAATCAATCAAGATTTAATACGTAATTAGTATAATTAATATGATAGGGAAATGAATCTCCCTACGCTTGACCCAGTGGGGGTCGACCATCCCATAAGAGAGGGTCGACTACCCTTTTGTTCGAGGGTGGGAGAGAGGCACTTATTGTTGAGGGCTTTATATAATTTTGCTTAAATGGACTGTCCATATTTAATATAACTAATCCTACGGTCCAAATACACACAAGCTACCTAGCCTCTCCCCTAAACCCCACATTCATTCTCTTCTTTGCCTTCATTTTGTCTCTTTTCCATTTTCTTAATTCCAAAAATAGGTTAGGTTTCTTCTCTTCTTCAAGTCTGTATTCTATCTCTTCTAAATCTGAATTCGTATATATAGATTCTGGAATTAAGTATAATATATATAGGATTATAAATCTGATTCTTATATATATAGGATAATTTGAAGTACGTTGATTCGAAAGGCTCAATCCAGATTTGTTAGATTCTACACTGAATTCATTATCCTTCTCTATCTATCTCCGTAAGAGGAAATTACATTAGTTTTCTATATTATATATTCTTTATTCTTTAGTGTAGATTTGGATTGTTATGCCTAAAGGGATTTGGATTTTCACGAAAACAAAATATAAACAAATCCTCCAAATCCCTTATAATTCGTGGAAATGGTCAATCAATTGGTGCAAATTGGGTTACAATTATTGATGTAATAAAAGATAAGCATTTGGGTGTTGCACGGTTTCTGATAATGGTCTGATTCACTTTCTTGTAAAATTATAAAAACATGTATGTGTATAAAAAAGCATAAGACTTGAGTATTCTAGATTTAATAGGTTTAAGCTTCTATTTTTAAATAGATAGTCTTAATGTATTATATACAAATCGCCAAAGTCTTAAGTTTTGCACACATACACACACATCATATGAAAAGTGAAGCAACACCAAAAAGGATATTCCATATATTGCAACTTGTCTTTCTTTTATTATTGAAATAAAATTTTAAACCTTGGTTATATGTTTTTATGTATATGTTGTTATTTTCCTGTTGTTGATTGAATGTGAATATAAATGTTTATGTCGTTTTGACGAAGGTAAGGAAAATAAACTTTTAAATCTTATTTTGATGTTAGGATTGACATTTCAACGGTTGGGACGTTTCTTACGCACGCTTGATTTACGTTTTGTTTATTGCTATTTATAACGTAATTAACATATTATAAATTCATATTAAATTCGTAATAAGGGTGTACTAAATGTGTTAAATAGGAAATTAGAATTATAAATATCCACATAGGATACTTGTATGTGTATAGTTAATTTGTATGTATGTGAGTATTAATGGCTTTTATTAGTATTAATGACACATCGACACGAGGTTAATCCCAACTTGTAGTAGAAGCCTGTCCGGAACCGACCGTCATATCCAGCATCTAAAGTTAGTCGAGTTGATGTAAGAGGTCTAGATGTCATGGGTTATTATAACTATTACACCAGGACACAAGCATAAAACCAAATTTTAGTAGAAGTCTACCCAAAACTGCCCGACAAATCCCACATCTATAAGTGGTTCGGTTAATGTGAGATGTCTTTTGTGCGTGTGTGTGTGAGAGACAGAGAGTAAAGTAGGCCTGTCTTGAGAAGATGTTAAGTTGCTGACCTACCTTATCAAGGTCTTAAGTGGTCATTGGGTCCTCCTTTCTCTTATAAACTTATGAGGGATTAAATGTTCCTTAGTAAGACCATAGACATATGAGTAAGGTAGTTCTCTGAAAGTTGTCTGTTTCCTATCTACAGGCTGTGTGGGGGAATATCTAGGGATGGGAAGAAAAGAGTGAAAGCTAGTGGGACCGCCTATCTAAGGGAAGTATCAAGCGACTAGGAGTTCACCTGTAATGACAGCTAGATAGTAATGTAGGAGTCCATTAAGAGGGTCATAAATGGCAATAAGTGCCTACCTAAACCTAGTATTAAGTAGCAGAATACTATCTCTCGTACATTGGTAGCAGAATACTATCTCTCGTACATTGGTAGCAGAATACTATCTCTCATACATTGGTAGCAAAATACTATCTCTCCTACATTGGTAGCAGAATAACATCTCTCGTACATTGAGAGTATATTTGATAGTGATGACGATTTTAGGACAAGGCCTTAAGTGACTTTAGAGTGGTCCGCCTAATTAATATATATTAATTGTGTGTTGAATTCACGTAGACATAATTTGATGAATTTACATTGCCAAATATAGGAAATAGGCATTCCTTAAACTTATGTGATTTTCATTAACCATAACTTATTGTTTTAACCTCCCTCCTCATAACAATTAAACGGGTTAGTAGGTGAGAACGCTTGATTGACGAAGTCATAGAGGTTGGAACCTAGCAAATGAGATCTTTTAGTTATTATTATTGTTGTTATCGTATTAAATAATTTTATTGTACTCGTTGGATATTGATGTACCTTATATGATAGTTGAAACTTGATGCAATCAACATTATTATGGTTTTATTTAGTAGTACATCTATTTTCAGTTATATATTTTATCCCTTCCGCTGTGAGATTCTGATTTCATATTTGGTTTAGCTATGATTTTGTATTCCTTATAGGAACCAACGATTCGTTTAGAATGACTTTAAGTTCCAATGGGATTTTTCTGAGTTGAAATTTAGACCCATTCCATGTAGGTTATTACATGTGGTATCAGAGCTTATGTTACCCAATTATAGGGAGACTATACGTATAAGAGGCGTAATTGTTATTTTGAAAAAGAGTTTTAATTATTTTTTATTATATATAAGTGTGTGTGTGTGTGTGTGTGTGTATTTAAAGAACGTGTATCTCTATAGAGTAGTATCTGGAGGTCCATCTAGGAGAGGATTGACTTTAATTTCTAGAAATACCTAGAAACCGTAAAGTGACTTAGCAACTTCCTTATCGATTTGGAAATTTGTAAGCACATGATGGTTGTAAGGACTATAAGGTTGGAAAAGCGGAAAGGATTTAAACTCCCTATTTAATAGGCAGTAAATGGGAATTAAATTGGTGACTTAATTATCATTTATAAGGAGAAATAAATACAAAGAATACCTCGAGTCTTAAGGAATGATGGAAGTACACCTTTTGCTAAATGGTATAAACTTTATTTTTTGAAAATGAGTTATTTATTAATAACGAAAAGAACACTACGACACCTGCCTCATTAAAAAATATTACCAGTGTAGTAAGGAAAAAGAGTGCAGCGGTTCATATACATTTTCATACGTACAAAGAATAATTAGGAAATAAATCAGTACAAAACACCCCTAGATACATGGCTATAAGGCGATCCAGTCTAGCCCATAACAAAATGAAAACAAAAATCCACCCGAAGCCACATTAGCTTGAAACAATCAACCTGGGTCAAAGTCAAATAACCATCCGCAATCAGGTCTTCAACTTCATCACGACGGCGGCCATGGAACTAACATTGCAAATCATTTACAAATAAAGTCCATCCCGAATTCGCTTATAGATCCTTCACTTCAAAAAATCTCATATTTTGTTATCCCCATACATGATGAATCAAAGTTGTGAAATCAACGAAAGCCAAACTCTGATGGATTCCTTTTCGATCAAAACTTCTTAGTAGTTCGTCAATCTGTTGTTCGATTGTGATAGAAATCCCATGAGGAAGTTCAACTTTGTCTTTAAACTGATTCAACAGTGAGTTGCTGCAGGGACAGGTGAAAAACAGGTAAGAATGATCTTCCTCCATTTGATTACATAAAACACAATTCGAGTCCATAATCAAACCCCGTGACTTAATTTTGTCTTTTGAAGGAAATTTACATAAGCAAGCTTTGTAGGTTGTAAAACTTAATTTTTTTTAGTTGTTATATGATGACAAACCACATTCTACTAGGCCTATGGCGGGTATACTGTTCCAAACTTGTTTAAATCTGAAATTTTTGGACTTGGAAAGCACCAAGTTGTCAGCAGTACTAGCAGGATATATATGTATTTCACTAACTTTAGATGGAATTTCCCTCGTAGATGAGAGCAACCAAGGTTAAAATCTACCTTTCTCGCAGTATACAGTTCACCATCATTTTTTCTTCTGTGTGTAGATTAACCCTATATCAGCCTAATATTTCAACCAAGGATTTATGGTTTATCCATGGATCAATCTAGAGTGCTGCATTTTCATCCATTAGAACTCATTTCATAATGACCCGAGTCCCATCTCGGTGTCCACGCATACACTTAAAAGTGGTGGAGTAATTATTATTCCGAGCCATATGCCAAAACTGTTTATTAATAAGATATTTACTTTTCATCTAGTTACCTCGTTAACTGTCCTTAGTGAGGAAACTCCAGACCAATTTGATCATAGAAGTTTTCTTTAAATCCCGAAGCAGTCTCAAACCTATTCCACACACCGATTTACGCCTAACAGTAAGTCGCAAGAAATTTTCCGAAATTTACCACACCAAAAAAGTCTGAGAATAATTTCTCATTTTTTTTGGATTATCGAGCTTAAGATATGGAAAATAAGCAACCAGTATAAAACTATGGGAATAATAGTACTTTGAATAAGTTTCATGGCCCCCGCCGTAGAGAGTAGATCACTATCCTAACCTTCTATTTTATTACAAACTTTGGTAAGTAAGGGAACACACTCTCCTCCATGAACATAATCAGAAGAAAGAGGAATGCCTAGATACATAATAGGCAAAAAATCTTCCTCCATACCAAGAATTTGAAGAATTCCAGATCTGTTTGGAACATACTTACTGAAATAGACCTTCGATTTTACTTGATTCATCTGCAGAGCAACATTTTGCTCCATTTTCCAAAAAATATTAGTCATTGATATAGTACTAGAGATTGTAGCTCCTATAAAAATCGTGACGTCATCCACATATAGAAAATGCAATATAATAGGTTTAAGTGTAGAAACTGGATGAATCTATTGGAGAAGAATAACATCTTCTATTTACAAGTATAAATCTATATAGCAATTCAAAATAAACAAGGAGACAAAGGATCCCCTTGTCGTAATTCCCTAGTGGAGGTAATAAATCCATGAGGTATTGTAATAGCCTACAAAGTCGTACCCTTTGAGTTGACTGAAAATAGTACATGTCCAACCCAAATTGCATAGAAATACAAGTCACTATGGGTAAAGAAGAAAAATATAGAAGAAAAACAAAAATAACAACAAAGAATCTCACATTGTAGAGAAATAAAATTATATATATATATATACAACTTTTAAATACAAAATTTTGTACCGTATATACATACCATCATCAGAGTACAACGCAACACATCATAGTGGAAATAAACTGTAGATATCTAATGCTTAAGCCTCCTGCTCCAAGCTCTTCCAAGGGTATATGCGAACACCTGAACTACTTGAATGCCCGTGCAAACTCGAGCACCCAAGAGTTTAGGGTAAAACAAAACAAATATACTCTGGGTCAGTCGTGGGACTGGTGTGAGTAAACTATAGTCACTTGGTTGAAAATCCTTTTTAAAGAAAAGATAATTTTAAGACCAATCCACACATAAACATGTATAGTTTTTTACTTTACAATAACACAAAGCATTCTTTGTATCAAAGCTATTTGATATTATAATAGTGTCTATATCAAATAAATAGCAATTTAGCGGAACGCTTGCATCTCACGCTCCACATACATAGTATACAATCAAAATCCATGGTCACTTATTGGAGAATGGCTTTCCAACTATGACAATGTATGGAACCACCTTCCGATAGTGTATCTCTAGAGAGGAATACACTGGGTTCAACAAGAACATCTTGCAACCCGACCACACATGACCGACCACTCATTGAGTATACCGAATGTATTATCACAATAGTTGTGATCAACAACCATTTCCGAAAGCATAATGCAGCGATAGAAGAAGAAACAAATAAATTTTCTCTAGATCAGGTGATAATACACCTTAATGGGTGCGGACCATATAGCCATGCTGCCTACTCGATTTTTTCCATTTCTCAATTGATGAGGCTTGCAACTACGATTACTTTTCGGCCATTTCATTCACTTTGAATGCCACATTGTCAGATCCGTCAATCACTAATTGATTTGGTCAAATATACCTAGGTGTTATGCTAAAGGAAGTTGCCTTCTCCGCCACCATACTCTGTATATTCGTAAAAATTAATGTATGTAATCATTGGAAATACTCTGTCAGACATTTGTCCATGCAAGATCGTTCTGGGACTGAACAAAACCGAAGGCACTATCTCCATTGATCCATCTTAGCAATTTCTACCTAGGATTAATAGAAAAAACCCTTATACTTTACACCATCTTCAATTATCTTCAAAATAATCTGATTTGCAATGCTTATGCCAATATGGAGTGTTTTTGGATAATAAATCCATCTGGTCTCTCCATATTGATAACGATAATATTTAATTAGCCAGAATTTCGATAATTGGTTATTCAATTATCGAAGAAACAAATATTCATCCAAATACCTTATTTCCAAAAGGAAATACTATTGATTTGCACTAAATAATCACTAAGCCCTTTTTAACTAATATTTCATCAATTAAATTCTTTCCAATATTCATTATCAATTTTCCTTACCGAGATATTTTCCAAACCTGCTTGGATTCCCATACTTGGAAAACATTTCCATATTTCACATGATACTTTATTTTCTACAACTAGAAAGTATTTCTTATTATTGCTGGAAAACATCCTATTCTCTTATCTCTTTCACGGGACCATTTATTTTCTAACTACAATTAGAAAATATTACATTCCAAACCCATTTATAAAATATTGTATTCAAACCAATAAAAATCCATTTCATCGATTCTCTTTAAATTTTATTAACCCATTTGGTTTCTAATTCCATATGCAATCGATAAATTGATATTTAGTTATCAAAATTCTTAAAAAATTCGAACTCTTTAAAATTTCGAAAAATTTCACTAGCTTCTCCTTTGCGTGACTTAATTGGTAACAGATCGCCTCTTTGGGCCCTTTCCATTCAAAAAGAAAATAATAAAATCCAAGCGGCCTAAGCAGCTTGCCCAATAGGCACATAAAATTCTTATACTGAATTAAATATGTACCTATTTTTAATATTCAATTTATTTTCTTCATTCACATCATTCCAAACCCATCTAAAATATATTCAATGATTCCAAATCTATTCTGAATCAACTAAACACTTTTAATTTAATCACTTTTCATTCGCTAATTAATTTTCTATTTATCTCCTTTCCTTAATCCACTTTTAGTTTGAACATATCACGTTCAAATATATTTTTAATTCGCTTATACACAAATCGAACTCAAATCCCATGTTCGAATCCAAATTTCATGTTCAATTCCCAATTTTAATTCACAAATCCAATTTACTTAACCAAAGTCAAGTTCGATCCAAAACTCCATTAGCTATTACTTTTCTAATTAGTTAACTTTATTTAATGATTAAAAATCTGATTTTTTTTCCCAAAAATCAATTCATTTACTCCACTTGAGTTCATATTTATTTTATAACTAAAGTGTGGATTTCACTAATGGAAATTTAAGTTTTATTCACTTAAAATCGTTTTATTTTATTTAGTAAATAGTTATGGTTTATAAATTGTTATACCAGGATTTTTCTAGAAATTTGATTTTGACATAAGTCAAAATCTATAAGACGAAATCCAAAATTTTCTCTTTACATTAGAAAAGTATTATCCAATAGATTCGGATGATTCTTGTTTCAAAGAAATCTGACTTATATTGAGTTCTATATACTCAATTGAAGTTCGAATGTAATACTGCGAACTACCGCGCTGTAGCGAGCTTGTTTTAATTAATTTAAATTTATACGGTTAAAACTTTGTTTATTAAATAAATTTTAATCATATCCTATTCAAACCATTTTCCTTTCGTAATACATTTGGTTATACTGTAAATATATTTCTAAAATTCCTTTCTAATACTTAGAAAAATAATTAAAATGTTATTTAAATCATCATTTAAATTTTACTTAGGAGTTTCAAATAAATTATGAACAAACTAGAGATAGTGAATTTTCTCATATTGATTTTAATCGTCGCATAATAAATTTTCAATTAAATTAAACAAGTGTTTAATTTAATTGAAAATCCTAGCTTTCTCCAAGTCACTTCAATCCAATTGACTACATAGCCTTCTTCCATATGAATCCAATGTAATTCTTTTCGTCTGATTCTGATATAATATGAAACGGTTATAGCTATTTCAAGTTTGAATATATTTAAATTGCCATTAACTAAATTCGTAACATCGAAGAATTTTTGTGATTTAATAATTAAGTAATCTAATTATAATAATATATTTGTTTGATAATTTAAATGGTTGGAATTCAAATATTTTGAATATTTAAATAATTATGATTTATATTTATTAATATAAATAACGTGATAGTACATTTAAATTCTGAAATAGTCAGAAATAGTTGAATTGGCAATATGGTGTATATTGGATAATTTAATAAATTTAATTTAGTTTAGAATTGAATTATAATAAGGAATATATTATTTATACGGTAGTTGAACGTATTAATTTTAATATAATTATAAACGAGCTTGTAACGTCGTGGTAGTTTGAATCTAACTAACTGTATTTTTCTAATAGAAGTGAAAAATCAAGATTTTGTTTTATAGATTGTGACTTAGGTCCAAATCAAAATTTCAGAAAGTCGTTATGGAATCGTTTATAAACCATAACAATTTATTTAATATAATTAAATATTGATTTCGAATTTGGATAAGATTTTCAAGACGTATGGTTTATTTAATTTATTGAATTTTTCTGTAATTTTTATTTTTGAAAATATGCAACTTTTTGTTTAATGTATTTTGATCCTTAAAGCAACACTTTTAGGATTGCACAATATAAGTCAACTTGTCTATTTATTTTTTTAAGATCATGGCACATCGCTTGACACGATAGTATTTTTATTTTTGTCCACAGTGGTCGTAAATAAATGAAATTATGCGTAGTCAGTACTTTGTTAACTTTAACAAATATATATAGTGTAACCATTTCCTTCATAGTTAAGTTTTCTCTACCCTAAACTACTCTTAAAAAAAACTGTCACGCAAACCTAAGGAGGTGAGTAGAGAGGAAGGCACATGCCTAAGGCAGCTGTGATTTAGGATTGAACACTGGCATATACTATAAATTCACCCAGACCTCCTTTACCCATGTATATTGTATGAGGCTTCTTTGCTAAGTTTCATTATTCTACTTATACATATATATGAACGAAGAAAGCCATTCCTACAATTACTAAAAGAGATGATAAGAAATAAAATAAAAATCAAATCTATAAACAAATTTCTGACCCATCTCATCAAATAAATAACTGCGTGAATTTTCAAATCCTACACTAAGAAAAACATCACTTTATAAACTCATTTCAGTGCATGCCTATACATTGAAAACCATAGTGTAGTATACGTCCTTTCTCCCATCAGTAAACCTAGCCTACCATCTATACTGTAAAGCCATGTCTGGGCAAATCAAAAGTTTTAAATCTGCCAATCTACCTACTTTACAATAACAATGTGAGTGCTAATCTTCTTTTTTGTGCAAGCCAAGGGATCAATCTCTATAAATATGAAGCATCATCAGCTCGTCCATTTCAACATAGACTACTGAAAACGTAGTAGCCATAAAGGAATGTCGATCTTTTAAAATTTATTCCCTGTTCAATACTCAACTAAAAATCATGATATGAATATGTTTGAATTTCGGTCGAGATCCTCTACGCCCTCCTCTATATCTTTCTGGGTTCGAACATAACTTTGGACATGGGTTTATAACACATTGCGACTGGGTTTTGGGGTTGTGGACTAAAACTGAACCTTGCTACATGATTTCGTGGAAAACTGTGTTTAAGAAATTGCACCTATGTGCATGGAGGAGGCCAGAACAGATTCTAGAGAGGGGTTGCAGGTGGTATAATATGGGTATGAGGAGAGAGGGGTATTGACGAGAAGTCATGTGGAATTTTATTTGTGATTTATGACGAGGAGAAAACGGGAGCAAAGTTTTTTCTTGCATGTACCGGAGTTGTTAATAAAGGAAGAAGGAAGCGCTAGTGGAAGGAGGATTGGGAGAGAAAGACGTGATGGGTAGGAGCATGAAGGGAGTAGAGTATTTAGCAGTGACGTGAGCAACTTTTTGGTGTTTGCGTGGAAGGTAACGCGACATTAAAAGGATCAGAAATGGTGGAAATATATACATGCTGGAGTGCGACATGTTCTTTTGGGAAGAAGAAGAAGGGGGATCACATCGTGCATCGTGGGTCTGAAGGATGGGTGGGCCGATGTTATTAAGCGTAAGGCCCAGTTATGATTTTTTTATTAAACATTGGAAATGTGTATTTGCATGGAGGGGGTTTAAAGCTATCGGCTATGATGGGTTCAAAACTGGAAACTCACGTTGGTCATATAGGGAAGAAACAACATTTAGGAAGGTCGGGTATCAGGTAACGTGGGTCGGTTTTAAATTAAATTTTAATCATTGTTTTATAAATAAAAGATAGACTAAATCTACAATTATTACTAGTGTGACCATACAGTGGTTTCATACACTAAGGGTCGTTATCAAATGGTCGAATTTGACATATACAGTAAATGACCATATATGGGATTTTCTTTTCATTAATTCAAATGTATAAATAATTCCTTAATATTAACGTGGATCGTCATATCGAAATTTACCTATTTTGTTTTCATTAGTGATATCTTGCACACCATTAGTGCATGGAACCACCTAAGTTTGGACACAGACGGTTATGTGTTTCTATTTGTTAAATTCATTCTTGATATTATATACCAATCTTGCAAAATAGTTAATACATATATATTTAAATATTTTGGTAATGGGTATTTTACGGGGTGAGTGGGCCAGTTTAATACACGGTGAGCCCAATTTATTTAAATAAATTTAAAGTTTATTTTAATTTAAAATATGTATTAACTTGTAAAACTAATAACTTATCCATACGTGGTCAGAATTATAAACGGTCTATCACGTTGAAAACGTATGGACACAGGCTACGTAATGAAGCTAGTTTGAAACCATTTGGAGCTCGCTAGAAATTATGGCAGAATTAAACGCTTGATCAGATCTATCGACCATTAATTGTTATTTAACGATTAACAACCAATGTAAGTAAACTCATTTACTCTGTCCAGTTTCATAATTTTGTAAACATTAGTAAATATTGATAAAAATGATTGAATGCTATGTGTGATGGTTGTTTGGATGATTTGCTAAATAATTGGTTGGAATTATAGATACTGTTGTATATAAAACATTGCTTAAATATTGATTCTGATATTCCATATTGATATGAAATAAATGTTATTTCTTCTTATTAACATCTGTGGATGTAGGGAAATAGGTTGGAGGAATCTAACTGGATTCCTCAGCAATTATATTATTGTTTTTCCATATATTACATTATATGATGTGACAAATAATCTGGTGTTGATTATTATGTATTTTGGGATGTTTAAACAACTTGACCCTGAAATAATTGGAATTTAAATACCGTAAAATATATTCAAATATATTGTAAAAATAATTTGGGGTTTTAAAAAGGAAAAATCTATATTTAAATAGAAGTTGAATTTCGAATAAACTAGAATATAATAACTTGTTTTAATTATATTAAAATAAGAAATTGGGTTATAAACAATATTTAGAAATGAGATGAAATAATTTGGAAATGTAAACGCGAGAAGGAATATTAGAAAAGGAAACGGGAATCGTTTTCACAAGAAAATGATGAAATTTATTCTGGTGTTCGAAATATGGATTTGAAATTATAATTCGGCTTTGTCGAATGTTATTAAAATAATTTATTTTTATTATATAATTCAGAATTTGAAAGGAGAAATAATTTGGCTTAAAAAACCAATAATTTATAATCTAATGTGTAATCGAGATTTAGTTATAAACTTAATATATAATTTACAAAGTGTTGACAATGGTGTTTATGAAGTGTTAACATGAATTTATAAAAGAACTAGATATATAAGATTTTAAACTATAATGGTAATATTTATTTAAATCAAGATTTGATTTAATAAAATGAGTCCAGATTTTCTTTAGGAGAATAATATTCATGTTATAAGGTGAATAATGATTTTGAGCCAACGATTTACAAGATCTAAATGGTTATAAAAGGAAATGGTTGGTATTAATAAGAAGTTAAGAAATGGGATTAAGAAAATTAGAAACTGAATGGAAATTAGTTATGTTGAATGGCTTTTTGAGTGTTGATCTGATGTTGGTTTCGGCCTACGAGGTTAATACTTAGGGAGTTGTTCTCTTACTAACTTACGGTTAGGGGCTGATGGATGTGGAAGGATAGTGATGCATGAGTAAGATAGAAATGTTTTTTGATGTTAATAATACATATTTTCTGGGATATAGAAATAAATAGTTTAAAATAAATGGAAATGTTTTCCAAGGATCGTGAGAAGCTAAACGAGTTAGAGAAATATTTGGAAAAAGATATTGAAGGGGAATTGGGAAATGAAATAATTATTGATAATCTACTTAAAGGGGCTCAGTGTTGATTGATGGTTGCTCGGTAAGATTTCCATTTGGAAATATGGCCGTTGTTTGTATGTATGTTTTTCTTTGATAGTTAAATAACTGACTATCAAAGTTTTTGACCATTTTTTCGTTGTTAATTCGGAGAGACCGGGACTAGATTATTATCTGCAAACCACTTCGTATAGGCATTAGCGTTGCGAATCAAATATGATGAATATAATTGAAGACAGAATTTATGCAAGGGCAGTTCTGGCGATCCTAGGCAGAAATTGCCTAAGATGGATTTACAAAATGGTGCCATCGGTTTGTCCAGTTCTAGGACAACGTGTACGGATGAATTTCTGACATAGTATATTTAATAGATCACGTCAATTGATCACTTCAAAAGTATTTACGTTGTTAATGGAGGAATTCATTTCTCTTAACTTTATAACCGTGGTATTTTTGGGGAAATCAATTTGTGATTTGGCGGGTATGACGATGTGGCATTCAAAGTAAATAAAGGAATGACCTGTTAAAAGATACGTTATGACCTCAAGCCTCACCAACCGGGAAATGACAAAAATCAGGCAGACAACATGGCTAAGTGGGTCGCACCCAATTAGAGTATATTGTCACCATTTAGAAATATTCATATTTGTTACTTCTTTCGCTTTTGTATCTCCCACGAACGATTATATTGGTATACCTACCGTAAGGTGACAATATATTCGGAACATTCAAGCGATATGAATGCCGGTCATGTGTGGCTGAGTTGCAAGATGTTCTTATTGAACTCCATTGTATCCCCTCTAGAGTAGACTGATCGGAAGGTGGTTCCATACCTTGTTATAGTTGGAAATCTATTACCCAATAAGAGCCCACGATTTTTGATTTTATATTATATATGTGGAGCGTGAGATGCAAAAGTCCACTAGATTGCTATTTACTTGTATTAGACACTATTATAATATCAGAATAGTATTGATTCTAAAAGAATGTTTCGAGTTATTGTAAGGTAAAAACCATCCGTATTTACGTGTGGATCGGTCTTACGATTATCATTTCTTTTAAAGAAATTTTAAAAGTTAAACCAAGTGATTGGAGTTTACTCACACCAGTCCCATGATTGACTCATAGTTTATTTTGTTTTGTTTTACCCCAAACTCTTGGGTACCCGAATTTGTACGGGCAGTCAAGTAGTCGGGATTTACAGATACTTGGAGGAGCTTGGAGCAAGAAGCTCAAATCTTAGGTCGATATAGAGTTTATTTTCTATAACGACCCGAACTTCCCCGGTAAGGAAAGCCCGGATTGAGATGAGAACAACACACATCGGAACGCAAACAGAAGAACATTTCATTGTTTATTACAACAATTCCATTAGAATATAAGAATATACAGAGTATGAATGAATATTACACATTTGACAAATATTAGAGATTACAATAAATTACATAGCAGCGGAAAATAATACAATACACAACTAGAAGAGATATACGGATATAGAGCTTTTCGGATATTCATTCCAGCTGTAAACCAGGATCCTGTGAATATAAATCTGCAAAACCAAAACTACTAGCTGCCCGTGTGGAAAATAGGGGCACCCAGAGTTTAGGTTGAAACAATAAACTCCAGGTCAGTCATGTGACTGGTGTGAGAACTAAAACAGTTATTAATCTTTATTTTATAGTTCGGTAAATCAAGGGACCACACCGTATAACATGGAACGGGTTTCCTCCCAAGAATACCAGTGCATAAAACAAACAACGCAATGCTAAATAAAGAAAAATGAAGCTATTATAAGACCCAGGTCCCATCACACAATGCAACGCAAGCCAGAGGATAGGGTTTTTACCTTATAATAGCCAAAGCATGCTTGATACGTTTAAAACACATTATTTTGATATTACTATAAGTGTATAGTGTCAAAAAATTTCAACCATAAGTATCAATCATAGGCGGCATAGCTACCATCTACTATGTCGCCATACTAGGTTGTACAAATAAAACCGCAATATCACGTATTGGAAATTGGATTCCATCATGAGTCGAGGCAAGGGGGCTCCTCTCCGATTCGAGACACTCTAGCAAATGTCTCAGGACCCCACTATGATCCTTGGATCTTCAGGGCCGGTCCTCACCTAACTTTGGAGGATTAGTTATTCCTGAACACACGTTTCCCGGTCCTAACTGACCTATATCCGAGGCGCCTCGTATCCAACAACCACACAGGTGAAAAGTATATAAATGTCAGCTAGTTTAAGCACTGACACTACCCATAGCTAGAAAGAAACGTCGTGCTCTCCCTGCAGTCACTATCCCGTTTTTGACTCATACCGAGGTGTGAGGCTCGCGAATTCACGCTATACACAAAGTTGCGCCACACAGGCCATGCTTTGATCATCAACCACAAGACTTTGCTTTTCAACAGAAGCCTTGATCAATTGCCACTTACGCGTGCCACACTGGCAATTCACTCCATGCGACCGATGTCCATCGATATACAACCTCTGAGCTCATACGTCTCAGAGAAGGGCGTTAAGCAAGAGAATAAATTCTCCGCCGCCAAACAGATGTATATTTAATAGAGATCAATCAACATGGAATAAAATCCAATGTTAGACACACAGTCCATTTACAAGTTCGTTCTGGGTCTGAACGAAACCGGAGGCACTTTCCTCGCATATCCATCGATCTCCAAGTACGTCTGGATGATCACCAACTGATTCCCTCATCTTGGGTGTACAACCCAATCAAGATCATCAGTAATCACCCAAATGATGTGAAGACTTCCGGTCTTCAACTACCGTCTTTATCTTCGACTTATCGCCGAATCGGTTATTCAGAATGGGTAGAAACCCGACCTTTCTGAATAACCCACGTATATAATAAACAAGCGTTACACAAACACAACAAACGCCTCATTCCAATTCAGAATGTTCTTTTATTCACAAAATCACATTCTTAGGGAAAGGTTCCCATTAATTTTATCAAAGATAAATTCTTCTAAATTTATTCTTTAATCTTCCTTTGGATATCATTTCAAACCATGTCATGGTTTTCTAAACTAATCGGGATTAGCGAACCACACCGAAGTAATTATTTATTTTATTTCCCAATCCCAACCTATTCATCCCATGAAGTAAAACCGGTCATACTTCATATCTAACACCACGGTGCTATCGGTAAAATTAATTACCATTTCACGTTCAAATCTAATTAAAGATTTAACTATCGCTTTGGAGCAAAACAGGTGGTACTCCATTCTCGATCACCTTTCAGATTTGATAATTTAAATTATCAATTCACATTTCAATCTAATTAAAGATTCATTAAAACTCCACTTAGTTTTAATCTTTTCAAAAATCAATATCATGTCTTTAACTGGGTAAAGAACCAATGTCATTTAAAACACGATTCATGATAAACCCAAAATCACACTCTATTGTTAATCGGGTTAAAGAACAGGTGTTGTTCAAACACCGCTCACGATAAACCCAAAAACCAATTCAAATTCAATTCCAATTAAATATTATTTAATTGATACACTTCATTAAATCTAAGTAGAAAGATTTAATCTTTTACTCCATTGGGTTTAAGAACAGTGTTAATGAAGACACCATTCACGACAAACCCAAATCACATTTGATATTAAATACAAGGCTCTGAATAGAAAATATACCGGCTTATATTCAATATCAAATTCTGAAACCAACAAATATCGTATTGGAAATAACGATATAGAATATATCTTTCAAATTTCCACAACCATATCTGTGTAATCACGAAACCCAACATCGAAATATTCCGAAGATAATTTTGATTCAAATCCATTTCAATTCGTATATTGGTAATTCTGATTATTTTTAAAACCACTATCAAATTCAATTTATTTTTTTCAAAAATAAATTGATTTTAATTCTAGTTCAAAACTAGTTCATTACGATAAAAATCTATTTTTATCTTTTCAAATATGGAGTTTTTCAGCCCAATTTTTCCCAAATCATTTCTTATGATTTTACACAAATTATAGATATTTTTAATAATTTTATCAAGGCCCTTACAGTCGATTTCCACCAATGGCCATCGAACTGCACTTACAGCGACCTTTTCCAAATTTGATTTGGACATAATTCCAAATCCAGCCGTTAGATTTCAAATTTCTAATATTCATTGGAAAGCTATTTTCGATACGAACCCAACGGTTCCGGTTTCAGGAGAATCCGACAGTCGGATCTCCCGCAACGTCCATTCGAAGTCAATGGTCGAAATTCACGAACTGCCGCAGCGCGGCGCGTTCTATTTAGGCCATTATATATAATATATATATATATATATATATATTATATTTCATCGATTTCCTTTTTAAACGAATTTTATAAATCGTTTTAAATTCGTTTTCGAAACGATTTCAACTTCATATTCAATTTCGAATCGAACCACATCATCGATATATAAATGATAATATTTTCAAAACATTATATTTTGAAATCACTTCCTTTTCTATATTCATTGTAAAAACAAATATAATCGATACAAATATCGCTCACGTCAAAATGGCGCATCTCTAATCAACACGGCTTTATATTTTTCAAAAAAAACTTCGTTATTCTATTCAATAAATGAATATTTTCTTCAACACATGAATATATATTTTATTCAACACATGAATATATATTATTTCTTACTTACAATAAAAGGGTGAATTTTATTGTATAAATATTTTATTCAACACATGAATATATATTATTTCTTACTTACAATAAAAGGGTGAATTTTATTGTATAAATATTTTATTCAACACATGAATACACTTTCAACACATGAATTCTCAACACATGAGCATCGTCAACACATGACTATTTATTCTATTCAACACATGAATTTTCTTCTATAATATTCTTTATTTTCCAATTGGAATGAGGCCCAATCAATTACCATATAATGTTAATTATATGGATTCCATACAACACATGTATATAAATAATAACGATAAATAATCAACCATCATCCAAAGTGCACTACACAACTGCATAAGCATTAAATATAAATAATTAACGCTCACACAATCTGTCGACCAATCGATCGACATACCATTAAATAATTGGGATTAGTGTACACCAAATATCATCCCAACACCCGTGTGGGGTTTCAAATCAACAAACACAGATTTTTATTGGTGCAGTTGGGCGATGTGTAAAATTTATCGTCCCAATCAATATCCTTCAAATAGGTGTACATAAACAAACCGTCCGGTTTGTAAACGAATATTTATTTATTCACATTCACGTTAAAAATTATATTTTTAACGATAATTAATTTATTCCAACCATCAACATTTTATTATCGATTTCACATCAACATCACAAACAAATTTCACAACACATCAAACAAGCATACAAGCCGTCCATGGTCTGTGGACGACGGGTGTCGGGTGCTGCTAAGCACCGTCTGCATCCTAGTATATATTTTTAACTAGAAAAGAAAATTTAAAGTGAGAAGTTCTCACTGACTAGCTAATCCAAATGCCTCGACTCTTCTTATGTAGAAGTCATCGCTGTTCTCGCCTTTTGTCACTTTCGCTGCCCGTAGCCACTACATATATAAAAATCACATTTTTATATTGTTGCTATGTATATAAAAATCATATTTTTATAATCACTCCATATGGATAAAAATTCTATTTTTACATCGCTACTATATAGATAAAAATTCTATTTTTACATCGATGTTCATATAATAAAGATTATATTTTTATCACGCTATTCTCTACAAAAAGATTTCGCCTTTTTATTTTTAAAAACCTCATCTTTTTATTTTTAAAAATCTCATCTTTTTTATTCGCTTATTATATATATAAATCGAATTTTTCCACGCTATACATATATAAAAATTATATTTTTAAC
Source organism: Allium sativum (assembly GCA_030737875.1). NCBI lineage: Eukaryota > Viridiplantae > Streptophyta > Magnoliopsida > Asparagales > Amaryllidaceae > Allium > Allium sativum. The sequence continues at coordinate 1,012,412,868 of CM060912.1, read as the reverse complement.
TCTTTAACCTATATATAAAAATTCGATTTTTATCACTTTAATCCACATATAAAAATTCAAGCTTTTTTACTTCACGAATAAATATAAAAATCCAAGCTTTTTACTTATAAAAATCTCTACTTGCGTATGTAATTTTATATACATAAGAAATCGGATTTTTATTTGCTATTTACTATTAAATAAAACAAAATAAAATCAAAATATATACACTTACAGTCTTTGTCTCCTTCAGCGAAAGGGGGGAGGGGTTCGAACTGGTGCAAGAGGAGGGCGGAAGGGGGTGGAGTGGTGGCGTCGGGTGCTGTAGCGCCGGAGTGAGGAGGTGGGGAGGGAGAGAAAGGGGAGCTTCGGCGGATGTGGGGTCCAGGCGAGCTGCGGTTTAGGGTTGGTGGCGGGGTACGGTGCGCTGCGAGGAAGGAGGCAGAGGATCGGGCGTTGGGGAGGGGCGGCGGTCCGTCGTCGTCCTCCGCGATTTTTTTTTTCTCTGAATGAAAATGATCGGTGGAAGGAGAGTTGAGATGGAAGGGGTTGACTTTCAATATGTAATTATAATATTTAATTCCTTTTTATTTTCAAAACATAAGCCTTTTATTTTGAACCCCAAATGAGACCCAACGACTGTCGCCCCTAGCTAATTACCCCCATTTCGAACACAATGGGATATGTATCACAGGCCAATCCGACTGTTATGATCAGTTTCCGTTGAATTTAAAATATAAATCTTTATATATTCAATTTAAACGCACATTTCAATTTACCGGGGCCACATACGAACTATAAAAATTCCAGAAAAATTATTTCTAGCTTCGTATTGACGATATGGTCCTAACAAAACTAGTTTCGTCAAATTCTGAGATCGTTTGAAAAATGGCCAATTTCCAGTCGATTAAAATCAACTAAAACTGGTCAAACGCGTTTTCCTTTGCCACGCTCACATACTGATTCGAAAAATTATGAAATTTGGAATTTAGAAATAACTTGACATGCGGATCCAACAAAAGTAGTTTCGTCGAAATCTGAGGTCGTTTGCAAAATGGCTATTTTTAAAGGCCGAAATTCCATAGCGACTATTCTGAATTTTCAACTGGACATATCTTTTGATTCCCGCTATAAAACTTTGATTTTTCGGATTCGTTGGAAAGATATTCTCAAATAGATTCAAATATTTTTGGTTTCGCTAAAATCCGGTTTATTCTGCACCCGGTACATTCATTTGAAATTTGAAATCGAATTATCGAACTACCGCGCCATTTTCAATTCCTTTTATAATTAAAAATAAATTTTATATTCTAACGACGATCTTTATAAATATATACGTTTGAATTCTATTCAAAATAAATTTCTCGTCGCCATTATTTATAATATTCATTTTAAATATTCAAAATTCGCTAAAATTGCCAAAATAAAATTTTTAAACTGCCTCGCATTTTCCGGGTTGTTACATTTTCACTGTGATATGTATATGAAATACTCTGATGATGTATGTAAGTCAAATACAATTCTGTATGTCAAAGTTATGTTATATAATATACTTTTATTCATTCCGCTGTGAGATTCGTGTTTACTCCGATTTTGTTTTGTCGTGATCTTCTTCTTCTTCTATTCTAACTTTCTTTCTTTCTATTTCTCACCCTCTAACTTCTTTCCATTAATTATATGGTATTTCCGATTCTTGAATATTCGACATTGTGTTTAGCGTCGATTTTCGAGGTCAAAAATCCCAGTTTGTTACAAAATGAACTACCAATTAATTAACCTTAATTACCTTTCACTTCTTCCTCCTATTGTTCAGAATTTTCAGGCCGACTATTGGAACTCCCAAACCTAAGAATGTCGAACATCTCTCTTCTACCACTTTTTTTCCACTCAGCAAAACCCCAATCTGAACTCACCCATGAGACCTCCGTCGCCTTCTCTCTCTGTCCATGCTCCAAACTCCATGCTTGAACCCCCCGTGAAAGTCACAACTTCGAGTTCTCCAAACTACAGGCATGCAAAAATGTTATGCCTCAAATCCAACCAAAATCTCAACACCTCTTCCATTTGTTCCCACCAGCACCAATCTAATCTTGTTTAAGCTTTATACATCACCAATTGATCGAAGTAAAAAAAATAGGTCACGTTGGAAATAAAATCTGTTCTTCAGAACTTGCACACACCAATGAAAAAGCATAACAATTTGAAGCTCTAATCTATACAAGTTTATCTAATCCAAAATTACAATATTTCATTGAGTATTTGAATTGTTTTAATTTTTTGAACTATTTTGAGAGGAGCGACTTCAATTTTTTTCGTTGCTTGGAGAAATGAACGAAGGAGAGAAAGAAATGGGTGTATATTGGTATATTTGTAGATGAATTTATTATCAAAATATTCTAACGAAACTTACATCCAAAGTAACATGTTTGAATGACTGCATACGAGCTCCAATCGCGATGAAACTTGTAATCTGATAATAACTTAATATTTCAGACATGATAGAACTAGTTTCGTTGAATTCGAAGATTGTTTGTAAATCTTCCTGTTAATTTCTCAACATGAATCGATACGCGTTTAAGTTGCGCACGATCACATAACTCCAATCGAATTGAAACAAGAAATCTTACAATAATTTACCATTACAGATTTTATAAGATTAGTTTCATTGAAATCCGAGGTCGTTTGAAAACCGATTATTCTTAAGTCCAAATTAAATCAATAAACTATAATCGATTCCAAATAAACATATCTATTAATAATAAATTATTATCATATATATTCAAATACATATACATATACATATATATATATATATATATATATATATAACTTCAAAATAATCTAACTTGGATTATAAACTCGATATTTTCATTTTCAAGTTAAATCGATATGTAATTTATTTAAAAATCCTTTTTTTAATTTCCAATACAACATTTAAAACAAATTAAAATATTCAAAATTAAACGACTAAAAATTCGGGTCGTTGAATTCTTTAACCCTTAAAAGAATTTCGACCCAAAAATTACTAAGGCAAGAAAATTGCTACAAACCCATTAATTATTCAAAAACTCTCTTAGTTGAAACTCAACATTTCATACTTCTAAAACGTTTGTTCCACACAAAATTTCTTAGGCTTGAGGCAAACCATTAATTTCCCATTCCAGTTTCAAAATCCTTCAAAGTGAACCCATTTTGAAAATCATCTCTTTCAAAAAAAATAGAAATTTTTTCTAACTCCTAAATTTTGGTAGAATCTCCTCTGTACGGAGGAGCTTTTGAAATATAGCAAAGAGATAAAAAAGTTTACATCGATCCACACAGTCGGAAAACAGTTCATATAACCTAATTTGGTATTATTTTTTTGCGTAACTTGCGCAAGCGTTATTTTAGCGGGCAAGCTTAGCCCATACGCAATCTATGCACCCAAAATCAAGCCAGGCAGCTCCATATACTTGTACTTACTCTATTTAAACCCATAAGTTTCATGATCTTAAGTTTTAATAACTTTCATTCATTTAAATAATTAAACACATGGATTCATTCCCAACATGCCATATAATATACATTTAACACGTACATGCTAATACAAGTTCCGACATTTAGTATATATGTCATTCCATTCATATTACACATCATATATACTCATATTCATTCAATTCGAATGATTTACATTCAATACATCCACATCCGATTCATATTCCATTCATACGCATTCAAATTCATTCAAATTGATTCTAATCAATTTATTTACTTCGTTTACAACAAACAAAAATTTTCCTACGCATATTTGGTATTATTTGGTTAATAAAATAGCCACTTATATCCCTGACTAAATTTAATTTAATTCCAAATCAATTTACCGATTTCAATCCATTTAACTTGCTTAAGTTAAATTTAAATTCTAAAATTCAAATTCCTGGGTTTTTATTTCACATCCTTTAGAAATCACATAAATATATACATATATTTATATCCATCTCGAATTCAAAACATTTGAATTTTCTGAAACAAGTTGTTTTCATAAATAATTTTCTATTGGAAATTTTACTACGGTAGCAATCCATCACTTAGAAACTCGAAAATGAACACTGATGATGCTGCAGTCATCATCAGAATTATTTTTAAGCGATTTAAGTGAGTTCAGTGCTTTATCACTCTAAAAATCCATCTAAAACGATTTTATTCAAAAATCCTTCCAAACAAAGCTATATTATTATAATATACTTCAGAATATATTTTTCCAACCGCGCGGGCTTTAAATTCCAAATTCTGGTTTGAATCCAATTTTAGTTCATTTCATTTGTATATATTATCCTTATACAAATTATATTTGGTTATATATAACCATTCCAATTTTATAATCTCATTTGAATATAATAACAACCAACACATCCATATATTAAAATAATTTTAGAAAATGATTCCTTTTATATCAAAATAGAATTTTGGGTAAAATTATTCCAGTACCCACTTTAAAACAATATTATGTCAAAAAAATTTGTTTAAGTTTTTAGAAATTCCTATTGACTCGTGGCATCCCACGATTCGACTAGAATTCAGGAGCCACTCAACAGATAAGCCAACACAATATAAAACAATTTTTATATCGACTAACAAATATGCACTCATATATATATATATATATATATATATATATATATATATACAGTCAAACTCATTCTAGGGTACTACTGACCCTATCTTTAATGAGTAAACTCCATCAAAGCCTAGGTTTTCGCTCAACCTAAGCTCTGATACCAACTTTAACGACCTGCAAATCCATACCCTTTGAGTTGACTAAATTCACCACACGTCCAACCCAAATTGCACAGAAATACGAATCATTATGCGTAAATAAGAAAAAGATAGAAGAAGAACAGAAATAACAACAAATAATTTGTAATGACCTGAAATTTTGAAATCAATTTAAAATTGATTTTTAAATTAGTTTTTAAGGATTTATGGTCGATTTTGAAAATTCGATGATTTGATGCTATTTCTATAACTTTACAAAGAAACATTTTTCAAACAATCTTGGAATTCAACGAAACCAATTTTATCGGATCCAGGACGTTGGAAAATGGTAAGATTCCGAATTTCATAATTTTGTACTTAATGTGTGAGCGTGCGAAAGATAAACGCGTACCCGGTCAATTAGTCAAAATTAAGCGAAAACGCAATAAAAATATAAAAATGAAAGGTCAATCGAACTCCAAACTCGACAAGACCTGTTCCGTTGGATTTGGAATTACGATTTATGTCAATATTCAAAATTTCATGACAAACGGACTTAACGTCTGACCTTGTGAGCGATAGACGTGAGGCTAAACTAAAACACATCATAACTTTGCTTAAGCCTTTAAAGGCAAATAAACCCAACGATGTGTCAACGAATCAAAGCTTCAAAGTGCGTTTTGTCTCCTCCATCTTGCCTCGACACGTCACCAATCCATGTGAGCTTCCCTTCTTTAAAAATTCTTTTCCTCCTTCCCTTTTCACTTTTCTCCTTAAACTCATCTTCTCTAGCAAGTTAATTTCCATGACCACGCCCACCTCTACCTCCTCCACCTGACTTCCGCCTCTCCCTAGCACCCTCCACCACATGCGTCAGCCTCCTTCTTCCCTTAAAGCTCCAAAAATCCTATTTTAACCCCATTTTGCAAATAACACCCCAAATGTCCCAAATTTCCACCTCCCCTTGCCTCCATACCCCCATGCCCTGGGCCCACAAGCCTGCGTCAGTCCCCTACCAAGCTCCATCATGGACCCCACCCCATAGCAGTACCTCGCATTCCCTTATATTCGCTTTGTATACCCAAATCTGGAACCGTGTGTGCGTCTAGCAAGTTTACGAACCCCGTAGCCTCGAAAACTCAAACCCGTAAGCTTCCGAAAAAATTTGTAGGCATCAGAGGAGTGTAGTAGTCATGTGATAGAGTTCTTAGTCCATCCATGTAAAAGACTGAAGGAGTGGAACTCATGGTGAGAAATCGAAACTCGTTATTTAGCGATTAACTGTTATTAGTTAATTTAATTGAGTTTAGTGATGATTATTAATTTATTGTACTTGTTTACTGTGATGTTAAATAATGTGTAGTTGGTGAAAAATATCATTTTACTCTATATATGTGCATTTGTTTAGGTGTACGACATTTAAAACACACAGTGTTAAATGGAAAACAGTTTGAATCTTAAATGGCTTTGGGAAAGTAATTCATAAATTACTGGTTATTGAATGTGATGTGAACCCCACTTAGGTATTGGGATGATAATTAATCGATATATATATATATATATCTCATTGATTGATTTGTGGTTAATTTGTTGATTGACAAACCCGTATAAACGTTATTGATTTAAGGCTTATACGGTGAATTCCACTTTGTATGTGGTTTGGTTGTTGTTTGATGGTTGATTCAGTGTTATATGATGCACTAATTGAAAATGACCAATAGTTGAGATTATTGGTCCATTGATTATGCCTCCATCAATTAAAATGGATTTTAATGAATATTTTATTAATATAATAATAGGCTGAAAATAAAAGTTTGAACCCGACGTTGGATTTTGGATGGATACCAAGATTATAAAATATCGATGAATATTCATAACTGGGACAAATTGATTTGGATTAATTTTCATCTAGTTATGGCGTGTTCAAGTTTTATTTTCAAAATGAATAGCAACCGATAAATGTGAAGTTCGATTAGGATATCTAGGGTGATTTTTAAAAGAACTTCCTTTACCAAACTTTCTTGTTTATTTTTATAACTAGTGCTGGGAAAATTTAGATTAAAAGTAATGAAGTTTGACAAAATAATATTATTTTAATCATTTAAATATCATTATAATACTTAAATATTGAAATAATTGATTTTGAAGTTGGAAAATTAAAATATGACTTCTATAAATTATTAAATATATTTTTATATAATAAATAAAATGATTTTGGAACCATTTGATGTAATTTATTATATAGGTCAAGTTATAATCAGAATAGAACTTACCACGCAATGGTAGTTAGCGAATTTCGACCTCTAGCTTTAAAATGATATTCCGAGAGATCTGACCTTCGGATTTTTCCAAAACTAGAACCATTTGGTTCATAATTAAAAGAGTTTTCAAATGATAATAAGAGTTTTGAAATCCAACGGTTAGATTTTGAGAAATGTCCAAATAAAATTTGAATAAAAACAGCGCTAGAACCAATAATGACCTGTAATGGAAAATTATTAATATGGACTATTTTTATATAAATAAAAATAGGGAAAAATCTTTATAAATTATTATAAATGATTTGAAAAAGGTTTGACACAATTATATATGGTTTTTAAGGATAAAACTGGTTAAGTGGAAATTAGCTATTTGACTAATATCTTTTATAACTAGTTTTGTGAGATGATTTGAAATAAGAATTTTTATCCATAAATCAAATTGAATACTTAAGTAAACCTTTTTACAAGGTCATAAATATGATTTTTGGAAAGCTAAGTAATTTAACCAAGTTGAGAATAAGATTTGAATCTTATGGAATGAATACAAATTAAAGGAGACTTAATTGATGGATTAATAATGTGATAAGGATTTATGTTTTGACGCGAATTGTTCAAAAAGACCGGGTTCAACCCATTTCGAATAATTATATGATGATTAAGATTCAAAGACATTGAAGATGGTGGAAGACCGAAAATCTTCACTTCGAATGGATTGCTTGCTGATGTCTTGAAATGGTTTGCTCCCATTAAACGGTTAAAGTGTCAGTGGTCCGGACGTACTTGTTGATTGTCTGGATGTGCAAGGGCCTCTCTCCTTAATTGGACAAGGAATAAGGTGCCTTTGGTTTCATTCAGACCTAGAACAAACTTGTAAATGGATGGTATATCTGACATTGTATTTCAAAACATAATCGATTAGTTGCTATTAATGATATATCTGTTGGTGGCGTAGGATTTATTCTCTTAGCTTAACATCCTTCTTTGAGGCGTATGAACTCAAAGGTTATATTATTAATAGACACTGACCATATTTGTGAGTTGACAATGTGGCATGTTGAGTGATGCTGGCAGATAAATCAAAGTTTTTGTTGAAAAGCAGAGCTTTGTGGACGTTGACTCTAGGGCCTCACACCCCGGAATGAGCTGAAAACAGGACGAAGGACAACAAAGAAAAGACATATGTTTCCTTCTAGCTAAAAGTAATGCCATGGTATGAAGCCCATGCAATTTACTTATATGGATGTTGGAATCGAGCCACCTCAGATGATGGTCAATCAAATGACCAGGTTGAAGGTCTAACAACACCGAGAACATTATGTTCAAGTAATTATCCAACTCACCCGGAATTCGTGGGTCGGCTCTGCCGCTCCAAGGGGCACATGTAGTGCTCCCCGGAACATTTGGCTAGATATGTTCAGAAGTCGGATAAGGAAGATCCTTTACCTTAGTTCATGATGGAATCCAATTTCCAATAATAGACTTTGCGTTTTTCAGTTGTAGACCTATATAGCGACATAATAAGATGGGGTATTATGCCATTAAGATCGATACATTTATTTTCAAAATTGCTTTCAACACTTAGACACTAATAATAGTATCAAATGATTTTCTCGTATCAAGCATGTTTGGCCATTATAAGGTAAAACTCTATCCTCCGGTTTGCACTTGCATTATGTATTGGGACTTGAGTCTTATAATGGCTTCATTTCTCAAAAAGCATTGCGTTGCTTTTATGCGCTGGCATTCATGTAGAGTAAAACAGTTCCGTGTTATACGACATGGTCCCGTGATATGCCTTATTTTTAAATTAAGTTAATAATAACTGTATAATTTCTCATACCGGCCCCATGACTGACTCGTAGTTTGTTTTTCCCTTCCAAACTCGGGTGCCCATTATTTCCACATGAGCAACCTAATTCCCAGGTAATTAGCTTGTATCTTTTTGGATGTGTATGGAAGGTGGTTTCGGACTTGTGCTGGAGCAGGATTTGGATGTTCCTTTTGGACTCTACCAGACTTTATTATGTTGACTACCTTTGATTCTGCTGTGTACTTATTCACTTGTTGAAATCGTTATGTATAATCATGATCCTTCAATGTTGTAACTCTGATATTTCTGCTGTTGCAATCTGATGTACATTATCTGATGTAATGCAATGTAATGTTTATCTTCTTCTGTTATGTTAATGTGTTATACTCCAATGACCATCCTTTCTTCTAAGGAATGGGAGTTTGGGTCGTCACATTTGGTATCAGAGCCGAGGGTTAACCTTAGTTCTAGAGTATAACATTTAACGACTCATCAGAAATAGAATTAATAGTATTTAGAATGAGTGACTCATTAGAGATAGAATTAGTAACATCCTAAAATGAGTACAGCAGAATAATACAACCCCAGTTAGACATATTTCTATTTACATATGTCATTATGCTCTTACAATTTCCTTAAGATATATTTTCTGTTGGCCTAACTCTTTTCTTTTTATTTGCAGATATAATAGAAAATGAGTAGCAGAGGTAGAAGATGTAGAGGAAGAGGAAGGGGTAATGTTTAAGCTTGCGTTCAGCAACCCAACCCCATTGGAGCTGTGAATGAGCCAGTTGTGCCCACATAGCCAGGATCAAATCTAGAAGTTCTAGCTACAATGTACAAGAATCTAGGTGGGGGTATCGTTCTTAGGAAAGGATCTATGATTGAAGCACAAGTCTGGTTATGCTCTTGAGCTATGCAGTTAAAGCCCCACTAAATCCCCGCTAAATCCCCGCAATATCCTTGCTATAGCCTGTAGCACTCTTCCATCGCTACGCTATTTCAGTTTAGCTCCGATGAACTGTAACACCCCACCTCCGTTAAGGTCACTCACAAAGGGAATGGCTTAACTTTGGTGGAGCATTTTAGTAAACAGAACAGAAACTTACAAGACAGATAAAACAGTACTTGAAAAATTTTAACTTTATTACAGCGGAAACAGAAATTAATATGGTTACATCCTTTCAATTTCAGAATTCAAGTACAAAATATCAGTCTTGTACAAAAGCCTTCAAAATGCATAGTTTAAAATCATAATCCCCATGGAACGGAAGCTATACAGGGCCAAGCCATACTTTAAGCACTTCAAGTAAAGAGAAATCCGGATCAAGCTAAAGTATTTCCCTCCTTGGATAACCTAGGGGGGGGGGAAACGGAAGAAAGGAGGTGAAACAACAAGGGTCAGACAAAAAGTCTGGCAAGTCCAGTGACTTTCAGCATATGAACAGATAATAATAATATGATATGAACATAAAACTGGATGTGAGATAACTATAACAGGTGTAGCAGATATAACAGAAAAATAGAATGGTATAAACTATTGTTTTACACTTCTCTGCACTAATACTAGTATAGCAGAATTAGGTGTCACCCTAATGTCTAAATTGAAGCAGGAACGGGTACAGAATACTTTAACAGAAACAGAATGCCAATAATGGGCCTTTACTACCCGATCAGAAACAGACAGAAGAAGAAACAGATTTATCCCTATGGAGACAGAATGTGGAATTAGGTGTACACTAGTAATGGGCCTTTACCACCCGAACAGACGGTACCACACAGAAACAGACAGGTGTTACCACCCAACAGAAACAGACGGTACCAACAGAAACAGACAGAACTAAGCGTACCCTAAAACCCTACCCCAAGCGATCGGCTCCCTAATACATAAATATCCTGTGTCGGCCCCACAGTAGGGTGTATCACTCCCTAAAGTGACAACCAATTGGCACAGACCTATTTACAGATGTCACGGTGTCTTACATCCTCAGAGGCAGACCGGGATCCATGCACGCACATGACCCGGTTGGAACGCACCATCAACACCCTTCGCCATTATCAGAATGAACCACTTATAATTAGTTCAGTAAGCGTGCCCGGACCCTACTTACTGTTGGGTCAAAGTTTTGATACCAGAAAGGGTTACTGACTAATATGGGCCCCAAACAACAGATGACACAAGTAATTCCCCTCCTAACCTTGTGTCCCCAGACTAACAGATTTCAGATTAACTTGTTTACAAGTTCAGACATACAGAATTCAGATTTACTAATTCACAAATTAAGTTAACAAGTTTTCAGACTAATGGGTCAGATGTACAGATTTTTCAGATTTGTCTAACTTTGTATTGGGCCTACAGATTCATGGACGGGTTTTACTACATCTATTAATCCCTTTGGTTTAACCCTATTCTTCCCCAATACGTTTTAGACGTCATTCTTGTCTTAGATTTGCATTAATTAATTATTAATGCACAGACCTCTCACATTAGGTCGGTAGCTTGTGGCCGCTGGATATGCCGGGCGGTTCCGGGCAGACTTCTGCCACAAGCTAGACCTAACCTCGTGTCTTACGCATGTTATGACTAACTTCTCACATTAGAACCTATTGTTTGCGGCCACTGGATGTGCCGGGCGGTTCCGGGCAGATTTACGTCGCAAACTCATTCTAACCTCGAGTTAGCCATATTCATCTTTGCGGCCAATTAATTAATTATTTACCGTTTATGCGCACACCCAATATATATGCCAATTCAGATTATATCAATAACAGAATGATCACATCAACTCAACTGATATAGCAGATAACAGATTTTAGCAGATTGGGTGACTTAACAGATTTAACCGATTTAGCACTTAGCAGATTTTGGCATATAACAGATTAGGCATCTCAACAGACAAATTTAACAGATTTGGCATTTCAATCTAATTAGCAGTCTAGGCAATATAACAAAACTAGCAGTTTAGACAACTTAGCAAATTAGCAGATTTAGCAAACCTAATAATTCTAAAGGTTCTATTTACATGCCTTGCCTAGTCATAAATTAGGCCTAAATTCATATGCCTACATAATTTTTCATGATTCACAACATATATTCCATGTTTGCTTAAGCGCAGAATATGGACATAATTTGCCATATAACATATGTTCCAATATAGATTATACCAAATATAACCATTAATTTCAATGCATGTCATATATCCAAAAATCCCTATTTAGGTGTAATTACAATAATAGATATCCTAATTAATGTAAATCTTAAGTTTCCATATCTTCCTTCTTTTCATGTCATTAATTATTATGCAAACTATCCCCAATAATATAAATCCTTAAACCATATCTTCTAAAGATCAGATCTTGCCTTTTTATATGCATTTTGTCCAAAGTCTCAAATCATATGTAATCTTTACAGTGGTTCCTCTTCTTCTTTTATCACAAAATATGCATAGGTCTAAAACTAGTTTATAACATATGCTATTTTTTTTCTAATTAATTACAGGTCTAAATTACAACATAACTATGCATACAACATGCATAAATTATATGTTCATAGTCAAATTTATGCATCCAATCCCAAGTCATATGTCCAATATATTTTATACCTCAGACCTAAAGTCATACATTCAATTTGGTTTTGTCAAATTTCTCATCATTCACCCCAAAACTTGCGTTCATACGTTCATCTCTTATGAGATTAGGCACAGGCTCGTGGTAGCCTGGCTATAGAAACAGAAAAGAAGAAAGGAATATAGAACAGTCACAGAAAACAGATCTAACAAAAGAGAATACAACCTCAAACTCAGTTTTAAATGCATATCAAAATTATAATTAACGTTTATAGCGGAGAATAACTGTACTTGCCTTGATTGGATTAAAGAAAGAACTTTAACTTGTTGTAGAATCTTTGCAGAAACTTTAATCTCTAGTTTGAATTGAGTTGCTTAGGCTGATGTTGATTATCTTCTAGTTTTAATTCCAGCAAAGCAGCGACGCCATTTTTATTTTTATTTTTATTAGAAGAAGAGAGCAATGGAGGCTAGAGAATTGTGTAAGAAACCTAGGTAGAGTCTAGGGTCATTTTTATAGAGTTGCAAGTTAATTTGAGCCGTCCGATGATGCTAGGGTAAATCAAGGCCATCAATTTCAAAAGAGGCCAATTATGTTCACAATTAAGGACTGTAAATTACTCCCATTTTGAATTATGGCATAATTACTATTCCAATTACATGCAATTCCATGTTTTAGCATATATATATATTTCCTACAATGTACACATTTCTCATTTAGGACAAATTCTATATATAAATAATTCCTAACATACTTATGCCATAATTACTCCCTTAATGTACATTATCAACATTTATTATTTATTGCCAATCCATCAAACATAAATACGTATTTAATAGATACATCTTTCCTTTTACCGTATACATTAATTATTCATATATACATGTCAATTAACAAGAATGACAATATTAATGTATCCTTTTCATTGTAAATTAGCATATTTATATATTTCTCAACATATTTATATATTTCTCAAATTAACATGTACAGATAAATGTTAATAGCATGTTTTCAAATCAATGCCCTATTGACATATCTTTAAATTAAATGCCAGATAAATATTCGTCATATTAATATGCTTGCATGTTATGTTCACAAAATAATATCACATACCATATTTTTCTTATTCAGTGCCACATTGATGTCAATTGCAGGTTTATAAATGACATTCCTATTAATAGAAAATTAAGTCTAACCTATTCATATTCTTCCTCTTTGAAAATCCCCATTTACTGCATACAAATATTATGCATAAACCTTTCTTTTCACTGCTTGCATCCACACATTTTTATTTAATTTGTATGTTTATGACATAAATGCACATATGTACGAATATGTTAAATATTTCTTTCCTTTAATTTGTCATGAATCCAATTAGAGAAGGCCACTTATAAAAAAAACAATTCTTGGCAGGCAAAAATGCGCAACATACGCCTCATGATACGTAAATATATATATATATATATATGTATGTATACGTATATGTATATGTATATATATATATATATTTCTTTTTTTTCTTTTTATCTATCTTCCCAATTACCCATTTTCACACTAAACCACTTTTTGAACTACATTCACACTAGGCTATTTTAAGCCATTCCCCTAAAACAAAAATAAGGCGCTGGCGGGGATCGAACTCTGTACCTCTTGTATGCAAGTCATGTGTTCCAACCAAATGAGCTACTAAGTCTTTTGCTTACAAAAGTTAGAACAATGCTAAACATTATTCTTTTCTCATTCCTCTTTTTTCATGTTTTGCTGCAATTTTTTTCATACGGAGTCCAATTTACGCAAACTCAGATTCTATCTCAAGCAGAATTTCAAAAAGAACGCAACGGCGTAACCTGTTTCCCTTAGTTCTTTGATTTCGAATTAATTATACTTTAATTTGTTAATTTCACAGCTATAGAATACACGGGGTGTTACATTCTCCCCCACTTAAAAGGATTTCGTCCCCGAAATCTTCAAGTTAAGAAGAATGTGTCCTACCATCCAATCACCCATCTACTCAACCATCATCCACAAGCATCCATTGTCCTTAGAAAACTTCTAATGTTGTATGAACATATGCAAAAGTGTGTGTATATGTTCCTTACCTAATGCAAAAATCAGGCGGTCTACTGATTCAGTTGACCTCCTTAATGCGAATTATGTCAGTGCCATGAGTCCAACATGTATGCAATAGAATTCTGATGATATATATTATTTCTATATGAGTGCACAACCATTCACTCAAATGCAACATCCATGTGCTGAATCAACCATTTTGCATCCACAAGAATTGAAAAATGCTCACTCATCCATATGCAGTATGAGAGTGTTTTCGAGCCGATCTAGTGCCTAGTGTGTGTATATGCATCCACGGGCAACCACTAGCAACCACTTGCATCCACTTGCAACCATCAAACATAACATGTCTCAAACACATGTTTACACCCATTAGTTTCTACCTAAAGTTCGAAGATTCGATCGATAGGATACAGTCGAATGATGGAAGCGAGTACAGATAGAACGAAAATTTGGTTCCCATTAGACATGGGTCCTAAGTATCGGCCCTAAAGACCGAAACCAACATCAAATTGACACCCAAAGGATTACCTTCTTTAGACAATGTCAAAACTGGAAATCCTATCAAAAGTATTTAGATATTTACAGACTACTGGTACAGATCAGGTTCCCTAATAATTCTTAGGAAGCTAAGCATGATAAAATCATACCCCACGAAAACTCAGAATGTATGCGCCATACTTGACTCCTAACACAGATATCCCTCAAACCCCAATCTCAAACAGATGATCCATAACCCTTATGGGTCTGAGTCTATAGCGGAATTCAGAAATAATACTAGTATTAAAGTGCAGAGTACCGATTACAAAACCAAAATACCAGAATCAGAAAAAGTCTTAACTCCATAATCAGATAAAGAAATTAAACCTACTATAGAAATTTTTCCCTATTCCTATCCTAGCCACTAGCTTCAAGAGTGTTCGCCTGCCCTCCCTGTCCTCGTCTCTTCGGGCAGTCCCTAGTGAAGTGTCCCATCTCCCCACAGTTGAAGCAAGCACCCTCCCCTTCCTCTTTCGGTAATCCTTATTTAGATGAGTCGAGCTTCCATAAGTAAAACACTTTCCTCCTCCTTATCTTCAATCTTTCCTTCCTTCTTTTGTGTTTCCCTTTTGCCTCCATTGTGAACTAAGTCTATATGAGTTTCTCACCTTTTGGGTTGTGCTACTTAGCCAAACCTCATCATTCTCATCTTTACTATCCTTGTGTAACATGTTGACCAATCCCTCGAAAGCTGCCTCCATCGCCCGGAAAAATCCTTCAAAGCTCTAAAGAAAACTAGCCGCAGGTGAAACTACTACAGCTATCGATGGAAGTCGGGCACTACTTTGCCCTTTGATGAGGTTACCCCCCAGAAAACCGGGAGCCCCAGAGACTCAAGAAAGAAGGAAACAAGGATTCAAGCAGAGGATCAAAAGATAGATATATGGCTTAGGGGACTATGTTTTTCAAAATAAGCTTTACTTTTGAAAATACTTCCTTTTCAAAACCTTTTTGAAAATAGTTTTCAAAAATTCTTTATCAAATCCGGTAACCTTCAGCTCTGATACCAAGTGTAACACCCCACCTCCGTTAAGGTCACTCACAAAGGGAATGCCTTAACTTTGGTGGAGCATTTTAGTAAACAGAACAGAAACTTACAAGACAGATAAAACAGTACTTGAAAATTTTTAACTTTATTACAACGGAAACAGAAATTAATATGGTTACATCCTTTCAATTTCAGAATTCAAGTACAAAATATCAGTCTTGTACAAAAGCCTTCAAAATGCATAGTTTAAAATCATAATCCCCATGGAACGGAAGCTATACAGGGCCAAGCCATACTTTAAGCACTTCAAGCAAAGAGAAATCCGGATCAAGCTAAAGTATTTCCCTCCTTGGATAACCTAGGGGGGGGGGGAAACGGAAGAAAGGAGGCGAAACAACAAGGGTCAGACAAAAAGTCTGGCAAGTCCAGTGACTTTCAGCATATGAACAGATAATAATAAT
This sequence comes from Allium sativum, assembly GCA_030737875.1. NCBI lineage: Eukaryota > Viridiplantae > Streptophyta > Magnoliopsida > Asparagales > Amaryllidaceae > Allium > Allium sativum. The sequence goes on along the minus strand of CM060912.1, from coordinate 1,012,396,458 downwards.
ATGATATGAACATAAAACTGGATGTGAGATAACTATAACAGGTGTAGCAGATATAACAGAAAAACAGAATGGTATAAACTATTGTTTTACACTTCTCTGCACTAATACTAGTATAGCAGAATTAGGTGTCACCCTAATGTCTAAATTGAAGCAGGAACGGGTACAGAATACTTTAACAGAAACAGAATGCCAATAATGGGCCTTTACTACCCGATCAGAAACAGACAGAAGAAGAAACAGATTTATCCCTATGGAGACAGAATGTGGAATTAGGTGTACACTAGTAATGGGCCTTTACCACCCGAACAGACGGTACCACACAGAAACAGACAGGTGTTACCACCCAACAGAAACAGACGGTACCAACAGAAACAGACAGAACTAAGCGTACCCTAAAACCCTACCCCAAGCGATCGGCTCCCTAATACATAAATATCCTGTGTCGGCCCCACAGTAGGGTGTATCACTCCCTAAAGTGACAACCAATTGGCACAGACCTATTTACAGATGTCACGGTGTCTTACATCCTCAGAGGCAGACCGGGATCCATGCACGCACATGACCCGGTTGGAACGCACCATCAACACCCCTCGCCATTATCAGAATGAACCACTTATAATTAGTTCAGTAAGCGTGCCCGGACCCTACTTACTGTTGGGTCAAAGTTTTGATACCAGAAAGGGTTACTGACTAATATGGGCCCCAAACAACAGATGACACAAGTAATTCCCCTCCTAACCTTGTGTCCCCAGACTAACAGATTTCAGATTAACTTGTTTACAAGTTCAGACATACAGAATTCAGATTTACTAATTCACAAATTAAGTTAACAAGTTTTCAGACTAATGGGTCAGATGTACAGATTTTTCAGATTTGTCTAACTTTGTATTGGGCCTACAGATTCATGGACGGGTTTTACTACATCTATTAATCCCTTTGGTTTAACCCTATTCTTCCCCAATACGTTTTAGACGTCATTCTTATCTTAGATTTGCATTAATTAATTATTAATGCACAGACCTCTCACATTAGGTCGGTAGCTTGTGGCCGCTGGATATGCCGGGCGGTTCCGGGCAGACTTCTGCCACAAGCCAGACCTAACCTCGTGTCTTACGCATGTTATGACTAACTTCTCACATTAGAACCTATTGTTTGCGGCCACTGGATGTGCCGGGCGGTTCCGGGAAGATTTACGTCGCAAACTCATTCTAACCTCGAGTTAGCCATATTCATCTTTGCGGCCAATTAATTAATTATTTACCGTTTATGCGCACACCCAATATATATGCCAATTCAGATTATATCAATAATAGAATGATCACATCAACTCAACTGATATAGCAGATAACAGATTTTAGCAGATTGGGTGACTTAACAGATTTAACCGATTTAGCACTTAGCAGATTTTGGCATATAACAGATTAGGCATCTCAACAGACAAATTTAACAGATTTGGCATTTCAATCTAATTAGCAGTCTAGGCAATATAACAAAACTAGCAGTTTAGGCAACTTAGCAAATTAGCAGATTTAGCAAACCTAATAATTCTAAAGGTTCTATTTACATGCCTTGCCTAGTCATAAATTAGGCCTAAATTCATATGCCTACATAATTTTTCATGATTCACAACATATATTCCATGTTTGCTTAAGCGCAGAATATGGACATAATTTGCCATATAACATATGTTCCAATATAGATTATACCAAATATAACCATTAATTTCAATGCATGTCATATATCCAAAAATCCCTATTTAGGTGTAATTACAATAATAGATATCCTAATTAATGTAAATCTTAAGTTTCCATATCTTCCTTCTTTTCATGTCATGAATTATTATGCAAACTATCCCCAATAATATAAATCCTTAAACCATATCTTCTAAAGATCAGATCTTGCCTTTTTATATGCATTTTGTCCAAAGTCTCAAATCATATGTAATCTTTACAGTCGTTCCTCTTCTTCTTTTATCACAAAATATGCATAGGTCTAAAACTAGTTTATAACATATGCTATTTTTTTTCTAATTAATTACAGGTCTAAATTACAACATAACTATGCATACAACATGCATAAATTATATGTTCATAGTCAAATTTATGCATCCAATCCCAAGTCATATGTCCAATATATTTTATGCCTCAGACCTAAAGTCATACATTCAATTTGGTTTTGTCAAATTTCTCATCATTCACCCCAAAACTTGCGTTCATACGTTCATCTCTTATGAGATTAGGCACAGGCTCGTGGTAGCCTGGCTATAGAAACAGAAAAGAAGAAAGGAATATAGAACAGTCACAGAAAACAGATCTAACAAAAGAGAATACAACCTCAAACTCAGTTTTAAATGCATATCAAAATTATAATTAATGTTTATAGCGGAGAATAACTGTACTTGCCTTGATTGGATTAAAGAAAGAACTTTAACTTGTTGTAGAATCTTTGCAGAAACTTTAATCTCTAGTTTGAATTGAGTTGCTTAGGCTGATGTTGATTATCTTCTAGTTTTAATTCCAGCAAAGCAGCGACGCCATTTTTATTTTTATTTTTATTAGAAGAAGAGAGCAATGGAGGCTAGAGAATTGTGTAAGAAACCTAGGTAGAGTCTAGGGTCATTTTTATAGAGTTGCAAGTTAATTTGAGCCGTCCGATGATGCTAGGGTAAATCAAGGCCATCAATTTCAAAAGAGGCCAATTATGTTCACAATTAAGGACTGTAAATTACTCCCATTTTGAATTATGGCATAATTACTATTCCAATTACATGCAATTCCATGTTTTAGCATATATATATATATTTCCTACAATGTACACATTTCTCATTTAGGACAAATTCTATATATAAATAATTCCTAACACACTTATGCCATAATTACTCCCTTAATGTACATTATCAACATTTATTATTTATTGCCAATCCATCAAACATAAATACGTATTTAATAGATACATCTTTCCTTTTATCGTATACATTAATTATTCATATATACATGTCAATTAACAAGAATGACAATATTAATGTATCCTTTTCATTGTAAATTAGCATATTTATATATTTCTCAACATATTTATATATTTCTCAAATTAACATGTACAGATAAATGTTAATAGCATGTTTTCAAATCAATGCCCTATTGACATATCTTTAAATTAAATGCCAGATAAATATTCGTCATATTAATATGCTTGCATGTTATGTTCACAAAATAATATCACATACCATATTTTTCTTATTCAGTGCCACATTGATGTCAATTGTAGGTTTATAAATGACATTCCTATTAATAGAAAATTAAGTCTAACCTATTCATATTCTTCCTCTTTGAAAATCCCCATTTACTGCATACAAATATTATGCATAAACCTTTCTTTTCACTGCTTGCATCCACACATTTTTATTTAATTTGTATGTTTATGACATAAATGCACATATGTACGAATATGTTAAATATTTCTTTCCTTTAATTTGTCATGAATCCAATTAGAGAAGGCGACTTATAAAAAAAACAATTCTTGGCAGGCAAAAATGCGCAACATACGCCTCATGATACGTACATGTCATATATATATATGTATGTATACGTATATGTATATGTATATATATATATTTCTTTTTTCTTTTCTTTTTATCTATCTTCCCAATTACCCATTTTCACACTAAACCACTTTTTGAACTGCATTCACACTAGGCTATTTTAAGCCATTCCCCTAAAACAAAAATAAGGCGCTGGCGGGGATCGAACTCTGTACCTCTTGTATGCAAGTCATGTGTTCCAACCAAATGAGCTACTAAGTCTTTTGCTTACAAAAGTTAGAACAATGCTAAACATTATTCTTTTCTCATTCCTCTTTTTTAATGTTTTGCTGCAATTTTTTTCATACGGAGTCCAATTTACGCAAACTCAGATTCTATCTCAAGCAGAATTTCAAAAAGAACGCAACGACGTAACCTGTTTCCCTTAGTTCTTTGATTTCGAATTAATTATACTTTAATTTGTTAATTTCACAGCTATAGAATACACGGGGTGTTACATGAACAGTAGATCCGCTTAAAGCCCCGTTATATTCTTCTGCATCCAGTAAATCAATGATTTTTAGCACCCGCTTTAGCAATATCAATACACAGAGGTTGATTTAATTAATTATATTTAAAAAAAATCAGAAAAGTTGTTGTAAAGAGCTAATTTTTAAGGCTTAAGTGCCCAATATAAAGAATAAATCTATTTTAGACATTAAATCCGATGCGCCTAACCACGATATTATTTGATTTTGTAATATAAGGTTGACTAATATTAGATTCTTCTGCACAGATAATGTGAGTATAATAGTAAACTAATTTTAAATATTCATTTTTACACTTAGTGAACCTTCTTGCAGATCCGCTTTATCCCCGCTATTTCCCCGCTTTATCCCCACTACAACTTTTTACACCTCCGCCGCTATAGAGTCGCTAAGTGCTTTAACTGCACAACTCTTGCAAGAGAACCTTTACCAGCTTACGACTGAACGAAGATCATAAAAGGTACTTAGATTCTTGATTGCTTAAGGATGATGCTTTGATCTGGTGGGAAACGGTCACTATGACCAATCCTGAAGGAGATTTTACTTGGGATCGTTTCAAAGAGGTTTTTAAGGAAAGGTTCATGCTCTCTAAAGCAATTTCTCTCTTATATTACGAATTCTAAAATATAAAGTAAGGTGTAATCAGTATGAACGAAAAATAAAGAGATCGAGAGAAATATCAGTCACCATTGATTTCATTAATTCATATTTCTAGGGTTTTAGAATAAGAGGGAAATACAATTTAAATAGTAGCAGGCCACGTCAATCTTTAGTGGGATGAATAAATCAAACTGGGATCGTATATAACTTATTATCCCGATACATTACATAAACTAAATAATAGAGATGCATATGAATCCTCTTCCTGTCTTCTTCTTGATTACACTCCCTCTCAAGTTGGAGAATACACATTTTTCATTCCCAAGTTGTCACAAAGATACTCCATCCTCGCACCATTTAAGGCCTTTGTAAACAGGTCTGCAACTTGCTCCCCTGTTCGAACAAACCCACTCCCAACAATTCCATTTTGAATCTTCTCTCTTATGAAATGACAATCCACTTTTATGCATTTTGTTCGCTCATGGAAAACTGGGTTCAACGCAACATGAACTGCTGCTTGGTTATCACACCACAATTTTGTTGGCCGTCCTACTTTCATATTCAGTTCCTTCATTAGGTACATTACCCACATAACTTCACATGTAGCATTTTCCATTGCTCTGTATTCTGATTCTGCACTAGAACGAGCGACCACTATTTGCTTCTTGCTTTTCTATGAGATTAGATTACCTCCAACAAATACATAAAATCCTGAAGTAGATCTTTTATCCACTTTTGACCCTGCCCAGTTAGCATCACAAAAACTCTCTATATCCATATAGTCATTATTTGTATACATGATACCCTTACCTACATTACCATTAAGGTAGTGCGGTATTTGTTCTAGGGCAGTTCAATGATTAACATTTAGCTTTGACATGAACTGACTTACCACACTTACTGAGTATGATATATCATCTCTGGTGACACATAAATAATTTAGTTTTCCCACTAACTATTTGCATCTTTCTGGATCACTAAAAGATTCACCCTCTTCATTTAAATTGTAAATTTGCATCATAGGTTTACTGGATGGCTTAGCAGCTAACTTTCCAATTTCAGATAACAAATCAAGTGTGTATTTTCGTCGAGACAAGTGTATACCTCCATTGCTTCTTGTAATTTCAACCCCCAAAAAATACTTAAGTTCTCCAAGATCTTTAGTTTGAAACTGAGTTTGAATTAATTACTTGAGTCTCTGAATGCCAGCATCATCACTCCCTATAATTACTATATCATCCACATACACTACTAATAATATTATACCACTGCTAGATGTTTTGTAGAAAACTAAATGGTCATATTTACTCCTCACAATTCCAAACTTTTCTACGGCTAAACTGAATTTGCCAAACCAAGCCCTTGGGCTTTGCTTAAGTCCATATAAGGACTTGTTAAGCTTACAAATCAAGCATGTCTCCCCCTGAGCAACAAAGCCTGGAGGTTGCTCCATATAAACCTCTTCAGAAAGATCCCCATGCAAAAATGCATTTTTGATGTCAAGTTGATGAATCTTCCAATTAAATGTAGCTGCCATGAAAATGAGTAGTCTTATAGATGTCATCTTAGCTACAGGTGAGAATGTCTCAGAGAAATCAATGCCATAAGTTTGAGCATAACCTTTGGAAACTAAATGAGACTTGAGTCTTGCAAATGTTCCATCAGCATTCATATTTACAGAGAATATCCATTTGCACCCTGTTGCTTTCTTACTCAGTGGTAGCTTTTATAATTTCCAAGTTTCATTTTGCTTTAAATCCCTCATCTCCTCCATTATTGCTTCACGCCATTCAGATGAATTTATAGCTTCTCCTACAGTCTTTGTTATGGCAATAGAGTCTAACTTTTATATGAAGACATGTGATAAATTTGGTAGTTTTTTGCATGTCACATATGAGGAAATAGGATAAGTACTCTTCCTTTTTTCTTTTTTATTTTTTCTTAAAGCAATAGGAAGATTTAGAGTTGGATCATCATCAGGTTGCTGAGTATTCTCTATATGTACGTCCTCTGTGTGTAAATCAGTAGCATTTCTCTCATTAGAAGCTTCAATGGGTATGGTATAATACACCATGAACTCTTCATCGTCTTCTTGAACATGTGGTGCACTATTTTTTATAGAAAGGTATATCTTCCATAAAGGTTACATCTACTGACACTATGCACTTCTGAAAGGTAGCACATTAACATCTATACCCTTTCTGAAGTCTTGAATATCCAACAAAAATGAACTTTAAAGAATTATGATCAAGCTTGCTTAACCGTTGACTCACATCTCTCACAAAACAGGCACACCCAAATACTCTAGGCTTAACTGGAAACATGTTCTTATTAGGTTGTAAGACTTGATAGGGTGTCTCATTATTTAAAATAGTTGATGGCATTCTGTTAATCAAAAAGCATGTAGTTGACACAACATCAGCCCAGTATACTTTTGGTACATTCATCTGGAACATCAATGCTCTCATTGTTTCTAACAAATGTTCATTCTTTCTTTCAGCTACACCATTTTGATGAAGGGTGTCCACACAAGAGGTTTCATGAAGAATACCATTTTGGATCAAATAATTATCAAATTCAGAGGATACGTACTCTTTAGCATTATCACTACGTAATTTTTTGATAGAGGTATTGAATTGATTTCTAATCTCAGCATGAAACTTGCAAAACACAGAAAACAACTCAGCTCGAGATTTCATTAGAAACAACCAAGTTAAGTGAGTGTAATCATCAACAAATTTTACAAAATATCTATAATCTGGTTTAGAAACAATTCTAGAAGGTCCCTACACATCATAATGAACCAAATAAAATGGATTGTTTGCACGTTTATTTATTCTAGGTGCTAAACTACTTCTATGATGTTTTTCATATTGACAAGCTTCACAATTGATTGTAGACAACTTGCTAAACTGTGGACATAGCTGCTTGAACAAGGTAAGAGAAGGATGGCCAAGTTGACAATGAGGTTTGGAAGCTGGATCCATGATTGAACAAGCTACAGGTTTAGAAAGTATGTCAAGAGTGTATAAGCCACCAGACTCACTTCCTCTACCAATAGTCTGCTTTGTCATAAGATCTTGGATCACACGGTAATTAGGGAATAAGGTAACACTGCATTTAAGGTGATGAGTAATTTGACTTACATATATCAAATTGAATGATAATGAGGGTAAATATAACACATATTTCATATGTATGCGTGAGTCTGTGGTTATTTCACCAGTGCCTTCTACCATAGATTGTGATCCATCCGTCAGTCTAACTTTTATGAGAGGAGTTACATATGTTTAAATTTGTAAATAGATGTTTATTACCTATCATTTGATCATAAGCACGTGAGTTAATTATCTATCTAGAGGTTGGTGAAACGGTACTTGCATTCGCAACTGAAGTCATTGTTGAATTAATGGGAGATTCAGAGGGGTTGCCTTGCCTTGCATTCTGAAATTTGAAGTACTTATCGTATTCTTCAGCTGTCATAAGCAAGGTCTTGGTATTCAGTGGATTGGTGTTTCTTGGATTCCACTGTAGATTTCTGCATTTAGATACCACATGTCCAGTTCTTTTACAATAATTGCAAAATTTGTTTTCATTTAGTGGTGGTCTCTATGCCGATCTCTGTGATCTTCCAGGTGATCTTGGTGGTCTCCATGGTTGTGCATTTGGTGGTCTCTGTGACCTCCAAGTTTGTACATGTTGTTGTGCACCTATCGTGATATCTAATGAACTGTTTAATGCTATCTTTCCACTAATACCTATAAAAGCATTATTGCTTGTGTTTCCAGGGCTTGACATATTCTCAGTTTTGAAGAGACGACCGTACACTTCATGTAATGTAGTAATTTCAGTACTAGAAAGTATTTGAGATTTTGCACCTTCAAATTCAGAAGGAAGTCCAGCTAAGAAGCTCATAATTGCCATATGTTCTCTCTGTTTTTGCTGAATCTTTATGTCAGTGCTCATTAGTAGCAACTGGTTAAATTCTTCTTAAGTTTGCTTGAATGCCATGGAGTAATTCATCAGACTCATATCCTTTTTCTCAGTTCTATAAAAAGCTCAATAGACTTTATACATTCTTATCAAAATCCCTTCTCCTAAATAAGACTTCCAGGTATTCCATCAATTCCTTCACTGTCTTACAATGGTTGATCAATCCAATTACTTCATTCTTTACTGAATTTCGAATTTGCAGAAACAGATGAGCATCATCACACAGTCAATTTTGATCATCTTTTTTCTTTGAATCTAATTCTGGAGGTTTATTAATCAAGTGATCATCCTTATCTATACTTCTGATATACAAATGAATTGTTTTACTCCAATCATGATAGTTAGAGCTACTTAACTTCCGATCTATGATTTTTGGCATCATTGATAGGACATCGACTCCTTTGGCTTCTACCATGATTCACTCCGATGATCCTTGAACAACAAAGATGATGTGATAGAGAAAGCACAATTAGATCACAAATGAATGTGACCCTAGATCGATCACTCTGATACCATGTAATCAATATGAACACAAATTAAAGAGATCGAGAGAAATATTAGTCGCCATTGATTTCATTCATTCATATTTCTAGGGTTTTATAATAAGAGGGAAATAAAATTTAAATAGTAGCAGGCCACGTCAAGCTTAAATGGGCTGAATAAATCAAACTGGGCATGTATATAACTTATGTAGCCCGATACATTACATAAACTAAATAATATATATGCATATGAATCCTCTCCCTCTCTTCTTCTTAAGTACAAAGGGTAATATGACTATATCAGAGTACCTAAACAAGTTCAACGAGCTTTCTCGATTTGGCCCAAAGCTAATTCAAGTTCTGTTAAAGAAGAACATGAGATTTATATATGGACTTTAGAGGAAATGTAAGAACAAGGCAACCACCCATATAAAGCTTCCTTTTTTAGAGATGGCGGAAATGGCTTGCCGCTATGAGAACATAGATAAGCAGAATTCTTTGGAAGATAAAGTGAAAGGGAATTCTGGCCAGAAGAGGAAGTTTGCAAATAAGAAGCCAAAGGTCAGTAAGGAAGGAGAGAAGCCTAAGGATGAATGGCTAAAGGATGTCAAATGTTTCAACTGCCATAAGCAAGGACGTCTATCAAAGTACTACAAAGCTCCAAAGAAAAAAAGATGTCTTATAATAACGTGGAGTGTTATAACTGCCACAAAAAGAGCTACATAAAGCCAAATTTCCTAATATTGAAGAATATTGAGGTAGCTTATGTTTGTAACGCGGCAGATGCTCCAACAACTTCAGCTAGTAAGGGAAGGCCAAATGTTTTAGAAGGTATGCTTATTGTTTAAGATATTCCAGTTAAAATGTTGTTTGATACTGGTGCATCACATAGTTTTTTTTCAAGCAATTTAGTAAGGAAACTAAGCCTAAACCTCAGTTATCTTGAAGAACCCATTTACATTAAAAATCTGATAGGGGTTCCATTGGTTGACTCAGTACGAAGCTGATGTTAAATGCGCTGAAAGAATCATTAGAGCGAAAACCAAAATTTGAAATTCTATAACCATACCATGTGAAGATCCAAATTCAGATAGGAATGAATTTTGGTCCACTCTTAATGTTTTCCCCACTCCTCTAGAATCCATTCCAATTGTTAAAAGATATTCGGATGTGTTCAAGAAGTAAAGAGTCTGTTGGAGGATAGAGTTTTGATGACAACAACCTTATTTCAATAATCATTGATTATAAAATATATACTAACACGTTTGTATAATATATATATATATATATACACATATGTAGGAATTATATACAGGAAATATTATTGAAAACTGTACAGTTTAAACATGATAGAGATTCAGAATTCAGAGAAATATTAAGACTCATGAGTATTCAAGATTTCAAGAGTTCAAGATTAATATAGTTATAGAGTCTAGATTTTGTAAGACTCTAAATAGCATTCCAGGTTCAATTTCAAATTCTATCCTCAATTTTCCTTTTTTCTTTCTATTTTATCTTTGTTTTTCAAACTTAACTTTTATGTATTTATAATTTTATACTTTATATTTATATATAGTTTAAAACCTTATAGTTTTATAAATATGTTTATATAGTTTAAATTTCTGTTTTCAAATGTTTTTTCTACTTTATAATATTAATTTACATCATTATATTTTTATTCAAGAATTAGTTTTATATCAAAACACTTGAAAAATGTTTAAAAATCAAATTTTCACTAGAGTATGTCGACATACAGAAAATGCTATGTCGACATATAACAGTCAGAAATTTAAATTTGAAAGGAAGTGCCTTTTCACCATTTGAAATGTTTCAGAAACGTTGCACCCTTTCACACACTATAAAAAGGACTTGAATTCGAATTTTTAATCTTCTCTTCTTCTCCACTTTCACTCTCTTTCATTATATAATTATTCTTAATCATTTTTATGATTTCTGCACTTATACTCAGCGGAACTCAATTCCGTTTTGATCAAACTTCTTCTCTCTACACTTTATTCTCATCTTTCTCTGAATCAAGTGCTATTGAAGAGTTATAAGGATGTTTGTAATTCTTTGGGTTGTATTTGAGTTGAATTGATGGTATCCCTTGTAGCCGTGAAATCAAGGACGGAATTGGTGGTATCCCTTGTAGCCGTGAAATCAAGGACGGAATCAGTGGTATCCCTTGTAGTCGTGAAATCAAGGAGGTTGTACTTGACTATTGATATAGTAATAAAACTCCGCGCAATCCAGCGTTGTGCAGGACTTGATGTAGGAGCAATCCGAACCAGTATGTAATCCGGTGTGTTCATTCCTTGTCTGCATATTTATTTCTGTTTATTTTACATCTATGTTTGAATCTGTGTCTGTGATTGTGTTTGTGGTGTTTGATTTATTCTGTAATTCACATAAGTTTTAGATCTTGTTTGGATTCAGTGTTCGTTTTTCCTTAACTACCCATTCCGCAATCCATGATAATTGGTATTAGAGCAAGGTTTTTCAAAAAGTTCATAATCTGATTTTTGAAAATAGTAACATTGGCAACCAACACTGGTAGCAATAATAGTTCTTTTATAGAGGGTCAATCCACTGTTGGACCACCATTGTTTAATGGAAGTAATTATTCATATTGGGCATGTAGAATGAAAATTTATTTACAATCGTTAGGTTTAGACACATGGAATAGTACACAAAATGAGTATGTTGAACCCACAACTGCATTTGCATAATGGATAAATGAACAAAAGGCTACTGCACAGAGCAATTCTAAAGCCATGAATATGTTATTTTGTTCATCAGATAGGAATGAGTTTAATAGAGTATCAGTATGTAAAACTGCTTATGAAATCTGGAGAACTTTACAAGTTACTCATGAAGGAACTAGTAAAGTTAAACAAACTAAGATAGCAATGCCAGTTAATCAGTTTGAATTATTCAAAATGAACGAGAGTGAGTCTATTTCAGATACGTGTTGCAGATTTCAAGAGATAATGCATTCATTAACAACACTTGGAAAACTTATTCTGAAGCCAATCAAGTCAGAAAAATATTGAATTCACTGACTCCAGAATGGGATCAAAAAACTTTGGCTACTGAAGATGCCAATGATGTCAATGAAATGAAGATTGAGGAGTTAATCAGAAATTTAATGTCTTATGAAGTCCAATTACAGAAAAAAAAAAAAACAGATCAACTGAAAAGAAATCCATTTCACTTAGAGCAATAACAAATGATTCCGACTCGAGTAGTGTTAGACCAAAAAATGGTCCTAACACCCAATTGATAATGTTTTGTAGAGAATAATGAGGAATCGTGAACGAAAAGCAAGAAAAATCAATCAACACACGGAATTTATAGTGGTTCGGCGTTAACAAGCCTACATCCACTTCATAGCTTCTCAATTCATTCAGAAATTACAAATACAATGAGCATTGACGCTCAAGCACTCAATTACAATGAATAATACTCTCCGAATTCATTGATTTTATTAAAGAGGATGAAGGTTCTTCGTTGGTAGCCATGGCTGAAATAAATAGAGCTTCCTTCAGGCCCCAAAAAGTCCCCTTCTATGATGTGTTGCATGTGTATTTATAGGTAGAAATTCGGTTAGGGTTGAGTGGCCACGTGGCAGCTTCAGAGTAAATCTCGGAAGTAGTGGAGAACATGGGGAAGTGGTTACCAGGTCGTGCTTTGCCAAGTGGAGTCCGATCCGCAATTGTAGGAGTCGGTTATGCCAAGAGAAGAGGTCAAACTCCGTGTGCAGAAACAGGTTCAGTCGGTTCGGATCGGATCCGAACCGGTTGTTCGAGCAGATTGCCAGCACGCACTTCTGTGCAGAATACTTCAGGAGGTTCGGGTAGAGGGTACTCCGATCCGATCCGAAGAGGGGGATCCGATCCGATCCGAAAGGAGGGATCCGATCCGATCCGGAGAGGGGGATCCGATCCGATCCGAAAGGAGGGATCCGATCCGATCCGAATGGGGGATCCGATCCGGTTACATTTGCATGTATAATTCAAATTTTCCATCTTTCTATCACTCCATCCAAGTGATCGCCAATCAATGTAAGTTCATACTCAAGTCCCTGGCTTTGGGTAGCCTGGTCACAAAGCAGGCTAACAAGTAGTGAAGATGATGAAGAAACAACGCTTATGACAAATCATTTTAGAAGATTTCTAAGATATATAAGGAAGATTTATAATGAAGGAAGTTTAAAAATTAATGATGGTCGATGTTTTAACTACAACAAACTAGACCATATAAAGAAATTGTGTCCATACCCAGACAAATCGACTCAACAAACAGACAACAACAATTCGTCAAGAAAAAGAAAGAAAGCATACACAACCACATTAGATGATCTAGATTCATCATCAAGTGATGAAGAACCAGAAACTGGAAATATAAATATAAGCTTTATGGCAATTCAGAGTTCAGAAAATCATGAAGAAAAGGATCTAAATACTGGGTACGCATTAATTAATTTTTAATTTTATTTGGTTGAATGGTCGCTTTGTTTGTTTGCTTTGGTTTGAAATTAAATCTTTAAAAACAAAATTTTGAAATTCAAATTTGAATTTTGAAATTCAAAATTCAAAATTATAATATAATATTAAATAACCAATAAATTAATAAAATAAATTGTTTTTGTGTTTATTAGGAATAGAATTATTTTAGGAAATTGTTAAATGTAACACCCCACGTCCGTTAATGTCACTCATTAAGAGAATGCATTAAGTTTTGCAAAGCGTTATTAGGTAAATAGTAACAGAAACTTTACAAGACAGATATAAAAGCAACAACGGAATTTAAATTTTTATTTCAAACATAAATCATAACATCGTGGTCCAAAATATCATAAGTCTGAAACTACATAAAAGCCATTACAAAAATATAAACCTTTCTGTCTTGTTCCATCAGAGTACATAAAAAGCATAATTCCCCAAAAAGAGACAAAGCCATAGTAGAGACAAGAACTTGAGCAATACTTCAGAAGCTGCTCCAAGTAAGATGATAACCGAGTCCTGACTAGGCCTGAGAATTCCCTCCCTGAGAACTTGAGGGGGGGGGGGGACGGAAGAAAGAAGGGGAAACAAAAAGGGTCAGACATAAAGTCTGGCGAGTCCACTTACTTTTAGCAAGTAAATAAGTAAAAGTAGCATGACATGCTTATAAGTGTATAAGAAAGACAACATCATATAAGGCAGGTATGACAAGGTAAACAGGACAAATGCGATAGAGTATGCTGCGCTTCTCTAATGATTTCTATTTCTATGCACTAATACCAGTATATGCACTAATACCAGTATATACAGAATGAGATGATCCCCAACATGTATAAAATGGTAGACTTAAACGTACTTCTGGTGAGAGGTTTTAACCCCATACAATCCACAGGCAGCCCCAATAACGGAATCCTAAACTTACTAGCGTCCAAATGTACCCTAACTACTACCCTAATCGATCGGCTCCCTACTCCGTAAATACCCTGTGCTGGCCCCATAGTAGGATGTATCACTCCCTAAAGTGGTAACTCTTCATTTTACGGATGTGCACAACCATATCTACTGATGTCGCAACATCTTACTTTCCCAGGCAGGCAGAGACATGCACACACATGACCCTGATGGAATGCGCCGTCGGACACCGTCCCCACATTTGGATCTCTTATATTCAGCCCAGTAAGTGTGCCCCGACTCCAACCTAGTTCGGAGTACCCGTTTCATACCTATTTACGGGTTACTGACTGAAATGGGTCCCACACAAGATGATGCAATCTCTCCCCTCTGTCTTGCATCCCCACTACTAGGTTTTCTATTGGTTATGTTTACCTAACGATGTCTTTAATTACATAACCCCAACAGGTTAAGTTTGTGGGCCTATGTATACAAATATTACCCACCAACCCAAGATGTGCTTAACCCTCCCACTGTTTCATTCAAACATTACTTAACCCCTTTTCAAGTTCATGTTCATACAATCCCTACGGATTCAACTAGGTTAAGTATTACAGACGAACAGGCTATCCCCATTCACATTGACTTATTTTCACTTTCCAGAATTCCACTTGCTTATTAATTTCATATAAATATAACTTAATCCATTTAAGCTCATTAATAAGACCCATTACATGTTATTCTTTAGATTGTAATTAACAGAAGTAATCTTACAATCTGTCACCCTTGGATTGTAATTAACGGAAGTAGTCTTACAATCCCTTTGTATTATTCATTGTCTGATTCCATAGTTACAATAACATGTTTTACTTAATATGTAATTAAGTATACTTCATCTCAGTTCACCTGTTTTCTGTTTAACATATCACTACAACTTGATGTTGTTTACTTATTAACATAGTTTTGTTAACTAAGGTTTACTAATAAGCTTCCTTTCCTTTTTATTATAACATCTGTTATAATTTCTACTTATCCCTAGGACAAGCCTAGCTATTATACAACATTCATCATTAAAGTAATTAATGATAATAGGTTACTATCATTCCTTGTTTATCCCACATTAAGCCTACAACTTGTGGATGCTAGATATACCGGGCGGGTCTGGGCAAACTTATTCTACAAATCAGGCTTAACCTCGTGTCTTAGCACGTCTCCTATCTGTGCACTTGGAACGCTCACATTAAATTCACCACTTGTGGTCGCTGGATATGCCGGTCGGTTCCGGGCAGACTTCTACTGCAAGTGCAGTCTAATCTCGTGTCATAAGTGCCATTACAGTTTCTAATTACTGTAAGCCTAGGCATTTCAATTACTAATTAATTATACCTATGTCTTTATAGGTGTTCATGCCTCTTTTTCCCTAATTATGTTCATAATTAATTATATGCCCAAATTCATGTTCATAAACATTAAGTTATGCTAAACTTTCCATTTACAAATTATGTCCAATTTTATACCGTTTTCCCCTTCATTCCCATTTTAACATATTCGCATAATTTAATGTTATGTCTAGGCTAGAAAGTAGCCAGGCTATAAATAATGAAAAGAGAAAGGTGATGGGAAGATGACCATAGCGATTATTTTAACAAAAGTGACATAAACATGTAATCGGCATAGTGATACGGTAGACATATAAAAATAGATCTAGTGAGCATGTGATAGTAAAACTAGATCTAACATACTAAGGATGCCATAATAGGCATGAATAAATAAGGATTCATATGTCCAATTAGTGATAGATCTAAATTAATCACCACATAATAGGTACAAGATGATCTAGATGGAGAATTAGATCTAAGCAAGGTTTTAACTTTCCAAATAATGACAGATCCAAATTAGCCACAAACATAGATAAAGGTTAAGATCCAAAAGTCTGATATGATAAATTAACCACAAGTGAATTAGATCTATAAAGGTAGATCTAGCATGATAAAGTTTAAGATCCACAAATGTGACATGATAAATTAACCACAAGTGAATTAGATATATAAAGGTAGATCTAGCATGATAAAGTTTAAGATCCACAAATGTGACTTGATAAATTACCACAAGTGAATTAGATCTATAAAGGTAGATCTAGCATGATAAAGTTTTAGATCCACAAATGTGATATGATAAATCAACCACATGTGAATTAGATCTATAAAGGTAGATCTAGCATGATAAAGTTTAAGATCAACAAATGTCATAGATTCACAATTTATAACAAATCTAATTCACAGTCATATCATGTTTACTTTTAATCATTTAAATATAAAAGTAACTAACTCACAGTGTTTGGATTTTAGAAGAAAGGAAAGAAATTATTGGTGTTGAATCTCAGATCTATACTTGAAACACTTGAACCTTTAAACTTGATTTGTAGAAGAAGAAAGGATTAGATTCAGTTCAGGCACTGACAGCATTTGGCCTCCATTGTTTTCAGTATGATAAAACAAGAGAAATGAGGGTATATTTATAGCTGCCAGCCTCCAGAATTTGACTGCCACCTCAGCCCTAGGGGGAATCGGGCCATGGGTCGGCACCCACTTGGATCCAGACGCCCAAAATTTAACATGAGTGCACTTTGCAGGTGCGCCAGTGCAAAATTACCTTGGCACACTTGTCAAGTGCGCCAGTTTATCCTGCTCTCATCGTCAAACTTCTATCGTACATAACTTCTTCATACGTTATCCGTTTTATGCAAACCAGGTGTCTATCTTGACCAGAATTTCAAGATGGACGCAATGGCGTAGTCCATTTCCCTTAATTACGAATATTAAATTAATTATTCTTTAATTTATCCTCTTTAGTGTAGTTAAAATGCGGGGTGTTATATTAAACCTGAAATATAAATAGATAATATAAATTTAAAAACACAAAAATCCAATTCCCTTTGAAATTAGACAAGTATGTCGACATAATAAAATGTCTATGTCAACATATCTGACTAGTTTTAAAATTAAAATTTTGAATTTCAAAAGTTTAAACTTTTATACTTCCCTCCAATCTTTTCACCAACTCCCAAGGTTTGAAAAGGTGTCATTTCAATCTTAAAAGTTGTGCCTATTTAATTCATATCCATTCAATTTCTATATATACATCTATCCTTTCTACCTTTCATTCACAACTCAAAATAATATTCTTCATATCTATTCTCTTCAAAATTGTCAATTCAATGGCTTCCTCAAGTTTATCTCAAAAATTGAAGATAACCAAAACCATCGAAGGCTATCTTCATAATGACAAAGAGGCCATCAAAACCTGTGGTAACTATTTAGCAAATGTTAAAGTTAACATGGGTACTTTTTCCATCTTTAGCAACTTTCCCTCTTATGATCTCGTCTCTCTTTTCAAACACAATGAAGTGTTGAGTCTAATTGACTCTCGTGATAACGACGAAGTATGTTATCCCAAACTCGTTAAGATGTTCTATGCAAATCTCAATCGCGGATTTTACGAAGGCAATGAAAATCAAATTTGGAGTAGTGTCAAAGGCACTCAAATTATTCTTGATGCCGAAATTTTAGGAACTATTCTAAATTGTAGAAGCGTGGGCTTGGATTTTTCAAATTTTGCTATCGATGAAACTGATTTGGAAACCTATCATGATATTTTCGAAGATGGTGCTCTAATGGAATTCAAAAATCGCTTCTTTCGCCCAAAAATAAGAATTGTCAACCTTCTCCTCTGACGTACCATCACTCCCCGTTCCGAAAATTTCAACAATCCAGCTCTCAAAGTCCAAATGGCTCTCTTTGCTATTATGGGTGGATATATCATCAATTGGGCCGAAATGATTCTAAATGAAATTAATCCCATAGATTTATCTACAAGAGAAAACACTCTCTACTATGGTGTTTATCTCACTCGCATTTTAAAATACTTTAATGTTGATCTTCATGGAGAAGAATTTGTGCATAGAAAAGTGTTTGATGCATCAAACATTCATCTCATGCAAATTCCTCTCACTTTCAAACTATATGAGACATTCAAGGGCAAACAACTCGAATACAACAAGAACATGAGCCAATGGAAGTCGAAGAAGAAGAAGCTTCTATGGAAAGTATTGAGTATCCAACCTCTAAGCGTATTTACAAAGTGACGATTGTTCAAAATCAAGTGAAAATCATCAACAATCAAAAGAAGCTTAACAAGAGACTTTCAAAAATATCCAAATTCATGGTCAGGATAGGAAGAAAGCTTAGAATTTCTTCTTCCTCATCATCATCTAAAAACTAGGCCATCTAGTTTAGTCTACCGTTATGTACTCAACTATATTTCCTTGTATTTGCTTTCGAATCTCGTATTTAAAGTGTGTCTTGATTAGTATGATGTATTTGCTTTCTATCAAGTAATGAATGGAGTTTTATTTACGATAAAATCATCTTTATGTTTCTGGTAAAATTATAAAACTAACTATAATATATTAAGAGTTACTATAGTATGTCGACATAGGAAAAAGGGTATGTCGACATATAACTGGCAGATTTTCTAATTGTTTCAAATTTTAAAATTCAAATAACTACTCATGTCCATCCAAAATCCAATGAATTCTAGACCCTATTTAAGTCTATTTCTTCCATAAAAATTCATTATTCTATTACTCCTTCTACCTTATTCATTTCTCATTAAATCAATGGCAAATCCTATCCATAATCTTAATGAAAATCTAGAAGAAACCTTGAATTCTTTCAAAAATATTCTCTCTAGCATTCTTCGAAATCAACATCATCTCGAATTAAGTCAAATAAAGATTTTCAAACAAAAAGAGAAGCGTTTTGATGCAATGCGATTGCTAATCTCTTCTCTTTTCAGAGATGAAGATAATAATCTCGCAAAGGCTCCGCCAACCAAAGAAGATGAGGATTGGGAAGTCATTAAGAAGGATCCTATCTTTGGAGAAGATGGTTGGGTTCAAGTTCCAAGAAACGTTTAATTATTCAGTATGATTTGATTGATTTGTTTAAATATATTAAGACATATGGTGTGGTGTGATTTGATTTGAATTCTATTAGTTTGAAACTTGTATATATTAAGACACATGGTGTGATTTGATTTGGTTTGTATCAAACAAACATATGTAATTATAATAATTGGATTGGTTTGTATTTAATCATCATTTTACTGGGTATTACTATTATAAGTTTGAATAGATTAAGGGGGAGTATTCTACTTAGAATTAGTTAATAGATTAAGGGGGAGTATCATTATTGGGTTAGTTACTTAAGTTATATTCAGAAAGTTATACAATTTAGGGGGAGTACCTTTAGAATTTCTTTTTGATAATGCCAAAGGGGAAGAAATTATAAAATATAGACATGGTTTATAGGATTCTTACAGACAGGGGGAGTACTAGAAGGATCATCATCAATAGATATATACATGTATGATAAATGTGTATGATATTATATACACATTTATGAATGTATATTGTTGGAGAATGGAGTTTTGATGACAACAACCTTATTTAAATTATCATTGATTATAAAATATACTAACACCTTTGTATAGAATATATATATTCACACATATGCAGGAATTATATACGGGAAATATTACTGAAGACTGTACAGTTTAAAGATGATAGAGATTCAGAATTCAGAGAAATATCAAGACTCATGAGTATTCAAGAATTCAAGAGTTCAAGATTAATATAGTTATAGAGTCTAAATTTTGTAAGACTCTAAATAGCACTCCAGGTTCAATTTCAAATTCTGATTTTCAAATCTTGATTTTCAAATTCTATCCTCAATTCTCTCTATTTTATTTTTTCTAATTTATCTTTGTTTTTCAAACTTAAGTTTTATGTATTTATAATTCTATACTTTATATTTATATATAGTTTAAAACCTTATAATTTTATAAATATGCTTATATAGTTTAAATTTATGTTTTCATATGTTTTTCCACTTTATAAAATTAATTTACAACACTATATTTTTATTCAAGAATTTCCAGAATTATATTTATATCAAAACACTTGAAAAATGTTTAAAATTCAAATTTGGACAAGAGTATGTCGACATACAGAAAACGCTATGTCGACATATAACTGTCGGAAATTTAAATTTGAAAGGAAATGTCTTTTTACCATTTGAAACATTTCAGAAACGTTGCAACCATTCTCACACTATAAAAAGGACTTGAATTCGAATTTTTGATCATCTCTTCTTCTCTACTTTCACTTTTTTATTATATAATTATTCTTGATCATTTTTATGATTTCTACACTTATACTCTGTCGAATTCAATCCCGTTTTGATCAAACTTCTTCTCTCTACACTATCTTCTCATCTCTCTCTTAATCAAGTGCTATTGAAGAGTTATAGGGCTGTTTGGGTTGTATTTGAGTTGAATCGGTGGTATCCCTTGTAGCCATGAAAACAAGGACGGAATTGGTGGTATCCCTTGTAGCCGTGAAATCAAGGATGGAATCGGTGGTATCCCTTTTAGCTGTGAAATCAAGGAGGTTGTATTGACTATTGATATAGCAAAAAACTCTACGCAATCCAGCATTGTAAGGGACTAGACGTAGGAGTAATCCAAACCAGTATAAAATTCGGTGTGTTCTTTCCTTTTCTGCATTTTTATTTCTGTTTATTTTGCATCTGTGTTTGAATCTGTGTCTGTGATTGTATTTGTGGTGTTTGATTCATTTTGTAATTCACATAAGTTTTAGATTTTGTTTAGATTCTCACAAACACTATTCACCCCCTCTAGTGTTTGTTTTGCTTAACGATCCATTCCGCAATCTCTAACAGAGTCTTCCTCCATAAAGAGATATTGACTTCAGGATTGATTTAGTTTTGAATGCGAGGCCGGTTGTTCATGCAATTAGGAGTATTTTAATAAAGGAAAAGGAAGAGTTGAGCAATCAAACTCAACAACTTATGTGGAAGGGTCTCATCAGGCCTAGTTTCTCGAGTTGGGGAGAAGTAGTGGTATTCGTTCCGAAGTCCGACGGTACCCTTAGATTACGTGTGGACTACCGAGACCTCAACAAGCAAATGCTTAAGAATAAGTACCCGCTTCCCCGCATTGATAATTTATTAGATCTCTTGAATGGAGCTCGAGTGTTGTCCAAGACGGACCTAGCTACATGTTTTCATCAGCTAAGGATTGCAGAAGAGTCTATTCCTATGATAGCTTTCAGGGAGTCAACTTATTTTATGAATGGTTAGTAATGCCCTTCAGACTATGCAACTCCCCCACTTACTTTGTAGATTTGATGAACTGGGTGTTCCGAGAGGTGTTGAACAAGTTATTGCTATTTTCATTGATGATATTCTTATCTTCTCTAAGACAAAGAAAGAGCACGCGAAGCATTTGGAACAAGTATTGGAGATTCTAAGAAGAAATATATTAAGGGCCAAGTTTTCCAAATGCAAGTTTTAGAAAGAAGAAGTAAAATTTTCTTATGCATGTGGTATCGAAGGAAGGAATCTCGGTAGATTCGAGCAAGATTATGACCATCCAAGATTGGAAGTAACCAAAGACCCCCACTGAAGTTAGATGTTTTCTCGGATTGGCCAGTTATTATAGGAATTTCATGAAGGAATTTTCAAAGTTGTCTTGTCCTTGGACGAAGTTGACCAAGAAACATACTAAGATTAATTGGACTCCTGAGTGTGAGGAGGCATTTCGGGAATTGAAGGAAAGACTAACCATTGCCCCAGCGTTAACAATTATAGATGGTAATCAAGATCTAACTGTCTATACTTATGTTTATGGTGAAGGAGTTGGCATAGTATTAATGCAAAGAGGCAAAGTAATTGCTTATGCAAGTCGGCAGTTGAAGCCGCACGATAAAAGGTACGCCACCCATGATTTGGAGTTATTAGCTGTGGTATTTGCCTTAAAGATTTGGCGACACTACTTGTTGGATGAGAAATTTGAACTATATACTGATCATAAATCGTTGAAGTATCTCTTTATCCAAAAATATATGAATATCAGGCAATAGCATTGGTTGGAGTTTCTACCGGCATACGATCTATATATTCTTTACACTCCAGGAAAAGCCAATGTGGTAGCAGATGCTCTCAGTAGAAAGAATGCTATTATTTCTAATATGATTGTTACACCCTCATTAATTGAGGAGATTTCTACTCAACAAAAAGATGATGTGTTTATGTAGAAGATTTGCAAAAAAATCAACGAGGGTGAAGTCTTGAAATTCCAGGTCAATAATAAATAAGTTCTGAGATTAAAAGGTCATATTTGTATTCCAGAGCTGAAAATAGAAATACTGGTGAGTGTCATAAATCCAAGAACAGTATCCATCTAGGAGTATATAAGATGTATCAAGATCTGAAACATACATTTTGGTGGAAATATATGAAGAGAGATATCTATATATATGTTAGTAGGTGTCCAACTTACCAGCAAGTCAAGAGTGATCAGCAGAAGGTCACTGGGTTATTATAACCACTAGATATTTCAGAATGGAAATGAGACCAGATATATCAATGGATTTCATTGACGGTTTACCTCGAACCAAGAAGGGTAATGAAGGTATATGGGTTATAGTTGATCGTCTGACAAAGAGCGCCCATTTTCTTCCCGTAAGAGAAAGTAGAACAACTTAGAGTCTTCCTCAATTATGTGTGAAGGAATTTGTTCGACTGCATGGAATACCCAGCAACATTGTTAGTGATCGAGATTTGATCTTCACTAGTAAGTTCTGGGAAGCTTTTCATTTGAAATTGGAGACAAATTTGAACCTTAGTAGTGCTTACCAACCCCAAACAGATGGATAAACTGAAAGAGTAAATTAAATCTTGGAAGATTTGTTGCGAGCATGTATCCTGGATTTCAGAGGATCATGGGAAGATCATTTACATCTTGTGGAGTTCTCGTATAACAATAGCTTTCAAGCAAGTCTGAAATTGTTGCCATTTGAGGCATTGTATGGCCGACCTTGCAGATCTCTTGCATATTGGATAGAATCTGGTAATCGACTTGTATTAGTTCCAAATATGATCCGTGAAGCAGCGGGTAAAGTGGACTTTATTAAGAAGAGGTTGAAGGCAACTCAAAGACGACAAAAAAGGTATGCAGATTCTAGAAGAAGAGATTTATAATTTGCAGTTGGTGACTAAGTGTTCTTGAAAGTTTCTCCGCTAAGAGGAGTTATCCGATTTGGGAACAAGGGAAGTTATCGCCTAAGTATATTGGTATATTCCCGATATTGGAGAAGATTGAAACTCTGGTTTACAAGATCTAGTTAACAGAATGGTTATCCAGAGTGCATGATGTTTTCACATCTCTTATCTTCAGAAGTATGTACATGATCCTGATTTAATTGTTGAAGAGGCAGCACAAGAGGACTTATAGATCACCTCAAATTTAGCACTTCGAAGAGAGCATTTAAAGATAATTGGCAGAGATATAAAAGAACTGAGAAACAAAAGGTTGAAGCTTGTCAAAGTACAGTGGAGCGGAGATCCAAGAGACTATACATGGGAAATATAGGATAGCATCAATAAGGCTTACCCCAGATGCAGAGTAGATATCTCTAATTAGCTCTTCCGAGAGGTGAACTTACATCTGTTTTATCATTTCTATTTCAGCTTTACTTTCATGCAAAAAATTATTTTAAGTGAGGGTGACTGTAACGACCTGAAATTTTGATATCAATTTAAATTTGATTTTTAAATTAATTTTATAAGGATTTATGGTTGATTTTGAAAATTCAATGATTCGCTGCTATTTCCATTACTTTACAAAGAAACATTTTTCAAATGATCTCAGAATTCAACGAAACCAATTTTATCGGATCTAGAACGTCGGAAAATGGTAAGGTACCATTTTCATAATTTTTGGAGTTAATGTGTGAGCGTGCGAGAGATAAATGCGTACCCAGTCAATAGGTAAAAATTAAGCGAAAACGCAATAAACGAATAAAATAGAAGGTCAAACGAACTCCAAACTCGATGAGATATGTTCTGTTAGATCAAGAGTTACGATTTATGTTAGAGTTCAAAATTTCATGATAAATGTACTTAGCATTTGATCATGCGAGCGATAAACGTGAGGCTAAACTAAAACACTCCATAACTTTGCTTAAGCCTTTAAAGGCAAATAAACCCAACGACGTTTCAAAGAATCAAGGCTTCAAAGTGTGTTTCTTCTCCTACATCTTGCCTCGACACGTCACCAATCCATGTGAGCTTCCCTTCTTTAAAAACTTTTTTCTTCCTTCCTTTTTTTTCACTTTTCTCCGTGAACTCATCTTCTCCTCCAAGCTAATTTCCATGGCCTCACCCACCTCTACCTCCTCCACCTCACTTCCACCCCTCCTCATCACTCTTCCCCATGTGCTCCAGCCTCCCTCCTTGGACGTGACATCCTTCTTCCCTCAAAGCTTAGAAAATCCTACTTTTAACCCCATTTTGTAAATAGTACCCCAAATATCCCGAATTTCCACCTCTCCTTGCCTCCATACCCCACGCTTTGGGTCCACAAGCTTGCGTTATTCCCTTACCCAGCTCCACCATAGACCCCACGCCATAGCCGCACCTCCTTAGATCCCGTATCCCCTCATATTCGCTTCGTATACCCAGATCCACAATTGTGTGTGCGTCTGGCAAGTTTAGGAACCCTATTGCCTCAAAGCTCAAACCCATAAGCTTTCGGAAAATTTATAGCACCAGAGGAGTGTCGTAGTCGTGTGAGAGAGTTTGTAGTCCATCCGTGTAAATAATTGTCGGAGTGGAACTCATGGTGAGAAACCGAAACTCGAACAGGGCTAGTAAGCGATTAACTATTGTTAGTTAATTAATTGAGTTTAGTGATGATTATTAATTGATTATACTAGTTTAGTATGACGTTAAATAATCTGCAGTTGGTTAAAATATCATTTTTACTTAATATATGTTCTTTTGTTTGGGTATATGACATTTAAAACACACACAGTGTTGAATTGTAAACAGTTTGAATCTTAAATGGTTTTGGGAAAGTAATTCATAAATTACTGGTTATTGAATGTGGTGTGGACCCCACTTGGGTATTGGGATGATAATTAATTGATATATATCTCATTGATTGATTTGCGGTTAATCTGTTGACTGACAAAGCCATATAAGTGTTATCGATTTAAGGCTTATACAGTGAATTCCACTTTGTATGTTGTTTGATGGTTGATTTAGTGTTATATGATATACTGATCGGAAATGACCAATATTTGAGATTATTGGTCCATCGGTTAAGTCTCCATCAATTAAAATAGGTTTTAATGAATATTTTGTTAATATAATAATAGGCTGAAAATAAAAGTTTGAACTTGACGTCCAATTTTGGATGGACACCAAGATTATAAAATATCAATGAATATTTGTAACGGGAATAAATTGATTTGAATTAATTTTCATCTAGTTATGGCATGTTCAAGTTTGATTTTCAAAATGAATAATAATCGATAAAAGTGAAGTTCAGTTATGATATCTAGGGTAAGTTTCAAAAGAACTTCCTTTACAAAATATTCTTGTTTATTTTTATAACGAGTATCAGGAAAATTTGGATTAAAGATAATGAAATTTGAAAAATAATATTGTTTTAATCATTTAAATATTATTATAATACTTAAATATTGAAATAATTGATTTTGAAGTGGAAAATTTAAAATATAAGTTCTGGAAATTATTATATATTTTTTATATAATAAAAAAATGAATTTGGAACCATTCAATTTAATTTATTATATATATCAAGTTATGGTCAAAATAGAACTCGCCGAGCAGCAGTAGTGCGCGAATTTCGACCTGTTTTAAACTGATATTCCGGAGATTCGACCGTCGGATTTCCCAAAACTAGAACCGTTGGGTTCATAATTAAAAGACCTTTCAAATGATAATAAAAGTTTTAAAATTTAATTGTTAGATTTTGAGAAATGCCCAAATCAATTTGAATAAAAACAACGCCAGAACCAATAATGGCCTGTAATGGAAAATTATTAATATGGACTATTTTTATATAAATAAAAATTGGGAGAAATTTTTATAAATGATTTGAAAAGGGTTTGAACTAATTATATATGGTTTTGGAGGATAAAATTGTGTAAGTGGAATTTGGCAATTTGAATAATAACTTTTATAATGAGTATTGTGATATGATTTGAAATAAAAAATTATTTGTAAATCGAATTGAATTCTTAAGTAAACCTTTTTACAAGGTCAAAATATGATTTTTGTAAAGCCAAATAACTTAACCAAGTTGAGAATAAGAATTGAATCTTATGGAATGAATACCAATTAAAGAGAGACTTAATTGGTGGATTAATAACCCGATGAGGATTTATATTTCGGTGTGAATTATTCAAAAAGATCGAGTTCAACCCACTTCGAATAATTATACGACAGTTAAAAGTTGAAGACATTTTAGATGGTGGAAGACCAGTATTTTTCACATCGAATGGATTGCTTGCTGATGCCTTAAATGGTTTTGTAATGTCCCATATTTTCCGTAGTCAGATATTTAATTTATTTTATTATATTAAGTATTGATTTGGAATTTTAAATGGGCTTAAAATATATATACTTCGTTTATATAACGAAGTTTAAACATTTAATTTATATATAAATATAAATCGAGCTCATAATGTAGCGGTAGTTCGTAATATTAAGTTTTGAACTTTAATTGAATATACAGGATCCGATATAAGTCAAATTTCTATGAAACAAGAAACGTTTGAATCTATTTGATTATGATTTTCTAATGAAAGAGAAAAATGGAGATTTTGTGTTATAGATTGTGAATTATTTCCAATTCAAATTTTAGAAAAGTCACTATGGAATTAATTATAAATTATAGCGATTAATTTAATAATTTAATTCGATTTAAAAGGGTTTTTGATCATAACTTGAGATAACGATCGAATTAAGCTACGAAATGAATTCCGTTGAATTCGTATTGACGTTTAGAGTTAGGATAGATATATAGTTTATTATTTCTGGAGACCGGGTGTTTTTGGTGTCCAAAATTGTGTTGTTTTGTGCGTAAATTTTAATAACGTATTATCAAATGAACTCTGTTTTCAGCGAAACTAATTTTATTAAATCCGTAATGATGAGATGTTGTAGTGTTTCAAATTTTACGTTATTTGGATTTATTTTGTGATCATGGGAAATTTAAACGCGTGTTTTTTCACCTGTGATTTATAAGGGAATTTTTACAAACGACCTCGAAATTCGACGAAACCTGTCCCATCAGCTCCCGAATATTTTTCTATGCTAAGATTACAATTTTTGTCAAAAACGTAGATTGTATATAATGGTTTTAAGACGTTACTTCATCACTAAGTTTCAGCTTAATAAAATAATAATATAACAACCCTATATATACCCAAACTTTCTGTAAAAACCCAATTCAGATATGCGCATTGTCAAACATTTTAACTGCGCCTCCGTTCATGAAAACAATGGATGAAAACAACCCAAATTCCTCCTCTAATTTCTCACCATCGGCTCATCTAAATCAAAAGTTTCCAACTAAGAAATTTTTCATCTCAATGTGCTTGATCTTATGACCGGTGGTAATGGTGTTTGCTGAACCATAATAGCCGCAGTCGAGGTTGAAAGGCGGGTTGGTTTAGGGTAGATTCCTGGTGAATGGCAGAGCGATGCGGTTAGCAGCTCAGGGCAGTGGTCGAGTGAGGTGAGGCGCGGGTTTTGGGACTGTCAGATCATTCTCAGGTGGAAGGTGTGGCTCGTGGCAGTTGAGGGAGCGGTGTCACTCTTTCAAATTGCGTACAGTATGAAAACGTGAGGAAGGGTGGCCACTGTTTTTGGAAGAAGTAGGAACGATGGGGACAGTGGAGATTTGGGAATGTGATCATGCGAAGGAAGAATAGAGAGTGACGCTAGATGCACTTACAATATTGAGGAAACAGTAGGACATAGTTTGTGTACATCAGTAAAGAAACGAAGCAGCATCAAAACGGGGTAGTTGAATGAATCGAAACAAATCAGAACGAAGTGATGAAGTTGGCCTGGGTTTCAAAACATAATGGAAACAATCAAGAGGACAAGTTCAAAACTTCGTGTGTCGAGAGGTATATCTGTTAGGCAACATTCCCATGTAGAAATAAAAAAGACGTGGTACAAAACTCTAATGAAGTGAAGTAAGAAAATCGTTCTAGGCAATATGCAAAGAGTCGGGAATTTCGAAGCAGTGAATAAAAAGAAGTGGGCATCCACTTACGTGAACAGTAAGAATGGGCATAGTGGTTTCCAGCGTGGCATATGGGAAAGGTATAAATGAGCGGGCTTGTTAGTTGAGAACAAAACTGGGTGGTTTCTTTGAACTAAGAATGAAGACCTTTTGGACGTGAATGATGAAGGAGCAGGTATGCATGAAATGTATATGTGTAGCGACCCGGAAAATTCGACACTCGAATTTTCGACATTTACACAAACTGTGTCCCATTCGAGTATCGAATCTCCAGAAAGCTAGAAGGAAGAAGTTGGAGGATGAGAAAGATAAGATAGAAATATTAGAATAGAAGAAGTAGAAGAAGAACAAAGACAACACAGAATCAGAGTCTCACATTGCAGCGGAACAAAATATAATATGGAAATAAATCTTTATTGAGAGCTTTCAAAATTACTTACAGTATCAGAGTACATCAACATATCTGGACAGTTATATAACCTGTCCTCATATACAATCACACAGCGGAACAGTAGCTATATATATAACCATACGTTTGAACTCTTCCAGCTTGTCTCTGGACTTCGCAGCATCCGGTAACCTGGACCTGTACACCCCGACCTAACCCGAGCATTTACAAAACACCGGGTCAGTCTGGTGAACCAGAGTGAGATAAACTCGCACAGTATTAAGGTATCACACAACTTGATTTTAAAGTAAAAATCTTTTCGAAAGAAAAGGATAATCGTAAGACCGAATCCACACCTAAATACGGACGGTTTTTACCTTACGATAACCCAAAACAGTTTTGAAATCAATATCTTGTCTGATATTATCATAATGTCTAAATACAAGTAAATAGAATCTAGTAGAACGCTTGCATCTCACGCTATATATAGTATACAAACAAAACCGCAGGTGCTTATTGGAGATTGGATTCCGACCTTGACAAGGTATGGGACCACCTGCCGATAGTGTATCTCTAGAGGCGAATACACTGGGTTCAACAAGAACGTCTTGCAACCCGGCCCTCACATGACCGACCACTCATTTCGCTTGAGTGTATCGAATGTATATCACCAACGGTTGGGCTCAAACCACCGTTTCCCGAAAAGGGATAGCATCGATAGATTAAAGAAGCAAAAGGAATTTCTCTAGATAGGTGATTATACACCCTAATGGGAGCGACCCACATAGCCATGCTGCCTGCCCGATTTTTGTCATCTCCCGATTGATGAGGCTTGAGGCTGCGTTTTATCAGCACATCACATTCACTTCGAATGCCACATCGTCAGATCCATCGAAATCACTAACTGACGTCCACAACAATACATTATGTGTTAGCTAGAAGAAGTTTCCTTCTCCGCTTCCACTCTTGGTACAGTTGGAGAAATCAATGTACGTGATCTTTTCTGGAAATACTCTGTCAGACATTCATCCATACAAGTCACCCAGGAACAGGATGAGCCGAAGGTACCCTCCTACTGCATTCTAGGAATCACCCTGAGAATCAGTAGCGAGAAGTCCTTGCAAATCCGTGGATCTCAACCACGACAGAATCACAGTTTATCTCTGCTTGCAATCAGAGATTTTACGTAATCCTTCCGCTTATGAAGATCAACGGTCTTCAATAGCTCCATCTTGAATCAGCATCTTCAACGTATTCGTATTTGCTGTAAGGAATGGTTCTCGAATATAAATTCGATCCCGGTCTTTCCGTACCAACAATCGTATGGGACAAATTTGATAGTCGGTTATTTAACTATCAAATAAACAAACATTCATCCATAAAAGGGAATGGATTCACTGATTCAATACTCAGTATCTTTTAGCCTCTTTACCAAACCGTTTGTTAATTATATTTTCCAAATTTTCCAATATTTGAAACATCGCTTTTACTTCTTATTTTAAAATAAGAATATACTTCAGATTCAGTTTATTCAATCTTATAAACTTTTCGAAAACAGTTTATAATATCATTAACAGAGATCATAACTTGTATTTCCCTCAACTACTCTCGTTTATAAACTAATACCGCCCTTGGATAATCATGGAGTCATTCAAGTTGGGGTATTTTAGCTACCTCTCAGACCTTGACCAACAACATTCATACCTTCAGGACAAATAGAAGTTTATTAACATATTTTCCCTTTGAAAACCTCATTAAATCTTGACCACGTTTACTCAACTAATTATTAAGTAAACTCTTATTAAATCCTTTCGATTTATATTAATAATCATTTACAATATTATATACGAACTTTGATTCTATTATAAATAGAATCTTTATGAAACTTCCTTGATATCTCTTTATTACATTCTTACCATTTATTTCGACAATTCAAATTTCATTTGTTTTAAAACATATAAACAAAACTTTTATAAATCTCATATTAATACCTTATACAATTTTTATATTGATATACTTTCAAATCCTT
Organism: Allium sativum; assembly: GCA_030737875.1. Classification (NCBI taxonomy): domain Eukaryota; kingdom Viridiplantae; phylum Streptophyta; class Magnoliopsida; order Asparagales; family Amaryllidaceae; genus Allium; species Allium sativum. The sequence continues at coordinate 1,012,365,294 of CM060912.1, read as the reverse complement.
GTATTGGTATTTATCAAGACGATTCAACTTGTTATTTGTGCCAAACATTACAAACTTCATTTCAAAACTATTTCACTTATCACATACTCTTTAACTCGTACTCGACCACTTATTCGTTGTCTGCAACATATGATAATCCCTTTATGAAAAATCTCATATCTTATTTCTTTTGTAACCCATGTTATAAACCCATTCACAAATCCTAAATTTTATTTACTTACTCGATTTCATTTTCAAAACTTTAAATTTCCATTTACGAAATCTTTGTAAATTAACTACGATACTTACCATTCGTTTTCATTTGCGCATCTTTAATTTTGTTTACAAATCTCATTTGTAATCCATCATCGACAACTAATATTCGTTGTCGTTATTCACATTCTTAACCTCATTTAAAATTCTGCCTTCAGTTAACATTCCGAACTTCGGAATATCACATTCCGAACCTCGGAATAGAACTCACTTCGATTGATCATTCCGAACTTCGGAATACCACATTCCGAACCTCGGAATATACTCGCTTCCATTTATTTAACCAAATCTCATTTATAAATTCATATTCAGACTTTCAACTTCGATTTCATTCAAAATATGAAACCCCATTTTCAAATCACCACTCATTTCCAATCCATTGATTTGTTAATCTCATACACGAAATGTTATCACATTTCATATTATTTAAAACACCGTTTGAATAAAAACGATCATTCATCACAAAACATTTCTCTTTGAACTCTTTTACACATTCTCGTATACCCATGATTTAACTATTCCATTTTCTACTTTGAAATCAGTTTAAAACTTCTTTTACGACCGTAAGGCCTTGACAAAACCATTTCAATATTTAAATAATCAACACGATAAATTATATCGTTTAACCGTTCATTTAATACATCTTGCATCTCTACTAGTTATATTTATATAAAATTGATAAATTTAACTTCGACTATTATTTTTACAATAAAAATCGTATTTCAAAACCATATAAAAATATATTTATATCTTTGAAAACATTCGAAATCCATTTAGTATCGATTTCGAAAAATCATTACTTTTAGTCGACGGTATTAAAGAGGCAAATGACTACTGTAGTACCAACCGTGAAATATAAACTAATTTCACATTCAATAACAACAATTTTATCATATTGATAAACGTTATCAATATTATCCAACCTGTTATTCCCTGCAAAACAATGGTTACCACAATTCAACCCATTCGGTTCAATATTTGTTTCCATCTAGACAGATGAAATAAAACAGTTTAACAACAACAATCAATAATAACTGTAATAGTCAATACTAGGATAATAACAGCAGTTCAAGCATTCAACTATTTGATCATAACGTTTATAGTGTTATAAACGTAACCACTGAGGTAAGTTACCTCACTTGGATTTAATCGTTAGAAATAACGATTAGTTTCAATTAAATTAAACCGTCGTTTAATTTAACTGTTTCAGCCCATACAACGAACGAACAAACAATAACCATAAACAAGCATAGCACACAATTATAAAACCCGACTTATATAAAATATAAGAAGGGAGAACTGAGTGAGTTTAACTCACCTGATTTGCACTCGACATTAAACAATTTGATCCAACTCCTCCAATCCAGCTTCATAATACTACGTTCGTTGCTATAGCCCCGACGTTACTTGTTTCGTCCGCTCGGTTATTGTTATGATGAACCCAAGAAGCTTTGGCAAATTCCCCGCAACTAGGCACTGGGTTGTTCCACTTCTGTGTGTATTTTCTGTCCACTCATTATACCCATTTACCACTTCACCAATACAAACGTGCCACCCAAAATTATTTCCACTTTCTTCCTGTTCTCCTTCCCTTCCCATTCGATATCCTTCTTCTTCATATTTTTTTTTCTTTTTTCTTTGTGTTAAAGCTAACGCCCTCCTCCTGCTCTCTCTTCATTCTACAGATGCTGCACCTTTTCTCCATTTCTTTGTTCACACAATAGCCCTCACGCAACTCTCTCCTTCTTCTATTACTTCCTTTTCATTTTTGCTCTCCCTTTTTCCCAATACTCTAAACTCGTCCTCTCCATCCCTCCGTACTCTCTTCTTCCCACCCATTTCCGGCAACTTCCGTTAGTCCAACTGCACCTACCACAGATCCCAGACGAGCCCTTTGCATGAACCTGCATGCGTGCTTCCCTATCAGCGTGCCAGCCTCCTTCTTGGTTTTTTCCTTTTTTTTTTCCGTTGAGGACCGGTGGTTTTTCATTGAGGGAAAAAAAAATAAGGGAGCAGCAGTTGTTTATATAGAAAAGAAGACCGTGGGCATCAAGTTGTTTAAGTACAGGGTGGTACAACTTGGCCGTCACGCTTCTTAGGTAGGTATAGCTAGGCCTGCGTTGTTTCTCTTCTTTGCCTGTGCATTCGTACTCTTTGCTTTACTTGGATCCCACGGTTTTAAATAGTTTGATGCGCAAGGAACGAATAAGGTTTGGCACACAAGAAAGCTAGCTGTATTGGACGCAAGAAAAGGAAAGGTTACAGCCAAGAAAAGAGACAAAAGAATATGCGCCAAGAATAAAAGAACAAAGGACTATGCTACAGTAACAAGGTGGGATGATTTTATTAATATACTAATGTGCCAACTTCAACGTGAGAAATCACGTTAAAAATCGCTACATATGATCTCTAATCGAAATAAATACACCTATCCCTAACATAAAAAAATATTCCGGATCCAATGGGATAGGTTTCGTCGAAATCCGAGGTCGTTTGCGAAAATCCCTTAGAAAATATCAATGAAAAACACCAAGCATTAATTCCTTAAAATTACAGAAAAAAATCCTAAAAATATGAGGCCTTGACATTTCACTAGACCTCTTCCTAAGGTTTCGTATGAAACTCGTTTCGTTGAATTTTGAGTTCGTTTGACCAGTTAACCATTCAAATAAAGTTACCTACACCACTATGTATTCATGTATGAGCGTTGCAGACTGAAATAAAGATACAGTCGTGTTCAGTGAGGTGTCGCGATCCCAAAAATATAATAATACCGGTAGTTTAACTTATATTGTGAAATCCCAAATGTTGATTATAGGGTGCAAAATACTCCAAATAAAAAGTTGCATATTTAATTAATTAAAAATTTCATTAAAATTCTAAAAATTAAATTATGACTATGTCTCAAAAGAACCTTGTCTATATTCGAAACCGATATGCAGTTATATCCAATAATCCGTTACGGTCGATAAACGATTACGCCGCTGTTTTTCAGCCAAATTGATTTGGGCATAACTTCCAATCTACACGAAGAAATCTCGATTTTTCTCTTTCACTAGAAAAATATACTTCACTTGATCCGTACGTTTCTTGTTTCACATAAATCTGATTTAAAACGGATTCTGTATATCCAGTTGAAGTTCAAAACTCTATTTTACGAACTGCAGCGCTGTTCTGAGCTCGTTTTATTTTACATATGAATATATATCGTTCATCTTCATTTAAATAGCGATTTAAATATTAAAACCCTTTAATATTCCAAATAAAATATTTAAAATAAATAAAATAAATAAAGTATTTGGCGGCCAAAAATACGGGACGTTACATTCTTTCCCCCTTAAAATAATTTCGTCCTCGAAATTGCTAAGGTAAGAAAAGAACGTTACAAATCCCATTTATTTCCAAATCCAAATTATTTTAAATTAGAAACCTATTTCAATACCATATATGGATATTTCCAAAAATATTGAAAAATTCCTAACATCTTAAATTTCCGAAAAATTTCGCCAGCACCTCCTCTATACGGCTCAATCGGTACAACTACAATTTGCCTTCTTAGGCCTTCCCCAATCTAAAACAAAATAAAACAGCCAAGCGGCTTGCCAAATAAGCTCATAAATCACCAAACCCATATAGAAATAAACGTGTACCTTTTTGTCGGGCAAATCATTATATCCTTTCCATCTGCTGCCCTGTCAGCATATACAAATGCATCCCCAAACAAAATACCAATTTTATCCTCAGAATCAAATCCTTCACGCATTCAAGCCAAATCCCATTCTTAACTCAATTTCCATCCATTGTCAATTCCAACTCTTAACTTACCAGTCCAACACCATTTCAGATTCCTGTCTTGCAATTCAAAATCTGATTTTGCTTAATATATTATATCTTGATTCAATTTCCCGCTAGTTGGTTTCAATTCAATTCATATTCAGTTTTATTCCAATTTTTGACACTAGAATTTATTTTCCATACCTTTGTTAAACCATTTAATGAATTCTATTCAACTACTTGTCATCCAATAACAACCAATTCACAACCATCAACCAATACACAACCAAATAAAAAATATTTATTGAATTCACATTCCATATTAATATTTATTTTGGCTTCACTCATTTGATTACCATTCATTCATTTAATTTCCAATTTATTTAATTTAATTACAATATCATTCTGAATTTAATTACATTTAACCAAGTTAAGTATCAATTCAACTTTTTAATTCGATTTGAATCCCATTCAAATCGATCAAACACACTAATATCTCAATGATTTAATAAAAAATTCCTTTCTATACAAAAATATATTCTGGGTAAAATTATTCCATTTATCCTCTTTTCAAAACAGTAATGTATCGATTGCCAGTTCTATGCTTTTCAACACTTGAACCGATCAACAAACACAATATAAAACATTTGTATATAAAATTTACAAATACGCTCTCATATATATACATACACTCAATCTCGATCTAGGGTATTACTAACCCCATCTCTATCGAGTTACGCCACAGAGCCAAGGTTATCACTAAACCAATAGCTCTGATACCAACTGTAGCGACCCGGAAAATTCGACACTCGAATTTTCGACATTTACACAAACTGTGTCCCATTCGAGTATCGAATCTCCAGAAAGCTAGAAGGAAGAAGTTGGAGGATGAGAAAGATTAGATAGAAATATTAGAATAGAAGAAGTAGAAGAAGAACAAAGACAACACAGAATCAGAGTCTCACATCGCAGCGGAACAAAATATAATATGGAAATAAATCTTTATTGAGAGCTTTCAAAATTACTTACAGTATCAGAGTACATCAACATATCTGGACAGTTATATAACCTGTCCTCATATACAATCACACAGCAGAACAGTAGCTATATATATAACCATACGTTTGAACTCTTCCAGCTTGTCTCTGGACTTCGAAGCATCCGGTAACCTGGACCTGTACACCCCGGCCTAACCCGAGCATTTACAAAACACCGGGTCAGTCTGGTGAACCAGAGTGAGATAAACTCGCACAGTATTAAGGTATCACACAACTTGATTTTAAAGTAAAAATCTTTTCGAAAGAAAAGGATAATCGTAAGACCGAATCCACACCTAAATACGGACGGTTTTTACCTTACGATAACCCAAAACAGTTTTGAAATCAATATCTTGTCTGATATTATCATAATGTCTAAATACAAGTAAATCGAATCTAGTAGAACGCTTGCATCTCACGCTATATATAGTATACAAACAAAACCGCAGGTGCTTATTGGAGATTGGATTCCGACCTTGACAAGGTATGGGACCACCTGCCGATAGTGTATCTCTAGAGGCGAATACACTGGGTTCAACAAGAACGTCTTGCAACCCGGCCCTCACATGACCGACCACTCATTTCGCTTGAGTGTATCGAATGTATATCACCAACGGTTGGGCTCAAACCACCGTTTCCCGAAAAGGGATAGCATCGATAGATTAAAGAAGCAAAAGGAATTTCTCTAGATAGGTGATTATACACCCTAATGGGAGCGACCCACATAGCCATGCTGCCTGCCCGATTTTTGTCATCTCCCGATTGATGAGGCTTGAGGCTGCGTTTTATCAGCACATCACATTCACTTCGAATGCCACATCGTCAGATCCATCGAAATCACTAACTGACGTCCACAACAATACATTATGTGTTAGCTAGAAAAAGTCTCCTTCTCCGCTTCCACTCTTGGTACAGTTGGAGAAATCAATGTACGTGATCTTTTCTGGAAATACTCTGTCAGACATTCATCCATACAAGTCACCCAGGAACAGGATGAGCCGAAGGTACCCTCCTACTGCATTCTAGGAATCACCCTGAGAATCAGTAGCGAGAAGTCCTTGCAAATCCGTGGATCTCAACCACGACAGAATCACAGTTTATCTCTGCTTGCAATCAGAGATTTTAAGTAATCCTTCCGCTTATGAAGATCAACGGTCTTCAATAGCTCCATCTTGAATCAGCATCTTCAACGTATTCGTATTTGCTGTACGGAATGGTTCTCGAATATAAATTCGATCCCGGTCTTTCCGTACCAACAATCGTATGGGACAAATTTGATAGTCGGTTATTTAACTATCAAATAAACAAACATTCATCCATAAAAGGGAATGGATTCACTGATTCAATACTCAGTATCTTTTAGCCTCTTTACCAAACCGTTTGTTAATTATATTTTCCAAATTTTCCAATATTTGAAACATCGCTTTTACTTCTTATTTTAAAATAAGAATATACTTCAGATTCAGTTTATTCAATCTTATAAACTTTTCGAAAACAGTTTATAATATCATTAACAGAGATCATAACTTGTATTTCCCTCAACTACTCTCGTTTATAAACTAATACCGCCCTTGGATAATCATGGAGTCACTCAAGTTGGGGTATTTTAGCTACCTCTCAGACCTTGACCAACAACATTCATACCTTCAGGACAAATAGAAGTTTATTAACAACATATTTTCCCTTTGAAAACCTCATTAAATCTTGACCACGTTTACTCAACTAATTATTAAGTAAACTCTTATTAAATCCTTTCGATTTATATTAATAATCATTTACAATATTATATACGAACTTTGATTCTATTATAAATAGAATCTTTATGAAACTTCCTTGATATCTCTTTATTACAATCTTACCATTTATTTCGACAATTCAAATTTCATTTGTTTTAAAACATATAAACAAAACTTTTATAAATCTCATATTAATACCTTATACAATTTTTATATTGATATACTTTCAAATCCTTATATTGGTATTTATCAAGACGATTCAACTTGTTATTTATGCCAAACATTACAAACTTCATTTCAAAACTATTTCACTTATCACATACTCTTTAACTCGTACTCGACCACTTATTCGTTGTCTGCAACATATGATAATCCCTTTATGAAAAATCTCATATCTTATTTCTTTTGTAACCCATGTTATAAACCCATTCACAAACCCTAAATTTTATTTACTTACTCGATTTCATTTTCAAAACTTTAAATTTCCATTTACGAAATCTTTGTAAATTAACTACGATACTTACCATTCGTTTTCATTTGCGCATCTTTAATTTTGTTTACAAATCTCATTTGTAATCCATCATCGACAACTAATATTCGTTGTCGTTATTCACATTCTTAACCTCATTTAAAATTCTGCCTTCAGTTAACATTCCGAACTTCGGAATATCACATTCCGAACCTCGAAATAGAACTCACTTCGATTGATCATTCCAAACTTCGGAATACCACATTCCGAACCTCGGAATATACTCGCTTCCATTTATTTAACCAAATCTCATTTATAAATTCATATTCAGACTTTCAACTTCGATTTCATTCAAAATATGAAACCCCATTTTCAAATCACCACTCATTTCCAATCCATTGATTTGTTAATCTCATACACGAAATGTTATCACATTTCATATTATTTAAAACACCGTTTGAATAAAAACGATCATTCATCACAAAACATTTCTCTTTGAACTCTTTTACACATTCTCGTATACCCATGATTTAACTATTCCATTTTCTACTTTGAAATCAGTTTAAAACTTCTTTTACGACCGTAAGGCCTTCACAAAACCATTTCAATATTTAAATAATCAACACGATAAATTATATCGTTTAACCGTTCATTTAATACATCTTGCATCTCTACTAGTTATATTTATATAAAATTGATAAATTTAACTTCGACTATTATTTTTACAATAAAAATCGTATTTCAAAACCATATAAAAATATATTTATATCTTTGAAAACATTCGAAATCCATTTAGTATCGATTTCGAAAAATCATTACTTTTAGTCGACGGTATTAAAGAGGCAAATGACTACTGTAGTACCAACCGTGAAATATAAACTAATTTCACATTCAATAACAACAATTTTATCATATTGATAAACGTTATCAATATTATCCAACCTGTTATTCCCTGCAAAACAATGGTTACCACAATTCAACCCATTCGGTTCAATATTTGTTTCCATCTAGACAGATGAAATAAAACAGTTTAACAACAACAATCAATAATAACTGTAACAGTCAATACTAGGATAATAACAGCAGTTCAAGCATTCAACTATTTGATCATAACGTTTATAGTGTTATAAACGTAACCACTGAGACCTCACTTGGATTTAATCGTTAGAAATAACGATTAGTTTCAATTAAATTAAACCGTCGTTTAATTTAACTGTTTCAGCCCATACAACGAACGAACAAACAATAACCATAAACAAGCATAACACACAATTATAAAACCCGACTTATATAAAATATAAGAAGGGAGAACTGAGTGAGTTTAACTCACCTGATTTGCACTCGACGTTAAACAATTTGATCCAACTCCTCCAATCCAGCTTCATAATACTACGTTCTTTGCTATAGCCCCGACGTTACTTGTTTCGTCCGCTCCGTTATTGTTATGATGAACCCAAGAAGCTTTGGCAAATTCCCCGCAACTAGGCACTGGGTTGTTCCACTTCTGTGTGTATTTTCTGTCCACTCATTATACCCATTTACCACTTCACCAATACAAACGTGCCACCCAAAATTATTTCCACTTTCTTCCTGTTCTCCTTCCCTTCCCATTCGATATCCTTCTTCTTCATATTTTTCTTTCTTTTTTCTTTGCGTTAAAGCTAACGCCCTCCTCCTGCTCTCTCTTCATTCTACAGATGCTGCACCTTTTCTCCATTTCTTTGTTCACACAATAGCCCTCACGCAACTCTCTCCTTCTTCTATTACTTCCTTTTCATTTCTGCTCTCCCTTTTTCCCAATACTCTAAACTCGTCCTCTCCATCCCTCCGTACTCTCTTCTTCCCACCCATTTCCGGCAACTTCCGTTAGTCCAACTGCACCTACCACAGATCCCAGACGAGCCCTTTGCATGAACCTGCATGCGTGCTTCCCTATCAGCGTGCCAGCCTCCTTCTTGGTTTTTTCCTTTTTTTTTTCCGTTGAGGACCGGTGGTTTTTCATTGAGGGAAAAAAAAATAAGGGAGCAGCAGTTGTTTATATAGAAAAGAAGACCGTGGGCATCAAGTTGTTTAAGTACAGGGTGGTACAACTTGGCCGTCACGCTTCTTAGGTAGGTATAGCTAGGCCTGCGTTGTTTCTCTTCTTAGCCTGTGCATTCGTATTCTTTGCTTTACTTGGATCCCACGGTTTTAAATAGTTTGATGCGCAAGGAACGAATAAGGTTTGGCACACAAGAAAGCTAGCTGTATTGGACGCAAGAAAAGGAAAGGTTACAGCCAAGAAAAGAGACAAAAGAATATGCGCCAAGAATAAAAGAACAAAGGACTATGCTACAGTAACAAGGTGGGATGATTTTATTAATATACTAATGTGCCAACTTCAACGTGATAAATCACGTTAAAAATCGCTACATATGATCTCTAATCGAAATAAATACACCTATCCCTAACATAAAAAAATATTCCGGATCCAATGGGATAGGTTTCGTCGAAATCCGAGGTCGTTTGCGAAAATCCCTTAGAAAATATCGATGAAAAACAACGGGCATTAATTCCTTAAAATTACAGAAAAAAATCCTAAAAATATGAGGCCTTGACATTTCACTAGACCTCTTCCTAAGGTTTCGTATGAAACTTGTTTCGTTGAATTTTGAGTTCGTTTGACCAGTTAACCATTCAAATAAAGTTACCTACACCACTATGTATTCATGTATGAGCATTGCAGACTGAAATAAAAATACAGTCGTGTTCAGTGAGGTGTCGCGATCCCAAAAATATAATAATACCGGTAGTTTAACTTATATTGTGAAATCCCAAATGTTGATTATAGGGTGCAAAATACTCCAAATAAAAAGTTGCTTATTTAATTAATTAAAAATTTCATTAAAATTCTAAAAATTAAATTATGACTATGTCTCAAAAGAACCTTGTCTATATTCGAAACCGATATGCAGTTATATCCAATAATCCGTTACGGTCGATAAACGATTACGCCGCTGTTTTTCAGCCAAATTGATTTGGGCATAACTTCCAATCTACATGACGAAATCTCGATTTTTCTCTTTCACTAGAAAAATATACTTCACTTGATCCGTACGTTTCTTGTTTCACAGAAATCTGATTTAAAACGGATTCTGTATATCCAGTTGAAGTTCAAAACTCTATTTTACGAACTGCAGCGCTGTTCTGAGCTCGTTTTATTTTACATATGAATATATATCGTTCATCTTCGTTTAAATAGCGATTTATATATTAAAACCCTTTAATATTCCAAATAAAATATTTAAAATAAATAAAATAAATAAAGTATTTGGCGGCCAAAAATACGGGACGTTACAATATGCAACATTGGGGAACAATTGTGGAGTTGGGTGGCATGATGTTGAGGCGCGGTGAAGTAGTTTCAAATTGGAAGCAGCAGTTTGTTTTGTTAATGTGGAGATATGGAGCGACAGTTGTGGGTAGGGACGTGGCTAGTACAACAAGTGGGTACTGAGTGGTAGTGTTCAAATGAAGAAAGACGTGGGAAGGAGCCTCAAACCAAATGTGAAGAAAATAAGGGGTAACACCATACAAACAAGGACTGTCACTTGGTAGCACGATAGAAATTGGACAGTAGTTTTCGGCTGTTAACCAAAGTAATCAGACTGATAACTAATTTAATTGGAGATTAATTTAAATCATATGTTTAAATTGTGTATAATGTTTACATATTTCGTCAAAATGGAACGAGATAATAGATACCGAAATAGTAGTGATAAACACAACCGTATGGAACTAATCTAGACGATGCAGAAGACAACTAGGATTTACGGTTAAATTAAACGACTGTTTAATTTAACTGTAACCGAACCGTTCAGCGAACAAATCAAAGTGAGTTTAACTCACTCAGTTTTTATCCTACTTATATTTTATTCTAATCGGGTTTTATTTTGTGTGCTATGCTTGATAATTGTTTGTTGTGTGCTGAATATTATTTATATATTCGATAAACTGGTTGATTTAACATTCGTTTATTTTAGACAAAATCTAATCGTTATTTTTAACGGTTATTTCTAAACGAGGTAACATACCTTGTTACGTTTATAATAATATAGACGTATTAAATTTAAATATGGGTGATTGGATTACTGTTATTATTATATCTGTTTATTGAATCAAATAATATTATTTGAGGTAATGTATTTGGATGCAGGGAAACTGATTGGAGGGATCCAATTGGATTCCTCAAAATTTATTGTTATTTTCATATTAAAATTATATGAACTGTTTCACCAATATGGATTGGACCATTGATTTGGTTGTTTATTGTTAATTGAAAATTCAATGTTTGTGTGGTTTTAACCAATTAGTTATATTGGTTGAGTAAATGGCATCCGATGGCTTGGAAATAAATTGTTTTATAGATATGGATTACCGTCTGGTAAATAGACTGAAAAGAAGTTATAAAATATATTTATAACTGAAGATAGATTTTTAAATCTATTATATTTGAATGGAAGTTTATTGAAGGGAAATAAATATTTATTATTTATTAATTAAGTTTATAAATAATTATAGAATTGTTTTATAAAGCAAATTCTTATATTTAGGAGATTTTTAAGCCAATGAGTAGAAATTAACCCGACAGTTAAGAATTAGATTAATTATTTTGAAGAGACAATTAAATGAATTTATTTATTTATTTATATTATTAATTAATTTAAAGGAGGAATTAATTTGAATTGATTAACGAGATAATCAAGTTTTTGGGGTGGACTAAGTAAACTATATTAATTAGAACTTGTGAATTTATTTATTTGATCTAATAAATCAAATGGGATAATTCAACGAGTAATTGTTTAATTTTAATAAGACTTTAAAAGGAATTTTATTATTCATTTTTAGAGTAGTTAATGCTGAAGTAAATTTATTATTTAATTTAAGAGATTTGGTTTTAAAAGGGAAATGATTTATGTAAGAAATCGATAATGAAATGGAATATAGTTAAATTGGGAAAAGAGTTTATGATCGGGTATATATTTAAAAAAAGAGTTTTTGTGAATAAAGTTATAAAGTGATTTTAAAGCAGATATGATAGTTATGATGAACGTTTACTTAACATTTGGATTAAGTAAAAAGGAATCAAGAGATAAAAGGAATTTATGTAAAACCTGAGTTTATAAATAAGATTTATAAAAGAGAAGTGGAGTTAAAATGTCGATTTCGAATGGGAGAGACTTAATAATGAAATTAAGTGAAGTAAATGGAATTGAAATGAGATTTCAAAACGGGAAATGGTTGAATGGAAATCAAGTGAAATAAAATGGATTGATATCGAGTTAAGATATGGATTAGAAACTAACTAGAGATTGGTTGAGTTGAGTGATTTTCTGAGAATTAATCTGATGTTGATTTCGGTCTTCGAGGTTGATACTTAGGGGATTTTTCTCTTAACAATTTACGGTCAGGGACTAATGAATGGCGAAGTGAGGGATATGAAAGGAGTTGTGCAAAAACATAAGGTTATATTTTAAAATAAAGAAATGAGATATGGAATGGTTTATTTTGAAAGACAAATGTCGACAATTCTTTTCAAGTAATGAAACAAAAGAGATTTTCGTAATGATTATATTACGAATGATAAGTTAAACTAATTTTCCAGTTTAGATAATGAATAATGTTGTGCAAATGATAGTCAAATGGAATATTGGATATTGTTAGACAATATTTTTCTAAAATATGAAATGAAGTCGTTTTGCAAATATTAGTATAATAAAGTTAGAAGGGAAATGTTGTTTTCCAAATAGTGGAATATTTAATTAACATTCCGTTAATTATTTTTAATTAAAGAAGCCAAATGATGATGAGTACTGAACCAATAAATCTATCTTTGTTTTATGATTGAATGGTTGTTTATTTAATAGTTAAATAACCGACTATCAAATCTGGCCAATACGATTGTTGGAACGGAAAGACCAGATTGAATTAAATTCGAATACCATTCCGACCAGCAAATACAAAAATGTGGAAGATATCAAATGTTGATCTAGACGAAGAAATCAAAGACCGTTGATCTTCATAAATGGAAGAACCACTTAAAATCTCTGTGTCAACGCAGAGATAAACTGGGGTTCTATCATGGTTGAAATCTACTGATTGCAAGGACTACTCGCTACTAATGTATAGGGTGATACCTAGGATGTAGTAGGAGGGTACCTTCGGTTCATCTTGATCCTGGATTACTTGTATAGATGAGTGTCTGACAGAGTTTTTCTTAAGAATCACGTATGTTGATATTACAAACGTAATTCTGTTAGTGGCGGAGAGGGGCACTTCTCTAAGCTTAACGACCAGAGTATTTTGGGATGTCAATTAGTGATTTGACGAATCTGACAATGCGACATTCAAAGTGATGGTGATCAAATATTCAAAAGGCAGTGTTAAATCTCAAGCCTCTACAACTGGGAAATGGTATAAAATCGGGTAGGTCGCATGGCTAAGTGGGTCGCACCCAAGTGGGTCTAACACATTTCATTCTTTAATCTATTTCGATGCTGTTCCTTTTTGGGAAATGGTGGTTTGAGCCCAACCGTTGGTGATATACATTCGGCACATTCAAGTGAAATGAGTGGCCAGTCATGTTTAGCCTGGGTTGCAAGATGTTCTTGTTCAACCCGGTGTATTCCTCTCTAAAGATACACTGTCGGAAGGTGGTCCCATACCTTGCCAATTGGAAATCCAAATCTCCAATAAAAGCCCGCGGTTTTTGATTATATACTATATATATGGAACGTGAGATGAAAGCGTTCCACTAGATTGATATTTATTTGTGTTTAGACACAATTATAATATCAAAATAAGATATGATTTCTAAAAAGAAACGGTTTGACTTTAAAATCAAGTTGGGTGATGTTTTTAAACTTAGCGAGTTTTCTCACTCTGGTTCACCGGACTAATCCGGCGTTTGTAATGCTTAGGTTAGACCGGGTTGTGCAGGTTCAGGTTATCGGATGCTGCGAAGTCCGAAGATAAGCTGGAGGAGTTTAGACGTATGATACAAATTAATATATATTCACCTGTGTGTTGTATATGAGGACAGATTATGATAACTGTCCGAATGTGTTGATGTACTCTGATGATTGTAAGTTTTATTTCAAAGCTCTCAATAAAGTTTTATTTCTATATTATATTTTGTTCCGCTGCGATGTGAGACTCTGATGTTGTTATGTTCTTCTTCTTCTTCTATTCTAATACTTCTTTCTTTCTTATCTCACCCTCTATTTTCTTTCATTAAATAACTGGTGTTTTTGATACTTGAGTTTTGGATAGTGATACGAGTTTGTGTATTAATGTTGGAATTCGGGCATCAATTCCCCGGGTCGTTACAGTGGTATCAGAGCAATGGTTTAAAAATAGCCTTGGCTCTGTGGTATAATTCGATAGAGTTGGGGTTAGTAATACCCTAGATTGAGTTAGAGTGTATATAAATTTTATATAAAAATGATTTGTATTGTGTTATTTGATGGGTTCAGGTGTTGAAAAGCATTTGAACTGACTACTGACACGATATTGTTTTGTAAAGAGGGTAAATGAAATAATTTACCCGAAATGTATTTTATATAGAAAAGAAATAATTTTATCAAATTATTTAGATATTGATTTGTTTGATTAATTTGAATAGAAATCAAATTGGATTAAAATTTGAATGGTTAATATAAACTGAAGAGATTTCACATATGGAATTTTTGAATGAGAATTTTAATTTGAAATTAAAATGAATCAGAATTTAAGTTAAACATAAGTTAAATAAAATTTGAAGAGGAATTGGTGATATTGGAATAAAAATCGGAATTTGGATTTTTAAATTGAGGTGAACTAATTTTGAAAATAAATTATTAATTAAATGTGAAGTTGAAACTTAACTTTGTTAAGTTAAAAATGAATCTAGGAATTAAATAAGATAAATTTGTGATTTAATTAATAATGATTGAATGCGAACTAATCGGATATTAATTGATTGATAATTATAGTCTGTAAAACTCAAGTAAATATTAATATTGAGTATTTATTAAAATTAATCAAAGTTGAATGGTCAGTTATATTGG
Organism: Allium sativum; assembly: GCA_030737875.1. NCBI lineage: Eukaryota > Viridiplantae > Streptophyta > Magnoliopsida > Asparagales > Amaryllidaceae > Allium > Allium sativum. The sequence goes on along the minus strand of CM060912.1, from coordinate 1,012,349,939 downwards.
TGTGCATTGTTTATTGGTTGTTAGATTGATTGAATATAGAATTCATAAATGGTTTAAAATGAATTTGAAATTAAAGAAATGAATTCCAGTATACTAAATTTGAATGGAATCACATATGATTTGGTATTTAGGATTTAACCTTGTATTTGCAAAAATAATAATGCTATGTGTTTAATTTTGGAGATTTGTATAGTTATACCAATTAATAATTGAAATGTATTTAAGAATTTAATGTATATGTCGCTTACATGATAAATTGAGTTGAGTACATGTATCATAAGGCTGTAAAAATTGATTTGGATTGCGTAGATTGCCGTAAATTGGGCAAGAATACTCAATAGTGCTTATTAAAGGTACGACTATGTGATAATACGAATTTGGGTTTGTTTTCCGACTATGAGGGTCAATTTATTTATATTATTTGATCTTGCGATATCACAAAAGTCATTCCATACAGGGGAGACTCTACCGAAATTTTCCAGGAATTTTATATGTTAGAAAATTTTCGTTATTTTTGATTTTTTTTTTGAATTGGTTTGGATTTAAAATAAATTGGGCTTTAGGAAAGATAATGGTTTTGTAGCATATCTTCTGCCTTAGTAATTTTGGGGACGAAATTCTTGTAAGGAGGAAGGAATGTAACATCCCATATTTTCCGTAGTCAGATATTTAATTTATTTTATTATATTAAATATTGATTTGGAATTTTAAATGGATTTAGAATATATTTCGTTTATATAACGAAGTTTAAATGTTCAATTTATATATAAATATAAATCGAGCTCATAATGTCACGATAGTTCGTAACAATGAGTTTTGAACTTCAATTGAATATACAGGATCCAATATAAGTCGGATTTCTGTGAAACAAAAAACGTTTAAATCTATTTGATCATGATTTTCTAATGAAAGAGAAAAATGGAGATTTCGTGTTATAGATTGTGAATTATGTCCAATTCAAATTTTAGAAAAGTCGTTATGGAATTAATTATAAATTATAGCGACTAATTTAATAATTTGATTCGATTTAAAAGGATGTTTGATCATAACTTGAGATAATTGAGATAACGGTCAAACTAAGCTATGAAACAAATTCTGTTGAATTCGTATTGACGTTTAGAGTCAGGATAAATATATGGTTTGTTATTTTCGGAGACCGGGTGTTTTTGGTGTCCAAAATAACATTGTTTTATGCGTAAATTTGAATAACGAATTATCAAACGAACTCCGTTTTCAGCGAAACTAATTTTATTAAATCCATAATGATGAGGTGTTGTGTTTCAAGTTTCAGGTTATTTGGATTTATTTTGTGATCATGGGAAATTTAAACGCATGTTTTTCACTTGTGATTTATAAAGGAATTTTTACAAACGACCTCGGAATTCAATGAAACCTGTCCCATCCGGTCCGGAATATTTTTCTATGCTAAGATTACAATTTTCATCAAAAACGGAGATTGTATATAATGGTTTTAAGACGTTACTTCGTCACTAAGTTTTGGTTTAATAAGATAATAATATAACAACCCTATATATATCCGAACTATATGTAAAAACCTAATTCAGATATGCGCATGGTTAAGCATTTTAACTGCGCATCCATTCATGAAAACAATGGATGAAAACAACCCAATTCCATCCTCCAATTTCTCACCATCGGCTCATCTAAATCAAAACTTTCCAACTAAGAAAGTGTTCATCTCAATGTGCTTGATCTTATGACCAGTGGTGATGGTGTTTGTTGAACCATAATAGCCGTAGTCGAGGTAGAAAGGCGGGTCGGTTCGGGGTAGATTCCTGGTGAATGGTGGAGCGACGCGGTTAGAAGCTCAGGGTGGTGGTCGAGTGAGGTGAGGCGCAGGTTTTGGGACTGTCAGATCATTCTCAGGTGGAAGGTGTGGCTTGCGGAAGTTGAGGGAGCAGTGTCACTCTTTCAAATGACGTACAGTATGAAAACGTGAGGAAGGGTGACCACTGTTTCTGGAAGAAGTAGGAACAATGGTGTTAGACCAAAAATTGATTCTAACACCCAAACGAATGGTAATTTTGAATAAAATAGACAAAAACAATAAGAACACCAGATTTATAGTGGTTCATCTTAAAAAAGCCTACATCCATTTTATACTTTGTCGATTGATCATTCGAATACAAGTACAACACTGATTATCACTCAATCTCACTTTTACAATTAATAATTTCACTCAATGTTTGATAAATTGTGTTCCAAATATTGATGGTGATTTGAATGAAGCAATGGGATTCGGTGGTTATGATAATTAGAGTGAAGATTGTGCCAAAAGATCCCTTCGAATGGTGCTTTGAGGGGTATTTATATGCAGAAATTCAACCCGAATCGGTGCCACATGGCGATCACCCCGTTCGGCTTGGATTTGGAGGCTTGGAGATGATGACAACGCATCAAAGATCATGGGGTTGTTGAGAGGAACTGTTCCGATTTTGTAGGAGAACATGGGTTGTTTGCTGCAGTTATGCTGATCCCCGGTTCAGATCGGAAGATCAAGGGGAGGGTCCGGATCGGAGAGCTCCAAACCGATTTGAAAGTGCCATCGTTTTCCCATCTTCTGGTCGGCTTGCTTTAAAGTAAGGGGGTTCGGTTCGGGGGTTTTCGAACTGATCCGGGCTCCTGCCATGAATCCTTCCTTCTAACATATTCGTTAACTAATCTCTTAGCTTTGTGTAGCTCGATCACAAAGTAGGCAAACATTTTCCCCCCTTGAAGTACAGATTTATTAAAAAATAAAGTGTGCTTCGAAACAGTCAACTAATTTGTTCCTGGATCATTTTCACTCAAAAGTTGCATCAGTTTGTTCATAGAATCATGACATTTCACGAAGTGGGGTCTTTTGATATCTGCAGAGCCTATAAACCATAGGGTGTAGAAATTACCCTTGTTGTTTCTAATAACTCCGGATTCCATTCAAAGCTTGAATAACTTTCTAAGTAATTTCTTTGATATTCATATACACATGTGCCTTGATATTTCCTTCTCAATTCCTCTATTCCTTATTCATTATACGTTATTGTAATCATTGAATTAGTGATCATATTTCGGACTGAATAGGTTTGACCTGATCCACTTTCGCATCTAATACACTGGTTCGTCATTGGTCAAGAAAAGAAAGAAAAGGGCTTGGGAATTTCCTTCTGTTTAGGTCAAATCGGATTGTCTAGTCCAATGGAACACGAAGAGCCTTCACATATACATATAAATTCACAAACTCTCCCTTTCTTCTTTTATTTTTACGGCGGCATCTCCATTTCCTCTCCACCGAAAAAACCCTAATTCCTCAATTCTCAGAAATTCTTCTAATTTCCTAAATTGAATCCATAGGTGGGGTTTTATTCTTTATCTCGCTTAGTTTTTAATCATGTAGCACTCGAAATCCATGCTAATTCGTTCATCTCTGCTGGAGTTGACGTCGTTGGTGGCACTAGACCTCTTCGGTTCATCTCTGCCATCACCGATGATGGTGTCATTACCTCGAAGTGGTGGAGTTGAATGTTTTGGCCTCGTATTTCGAGTGTAGGTTCAGTCGTGTGTCTTGGAGTAAAGGTGAAGGAGATGGTGGGCTGAAAGAAGAAGGTATCAGTTGAATGGACAAGGAGAGGGAAAGGCAAATCTCAGAGTGGTCGAGACGAAGCATGGTTTGTCAGTTTGGATTGGGCTATAGTCTTCTGAACCGTCTTATTGCCTTCACTATATTTTAATCCAAACAGGCTGGCCTACTTCAGAGCTTCTAATCCGATCCGCTTCCTTTTTCCAAGAACCTCCGAAACCGATCCGACGCCTAAGCCTTAACGACCTTCGAACCAACCTGATATGTAGCAGTATACTTACCTTTGAATTGGTCTTGACGCGTCCGCTAGACTTCCGAACCGATTCGTTTAAGTCATGAACTTCCGAACCGATCCGTTTAAGTCATGAACTTCCAAACCGATCCGTCTAAGTCATAAACTTCCGAACCGATCCGTCTAAGTCATAAAATTCCGAATTGATCCATCTAAGTCATAAACTTTCGAACCGATCTGTCCAAATCCGTCTAAGTCATAAACTTCCGAATTGATCTGTCTAAGTCATAAACTTCCGAACCGATCCTTCCAAGTCATAAACTACCGAACCGATCCGTTTGAATCAACACGAAACATAAACATATCCAAACCAACTTAATAAAGATTAAGCACAACTAGTGAAATTGTGGATAGTTAGGATAGAGCCTTTTGGACCGGATCAATTGGACTTAACGAACATACTATTACTTCTCGTGCTGCTTTCTTTTCTATTAACTTTACATTCTTTAATTTCAGCATTGTACACTGTTGCACATCTTAATACACACACACACACACACACGGGGGTACGGGTATTTGTACTCTAATCTTTGTTAACTCTTCGATAGTACAACAGCTATGACTGAGAGGCGCTCATCTAGATTAGCAGAGAAAAGAGAAGTTGTAGGAACATCTGCAAATCCTATCATCGAAGATATACCCTTTACTTCATATCCGAAATGGGATAGTGAGTGTCTGGATTACGAAATGGGGATTCATGAAAATGAAGCATCCTCCGGAGATGATGTTTCTTTGGATGAAGAAGAGGAAGGAGGGGTAGGAGATAGTCATGCTTTTGATGAGTTAGAGAATGTTATTATCTTGGAGAAGCCCAGTGATTATGCCGAATCGTCAATTGACGATGCTAAACTCGCACGGATATGCTTAAAGCGCGGAATCCTCCAAAGAGACATTAAGTTTCCACTGAAACAGACCGACCTCACAATCCGCCTGATGGGTATATGACAATCGGCAGGTTGATATACACTTTTGGGGCGATACCTCCATTTTCACGCTTCGTCATCGACTTTCTGAGACAAATGCTCATTGCTCCAATGCAACTCCAACCCAACTCCTACGCGTATCGGCACACCTTATATATTTCTTGGAGGTTCTAGACATAGAGTTCTCCTTCGAAGATGTCCATTTTTTTCTATAATTTTAAGCATTGAATCCAGGATACCCCTTCCTTTGTATATTTTGAATCAGTTCCAAAGAGGAAAATCATTAGCGTTCCATTTAGCAACAAAGTTGGTGATCCAAGACTCGAATGGTTCTATATAAAACAACAACCAGGATGTGCCAGGAGATAGGTTAAATCAAGTAAAGATGTTTTCCTTCTATTTCTAATTTCGATCATTACTGTGAATGTATTGACCGTCGTTCCTTTTCATTTGCAGTTCCCAACCTGAAACAGGAAACACATCAGGTATACTTTTATCGTTTGAACCGACTGCTCAACGATGATAAAAAATTCTTAACCATCAAGGACTACCAAGTGGATGAGTATCTTCACCGCCATTGCTTAGTTGCTATCACTCATAGCATAGGCCATGGAGAAGGTCCCTATGTATATATACCTCCAGTCGAGGGGCCAATTGAAATTTTACTTGAGAAGGGAGAGAGTTCGAGGGATCCAACGATGCCTCAAAAAAATCCTTCTCCCACTTCAACTCAAGACGATGAATTAGCAAACATAGCTGACAAGGATAGAGACAAATACATCACTCCTGAGGATGCGGCTACCCCTGAAAAGCCTATTTCCCTAAGAGAGTTACCATCAATCACTTCTCGAGGAAATGATTCTGTTGTAGATGATTCTATATACCAGGGTTTGGGGAGACTTCCCCGGCCAGAGGCCATTTATACTTCAGAAGACTTTAGAACAGATCCCCTTACTTTTACCTCCGAAGAAGAAGTCACCCCTATGAAGGCTGGGGAAACCGTACACACTGGCCTAACTCCAGGTTCTGGTCTGCTAAGGGGGATATCACTAAGGATATACACTACACTCTAGCACTGCACATCACAACACTTGTGCTTTATTTTATTGTTGATTCTAACACTCTCTTGTTTCGTTTTATAGGACAAATGGTACGTCTGTAACACCACGTAATTTTGTTAGCATTAAAAAGGATAAATTAAATAATAATAATTAATTTAATATTTAGAATTAAGGGAAACAGACTGCGCCATTGCATCCATCTCGAAATTCTAGTCAAGATAGACATTTGATTTGCGTAAAATGGATACCGTATGAAGGAGTTATGAGGATTTTAAGTTTGTATACGCGGAGAAGATATATATATATATACACATACATATGAGTCAGATATGAGTGAGAACCTTATCCAAAATCGTTCAAAAATCAAAATTTCGGAAGGTGACAAATTTCCCGCTCTAGGGGGTCGACACCCTAGAGGGGTGTTGACACCAGGGTCGACTGCCCTACAGGGGTGTTGACACTCCTAGGGCTGATGTGGCAGTCGGTTTCAGAGGGGCTGGCAGCTATAAATACATGGTCATTTCTGTTGTTTTCTTCATTGAGAATCCATGGGGGCCAAACTCTACCGGTGACTGAACTGAACCGAATTATCATCTACAACTATCAACTTAAGCAAATCAGTTAGAGATTCAAGCTCCATTCTTTTTCTATTTTCTAATCTAAACACTGTAAGTTCGTAGTTTCTTTTAGATTTAAATATTTAAAAGTAAACGTGATACGACTATAGTTTGGAATTGTTCATGTGCCTGTATTATACTGGATCCATTGTAGATTGTGAACATATGATATTCTAAATTGGTTATAACTTAGATCTAAATCTCTATCTCATCGAATCTATTGTAACTTCTATGACATTCTATGATGTGGATCTTGACCTTATTTGTGTTAGATCTATTGGATGTAAATCTCTATCTTGTCGGATCTATTGTAACTTTTGTGGCATTCTATGATGTGGATCTTGACCTTATTTGTCTTAGATCTATTTTCAACTATTGGATCTAAATTATGTGGATATCTAATTACTAGTCAGATCTAGTTTATCACCTTGTGCCTATCATATTAAATCTAAACTAGCTAGACATCTAAATTGTTAATTTAGATCTTACTATGCTTATTATGACATCATAGTTATGTTAGAATTAGTTAACTGCCACAAGTTAATCAGATTTATACTTATATGTACACCTTATCACCATGCTAGTTTATGTTTATGCCAGAACAATCACTATTGTCATTTTTTCCATCACTTTTCCCTTTTTATTATTTATGACAGGGCTACTTTCCAGCCTAGATGCCACCAAATATATGCGAATGCGTTAGTTAGGGAACGGGGGAAAAAGGTTAGAATTGGCATAATTTAAATAATGTTTATATGAATTGGACATATAATTCAAAATGGGGAAATAGGGGTAAAATCACCTATAAAGACATAGGTAAGAATTTGATAAGAATGAAATCTCTAATAATTACAGTTAGAAATTGTAACTAAACTTATGACACGAGGTTAGGTTGCAATAGTGGTGGAAGTCTGCCCGGACCCGATCGACATATCCAGCAACTATTAATGTTGAACCTAATGTGAGAGGTCTAAGTGCGCAAATACGAGATGGGCTATGACACGAGATTATGCCCAACTTGTGGAAGAAGTTTGCCCGGACCCGACCGACATATCCAGCATCCACAAGTTGCAGCTCTAATGTGGGAGGTCTAGCCCATTATAAACCATAAATGGACATGGTAATGAATTGGACCACTTAACCTAATCTAATCCATAGGGATTGTATGATTATGAACTAAAGTTAGGGTTAAGTAAAAATTGGTTGGACAGTGGGTGGGTTAAGCAAATCTAAGGGGGTGGGTAATATTCACATATAGGCCTGCAAACTTAACCCGATAAGGTTATGTAATTAAAGACACCTAGTGGTATACATTGTAACACCCCACGTCCATTAATGTCACTCACAAAGGGAATGCATTAACTTCCATGGAGGTTTTAAGTGAATATAGAACAGTAAAATTACAACAAGACAGATATAAAATAGTACTTGGAAATTCAAAAACTTTATTTCATTGTAGCAGAAGTTAAAACATGTTTGATTACATCATAACACCATATTCAATGTCAAGTACAATATCTATCTTGATAAAACAAGTACATAATCCCATTACATGAATAGCCATTAAAAAGAAAGATAACAAGCTGGACTTTACTTCAGCAGTCCAAGCTTTCCAGAAGATAAGCGATCTGTAACGACCCGGGAAAAAGACAACCTTGATTATCCGATATACAATACATATCGAACATCAAGGGTCGACAATTACCGAATAGTTAATGAAAGAATTTAGAGGGTGAGGATAGATAAGATAGAAAATTAGAATAGAAGAAGAAAAAGAAGAACACAACATCAGAGTCTCACGAATCTCACAGCGGAACGAATAAAATATAATATATCACATAACTTGAAATCAAAAGCAGTATATGCATACAATACCATTATCGGAGTACAACCCTTGCATCACAGCGGAAATAAACAATAGCTATATAAGTCCTGAAGCCTCCTGCTCCAAGCTCTCCAAGTCTATCTGTAAAATCCTGACTACTTGACTGCCCGTACAAATTTGGGCACCCAAGAGTTTAGGGAAAACAAAACAAAATAAAACTCTGGGTCAGTCATGGAACTGGTGTGAGTAAACTCAAATCATTTGGTTTAACTTTTCAAATTCCTTTTCGAAAGAAAAGATAATTGTAAGACCAATCCACACATAAATACGGATGGCTTTTACCTTACGATAACCCAAAACACTTTGGAAATCATATATTATCTGATATTATAATAATGTTTAATCACAAGTAATTAAAATCTAGTAGAACGCTTGCATCTCACGCTCTACATATATATTATACAAATCAAACTCGCGGGCACTTATTGGAGATTGGATTCCGATTTTGACAAGGTATGGGACCACCTGCCGATAGTGTATCTCTAGAGGCGAATACATTGGGTTCAACAAGAACATCTTGCAACCCGGCCCTCACATGACCGACCACTCATTTCGCTTGAGTGTATCGAATATATATCACCAACGGTTGGGATCAGCAACCGTCTCCCGAATGGGGCAGCATCGATAGATTTAAGAAGCAATTGGAATTTCTCTAGATAGGTGATTATACATCCTAATGGGTGCGACCCACATAGCCAAGCTGCCTGCCCGATTTTTGTCATTTCCCGGTGGATGAGGCTTGAGGTCATAACGTATCTTTTGACAGATCCCACCTCCATTACTTTGAATGCCACATCGTCATACCCGCCAAATCACAAATTGATTTCACCAAAAATACCACGGGTATACAGCTAAGAGAAACGAATTCCTTCGCCACCAACGTAAGTACGTTTTGAAGAGATCAACTTACGCGATCCTTTGAATATACTCTGTCAGACATACGTCCATTCACGTTTGTCCTGGGACTGGACATACCGAAGGCACTATTCTGTAAATAGGATAGCCCTTGCATAACTCCGTCTTCAATATATTCAGCATACTTGATTCGCAACGCTCATGCCAATACAGAGTGGTTCTCTGGATAATAATCCGACCGGTCTCTTCATATTAACAACGTTAAAATGGTCAAAGCTTTGATAGTCGGTGATTTAACTATCAAATAAAAACATGTCGGTGTGCAAACAACGATATTATTTCCAGATGGAAATTCTATCGATCAATCATCATTCATCATCAAATTATCATAAATTTACCCTTTTCCTTATTCTTGTTTTCCTATATTTCTTATTTACTATATTTAGAAAATATACGTTATTAACAATGGAAAACAATTCCATTTCTCATTTTCTATATTCAGAAAACATTTCTGATTTTCATTTGGAAGACATTTCCAAATCTCCTTCATTGGGTTTAAACTGATGTTTGAATAAACATCGCTATGCCAACACCAACCATTTCGCTCATTAACTAAATTCACTTAACCACTTTCACTCTCGAACCTTATCCACTTCTTAGTTAAAACGAAGTCAATCAAGTTGGGGTATAATTACCTCTCAGACCTTAACTGAACAACATTTCTAACTTCGAAATAGACAGAGTTCAAACTTCACTCTTTAAGAAACTTCCTTGCGAACTCTCGGATTCTATTTATGAATCCACTTCCTTTACTGAATCATTTGATTATAACTATAAATGTTATAATTCCATGCTTTCAAAATATGTTAACTTAAATATATTTCCATATCTTAATTTGGATAAATAAACAACCAACTACTTTATTAACAGATAATTAAAACTTGATTTGAAATGGAAAGTAAACATTACTTCCCTTGATTCGATATAATCGAATTTCCATGTATGATTCACTCTCGAATAATCACTATCCGATAATTCTCTTTCGAATAAACTATATTCGATTCCCCTGTTCGAATAACTAATATTCGATAATCCTTTTCTTCGAATAACTAATATTCGAAAAATCTCACTTCGAATAAACCATATTCGATAATTCTCTCCTTCGAATAACTATATTCGATTTAACACACTTCGAACGAACTATATTCGATTACTCTTCTCGAATAAACTATATTCGATAACTCTACTTCGAATAGGTGATATTCGATTAATTCCCTTTTTGACTAACCCTACTTAATTTACTAATACTCGACTAACTCGACTTAATTAACTTCTATTGATTAATTACTATTTGATTTAACACCATTTGCTTGACTCTAGATCGCAGCGATCACAATGGTTACGCCTGATTCCCCCAGGAAACATCCGACCGCCGTAGGCTATCTGCAGCCCTGCGAATTACGCTAGCAGTCGTGCTAAATGGAAATTCATCCTTAAATAACTTTGTCTATTTTTAACTCTATCTCGAATAATTAGATTCGATCAATTCTAATTGAATAACTAATATTCAATTAACCCTTATTCGATTACTATATTTGAATAACTCTAGTTCGATTTGACTCAAAACGATTAACTCTAACTGATTAACTCTAACTGGTTAATTCTAACTGAATAACTCTAACTGGATAACTCTAACTGAATAACTCTAACTGGTTAACTCTAGCTAACTAACTCTAACTGTTTAACTTTACGGTTTAACTCTGACAGTTTAACTCCAACGGTTTAACTCTAACAGTTTAACTCCAACTGTTTAACTCTAACAGTTTAACTCCAACTGTTTAACTCTAACAGTTTAACTCCAACGGTTTAACTCTAGTTGATTAACTCTTTTGAATTAATCCCTTCGACTTTTCTCTTTTGAATAATTCCTTTGGAATAATTCCTTTGAATTACCTCCCTTGAATAGATTCTTTTTCTATTCGTTTACTCAACAAATAACTATTCTCTTTCCGCTTCCATTTATTTAACAAATAAATATTCCCTTTAACTTTTCTATTTATTCAACAAATAAATATTTCTTTTAATTTTTCTATTTATTTAACAAATAAGTACTTCTTTCAACTTTTCTTTATTCCCTACATGAATATTCCCTTTTCAATTCCATTTGTAAATACTTTTACGAATGTTTCCCTTTTTATTTCTATTTGTAATCGTTTCACAAATATTTCCCTTCTATTTGATTTCACCAATATTTTCCCTTCTATTTGATTTCACCAATATTTTCCCTTCTATTTGATTTCACCAATATTTGTTTTTTTTTACAAATGCTTTGATTCTATAATCATTTTCTCTCATGAAATTCTCTTCCTTTTATATATAAAATCTATTGATTTTATATAAATAATTTATTTTCAAAATAAACTTTGAAAATCCCTTTTCACTTTCTAGTATCACTTATGGTATAAAAATACCAAATCAAAAGGTTCAATCATCATCCAAACACACAGGTTCAACAACAGATGATATAACACATCATATATCAGAATATATGAAAAAGGGTATATAACACAACAGTTGGATTCCTCCGACCTGTTTCCCTGCATCCACAGATGTTACACAATATAATTCACATCAATTTCATTTCAATATGAGGTATTCTGATAAACAAAATCAACATCGGTTAACGATATATATAACTATATCGGTATTTTCAATCAATTGACTAGCAGTTCAACCAAACAATCAACACTCAGCAATTCAACCAATAATTATCAGTTCTAAAAATTCTTTATAAAAATATAAAGAGTTCAGAGTTAGTGAGATTTACTCACCGTGGACGGTTTATCGTTGAATAACAATAATCGGTCAATTATTTGGTTCAGACGTTAAATTTCACCATAAATCCAAACGAGCTCCAATCCACTTGCGATCAGTTCCATTGCGTAGTGCTCGTCCATACGATCCCAACAGATCCTGTTTCGTTAAATTTCGTTAATGTATGCAAAAGTTATGCTATTTACAATATTTACCTAATTTAAATGAATATATATTTAATTAAATTAATTAAATTATTTTTATCTTAATTAATTTCTAATTGCGTTATTAGCCAAATTACCTTCCCTGCCCTTCTAAAAAATCATACTTTCCCATCTCAAGCCATATCCAAATTTTTTTAAAATTGAAAAACCATTTTAATATTAATTAAATTTAATTTTCAAATAAAATATTTAAAAATATTCATTTAATTATAACTTAAATTTTTTAACCCGGATCAAAAATCTGCTTCCACTCATTTTAAAGTATTTTCCGATAAGAATTCAACGGTCCTTGTTTCGTGGAAATCCGACTTGTTTTGAAAAAGTTATAAGCTTTTAAAGTTTATGGTTAAAAATTACGAAAATGCCCCTGGTATGTTTTAAATTCAAATTAAATTCAAATTAAATTTTAAATTTAAATTTAAATTAATCATCCCATCCGTCGGATCAGTTAGGGATAGCCATGGAGAGCAGGAAACTATATTTTCCAAACTCAAGCCTTAGACACTATCCTCTCTGTCACCCTTAGAATGTTCTGATATTTATTTTTACAAATTCTATTTTAATTAATATATATATATATATATATTACACAAATAAATAAATAAATAAATATTATTTAAAAACTTACCCCGCGAAGCCCAAGCCTCTGCCTAAGAGTCCCTAGCTCCCCGTCTTGCCCTCCTTTCTACCTTCCTTCCCTTTTCCCAATTTCCTAATATTTTATTATTATTTCTGCCATTGCCAAAGCTTGAAAGAGGAGGAGGAGGAGTGAGTTTAAAATGAAGGGGGGGGGGGCTATTTATAGCCGAAGGAGTCACATGGATTGCTGAGGTGGCACGAATCCAACGGTCGAAAATGGATGGCTAGGATTAATCCTTAAATTTATTAAATTATAAATAAATTTAATAATTTATGAATAGTAAAGTGTGTTTTCTCAACCCTATTCGGACGTTAATTTGACTTACTTATTGATACCTTATCCAAAATCTTTTTCAACCATGTTGTTCAATTTTTCTTGCTCTTCAATATTATATAAAAATATATCAATTTTGAATTTGTTTGAACTTTCAAATAATTTAAATTCAAATTCAAAATAGTGTTTTGTGTTAGTTTCAACACCTTCCGGTCTCATGTTGGAGTATCAAACGATAACGTTTTTCAGAAATTCTTCACCCATCTGATCCGGTTTTTAACGTACTTCAATCCTATGTATTCAAATCAAAAATCGGAGTTCGTTTACATTTTCAAATAATCTATTTAAATTTTGTTTCCTTAGTAACTTTCTATATCCGTTATAGGATTTTTCCAGATTTCATATATAGCTAATATCCTATGTTTAGAATTTTCCTGGATAGGTCTCAGGTTTCAGTTTTGCCGTTAGCATTAGCAAATTCCAATTACCGTCAAAATTTAGTTCAAATTTTGGCCTTTTATTTTTTCTTTTCCACATACGGATGCCATTTTTTACGTAACTTGGTTGGTTACCTAATTTCATCATTTCAGATTTAATGAAACTGATTTCATCGAAATCCGAGTTCGTTAGCTACTACATCCTTTGTAAACGTACTATTTTAAATTAAAAATTTATCCTTTTATACTGCCAGTTCACATTATATTGCAGATCCACTAAATTTCTACCATTTCGGAATAAAATAAAATATTCAAAATTATTGAAATTAAACCATTTAGAATTCCAAAACAATAAAACATTTTTAAATATTAAACTAAATGGTCAAAAAATCTGGGCCGTTACATTCTTTCCCCCTTAAAATAATTTCGTCCTCGAAATTGCTAAGGTAGAAAAATGAACTTTATAACTAGGTTAAAATTATTTGGTTACTCTGATTTCACTAAACCAATCTATTCTAATTAATTTATTAATTTGTTTCTATAAACGAAACTTTTCAAAAATTCTGAAAATTTTCTAACACTCGAAATTTCTGAAAAATTTCGCCAGCACCTCCTTTGTACTGGTCAATAGCTCAAACTCCAACTCGTCTCCCTAGGCCTTCTTCAACCCAAAAGAAAATCAAACAGCCAAGTGGCTTGCCAAACAGGCTCATAAATCTCATCAAACTCATATGAATATGAATGTGTACCTTTTTTGTCGGGCATCCAACTCTGCTATCAATTTAGCATATACCACTATCATCCCAATCAAACTCCCAATTACTTTTATCTTCAACACGACCATCCGCTTATAACCAAGCCAAATTTCAATCAAACTGCAATTCCAATCTCAATTCAAATTTCTTGCTCGACCATCCATTTCTATCCCAGATAATCTCTAATTCAGTCCAATTCTACTTGATACCATTTTATTTCAATTCAACTCAATTTCCACTGAACTGGCTTCAATTTAATTTCAAATTTGCTTTCACAAATTTCTATTTAATTTGTGTTTATTTCAAACAATCTTACCTAGGAGTTTCAAATAGCTTTGCCTTTTCCAAAAATCAAATATCCCTTTGGAATATCAAAACAACTCGGTTCCTCAAAACAATTCAAAAACAAAATCTTTGGTAGTAATCCGTCACTTACAAACTCGAAAATGAACACCGATGATGTCCGGATCAACATCGGAATTTATTTTCCAGCTATCGAAGTGAGTTCAATACTATGTCACTTTCAAAACCATTTCTAAACACTTTCATTCTGAAATTCATTTCAAAATATCCCTTTTTAATGCTTGTAACAAATTTAAAATCTCCCAGGATTTTCAAATTCACATATATTCAATTTAATTCCATTTACAACGCTTATTCAAATTTTAGCAATTTTAATTCCAATTCTGAACTTAAATTCAGATTTAATTCATCTGATTTCATATATTTCACTTATATGAATTTTGATTTGTTATTTACATAACCATTTCACATTTTATAATCTTATTCGATTATAATCACAACCAACACATTCAATATACTATAATAATTTCAAATATCTATACTTTGCTTATATCAAAATATAATTTGGGTAAAATTATTTCATTTACCCTTTTTTCAAAACATATCGTGTCGACCCATCGTTTTCAAGTGTTTATAAACTCCTATCGATACAGTGGATCAAACTGATCGACTAGAACTCATAAACGACTCAACCAATAAATCTCCACGGTATAAAATCATTTTATATAAAATAACAAATACGTTCACTCTTATATATACACTCAAACTAAGTCTAGGGTATTACTAACCCCATCTCTACTGAATCACGCCACAGAGCCAAGGTAACACTTAACCTTCAGCTCTGATACCACTGTAACGACCCGGGAAAAAGACAACCT
Organism: Allium sativum; assembly: GCA_030737875.1. Lineage (NCBI taxonomy): Eukaryota > Viridiplantae > Streptophyta > Magnoliopsida > Asparagales > Amaryllidaceae > Allium > Allium sativum. Next base: position 1,012,334,405 of record CM060912.1, on the reverse strand, counting down.
TGATTATCCGATATACAATACATATCGAACATCAAGGGTCGACAATTACCGAATAGTTAATGAAAGAATTTAGAGGGTGAGGATAGATAAGATAGAAAATTAGAATAGAAGAAGAAAAAGAAGAACACAACATCAGAGTCTCACGAATCTCACAGCGGAACGAATAAAATATAATATATCACATAACTTGAAATCAAAAGCAGTATATGCATACAATACCATTATCGGAGTACAACCCTTGCATCACAGCGGAAATAAACAATAGCTATATAAGTCCTGAAGCCTCCTGCTCCAAGCTCTCCAAGTCTATCTGTAAAATCCTGACTACTTGACTGCCCGTACAAATTTGGGCACCCAAGAGTTTAGGGAAAACAAAACAAAATAAAACTCTGGGTCAGTCATGGAACTGGTGTGAGTAAACTCAAATCATTTGGTTTAACTTTTCAAATTCCTTTTCGAAAGAAAAGATAATTGTAAGACCAATCCACACATAAATACGGATGGCTTTTACCTTACGATAACCCAAAACACTTTGGAAATCATATATTATCTGATATTATAATAATGTTTAATCACAAGTAATTAAAATCTAGTAGAACGCTTGCATCTCACGCTCTACATATATATTATACAAATCAAACTCGCGGGCACTTATTGGAGATTGGATTCCGATTTTGACAAGGTATGGGACCACCTGCCGATAGTGTATCTCTAGAGGCGAATACATTGGGTTCAACAAGAACATCTTGCAACCCGGCCCTCACATGACCGACCACTCATTTCGCTTGAGTGTATCGAATATATATCACCAACGGTTGGGATCAGCAACCGTCTCCCGAATGGGGCAGCATCGATAGATTTAAGAAGCAATTGGAATTTCTCTAGATAGGTGATTATACATCCTAATGGGTGCGACCCACATAGCCAAGCTGCCTGCCCGATTTTTGTCATTTCCCGGTGGATGAGGCTTGAGGTCATAACGTATCTTTTGACAGATCCCACCTCCATTACTTTGAATGCCACATCGTCATACCCGCCAAATCACAAATTGATTTCACCAAAAATACCACGGGTATACAGCTAAGAGAAACGAATTCCTTCGCCACCAACGTAAGTACGTTTTGAAGAGATCAACTTACGCGATCCTTTGAATATACTCTGTCAGACATACGTCCATTCACGTTTGTCCTGGGACTGGACATACCGAAGGCACTATTCTGTAAATAGGATAGCCCTTGCATAACTCCGTCTTCAATATATTCAGCATACTTGATTCGCAACGCTCATGCCAATACGGAGTGGTTCTCTGGATAATAATCCGACCGGTCTCTTCATATTAACAACGTTAAAATGGTCAAAGCTTTGATAGTCGGTGATTTAACTATCAAATAAAAACATGTCGGTGTGCAAACAACGATATTATTTCCAGATGGAAATTCTATCGATCAATCATCATTCATCATCAAATTATCATAAATTTACCCTTTTCCTTATTCTTGTTTTCCTATATTTCTTATTTACTATATTTAGAAAATATACGTTATTAACAATGGAAAACAATTCCATTTCTCATTTTCTATATTCAGAAAACATTTCTGATTTTCATTTGGAAGACATTTCCAAATCTCCTTCATTGGGTTTAAACTGATGTTTGAATAAACATCGCTATGCCAACACCAACCATTTCGCTCATTAACTAAATTCACTTAACCACTTTCACTCTCGAACCTTATCCACTTCTTAGTTAAAACGAAGTCAATCAAGTTGGGGTATAATTACCTCTCAGACCTTAACTGAACAACATTTCTAACTTCGAAATAGACAGAGTTCAAACTTCACTCTTTAAGAATTTTCCTTGCGAACTCTCGGATTCTATTTATGAATCCACTTCCTTTACTGAATCATTTGATTATAACTATAAATGTTATAATTCCATGCTTTCAAAATATGTTAACTTAAATATATTTCCATATCTTAATTTGGATAAATAAACAACCAACTACTTTATTAACAGATAATTAAAACTTGATTTGAAATGGAAAGTAAACATTACTTCCCTTGATTCGATATAATCGAATTTCCATGTATGATTCACTCTCGAATAATCACTATCCGATAATTCTCTTTCGAATAAACTATATTCGATTCCCCTGTTCGAATAACTAATATTCGATAATCCTTTTCTTCGAATAACTAATATTCAAAAAATCTCACTTCGAATAAACCATATTCGATAATTCTCTCCTTCGAATAACTATATTCGATTTAACACACTTCGAACGAACTATATTCGATTACTCTTCTCGAATAAACTATATTCGATAACTCTACTTCGAATAGGTGATATTCGATTAATTCCCTTTTTGACTAACCCTACTTAATTTACTAATACTCGACTAACTCGACTTAATTAACTTCTATTTATTAATTACTATTTGATTTAACACCATTTGCTTGACTCTAGATCGCAGCGATCACAATGGTTACGCCTGATTCCCCCAGGAAACATCCGACCGCCGTAGGCTATCTGCAGCCCTGCGAATTACGCTAGCAGTCGTGCTAAATGGAAATTCATCCTTAAATAACTTTGTCTATTTTTAACTCTATCTCGAATAATTAGATTCGATCAATTCTAATTGAATAACTAATATTCAATTAACCCTTATTCGATTACTATATTTGAATAACTCTAGTTCGATTTGACTCAAAACGATTAACTCTAACTGATTAACTCTAACTGGTTAATTCTAACTGAATAACTCTAACTGGATAACTCTAACTGAATAACTCTAACTGGTTAACTCTAGCTAACTAACTCTAACTGTTTAACTTTACGGTTTAACTCTGACAGTTTAACTCCAACGGTTTAACTCTAACAGTTTAACTCCAACTGTTTAACTCTAACAGTTTAACTCCAACTGTTTAACTCTAACAGTTTAACTCCAACGGTTTAACTCTAGTTGATTAACTCTTTTGAATTAATCCCTTCGACTTTTCTCTTTTGAATAATTCCTTTGGAATAATTCCTTTGAATTACCTCCCTTGAATAGATTCTTTTTCTATTCGTTTACTCAACAAATAACTATTCTCTTTCCGCTTCTATTTATTTAACAAATAAATATTCCCTTTAACTTTTCTATTTATTCAACAAATAAATATTTCTTTTAATTTTTCTATTTATTTAACAAATAAGTACTTCTTTCAACTTTTCTTTATTCCCTACATGAATATTCCCTTTTCAATTCCATTTGTAAATACTTTTACGAATGTTTCCCTTTTTATTTCTATTTGTAATCGTTTCACAAATATTTCCCTTCTATTTGATTTCACCAATATTTTCCCTTCTATTTGATTTCACCAATATTTTCCCTTCTATTTGATTTCACCAATATTTGTTTTTTTTTACAAATGCTTTGATTCTATAATCATTTTCTCTCATGAAATTCTCTTCCTTTTATATATAAAATCTATTGATTTTATATAAATAATTTATTTTCAAAATAAACTTTGAAAATCCCTTTTCACTTTCTAGTATCACTTATGGTATAAAAATACCAAATCAAAAGGTTCAATCATCATCCAAACACACAGGTTCAACAACAGATGATATAACACATCATATATCAGAATATATGAAAAAGGGTATATAACACAACAGTTGGATTCCTCCGACCTGTTTCCCTGCATCCACAGATGTTACACAATATAATTCACATCAATTTCATTTCAATATGAGGTATTCTGATAAACAAAATCAACATCGGTTAACGATATATATAACTATATCGGTATTTTCAATCAATTGACTAGCAGTTCAACCAAACAATCAACACTCAGCAATTCAACCAATAATTATCAGTTCTAAAAATTCTTTATAAAAATATAAAGAGTTCAGAGTTAGTGAGATTTACTCACCGTGGACGGTTTATCGTTGAATAACAATAATCGGTCAATTATTTGGTTCAGACGTTAAATTTCACCATAAATCCAAACGAGCTCCAATCCACTTGCGATCAGTTCCATTGCGTAGTGCTCGTCCATACGATCCCAACAGATCCTGTTTCGTTAAATTTCGTTAATGTATGCAAAAGTTATGCTATTTACAATATTTACCTAATTTAAATGAATATATATTTAATTAAATTAATTAAATTATTTTTATCTTAATTAATTTCTAATTGCGTTATTAGCCAAATTACCTTCCCTGCCCTTCTAAAAAATCATACTTTCCCATCTCAAGCCATATCCAAATTTTTTTAAAATTGAAAAACCATTTTAATATTAATTAAATTTAATTTTCAAATAAAATATTTAAAAATATTCATTTAATTATAACTTAAATTTTTTAACCCGGATCAAAAATCTGCTTCCACTCATTTTAAAGTATTTTCCGATAAGAATTCAACGGTCCTTGTTTCGTGGAAATCCGACTTGTTTTGAAAAAGTTATAAGCTTTTAAAGTTTATGGTTAAAAATTACGAAAATGCCCCTGGTATGTTTTAAATTCAAATTAAATTCAAATTAAATTTTAAATTTAAATTTAAATTAATCATCCCATCCGTCGGATCAGTTAGGGATAGCCATGGAGAGCAGGAAACTATATTTTCCAAACTCAAGCCTTAGACACTATCCTCTCTGTCACCCTTAGAATGTTCTGATATTTATTTTTACAAATTCTATTTTAATTAATATATATATATATATATATATATTACACAAATAAATAAATAAATAAATAAATAAATATTATTTAAAAACTTACCCCGCGAAGCCCAAGCCTCTGCCTAAGAGTCCCTGGCTCCCCGTCTTGCCCTCCTTTCTCCCTTCCTTCCCTTTTCCCAATTTCCTAATATTTTATTATTATTTCTGCCATTGCCAAAGCTTGAAAGAGGAGGAGGAGGAGTGAGTTTAAAATGAAGGGGGGGGGGGCTATTTATAGCCGAAGGAGTCACATGGATTGCTGAGGTGGCGCGAATCCAACGGTCGAAAATGGATGGCTAGGATTAATCCTTAAATTTATTAAATTATAAATAAATTTAATAATTTATGAATAGTAAAGTGTGTTTTCTCAACCCTATTCGGACGTTAATTTGACTTACTTATTGATACCTTATCCAAAATCTTTTTCAACCATGTTGTTCAATTTTTCTTGCTCTTCAATACTATATAAAAATATATCAATTTTGAATTTGTTTGAACTTTCAAATAATTTAAATTCAAATTCAAAATAGTGTTTTGTGTTAGTTTCAACACCTTCCGGTCTCATGTTGGAGTATCAAACGATAACGTTTTTCAGAAATTCTTCACCCATCTGATCCGGTTTTTAACGTACTTCAATCCTATGTATTCAAATCAAAAATCGGAGTTCGTTTACATTTTCAAATAATCTATTTAAATTTTGTTTCCTTAGTAACTTTCTATATCCGTTATAGGATTTTTCCAGATTTCATATATAGCTAATATCCTATGTTTAGAATTTTCCTGGATAGGTCTCAGGTTTCAGTTTTGCCGTTAGCATTAGCAAATTCCAATTACCGTCAAAATTTAGTTCAAATTTTGGCCTTTTATTTTTTCTTTTCCACATACGGATGCCATTTTTTACGTAACTTGGTTGGTTACCTAATTTCATCATTTCAGATTTAATGAAACTGATTTCATCGAAATCCGAGTTCGTTAGCTACTACATCCTTTGTAAACGTACTATTTTAAATTAAAAATTTATCCTTTTATACTGCCAGTTCACATTATATTGCAGATCCACTAAATTTCTACCATTTCGGAATAAAATAAAATATTCAAAATTATTGAAATTAAACCATTTAGAATTCCAAAACAATAAAACATTTTTAAATATTAAACTAAATGGTCAAAAAATCTGGGCCGTTACACGATCCAACTAGACTCCACTAGAACTTGGCCCAACCTGCGGACCTGAAGGGAGAAAAAGGATGGAAAAGAGGGGGTCAGACATAAAGTCTGGTGAATATGATAATTCTACAATACTATTACCAAAATAACTGGACTAAGGCATAAGCTGGAAAACAAGAAAATGTCTATGAAGAGCAGATTAAGGACATAGACAATCGCTAAAGGCAACGTTATAGGCGCTCCTAAATACTAAAGGATAAACACTATACTGCACCACACCAGTCACCCTAAAGATTCATCCCACTTAGCTTCACTTAGAAACTTTCCCAATGGCTTTACGTACCCCTAGCTGACTACATAGGTGCCGCCTGCCCCTATCTCCACTAGGTGTACCCTACTTCCCATTATTCGATCGGCTCCCTAACTCGTAGATACCCGTGCTGGCCCCACAGTGGGGTGTATCACTCCCCTAAAGTGGCAACCTGATACAACGGACATGCACGGCTTATACCTACACTATGCAACAACGTCTTACCTACCAGCCCGGGTCCACACACGCATATGAAACCCGTTGGACTTGCGTTGCCACCGCTCCCTGTTTTGGCCTCTTATAGTCAAACCCAGTATGCGTGTCCCGTCCTCGACTTGGGTCGAGCCCACAAAGATACGTTTTGGGATACTGGTTGAAATGGGCCCCCACTATTTACCACAAGCATTCCACCTAAGCTTGTCCCCATTAGTCCATCCCACTTAACCCACTTAGTCACGTTCATTTACATGTGTGTTTGGTTAAGTCTAATCGTATTTCAAATGCCTCTAAAGGCAACCACCAGATTCCTCATGCCACCCAAGGCACCTACTTAACCCCCATGTCCCACCTTACATGATTATCTGGTTAAGTATTTCTTAGTTCATTAAGGCCATAACCTCATAAAGACCTCTCATATTAGACTGGCATTTATGGCAGCTGGATTTGCCGGGCGGGTCCGGGCAGTCTTACACCATAAAAGAGTCTAACCTCGTGTCTTTACAACTGTTATGCTTTAGTTTGGGCCTAGGACCTCTCACATTGGGCCGACATTTGTGACTACTGGATTTGCCGGGCGGGTCCGGGCAGGTTTACATCACAAACGGGTCCAACCTCGTGTCCTAAGCATTGATTATTAATAATAATCCACTTTCCCCCAATTTTAATAATTCCCTACTTGAATTATTAATTACTTCCAATTTTAAACAATGTCCATAATTGACTCAATTATGGACATCCATTCATGGTATGCAAAATCTTACAAAATTGCACCCAATTTATTAATTCCTAATATTACCCCTACCCCACGTTTGAACGTTTATTCGCAAAATATATGTTAGACTCGAATAGCCTAACTCATAGCATAAAAGAGATTATCATAATAACAACATGTATATGTGACCAAATGAATCATAATAAGGGGTGAAACTTGCATATGTCCAACTTGCATAGATTATACATGTCATGGACCTAAAGGTGTCAACTTGTTCAAAATTCACCTAATATAATCTCAATCAATTTTCATAAACTTACATATGAACATGTGTGAATCAACATCATCTAATTTTTTAACAACATGGTTTTATATGGGTACACCTAACTCAATAGGCAAATTCCCATAATCAAGTTTTATTTAATTATAGTTTCAAGTTTATGGGTACACCTAACCTAATAGGCAAATTCCCATAAACAAGATCCATTTAAATTAAGAAAAAAAACATAACTTTAAGCATGATCCAACAGCATGATTTTTCAACATAATATAGCATGATTTATAACATGGCATAGTATGATAGTATAACATAGCTTGACATGATTCTCAACATAGCACGACCATCACACGACAACATAATAACATAATAAGAGATCCACAATATATAGAATTTACAATTACAAATCACATCACTTTCTTGTGATCCATTCATAACTGAGTCAAATTAGTTTGTAATAGTCTTGTGAGAATCATCATACTCACCAACAAAAGAAAAGAATTAGAGAAAGAGAGATCTTTTGATTTGATTTGTGTAGATTTAGTTGTAGATGATTAGGCTTCCTCTTCTTAGTTTGTGACGGCTACGCTGAACTCCATGGCAGCAGCATGACGGTAGCTTCTCTAATTTTACAAGTGATTTAGGTTTAGGGTCTACCCACTTATTTATAGATTTTAGAATGCATTTAGGCCATTAGATTTAACCTAGAAATAACCGCAGCCGTTCAGACAAGATGGGGTTTATCTTGTTGACTCAGCAATGAGTCAGAAGTGACTCAGCAAACACTCAGCAATATATATATATATATATATATATATATATATATATATATATATCCTACAATGTACACATTAGATACATCCCCCCCTTTTACACACTTATTATTGTTTTTATATACATATTAGATACATCCCCTCTCTTACACACTTATTAATATTTTTATATTCATATTAGATACATCCCCTCTCTTACATACTTATTAATATTTTTATATTCATAATAGATACATCCCCTCTCTTACATACTTATTAATATTTTTATATTCATAATAGATACATCCCCTCTCTTACATACTTATTAATATTTTTGTATTCATATTAGATACATCCCCTCTTCTACACACTTATTATTATTTTAGCAACTTTAGTGTTAATAGAAAATTCGGGGTGTTACATTCTCCTCTCCTTTTAGGATTTCGTCCCCGAAATCTTCAAGTCTGGAAGAATGTATATCCTACCATCCAAACGTCCATCTACTCATCCATCATACACAGGCATCCATTGTCCTTACAGACTTCTAATGCTTTCATGTTTAAATGCACAGTGTGTGTATATGTCCGTATCTAATGCAAAATCAGGCGGTCCACTGATTCAGTTGACCTCCTTAATGCAACTATGATCGTGCCATGCATCCATTATGTATGCAAAAGATTCTTAATGCTACATAATACTTCTATATGCGTGCACAACCATCATCTGAATGCAGCATCCACATGATAATACAACCATCGTTCCTCCATTTTACTAAATACATCCATATGTATGCAATATGCAATATGTAGTGACTGAGCCGATCTAGTGCCTAAAGTGTGTGTATATATGCATCCACGAGCAACCACTAGCAAACACTTGCATCCATTTTGCATCCATCATACATAACATGTCTCAAACACATGTTTCAACCATAGGATTATCCTAACTAAAGGTCAAAGATACTAATGAGAGGACATACTAAAGATAAGATAAGATAAGCTAAGCGATAAAGGAGAAATTAAAAAGACATACCCTCACAAAGAAAAGGGTACAACGAACGCATCTTCTCTTCTGTCTCCCAAGTTGCGTTGCTCTCATCATCTCCCCATTGCACTTTAACCAGTCTGACCTCTCGATTCCTCAACTTTTTGATCTCCGACCCAAGAATGCATGTAGGAGCTCGTCTAATTGTTGCATCACGCTCTATTTCCACCTCTTTAAGCAAGCTCGGCTCTACCACCTCCGCGGTCTTGTGCAAACACTTCCTCAAATGTGATACATGGAATACGTCGTGTACTCCACTAAGTTTCTCAGGCAACTCCACCCTATATGCCATCTTCCCAATCCTGTTTTTTTACAGGAAACGGCCCTACAAACCTTGGTGCTAATTTCCCCACGGACCCAAAGCGAACAACATTCTGTAACAGAGATACTTTGATAAAAACCATGTCCCCAATGTCAAACTCAAGATCTGTCCTCCTCTTATCAGCATACGATTTTTGCCTATCTTGTGCTGCTTTCATCCTCCTTCGAATCAACTCAATCTTCTCCGAGGTTTCCCTAACCATATCGGGCCCAAGTAGGATTTTATCGGTAGATTCCCACCAACATGTAGGCGAACGGCAAGGCCTTCCATAAAGAGCTTCGAAAGGTGCCATGCCAATACTAGACTGAAAGCTATTGTTATATGCGAATTCTACTAACGGAAGGTGCTCTTCCCATGTACCCCCAAAGTCTAGGATACAAAGCCTTAAAAGATCCTCTAGAATGCGATTCACCCTCTCGGTTTGGCCGTCTGTCTGAGGATGATATGCGGTGCTCAAACATAGCTGAGTCCCTACCACCTCTTGTAAACTCTTCCAAAATTCGCTAGTAAAGATGGGGTCACGGTCGCTTACTATACTAGAAGGAATACCGTGCAAACGAACTATCTCCTTAATGTATACAGAAGCCAACCACGGAGCAGTCCTCTTACTTTTCACGGGAATAAAATGGGCGCTTTTAGTAAGTCTATCTACTATAACCCAAATCCCCGTGTTACCCTTCCTTGATCTTGGTAATCCATCCACAAAATCCATTGAGATGCTTTCCCATTTCCATAGTGGAACTTCTAATGGGTGAAGCAACCCACCGGGTTTCTTTTGTTCTGCTTTAACTCGTTGGCACACCAAGCATATAACGACGTACTCGGCCACATCCTTTTTCATACCGGCCCAAAAGAAAACCCGCTTCATATCTTTGTACATCTTATCCCCGCCGGGATGAATGGTCATTTTTGAGCGATGAGCATCATCAAGAATGGCCTTCCTTAAGTCTTCGTCTTGCGGTACACAAAGTCTATTATCCCTTCGTAACCAACCCTTATCGTCTAGGGTATACCTACGAAGATGGCTTGACGACTCCCCCCCTTTGAGCTTTTCTACTATCTCAACCAACCGTGGGTCGTCTCGCTGTGCCTCACCAACCCGTCCTAGAAGTGTTGGTCTAACCTCCAAGGATGCTAACAGACCGGGTACTAAGTCAACGGAGGGTCTAAAGTCAAACATAGAGATGAATTCTAAGCTTTGTCGTTCAACAAACAACGGACTCAAGGACAACCTTTTCCTACTTAAGGCGTCTGCCACCACGTTACCCTTGCCCGGGGTATATGCTATTTCAAAATCGTAGGAGGCTAAGAATTCCATCCACCGTTGCTGCCTTAAATTCAAATCCTTCTGAGAGAATAAGTATTTTAATGATTTGTGGTCAGTGAACAGTTCGAATTTCTCACCAAGAAGATAGTGATGCCAAGACTTAAGCGCGAAAACAATTGCGGCTAGCTCTAAGTCATGCGTGGGGTAATTCTTTTCATGAACCCTCAACTGCCTTCCACCATAGGCTATTACTCTTCCCTCTTGCATGAGGACCGCCAAGTCCCGTCCCACAAGCATCAGTATAGATGGTAAACGGTTTATTCCCGTCTGGCAGCACTAAGACTGGGGCTGAAGTTAAGGCTCTCTTTAAACGTTGGAATGCATCATCGCAATCTTTGTCCCACGTAAAAACCAGGTTCTTCTTCGTTAACCGTGTTAATGGAGCTGATATTTTTGCAAAGTCTTTGATAAACTTCCTATAATAGCCAGCCAACCCCAAGAAACTTCTTACTTCGGTTGCATTTTTAGGGACCTTCCAATCTTGGATGGCCACCACCTTTGCGGGATCCACTGCTATCCCTTCTTTGGAAACCACGTGCCCTAAGAACCGTACTTCCTTCCTCCAGAAGTGACACTTAGAAAATTTTGCCTTAAGGTTATGTGCTCGAAGGGTTTCCAACACTTCCCTAAGATGTAGGGAGTGCTCTTCTTTATTCTTAGAAAAGACTAAGATGTCATCCACAAAGACTACCACGAATTTGTTAAGGTATTCCCTAAACACCCTACTCATCAAATCAACAAAATATGCAGGGGCGTTTGTCAAACCAAAGGGCATCACTAGCCATTCATAGAATCCGTCAGGAGTCCTAAAAGCAGTCTTATCTATACTATCCTCAGCTACTCTCAGTTGATGAAAGCCAGTGGCTAAGTCCAACTGCGAAAACACTGAGGCGCCAACTAACTGATCAAAGAGATCGTCAATCCTCGGCAGTGGGTGTCGGTTCTTTTTAGTAAGCTTGTTTAGTTCTCTATAGTCCATACAAAGTCTAAGAGATCCATCCGCCTTTGTGGCAAAAACTACTGGAGCACCCCACTCCGATATATTACGTCTTATGAACCCCTTCTCAAGCAACTCCTTTACTTGCTTATTGAGTTCCCTCCTTTCACGAGGAGCCATGTGGCGCACTGGCAAAGATACGGGTTTAGCATTATCCACAAGATAAATTCGAAAGTCCATCTCCCACTTTGGAGGTAAGCCCTTCACCTCCTCAAACACATCCGGATATTCCCGGACCACTTCTACCAATCGCAGGTTCTCTACAGACGCGTCAAGCGATTCAAGATAACTTAGCATAACGGAATTTATGGGATTACAAAAGATGTCGAGAGCATTACCAAGGCGAGTCACAAGCCTAACTACTCTCCTTTCACAATCAAGAATGGCCCTATTTCTAGACAACCAATCCATTCCTAAAATTAGCCCATAGCCCGTGAAGCCCAATACATAAGCATCACATCTAAATTCAACGCTAAGTATAGAGATTTTCAAATCCAAACATATCATGGTCAAATGAGCCGAACCCCCAATTGGATTTGAAACGACCAAGGGATCCTCTACTAAACTGGTGTTCAAGTGCAGTGATTCAACTAATGATGCAGAGATAAACGAATGAGATGCGCCAGAATCGAATAAGGTACGGACAGGATGATCAAACAGAAAAACTAAGCTTTCAACAGAAATTGTTCTACCTCTTTCTTGCAGCGGTGGGGCCGCAATAGCCTGAACTTGCCCCCTTGCCTGCCCTGGTGCCATAAGAGCCTGCACCTGTCCTCCCGAGGTAGACCCTGGCCTCTGCCCCTTCTTTGGACAGTCCTTCACTAAATTTCCCGCATCTCCACAATGAAAACAACCAGTCTTCTTTTTCTTTCTACAATCTTTGCTGAGATGGCCAGGCGTCCCACAATTGAAGCATTTCTTCTTCCCTTTGCCATTATTGTTTTTACCACCCTTCTTATTTTGCTGTTGGGGTTTCTTCTGATCCCCTTTCTTTTCAACTGCCTTATCCTCATGCATAAGTGCCATTTCTACTAGCTTTTCAAAGGTGGCTCCCATAGGGATGTGGGTCATAGCCAACCCTTGCAACGGTTCATTCAAGCCTCTAACGAACCTCAAAGCTTTCTTCTCTGGCGTGTTCACCAACTCCAAGCCAAACCTTGCTAACTGATTAAATTTATTGACATATTCCTTTACTGATGAGCTCCCTTGCTTTAGTGCCAGGAAATTTTCCATATTTAAGTTCTCCTCTACCCTTGAAAGAAACTTTGCCTCAAACCTTCGTCTGAAATCCGCCCATGAATTAACTGGACGTTCCCCGTTAGTGACCTCCCACCAAAACGAGGCCTCTCCCTTCATTAACCAAGCAGCTAAACGGACTTTCCTCCCATCTTCCACTTCAAAGATATCCAACAATTCCTCAGTCTCCTTAAGCCAATCTCTGGCCTCCACAAACGTCTCAGTCCCTTGAAAAGTTTTTCCTCCCATAGCCTTGAATTCCTTGCACGTCTTTGCAAAAGTGTCAACACGAGGAGGAGGAGGAATGGGTGCAACTAGGGGTGGAGGAGTATCCGCTGGGCCTGCAGTGGTGGCCCTAGCCTCCAAGTATCTCCTAAACCACCCTGGAATCGTCACGCCTTCTGGGAGATTAAGATCTTCAGCCATGCTGAAACGAAAAAGGAAAGATTCAAAATGGAGAATTCGAAAGATAAAGATAAGGATGTGGCTATTTGGGATTATGTTTTTCATAAAAACTCTCTTTAAATAACATGTTTTCTTTTTGAAAGCACTTCTTCCAAAAATACTTTAGAAAAAAAAATATTTTTCTAAATTTTTTTTTTATCTGTTCTGGTAACCTTATGCTCTGATACCACGTGTAACACCCCACGTCCATTAATGTCACTCACAAAGGGAATGCATTAACTTCCATGGAGGTTTTAAGTGAATATAGAACAGTAAAATTACAACAAGACAGATATAAAATAGTACTTGGAAATTCAAAAACTTTATTTCATTGTAGCAGAAGTCAAAACATGTTTGATTACATCATAACACCATATTCAATGTCAAGTACAATATCTATCTTGATAAAACAAGTACATAATCCCATTACATGAATAGCCATTAAAAAGAAAGATAACAAGCTGGACTTTACTTCAGCAGTCCAAGCTTTCCAGAAGATAAGCGATCCAACTAGACTCCACTAGAACTTGGCCCAACCTGCGGACCTGAAGGGTGAAAAAGGATGGAAAAGAGGGGGTCAGACATAAAGTCTGGTGAATATGATAATTCTACAATACTATTACCAAAATAACTGGACTAAGGCATAAGCTGGAAAACAAGAAAATGTCTATGAAGAGCAGATTAAGGACATAGACAATCGCTAAAGGCAACGTTATAGGCGCTCCTAAATACTAAAGGATAAACACTATACTGCACCACACCAGTCACCCTAAAGATTCATCCCACTTAGCTTCACTTAGAAACTTTCCCAATGGCTTTACGTACCCCTAGCTGACTACATAGGTGCCGCCTGCCCCTATCTCCACTAGGTGTACCCTACTTCCCATTATTCGACCGGCTCCCTAACTCGTAGATACCCGTGCTGGCCCCACAGTGGGGTGTATCACTCCCCTAAAGTGGCAACCTGATACAACGGACATGCACGGCTTATACCTACACGATGCAACAACGTCTTACCTACCATCCCGGGTCCACACACGCATATGAAACCCGTTGGACTTGCGTTGCCACCGCTCCCTGTTTTGGCCTCTTATAGTCAAACCCAGTATGCGTGTCCCGTCCTCGACTTGGGTCGAGCCCACAAAGATACGTTTTGGGATACTGGTTGAAATGGGCCCCCACTATTTACCACAAGCATTCCACCTAAGCTTGTCCCCATTAGTCCATCCCACTTAACCCACTTAGTCATGTTCATTTACATGTGTGTTTGGTTAAGTCTAATCGTATTTCAAATGCCTCTAAAGGCAACCACCAGATTCCTCATGCCACCCAAGGCACCTACTTAACCCCCATGTCCCACCTTACATGATTATCTGGTTAAGTATTTCTTAGTTCATTAAGGCCATAACCTCATAAAGACCTCTCACATTAGACTGGCATTTATGGCAGCTGGATTTGCCGGGCGGGTCCGGGCAGTCTTACACCATAAAAGAGTCTAACCTCGTGTCTTTACAACTGTTATGCTTTAGTTTGGGCCTAGGACCTCTCACATTGGGCCGACATTTGTGACTACTGGATTTGCCGGGCGGGTCCGGGCAGGTTTACATCACAAACGGGTCCAACCTCGTGTCCTAAGCATTGATTATTAATAATAATCCACTTTCCCCCAATTTTAATAATTCCCTACTTGAATTATTAATTACTTCCAATTTTTAACAATGTCCATAATTGACTCAATTATGGACATCCATTCATGGTATGCAAAATCTTACAAAATTGCACCCAATTTATTAATTCCTAATATTACCCCTACCCCACGTTTGAACGTTTATTCGCAAAATACATGTTAGACTCGAATAGCCTAACTCATAGCATAAAAGAGATTATCATAATAACAACATGTATATGTGACCAAATGAATCATAATAAGGGGTGAAACTTGCATATGTCCAACTTGCATAGATTATACATGTCATGGACCTAAAGGTGTCAACTTGTTCAAAATTCACCTAATATAATCTCAATCAATTTTCATAAACTTACATATGAACATCTGTGAATCAACATCATCTAATTTTTTAACAACATGGTTTTATATGGGTACACCTAACTCAATAGGCAAATTCCCATAATCAAGTTTTATTTAATTATAGTTTCAAGTTTATGGGTACACCTAACCTAATAGCCAAATTCCCATAAACAAGATCCATTTAAATTAATAAAAAAACATAACTTTAAGCATGATCCAACAGCATGATTTTTCAACATAATATAGCATGATTTATAACATGGCATAGTATGATAGTATAACATAGCTTGACATGATTCTCAACATAGCACGACATAGCATAAGAGAATTTACAACATAGCATGACATAGCATATATAATTTACATCATACGACAACATAATAACATAATAAGAGATCCACAATATATAGAATTTACAATTACAAATCACATCACTTTCTTGTGATCCATTCATAACTGAGTCAAATTAGTTTGTAATAGTCTTGTGAGAATCATCATACCAACAAAAGAAAAGAATTAGAGAAAGAGAGATCTTTTGATTTGATTTGTGTAGATTTAGTTGTAGATGATTAGGCTTCCTCTTCTTAGTTTGTGACGGCTACGCTGAACTCCATGGCAGCAGCATGACGGTAGCTTCTCTAATTTTACAAGTGATTTAGGTTTAGGGTCTACCCACTTATTTATAGATTTTAGAATGCATTTAGGCCATTAGATTTAACCTAGAAATAACCGCAGCCGTTCAGACAAGATGGGGTTTATCTTGTTGACTCAGCAATGAGTCAGAAGTGACTCAGCAAACACTCAGCAATATATATATATATATATATATATATATATCCTACAATGTACACATTAGATACATCCCCCCTTTTACACACTTATTATTGTTTTTATATACATATTAGATACATCCCCTCTCTTACACACTTATTAATATTTTTATATTCATATTAGATACATCCCCTCTCTTACATATTTATTAATATTTTTATATTCATAATAGATACATCCCCTCTCTTACATACTTATTAATATTTTTATATTCACAATAGATACATCCCCTCTCTTACATACTTATTAATATTTTTGTATTCATATTAGATACATCCCCTCTTCTACACACTTATTATTATTTTAGCAACTTTAGTGTTAATAGAAAATTCGGGGTGTTACATACATGACCTGTGGGAATAATAAAGTTATGTAATTAAAGACACCTTTTAGGGTAAACATAACTAATGGAAATGATAGGCTTATGTAATTAAAGACACCTAGTGGTATACATAGCCAATGAAAACCTAGTGAGGGATACAAGACAAAGGGGAGAACTTGTATCATATTGTGTGGGACCCGTTGCAGCCAGTAACCCGGAGTAGGTATCAAACATGTACTCTGTACTAGGTCGGAGAAGGGGCACGCTTACTGGACCGGTTGTAAGAGATCCAAACGTGGAGGATGGTGTGGGCGGCGCAAACTGACCGGGCCATGTGCGTGCATGAGCCGGACAGAGGGGGATAAGATAACCGTGACATTAGTGGATATGGTTGTGCACATCTTGAAAATGAAGGGTCGCCACTTTAGGAAGTGATACCTCCTACTGTGGGGCTAACACAGGGTATAGGAAGCCGATCAATCAGGGTAGCAGTTGGGGTACAGTTGGACGTATGACTAAGTCTACCACCTTATAGTGGAAGGGATCATCTCATTCTGGATGTACTAGTAATAGTGCAGAGTAATCATTAGAAGCGTATACACCCTATCCTGTTTACCATATCATACCGGCCTTTTTTGTAGTTATCTCTCTCTTATCCACTTTATATGCCTGTCATGCTACTTTTATTTATTTACTTGCTAAAAGTAACTGGACTCGCCAGACTTTATGTCTGACCCTTTTTGTTTCCACTTCTTTCTTCCGTTTCCCCCCAGGTTCTCAGGGCGGGAGCCCTTAGGCTTGACTGTGATTCTTCTTACTTTTGCTGGAGCTGCTGATATGTATGGCTCAAGCTCCTATCCTTGTTGCTATGGCTATATTTTTTTTGGGGAATTTTATTTCTTTTATGTACTCTGATATTTTTGAAGTACAAGACAGTAGCTTTTATGTTATAATGGGCTTTTGTGTTTCAGACATGTAATGTTTTTGGACCACGGTATCTTATGATAAATAAAGTTTTTGTTCTGATGTTATTTTATATGTCTGTCTTGTAATATTTCCGTTCTGTTTACTATAATGCTTCACGAAACTTAATGCATTTCCTTTGTGAGTGACATTAACGGACGTGGGGTGTCACACTTGGTATCAGAGCTGAAGGTTACCAGATTAGATAAAAGTTTTTGAAAGCTATTTTCAAAAAGGTTTTAAAAGAAAGCATTTTCAAAAAAAGAAAAGTCTGTTTTGAAAAAAAAACATTCCCCAAAAAGCCATAAGTAATATCTTTCGATCCCTTATCTGAATCTCTTTCCTTTTCTTTTTTAGCATGTCTGGGGAACCCAACATTTCAGAGGGCGTTACGATACCAAGATGGTTGCGTAGGTATCTGGAGGCCACAATGCCCGCTGAAGGTCAAGGAAACGTTCCTCCCCCAGCTACACACGTTGTTCCTCCTCCTCCTCCTCCTCCGCGTGCAGACAACTTCTCAAAAATCTGCAAAGATTTCCGTGCTATGGGAGGGAAGCCATTCCATGGAACCAAGACGTTTGTGGAAGCAAGGAACTGGCTCAAGGAGACCGAGGACTTGTTTGTAATCTTTGAAGTAGAGGATCGAAGAAAGATTAAGTTAGCTACTTGGCTATTGAAGGATGAAGCTTCATTTTGGTGGGAGGTAACCCAAGTAGGACGTCCGGTGGAAACTTGGGATGACTTTAGACAGAGGTTTGAGATGAATTTCCTTTCCCAAGCTGAGAAGAGCATGCAGATGGAGAGGTGGTTAGCACTTAAACAAGGGAATTTGACGGTTAAAGAGTATGTGAATAAATTTAACCATCTGGCAAGATTTGGACTGAACTGGTAGACACTCTACATAAGAAGGCTTTGCGGTTTGCTAAAGGGCAAATGAACCCCTTCATGGATTAGCCATGTCCCACATCCCAATGGGAGCCCTCTTTGAGAGACTTGTGATATAGCCTTGAAGTATGAGGAAGGGAAAGGGGATCACATGGACAACAACAACAACAGAAAGGACAACAACAGAACAACAACAGAAGAAAGGACAACAACAACAATAGAAAAAAGGACAACAACAACAGCAACAGAAGAAAGGAGGAAAGAATGACAAGTGTAAAGGGAAAAGGAAGTGTCATAGTTGTGGGAAAGAAGGTCACTTGATCAAAGACTGTAAAATAAGGAAGAACACTTGTTTTAATTGTGGAGAAGTCAGACACTTTTCTAGAGAGTGCCCGAAGAAACAGGAATCACATAGACAAGGTCAAAGGGAAGGAACTTCTGAAGGGCAGGTGCATGCTCTCGCGATCAGTGCTCCTGATAGAGGTGGAAAATTTCTTTGGAAGGTTTAATTTCTCTTTCAAACCTTTCTATAAAAACACTTTTTGATTTTGGCACTTCACAGTCATTTATATCTAGTTCTGTGATTGAATCTCTACACTTAATTACTGTATGTTAGTGGATCCCGTAGTTGTTACAAATCCCATTGGTGGTTCGGCTCATTTATCTATGATTTGTCGGGGTTTGAAAATATCTGTGTTAGGCGTCGAGTTTGAGTGCGACGCTTATTTACTCGGGTTTATGGGCTATGGGTTGATTCTAGGAATGGATTGGCTTACCGTGTATGGTGCCATTCTGGATTGTGAGAAGAGGGTCGTTAGGCTTCTGACTTGTCATGGGAGGACCCTCGATATTTTTTGTGACCCCCAAGGGTCTGTTATGCTTAGCTTCCTAGAGTCTCTTAATGCATCTATAGATTATTTGCAATCTGTTCCAGTAGTCCGAGATTATTCTGATGTTTTTGATGAGGTACGAGATTTGCCTCCGAGGCGCGAGATCGATTTTCATATATATATGGTGGACAATGCAAAGCCAATTGCATTGCCAGTGCGCCATATGGCTCCGAGGGAAAGGAAGGAGTTGAGTAAGCAACTAGGGGAGCTATTTGAGAAAGGATTTATCAGACGAAGCATATATGAATGGGGTGCTCCAGTTGTATTCGCAACTAAGGCAGATGGTTCGCTTCGTTTGTGTGTGGACTATAGAGAATTGAACAAACTCACAAAGAAGAATAAGCACCCACTTCCAAGGATAGACGACTTGTTTGACCAGCTTGTCGGGGCCTCGGTATTTTCTCAGTTAGACTTGGCCACGGAGTTTCATCAGTTGAGGGTGGCCGAGGACAGTATAGACAAGACTGCTTTTAGGACTCCGGATTGTTTCTTTGAATGGCTAGTTATACCTTTTGGGCTAACTAATGCACCCGCCTATTTTATCGATCTGATGAGTAGAGTGTTTCGGGAGTTTCTAAATAAATTTGTCGTAGTCTTTGTTGATGACATTTTGATCTTCTCCAAGAGCGAAGAAGAGTATGCCCAACATTTGAGAAAATATTTGCTCTGTGACCATCAGCTTAAGGCAAAGTTCTCCAAATGCCATTTTTGGAGAAAGGAAGTGAGATTCTTAGGGCATGTAGTCTCCAAATAAGGGATAGCTGTGGATCCCGATAAAGTAGTTGTGGTGCAAGATTGGAAGATTCCTAAAAATGCAACAGACGTGAGGAGCTTTCTTGGATTGGCAGGTTATTATAGGAAGTTCATTTAGGATTTCGCAAAGATATCATCCCCTCTCACTAGGCTGACGCAGAAGAACTTGTCATTTTCATGGGATATAGATTGTGATGTTGCTTTCCAACGTTTGAAGAGGGCTCTTACAACATCCCCAGTCCTGACTTTGCCCGACGGGAACAAAGTGTTTACCATTTACACTGATGCATGTGGTATAGGGCTTGGTGCGGTTCAGATGCAAGAAGGAAAAGTAGTGTGTTATGGGGGTGGACAACTGAGAGTTCATGAGAAGAACTACCCCACCCATGATCTAGAGCTAGCATCCATAGTGTTCGTGCTAAAGACGTGGCGTCATTATTTACTTGGAGGGAAGTTCGAGTTATGTACCGATCATAAATCTCTCAAGTATCTATTCTCACATAAGAATCTTAATTTAAGGCAATAAAGGTGGATGGAGTTCTTAGCTTCTTATGATTTTGAGATTGCTTATACCCCTGGCAAGGGTAATGTGGTGGCTGATGCACTAAGTAGGCAGAGGATGACCTTAAGTCCTCTGTTTGTGGAGAGGAAGAGCTTGGAGTTCATATCAACTTTTGATTTTAAACCCTCCATCGAGATTTTGCCCGACTTGTTTGCATCATTGGAGATACGACCAACTCTTATGGATCAGATAGGAGCTTCACAACAAGGTGACCTACAGATTTTAGACATCAAGGATAAGCTCCAAAAAGGAGAAACTTCTAGCCACCTCAGTCGATATACCATAGATGAAAAGGGGTGGTTGCGAGGAGGTGGAAGGCTTTGTGTCCCTCAAACTGGAAGCTTGATAAAGGCAGTCCTAGAAGAAGCCCACCATTCTAAGATAACTATTCATCCAGGCGGTGATAAGATGTACAGAGACATGAAAAGGGTTTTCTTTTGGGCCGGGATGAAGAAAGATGTGGCCGAATTTGTTTCTCAATGTTTGGTTTGTCAGCAAGTCAAAGCTGAGCAAAAGAAGCCTGGTGGTTTACTTCATCCTTTGGAGGTTCCACAGTGGAAATGAGAGAGTGTCTCTATGGATTTCGTAGATGGTTTGCCTAGATCGAAGAAAGGCAACACTAGTATATGGGTTGTGGTAGATATACTCACTAGGAGTGCTCATTTCATTCCAGTTAAGAGTAAGAGGATGACAACACGGTTGGCAGCAATTTATGTCCGAGAGATAGTTCATCTTCATGGAGTACCTTCTAGCATCGTGAGCGACCGTGACCCCATCTTCACTAGTGAATTTTGGAGGAGCTTGCAAGAAGCATTAGGTACATAGTTGTGTTTGAGCACCGCTTATCATCCTCAGACCGATGGACAGACGGAGAGGGTGAACATAATTCTTGAAGACCTTTTAAGGCTGTGTATCCTGGACTTTGGAGGGACTTGGGAAGAGCATCTCCTCTAGTAGAGTTTGCCTATAACAACAATTATCAAGCTAGCATCGACATGGCACCCTTCGAAGCATTGTACGGACGACCCTGTAGATCACCAACCTGCTGGTGGGAATCTACATAAAGTTATTACTTGGACTAGATATGGTTAGAGAAACGTCTGAGAAGATTGACCTTATTCGACGATGGATGAAGACAGCTCAAGATAGACAGAAATCCTACGCAGACATGAGAAGGACTGACATCGAATTTGAAGTGGGATACTTAGTTTTTATCAAAGTATCACCTCTGAGGAACATGGTTCTCTTCGGATCGGTAGGGAAGTTGGCACCAAGGTTTGTGGGACGATTTCCCATAATCGAGACGATTGGCCAAATGGCCTATAGAGTGAAGCTCCCAGAAATTCTATCTAACATTCATGATGTTTTTCACGTTTCTCATCTACGGAAGTGCTTGCATGACACTGCAGAAGTTATTGAGCCAAGTATATTAGAGGAAGTAGAAGAGGAACGAGAGGCAACAATTAGACGAGTTCCTACCCGTATTCTTGGATCAGAAGTTAAGAAGCTACGCAATAAAGAGATCAAGCTGGTAAAGGTTCAATAGGGAGATAACCCAGAGGATGCGACTTGGGAGACCGAAGACAAGATTCAGGCTTCATACTCTTTTCTTTTCGAGGGTATGTTCTTAACTCCTTTTCCAATAAAATTGTATGTGCTTGTTTCTATCATCTGAATTAATCCTATCCATAGTATTTTTGACCTTTAGATAGGAATCCTATGGATGTAAACATGAGTTTGAGACATGTTATGTTTGATGAATGCAAGTGGATGTAAGTGTTTGCTAGTGGCTGCTTGTGGATGAATATACACAAACATTAGGCACTAGATCGGCTCAATCACTCTCATATTACATATGGATGTGTGTGCATTTTCTTTTCTTTTATGGATGGAAATGGATGTATTAGCACATGGATGTCACATTTGGACGAATGAGTGTGAGAAATTACATGTTATAATAGGATTATTCGCATACATATTGGATACATGGCACTAACATACACTGCATTAAGGAGGTCAACTGAATCAGTAGACTGCCTGATCTTCGCATTAGTATTGAGACATATACACACACCTTTGCATATATTCATATAAGCATTAGAAATCTTTAAGGATAATGGATGCCAGTGATTGATGGATGATGGATGGTAGGATATGCATTCTTCTCAACTTAGAGATTTCGGGGACGAAATCCTTTAAGTAGGGGGAATGTAACACCCCGTAATTTTTTTTAACAGTAAAGAAGATAAATTAAATAATAATAATTAATTTAATATTCGGAATTAAGGAAAACGAACTGTGCCATTGCGTCCGTCTCGAAATTTTAGTCAAGATAGACATTTGGTTTGCGTAAAACGGACACCGTATGAAGAAGTTATAAGGATTTTAAGTTTGTATACACGCAGAAGAAATATATATACATATGAGTCAGAATCTTATCCAAAATCGTTCAAAAATCAAAATTTCGAAAGGCGGAAAATTTCCCGCTCTATAGGGTCGACCCTAGAGGGGTGTCGACCCCCCTACAGGGTTGTTGACACCCCTAGGGCTGACTTAGCAGTCGGTTTCAAAGGGGCTGGCAGCTTTAAATACATGGCCATTTCTCTTGTTTTCTTCATTAAAAATCCATGGGGGCCAACCTTTGCCGGTGACTGAACTGAACCGGATTATCTTCTACAACTATCAACTTAAGCAAATCAGTTAGAGATTCAAGATCCATTCTTTTTCTATTTTCTAATCCAAACACTGTGAGTTCTTAGTTGCTTTTAGATTTAAATATTTAAAAGTAAACGTGATACGACTATAGTTTGGATTTGTTCATGTGCCTATATTATACTGGATCCATTGTAAATTGTGAACATATGATATTCTAAATTGGTTATAACTTGGATCTAAATCTCTATCTTGTCGAATCTATTGTAACTTCTATGACATTCTATGATGTGGATCTTGACCTTATTTGTGTTAGATCTATCGGATCTAAATCTCTATCTTGTCGGATCTATTCTAACTTTTGTGGCATTCTATGATTCGTATCTTGACCTTGTTTGTCTTATATCTATTTTAACTATTGGATCTGAATTATGTGGACATCTAAATTACTAATCAGATCTAGTTTATCACCTTATGCATATGATATTAGATCTAAACCAGTTGGACATCTAAATTGTTAATTTAGGTCTTATTATGCTTATTATGACATCATAGTTATGTTAGAATTAGTTAACTGCCATAAGTTCATCAGATTTATACTTATATGTCCACCTTATAACCATGCTTGTAACACCCCGCATTTTAAATGCAAATAAAAATAAAAATATGCATTTATGTATATATGTTATATGCTTAGATATATTTAAAGGAAAAATTAAATAATAATATAATTGCATGTAATAAGTCCATGCATTGAGATGAAAAAGAAGATAAATAAAAGAAATTACATGCAATGTATAAAATGAGAAGAAATGCATGTAATGTAATTGAAATTGCATACGAACATTTAAAAAGAAAAAGGAAAATTTGAAGAGCTTCCAGAATTTGGTCACGAGATCAGCGTCATGGCGATTTTCAGGTCAATTTAGACCTGTGGGTTGTAGAAAACTGATTTAAAATGAAAGATATATATTTAAATTAAATATTGTAAGAAAACATGAAAAAGAGGATTGAGAAAAGGATAATGTCTAGCACTGTTCTAAGCCTTGTTAACAATAGCCTAAATAGCTCAGTTGGTATAGAGCATGTGACTTGCAAACAAGAGATACAGAGTTCGATTCCCGCCAGCGCCATATTTTTGTTTTTAGGAAATGGCTAAAAAGTGGCTTAGTGTGAAATCAGTTTAATTGAAAAGTGGCTTAGCGTGAAAAGGGTTAATAAGAGGTCTAGTGCATATATATATATATATATATATATATATATATATATATATATAACAAGATAAAACGGGAACAAAATAAATAATTGTTCGCGTACAAAAGCTTAGCATACGCATAAGAGTTGAATATAAATGAACATAATTCAAATGGAGGTTGTGCGCGAACAAAAGGGATGTTTGAAATTTGATTTATGTGCAAGAATTATATGTATTATAAATAAATCAAATTTCAAATCAAAAGAAAAAAAAATTATATAAATATGGTAGGGGTGTCGGCACCACCATAGGGGTGTCGACACATGTGTCGACACCCAAGCAGGGGTGTCTACCCCTGCGCATCATTCAGCACATGTAGCGTGTTTTGATTGGTGAACATTTTTCTTTTTGCGACGTGGCCTTTTCTTATTGGTCGTATGACGTAGTTAGCTCTGATGGAGTTTAATTTAAATCTAAAGGACCAAATTCATTTCGCACGCCTATAAATAAGATGGTTAGGTTTACCCATCCTCATAATTTCTGAGGCAATGCCAAAAATCTTCCATGACTCTCTCTCTCTTCTCAAATCTATTCTGAAATTAAAATGTTAGCCTAGGAAGATTATGAATCCATACCTAGAGGAGAGAGTCAATGTTAATAAAAGATTATTGAAAGCAAGGTAAACTTCTAAGACCAATCTATTTAAATTATTTCTCTTCTCTTTTAATGAAAATAATAAATCTATGGTTGATAGGTTGTAAATCCGACTAAAAGGGAAACCATGGATGATAGAGCGGGTCAGATCCAAAATTTGGGGAAAGCATGAAGGTGAGTGGGTTTAAAATATACTTCTTGAATAATAGTACATCGATCGTTTGGCATTCCCCATAATGAACATATTTGAAGGTTTGGTTTGATGAAGTACATTATTGTGCTAAAATGGATAATATGTTCAATTAGTTAATATGTTAAGTTGCCTAAACATATGCTAATAATGATTAAAGTGGTGTAAATGACATGTGGGAATGATTAGCATGATATAACTTCAAATTGTTAATATGAATAATTCATATATTGAATTAGTTGAAATGATGGAATGCTTACATGTTATAATTCATATATTGGATTTGTTGGAGTGCTAAAAAGTTTACATGTAAATTTGTCCCAATTATATACATGAAATAATTGGAGTAATTATACAATTATATGGATTCATGTTAACATAGAATTGAATAAATAAATATGGGTTTGGGGCATCGACCAAATTATGTAAAAAGATCTTAAATTGGACCATAAGTATAAAAAAAATGATTTGAGCTTAAATGGGATCATATGTAAAATATGAATTGGCATAATTTGAATAATAGGAACTTAGACGTATAATCCATCATGAATATAATTGCATAAATGGGCATTAACACCTATAAAGGCATATGTTTAAATAAGTGATTAATAATGAATGCCTAGGATTACAATTAAAAATTGTAATTGCACTTATGACACGAGTTTATGTTGCATTAGTGGTATAAGTCTGCCCGGACCTGACCGGCATATCCAGCAGCCATTAGTGTTGAACCTAATGTGGGAGGTCTAAGTGCGCAAATACGAGACGGGCTATGACACGAGGTTGGGCCCAACTTGTGGAAGAAGTCTGCTCGGACCCGACCGACATATCCAGCATCTACAAGTTGTAGGCCTAATGTGGAAGGTCTGGCCCATTATAAACCATAAATGGATATGTTAATGAATTGGACTACTTAACCTAATCTAATCCACAGGGATTGTACGAATATGAACTAAATTTAGGATTAAGTAAAACTGGTTGGACAGTGGGTGGGCTAAGCAAATCTGAGGGGGTGGGTAATATTTACATATAGGCCAACAAACCTAGCTCAATAAGGTTATGTAATTTAAGATACCTAGTGGTATACATAACCAGGAGAAATAATAAAGTTATGTAACTAAAGACACCTTTAGGGTAAGCATAACTTGTAGAAATGATAATCACCTATTATAAATAAGTAACATTAATGAAAATGTTGTATAGTAAGTAAACTTGTCCTAGGACAAGTGGGGATTATAACTTAGGTTATAATAAGTTAGTAAGAAAATGGGATAACTAGTGAATTGAGTTAAGGGACACTTAATTGTAAATTAAGTAATCAGTAAAGGAGAAAACCTGAAACCAGTTAAGAAAAGGGGAAAAATATATTGTACTTATTTATAAATTAAGTAAACTGTAAGCTTGGGAGTCTGAAACCCGTTGATAACAATGTTTAGGCTTGTCCTAGGGACAAGAGGAAATTATAACATAGGTCATAATAAACGGGTAGAGAAACTTATTAATGGGCCTTAGTTAATAGAACTAAATTAATAAGTAAACAACAATAAGTTGTATTGACAACGTAAAAAGGAATCATGATTAAATGAGAAAGAATGAGGAAAACTTATGAAATAAAATAAGTTATATTTAATCATAAATGGTAAGTGACATGTTAGTTAGAAAACATGTGAATTGGACATACTTAATTACATACTAAGTAAAACTTGTTATTGTAATGACGAAATCAACAAGAAAATATAAAAAGAGATTGTGGATTACAGACCTTGGGCCACAATCTAGAGAATAACATGTTGTGGGCTTATTAATAAACTTGCATGGATTAAGTTGTATGACTGAAATTAATAAGCAAGAGAAACTTGGTAATTTGAATAAGAATTCAATATGAATTCAAATAACCAAGTTAACCGGAAACCTGATGAGGTGAGACAAGCGCATAAAAGAATGTTTAGACATAGGGTCTAATAACATATTAAAGTGAGGCGCTTGAACTAGTCCGCACGTTTCAGGGTGAATAACCCAACGAGGTAGATCATCGGGTGTTATAAGGCACGAGGAAGAGTGCACATTCATTTGATTGTTCTGACGGCTCCGAAGGACTAGAAGGGGAAGCACGCGGCTTCTTGAGGTATGCATGGTGCTCCTAGTAGTCCTTTGTGCGGCGGCAGATGTCTTAGGCTATGTCCGCAGAGGTTGGGTTTGCGCGTAACTACTAGGTGGGTGGGCCTTGACTGTAGATGTAGTTATGAAGTCAGAATGTCGTGATGAGGTGACACAAGGGTGGTTCGGTGGCTGCCTCATGAGGCGGAAGAGGGTCAGGACCAACTAGGATAGTAGACCGTTAGACACCCGTCATCGGCATTCAGTGGGATGTAGAAAGACTCGAGCTAAACCCAAGATACCATTTCACCCTTCACTATCGGAGTAAGGAGTTGAGGGGAGACTCCACATGGATGTTTAGATTGTTTGCGTAGGGGCAGTCGCTTAGCTCTGGTAGTCTTTACTAGTTGAGGGAGAGGCCGAGGTGGGGCCATAGCCACCACGAAAACAGACCCTAGGTATATCTGTATATAGAGGCTCTTTAAAGACGGGCCTATACAGATATGGAAAAGTTCCCGACCGAGTTCCGTGTTTCTTGTATCGCCCTGCCACGGAACTCAGTGCACATTAGAGGATGTGCGATTGAGGCATCAAGCTACAATTGAAGATACGTATGGTGGACAGTCTAGATGCATGCATGTCGGCTCTGGGTGGTGTATCGTAGACTTGAGGGCATTACTTCGGTATGGAGTCTGATTCGAACAAAGGTGGCAGTTAGTACGTTTACGTAGCATGGTAATGATAGATATATGCGGAACGTAATATTGTTATTTGTATGTTACTAGGACGTAGGATGAGGGACTGCGTATATTTCGATGGTGTTACGGTGGAGACTGTAACAACTCTGAATTTTGGAGTAAATTTAAAATTTATTTTTTAGTAATTTTAATGGGTTTTGATATTTAAAATGATTTATTTAAAATAATAATGATTAAAAATTGATTTGAATCGAAGTTAGAATGAATAATTTAATTTTAATTATAAAAAGAGTTAGAAATAGCGCGGTAGTTTGAAAAAGTCAAACTTGAACTTTGACTGATCGTACAAGATGCAAAATTTAACGGATTTTAGTGAAACCAAAATTTTTAGAATCTATTTAAAAATATCTTTCTAACGAATCTGAAAAATTGAAATTTCATAGCGGGAATCAAAAGTTATGCCCAAATTAAAATTTAGAAAGGTCGCTATGAAATTTACAAAGGACAAAAATGCTACTTTTTGCATACGAAGGAATTTGGACTCGAAACCACTTCCATTGAGTTCATAATGACGTTTTGCATTGAAAAACAATAAACACTTATATATTTCGAGTTTCAGAAATTATTTGTTTAAAAATTATTTTTAATATTAAATATATAGCCCTTAAAAATAGCCATTTTTCAAACGACCTCTGTTTTTGACGAAACCTCTTTTGTTGGATTCATAATGTCAAATTATGGCTAATTTTAATTTTTCATAATTTTTCGAATTAATTTGTTGCCGTGGCAAAAAGATTTCAGTTTGGTCAATTTCGGTCAATTTTAATCGATTTGAAAAATTCCATTTCAAATGGGCTCAGAATTGAACGAAATTAATTTTCCTAGGTCCGCAGCGTCAAAACATAGCTAAATATATTTTTCGGGAATTTTTGAAATTAATTTGTGACCCCGGTGAATTTTTCCGTACGATTGAATTAAAAATAAAAGAAATTATTTTAAATTAAAGAAAACTGGGTCAAGACAGTCGTTTGGGCCTGCGGTACATAGCTAGATGAGTCCGGAATGGGGGTAAATAGGTAAGAACGACAGTCGTTGGGCTTAAATCAGAGAAAATTACTAATCGGGCCTTAATGGGTAATTAGTGAATATAATAATATAAATAATAAGCAAATTAGGACCCTCAAACCCTAATTTCGAAATGCACAGCCACCGCCCCCTTTTCAATGGCCACCGTTCTCCCAATTTTATTCTCTATTTTCTTCCAATCCGCTCAATGAAAATCAACAAACCATATACCAAATCGAAACTCTCTTCCTCCTCTTTGATTCTATACAGATGTGATTGGATTTAATGAAGTATTTTGCCCGGAATCCCCTTCTCAACCCGCGGCCAAACAGCCCCCACCGCGCCCTGTAGGCCCCACCGCGACCTCCACCTCCCTAGGCGCACGTAGCCCTCTCCTCCCTCTTCGATTTGCCACCTTCTGATCGTCTTTAAGCTTCGCCAATTTCAAGTTATTTGGGACCCAAGTTTGGAAGCCTATGGGTTCAATGAAAGGCCTTGAACGTGGAAGAGGAGGAAGGAGGAAAGGTTGACTTTTTCAACCTTTGATTATTTAATTAATTTAATTCAAAATTTGACCAATCTTAATTTAACCATATCTCACTCATACGAACTCGGATTCGAACGATTTCAGGTGCGCCACGATCGTGAGACCGAGATCTTCGCGATGACACTGACCAAACCTGAAACAGAGATAGTTGAATTTTCAGCCAATTTTGAACGCGAACAGGAATTCAGTTAAAAGCGAGGTGAGATTTCTATATTTTAAAATAGTTAAAATTAAATTATCCCTCGTTATTTAAGTTTCATGTGTGTATGCTTATTTAATTAGATCTGTGGTGATGTTTGGAAATTGTTGATTGTTGATTATAATGCTGTTTGTTGATTTGTCCGATTCGATGGATTATTGCGATGAAATAAAATAATCAGAACGAATTATAACATTAGTTTTGTCGATATGGGATAGTATTGAAATAAAGATTTTATTTTCAATTGGTTAAAACGAAAAGAGTTGAAACATAAGTATTAATTTTATTGTCATACAATAAAAAAATAGAAGATTTTAAATTATCATTCTATTTGTTATTTTATATTCAATAAAAAAATAAAAAGAATAGATTGAGAAGATTGACATGAGACTTGATACCCAATCATACACTGTTATCCTATGTATTGACATGAATATTTACACCAAAATTATATGTTACATGAAGTATTATGGAAATGTACACCATATGTGATTTCATGGAAAAATGATATTTTTAGCGTAACACAAGGATACTTTTAGCGTTATGCGTTAGCATGAAAATTTGACATATTTTTAGCATCAAGTTAAGATATGAAATTAAACTCATTTTTAACGTCTTTGTTGAAAGTATGTAAAACAAAGTATTTATTTTGTTAAATAGAAAGGCATGTAAAACTAAACGTTCATTAACATTTTAGTTATAACACGTTAAGATTGGTTACAATAACAATTTAGTTATAAAATGTTAAGTAGACAAAATATATTATCTTTATATATTTTGTTGTGTTAAAATTGACGATAAACGAAGTATCTTTTTATTTGTTTTTGTTGAAATGTTAAAATTAATTTAACAATAAAAAGATTGAAACTTGTTTTTGTCAATAAAAAGATTGAAACTTGTTTTGTTATGTAATTAAGATTAAAAGTAGGAAAATTTACGTTTTTATGTAATCAAGATTTAGGGAAAGAGAATTGCATTTTTATGTAATCAAGTTTACAAAGAAAGAGAATCACATTATGTGTAATTAAAGAATAAGAATTTACATTAAATAAAATTGCATTTTTATATGTAATTAAAGCATAAGTAAAAAGAGCAATTTGATAATGGAATCAAAATCACCTTTTTATGTAATTTAAAAAGATGGAAATTTTCACTGTAATGATTGATCACATTTTTGAGTAAGAAATGTAAATATTAGAAAATCACATTTTTATGTTAAAAAGGGAATTCATTAAAATATTCAAGTTAGAATGGAATTGTGTTAACATAAGGATGAATCATTAAAGTATATAAGGAAGAATGAAATTTTGTTAACATAAGAATTTGCATTTTAATGTAAATGAAATATGAGTCATAAAAAAAAAGGGAATGCTTGTTTGACAAATATGGTAACATTAAAAGTACATTTTTTACATGTAAAATAAGGAGAATATATATATATATATATATATTCTTATTGTATATGAAAATTATCTGTGCTAATTAAACAGCATTTTTGTAAGAATATATCATGTTGTGTTAAACATATCATTTTAGTTAAGAAATATCATTTTAGTCAAAAATGTTTAATTAGGATAGACATGCCACTTTTATTAGAAATATGCTATGTAAGATAAATTTGTCATCTATGTTTAAATTGAATTTGTTATTTATGTAAAGATTAATTTGTCATTTATGAAAAAAATTAATTTTTCATTTATGTGGAATTTAGTTTGTCAATTTTAGGAAAATTTGAAGTTGGCATTTATGTTAGGATAAACTTGCCCTTCTTGTTAAAATATTATAATGTCATTTATTGAAAATGTCATTAAATTAGAATGGCATTAAAACTAGAATATCACTAGATTGAAAATGTCGTTAAATTATAATGTCATTAAAACTAGAAGATCATTAGATTAAAAAGGTCATTAGAATTCATAGAAAATATATTTACATATAAAATATCTTCTTTATATGGCATTAGAATTCATCACTTTTATTAAAGAATGGCACGTGAATTAAAAACGTCAATTTTGTTAAGAAGTGTCATGTAAATAATATTTTTAGTAGAACAATTATAATAATT
The DNA here is from genome assembly GCA_030737875.1 of Allium sativum. NCBI lineage: Eukaryota > Viridiplantae > Streptophyta > Magnoliopsida > Asparagales > Amaryllidaceae > Allium > Allium sativum. Next base: position 1,012,302,300 of record CM060912.1, on the reverse strand, counting down.
AACTAAAATTGTACTTGGACACGAGGTTAGGTCACATTTGTGGTGGAAGTCTGCCCGGACCCGACCGACATATCCAGCAGCCACAAATGCTGGGTCTAATGTGAGAGGTCCAAGTGCGCAAATACAAATTGGGCCAAGACACGAGGTTAAGCCCAACTTGTGGGATAAGTCTGCCCGGAACTGACCGGCCTATCCAGCATCCACAAGTTGCAGGCCTAATGTGAGAGGTCTGGCCCATATTAAAATATAAATGGTTAAATAGAAAATGGACATTATTTACACAGCCATGAGTTAAATTAGAAATTGACATTATTTTCACTCCGTTATGTGTTAATAATGAAATGAATATTTTCACCTCCAAGTTTGTTATAAAAGAAAGTTACATTTTTAAGGTAATTAGATAAGGATTAGGAAAGTTTTACATTTTTCTTAATGTAGATAAGAATTAGAAGAAAATTACATTTTTTATGTAATTAAGTTAGAGAACATAAAATTTTCATTTTTGTGTGATTAAGACAATTTGCATGTGAATTAGATTGAAAGAGGAAAATTTACATTTATCATGTAAATTAAGATAAAGGAGGAAAATTACATCTTTATGTAATCATGTTAAAGTAGAAAGAAGTTTACATTCTTAATGTAATTTGATTATAAAAATAATTTACATTTTTAATGTAAAAAAAAGTTTACATTTTTAATATGAATAGGAATTAAGAATTAAAAAAAGAAAATTACATTTTTATGTAATTGGATTTCCCCCTTAAAAAGAATAAAGATATGGAATTTACATTTTTATGTAAATAGATTTTCAGTGAAGATTATAACGATGGAAATTTAGTTTTTAATGAATTAGATTTCATTAAAAGATTTACAAAGCTATTATTTTTGTAGAATTGAAGTTGTCACCAAAATATATTCCATTTTGTCAGAAATTGAAATGACAAAAATACTCATTTCTGTTAAATTATAAATAACGTACAAAAATATTCATTTTTTTTGTAATGGAAATGAAACACAAAAACACCCATTTTTGTTGTAATTGGAATGATACACGAAATATACAATTTTTGTGTAAATTGAAAGCTGAAAGCAAAATATACGTTTTGTGTATAGTGATGTATGGAAATTGAAATTGAAAAAAAAAGTGGGAAAAAACATTGTTGTGTGTGATGATATATCAATATTGGATATAAATAAGAATATTTGTAGTTAGCAAGTTATAGTGTAATAAAATACGTTATAAACATATCGATATGAAATTGTTTTCAAATTTATATATGCGAGAATTATTTGGAAAGACCGAGTTATACTCATTTCAAATAATCATACGACGTTTTAAATGGAAGAATTGAAGACGACGATTGAAGACCGACGTTCTTCACATCGAATGGGTAACTAATGTTTAGGCCCTTGATTGATTTGCTCCCAAGACGGGGCTAAGATGGTAGTTATCCGGACGTAGTGTTGATATGTACGGATTTGGCTTTCGCTCAGACCCAGAGCATAAGCTTATAAATGGATGTGTGTCTGACGTTGAATTTTGTTCTATGTAAATTGATTTCTATTAATATACGACCGTTGGTGGCGGAGAATTTATTCTCTTGCTCAACACCCTTAGAGGTTGCGTATTAATAGTTATCAATCACATGGCGTGAATTGTCAACGTGGCACGCTAAGATGAAGATGATCAAGGCTTTGTTGAAAATCAGGCCTTGTGGTTATAACGTTACTTAGCGAGCCTCACAACCCGGTTGAGTCTAAAACGGGAGAAGGAAACACAGGGAGAGCAGCACGTTTCTTTCTAGCTAAAAGTGGTGTCGGTGCTTAAACTGGCTGATATTTACTTATGTGGATGATGGAATGTGGCGCGCCTCGGATGATAGGTCCTATAGGACCAGGAAACGTGTGTTCAGGAATTGCCAATCCACAAACCGCAAGTGTGGACAGGCCCTGCAGCTATCCAAGGGTTCTCTGTAGGGAATCCTGAGGCAGTAGCAAGAGTGTCTCGAATCGGTAAGGAGCTCCTCCCTAGCCTTGACTCATGATGGAAACCCAATTTCCAATACGACCCTACGGTTTTGATTGTATTACTAGTAAGGAGGCATAGTATATGGTAGCTATGCTTCCTAGGATTGATACATTTACTTTGAAATGTTTTTGAAACATATATACACTAATAATAATATCAAATTCGTTTTAACGTATCAAGCATTTTTGACCATTATAAGGTAAAACTCTATCCTCCCGTTTGCGTTGCATTGTGTGATGGGACTTGAGTCTTATGATGGTTTCATTTTTCCAAAAAGCATTGCGTTGTTTAACGATTTACTTTAATTTATGCACGACAATCCATTGGAGTAAACCCGTTCCGCGTTAGCGGCGTGGTCCTTGGATTTGTCTTATTGTTATTAGTGAAATTAGTTAAAAATTCTCACACCAGTCCCATGACTGACCCGTTATTTGTTTCCACCTTTGCAAACTCGGGTGCCCTCTTTTCCACACGGCCAGTCGAGTAGCTTTGTGCATATATTTATCTTTTGAGCAGGATGCTGGATTGAAGCTTAAAGCTGTGTCCAGAGCATAGTTATCTTCCGCTATATCTATTTTATTGTTTCCGCTGTAATGTATTAAAATATTGTAATTTATCTTCCGCTGTAAGTTTAATCGATGTACTCTGATATTTTGTACTCTGATGTAACATTATTATGATGTTTATAAAAGTCTGTTGTTGTTGTTGTTGTTGTTGTTGTTCTGATGTTGTTGTATTCCCAAAGTTAACGTATTCGGATTTTGAACGGTCTTGGTCGATTCTGCGATCGATCGAGTCGGGCGGAACCCGGGGCGTTACAGTTGGTATCAGAGCTTTGGTTAGCTCAAATTTTTGGGATACAACTCATTAGAACTGAACAAAAGACTCATCAGAGATTGGATTAGTAATATCCAATAAGAATACTCATTAGAGATAGGATCAGTATTATCCTAGAATGAGAAAACTCATTAGAGATGGGGTTAGTAATGCCCTAGAATGTGTTGAGAGTGCCCAGTTTATAATTAACGTATTTGTGATTATATATAATCCGATCTTAGAAAATATGATTTTTGAATATATAAAGGTTATATATTTGAAAGTTAATCAACTAATAAAATTATAAAAACGAATTAAAGAATGAAATATGAGTTAGTTAATTAAACAACTTTTAGCTTCGTTCCTTTTCGAGGACGAAAAGTTCTTAAGTGGGGGAGACTGTAACAACCCTGAATTTTGGAGTAAATTTAAAATTTATTTTTAGTAATTTTAATGGGTTTTGATATTTAAAATGATTTATTTAAAATAATAATGATTAAAAATTGATTTGAATCGAAGTTAGAATGAATAATTTAATTTAAATTATAAAAAGAGTTAGAAATAGCGCGGTAGTTTGAAAAGTCAAACTTGAACTATGACTGACCGTACAAGATGCCAAATTTAACGGATTTTAGTGAAACCAAAATTTTTAGAATCAATTTAAAAATATATTTCTAACAAATCTGAAAAATTGAAATTTCATAGCAAGAATCAATAGTTATGCCCAAATTAAAATTTAGAAAGGTCGCTATGAAATTTACAAAGGACAAAAATGCTACTTTTTGCATACGAAGGAATTTGGACTCGAAACCACTTCCATTGAGTCCAGAATGAGGTTTCTGCATTGAAAAACAATAAACAATTATATATTTCGAGTTTCGGAAATTATTTGTTTAAAAATGTATTTTTAATATTAAATATATAGCCCTTAAAAATAGCCATTTTTCAAATGACCTCTGTTTTTGATGAAACCACTTTTGTTGGATTCAGAATGTCAAATTATGGCTAAGTTTATTTTTTCATAATTTTTCGAATTAATTTGTGGCCGTGGCAAAAAGATTTCAGTTTGGTCAATTTCGGTCAATTTTAATCGATTTCAAAAATGCCATTTCAAATGGGCTTAGAATTGAACGAAATTAATTTTCCTAGGTCCGCAGCGTTAAAACATAGCTAAATATATTTTCGTGAATTTTTGAAATTAATTTGTGACCCCGGTGAATTTTTCCGTACGATTGAATTAAAAATAAAAGAAATTATTTTAAATTAAAGAAAACTGGGTCAAGACAATCGTTTGGGCCTGCGGTACATAGCTAGATGAGTCCGGAATGGGGGTAAATAGGTAAGAACGACAGTCGTTGGGCTAAAATCAGAGAAAGTTGCTAATCGGGCCTTAATGGGTAACTAGTGAATATAATAATATAAATAATAAGCAAATTAGGACCCTCAAACCCTAACTTCGAAATGCACAGCCGCCGTCCCCTTTTCAATGGCCACTGCTCTCCCAATTTCATTCTCTAATTTCTTCCAATCTGCTCAATGAAAATCAACAAACCATATACCAAATCGAAACTCTCTTCCTCCTCTTCGATTCTGTACGGATATGATTGGATTTAATGAAGTATTTTGCCCGGAATCCCCTCCTCAACCCGTGACCAAACAGCCCCCACCGCGCCCTGTAGCCCCCACCGCGCCCTGTAGGCCCCACCGCGACCTCCACCTCCCTAGGCGCACGTAGCCCTCTCCTCCCTCTTCGATTTGCCACCTTCTGATCGTCTTTAAGCTTCGCCAATTTCAAGTTATTTGGGACCCAAGTTTGGAAGCCTATGGGTTCAATGAAAGGCCTTGAACGTGGAAGAGGAGGAAGGAGGAAAGGTTGACTTTTTCAACCTTTGATTATTTAATTAATTTAATTCAAAATTTGACCAATCTTAATTTAACCATATCTCACTCATACGAACTCAGATTCGAACGATTTCAGGTGCGCCCCGATCGTGAGACCGAGATCTTCGCGATGACAATGACCAAACCTGAAACGGAGATAGTTGAATTTTCAGCCAATTTTGAACGCGAACAGGAATTCAGTTAAAAGCGAGGTGAGATTTCTATATTTTAAAATAGTTAAAATTAAATTATCCCTCGTTATTTAAGTTTCATGTGTGTATGCTTATTTAATCAGATCTATGGTGATGTTTGGAAATTGTTGATTGTTGATTGTAATGCTGTTTGTTGATTTGTCTGATTCGATGGATTATTGCGATGAAATAAAATAGTCAGAACGAATTATAACATTAGTTTTGTCGATATGAGATAGTATTGAAATAAAGATTTTATTTTCAATTGGTTAAAACGAAAAGAGTTGAAACATAAGTATTAATTTTATTGTCATACAATAAAAAAATAGAAGATTTTAAATTATCATTCTATTTGTTATTTTATATTCAATAAAAAAATAAAAAGAATAGATTGAGAAGATTGACATGAAACTTGATACCCAATCATACACTGTTATCCTATGTATTGACATGAATATTTACACCAAAATTATATGTTACATGAAGTATTATGGAAATGTACACCATATGTGATTTCATGGAAAAATGATATTTTTAGCGTTATATGTTAATATGAACACAAGGATACATTTAGCGTTATGCGTTAGCATGAAAATTAGACATATTTTTAGCGTCAAGTTAAGATATGAAATTAAACTCATTTTTAACGTCTTTGTTGAAAGTATGTAAAACAAAGTATTTATTTTGTTAAATAGAAAGGCATGTAAAACTAAACGTTCATTAACATTTTAGTTATAACACGTTAAGATTGGTTACAATAACAATTTAGTTATTAAATGTTAAGTAGACAAAATATATCATCTTTATATATTTTGTTGTGTTAAAATTGACGATAAACGAAGTATCTTTTTATTTGTTTTTGTTGAAATGTTAAAATTGATTTAACAATAAAAAGATTGAAACTTGTTTTGTTATGTAATTAAGATTAAAAGTAGGAAAATTTACGTTTTTATGTAATCAAGATTTAGGGAAAGAGAATTGCATTTTTATGTAATCAAGTTTACAATGAAAGAGAATCACATTATGTGTAATTAAAGAATAAGAATTTACATTAAATAAAATTGCCTTTTTATATGTAATTAAAGCATTAGTAAAAAGAGCAATTTGATAATGGAATCAAAATCACCTTTTTATGTAATTTAAAATGATGGAAATTTTCACTGTAATGATTGATCACATTTTTGAGTAAGAAATGTAAATATTAGAAAATCACATATTTATGTTAAAAAGGGAATTCATTAAAATATTCAAGTTAGAATGGAATTGTGTTAACATAAGGATGAATCATTAAAATATATAAGGAAGAATGAAATTTTGTTAACATAAGAATTTGCATTTTTAATGTAAATGAAATATGAGTCATAAAAAAAAAGAGAATGCTTGTTTGACAAATATGGTAACATTAAAAGTACATTTTTTACATGTAAAATAAGAATAAAAAAAATATATTCTTATTGTATATGAAAATTATCTGTGCTAATTAAACAACATTTTTGTAAGAATATATCATGTTGTGTTAAACATATTATTTTAGTCAAAAATGTTTAATTAGGATAAACATAGCACTTTTATTAGAAATATGTTATGTAAGATAAATTTGTCATCTATGTTTAAATTGAATTTGTTATTTATGTAAAGATTAATTTGTCATTTATGAAAAAAAATAATTTGTCATTTATGTGGAATTTAGTTTGTCAATTTTAGGAAAATTTGAAATTAGCATTTATGTTAGGATAAACTTGCCCTTCATGTTAAAATATTATAATGTCATTTATTGAAAATGTCATTAAATTATAATTGCATTAAAACTAGAATATCAGTAGATTGAAAATGTCGTTAAATTATAATGTCATTAAAACTAGAAGATCATTAGATTAAAAAGGTCATTAGAATTCATAGAAAATATATTTACATATAAAATATCTTCTTTATATGACATTAGAATTCATCACTTTTATTAAAGAATGGCACGTGAATTAAAAACGTCAATTTTGTTAAGAAGTGTCATGTAAATAATATTATTCGTGGAACAATTATAATAATTAACTAAAATTGTACTTGGATACGAGGTTAGGTCACATTTGTGGTGGAAGTCTGCCCGGACCCGATCGACATATCCAGCAGCCACAAATGTTAGGCCTAATGTGAGAGGTCCAAGTGCGCAAATACAAATTGGGCCAAGACGAGAGGTTAAGCCCAACTTGTGGGATAAGTCTGCCCGGAACCGACCGGCCTATCCAGCATCCACAAGTTGCAGGCCTAATGTGAGAGGTCTGGCCCATATTAAAATATAAATGATTAAATAGAAAATGGACATTATTTACACAGTCATGAGTTAAATTAGAAATTGACATTATTTTCACTCCATTATGTGTTAATAATGAAATGAATATTTTCACCTCCAAGTTTATTATAAAAGAAAGTTACATTTTTAAGGTAATAAGATAAGGATTAGGAAAGTTTTACATTTTTCTTAATGTAGATAAGAATGAAAAGAAAATTACATTTTTTATGTAATTAAGTTAGAGAACATAAAATTTTCATTTTTGTGTGATTAAGACAATTTGCATGTGAATTAGATTGAAAGTGGAAAATTTACATTTATCATGTAAATTAGGATAAAGGAGGAAAATTACATCTTTATGTAATCAAGTTAAAGTAGAAAGAAGTTTACATTCTTAATGTAATTTGATTATAAAAATAATTTAGATTTTTAATGTAAAGAAAAGTTTACATTTTTAATATGAATAGGAATTAAGAATTAAAAAAAGAAAATTACATTTTTATGTAATTGGATTTCCCCCTTAAAAAGAATAAAGATATGGAATTTTCATTTTTATGTAAATACATTTTCAGTGAAGATTATAACGATGGAAATTTAGTTTTTAATGAATTAAATTTCATTAAAAGATTAACAAAGCTATTATTTTTGTAGAATTGAAGTTGACACCAAAATATGTTCCATTTTGTCAGAAATTGAAATGACAAAAATACTCATTTCTGTTAAATTATAAATAACGTACAAAAATGTTCATTTTTGTTGTAATGGAAATGAAACACAAAAACATCCATTTTTGTTGTAATTGGAATGATACACGAAATATACAATTTTTATGTAAATTGAAAGCTGAAAGCAAAATATACATTTTGCGTATAGTGATGTATGGAAATTGAAATTGAAAAAAAAAAGTGGGAAAAAACATTGTTGTGTGTGATGATATATAAATATTGGATATAAATAAGAATATTTGTAGTTAGCAAGTTATAGTGTAATAAAATACATTATCAACATATCGATATGAAATTGTTTTCAAATTTATATATGCGAGAATTATTTTGAAAGACCGAGTTATACTCATTTCAAATAATCATACGACGTTTTAAATGGAAGAATTGAAGACAACGATTGAAGACGACGATTGAAGACAGACGATCTTCACATCGAATGGGTAACTAGTGTTGAGGCCCTTGATTGATTTGCTCCCAAGACGAGGCTAAGATGGTAGTTATCCGGACGTAGTGTTGATTTGTACGGATTTGGCTTTCGCTCAGATCTAGAGCATAAGCTTATAAATGGATGTGTGTCTGACCTTGAATTTTGTTCTATGTAAATTGATTTCTATTAATATACGAGCGTTGGTGGCGGAGAATTTATTCTCTTGCTCAACACCCTTAGAGGTTGCGTATTAATAGTTATCAATCGCATGGCGTGAATTGTCAACGTGTCACGCTAAGATGAAGATGATAAAGGCTTTGTTGAAAAGCAGGCCTTGTGGTTATAACGTTACTTCGCGAGCCTCACGACCCGGTTGAGTCTAAAATGGGAGAAGGGAACGCAGGGAGAGCTGCATGTTTCTTTCTAGCTAGAAGTTGTGTCGGTGCTTAAACTGGAAGATATTTACTTATGTGTATGATGGAATGTGGCGCGCCTCGGATGATAGGTCCTATAGGACCGGGAAACGTGTGCTCAGGAATTGCCAATCCACAAACCGCAAGTGTGGACCGGCCCTGCAGCTATCCAAGGGTTCTCTGTAGGGATTCCTGAGGCATTATCTAGAGTGTCTCGAATCGGTAAGGAGCTCCTCCCTAGCCTTGACTCATGATGGAAACCCAATTTCCAATACGACCCTACGGTTTTGATTGTATTACTAGTATGGAGGCATAGTATATGGTAGCTATGCTTCTTACGATTGATACATTTACTTTGAAATGTTTTTGAAACATATATACACTAATAATAATATCAAATTCGTTTTAACGTATCAAGCATTTTTGACCATTATAAGGTAAAACTCTATCCTCCAGTTTGCATTGCATTGTGTGATGGGACTTGAATCTTATGATGGTTTCATTTTTCCAAAAAGCATTGCATTGTTTAACGATTTACTTTAATTTATGCACGACAATCCATTGGAGTAAACCTGTTCCGCGTTAGCGGCGTGGTCCTTGGATTTGTCTTATTGTTATTAGTGAAATTAGTTAAGAATTCTCACACCAGTCCCATGACTGACCCGTTGTTTGTTTCCACCTTTGCAAACTCGGGTGCCCTCTTTTCCACACGGGAAGTCGAGTAGCTTTTTGCAGATACTTTTCTTTTGAGCAGGATGCTGGATTGAAGATTAAAGCTGTGTCCAGAGCTAGTTATCTTCCGCTGTATCTATTTTATTGTTTCCGCTGTAATGTATTAAAATATTGTAATTTATCTTCCGCTGTAAGTTTAATCGATGTACTCTGATATTTTGTACTCTGATGTAACATTATTATGATGTTTATAAAAGTCTGATGTTGTTGTTCTGATGTTGTTGTATTCCCAAAGTTAACGTATTCGGGTTTTGAACGGTCTTGGTCGATTCTGCGATCGATCGGGTCGGGCGGAACCCGGGGCGTTACAAAGACCGTGCAAGTAGGGTACCATGGGGTGTACCTTAATATTGGGGGTAACTACATATATACGGTATTAGGTTAATCCACTGGGAAGTAAATGTGTGCGACGTGTGTGTAAGCCTTGAGTGCTGTTAACCCAAGTAACCTAATAAATAAATAAAATATGACTGAACGGTATATGTAGGATTAACCAAAGTGTATAGTTTAAATCCAGTCACCAAAACTTGTGTTCTGACCCCTTCCTCATAACATACTCGCAGATTAGATTTGTGGCAGAGGCATGAGACATTATAGATTTGGATACTGGTTAGGCAGTATTATTAATACGATATGGCTATACTTTGATTTATATTATATTTTATCCATTCCGCTATGAGATATTTTCTAAGCTCTGACATATTTTATGCCTTTGTCTTTTCTGCAGGATACCAGAGAAAACCAATCCGAGTTTCGATAGATTGGAATCTTGAAAAAAAAATCAGTCCGTCGGAGTTAGGGTTGTCACAATGCTAGTTTATGTTTATGCTAGAACAATCACTATTGTCATTTTTCCTATCACTTTTCCCTTTTTATTGTTTATGACTAGGCTACTTTCCAGCCTAGATGCCACCAAATATATGCGAACGCGTTAGTTAGGGAACGGGGGAAAAAAGGTTAGAATTGGCATAATTTAAATAATGTTTATATGAATTGGACATATAATTCAAAATGGGGAAATGAGGGCAAAATCACCTATAAAGACATAGGTAAGAATTGGATAAGAACGAAATGTCTAATAATTACAATTAGAAATTGTAATTGCACTTATGACATGAGGTTAGGTTGCAATAGTGGAGGAAGTCTGCCCGGACCCGACCGACAAATCCAGCAACCACTAATGTTGAACCTAATGTGAGAGGTCTTAGTGCGCAAATACGAGACAGGCTATGACATGAGGTTAGACCCAACTTGTGGAAGAAGTTTGCCCGGACCTGACCGGCATATCCAGCATCCACAAGTTGTAGGCCTAACGTGGGATGTCTAGCCCATTATAAACCATAAATGGACATGGTAACGAATTGGACTACTTAACCTAATCTAATCCATAGGGATTGTATGATTATGAACTAAAGTTAGGGTTAAGTAAAAATTGGTTGGACAATGGGTTGGTTAAGAAAATCTGAGGGGGTGGGTAATATTCACATATAGGCCCACAAACTTAATCCGATAAGGTTATGTAATTAAAGACACCTCGTGGTATACGTGACCGGTGAGAATAATAAAGTTATATAATTAAAGACACCTTTTAGGGTAAACATAACTAGCGAAAATGATAGAGTTATGTAATTAAAGACACCTAGTGGTATACGCAGCCAATGAAAACCTAGTGGGGGATACAAGACAAAGGGGAGAACTTGTATCATATTGTGTGGGACCCATTTCAGCCAGTAACCCAGAGTAGGTATCAAACATGTACTCCTAACTAGGTTGGAGAAGGGGCACGCTTACTGGACTGATTGTAAGAGATCCAAATGTGGAGGACGGTGTGGGCGGCGCAAACCAACCGGGCCATGTGCATGCATGAGCCGGGCAGAGGGAGATAAGGTGACCGTGACATTAGTAGATATGGTTGTGCACATCTTGAAAATGAAGGGTTGCCACTTTAGGAAGTGATACCTCCTAATGTGGTGCTAGCACAAGGTATCTACGGAGTACGGAGCCGATCAATTAGGGTAGCAGTTAGGGTACACTTGGACGTATGCCTAAGTCTACCACCTTATAGTGGAAGGGATCATCTCATTGTGGATATACTAGTAATAGTGCAGAGTAATCATTAGAAGCGTATACACCCTATCCTGTTTACCTTGTCATACCTGCCTTTTTTTGTAGTTATCTCTCTTATCCACTTTATATGCCTGTCATGCTACTTTTATTTATTTACTTGCTAAAAGTAACTGGACTCGCCAGACTTTATGTTTGACCCTTTTTGTTTCCTCTTCTTTCTTCTGTTCCCCCCTCCCATCAGGTTCTCAGGGCGGGAACACTCAGGCTTGACTGTGATTCTGCTTACTTTTGTTGGAGCTGTTGATATGTATGACTCAAGCTCCTATCCTTGTTGCTATGGATATATTTTGTTTTTTGGGGAATTTTATTTCTTTTATGTACTATGATATTTACGAAGTATAAGACAGTAGCTTTTATGTTATAATGGGCTTTTGTGTTTTAGACATGTGATCTTTTTGGACCACAATATCTTATTATAAATAAAGTTTTTATTCCGCTATTATTTTATATGTCTATCTTGTAATATTTCCGTTCTGTTTACTATAACGCTTCACAAAACTTAATGCATTCCCTTTGTGTGTGACACTAATGGACGCGGTCACAATTACTACATGAGAGATGTTCGCTCAAGCATGACCCCAATGGATTCTGGTGTAGGACATGATCAACATGAAAGTCGGGGCAGAGATGACAAGAGGAGTCACCCCCTCAGCCTTATTGATCTTCTCGCTCTCGATCTCCTCATCGCATGAACTTGGAAAAACATACAAGCCACTCTACTCATCAAGAAGGAGACAAACACACTTCTAAATCTACATCTTCCTCCAAAGACAAAACTTATCAGGAAAAATCATCGAAGAAAAGTTCTGATCCGAAAGAGAAACAAAAGGAACCAAGCAAGGGATCTGATAAAGATAGGACATCTATTGTGTTGTCTAGTCGCCGCAACATTAACATTACCATCACAAGGCCAATCATTCTTGATGATGAGAATAAGGCTAAATTATAGCTTTTGAAGAAACAATTTCCTGGCCATCACTTTGGGAACATGCATTTTGTTCCGACTCTTAAGCCATTAGACTCTGACTGAGCAACAGTAGTTAAGACCAAGGTTGACGAAGCGGATACTCAGTATAAAGAGATGAAAAGGTACTCGCAGACTTTATCCAAGATTATCAAGGACTTGATATCTGATATAAAACCCATGAAGGATGCTGCTGAATATGATGAAAAAGCTATTGAAAACTCTGATAAAGGCCTCGAGGATGCTCAAGCCAAGCTTTCTCTTATACAACGCGATGCGGGCACTTACAAGAAGAAATTTGAAGAATTACAAAAGCGCTATCACACCGAACTTGATTACCATAGCCAAGAGCATATAGACTTAAATAAGCAAGCTAAGGATGTTAAGTCTGAAAGCATCATGGAGAGGTTGGCTTGTACTCGTCTTGAACATGAGAAAGCGGATATGGCGAGAAAGAATGCAGAATTAGAGGCCAAATTGATAGAGGCTGAGACACGGGCAACCCTTGCTGAGGGAAATGCAAACGTAGCCTTACAACAAGTCGAGAAGATTAATGATCAGCTTGCTGGAGCCCAAAAAGAGTTAGATGAGAGTGCTGAGACCATGATGGGATTTTTTTCTCAGATGATCCAACATTGAGACATTTCATGAATCAAGGATTACCCTACCACTCTGTTATATGTATGGGACCAGATGGTCGACTGGGAAAAACAAGAGATCAAGGGTGGATTCAATCGATGAGGATAAACTTATAGAGAAGTATCTAAGAGGCGAGGAGATGGCACGGTTAGCCGAAGGGCGCAAACTTATTGTTGCTGCTATGGAGGAGAAGAGGCGAAAGGCCAAAGGCCAAAGGGAAAAAATACTATCGAGGTCAGTTCCTCTTCAGCTACTCCCGGAGCTTTTGAAACAAAAGGATATGATCTAGAGAATCCAGGAATTCCCAAAGCGTATTTCTTGTCTCTTATTGCTGAAAAGACCCCAGAGATTCTTCATGCTCATGTTGAGAAATCATCCGAAGCTATCTCCACCTTTTCACCTCAATTTTTAGGGCTATCTCAACCTTCCATCGCATCGTTGGGCAGACAATCGAAGAACCTATTTTTTTCTCCTAAGCCAATAACTGTTACTTCTCGCTCTATAGGTGCAGAACCAGCTGAGAAGACCAATGAGTGGCGAGAAGAAGTCACTAGCACAAAACCTGGTGAAGAAACCCAGGAGAAGAAAGACGAGGCCACTGGTTCAAAATCTGTGAGGGAAACTGAGGATAAGGAAGGGGAGGTCACTGACAAAGCACCCATGCCATCCAACACCGAGATTCCTAAAGATGGGGATATAATATATGCCTTGAAAGATGATGGCAGTGACGAAGGTCACGAGGAAGATGACGATGTTGTTATGACTGGAGGCTCGAGAGATGCAGATAACATGACTTTGGCTGATATGAAAGCAAAACAAGATAATATTTTGAAGGCCAAAGTTGAGGAAGTAAATCCTAAAAGCCTTAAACCCCTCGCGGTAGTCTCTCCTGGTTCAAAGTTAGTTGTCAAGATTCCAACCAAGTCAATCATCGAAGAGCTTGCTAAAAAATCTTCTACCGATCCTATCACTCCAGTTTCTGGGAAAAAGAAGTCGAAGCGTATCATTTTCGATGCTGAAAAAGAGGAACAGGATAAGCTCAAGGCTGCCAAGAAAGCAAAGTCTGTCCCCAAATCCAAGTGAAAGTTGGTTTCGTCTTTTGTTTTGACTTTCCATTGGTCCGCTGTTGTTGTGGCGAGTGCATCCCTCTCATTTCCATGTTTAATATTTATGTATAAACATACACTCACGTAAATGAAATAGTTTGTTTTCTATTATTTCAAATACTTGCAAGTTTTTTTTACTTATTTCAGCTGAGTTCAACAATGGTCAAAATGTTAAAAACATAAGTAGTGACCAGAAATCCACATCATAATTGAACTTCCCTACAAGAGTATAAACAACAAAATTTAACGTGCAGAAATCCCTACTTAATTAAATAATCAACAACAGGGGATGTGGCGTGTATGCCCCCAATCAATCTTGAATTAAGTGCCTGGCCAGGGCTTGTTCGAGGTTAATTAGGTTCAACAGTGGATTACCCCCTGCCCCTAAGTGGGGCTTGGATTCTTTTTCATTGGCACTTATTCTCAGTGCCTTTATACTCTCCTGTCGTATAGTCTGGTTAGAGTGAACTTAAGGCAGTCTTTTATCGTGGTGCACCTTCATGCCTTAGGGACGTCATCTTTCCGTCCTTTATACTATCATGAGAGTTTGAGTTTGGGACGTCGTCTTCCCATCCTTTATATTTTGTTACACAAACAATTATCTCGTTTGCTCCAACTTCAATTCAAATTTAGTGTTTTATATCCAGATACAGAACATATAGAAGGATTTATGTGAGAAAAGTAAATTACACATGATATTTTTATAGTGGTTCGGCCAAGTCAGGGCCTACGTCCACTTTATAATCTTTTGCATATGTCAACTAGATTTTTCTAGGCAAGTCGTGCCTTTTTACATGGTTTATAAAACAGAAGTAAACAATATATATTTTAAGCTAAGTACTATCGTAAGTGTCTGGCATTCCAAGCTTTGGGAATCCCTTCGCCATCTACGGTTGTTAACTTGAAAGCTCTTGTACCAAGTTTCCGCTGGATGGCATATGGTTCTTCCCACTTCTGACCCAGATGGATTGGGGGTGGAAAGACTCATTTCAGTGCTAAGTCTCCGGGTTCAAAGTTTCGAGGCCAAACCTTCTTGTCATAATAGCATGCCACTTGATGCCTGTGCCTCGAGGCATGCAAATCCGCTTCATCTTTTTTCTTCAACCATATCCAGGGATTCGAGGAGAATCACTTTATTTATCATCAGGTCATAATACGTCTTCCTGTAAGGGGGAACTTTAAGCTCCACCAGAATCACCACTTTTGATCCAAAGAGAGTGAAAAAGAAGTATGACATGTTGCCATCTTGTAGGTTGTCCGATAAGCTCGTAATGCTAATTGTAATTCGTCGACCCACATGGATTTCGCTTGTTCTAATCGTTTTTTAGGATGGACTTAATAGTTTTGTTTATCAACTCAACTTGTCCATTTGATTGTGGGTGAGCCACTGCCGTATGCCTCTTGTCAATCTTGTACTTTTGGCAAAAAAAATTTAATTCTGTGCTGTCGAATCGGGTTCCATTGTCAGTTATGATGGTTTTTGGTATCCCAAATCGACAAATGATATTCCTGACCACAAAGTTTATCGCCCACTTAGTCGTAATCGTAGTTAGGGGTTAGGCCTCTACCCATTTTGTGAAATAATCTACAACCATGATTGCATATTTAGTTCCTTCTTTGGCGATTGGCAGGGTACCAATGATGTCTATCCCGCATATAGCGAACGGCCATGGGCTCACCATTGATTTAAGCTGACTCGGAGGTGCCCTAGGAACTTTAGAAAATTTGTAACACTTATGGCAGCGTCGTGAATAGTCAGCTGCATCTTTATTTATGGTAGGCCAAAAATAGCCATATCGTAATACTTTCTTTGCTAGAGTTTGGCCTCAAGTGTGGTCTCCACATTCACCCTTATGTACTTCTCTCAGTACACGTTTGATGTCGTCATGTGCTATACATCGGAGTAGGGGCATAGAACATCCCTGGCGATAAAGAATCTCGTCTTATACGACATATCTTGCAACTTTACGTATCACAGCTCGTCTTTTGCTCTTTTTTGATGGGAGCATTCCACTTTTAAGGAAGTTCTTAATCAGTGTCATCCATGACTCCCTTTCTGGTTCAGCTTCTAGTACTAGGTCGACTTCCATCTGATCGAAGCTTGGTGACTTCGGTACCTCTATTGGAACCATCTTTGTCTCTTTTGGTAGTCAGAACTTGCTAACTTAGCCAGCCTGTCTGCCTTTTGGTTTTCTGTTCTTGAAATATGAGTTATGCTATAATGCTCCCGGTTGCCTAATAAATGCTCCAACTTTTCAAGGTAAGTGACGAGTCGGGATCCCATAGTTTCAAATTCCTTTCGAACTTGGTAAACAACTATTTTGGAATCATAGAATATGTATAGTATCATCACCCCTAGCTCCTTAGCGAGTTTTTGCTTGACAATCAGGGCCTCGTATTCGGAATCATTGTTGGTGGCAGAGAATTCCAACCGCAAGGCATAGTAAATATATCGTCCTTCAAGAGTCGTTAAAACAACTCCGGCGCCAGACCTCCGATCATTCTTAGCCCCGTCTGTATACAATTTCTAGGGACTAAGTTCTAAATTATGCTCCAAAGGGTCAACCTTATCATCCAATGCATCTTCTTTGAGAATTGTGAATTCTGCGATAAAGTCAGCTAGGGCTTGCCCCCTTATTGACCTTCTTGGCTGGAAATTTAAATCGAATTTACTTGATTTAATGTTCCACTTTAGTAGTCATCCAGATGCTTCAGGTCATTGTAGCACCTGTCGAAGTGGTTGATCGGTGTATATGACGATCAGATGACCTTGGAAGTAATGATGAAGCTCTCAGGATGAAATCAGGAGGCTATAAGCAAGTTTTTCTGTTTTGGGGTAATTGCGCTCTGCCACTGTTAACTTCTTGTTTACGTGATACACCTGCCTCTGGATTTTGTCTTCCTCGCGGACCAAAGCTGAGCTGATCGCATGAGACGATACTACCAAATATACGAAAAGATCCTCATGATCCACTGGTTTTGAAAATATCAGAGGTTTCTCTAGCAAGTTCAACAAACTTTGGAAGGCCTCTACACAGTCGGGGGTCCACTCGAAATTATGTTTCCCTCGTTTGATTAAATCAAAGAATAAAACGCACTTGTCCGTGGCTTTGAATATGAACCTGCTTAACACTGCAACTTTACCTGCTAGGCTCTGTACATGTAACAACCCGAAAATCCGGGCCAGTTTAAAATTTTTATTTTGGCAATTTTAGTGAATTTTGATTATTTAAAATAGATTATTTTAAATAATATCGACGAGAAATTTATTTTGAATATAATTAGAACGTATATATTTATACACGTCGTCGTTAGAATATAAATAATTATATATAATTATAAAAGGAATTGGAAATGGCGCGGTAGTTCGATAATTCGATTTCAAACTTCAATTGAATGTACCGGGTGCAAAACAATCCGGATTTTAGTAAAACCAAAAATCATAGGATCTAATTGATAATATCTTCCCAACGAATCCGAATAATCGAGATTTCATAGCGGGAATCAAAAGATATGTTCAGTTGAAAATTCTGAATAGTCGCTATGGAATTCAGGCCCTTAAAAATGGAAATTTTGCAAATGACCTCGGATTTCGGCGAAACCAGTTTTGTTGGATCCGCAGTGTCAAGTTATTGCTAGATTCCAAATTTCATAATTTTTCGAATCAATATGGGAGCGTGGCAAAAGAAAACGCGTTTGACCAGTTTTAGTTGATTTTAATCGACTGGAAAATGGCCATTTTACAAATGGTCTCAGAATTCGACGAAACTAGTTTTGTTAGGACCGTATCGTCAATAGGAAGCTAGAAAATATTTTTCTGGAATTTTTCTAGTTAGTATGTGACCCCGGTAATTTGAAATGTACGTTTAAAATTCAGTATAATGATTTAAATGTAAATTCAACGGAAACAAGTCGAAACGATCACATCAGCTTGCGATACATATCCCATTGTGTTCGAAATGGGGGTAATTAGCTATGGATGACAGGCGGTGGGCCTCGTTTCGAGGTCGTATGTAAAAGTACCTTTTTGGAAATTAAATAATTAAAAATAAAAATTTCCTCTCCCTCCTCCCTTTATCTTTCTGCCCCCCCCCCCCCCCCCCCACGTTCGTTTCATTTCAGAAATACAAATAAAAAAAAAAGGAGGCGACGAAGGCGGAGAGGAGCCGCCGCCCTCCACAAGGACCACCGCGCCTCATCAGAGACCCCCCCTCTTCCCCCTCGCCTGCGATATCGAGCACCCCCCCTCGCCTGTGACATCGAGCCCCGCGCCCCCTTTTCCCCTGCGCCGCCGCGAAATCGAGACCCCCACCCTCATCCTCCTCCTTAGCCTCGACCAGAAACCCCCTCCCCTATCCCGATGCTGACCGCAAACCCCTCCCCTTTCCAGATAAATACTGTAAGTGACTTATTAATTTTTATTTGTAAATCAGTTTTTTTTTTCTATTTCCTTCTATATTTTAGTAAAATAAAAAAAGTGCTGTTTTATGTAGTAAGAAGAAAATATAGTTTTTATATATGTAGTGGAAAAAAATATATATATATGATTTTTATATTTTTAAAGTATTAAAAATATAGTCTTTACTATATAAACGATGTAAAAAAAAAATACGATTTTTGTTTGCGTAGAATATTAAGAATAGCATCTTTCTGTGTGTAGCAAAATAAAGATGTAAACTTTATAATAGAAAAGGCAAAATCTTTATTTTTATAATGGCGAAATATATATTTTTGAAATTCGATTTTTATATATTGAATAGCATAGTAAAAATTCGATTTTTAAATATATGAAGTGATTGTAAAAATATGATTTTTATATATTGAACATCGAAGTAAAAATATGATTTTTATATATTGAACATCGAAGTAAAAATATGATTTTTATATATTGAACATCGAAGTAAAAATATGATTTTTATATATTGAACATCGAAGTAAAAATATGATTTTTATATATTGAACATCGAAGTAAAAATATGATTTTTATATATTGAATAACGAAGTAAAAATGTGATTTTTACATATGTAGTGGCTACGGGCAAAGAAAGTGATATCGACGAGAACAGTGAAGATTTCCTGCATTAGGAGTGCCGTGGAGTTTGGATAGCTTTCTGTGAGAATTTCTCACCTTTCAATTTCTTTTCTAGTTATACATATATACTAGGATGCAGACGGTGTTTAGTAGCACCCGACACAACCGTCCACAGACCATGGACTTGTTTGTTTGATTGCAAAAATTAGTTAGATTATTTGATTGAAATTGAATTGTTGGGTGAAATGAATGGATTTGATTGATGTGTGAATGGCGTGGGCCTTCACTAGACCGGGGATAAGGCTAGGCCTTGTCCCGTTTCTAGTATCGTGCCGTTATGCCGCCGAAATTTTCTAAAATAAGTTAGAAAATAAAAATATCATTTTATTTAAAGAATGAACTGAATAGAAATTCATATGTTAAAATAAAATGTTTTATCGTTAAAAATATATAATTTTTAACGTGAATAGGAATATAGTGAATGTGAATAAATAAATATTCATTTACAAACCGGACGGTTTGTTTATGTACACCTATTTGAAGGACATTGATTGGGACGATAAATTTTACACATCGCCCAACTGCACAAATAAAATATGTGTTTGATTGTTTGAAACCCCACACGGGTGTTGGGATGAAATTTGAAGTTCACTCATCCTGATTGATTAAATATGTCGATCGATTGATTGACAGGCTGTTATAAGCGTTAGATATCTATATTTGATGCTTATGCAGTGTAGTGCACTTTGGTTGATGGTTGATTATTTTTCAATGCTATTATATACGTGTGATGTATGAAAATCCATATAATTAACATTATATGGTGATTGATTGGGCCTCATTCCAATTTAGAAAATAAAGAATAATATAAAATAAAGGTTCATGTGTTGACAGTACTCATCCATTGAGATTGGTCATGTGTTGAACGAAATATTTTAGTAATAAAATTTACATCTTTATCAATATAAAATAAAGGTTCATGTGTTGACAGTACTCATCCATTGAGATTGGTCATGTGTTGAACGAAATATTTTAGTAATAAAATTTACATCTTTATCAATATAAAATAAAGGTTCATGTGTTGACAGTACTCATCCATTGAGATTGGTCATGTGTTGAACGAAATATTTTAGTAATAAAATTTACATCTTTATCAATATAAAATAAAGGTTCATGTGTTGACAGTACTCATCCATTGAGATTGGTCATGTGTTGAACGAAATATTTTAATAATAGAAATATTCGAAATAGAATATTTGAAAATAGAAATATATGAAGCCGTGTTGATTAGATTGACGCCATTTTGACGTGAACGATATTTATATCGAATTTATTCATTTTAAAATGAATATTGAAAAGTGATTTCGAAATCGAATATTTTGAAATGAAATTTGAATCAAATTGAATAGAAAACGAATTCGAATCGTATTTGTTTTGAATATATAATGAATTTGATTTCAATGGAATATACAACGAATTGAATCGAATAGAAAACCAATTTGAATTGAATCGAATAGAAAACGACTTTGGAAATGAATTAAATTGAAAACGAATTCAAATTGAATTGAATTGAAATTTGAATTGAATAGAAATGAATTTTAAAACGAATTTATAAAGAAGAATTCAATTTTGATTTGAATTTGAAACGGAAGTTGAAATTGCTTTTGAAACGAATTTAAAACTATTTATATAATTTGTTTTAAATAGAAATCGACGAAATATATATTATATATAATATAATGGCCTAAATAGAACGCGCCGCGCCGCGGCAGTTCGTGAATTTCGACCATTTATTTCAAACGGACATTACGGGAGATCCGACCGTCGGATTCTCCTAAAACCGGAACCGTTGGGTTCGTATCGAAAAGAGCTTTCTAAGGAATATTAGAAATTCAAAATTTAACGGTTGGATTTGGAGTTACGTCCAAATCAAATTTGAAAAAGGTCGCTGTAAGTGCAGTTCGATGGCCGTTGATGGAAATCGACTGTACGGACCTTGAAAAAATTATTAAAAATATTAATAATTTGTGTAAAATCATAAGAAATGATTTGTGAAGAATTAGGATGAAAAACTCCATATTTGAAAAGATAAAAATAGATTTTTATCGAAATGAACTAGTTTTGAACTGTAATTATAATTCTATTTATTTTTAAATAAATAAATTGAATTTGAAAAGGGTTTTAAAAATAACCATAATTTCCAATGATTGCATTGGAGTGGATTTGAATCGAAATTGTCTTCGGAATATTTCGATGTTGGAATTCGTGATTATGCAGATGTGGTTATGGAAATTTGAAAGATATATATCCATATCGTTATTTCCAGCACGACATTTGTTAATCGTAGAATTTGATATTGAATATAAGCCGATATATTTTCTATTCAGAGACTTGTATTGAATATCAAATGTGATTTGGGTTTGTCGTGAATGGTGTCTTCATTAACACTGTTCTTGAGCCCAGTTGAGAAAAGATTAAATCTTTTTATTTAGATTTAATGAAGTGTACCAATTAAATAATATTTAATTGGAATTGAATTGATATTGATTTTTGGGTTTATCGTGAACAGTGTTTTAAATAACACTCGTTCTTTAACCCGATAATTAATGGAATGTGACTTTGGGTTTATCGTGAACCGTGTTTTAAATGACACGGATTCTTTAACCCAGTTAACGATTAAAACTAAGTGGAGTTTTAATGAATCTTTAATTAGATTGAAATGATCGAGAATGGAGTATCACCAGTTTTGCTCCAGACGATAGTTAAATCTTTAGTTAGATTTGAACGTGAAATGGTAATTGAATTTACCGATAACACCGTGGTGTTAGATATGAAGTACTACCAGTTTTACTTCGTGGGATGAATAGGTTGGGATTGGGAAATTATAACAAATGATTACTTCGGTAAGGTTCGCTAATCCCGACTAGTTTTGAATTGATATTCAAAAATAGATTAAAGAATAAATTCAAGAAATTTATCTTGGATAAAATTAATGGGAACCCTTCCCTATGAATGTGAAATTTAGAAACTAACTGTCGGTTAGCCAAGTAGAATGGTTTTCTGAATATTGATCTGATGTTGGTTTCGGCCTTCGGGGTTAATATTTGGGGAATTATTCTCTTGATTAATTTACGGTTAGTGACTGATGAATTGGAATGAGGCGTATGTTGTGTTTGTGTAACACTTATTTAAATATACGCGAGTTATTCGGAAAGACCGGGTTTATCCCATTCTGAATAACTGATACGACGATAAGTCGAGGATGAAGACGGTGGTCGAAGACCAGAAGTCTTCACGTCGTTTGGGTGATTACTGATGATCTTGATTGGGCTGTACACCCAAGAAGATGGAAACAGTTGGTGATCGTCCAGACGTGCTTGGAGATCGATGGATATGCGGGGTACTAAGTGCCTCCTGTTTCGTTCAGACCCAGAACGGACTTGTAAATGGACTGTGTGTCTGACATCGGATTTCATTCTGTGTGACTAATATCGGTTGCATAGGATGGTTTGCCTGTGTGGCATGCTAAGATGCAAATGATCAAGGCTTCTGTTGAAAAGCAAAGTCTTGTGGTTGGTGATCAAAGCACGGCCTTTGTGGCGTAGCTTTGTGTAGCGTTGATTCGCGAGCCTCGCACCCCAGTATGAACCAGAAACGGGAGAAAGGACCTCAGGGAGGGCCTACGTTTCCTCCTAGCTAAAAGTGGCGTCAATGGTTTTACACGCCCTGACGAGTTTGACTTATGTGGTTGTTGCTGTTGCGAGGCGCCTCGGTTAGATCGGACGATCCGGGTCCGATGGAGTCACTAGTTGGCTCGCTTACGCCCCAAAGGGCGGCGAAACGTAGTGCTCAGGCATTTTTAATCCACTCCGTGTGGACCGGCCCTGTCGCTCCAAGGGTCGATGCGTTCTGATCCTGAGACTCGGGCTAGGCAGTCTCGAATTCGGTAAGGACTATCTTTTGCCTTGGTTCATGACGGAAATCCAATTTCCAAATACGTGACTTTGCAGTTTTATTTGTAAACCTATATATGGCGACATAGTGGCATGGGACGCTCATGCCGCCTATGATTGATACTTATGATTTGAAGTTGTTTTATACACTATGCACTTATAATAGTATCAAATGATTTGTTTTAAACGTATCAAGCGTTCTTGGCTATTATAAGGTAAAAACCCTATCCCCCGGCTTGCGTTGCATTGTGTGATAGGACCTGGGTCTTATAATAGCTTCATTTTTTCTTTGTTTAGCATTGCGTTGTTTGTTTTATGCACTGGTATTCTTGGGAGGAAACACGTTCCGTGTTATACAGCGTGGTCCCTTGATTTACCTAACTTTAAAAATAAAGATTATTAACTGTTTTAGTTCTCACACCAGTCCCATGACTGACCTGGAGTTTATTGTTTTAACCTAAACTCTGGGTGCCCTTATTTTGACACAGGCAGCTAGTAGTTTTGGTTTTGCAGATTTATATTCACAGGATCCTGGATTACAGCTGGAACGATATCCGGAAAGCTTTGTATCCGTATATCTCTTCTAGTTGTGTATTGTATTATTTTCCGCTGCTATATATTTGAATGTAATTTAAATCTCTGATATTTCTGTGTAATATTCATTTATACTCTGTATATTCTTGTAATCTGATGCATTGTTGTAATATACAATGAAATGTTCTTTTATATGTGTTCTGTTGTGGCTTGTTCTCGAACTATCCACCGCTTTCCTTTACGGGGAAGTTACGGGTTTTTACAGTTGGTATCGGAGCTTTGGTTTACAAAGCAGAGAACAAGACACATTAGAACCGTACGAAAGAATTCATCAGATATTGGATTAGCAATATCCAATGAGAATGACTCGTTAGAGATGGGATCAGTAGTATCCTAGCACGAGTGTAGAGAGTATATTTTTCAAATGAAAACAATTCTGTTTTGAAATTTAGATCGTTTTACACGTATTTGAATAATTTATTTATATTGATTTTGGGACAATTCAGTATATAAAGAATTTGCATATACGCCTTGCAAACGTATATTCAAAGTTTTAATATATTGGATAGATATAGCATCACACTCTAGTCGCCCGAAGATGATATTGATGATAGCGATCGCATCATCAACATTTATGTTCGAGTTTCGAAGGTGTGATTTTCTATATATTTCCATTAGACTGGTGTGAGAACCAAAACTAATATAGCTAGAATACATTGTCGGGATTTGGCATCAAAACATGATTTTCTTTATATATATCAAAATTATGAATTTGAAACTCTAATTCACTAATTAATTGATGTTTGTGTTGTTTGCCTATTTGTTTGCTAATTTTGAACCATTATGCCTAATAGCATCAAATATTGAATTGTATTGAAAATTGGTCGCATTTGCTTGCATATACCTATACTTACATTGAACAGGTCATAGCAAAGAGGCTAGAGCCGAAGAATAAAATTTGTTTGCCCGACAAATAGGTACATGTTTACTACATAATTTACTGTTTTGTTTGGGTGATGATGATTTTATGAGCCTATTGGCTAGCCGCTTGGCTTTTTCTTTTTCTTTTTGAGATCTGAAGGACCGGGGAAGCTATTTTAAATTCCCCGATGCTCCCATTGCAGGGGAGGTTATGGCGAAAATTTAGGGTGTTAGCCAAATTTTTGAAAATTTGAAAATTCTCAGAAACTGAAAAGTTGGAGAATGGAAGTCAGATCGAACGTAGAGTTGATTAATCAAACCACTTTCGACTTTGTTCCTTTTCGGGGACGAAAAGTTTTAAGTGGGGGAGATTGTAACAACCCGAAAATCCGGGCCAGTTTAAAATTTTTATTTTGGCAATTTTAGTGAATTTTGATTATTTAAAATAGATTATTTTAAATAATATCGACGAGAAATTTATTTTGAATATAATTAGAACGTATATATTTATACACGTCGTCGTTAGAATATAAATAATTATATATAATTATAAAAGGAATTGGTAATGGCGCGGTAGTTCGATAATTCGATTTCAAACTTCAATTGAATGTACCGGGTGCAAAACAATCCGGATTTTAGTAAAACCAAAAATCATAGGATCTAATTGATAATATCTTCCCAACTAATCCTAATAATCGAGATTTCATAGCGGGAATCAAAAGATATGTTCAGTTGAAAATTCTGAATAGTCGCTATGGAATTCAGGCCCTTAAAAATGGAAATTTTGCAAATGACCTCGGATTTCGGCGAAACCAGTTTTGTTGGATCCGCAGTGTCAAGTTATTGCTAGATTCCAAATTTCATAATTTTTCGAATCAATATGGGAGCGTGGCAAAAGAAAACGCGTTTGACCAGTTTTAGTTGATTTTAATCGACTGGAAAATGGCCATTTTTCAAATGGTCTCAGAATTCGACGAAACTGGTTTTGTTAGGACCGTATCGTCAATAGGAAGCTAGAAAATATTTTTCTGGAATTTTTCTAGTTAGTATGTGACCCCGGTAATTTGAAATGTACGTTTAAAATTCAGTATAATGATCTAAATGTAAATTCAACGGAAACGAGTCGAAACGATCACATCAGCTTGCGATACATATCCCATTGTGTTCGAAATGGGGGTAATTAGCTATGGACGACAGGCGGTGGGTCTCGTTTCGAGGTCGTATGTAAAAGTACCTTTTTGGAAATTAAATAATTAAAAATATAAATTTCCTCTCCCTCCTCCCTTTATCTTTCTGCCCCCCCCCCCCCCCCCCCCCCACGTTCGTTTCATTTCAGAAATACAAAAAAAAAAAAGAAGAAGAAGGAGGCGACGAAGGCGGAGAGGAGCCGCCGCCCTCCCCAAGGACCACCGCGCCTCATCAGAGACCCCCCCCCCTCTTCCCCCTCGCCTGCGACATCGAGCCCCCCCCCCCTCGCCTGTGACATCGAGCCCCGCGTCCCCTTTTCCCCTGCGCTGCCGCGAAATCGAGACCCCCACCCTCATCCTCCTCCTTAGCCTCGACCAGAAACCCCCTCCCCTATCCCGATGCTGACCGCAAACCCCTCCCCTTTCCAGATAAATACTGTAAGTGACTTATTAATTTTTATTTGTAAATCAGTTTTTTTTCTATTTCCTTCTATATTTTAGCAAAATAAAAAAAGTGCTGTTTTGTGTAGTAAGAAGAAAATATAGTTTTTGTATATGTAGTGGAAAAAAATATATATATATGATTTTTATATTTTTAAAGTATTAAAAATATAGTCTTTACTATATAAACGATGTAAAAAAAATACGATTTTTGTTTGCGTAGAATATTAAGAATAGCATCTTTCTATGTGTAGCAAAATAAAGATGTAAACTTTATAATAGAAAAGGCGAAATCTTTATTTTTATAATGGCGAAATATATATTTTTGAAATTCGATTTTTATATATTGAATAGCATAGTAAAAATTCGATTTTTAAATATATGAAGTGATTGTAAAAATGTGATTTTTATATATTGAACATCGAAGTAAAAATATGATTTTTATATATTGAACATCGAAGTAAAAATATGATTTTTATATATTGAACATCGAAGTAAAAATATGATTTTTATATATTGAACATCGAAATAAAAATATGATTTTTATATATTGAACATCGAAGTAAAAATATGATTTTTATATATTGAATAACGAAGTAAAAATGTGATTTTTACATATGTAGTGGCTACGGGCAAAGAAAGTGATATCGACGAGAACAGTGAAGATTTCCTGCATTAGGAGTGCCGTGGAGTTGGGATAGCTTTCTGTGAGAATTTCTCACCTTTCGATTTCTTTTCTAGTTATACATATATACTAGGATGCAGACGGTGTTTAGTAGCACCCGACACAACCGTCCACAGACCATGGACTTGTTTGTTTGATTGCAAAAATTAGTTAGATTATTTGATTGAAATTGAATTGTTGGGTGAAATGAATGGATTTGATTGATGTGTGAGTGGCGTGGGCCTTCACTAGACCGGGGATAAGGCTAGGCCTTGTCCCGTTTCTAGTATCGTGCCGTTATGCCGCCGAAATTTTCTAAAATAAGTTAGAAAATAAAAATATCATTTTATTTAAAGAATGAACTGAATAGAAATTCATATGTTAAAATAAAATGTTTTATCGTTAAAAATATATAATTTTTAACGTGAATAGGAATATAGTGAATGTGAATAAATAAATATTCATTTACAAACCGGACGGTTTGTTTATGTACACCTATTTGAAGGACATTGATTGGGACGATAAATTTTACACATCGCCCAACTGCACAAATAAAATATGTGTTTGATTGTTTGAAACCCCACACGGGTGTTGGGATGAAATTTGAAGTTCACTCATCCTGATTGATTAAATATGTCGATCGATTGATTGACAGGTTGTTATAAGCGTTAGATATCTATATTTGATGCTTATGCAGTGTAGTGCACTTTGGTTGATGGTTGATTATTTTTCAATGCTATTATATACGTGTGATGTATGAAAATCCATATAATTAACATTATATGGTGATTGATTGGGCCTCATTCCAATTTAGAAAATAAAGAATAATATAAAATAAAGGTTCATGTGTTGACAGTACTCATCCATTGAGATTGGTCATGTGTTGAACGAAATATTTTAGTAATAAAATTTACATCTTTATCAATATAAAATAAAGGTTCATGTGTTGACAGTACTCATCCATTGAGATTGGTCATGTGTTGAACGAAATATTTTAGTAATAAAATTTACATCTTTATCAATATAAAATAAAGGTTCATGTGTTGACAGTACTCATCCATTGAGATTGGTCATGTGTTGAACGAAATATTTTAGTAATAAAATTTACATCTTTATCAATATAAAATAAAGGTTCATGTGTTGACAGTACTCATCCATTGAGATTGGTCATGTGTTGAACGAAATATTTTAATAATAGAAATATTCGAAATAGAATATTTGAAAATAGAAATATATGAAGCCGTGTTGATTAGATTGACGCCATTTTGACGTGAACGATATTTATATCGAATTTATTCATTTTAAAATGAATATTGAAAAGTGATTTCGAAATCGAATATTTTGAAATGAAATTTGAATCAAATTGAATAGAAAACGAATTCGAATCGAATTTGTTTTGAATATATAACGAATTTGATTTCAATGGAATATACAACGAATTGAATCGAATAGAAAACCAATTTGAATTGAATCGAATAGAAAACGACTTTGGAAATGAATTAAATTGAAAACGAATTCAAATTGAATTGAATTGAAATTTGAATTGAATAGAAATGAATTTTAAAACGAATTTATAAAGAAGAATTCAATTTTGATTTGAATTTGAAACGGAAGTTGAAATTGCTTTTGAAACGAATTTAAAACTATTTATATAATTTGTTTTAAATAGAAATCGACGAAATATATATTATATATATACTATAATGGCCTAAATAGAACGCGTCGCGCCGCGGCAGTTCGTGAATTTCGACCATTTATTTCAAACGGACATTACGGGAGATCCGACCGTCGGATTCTCCTAAAACCGGAACCGTTGGGTTCGTATCGAAAAGTGCTTTCTAACGAATATTAGAAATTCAAAATCTAACGGTTGGATTTGGAGTTACGTCCAAATCAAATTTGAAAAAGGTCGCTGTAAGTGCAGTTCGATGGCCGTTGATGGAAATCGACTGTACGGACCTTGAAAAAATTATTAAAAATATTAATAATTTGTGTAAAATAATAAGAAATGATTTGTGAAGAATTGGGATGAAAAACTCCATATTTGAAAAGATAAAAATAGATTTTTATCGAAATGAACTAGTTTTGAACTGGAATTATAATTCAATTTATTTTTAAATAAATAAATTGAATTTGAAAAGGGTTTTAAAAATAACCATAATTTCCAATGATTGCATTGGAGTGGATTTGAATCGAAATTGTCTTCGGAATATTTCGATGTTGGAATTCGTGATTATGCAGATGTGGTTATGGAAATTTGAAAGATATATATCCATATCGTTATTTCCAGCACGACATTTGTTAATCGTAGAATTTGATATTGAATATAAGCCGATATATTTTCTATTCAGAGACTTGTATTGAATATCAAATGTGATTTGGGTTTGTCGTGAATGGTGTCTTCATTAACACTGTTCTTGAGCCCAGTTGAGAAAAGATTAAATCTTTTTATTTAGATTTAATGAAGTGTACCAATTAAATAATATTTAATTGGAATTGAATTGATATTGATTTTTGGGTTTATCGTGAACAGTGTTTTAAATAACACTCGTTCTTTAACCCGATAATTAATGGAATGTGACTTTGGGTTTATCGTGAACCATGTTTTAAATGACACGGATTCTTTAACCCAGTTAACTATTAAAACTAAGTGGAGTTTTAATGAATCTTTAATTAGATTGAAATGATCGAGAATGGAGTATCACCAGTTTTGCTCCAGACGATAGTTAAATCTTTAGTTAGATTTGAACGTGAAATGGTAATTGAATTTACCGATAACACCGTGGTGTTAGATATGAAGTACTACCAGTTTTACTTCATGGGATGAATAGGTTGGGATTGGGAAATTATAACAAATGATTACTTCGGTAAGGTTCGCTAATCCCGACTAGTTTTGAATTGATATTCAAAAATAGATTAAAGAATAAATTCAAGAAATTTATCTTGGATAAAATTAATGGGAACCCTTCCCTATGAATGTGAAATTTAGAAACTAACTGTCGGTTAGCCAAGTAGAATGGTTTTCTGAATATTGATCTGATGTTGGTTTCGGCCTTCGGGGTTAATATTTGGGGAATTATTCTCTTGATTAATTTACGGTTAGTGACTGATGAATTGGAATGAGGCGTATGTTGTGTTTGTGTAACACTTATTTAAATATACGCGAGTTATTCGGAAAGACCGGGTTTATCCCATTCTGAATAACTGATACGACGATAAGTCGAGGATGAAGACGGTGGTCGAAGACCAGAAGTCTTCACGTCGTTTGGGTGATTACTGATGATCTTGATTGGGCTGTACACCCAAGAAGATGGAAACAGTTGGTGATCGTCCAGACGTGCTTGGAGATCGATGGATATGCGGGGTACTAAGTGCCTCCTGTTTCGTTCAGACCCAGAACGGACTTGTAAATGGACTGTGTGTCTGACATCGGATTTCATTCTGTGTGACTGATATCGGTTGCATAGGATGGTTTGCCTGTGTGGCATGCTAAGATGCAAATGATCAAGGCTTCTGTTGAAAAGCAAAGTCTTGTGGTTGGTGATCAAAGCACGGCCTTTGTGGCGTAGCTTTGTGTAGCGTTGATTTGCGAGCCTCGCACCCTGGTATGAACCAGAAACGGGAGAAAGGACCTCAGGGAGGGCCTACGTTTCCTCCTAGCTAAAAGTGGCGTCAGTGGTTTTACACGCCCTGACGAGTTTGACTTATGTGGTTGTTGCTGTTGCGAGGCGCCTCGGTTAGATCGGACGATCCGGGTCCGATGGAGTCACTAGTTGGCTCGCTTACGCCCCAAAGGGCGGCGAAACGTAGTGCTCAGGCATTTTTAATCCACTCCGTGTGGACCGGCCCTGTCGCTCCAACGGTCGATGCGTTCTGATCCTGAGACTCGGGCTAGGCAGTCTCGAATTCGGTAAGGACTATCTTTTGCCTTGGTTCATGACGGAAATCCAATTTCCAAATACGTGACTTTGCGGTTTTATTTGTAAACCTATATATGGCGACATAGTGGCATGGGACGCTCATGCCGCCTATGATTGATACTTATGATTTGAAGTTGTTTTATACACTATGCACTTATAATAGTATCAAATGATTTGTTTTAAACGTATCAAGCATTCTTGGCTATTATAAGGTAAAAACCCTATCCCCCGGCTTGCGTTGCATTGTGTGATAGGACCTGGGTCTTATAATAGCTTCATTTTTTCTTTGTTTAGCATTGCGTTGTTTGTTTTATGCACTGGTATTCTTGGGAGGAAACCCGTTCCGTGTTATACGTCGTGGTCCCTTGATTTACCTAACTTTAAAAATAAAGATTATTAACTGTTTTAGTTCTCACACCAGTCCCATGACTGACCTGGAGTTTATTGTTTTAACCTAAACTCTGGGTGCCCTTATTTTGACACGGGCAGCTAGTAGTTTTGGTTTTGCAGATTTATATTCATAGGATCCTGGATTACAGCTGGAACGATATCCGGAAAGCTTTGTATCTGTATATCTCTTCTAGTTGTGTATTGTATTATTTTCCGCTGCTATGTATTTGAATGTAATTTAAATCTCTGATATTTCTGTGTAATATTCATTTATACTCTATATATTCTTGTAATCTAATGCATTGTTGTAATATACCATGAAATGTTCTTTTATACGTGTTCTGTTGTGGCTTGTTCTCGAACTATCCGCCGCTTTCCTTTACGGGAAAGTTACGGGTTTTTACAGTACATCTCTGATCTTTAGTGGCTCTTCTATGTTCTTGATTGCCATAATTTGGTCAGAATTAATCTCGATCCCTAGAGAACTAACAATGAAACCAAGGAATTTTCCTGATGCAACCCTAAATGAGCATTTTAAGGGGTTCAACTTCATCCCGTACTTCCGTAGAATGTCAAACATTTCCACCAAATCTTTTGTATGATCGGAGGACTACCTGGTCTTCACAAGCATATTATCTACATAGACTTCCATTATTTTGCCGATCTGATTATAGATGTAACAACCCGGAAAATCAAAACCAATTTAAAATTTTTATTTTGGCTATTTTATTGAATTTTGAATAGTTGAAAAAATTATTTTAAATAATAACGATTAAAAATTTATTTAAATCGAAGTTAGAATGAATATTTTTTTAATTATAAAAGGAGTTAGAAATAATGCGGTAGTTTTTTGAAAATTTTAATTTGAACTTTGACTGAATGTGCAAAATAAATCGGATTTTAGTGAAACCAGAAATATTTAAATATGTTTAAAAATATCTTTCCAACGAATTTGAAAAATTGAAATTTCATAGCGGGAATCAAAAGTTATAGCCAGTTGAATATTCAGAATAGTCGCTATGGAATTTAATATAATATATAACCCGTATAAATAGCCATTTTGCAAACAACCTCCGTTTTTGACGAAACCACCCTGGTTGGAACCGGAATGTCAAATTATTGCAAGATTTCAATTTTCATAATTTTTAGAATTAATATGTGAGCGTAGAAAAGAAGAACATGTTTGTCAATTTCAGTCAAATTTGATCGACTAGAAAATGACCATTTTTCAAATGGTCTCCAAATTCGACGAAATAAGTTTTGTAAGGACCGTATCATCAAAACATAGCTAGATTTATTTTTTGGGAATTTTTGGAATCAGTATTTGGCCCCGGTAAATTAAAATGTACGTTCAAATTTAATATCGAATGTTTTATATTTTAATTTAAAGCAAAACTGACTAAAATAGTTGAACTGGCTTAAGAAACATATTCCATTGTGTGCAAAATGGGGGTTTTTAGCTAGGGGCAACAGTTGTTGGGTTTGATTTAGAGTTCGTATTGATAACGGGTATTTTTGGGAATTAAAGAATAAAATAAAATAAATATTTAATACATCCCGTATTTTAATTACCTTGCCTGTTTTAATTACCCTACCGGTACTAGGGACGGTGCCGGTTTTAATTACCCTGCCTGTAACGTCCCGTATTTTTACGGTATATTAAATAATTTATTATATTTATTTAAATAATGGTTTGGTAATTTAAAATGACTAGATTTAAATAATATTGAATATTTAATTAATATAATTAATAGAACAATATATTTAGTTTTCGAAATAGTCGGAAATAGTGGAATTCACAATATTGTGTGAATTGGATCATTTATAATATAAAATTCAGTATAGAGTTGAATTATAATAACGAATATATTATTTAAACGAAATTTGAACGTATAATTATATTATAATTATAATCGAGCTCGAAATGGCGCGGCAGTTTGTAATTTGTCGATTCGAACTTTAACGAATATACATAATCCGTTTTAAATCGGATTTCTGTGAAACAAGAAATGTTCGGAGCGGGTGAAGTATATTTTTCTAATGGAAGAGAAAAATCGAGATTTCGTTGGGTAGATTTTGATTTATCATCAAATCATATTTTAAAATAGTCGCTATGTAACGTTTATAAGCCATAATGATATATTTAATTATAATTAAATATTGGCTTCGAAATTGGACAAATCCTATTAGACGTAGTTATAATTTAATTTTTAGAATTTTTCTGTAATTTTTATTTTGAAAATAAGCACTTTTTATTTTGGAGTATTTTGCATCCTATATCAACATTTCGGGGTTTCACAGAATAAGTTAACGGACCTATATTATTATATTTTTGGAACTGTGGCACATTGCTCGGTACGATGATATATTTATATCTGTCGATAGCAGTCCGTAAATGAGTGGAGTTTACGTAACGACACGCTAAACTTTAAAATAAAATAATATATATATATAAACATTTATCAGGCCGCGCATGTTCCTTCATGCCAAAGGAAACATTACAATGTATTTTCAACAGTCCCTTCAAAACATTGTCAAACTTCTGTGAACGATGTATTCGCAAATCAAATAAAATACTACTGTATTATAAAGTAATAAAATAAGCACATAACATTTGTAAACTTACAGGAAAGAAATAAATGAAAAATTGGCAATCTACTTGTTATAGGAGCAGGGGTTTATTCTATAGGAAACGTGAACAACTTATATTGATTGATATGATGAAAATTGAAACCAAAGCTATGTCCGGTTCACGAAAGAGTAAAATGCTAGACATGTGCTTCATACAAATAAACATATTTATTAAAACATTTCACTTTTGCTTAGCAGGTAAGGAACAACTCATATAAATAAAAGAAAAACATTTAAACTAGGCACAGACTTCAACTACAACTATATTTTAAAATACTATCACCATCCATCCTACCATCACGCCTCTACGGCCTACACTTCTCACATCTAAAACAGTACACTTCCATTCAATGCAACTTTCCCTCCCCTGCGTATAGCCTAAAAGTGAAACCTTAGCAGTGAAGTAATCTTAACCTCCAAGTAAAAACAAGTGTCTATAAATACACTGCCTTCGATATTTCGACAATTTGCTGAAGCTTTTAGATGACAATCAAAAGAAGAATACAAATAAAAAAATAATGAAGCTTTGTACTTATTTCAAGGGTATAAAACTAATATCCGTTAAAATCTCAAAACAACCGCTTCAATCTCGTGCATCATTAGCATGGTGCGTGTGTGCTCCAAGTTTCCAAAAGCAGTGACTTTTTGGGGTTTAAACAGTAGAGGATGAAACTGAAGGAAGAGTAC
Organism: Allium sativum; assembly: GCA_030737875.1. Lineage (NCBI taxonomy): Eukaryota > Viridiplantae > Streptophyta > Magnoliopsida > Asparagales > Amaryllidaceae > Allium > Allium sativum. Next base: position 1,012,267,606 of record CM060912.1, on the reverse strand, counting down.
ATGCGGTTGAGTTAGTGGAAGAGTATAGTTTGAAGAATAACTCATTTGGGAAGAAGAAGTGTGTATGGGATGAATATGTGAGGCCCCAGGAAATAATAGAACAAGTATGAAAGTGGGAAAAAGGATTGACGACGGTCATGAAGCACAAGTTGTAGCACGCATGGGCATGGACTATTTTGATACTGTGCATGTTTTGGAGTTCCACTGGAGGCATTTAAAGGTGCGGAAAGGCCAAATAGATGGAGCAACGTGGTCTCGTTTCAGAAATGGGGTTATGTTTGGTAGGAGAAGTTGTACGCGTTGTGTTCAAGTGGGATAGAGTTTACGGAAACAAGGTGAAGAATGGATGGCTTTTGTTGCGTGTACAGCGGAAGGGGCTGTTTCCGACGCAATTCAGGAACGATGATCGAGTATAGCATTACAAGTTGAGGGAATGGGCTTGGAATAAGGGTTATTGCGATGGTGTTCGTCTTGGATTTTATGGGAAAATCAAATTGGCGAGCAGGTCATATGGGTTCTTTTCATGGAAAGAGGGACACTGTTTATAACAGGTAGAAGAGTTTGGGTTGTTCAAATAAATGGTGAAGAGGGAAAGGGAAATGGTGGGACGGAAGCTCCACAATGGCGTTGGAATTCAAGAAGTAGCGGTTCTCCTATTTGTGAAGAAGAATGTACGCGAGCCAGGTTGGAGTTTAAGTGGGCTGGACTTTTAAGGTTTATTGAAACTTCACGTTTTAGTAATATTACTTGGTTACAAAATTCAATGGAATAATACACGTGCCTATGTGGTTTGATGGAGCAGGATTGGAGTTTTGATCGGCCAGGGGATTTTTGTGTAGTGGCAACAGGTTCATTTATAAAAAGGAATTTATGAAGTTGGTCGACGTGGAAGGTCATGGGCCGTAATAAAAGGGTGAGGCCCGAAACAAATTATAATTTAATTTAATTTAGTTAAAGTCATATTTCACTCATATGTGATCAGAATCACGAGTGGTCGGTCACATTGAGATCGTAGTGATAAAGGCTACACTATGGAACCAGTCTGGAGCGATGTGGAGATCGTCTCGATTTAGAACAAATTTTAAACGTCAGATTCAAATCAACCGAAGTAAATTGTTTTTCAACAATTAATGACCAATGTGAGTAAATCTCACTAACTCTATACAGTTTATATTTTTTTTTTAAATATAATCTAGCATCGATAAATGATGATTGATTGCTGTGTGTTGATTGTTTGGTTGAATTGCTGATTTATTGGTTGAAATTATAGATAACTATATATATATAAATCATTAATCAAATATTGATTCTGTTTATCAAAATATTTCATATTGAAATGAAATCGATGTTATTTATATTGTTTAACATCTGTGAATGCAGGGAGACAGGTTGGAGGGATCCAATTGGATTCCTCAATATTATAATACTGTTTGTTTTCATATATTGTGATATATGATGTGATATAAAATCTGTGATTGATTATGATGACACTGGTCATGTTATTTGGTATTTTAAATACCATATGAAATACTGGAATATAAAAAAGAAATTTTCAAAGTGAATATGAAAATGAAATATTTATATAAAATAAATAGAATTATATAAAAGGATTTATATAAAATAAATAGAATTATATAAAAGGATTTGTATAGAATAAATAGAATTATATGGAGGGAATTATAAATGGGATTATAAGTGTTAGAAGAATAAAAAATGAGATTTTATATGAATAATTATATAATTAGAAGTATAAATAGAAATTGGATTTGGGATATTGTTTTTAAATACGAAATCAAACTGTTTTGATTGGAAAGAAGAAACATTATTCACATTTAATGTGAATAAAGGATTCAAGTAAATATTTTGCAAATAAAATATTATAAAGGAATTCGGGGTTTGAATTAGGAATTTAAATGGAATTACTGAAATTAGAAACTGACTGGAAATTAGTTGAGTTGAATGGCTTTCTGGGTATCGATCTGATGTTGGTTTCGGCCTTCGGGATTTGTGCTTTGGAAGTTGTTCTCTTACTAGTTTACAGTTAGAGACTGATAGAGGTGGGAAGATATTGATGCATGAATCAGAAGTGGAAACGTTTTCCAAAGTTAATAACGTATATTTTCTAATTTTAGAAAATAAGGAGTTTATGAATATATGGAAACAATAATGGGAAATTGGGAAATGAAATATGATGAAGATAAGTGAAGACGGAGTTATGCAAGGGCTATCTTGTTTACAGAATAGTGCCTTCGGTATGTCCAGTCCCAGGACGACCTATATGAAAGAAAGTCTGATGGAGTATATTTAGTAGATCACGTAAGTTGATCTCTTCAAACGTATTTACGTTTGGTGGCGGAGGAATTCGTTTCTCTTAGCTGTTTACCCGTGATATGTTTGGAGAAATCAATTTGTGATTTAGCGGGTATGATGATGTGACAATCGAAGTGAATGAAGATGTGGTTTGAATAGGATACGTTATGGCCTCTAGCCTCGCAACCGAGGAATATTATAAAATTGGGTAGGTCGGATGGCTATGTGGTTAGCTGCCAATTAGGTTGTATTGTCACCTAATCTAGAGAAATTCCATTTACTTCTATAATCTATTTCGATGTTGTCCCTTTCGGGAAACGGTTGCTGATCCCAACCGTTGTGATAATACATTCGGTACACTCAAGCGAAATGAGTGACCGGTCATGTTTAGCCTGGGTTGCAAGATGTTCTTGTTGAACCCGGTGTATTCCTCTCTAGAGATACACTGTCGGAAGTCGGTTCCATACCTTGCCAGTTGGAATTCATTACCCAATAAGCGCATAGAGTTTTTGATTGTATATTATATATATGGAACATGAGATGAAAGTGTTCCACTAGATTGCTATTTATTTGATTTGGACATTATTATAATATCAGAAGATATGGATTTTAAAAGAATTTTAAATGTTAAACAAATGGTTGGAGTTTACTCACACCAGTCTATGTCGCTGGCACAAGCTGGGAGACGCATGATAGGGGGTTCTCGCTTCGCGGTTAGATGGCGAACGGGAGACTCTTACCCCTACATGTCCCGAAAATGGGGGTTGGTCTAGTCGAGGGGCTGGCCGTAAAACAAGGTATTGGGTACCTCTGTAAGCCACAGTGGGATGTTAGTCTGCTACCTAGGGTGAGAGGACGGTTGAAAAGCCTACTCGAAAAACCCGGGTCGTTACAGTGGTATCAGAGCGGAAGGTTAAGTGATTACCTTGGCTCTATGGCGTAACTCAGTAGAGATGGGGTTAGCAATACCCTCGATTGAGTTTAAGTGTATATATACGAGTGAACGTATTTGTTATTTGATATAAAAATGATTTATATTGTGGAGATTGATTGATTGATTTGTTTATGAGTTCTGGTCGATCAGTTTGATCCACTGTATCGGTAAGGGTTTATAAACTCTTGAATACGATGGACCGACACAGTATGGTTTGAAAAGAGGGTAAATGAAATAATTTTATCCAAATTATATTTTGATATAAACAAAGCATAGATATTTGATATATTATAGTATATTGGATGTGTTGGTTGTTATATTAATCGAATAAGATTAAAATTGAGTTGGTTATACATACATAACCAAATAAAATTCGTATAAGTATTACGAAATGAACCAATACTGAATTTAAATCAAAATTGAAATTACAACTCTGGAAATTTGAAAAAGTGCTTGTAAATGGATTTGAATTAAATATATGACAATTTTAAAATCCTGGGAGATTTTAAATTGTTTACAAGCATTGTGAAGGATATTCTGAAAGATATTTCAAAATGAAGTTGTTTAAATATGGTTTTGAAATTGTTACAGTATTGAACTCACTTCGATAGCTGGAAAATAACCTTGATGATGATGGCTACATCATCAGTGTTCATTTTCGAGTTTCTAAGTGATGGATTAGTACCAAATTTTTTGTTTTTGGAAATGTTTGAGAAAACAAGTAGTTTTGATTCCGAAAGGGAATATTTGATTTTTAAAAGGGGTAAGTTGTTTAAAACTCGCAGGAAGAAAATTGTTTGATTTGAAAACAAATTAAATTAGAATTTGTGAAAGAAAATCGAAAAATAAGATATAGAATAGAAATTGGATGGTGAGATAGGAATCTGGAATTTTGTTGAATTGGTATGTTAAGAGTATAATTGAGGATGGAACTCGAGTTTGAAATGTTATTATGGTTTAGATATAAGCGATTAATTGGTTGAGAATAAATTCATTGGTGATCAATTGGAATGGATACATTGGTATATGCTGAATTGGTAACAGATGGAAATGATATAATGATATGCCCGACAAAAAGGTACCAGTTTATATTATATATGGGTTTGAGATTTGGATGAGCTGAATTTGGCAAGCCGCTTGGCTGTTTGATTTTCTTTTGGGTTGGAGAAGGCCTAGAGATGCGCGTTGTAATTGTACCGATTGAGCCGTACAAAGGAGGTGCTAGCGATTTTTTTCAAAAAATTAGGGTGTTAGAATTTTTTTGGTATTTTTGAAAATTCTCGTTAATAAGAATAAATTAATATTTTAATTGAAATTTATTGGTTCAGTTGAAACTGAAGTTAAAAAGTAAACAAATAATTTTTAACCCAGTTAATAGGGTTTGTTTTCTACCTTAGCAATTTCAACGACGAAATAATTTCAAGGGGGGAAGAATGCAATGACCCATATTTTTACGGTATATTAACTAATTTATTATATTTATTTAAATAATGGTTTGGTAATTTAAAATGGCTAGAATTAAATAATATTGAATATTTAATTAATAGAACAATATATTTAATTTCCGAAATAGTCGGAAATATTGGAATTCACAATATTGTGTGAATTGGATCATTTATAATATATAATTCAGTATAGAGTTGAATTATAATAATGAATATATTATTTAAATGAAGTTTGAACGTATAATTATATTATAATTATAATCGAGCTCAAAATGGCGCGGCAGTTCGTAATTTGGCGATTCGAACTTTAAACAAATATACAGAATCCGTTTTAAATCAGATTTATGTGAAACAAGAAACGTTCGGAGCAGGTGAAGTATATTTTTCTAATAGAAGAGAAAAATCGAGATTTCGTTGGATAGATTTTGATTTATGATTAAATCATATTTTAAAATAGTCACTATGGAACGTTTATAAGCCATAATGATATATTTAATTATAATTAAATATTGGCTTCGAAATTGGACAAATCCTATTAGACGTAGTTATAATTTTATTTTTAAAATTTTTCTGTAATTTTTATTTTGAAAAATAAGCACTTTTTATTTTGGAGTATTATGCATCCTATATCAACATTTCGGGGTTTCAAAGAATAAGTTAAAAGACCTATATTATTATATTTTTGGAACCGTGGCACATTACTCGGTACGATGATATATTTATATCTGTTGGTAGCAGTCCGTAAATGAGTGGAGTTTATGTAACGACACGCTAAACTTTAAAATAAAATAAAATACATATATATAAACATTTGTCAGGCCACGCATGTTCCTTCATGCCAAAGGAAACCCTACAATGTATTTTCAACGGTCCCTTCAAAACATTGTCAAACTGCCGTGAACGATGTATTGGCAAATCAAATAAAATACTGCTGTATTATAACGTAATAAAATAAGTACATAACATTTGTAAACTTACAGAAAAGAAATAAATGAAAAGTTGGCATTCTAATTGTTATAGGAGTAGGGGTTTATTCTATAGGGAACGTGAACAACTTATATTGATTGATATGATGAAAATTGAAACCAAAGCTATGTCTGGTTCACGAAAGAGTAAAATGCCAGACCTGTGCTTCAAACAAATAAACATATTTATTAAAACATTTCTCTTTTGCTTAGCAGGTAAGGAATGATTCATATAAATAAAAGAATAACATTTAAACTAGGCACAAACTTCAACTATAACTATGTATTTAAAATACTATCACCATTCATCCTACCATCACGCCTCTACGGCCTACACTTCTCACATCTAAAATAGTACACTTCCATTCAATGCAACTTGCCCTCCCCTGCATATATCCTAAAAGTGAAACCTTAGCAATGAAGTAATCTTAACCTCCAAGTAAAAACAAGTGTCTATAAATACACTGCCTTCGATATTTCGACAATTTGCTAAAGCTTTTAGATGGCGATCAAAAGAAGAATACAAATAAAAAAATAACGAAGCTCTGTATTTACTTCAAGGGTATAAAATCAATATCCGTTAAAATACTCAAAACAACCGCTTAAATCTCGTGCATCATTAGTAAGGTGCATGTGTGCTCCAAGTTTAAAAAAGCAGTGACTTTTTGGGGTTTAAATGGTAGAGGATGAAACTAAAGGAAGAGTACATGCAGTTGAGTTAGTGGAAGAGTATAGTTTGAAGAATAAGTCATTTGGGAAGAAGAAGTGTGTATGGGATGAATATGTGAGGCCCTAGGAAAAAATATAACAAGTATGAAAGTGGAAAAAGGATTGACGAGGGTCACGAAGTACAAGTTGTAGCACACATGGGATGGACTGTTTTAATACTGTGCGTGTTCTGGAGTTCAACTGGAGGCATTTAAAGGTGCGGAAAGGCCAACAGATGGAGCAGCGTGGTCTCGTTTCAGAAATGGGGTTATGTTTGGTAGGTGAAGTTGCAAGCGTTGTGTTCAAGTGGGATAGAGTTTTCGGAAACAAGGTGAAGAACGGATGGTTTTTGTTGCATGTACAGCGGAAGGGTCTGTTTCCGATGCGATCAGGAACGATGATCGAGTATGGCATTACAGGTTGAGGGAATGGGCTTGGAATGAGGGGTATTGCGATGGTGTTCGTCTTGGATTTTAGGGAAAAATCAAATTGGAGAGTAGGTCATAAGGGTTCTTTTCATGGAAATAGGAACACTGTTTATAACAGGTAGAAGAGTTTGGGTTGTTCAAATAAATGGTGAAGAGGGAAAGGGAAATGGATGGACGGAAGCTCCACAATGGCGTTGGAATTTAGGAAGTAGCGGTTCTCCTATTTGTGAAGAAGAATGTACGTGGGCCAGGTTGGAGTTTAAGTGGGCTGGACTTTTAAGGTTTATTGAAACTTCACGTTTTAGTAATATTACTTGGTTATAAAATTCAATGGAATAATACATGTGCCTATGTGGTTTGATGGAGCAAGATTGGAGTTTTGATCGACCAGGGGATTTTTGTGTAGTGGCAACGGGTTTATTTATAAAAAGGAATTTATGAAGTGGGTCGATGTGGAAGGTCATGGGCCGTAATAAAAGGGTTAGGCCCGAAACAAATTATAATTTAAGTTTTAATTAATTTAATTTAGTTAATGCCATATTTCACTCATACATGATCAGAATCACGAGTGGTCAGTCACGTTGAGATCATAGTGACACAGGCTACACTATGGAACCAGTCTGGAGCGATGTGGAGATCGTCTCGATTTAGAACAAATTTTAAACGTCAGATTCAAATCAACTGACGTAAATTGTTTTTCAACAATTAAGGACCAATGTGATTAAATCTCACTTAACTCTGTACAGTTTTTTTTTTTTAATATAATCTAGTATCGATAAATGATGATTGATTGCTGTGTGTTGATTGTTTTGTTGAATTTGTAACGACCCGTGTTTTTCGACCATTTGAATATGAATATTTAAAATTAGTTTTAAATATTATATCGGGAATATAAATGGAATTAAATACTTAATTCGTTATTGAAACGAAGTTGAACGTTATAATTTATATATAATATAGAATCGAGCTCGAAAATGGCGTGCAGTTCGTAAATTTGAGTTTTGAACTTCAATTGAGAATACAGGGTTCGATATAAGTCGGACTTCTGTGAAACAAGAAACGTTGGGAGCGTGTTGACGATAGCTTTCATATGAAAGAGAAAAATCCAGATTTCGTGTTATAGTTTGATAGTTATGGCTAAATCAAAATTTGAAATAGTCGCTATGGAAAATCGTTATTAAATTATAGGCCTTTAAAATAGCCGTTTTGCAAACGGACTCAGATTTCGACGAAATCAGTTCCATTGGGACCGTAACGTTAAATTATTGTACGGTGGTGGATTGCGTGGAAAACCGATATAGTATGTGACCACGGTAGCTATAAACGCTCGTTCATTTTCTATAGCGAGTAATTAAATTAATAAAGAGATATTCGAATGTAACTTGAGCAGATGATCGAATTAGGCCACGAAACCAGTCCCGTTGAGTTCGTATCGTCGATTAGAGTCAGAATAAGTATATAGTTTGTTATTTTTAGAGATCGAGAAATTTGGTGTTAAAAAGGGTAGTGCGGTACGCGGTAAAAACAGCCTACCGGGGCAACAGTCTCAGAATGCGACGAAATTAGTGTCGTTGGGTTCGTATCGAAAAGTTATTGTCAGACTTCGCAGTTTCGGGTTGATTTGTTTTATCTGGTGATCATGGAAAAATTAAACGCGTGTTCATTTCTGGTTTCATAAAGGAAATTTTTTCATATGACCTCGGATTTCGACGAAACTTGTCCCATTGGGTTTGGAAAACCTTTTTACACTAGGAATAACATTTTTATCAGTAAACTGAGATCATTTATAGGGGTTTTAATCAACTACTTTACGGCGAAGTTTCGTTGAAAATATAATATTATTAAAATCCATCCCAACCCCTATATAAACACTGAAAACCCTCGTTTGTTCGACTGCAAGGTATTTGCGCCGCCACTGAGAAATGAATGGCCGCAATTTCACCGTGATTTCCCCCTTTGATCTACAAATACATACACCAAACCGTACATCTCACAATGGAAAATATCTCGAGCTCGACGAGCTCCGGCAATCCAACTGTAATGATTGGTTCTGAGGCCTGTAGCTATCGAAATCCTGCTTCGAAGTCGCGGCGTTTAAGGGAGAATAACTGGTGATAGCCGACACCGGAGCAGGAGCTGATTGGGCGGAGACTAAGGACGTCGAGGCGAGTGGGGTAGCAGTTTCTGATCTGACTCCGATGGCCGGAGTAAGGTGCAGCAGCGGCTTGTAGTTTGGACGAGTGGAGTAGTATAAAAGAAGACGGGATGAAAGGGGAAACCTGGTACAAAAAGGAAACCGTCCAGTTCTAAAGGAGATGTACAGTAAAGTTTTAAATTAAGTAAGATTTGTTTTAGTTAACTCGGATTAACTAAAAACGTGAATTGGCAGGCCGATTGTTTTGACAGGAAGCAGTTTAAAATGAAGTGTACGACAGCTTGATTGAAGGACCTCCAACGGAAGGATCCGATGTAAATGGAAGAACTGATCAGCCTTGTTAATCCTTGAACGAAGTAAATTAATGTTAAGTTATACTTATTTAATGGTCGGATATAAGAATTGGTTGCTTAAAATGATATAATAAATCGTGTTTTCTTGGACAGAACGAAGACTGGTTGATGAAGTTTTAGGATGTAGGAGGAACACTGGGAGAAGCAAAACGAAAAGGATCAACCCTTTATCTTAAACCGTAATTTGTTCATTTAAAACATGGTTAAGAATTGGATTAAATTTAATTAATTTTGTTATTAAATGATGAACTAATCCTAATTATAATTGGTGCAGTTCAACGGGCAATGGAACGAGAAAATGAGCACAACAGTGTAATCTAGAGAGTCGGATTGTTCTTTCTTTTGGATCCGGCCATTAGCACTTAAAATGTAATCAGTAGTAAATGATTATACTTAAAGGAAGTAAATGATTAATTAAAATCGTCAGCTTGAAATATTGATGATCTATCCATATATGATCAGAACTTGACGAGTCAAGATGCGTTGGACTCACATCGATGAGCGCTACGCTATGGAATAGTGCCGGACAAGATTGGAATCAACCACATTTTTAATTAAATTAAACACTCGTTTAATTTAATTAAAAACAACTGTTTCAACAATGGAATCAAATCAGGTGAGTTAAACTCACTCAGTTACCCTTTTTATATTTTATATAAATTGGGTGTTTTTATTCTGTGTGCTCTGCTTGCCAGTGGTTGACTGTTATGCTAGTTAGACATTTATCTATTGATTTAACCAATGAAATTAAACTGTGTTTAATTTCAGTCAAATACCAAATCGTTATTTCTAACGATTGATTCCAATAAAGGTAACTCACCTTGGTTGGTCATGTTTATCTATAAACATGTTTAAATGGCTGAATTGTTTGAATTGCTTATGGTTGATGTTAAATGGTCGTTATTTAATCAGTTAAACAAAACTGAATGGTCTGATTTGAGATAACCATTGTGTATACAGGGAAGAACAGGTTGGAGGGATCCAACCGGATTCCTCAAATGTATTATTTATTTTCATATGCTCATATATGAACTGATCTGTTGTGTGATTGATTTGATGGTTGATTATTGAATGTTCAACATCTGTTAGGTTAAAACCAATGGGTGATATTGGTTAAGTGTTTGGCAGAGTATGGTCTTTAAAAATCAATCGGTTTATAGATATGGATGCACCGTTAGGTGAGTCGATAAAAGTGAAGTTATAAAGTTTATTTTATAACTGGACTCAGATTTTGAAATATATTATTTGAATAAAGTATAAAAGGGAATTAAATAAATATTTTATTTATTTAAGACCTTGATTTATGGTTGGTTTATTTTATAAAGTATATGCTGATATTAATCGGGTTTTCAAGTATGAAGATAAGAAATGAATCGAAAGGGTTAAACTTTGATCATTGTTTTGTAAAGAAAACAAATAATTAGAATCTATCTAAATTAATTTTATTTTTAATTAATTTAAAGCAAGGATTGTTGAAATCGGTTAATGAGGTAATCAAGTTTTTGAGTTAATTAAATCGACCGTTTGGAATTGGAATTGTTTATCAAGTTAATGTGTTTTGACTAAAATAGTTAAACGAATATTGTTTGAATTTAAATAAGGATTTAAAAGGGATTTAATATTTAATTTAGTTAATAAAGGGATTAACTACTAAAGTAGTTAATGTTTGAAATAAGTTATTATTTTAAATTAATGATGAATTTAGGAATATATTTTTAAATGGGAATTCATTTAGTTACCGAATGTGAAATGCAAGCCAATTGAATGGTGAAAGAAAATAAACGTACTCAATTATTTGAATTAAGTCGAAGGAGATTACGGTAAAAAGGGTTTATTATAAACCAGAGGTTTTAAGTAAGTTTCAAAGTGTTAAGACGTTAATTTTACATTAACGTTATTTGGAAACGAGATCAAGTGAAAAGGAGAATTTTAAATGAGATTTCAAAAATGGGAAATTTAATATATTTATTCGAGATAGAATTAGCCAAACATAATTATTCGGCTGAGTTGCCAATTCGTACGACTGCTAGCGTAATTCGCAGGGCTGCAGATAGCCTACGGCGGTCGGATGTTCCTGAGGGAATCAGGCGTAACCATTGTGATCGCTGTGATCTAGAGTCAAGCGAATGGAGTTAAGACGAATGTTAATTAATCAATTAGAGTTATTCAAATATCGTATTTTTGAATAATTGGAAGTTTCAATTTAACAAAAAGGAAATTAGTTTGTCAAAGGCCAAGTGATGCTGAATGCTGAATCAGTGAACTCATTGGAGGGTCATGTGTGAAACACTGTATATTTTGATAGTTAAAACACCGACTATCAAATCTGACCAATACGATTGTTGGTATGGAAAGACCGGGATCGAATTTATATTCGAAAACCATTCCGATCAACAAATACGTGAAGATATCAGAAGATGATCGAGATGGAGCATTGAAGACCGTGGATTTTCATAAACGGAAGAACCACTAATATTCTCTGCCTGGCAAGCAGAGGAAAGCTGTGATTCTGTCGTAGTTGGAATCTACGGGTTGCAAGGACTTCTCGCTACTGATCCATGGGGTGATTCCTATATGGATGCGGTAGGAAAGTGCCTTCGGTTCATCCTGTTCCTGGATGACGTATATGGACGAATGTCTGACAGAGTATTTCCAAAGGATCACGTACGTTGATTTCTTCAAACGTACGATAGTTGTTGGCGGAGATTCGCCGTTCTCTAGCTTTCAGCTAGAGTATTTTTGTGGACGTCAATTAGTGATATCTGATGGATCTGACGATGTGGCATTCAAAGTGAATGGTGACCAGATGTCAAGAGTTAATTCTGGCCTCAAGCCTCATCAACCGGGAAATGACAAAAATCGGGCAGGCAGCATGGCTATGTGGGTCGCTCCCATTAGGGTGTATAATCACCTATCTAGAGGAAATCCTATTTGTTTCTTTAATCTATGTTTCGATGCTGTCCCTTTTCGGGAGACGGTTGCTGATCCCAACCGTCGGTGATATACATTCGATACACTCAAGCGAAATGAGTGGTCGGTCATGTGAGGGCCGGGTTGCAAGAAGTTCTTGTTGAACCCAGTGTATTCGTCTCTAGAGATACACTATCGGGAGGTGGACCCATACCTTGTCAAAGTCGGAATCCAATTCCCAATAAGCGCCTGCGATTTTGATTGTATACTATATATGTGGAACGTGAGATGCAAGCGTTCCACTAGATTGATATTTACTTGTATTTAGACATTATTATAATATCAGACAAGATATTGGTTTCAAAAATGTTTGGGTTATCGTAAGGTAAAAACCGTCCGTGTTTATGTGTGGATTTGGTCTTACGATTATCCTTTTCTTTTGAAAGGATTTTGAACTTTAAAATCAAGATTGGATGATTTACCTTTAATACTGTGCGAGTTTATCTCACTCTGGTTCACCAGACTGACCCGGTGTTTTGTAAATGCTCGGGTTAGACCGGGTTGTACAGGTTCAGGTTATCGACTGCTGTGAAGAGACGAGCTGGAAGAGTCCAGACGTATGATATTACTAGTATTCCGCTGTGTGTTGTATGATGACAGATTATCACTGTCCAGATGTGTACTCTGATATTGTAAGTATTTCAAAGGCTTTCAATAAAGATTTATTTCTATATTATATTTTGTTCCGCTGCGATGTGAGACTCTGTGTGGTGTCGTGTTCTTCTTCTTCTTCTATTCTAATATTTCTATCTTATCTATTCTCACCCTCTAACTTCTTTCTATTAATGATCTGGAATGTTCGATGTCTGAATAGTCAACATGGTAGTTGATGTTGATTTTCGGAGTCGAAAATCCCGGTTCGTTACAGTGGTATCAGAGCTTAAGGTTAAGTAATTACCTTGGCTCTGTGGCGTGACTCAGTAGAGATGGGGTTAGTAATACCCTAGATTGAGTTTGAGTGTATATATATGAGCGCGTATTTGTAAATTGATATAAAAACTGTCTTATATTGTGTTGATTAGTTTGTCGAGTAGTTTATGAATTCTGGTCGATACAGTAATGCAAACTGTGTCGATAAGTGTTTCTAAACTCTTGAACAGAATAATTCGACACAGTATGTTTTTGAAAGAGGGTAAATGAAATAATTTTACCCAAATTATATTTTGATATAAAGGAAATATATATGTTGGAAATATCATAATATATGTGATGTGAATAAGATTATAATTGAATGGTTATATAAATAACCAATTAGAATTCGTATAATATGAAATCAGATGAATTAAATCTGAAATCAAAATCAGAATCGGAGTTAAAATTCCTAAAAGTGGGAAGGGTATTTACAAATGAACTTAGATTGAATATATGAGAATTTTAAAATCCTGGGAGATTTTAAATTGTTTACAAGCATCGGGAATTTTATTTTGAAATCGATTTCAAAATGAAAGTGTTTAAAATTGGAGTTTTGAAATGATATAGTATTGAACTCACTTTGATAGCTGGGAAATAATTCTGATGATGACGGCGGCATCATCAGTGTTCATTTTCGAGTTCTAAGTGACGGATTACTACCAAAGGTTTTGTTTTGAATTGCTTTTAGAAAAACGAGCTGTTTAAAATCGTGAAAAAAGATTATTTGATTTTTGAAAGAGCTGGACTGTTTGAAAACTCCCAGGGAAATTGTTGAATAAAGACAAAATTAAATAGAAATTGGTGAAAGCAAATATGGATTGAAATCAATTAACCGGAAATTGAAACGGGATATAATATATCAAGTAGAACCAGACTTGGAATTGGAAGACCGGAATCTGAGATGGTGGTGGACTGGTAAGTTAAGAGTTGAAATGGATAATTGATGGAAATTGAGTTAAGAATGAGATTTGGCTTGGATGCGTGAAGGATTTGGGCTTGAGAATAAAAGTGGAATTTCGTTTGGGAATGCATTTGTATAAGCTGACAGCGTAGCAGATGGAAAGGATATAATGATATGCCCGACAAAAAGGTACACGTTTATTTTTATATGGGTTTGGTGATTTGTGAGCCTATTTGGCAAGCCGCTTGGCTGTTTCATTTTCTTTTGGATTGGAGAAGGCCTAGAAAGGCGAGTTGGAGTTGTACCGATTGAGCTGTACAGAGGAGGTGCTGGCGAAATTTTTCGAAAATTTAAAGTGTTAGAAAATTTTCGATATTTTTGAAAATATTTATTCACGGTAATGAATTGGTTTCAAATTTAATATAAAATTAGATTTGAAAGTTAGTGAGCTTATAACGTTCTTTCTTACCGTAGCAATTTCGAGGACGAAATTATTTTAAGGGGGGAAGAATGTAACGACCCGTGTTTTTCGACCATTTGAATATGAATATTTAAAATTAGTTTTAAATATTATATCGGGAATATAAATGGAATTAAATACTTAATTCGTTATTGAAACGAAGTTGAACGTTATAATTTATATATAATATAGAATCGAGCTCGAAAATGGCGTGCAGTTCGTAAATTTGAGTTTTGAACTTCAATTGAGAATACAGGGTTCGATATAAGTCGGACTTCTGTGAAACAAGAAACGTTGGGAGCGTGTTGACGATAGCTTTCATATGAAAGAGAAAAATCCAGATTTCGTGTTATAGTTTGATAGTTATGGCTAAATCAAAATTTGAAATAGTCGCTATGGAAAATCGTTATTAAATTATAGGCCTTTAAAATAGCCGTTTTGTAAACGGACTCAGATTTCGACGAAATCAGTTCCATTGGGACCGTAACGTTAAATTATTGTACGGTGGTGGATTGCGTGGAAAACCGATATAGTATGTGACCACGGTAGCTATAAACGCTCGTTCATTTTCTATAGCGAGTAATTAAATTAATAAAGAGATATTCGAATGTAACTTGAGCAGATGATCGAATTAGGCCACGAAACCAGTCCCGTTGAGTTCGTATCGTCGATTAGAGTCAGAATAAGTATATAGTTTGTTATTTTTAGAGATCGAGAAATTTGGTGTTAAAAAGGGTAGTGCGGTACGCGGTAAAAACAGCCTACCGGGGCAACAGTCTCAGAATGCGACGAAATTAGTGTCGTTGGGTTCGTATCGAAAAGTTATTGTCAGACTTCGCAGTTTCGGGTTGATTTCTTTTATCTGGTGATCATGGAAAAATTAAACGCGTGTTCATTTCTGGTTTCATAAAGGAAATTTTTTCATATGACCTCGGATTTCGACGAAACTTGTCCCATTGGGTTTGGAAAACCTTTTTACACTAGGAATAACATTTTTATCAGTAAACTGAGATCATTTATAGGGGTTTTAATCAACTACTTTACGGCGAAGTTTCGTTGAAAATATAATATTATTAAAATCCATCCCAACCCCTATATAAACACTGAAAACCCTCGTTTGTTCGACTGCAAGGTATTTGCGCCGCCACTGAGAAATGAATGGCCGCAATTTCACCGTGATTTCCCCCTTTGATCTACAAATACATACACCAAACCGTACATCTCACAATGGAAAATATCTCGAGCTCGACGAGCTCCGGCAATCCAACTGTAATGATTGGTTCTGAGGCCTGTAGCTATCGAAATCCTGCTTCGAAGTCGCGGCGTTTAAGGGAGAATAACTGGTGATAGCCGACACCGGAGCAGGAGCTGATTGGGCGGAGACTAAGGACGTCGAGGCGAGTGGGGTAGCAGTTTCTGATCTGACTCCGATGGCCGGAGTAAGGTGCAGCAGCGGCTTGTAGTTTGGACGAGTGGAGTAGTATAAAAGAAGACGGGATGAAAGGGGAAACCTGGTACAAAAAGGAAACCGTCCAGTTCTAAAGGAGATGTACAGTAAAGTTTTAAATTAAGTAAGATTTGTTTTAGTTAACTCGGATTAACTAAAAACGTGAATTGTCAGGCCGATTGTTTTGACAGGAAGCAGTTTAAAATGAAGTGTACGACAGCTTGATTGAAGGACCTCCAACGGAAGGATCCGATGTAAATGGAAGAACTGATCAGCCTTGTTAATCCTTGAACGAAGTAAATTAATGTTAAGTTATACTTATTTAATGGTCGGATATAAGAATTGGTTGCTTAAAATGATATAATAAATCGTGTTTTCTTGGACAGAACGAAGACTGGTTGATGAAGTTTTAGGATGTAGGAGGAACACTGGGAGAAGCAAAACGAAAAGGATCAACCCTTTATCTTAAACCGTAATTTGTTTATTTAAAACATGGTTAAGAATTGGATTAAATTTAATTAATTTTGTTATTAAATGATGAACTAATCCTAATTATAATTGGTGCAGTTCAACGGGCAATGGAACGAGAAAATGAGCACAACAGTGTAATCTAGAGAGTCGGATTGTTCTTTCTTTTGGATCCGGCCATTAGCACTTAAAATGTAATCAGTAGTAAATGATTATACTTAAAGGAAGTAAATGATTAATTAAAATCGTCAACTTGAAATATTGATGATCTATCCATATATGATCAGAACTTGACGAGTCAAGATGCGTTGGACTCACATCGATGAGCGCTACGCTATGGAATAGTGCCGGACAAGATTGGAATCAACCACATTTTTAATTAAATTAAACACTCGTTTAATTTAATTAAAAACAACTGTTTCAACAATGGAATCAAATCAGGTGAGTTAAACTCACTCAGTTACCCTTTTTATATTTTATATAAATTGGGTGTTTTTATTCTGTGTGCTCTGCTTGCCAGTGGTTGACTGTTATGCTAGTTAGACATTTATCTATTGATTTAACCAATGAAATTAAACTGTGTTTAATTTCAGTCAAATACCAAATCGTTATTTCTAACGATTGATTCCAATAAAGGTAACTCACCTTGGTTGGTCATGTTTATCTATAAACATGTTTAAATGGCTGAATTGTTTGAATTGCTTATGGTTGATGTTAAATGGTCGTTATTTAATCAGTTAAACAAAACTGAATGGTCTGATTTGAGATAACCATTGTGTATACAGGGAAGAACAGGTTGGAGGGATCCAACCGGATTCCTCAAATGTATTATTTATTTTCATATGCTCATATATGAACTGATCTGTTGTGTGATTGATTTGATGGTTGATTATTGAATGTTCAACATCTGTTAGGTTAAAACCAATGGGTGATATTGGTTAAGTGTTTGGCAGAGTATGGTCTTTAAAAATCAATCGGTTTATAGATATGGATGCACCGTTAGGTGAGTCGATAAAAGTGAAGTTATAAAGTTTATTTTATAACTGGACTCAGATTTTGAAATATATTATTTGAATAAAGTATAAAAGGGAATTAAATAAATATTTTATTTATTTAAGACCTTGATTTATGGTTGGTTTATTTTATAAAGTATATGCTGATATTAATCGGGTTTTCAAGTATGAAGATAAGAAATGAATCGAAAGGGTTAAACTTTGATCATTGTTTTGTAAAGAAAACAAATAATTAGAATCTATCTAAATTAATTTTATTTTTAATTAATTTAAAGCAAGGATTGTTGAAATCGGTTAATGAGGTAATCAAGTTTTTGAGTTAATTAAATCGACCGTTTGGAATTGGAATTGTTTATCAAGTTAATGTGTTTTGACTAAAATAGTTAAACGAATATTGTTTGAATTTAAATAAGGATTTAAAAGGGATTTAATATTTAATTTAGTTAATAAAGGGATTAACTACTAAAGTAGTTAATGTTTGAAATAAGTTATTATTTTAAATTAATGATGAATTTAGGAATATATTTTTAAATGGGAATTCATTTAGTTACCGAATGTGAAATGCAAGCCAATTGAATGGTGAAAGAAAATAAACATACTCAATTATTTGAATTAAGTCGAAGGAGATTACGGTAAAAAGGGTTTATTATAAACCAGAGGTTTTAAGTAAGTTTCAAAGTGTTAAGACGTTAATTTTACATTAACGTTATTTGGAAACGAGATCAAGTGAAAAGGAGAATTTTAAATGAGATTTCAAAAATGGGAAATTTAATATATTTATTCGAGATAGAATTAGCCAAACATAATTATTCGGCTGAGTTGCCAATTCGTACGACTGCTAGCGTGATTCGCAGGGCTGCAGATAGCCTACGGCGGTCGGATGTTCCTGAGGGAATCAGGCGTAACCATTGTGATCGCTGTGATCTAGAGTCAAGCGAATGGAGTTAAGACGAATGTTAATTAATCAATTAGAGTTATTCAAATATCGTATTTTTGAATAATTGGAAGTTTCAATTTAACAAAAAGGAAATTAGTTTGTCAAAGGCCAAGTGATGCTGAATGTTGAATCAGTGAACTCATTGGAGGGTCATGTGTGAAACACTGTATATTTTGATAGTTAAAACACCGACTATCAAATCTGACCAATACGATTGTTGGTATGGAAAGACCGGGATCGAATTTATATTCGAAAACCATTCCGATCAACAAATACGTGAAGATATCAGAAGATGATCGAGATGGAGCATTGAAGACCGTGGATTTTCATAAACGGAAGAACCACTAATATTCTCTGCCTGGCAAGCAGAGGAAAGCTGTGATTCTGTCGTAGTTGGAATCTATGGGTTGCAAGGACTTCTCGCTACTGATCCATGGGGTGATTCCTATATGGATGCGGTAGGAAAGTGCCTTCGGTTCATCCTATTCCTGGATGACGTATATGGACGAATGTCTGACAGAGTATTTCCAAAGGATCACGTACGTTGATTTCTTCAAACGTACGATAGTTGTTGGCGGAGATTCGCCGTTCTCTAGCTTTCAGCTAGAGTATTTTTGTGGACGTCAATTAGTGATATCTGATGGATCTGACGATGTGGCATTCAAAGTGAATGGTGACCAGATGTCAAGAGTTAATTCTGGCCTCAAGCCTCATCAACCGGGAAATGACAAAAATCGGGCAGGCAGCATGGCTATGTGGGTCGCTCCCATTAGGGTGTATAATCACCTATCTAGAGGAAATCCTATTTGTTTCTTTAATCTATGTTTCGATGCTGTCCCTTTTCGGGAGACGGTTGCTGATCCCAACCGTCGGTGATATACATTCGATACACTCAAGCGAAATGAGTGGTCGGTCATGTGAGGGCCGGGTTGCAAGAAGTTCTTGTTGAACCCAGTGTATTCGTCTCTAGAGATACACTATCGGGAGGTGGACCCATACCTTGTCAAAGTCGGAATCCAATTCCCAATAAGCGCCTGCGATTTTGATTGTATACTATATATGTGGAACGTGAGATGCAAGCGTTCCACTAGATTGATATTTACTTGTATTTAGACATTATTATAATATCAGACAAGATATTGGTTTCAAAAATGTTTGGGTTATCGTAAGGTAAAAACCGTCCGTGTTTATGTGTGGATTTGGTCTTACGATTATCCTTTTCTTTTGAAAGGATTTTGAACTTTAAAATCAAGATTGGATGATTTACCTTTAATACTGTGCGAGTTTATCTCACTCTGGTTCACCAAACTGACCCGGTGTTTTGTAAATGCTCGGGTTAGACCGGGTTGTACAGGTTCAGGTTATCGACTGCTGTGAAGAGACGAGCTGGAAGAGTCCAGACGTATGATATTACTAGTATTCCGCTGTGTGTTGTATGATGACAGATTATCACTGTCCAGATGTGTACTCTGATATTGTAAGTATTTCAAAGGCTTTCAATAAAGATTTATTTCTATATTATATTTTGTTCCGCTGCGATGTGAGACTCTGTGTGGTGTCGTGTTCTTCTTCTTCTTCTATTCTAATATTTCTATCTTATCTATTCTCACCCTCTAACTTCTTTCTATTAATGATCTGGAATGTTCGATGTCTGAATAGTCAACATGGTAGTTGATGTTGATTTTCGGAGTCGAAAATCCCGGTTCGTTACAGAATTGCTGATTTATTGGTTGAAATTATAGATAACGATATATATATATAAATCGTTAATCAAATATTGATTCTGTTTATCAGAATATTTCATACTGAAATGAAATCGATGTTATTTATATTGTTTAACATCTATGAATGCAGGGAGACAGGTTGGAGGGATCCAACTGGATTCTTCAGTATTATAATACTATTTGTTTTCATATATTGTGATATGTGATGTGATATAAAATATGTGATTGATTATGATGACACTGGTCATGTTATTTGGCATTTTAAATACCATATGAAATACTGGAATATAAAAAGGAAAATTTCAAAGTGAATATGAAAATGAAATATTTATATAAAATAAATAGAATTATATAAAAGGATTTATATGAAATAAATAGAATTATATAAAAGGATTTGTATAGAATAAATAGAATTGTATAAAGGGGATTATAATTTGGTTTATAAGTGTTAGAAGAATAAAAAAGGAGATTTTACATGAATAATTCTATAATTAGAAGTATAAGTAGAAACTGGATTTGGGATATTGTTTTTAAATACGAACCCTAAGCCCCAAACCACGAAACCGGCGTCCACCACCCACAACATCACCGCACCGACCCCCTGACCGACCACCGCGCCTCCTATGGCCCCATCCGACTCCGGCGCCGCCCCTACCCGTCCATCTCTCTCCTTTTAAAACCCGTAGCCATCCCAAATCCGCCAAACCACAAAGCCGACACCACTCCAGCAACTCCTACTGAGAACCATTGAACTTCCTCCACAAAAGTTTGAATTTTTAGAAGGAGTAAAGTGAGTTTTTATATCTAATTTTATTTATTTGTGTTTATAAAAATAGAATTACTAGCGAATGAAAATATATGATTTACAGTTATGAAAGATCTGATTTTTATATTGTAAAGAAAAGTTTGATTTTAATAACAAAGAAAAGTTTGATTTTTATAACAAAGAAAGGTTAGATTTTTATAAGAAAGTAGAAGTGATTTTTATACATATACTAAAGTAATAAAAATATGATTTTTATAGTTTTAGTATAATAAAAATATGATTTTTATTCATGAAGAGTGTTAAAAATATGATTTTTATTTAGTAGAGATTATAAAAATATGATTTTTATAAGATAGAGAATATAAAAATTCGATTTTTATATATATGAAGAATATAAAAACTCGATTTTTATATATAGAAAGTAGCGATATAAAAATTGAATTTTTATAATATGGCTTTGAAACAAAAATGTGACTTTTTACATATACCGCGTGAAACAGATCTCGTTAGAAGCACAACGAAGACTTCCTACATATGAAGAGTCATGGCATTTGGTTTAGCTCTTGGTGAGAACTCCTCAATTTTATTTTCTTTTCTAGTTGAAATATATACAAGGATGCAGACGGTGCTTAGCAGCACCCAACACTCATCGTCCATAGACCATGGATGACTTGTTTGTTTGATTGATGCGTTGTGAAAGTTGATTGTTGTGATGTGGAATGGAATAAAATATTTTATAGCTAAAAATATAATTTTTAACGTTGATGTGAATAAAATAAATATTCATTTACAAATCGAATGATTTTTTTATGTACACCGATTTGACTGATATTGATTGGGAAAGAAAATTCATGTGTTGAATAGAAAGAAAACTCATGAGTTGAATAAAATATAAATTCATGTGTTGAATAAAAGCAAATTCATGTGTTGAAGAAAATATTCATTTGTTGAATAGAATAACGAAGTTATTGAAATATATAAAGCCGTGTTGATTAGATTGACATCATTTTGACGTGAACGATATTTATATCGATTTTATTCATTTTTATAATGAATATAGAAAAGGAAGTGATTTCAAAATATAACGTTTTGAAAATATTATCATTTATATGTAATGATATAGAATATTCAATTTTGATTTAAAATTGAATATGAAGTTGAAATCATTTTTAAAACGAATTTAAAACGATTTATAAAATACGTTTAGAATTGAAATCGATGAAGTATATATAATATATATATATATATTATATATATTAAATGGCCTAAATAGAATGCGCCGCGGCAGTTCGCGAATTTCGACCATTGACTTCGAATGGATATTACGGGAGATACGACCGTCGGACTCTCCTAAAACCGGAACCGTTGGGTTCATATCGAAAAGAGCTTTCTAACGAATATTAGAGATATGAAATCTAACGGTTGGATTTGGAATTATGTTCAAATCAAATTTGGAAAAGGTCGCTGTAAGTGCAGTTCGATGGCCGTTGATGGAATTCGACTGTACGGGCCTTGATAAAATTATTAAAAATAGTAATAATTTGTGTAAAATCATAAGAAATGATTTGTGAAGAATTGAGATGAAAATTCCAAATTTGAAAAGATAAAAATAGATTTTTATCGAAATGAACTAGTTTTGAAATAGAATAATAATCTATTTATTTTTAAATAAATAAATTTGATTTGAAAGGGTTTTAAAAGTAACCAGAATTTCCAATAATTGAATTGGAAGGGATTTGAATCGAAATTGTCTTTGGAATATTTCGATGTTGGATTTCGTGATTATACAGATATTGTTATGGAAATTTGAAAGATATATTTATATCGTTATATCCAATACGATATTTGTTGGTCGTAGAATTTAATATTGAATATAAGCCGATATATTTTCTATTCAGAGCCTTATATTTAATATCAAATGGGAATTGGGTTTATCGTGAACTGTGTTTTAACGACATTTGTTCTTTAACCCGATATACAATGAAATGTGATTTGGAATTTATAAATCTTTTGTTAAGATTTAAAGGAGGTTTTCCAAAGTAAGGTTTTCCAATTTAATAAAATAAATTGAAATGGAATGAAATGTGATTTTGGGTTTATCGTGAACCGTGTTTTAAATGACATTGGTTCTTTAACCCAGTTAAAGACAGGATATGGTTTCCCAAGTTAAACAATCATTAATATTTTATTTTTGGGAAGATTAAAACCAAGTGGAGTTTTAATGAATCTTAAATTTGATTGAAATAATTGAGAATGGAGTGTCACCAGTTTTGCTCCAGGCGATAGTTAAATCTTTAATTAGATTTGAACGTGAAATGGTAATTGAACTTACCGATAACACCGTTGTGTTAGATATGAAGTATTACCAGTTTTACTTCATGGGATGAATAATTTGGGATTGGGAAATAAAATAAATGATTACTTCGGTGTGGTTCACTAATCCCGACTAATTTGAATTGATATTCAAAGGAAGATTAAAGAATAAATTTAAAGAATTTATCTTTGATAAAATAAATGGGAACCTTTCCCAAAGTATAAGAATATTTGAATAAATGAATATTCTGAATTGGAATGAGGCGTATGTTGTGTTTGTGTAACACTTGTTTATTATATACGCGGGTTATTCAGAAAGACTGGGTTTATCTCATTCTGAATAACTGATTCGACGATGTGTCGAGGATGAAGACGGTGGTCGAAGACCGGAGGTCTTCAACATCATTTGGATAATTATTGATGATCTTGATTGGGCTGTACAACCAAGAGGAGGGAATCAGTTGGTGACCGTCCTGACGTACTTGCAGATCGATGGATATGCGAGGTATAAGGTGTGTCCGGTTTCGTTCAGACCCAGAACGGACTTGTAAATGGACTGTGTGTCTGACATTGGATATCATTCTGTGTGATTGATGGATATCGGTTGCATGGAGTGGTTTGCCTGAGTGGCATGCTAAGATGCAAATGATCAAGGCTTCGGTTGAAAAGCAGAGTCTTGTTGTTGATGATCAAAGCACAACCTGTGTGGCACAGCTTTGTGTAGCGTTAATTCACGAGCCTCACATCCCGGTTGTGAACTAGAAACGGGAGAGGACTTCAGGGAGGGAATGTGTTTCCTTCTAGTTAGAAGTGGCGTCAGTGGTTTTACACGCCCTGACGAGTTTGACTTATGTGGTTGTTTGAATGCGAGGCGCCTTGGATATATCGGTCGATCCGGGACCGATGGAGTTATTTGTTGGCTCATTTACGCCCCATAGGGCGGCGAAACGCAGTGTTCAGGCATTTTAATCCACATCGACGGACCGACCCTAACGATCCAAGGGTCGATGCGTTCTAATCCTGAGACGTGGGCTAGATTGTCTCGAAGCGGTGAGGACGATCCCTTGCCTTGGTTCACGATGGAAATCCAATTTCCAATACGAGACATTGCGGTTTTGATTGTAGAACCTATATATGGCGACATAGTGGTATGGGGCACTCATGCCGTCTATGATTGATACTTATGATTGAAATTTTTTTGACACCATACACTTATAGTAATAATAAAAGATGAAATTTAGCGTATTAAGCATTCTTTGGCTATTATAAGGTAAAACCCTTTCCTCCGGCTTGTGTTGCATTATGTGATGGGACCTGGGTCTTATAATAGCTTCATTGTTCTTTATTTAGCATTGCGCTGTTGTTTTATGCACTGGTATTCTTGGGAGGAAACTCGTTCCATGTTATACGGCGTGGTCCCTTGATTTACCTAACTTTAAAATAAAGATTAATAAGTGTTTTAGTTCTCACACTAGTCACATGACTGACCTGGAGTTTATTGTTTTAACCTAAACTCTGGGTGCCCTTATTTTGACACGGGCAACTAGTAGTTTTGGTTTTGCAGATTTATATTCATAGGATCCTGGTTTATAGCTGGAATGATATCCGAAAAGCTCTGTATCCGTGTATTACTTCTAGTTGTGTATTGCATTATTTTCCGCTGCTATGTAATGTATTGTAATCTCTGATATTTTATGATGTGTAATATTGATTCATACACTGTATATTCTTGTATTCTGATGGAATTGTTGTAATAAACAATGAAATGTTCTTCTGTTTGCTTTCTGATGTGGCTTGTTCTCACTTCAATCCGTGCTTTCCTTACCGGGGAAGTTCGGGTCGTTATAGCTTGGTAACAGAGCTTTGGTTTACAGAGCTCGGAGAACAAGACACGTTAGAACCAAACGAAAGGATTCATCAGAGATTGGATTAGTAATATCCAATGAGAATGACTCGTTAGAGATATGATCAGTAGTGTCCTAGAACGAGTGTAAGGAGTGTTGTTTTGAAAAATAAAATTGAAAACAAGTTTTGTTTTGAAAATTTAATTCAATTATTCGTATTTGAATATTTATTTATATTGGTTTGGACTATCAGGTGTATAGAGATTTTAATATACGTCTGATCCACGTGTATTTGAAGCCTCGAATATTCTGGATAGATATAAAATAACACTCTAGTTGCCTGGGGATGGTTCTGATAATGCTGCAGCGTTATCAGTATTTGTGTTCGAGTTTCGAAGGTGTGATATTTATATATTTCCAATTGACTGGTGTGAGAACCAAAACTAGATAGGGCTTATTGTTGTGATTTGGCATCAAAAATCTGATTTTTTGTCTATGTATCCAAGTTATGTGATTGAAAAGATAATCAACTAATTGATTGCTAGTTGTGTTGTTTGATTATTGTTTGATTAATTAAATGTTGAACCTTTAGCCAAATTGAACTAAATAGTGAGTTGTATTGAAAATTAGTCGCATTTGCATGCATATACATGTGCTTACATTGAACAGGTCATAGCAAGGAGGCTAAAGCAGAAGAATAAAATTGTTTGCCCGACAAATAGGTACATGTTTACAAATTTATTGGGGTTGGATGATTTTATTAGCCGATTGGCTAGCCGCTTGGCTGTTTCTTTTTCTTTTTGGATTAGTGAGGGCCATGGGAGGCTATTTGAAATATCCCGAAGCTCCCGGTGCAGGGGAGGTTATGGCGAAATTTTTCGAAAATTTAGGGTGTTAGCCAAATTTTTGAAAAATTTGAAAAGTTCTTAGAAACTGAAAAGTTGAAGAACTTAAGCCATAATAAAAACAATGGAAGTTGAGTTGGTTTGTAAAACAACTTTCAGCTTCGTTCCTTTTCAGGGACAAAAAGTTTTAAGTGGGGGAGACTGTAATATCCCGAAAATCCGAGCCAATTTAAAATTTCTTAAAATGATTTATTTTCAATAATAACGACGAGAAATTTATTTTGAATAGAATTAGAACGTATATATTAATTTGAATCGATGTTAGAAAATAAATAATTATTTATAATTATAAAAGGAATTGAAAATGGCGTGGTAGTTTGAAATTTCGATTTCGAAGTTCAAATGACTGTACAGGATTCAAAGTAAACCGGATTTTAGTGAAACCAAAAATATTAGAATCTATTTGAGAATATCTTTCCAACGAATCCGAAAAATTGAAATTTCTTAGCGGGGATAAAAAGTTATGCCCAGTTGAAAATTCAGAATAGTCGCTATGGAATTTTGGCCCTTAAAAATGGAAATTTTACAAACAACCCTCGTTTTTGACGAAACCACTTTTGTTGGATCCGGGATGTTAAATTATTGCTAGGTTTCAAAATTCATAATTTTTGAAGTCAATATGTGAGCGTGGAACACTTAAACGTGTTTTAACAGTTTTAGTCAAATTTGATCGACTAGAAAATGACCATTTATCAAACGGTCTCAGAATCCGACGAAATTAGTTTTAGTAGGACCGTATCGTCAATACGAAGCTAGAAATAATTTTTCGGGAATTTTTGGCATCAGTATGTGGCCTCGATAAATTAAAATGTACGTTCAAATTCAATATATAGATTTATATTTTGATTTTGGCGAAGACTAATCGAAACAGTCGAATTGGCTTACAAAACATATCCCATTGTGTTCAGAATGGGGGTATTACGCTAGGGGCGACAGTCGTTGGGCTTGATTTGGGGTTCGAATTGAAAGTCAACCCTTTAGAGGATTAAACAATAAAATAATAATATATAAAACTATTTTCGCTTAAAACCCTCTCCCTTCCCCCCTGTCTTCCTCAGATCGAAATTTAGAATTAAAAAAAAATAAGAGGAAGGAGGAGCCCGTCGCTCCTCCGATCAGAGCGCCACCGCGCCCTCAGGCGCGCCACCAACGGCGCGGCTGCCCCAGCTCCCCCTCTCCGCCTGGCCGCTTCCACCTCCTCCCTTCCCCATCGCTCCAGCACCCTCCACGAACCTTAAGCCCCAAACCACGAAACCGGCACCCACCACCCACAGCATCACCGCGCCGACCCCCTGACCGACCACCGCGCCTCCTCTAGCCCCATCCGACTCCGGCGCCGCCCCTACCCCTCCCTCTCCGTTTAAAACCTGTAGCCGCCCCAAATCCGCCAAATCACGAAGCCGACACCACTCCAGCAACTCCTACCGAGAACCATGGTCCTTCCTCCACCAAAGTTTGAATTTTTAGAGGGAGTAAAGTGAGTTTTTATATTTATTTTTATTTATTTGTGTTTATAAAAATACGATCTTTATATATATACACTAGCGAATGAAAATATTTGATTTACAGTTATGAAAGATCTGATTTTTATATTGTAAAGAAAAGTTTTATTTTTATAACAAAGAAAAGTTTGATTTTTATAACAAAAAAAGGTTAGATTTTTATAACAAAGAAAGAAGTGATTTTTATACATATACTAGAGTAATAAAAATATGATTTTTATAGTTTTAGTATAATAAAAATATGATTTTTATTCATGAAGAGTATTAAAAATATGATTTTTATTTAGTAGAGATTATAAAAAAATGATTTTTATAAGATAGAGAATATAAAAATTAAATTTTTATATATATGAAGAATATAAAAACTCGATTTTTATATATAGAAAGTATAAGGACAATTTTTCAAAATAGCCATATTTTTAAAACTAATAGCGGATTTAGGCTAGTTTCAAAACTATTTGCAGAAATAACCTTGTTTTGTCCACCTCAGAGCTGAGGTGGCCAGTTGTTTAAAAAAATAATACACGTGAGCGAACTTGTGAAGTGCGCCCCTTATAAAAATATAAGGGACAAATTTTCAAAACATGCTTGTTTTTAAAACTAATAGCAGATTTAGACTAGTTTTGAAATTATTTGCAGAAATAGGCTTGTTTTTTTAACAACTATTGCCAAAAACAAGCCTATTTCTGCAAATAGTTCCAAAACTAGCCTAAATCAACTATTAGTTTTAAAAATAAGCTTATTTTGAAAATTTGTCCTGATTTTTATACATATACTAGAGTAATAAAAATATGATTTTTATAGTTTTAGTATAATAAAAATATGATTTTTATTCATGAAGAGTGTTAAAAATATGATTTTTATTTAGTAGAGATTATAAAAATATGATTTTTATAAGATAGAGAATATAAAAATTCGATTTTTATATATATGAAGAATATAAAAACTCGATTTTTATATATAGAAAGTAGCGATATAAAAATTGAATTTTTATAATATGGCTTTGAAACAAAAATGTGACTTTTAACATATACCGCGTGAAACAGATCTCGTTAGAAGCACGGCGAAGACTTCCTACATATGAAGAGTCGTGGCGTTTGGTTTAGCTCTTGGTGAGAACTCCTCACTTTTATTTTCTTTTCTAGTTGAAATATATACTAGGATGCAGACGGTGCTTAGCCGTACCCGACAACCGTCGTCCACAGACCATGGATGACTTGTTTGTTTGATTGATGCATTGTGAGAGTTGATTGTTGTGATGTGGAATGGAATAAAATATTTTATAGCTAAAAATATAATTTTTAACGTTGATGTGAATAAAATAAATATTCAGTTACAAATCGAACAATTTGTTTATGTACACCGATTTGACTGATATTGATTGGGACGATAAATTTTACACATCGCCCAACTGCACAAATAAAAATATGTGTTTGTTGATTTGAAACCCCACACGGGTATTGGGATGATATTGACGTACACTAATCCCGATTGTTTAGTTGTATGTCAATCGATGGGTTGACAGACTGTGTAAGCGTTAATTATTTATATTTAATGCTTATGCAGTTGTGTGGTGCACTCTGGATGATGGTTGATTATTTATCGTTGATATTATATACATGTGTTGTATGGAACCCATATAATTAACATTATATGGTAATTGATTGGGCCTCATTCCAATTTGGAAAATAAGGAATATTATAAAAGAAAATTCAAGTGTTGAACAGAAAGAAAATTCATGTGTTGAATAGAAAGAAAATTCATGTGTTGAATAGAAAGAAAATTCATGTGTTGAATTGTAACACCCCATGTCCATTAATGTCACTCACAAAGGGAATGCATCAATGTCCATGAAGCGTTATTGTTGTATAGAACAGATAAATTACAAGAATAAATAAAAAACAACACAGCGGAAGATAAAACTTATTTCATTGCATCATAACTCAAAACAAGCTTACATAAGTAGTTTCAAAACCATTACAACATGATCAATAGTCTTTTCCAAAAACTTAAAAGTACATAAAGAAGCAAATACTTAAATAACATAAATGCATAACTCCCCACTAAGCTTAAGCAAAGCCATAAAGATGAGAGAGTCCAAAGCGATACATCTACTCTCTTCAAGCAACTGAAAGAAATCGGCACTAAGCTGTAGTATTCCTTCCTTGCGGACCTAGGGGGAGGAAAGAAAAGAGGTGGAAAGAAAACGGGTCAGACATAAAGTCTGGCGAGTCCAGTAATTTTAATAAATAATAGGTAAGGTAAACGATCAAGACATAAATAGGCATCATGATATGGCTGTAACATAGATAAGGTAGATAAAAAGGATGGACAAGATGATTCTGTTCCTAAGTATTAAGACAAACCTACACCTTGGCTAAGAGAACAACCCTCCAAGTATTAACCCCGAAGACTGAAGTCAACATCAGACAAGAACCCAAAGGACTATCCAACTCGACCAACATGTATTTTGTTACACCGCACTTTTGCTAAGTTACACCACATTACTTAATTACACCCCACTTTTGCTAAGTTACACCACATTACTTAATTACACCGCACATCTACTAGTCTCCATTTACCAAAGGTTGATCCCTTCCCACTAACTGTACCCACATGACAAACTTGGTAGTTACTTGTACCTAGCTGCTATCGTAGGTGCCGGCTTGCTCCTACCACCGCTAAGGTACCCTTACCCTACCCATTCGATCGGCTCCCTAAACCCCGTAGGCACCCGTGCTGGCCCCACAGTGGGGTGTATCACTCCCCAAAGTGGCAACCCGATACCAACATAAAAATGCACGGCCATACCCACACGATGCAACAACGTCTTACCTACCAGCCCGGACCCATGCATGCACATGAACCCGTTGGACTTGCGTTGCCACCGCTATTCACGTTTTGACCTCTTACATTCAAGTCCAGTAAGCGTGCCCCAACCCCGGCCTAGTACCGGGCCCAATTAGATACTCAAACGGGTTACTGGTTGAAACGGGTCCCCATCCGACACAAGCCTCCCACCTATGCTTGGTCCCTACTAGGTTTTTCTCCCACTTAACCATTTTAATTTAAATGTCCATGTCTTACACATGCTACGGTTAAGTCCATACTTACATGTCATAATTTACATGTCTTATCTTATTCCGGTTAAGTCCATATTTACATGTCACCCCACTTAACCCTCTAACCATACCCATGTCTTATTATGGTTAGTAATCCTTAATTCATTCCTTATGACGAACGGTGCATGACCTCCCACATTAGACCGAACACTTTGTGGCCGCTGGATTTGCCGGGCGCTTCCGGGCAGTTTTACGCCACAAACCGGGTCTAACCTCGTGTCATTAATCGTTACGCCTATAATTCATTCCTTTGACCTCTCACATTAGACGTCCAATTGTGGCAGCTGGATTTGCCGGGCGGTTCCGGGCATTCTTACGCCACAATTGCGCCTAACCTCGTGTCAAAGGTTCATTAATAATCGTATTTCACCCATACCCAATTTTTATGTCATGTATATCCAATTAAACATATAATCATGTTTAGAATATTGCCTATTCCAAATTGTCACTAATTATATATTAATTAGCCTCAATTACAAATTTACAATTATAGGCAATTTCATCAATTCCATGTAATTCATACCTAAATATGCCAATTTCACATATTATACAATTTTCCAAAATATCCAATAATATCCAATTTTCCATAATTCACATATTCCCATCGTTCCCACGTATTCGCATTCACGCGTATTTTTAACATAGGCTCGAAGGTAGCCTAGATCCAAAAATAAAAGGAATAGGGATAAGAAGAAAGAATCAAATCAAAGAAAATTGGAATTAACACAACATCATGAAATAAAGTGGCATATAAACTGGCATAGAGGCATAATGACAGATTCAACATGAATAAACTGATAAAATGTATGAACTTTACATAGAAACATAGGCATATGATGACATGAATCAGAAAGGTGAAAACTTGGATGAGATTTAAATTACATACATACATATGAGTCCTCTTTACAACTTCATCATGTTACTTTTAATCCCATTATATTGTGAAAATCACCGTACTCACCTTTCGTGGTTAAAGAATAAAATTATGCACTGAAATTGGTGTAGAAACATTGCGGTGTTGCTGATTTATCTTCTTGAATTGTTGTAGAAGCTCTAATCTTTAATTTGAGTTGAAGTTGAATACTTGAGATTTGATTTAGAGGCGGCGGCTAGGGTTTAAGAGAGAGTTTGACAGCATAATGGTGTCATAGATAATATTTATGAATTAGGGCTAGGTCTTAGGATGTATATATAGGTGAAGTTATTTAGACCTTAGGATTAACCCTAGAACTGATCTGGACCATCAAAAATCGACCCAGCCCAAAAAATGGCACCATCCAGCAACCTGGCCGAACCAAGTTCGACCCCCCAAGGGGGAGGTCGACCCCCAGGTCGACCTCCCTGGTCGGCCTGCTCAATTTTTTTTTCTTATCTTCCGAGGGCCATATCTCCTTCGTACGGACTCCGTTTTTCGAAAACTTGGACTCTATTCCATGCAAAATTCCGAGACGAACGCAATGGTTGAACCCGTTTCCCTTCATTCCTTAAAAAATTAAGTGTTCTTAAAATTAGTTAATTCAATCATTCAAAATTCGGGGTGTTACATGAATAGAAAGAAAATTCATGTGTTGAATAGAAAGAAAATTCATGTATTGAATAAAATATATATTCATGTGTTGAATAAAAGCAAATTCATGTGTTGAAGAAAATATTCATTCGTTGAATAGAATAACGAAGTTATTGAAATATATAAAGCCGTGTTGATTAGATTGACGCCATTTTGACGTGAACGATATTTATATCGATTTTATTCATTTTTATAATGAATATAGAAAAGGAAGTGATTTCAAAATATAACGTTTTGAAAATATTATCATTTATATGTAGTGATTTGGAATATTCAATTTTGATTTAAAATTGAATATGAAGTTGAAATCGTTTTTAAAACAAATTTAAAACGATTTATAAAATACGTTTAGAATTGAAATCAATGAAGTATATATAATATATATTATATATATTAAATGGCCTGAATAGAACGCCCCGCGCCGTGGTAGTACGCGAATTTCGCCCATTGATTTCGAATGGATATTACGAGAGATCCGACTGTCGGATTCTCCTAAAACTGGAACCGTTAGGTTCGTATCGAAAAGAGCTTTCTAACGAATATTAGAGATTTGAAATCTAACGGTTGGATTTGGAATTATGTCCAAATCAAATTTGGAAAAGGTCACTGTAAGTGCAGTTCGATGGCCGTTGATGGAATTCGACTGTACGGGCCTTGATAAAATTATTAAAAATAGTAATAATTTGTGTAAAATCATAAGAAATGATTTGTGAAGAATTGATATAAAAAATTACAAATTTGAAAAGATAAAATTAGTTTTTTATCGAAATGAACTAGTTTTGAACTATAATAATAATTTATTTATTTTAAAATAAATAAATTGGATTTGAAAGGGTTTTAAAAGTAACCAGAATTTCCAATAATTGAATTGGAATGGATTTGAATCAAAATTGTCTTTGGAATATTTCGATGTTGGATTTCGTGATTATACAGATAATGTTATGGAAATTTGAAAGATATATTGATATCGTTATTTCCAATACAATATTTGTTGGTCGTAGAATTTGATATTGAATATAAGCCGATATATTTTCTATTCAGAGCCTTATATTTAATATCAAATGGGAATTGGGTTTATCGTGAACTGTGTTTTAACGACATTTGTTCTTTAACCCGATTTATAGTGAAATGTGATTTGGAATTTATAAATCTTTTGTTAAGATTTAAAGGAGGTTTTCCAAAGTAAAGTTTTCCAATTTAATAAAATAAATTGGAATGAAATTTAATGTGATTTTGGGTTTATCGTGAACCGTGTTTTAAATGACATTGGTTCTTTAACCCAGTTAAAGACAGGATATGGTTTCCCAAGTTAAACAATCATTAATATTGATTTTTGGGAAGATTAAAACCAAGTGGAGTTTTAATGAATCATAAATTAGATTGAAATGATCGAGAATGGAGTATCACCAGTTTTGCTCCAGGCGATAGTTAAATCTTTAATTAGATTTGAACGTGAAATGGTAATTGAATTTACCGATAACACTGTGGTGTTAGATATGAAGTATTACCAGTTTTCCTTCATGGGATGAATAGGTTGGGAATGGGAAATAAAATAAATGATTACTTCGGTGTGGTTCTCTAATCCCGACTAATTTGAATTGATATTCAAGGAAGATTAAATAATAAATTTAAAGAATTTATCTTTGATAAAATTAATGGGAACCTTTCCCAAAGTATAAGAATATTTGAATAAAAGAATATTCTGAATTGGAATGAGGCGTATGTTGTGTTTGTGTAACACTTGTTTATTATATACGCGGGTTATTCAGAAAGACCAGGTTTATCCCATTCTGAATAACTGATTCAACGATGTGTCGAGGATGAAGACAGTGGTCGAAGACCGGAGGTCTTCAACATCGTTTGGATAATTACTGATGATCTTGATTGGGCTATACACCCAAGAGGAGGGAATCAGTTGGTGATCGTCCAGACGTACTTGGAGATCGATGGATATGTGAGGTGCAAGGTGCCTCCGGTTTCGTTCAGACCCAGAACGGACTTGTAAATGGACTGTGTGTCTGACATTGGATATCATTCTGTGTGATTGATGGATATCGGTTGCATGGAGTGGTTTTCCTGTGTGGCATGCTAAGATGCAAATGATCAAGGCTTCTGTTGAAAAGCAGAGTCTTGTGGTTGATGATCAAAGCACAGCCTGTGTGGCACAACTTTGTGTAGCGTTAGTTCGCGAGCCTCACACCCCGGTTGTGAACCAGAAACGGGAGAGGACTTCAGGGAGGGCATGCGTTTCCTTCTAGCTAGAAGTGGCGTCAATGGTTTTACATGCCCTGACGAGTTTGACTTATGTGGTTGTTGGAATGCGAGGCGCCTCGGATATATCGGTCGATCCGGGACCGATGGAGTCATTTGTTGGCTCATTTATGCCCCATAGGGTGGGGAAACGCCGTGTTCAGGCATTTTAATCCACATCAGTGGACCGGCCTTGACGATCCAAGGGTCGATGCGTTCTGATCCTAAGACATGGGCAAGATTGTCTCGAAGCGGTGAGGACGATCCCTTGCCTTGGTTCACGATGGAAATCCAATTTCCAATACGAGACATTGTGGTTTTGATTGTAGAACCTATATATGGCGACATAGTGGTATGGGGCACTTATGTCGTCTATGATTGATACTTATGATTGAAATTGTTTTGACACCATACACTTATAGTAATAATAAAAGATGAAATTTAGCGTACCAAGCATTCTTTGGCTATTATAAGGTAAAACCCTATCCTCCGGCTTGTGTTGCATTGTGTGATGGGACCTGGGTCTTATAATAGCTTCATTGTTCTTTATTTAGCATTGCGCTGTTGTTTTAAGCACCGGTGTTCTTGGGAGGAAACCCGTTCCGTGTTATACGGCGTGGTACCTTGATTTATCTAACTTTAAAATAATGATTAATAACTGTTTTAGTTCTCACACCAGTCACATGACTGACCTGGAGTTTATTGTTTTAACCTAAACTCTGGGTGCCCTTATTTTGACACGGGCAGCTAGTAGTTTTGGTTTTGCAGATTTATATTCACAGGATCATGGTTTACAGCTGGAACGATATCCGGAAAGCTCTGTATACGTGTATTACTTCTATTTGTGTATTGTATTATTTTCCGCTGCTATGTAATGTATTGTAATCTCTTATATTTTATTATGTGTAATATTGGTTCATACTCTGTATATTCTTGTATTCGGATGGAATTGTTGTAATAAACAATGAAATGTTCTTCTGTTTGCGTTCCGATGTGGCTTGTTCTCACTTCAATACGTGCTTTCCTTACTGGGGAAGTTCGGGTCGTTATAGGAAGGTGGTCCCATACCTTGCCAGTTGGAATTCATTACCCAATATGCGCCTACGGTTTTTGATAGTATATTATATATGTGGAATGTGAGATGAAAGCGTTCCACTAGATTGCTATTTATTTGATTAAACATTATTATAATATCAGAAGAGTATGGATTTTAAAAGAATTTTAAAAGTTAAACAAATGGTTGGAGTTTACTCACACCAGTCCCATGAATGACCCAGAGTTTATTTTGTTTTGTTTTCCCTAAACTCTTGGGTGCCCAAATTTGTATGGGCAGTCAAGTAGTCAGGATTTTACAGATATACTTGGAGAGCTTGGAGCTGGAGACTCCAAGATTATATAGCTATTGTTTGTTCCGCTGTGTTGTACTCTGATGATGGTATTATACATATACTGATTTTATTTCAAGGTTATGTGTCTATTATATATTGTTCGTTCCGCTGTGAGGTTCGTGTTTACTCTGATGTTTTATGTTCTTCTTCTTCTATTCTAAGTTTCTATCTTATCTATTCTCACCCTCTGATTTCTTTCATTAACTATCCGGTATTTTCTAATGCTTGATAGTCGACATTGGGTTATATGTCGATTACTCAGGATCGTGAATCCCCGGGTCGTTACACTTGCCGTTATGCTGCCGAAATTTTTCTGAAATATTTGTGTGTTGTGAAATATTCATGTTATGAAATAAAATTTGTTTGAACAATAAAAATTATATTCTTATTTGTATATAAAATTAAAAATAAACATTTAGATATAAAAATGAATTTACATTTGATTTTACATTTTTAATGTAAATGAGACATTGTAAATAAACATTTAGATATAAAAATGAATTTATATTTGATTTTACATTTTTAATGTAAATGAGAAATTAGAAATAAACATTAAAAATGACCATTGTTATCTTAAAATATCTTTTCTTTGAAATTTACATTTTTGCTGTAAATGAAACATTAAAAATGTCCATAGTTATATAAATATATTTTCTTTAGAATATACATTTTAATGTAAATGAAACTTTAAAATGAGAATTAGTTGAATAAAAATGTATTTTCTTAAAATTTACATGTTTAATGTAAATAAGACTTATAAAATGATCATAAGTAAATAAAAATGTTCATATATTGAAATTTACATTTTTAATGTTAGTGAACAATTAAAAATGATCATTAGTTAAATAAAAATGTTTTATTTAGAAAAGAAAAAAAATCATTGATTTGAAATGGAAATATATTTACAATAAAACTCACATTTTATTGTACATAAGAAAAGATAAAAAATGATCATTATTTAAAATGAAGATTGATTAACAATAATTCACATTTCTATTGTAAAGATAAGAAATATAATCATTTGTTGAAAAGAAAAATATGGTCAACATAAAAAGAATACATTTTTATGTAAGACAAAAAGAATACATTATTATGTAAGATAAAAAGAATGCATTTTTATGTAAGATAAAAAGAATACCTTTTTTGTAATATAAAAAGATTACATATTTGTTATGTAATATACAGTGATATAAAAGATTGCATTTTCTTTGCAAAAAAAAAAGATCACATTTGCTTTGTAAAATAAAAAGATTACATTTTCTTTACAATGAAAAAGGGATTACATTTGCTTTGCAAATAAAAAGATTACATTTTATTTTTAATGTAAAAAGGTTACATTTTTATATAATATCAAAAGATTACATTTTTATACAATGCAAAGAGATTACATTTTTTTATGTAATAAAGAAATGAATAAAGAAATTACATTTTTCAATGTAATAAAAGAAATGAATAAAGAAATTACATTTTTCAATGTAATAAAAGAAATGAATGAAGAAATTACATTTTTTTATGTAATACAAGAATGAATGAAAAAGTTACATTTAATGTAATAAAAGAAAGATAAGGAAAATTACATTTTTAATGTAATATAAGATTTCATATATAAAAGAAATCAATGTTGAAATGAAAATGGTGTTGAAATCGTTGAACGATTTATATTTATATATTTACATATAAATATAAATTAAAATAAAACGAATTGCACCGCTTAAGTTCGCAACTTGAAATTGTAACTTCAAACGATTATAATGAGAGATCCGACCGTCAGACTTTCCCAAACTGGATCCGTTGGGTTCGCTTTGGAAAGATCTTTCCAACGATATAAAATTTGCTAAAATCCAACGGTTAGATTTTGAGAAATGTGTAAATCAAATTTTGATTAAAACAGCGCTAGGGCCGCGTAATGACCCGAAGCGTCGTTTAATTAAAAATGTCTATTTTTATATAAATAAAGATAGTGATAAATTGTTATAAAATATTATAAACGATATGGGATGAAAAGAATTGATTTGAATTATATATATTCGCTAATTATTTGAAAAGACCAAGTTAATTCTCATTTCAAATAATTAATCGACAATTGGAAGTCGAAGATTTGAAGACGGTGGATCAAAGTCCAACGATCTTCACATCGAATGGATGGCTACTGATGCCCTGGATTGGTTAGCTCCTAGGAAAGGGTTACAGTGGTAGTTGTCCGAACGTACTTGTTGATTGTCCGGATTTACGAGAGCCTCTCTTCTGTATTGGACATATGGAACGAGGAATAAGGTGTCTCCGGTTTCGTTCAGACCCAGAACGAACTTGTAAATGGATGTATGTCAGACATTGGATTTTATTCTGTGTTGATCGATCTTTATTTTATATATATATATATATATATATATATATATATATATATATATATATATATATATATATATATCTGTTTGGTGGCGGAAAATTTATTCTCTTGCTTAACACCCTTCTCTAAGATGTACGAGCTCAGAGGTTATATATTGGTAGGCATGCGTGAATTGTCTGTGTGGCATGCCAAGATGCAAATGATCAAGGCTTATTGTTGAAAAGCAGAGCCTTGTGGTTGATGATCAAAGCACAGCTTGATATTAGCATAGCTTTGTGTATAGTGTTACTTCGCGAGCCTCACACCCCAGTATGAACTGGAAACGGAAGAGGACTATAGGGAGGACATACGTTTCTTTCTAGCTAGAAGTGGTGTCATGGTATGGAGCCCAGACATTTTACTTATGTGGATGATAGAATGAGGAGCCTCGGTTTTGAGTCCCTAATGGCTCTATATTTACGCCCCATAGGGCGGGCAAAACGTATTGTTCAGGAATTACTAATCCACTAAAGTATTTGTGGACTGGACCTGAAGATCCTAGGGTCACCTGAGTCTGAGTCCCGAGGCATGGGCTAGAGTGTCTCGAATTCGGTAAGGACGATCCCTTGCCTTGGTTCATGATGGAAATCCAACTTCCAATACGACACCATGCAGTTTTGATTTTATAACTAGTATAGCGACATAGTATATGGTAGCTATGTCATTTATGATTGATACATTATGATTGAAATGTTTTTGAAACATATATACACTAATAATAATATCAAACCCATTTTATCGTATCAAGCATTTTTGACCATTATAAGGTAAAACTCAATCCTCCGGTTTGCGTTGCTATGTGATGGGTCTTGAGTCTTATAATGGTATCATTTTTCTAGAAAGCATTGCGTTGTTTGATGATTTACTTTATTTCATGCACTGGCAATCCAATGGAGTAAAACCGTTCCGCATTAGCTGGGTGGTCCTGTGATGGGCCTTATTATTAAATATGATAATTAGATTTCTCATACCAGTCCCATGACTGGCTCGCAGTTTGTTTCACTTTGCAAACTCGGGTGCCCTCTTTTCCACACGGGCAGCCTTGTATACAGGTTTTAGCAGACTCATTTTGGATAGCTATGGAGCTGAAGATGGATCCTATCATTTCTATTATGCTATTCAGACTTCATTTAGTATATTATGATTGATTCTGCTACTGACATTTAATATTAAGTTGAAACTGTATTTTGTACTAAGTATGATCCTATTATGCTGTGTAACTCTAATGATATATTATTCCCAGTGTAATTTGATGTACATTTTCTGCTGTAATTCTATATTTCTGTTCTGCTATTATTGTTTATGTGTTATATTCCAATGATTATCCTTGCTTTCGTACTATGGGAGTTTGGGGTCATCACAATAGAACATTCTGTTTACCAAATGTTGATACATGGCTCCAGCATTGTTTAGTCCAAATGGCATCACTACATAACAGTACAATCCCATGTTTGAAATAAAACTTGTGTGCTCTTAATCTGGTACATGCACGGGGATCTGGTTGTACCCTGGTACGCATCCATGAAGGAGAGAAGTCTGTGCCCCGTCGTTGAGTCTACCAGCTGATCAATCCTAGGGAGTGGAAAGCTATCCTTTGGGCAGGCTTTGTTCAAATCTGAAAAGTCAATGCGCGTGCGCCACTTCCCATTTGATTTCTTGACCAAGACGGAATTTGATATCCAATCGGGCTATGTCGAGTCTCGGATGAACCAGTTATTTCTTAGCTTCTCTACTTCTTTCTTTATGGCTTCACACCTTTCTGGGCCCAACATACGCCTTTTTTGCTTTACTGGAGGATGTTTTGGGTTTAGGCTTAGGAGAAATTCCACACATATCTGCATGAGTCCAAGCAAACACATCAAGTTCACTTTCAGAAAATTAGTTAATTCTTTCATGCGGAAAGAATCCAAATGAGATCCAATCTTCAAGACCTTCCTCGGGTCATCGCTATCGATTGGTATATCAATAGTCGCCTCGCTGGGTGTCGCCTTTCTAGTTCCTAGTTCCTCGTCCGCTCTGGGATCGATATCTTTAGGAATTTCGTTAGGAGATTCCCTAGGCGGTATTGTCTTTAGCTGCTATGCTGATTTTTCCTCAGTAGGAGAGGAAGTGTTCTCAGGTTCTGAACTCTTTCCTTTATGCAACATTTTTTACTCCGCCATATAGCAGGCCTTCCGGTAACTTGATCGCCTCGAATCATTCCCACTCCAGCTCCATTGGGAACTTCATTAGCAGGCACCATGGAGCAATGCAAGCCCTAAACTCTAAAAGTGATGTCCATCCCAGGAAAGCGTTGTAAGGTGAGTCGATGTCCATGATGACGAACCGGAGAATGCTCACTCTCTTACGCTCTCCTTCACCTAACTCTACGGGTAGGCATATCACTCTAATCGGGGCGGTTGAGGTTCCGTTAAAGCCACGATCCAACCTTTACATGGCTTTAAGTCTTTCATTTCCAGTTTCATCTAATTGAAAGCCTTTTTAAATAGGATGTTAACCAAACTCCCATTGTCCACAAGAACTTTCTTGACTATTGCAGGTCTAATAACAGTGGTGATTACTAATGGATCAGTGCTTGGTGCTTCAACCCCAATGCTTTCTCTATCTCGGAAGACGATATCATCAGTGGCTATCTTCTTCTGTTTTACCAGTGCCGCTTCTTTGAGGTTACTACATTCTCATATCTCGGGATGCTTGGCCGCATTAACATACTGTTCCATAGCCCTATTACTGGACCCAGCTGGGTGTGGTTCAACTATGGTGTTTATAACAATACATTTTCCCTTCTGTTGAGCTATGGGCTTAGAAGTAGGTTGGTTTTGATTTGAGGATTGCCCTCCTTGCCCCTATCTCTTGGGGCGACCTTGTATTCATCTAACTTTCCTTCCCGCAACAGCTTTTCAACAACGTCTCTTAGATGACGACACTCGTTAGTAAAGTGACCGTGAGTTCCATGAAACAAACAGAATTTCCCAGTTGCGATCTCTTTCTCAGTGGAGTCCCTGGGTGGTGGCTTCTTGTATTACAGGATGTTATAAGTTCTAGCGTGTCACCTAATGGTGTATAGTTCTTGAAACTTTGAAATCGAGGACTTTTTTCGGAATTGTTTCCCCGATTCCTGTTCCTTTTACAGCCATTTCCATTCCTGCTGCCATTTCTCCATTTTTGTTGCCGACGTTTACCTCGACCTTCCCCAAACCGTCGTCGGACTATTTCACAGCAACATTACTTTGAATATCTTCTTTAGAAGCTCCATCGGATTTTCTTTTTCGATTAGCGTATATTTCCTCTCGCTGCATGTGGATATTTGCCTTTTCATAAAATGTCTCTCTTGTTAATGGCAGTTTTCTAACTAGATATCCCTCGAATTCCATGTCTGGATTGACCCCATCTATTAATGCCATCAAAATGGTTGGTCATGAGGGTCGCTTATTTCATTAACTACTAATTTGAAGCAGTCTAGGTATGACTTTAGAGATTCGCCAGGGGCCTGCTTGATTCTGGACAGTTCAATGACGCTTTTAGCTTTCCAGGCATGGAGTCGGAACTGGTTCTTAAAATGTTCGCTTAGTTCTTTAAAACTCTATACCGATCATGGGGGAAGTTGAGTGAACCACATTAATGCGACATCTTCTAGATATATCAGGAAGGCTTTGCATTTCACAGCATCAGGTGCTGCTGCGACATTCGTATACCATACATACCTCATCAAATGTTGTCCCGGATCTGTTCTCCCGGCATATAGGTCCATTTGTGGCAGATTAAATCGTCGGGGAAATTGGAAGTCCAAGATATCATCGGTGAATGGGGTGTGACTGTGCTCAATACCCTAGTCCTCATTGGTATAACATCGACTATCGGCCATGATCTGTCGCACCATCATTTGCACTTCTGCGTTGGTCAAAGCTGATTCAGGATCTATGCTTCTATTTCTTCTAATATGTTCAGTGCCTACGTCAGGCGACGCCCTTTGGTTTCGGGTTGCGACTGAACTTCTTTGCCCTCTATGATCCTGGTCATTCATGGGATGAATGGGCTGGAGAAGCCGCCCCTGAGTGAGATTAGTGATGTCTGGGTCACTGGGGAGGATGCAAGATCCTCGCATCGGTAGCAACATTGGTTCTCTTAAACTTGGGCCATTAGGTCTCAGAACATGGACCGCATCTTCACGGGATCCCAAAGATCCAAATGTCAACTGGTCCAGATTCTCGGGCCTTTTATATGGCCTTCTTTGTCATGGGTGCTCTTTGTTTGAAAAGGATGAATGATCCACAGCGAGTTGATGAGTTGGGGAGGTCATTCTTTGTCTACAAAGCTCACTTATTTCCCTACTCATGGCTTTCATGTTTTCTCGCATAAGAACGTTATCATGCTTATGGGCCTCTAAAGCATCCCTGGTGCTATCTAGCATATCAAGTAGGCATGATAAATCCATGTGCGTGACAGGTGCATTGGGAGTAGGCTGATCAATGGTTGCAGTGGCTTGTATTGGAGCATTCGTAGGAGCTCGAGTAAAAGTACCAGTTTCTGCCACATTTGGTTTAGATAGGGTCATGGTTGCAACTCCGGTTCAGTTCGGGGTGGAATTATCAGCAACATCTAGGGCATTGGTTCATATCAGGTCTGCATTCTCCATTCGGTTCGGGGTTTCAAGGTCGGGTCGGGTCGGAGATGCTCTCCTGGACCGGTTTGCTCCT
Source organism: Allium sativum (assembly GCA_030737875.1). Taxonomy (NCBI): domain Eukaryota; kingdom Viridiplantae; phylum Streptophyta; class Magnoliopsida; order Asparagales; family Amaryllidaceae; genus Allium; species Allium sativum. Next base: position 1,012,224,736 of record CM060912.1, on the reverse strand, counting down.
GAGCTTTACCCCTGATACCTGGTTACAAACATGGCTTGCTGATCTTCACTTGCCCCACTTTCCCGAGCAACTTGTGACTCTTTTCCTTTTTCTTTGGTTATGATGTCCAATTCTCTCGGGATTAGTCAGAAAACTTTAAAAATGCTGAAGAAAGTGGATTAACTTCTTTGAACTTGAGGGTCCAAATAGTAGAACAATAATCCAACGCACTGAGAATTCAATTTCTCAGTGTAAGCACCAAAATGTTAGACCAAAAATTGGTTCTAACACCCAAACAAACGATAATTTTGAATAAAATGGACAGAAAAATGATAAGAACACTAGATTTATAGTGGTTCGGCGTTAAAAAGCCTATGTCCACTTTATACTTTGTCGATTGATGATTCGAATACAAGTACAACACTGATTATCACTCAATCTCACTTTTACAATTTATAATTTCACTCAATGTTTGATAAAATGTGTTCCAAATGTTCATGGTGATCTGAATGAAGTAGTGGGATTCAATGGTTATGAGAATTAGAGTGAAGATTGTGCCAAAAGATCCCTTCGAATGGTGCTTTGAGGGGTATTTATATGCAAAAATTCAACTCGGATCGTTGCCATGTGGCGATCATCCCGTTCGGTTTGGAGTCGGAGGCTTGGAGACGATCACAACGCATCAGAGATCATGGGGTTATGGAGAGGAACCGTTCCGATTTTGTAGGAGAACATGGGTTGTTTGCTACAGTTATGTTGATCCTCCATTTGGATCGGAAGATCAAAGGGAGGGTCCAGATCAGAGAGCTCCGAACTGATCCGAATGTACCATCTTTTTCCCATCTTCTAGTTGGCTTGATTTAAATTAAGGAGGTTCGGTTCGGGGGTTTCCGAACCGATCCGAGCTCCTTCCATGAATCCTTCCATCAAACATATTCGTTAACTAATCTCTTAGTTTTGTGAAGCCTGATCACAAAGTGGGCTAATAGATGGGGATGGTGGATATTTGGGAAAGTGGGCATGCAAAGGAAGAAGAGAGAGTGATGCTAGATGCAACTACAGTATAGAGAAAACAGTGGGTCATAATTTGTGTACATCAGTAAAGAAACGAAGCAGCATCAAAACGGGGTAGTTGAGTGAATCGAAACAAACTAGAACGAAGTGTTGAAGTTGGCCTGGGTTTCAAAATGTAAAGGAAACAATTAGGTGACAAGTTCAAAACTTCATGTGTATTTGTGTGTCGAGAGGTATATCAGTTAGGCTACATTCCCATGTAGAAATAAAAAAGACGTGGTACAAAACTCTAACGAAGTGAAGTAAGAAAACCGTTCTAGGTAATATGAAAAGAGTTGGGAATTTCGAAGCAGTGAAGAAAATGAAGTGGGCATTCACTTACATGAACAGTAATAATGGGCATACTGGTTTTTAACATGGCATATGGGAAGGGTATAAAGGAGCGGGCTTATTAGTTGAGAACAAAACTGGTGGTTTCTTTGGACTAAGAATGAAGACCTTTTGGACGTGAATAATGAAGGATCAGGTATGCGTGAAATGTACTGTGCAACACTGGGGAACGGTTGTGGATTTGGGTGGCGTGATGTTGAGGCGTGGTGAAGAAGTTTCAAATTGGAAACAACAGTTTGTTTTGTTAACGTGGATATGTGGAGCGATAGTTGTGGGTAGGGAGGTGGCAAGTATATGACGTGGGTACTGAGTGGTAGTGTTCAAATGAAGAAAGACGTGGGAAGGATCCTCAAACCAAATGTGAAGAAAATAAGGGGTAACAACATACAAATGACTGTCACTTGGAAGCACGATAGAAATTGGACAGCAGTTTTCGGCTGTTATAACCAAAGTAATCAGACTGATAAATAATTTAATTAGAGATTAAATTAAATCATATGTTTAAATTTTGTATAATATTTACATATTTCGTCAGAATGGAATAGCACAACAGACACCGAAATAGTAGTGACGAACACAACCGCACATAACTGATCTGGATGGTGCAGGAGACAACTAGGATTTACGGTTAAATTAAACACCGTAAATCAAATGACTGTTTAATTTAACTGTAACCGAACCGCTCAACGAACAAATCAAAGTGAGTTTAACTCACTCAGTTTTTATCCCACTTATATTTTATATAAGTCGGGTTTTGTTTTGTGTGTTATGCTTGATAATTGTTTGCTATGTGCTGAATATTATTTATATATTTGTTAGACCGAAATCTGGACCTAACACCCAAATGCAGATCACTGATCACAGATAAAGGAATCAAAATGGGGAACACACGAGATTTTTATAGTGGTTAGGCTCAAACCAAGCCTACGTCCACTTTAGATTGTCTTAGATCTTGAGAAGTTACAATTACAATGCTATCTCACAATCCGTGAGATCCGTTTATACACAACCTTGTGTTCTCGTGAAGAAGAAGGGAGAAAAGAAGTGATTTTATACATGAAGTCCTCGTGTTAGATTGATTTGAAGAGTATGCAAAGTCCTTGTGTTGATAATGGTGGAAGCCGTGAAGAAGAATAGCCAAAAGTCCTTCAAATGGTGTATTTATAGCCATTTCCTGATAGCGATTCGTGAGACATGTGGCACGCATCTCACGAATCTCGAAAAGTGTTGGAAAACGTCCAGAAGTCCTCCCTAAGTCATCATATGCATGTGGAATGAGATCCGGGTCCGCAGGAGTAGGAATAGCCTTGAGAATAGGTCAAGATCGTGTGCAGGAGCATCAGTCCCAGGCGGTTCATGACCATGGTGTGCACCACGAACCGGGATTATGAGCTGGAGATGAGGAGTTAGTGATTAGGTCGTAGACTACGTGTGCTCCATGAGCGGGTCGTGATCCGGAGGTGCTGGCAAGGTGATCGGGTCGTGTTTAATGAATGTACCACGAGCTGGAGGTGGATCGTGCCAAGCTAATCCACGAGTCGGGGTCTTCACGAGCAGAAGGAGAGGATGAGCCCTAGAGGGGCAAGCCAGTCCATAATCCGAGCTGATTACGATTCGTCACTTCATCCAAGTGATTGTCAGTCGATGCCAGACTATACCCGTTCACGGAATCGTGCATAAATTTCAAACCGTAAGTCCGTTTGAGCCAAACAAAAGATCTACTTGAAGCTGACTCAGAGGGCTACAAGAGTTATGGAGCAAAGCTCCGTAACTGATGTTTTCGGGCCCAAAAAGGGTCGTTTGATAGGAGTTTTGGGCCTATTTATGTTGATGATGTGATTTTGACCAAACCGCTTCATGTTTGTTGACGATGTTCTCAGTGCCTGAGCGCGATGCTATCCAGAAATTCTATGTGTGACAGATTTTACCAAAATGTGTGTCAACAAGCTTGCCCCCCAGAACATATCTTGCTGGTTGAAGGAAGATGTTTTCTGGATAATCCGAGAAATCTGTATAGAGATAGAAGTACAACAATTGTGCCAAATCCTGACATTATTATCCAAACTTTCCCGAGCATAAACCATACTCGAGGAACGTCCAAGTCATCCTGCCAAATTCTGGCAAGGGCGAAACCTTATAGGCATAATCCATACCAAGAAGTTCAAACCGAGTATAATCTTTACCCGATTTCTTTTGTCACAGCCTGGCAAGACTGTTTGCAATTTCTTAAGTATAATCCATACTTAAGATTCCAAAGTGAGTATAAACCATACTCAGATCTGAAGTAGAGCTATGCTTGCCATAGCCTGACAAGATAGTCTGACCCTAGGCGTAATCCACACCTAGTGTTTCAAAATAAGTATAAGCCATACTTCAACCGAGGTTGCGGATCTAGCCACATCCTGACAAGATACTTAAATTCACCAAACATAATCCATGCTTGGAAAATCCTTCCTTATTCAATTCAAAATGCAAAACCAAATCAAATCCTGATTTTTTTATCATCGAGTCCAGAGCATGCTTTGGGGCTACATCCTAACCCCGTACATGTGTACTCCGATTCAACTAATTGGAAAACCTAATGAAAGCAAAAACAAATCTTAAAGCCTAAGAAATGAAGAAAATGAAAGCTGATCTCATCTAGATCAGCTGATGATGAGAGCTCGATCCAGGGTCATTCCCTCTCTGGGGAGCAGGAGGTGGCAGCGCAGGTCGGACGCTGTTGGTAGTTTCACATACTCGGGCAGCTCTCCACGTTTAACCCGCTCCTCAATCAAATCACGAAGATGCCTGCAGTCATTTGTGTCATGTCTGTCCATATCGTGGAATATGCAGTGCTTTCCAGAATCGCATTCTCTTTGTGATGGCTCCCTCCTGGGAGGCTTTGGGTAGGAGACAACACCATTTGTGTCCATGTAGATGTCAGAAAGTGAAGCAACGAGCTCAGTGTACTTTTCATATCTGGGCCCTCTCCAAGGCTGAGTGTTACGGTCATTCTTGACAGTGGCTTTTCCTTTGACATTTCCAGAATCAGACGGTTCTCCGTCTTTGAGCGTGTTGACATCGAGAATGCGCTTCTCGGAAGTTGCATCTTCTTCCCGTAGAAATTTATCTGCTTCAAGGTAGAATTCGCCGAGATTTCATGGTGGATCTTGGTACAAAGACTTCTTGAACTCCGAGTTATCCAAGACACCGGATATCGCTGCCATCAGTACCATCGACGGTTCAGGGCGATCAACTGATGCTGCTGCAACGTTGAATCTTTCCAGAAATGAGCGCAGAGTTTCTCTAGGCCTCTACTTGATTTTCAGAGTGACATGACGTTCTTGGGTCGAGCGATGTGGACCCGAAACTGTTCAAGGAAGCGAGCGACCAACATATTCCAACTGTTGATCAATTCCGTTTCTAGCTGCCCAATCCACATAGCGGTCGTGTTAGTCAGAAAAAGGGGAAAACACTTAGCCATTATGTTTTCCGATGCCGATCGAACTTCCATATGCCCTTTTATAGCGCATCAGGTGCACGGTAGGATCTATCCTGCCGTTGTAGGGCTCCAGTAGTGGAAGTTTGAAATCTGGGGGATTGCAGGAATTCCTGATTTCCTGAGTAAACGAGTTGCGATTGACGTCATCCACATTGTTCTAATAAGTGAGGCCTCTCGAGAGGCGTTGAATGAGGTTAGCGAGCCGATCTCCCTCAAAAAGTTGTTGCAATTTGCCAATATCAGAGCCGGTACCCCCAGCGTTGAATGCCTGAGAGTGAGGAAGCTGTTGTTGAGTGCTCATGGTGTGCAGCACGAAGCGGGTCATGAGGGAGCACGAGTCGTGGATCGGGGTGCACGATCCAATCCGGTCATGGGTCATAAAAGCTTGTGGCTCGTGGTTCGAGGGGGAGTGAGTCATGGAGATCGGCTCGTGAGACCGGTTCATGAATCGGGGGAGGGGGGCGAGCCGACCAGGTTGTGAGTCCCTGTCACGAGCTGCTTCTGGCCCTGCATCGCGAGTCGCTCCGGGCTCTGCTTCACGAGCTATGTTCTGCTGTTGAGCGAGGGGGTTGCCCCCGAGTCCAAGTGATGCACGAGCCGCTTTAGTGGCTTCATTTCCAGTGCGTTGATTGTAGAAGCTCGGTCTGCCATCCATCCGAGCGAAGAATCCATCGATCATCTCCTGTTGTTTCCTGAGGAGATCGTCCTACCATGCCATTTGACCTCTCAATTCAGCGAGAACACCGTCCATCTCGTCTCTAGTTAAGTATGTAGAAGGATCTCCATGAGAGGAAGCCTCCTGGCTCTCCTCGTTCCTTGCGCCTTCAACGTCAACATCCTCATCATGAGAGGAAGTTCTAGCTTTCTTCCTTTTGATTGCCATTTATCCAAGCTAGAAGTTGAGGTTGTCGTGTGCCCCCTTCCTGGCGTGCCAAAATGTTAGACCAAAATCTGGGCCTAACACCCAAATGCAGATCACAGATAAAGGAATAAAAACGGGGAACACATGAGATTTTTATAGTGTTTCGGCTCAAACCAAGCCTATGTCCACTTTATATTGTCTTAGATCTTGAGAAATTACAATTACAATGCCGTCTCACAATCCGTGAGATCCGTTTATACACAACAACTTTGTGTTCTTGTGAAGAAGAAGGGAGAAAAGAAGTGATTTTATACACGAAGTCCTCATGTTAGATTGATTTGAAGAGTATGCAAAGTCCTTGTGTTGATAATGGTGGAAGCCGTGAAGAAGAATGACCAAAAGTCCTTTAAAATCCTCCAAATGGTGTATTTATAGCCATTTCCTGATAGAAATTCGTGAGACACGTGGCACGCATTCTAAGAATCTCGAAAAGTGGTGGAAAACGTCCAAAAGTCCTCTCCAAGTCATCATATGCCATGTGGAATGAGATCCGGGTCCATAGGAGTAGGAAAGCCTTAAGAATAGGTCAAGATCGTGTGCAGGAGCGTCAGTCCCGGGCGGTTCGTGACCATGGTGTGCACCACAAACCGGGATGACAAGCTGGAGATGGAGTTGGTGATCAGGTCGTGTTCTACGTGTGCTCCACGAGCGGGTCATGATCCGGAGGTGCTGGCGAGGTGATCGGGTCGTGGTTAATAGATGTACCACAAGCTGGAGGTGGATCGTGCCAAGGGAGCGAGCCAAGCTAATCCACGAGCCATGGGGTCTTCGAGCAGAAGGAGAGGACGAGCCCTAGAGGGGCGAGCCAGTCCATAATCCAAGCTAATTACGATTCGTCACTTCATCCAAATGATTGCCAGTCGATGCCAGATTATACCCATTCACGGAAACGGGCATAACTTTAAAACCGTAAGCCCGATTGAGCCAAACGAAAGATCTACTTGAAGCTGACCCAGAGGGCTACAAGAGTTACATAGAAAAGCTTCGTAATTGATGTTTTCGGGCCCAAAATAGGTCGTCTAATAGGAGTTTCGGGCCTGTTTATGTTGATGATGTGATTTCGACCAAACCGCTTCATGTTTGTTGACGATGTTCTCAGTGCCTGAGCGCGATGCTATCCAGAAATTCTATGTGTAACAGCTTTTGGCAAAAAGTGTGTCAACAATATTCGATAAACTGATTGATTTAACGTTCGTTTATTTTAAATGAAAATCGTTATTTTTAATGATTATTTCTAAACGAGGTAACATACCTTGTTGGTTACGTTTATAATAATATAAACATATTAAATTTAAATATGGGTGATTGGATTACTGGTATTATTATATCTGTTTATTGAATCAAATAATATTATTTGAGATAACGTATTTGGATGTAGGGAAACAGGTCGGAGGGATCCAACTGGATTCCTCAAAATTTATTGTTAGTTTTATATTAAAATTATATGAACTGTTTCACCAATATGGATTGGACAATTGATTTGGTTGTTTGTTGTTGATTGAAAATTCAACACTTGTGTTGTTTTAACCAATGAGTTATATTGGTTGAGTAAATGGCATCTGATGGCTTGGAAATAAGTTGTTTTATAGATACCGTCTGGTAAATAGACTGAAAAAGAAGTTATAAAATATATTTTATAACTAAAGATAGATTTTTAAATCTATTATATTTGAATGGAAGTTTATTGAAGGGAAATTAATATTGATTATTTATTAATTAAGTTTATAAATAATTATAGAATTATTTTATAAAGCAAATTCTAATAATAAGGAGATTTTTAAGCCAATGAGTAGAGATTAACCCGACGGTTAAGAATTAGATTAATTATTTTGAAGAGACAATTAAATGAATTTATTTAATTATATTATTAATTAATTTAAAGGAGGAATTAATTTGAATTGATTAACGAGATAATCAAGTTTTTGGGGTGGACTAAGTCAACTATTTTAATTAGAATTTGTGAATTTATTTATTTGATTTAATAAATCAAATGGGATAATTCAACGAGTAATTGTTTAATTTTAATAAGACTTTAAAAGGAATTTTATTATTCATTTTCAGAGTAGTTAATGCTGAAGTAAATTTATTATTTAATTTAAGAGATTTGCCTTTAAAAGAGAAATGATTTAAGTAAGAAATCGACAATGAAATGGATATAGTTAAATTGGGAGAAGAGTATATGATCGGGTATATATTTAAAAACCTGAATTTTGTGAATAAAGTTATAAAGGGATTTTAAAGCAGATATGATAGCTTATAATGAACGTTTACTTAACATTTGGTTAAGTAAAAAGGAATCAAGATATAAAAGGAATTTATATAAAACCTGAGTTTATAAATAAGATTTATAAAAGAGAAGTGGAGTTAAAACGTCGATTTTGAATGGGCGAGACTTAATAATGAAATTAAGTGAAGTAAATGGAATTGAAATGACATTTCAAAGCGGGAAATGGTTGAATGGATTTCAAGTGAAATAAAATGGATTGATATCGAGTTAAGATAAAGATTAGAACCTAACTAGAGATTGGTTGAGTTGAGTGATTTTCTGAGTGTTAATCTGATGTTGATTTCGGTCTTCGGGATTGATACTTAGGGGATTTTCTCTTACCAATTTGCGATCAGGGACTAATAGAAGGCGAAGGGAGGGAAATGAAAGGAGTTGTGCGAAAACATAATGTTATAATTTAAAATAAAGAAATGAGATATAGAATGGTTTATTTTAAAAGACAAATGTCGATAATTCTTTTCAAGTAATGAAACAAAAGAGATATTTTTAATGATTATATTTCGAATGATAAGTTAAACTAATTTTCTAGTTTAGATAATGAATAATGTTGTGCAAACGATAGTCAAATGGAATATTGGATATTGTTATATAATATTTTTCTAAAATATTGAAATGAAGTAGTTTTGCGAATATTAGTATAATAAAGTTAGAAGTGAAATGTTGTTTTCCAAATAGTGGAACATTTAAATTAACTTTTTGTTAATTAGTTATAATTAAAGAAGCCAAATGACGCTGAGTACTAAACCAGTAAATCTATCTTTGTTTTATGGTTGAATGGTTGTTTTTTTGATAGTTAAATAACCGACTATCAAATCTGGCCAATACGATTATTGGTACGGAATGACCGGATCAAATTTATATTCGAATACCATTTTGACCAGCTAATACGAAAATGTGGAAGATATCAAATGTTGATCGAGACGAAGAAATCAAAGACCATTGATCTTCATAAATGAAAGAACCACTTAAAATCTCTTTGTCGACGCAGAGATAAACCGGGGTTCTATCATGATTGAAATCCAAGAATTGCAAGGACTACTCGCTACTAATCTATAGGGTGATATTTAGGATGTAGTAGGAGGGTACCTTCGGTTCATCCTGATCCTGGATGATTTGTATAGATGAGTGATTGACAAAGTATTTCTTAAGAATCACATACGTTGATATTTACAAACGTAATTCTGTTAGTGGCGGAGAGGGGCACTTCTCTTAGCTTAATGACCAGAGTATTTTAGGAACATCAATTAGTGATTTGGCAGATCTGACATTGTGACATTCAAAGTGTTGGTGATGAAATGTCTAAAAGGTAGTGTTAAATATCAAGCCTCTACAACTAGGAAATGGTATAAAATCGGGTAGGTTGCATGGCTAATTGGGTCGCACCCAAGTAGGGTGTATAATCACCTATCTAGGGTGTATAATCACCTATCTAGAGTAAATCCGTTACATTCGGCATACTCAAGCGAAATGAGCGGTCAGTCATGTTTAGCCTAGGTTGGAAGATGTTCTTGTTGAACCCGGTGTATTCCTCTCTAGAGATACACTGTCAGAAGGTGGTCCCATACCTTGATAGTTGGAAATCCAAATCTCCAATAAGAGCCCATGGTTTTTGATTTTATACTATATATGTGGAACGTGAGATGAAAGCGTTCCACTAGATTGGTATTTATTTGTGTTTAGATGCTATTATAATATCAAAATAAGATATGATTTCTAAAAAGAAATGGTTTGACTTTAAAATCAAGTTGGGTGATGTTTTTAAACTTAACGAGTTTTCTCACTCTGGTTCACCGGACTGATCCGGCGTTTGTAATGCTCGGGTTAGACCGGGTTATGCAGGTTCAGGTTATCGGATGCTATGAAGTCCGAAGATAAGCTGGAGGAGTTCAGACGTATGATACAGATTAATATATATTCCGCTGTGTGTTGTATATGAAGACAGATTATGATAACTATCCAAATGTGTTGATGTACTCTGATGATTGTAAGTTTTATTTCAAAGCTCTCAATAAAGTTTTATATCTATATTATATTTTGTTCTGCTACGATGTGAGACTCTGATGTTGTTATGTTCTTCTTCTTCTTTTTCTTCTATTCTAATATTTCTTTCTTTCTTATCTCACCCTCTATTTTCTTTCATTAACTATCTGGTATTTATGATACTTGAGTTCTGGCTAGTGATATGAGTTTGTGTATTATTGTTGGAATTCGGGCATCGATTCCCGGGGTCGTTACAGGTTTGCTCCCATTGAAGGGTTAAAGTGGCAATGGTCCAAACGTACTTGTTGATTGTCTGGATGTGCAAGGGCCTCTCTCCTTGATTGGATGAGGAATAAGGTGCCTTCGGTTTCGTTCAAACTAGAACGAACTTGTAAATGAATGGTATATCCGACATTGTATTTCATAACATACCGATTAGTTGCTATTAATGATATATCTGTTGGTGACGGAGAGTTTATTCTCTTAGCTTGATATCCTTCTTTGAGGTGTATGAGCTCAAAGGTTATATTATTAATGGAAACTGATCATATGTGTGAATTGACAATGTGGCATGTTGAGTGATGTTGGCAGATAGATCAAAGATTTTGTTGGAAAGCAGTGTTTTATGGAAGTTGACTCTAGGGCCTCACACCCCAGAATGAGTCGAAAACAGGATGAAGGATAACAAAGAAAGGACATATGTTTCCATCTAGCTAAAAGTGATGCTATGGTACAAAGCCCAAGAAATTGACTTATGTGGATGTTGGAATCGAGGTGCCTCGAGTAATGGTCAATCAAACGATCAGGTTGAGGTTATAATAAGACCGGGGAACGTTATGTTCAGGTAATTGTCCAACTCACCGAGACTTGGTGGGCCGGCTCTGCCGCACCAAAGGATACATGTAGTGCTCCCTGGAACATTTTGATAGAGATGTTTGGAATTCAGATAAGGAAGATCATTTACCTTGGTTCATGATGGAATCTAATTTCCAATATGAGACTTTGCGTTTTTCGGTTGTAAACCTATGTGGCGACATAATACGATGGGGTATTATGTCGTATAGGATTGATATATTTATTTTCGAAATTGTTTTTAACACTTAGACATTAATAATAATATCAAATGATTTTCTCATATTAAGCATGTTGCACCATTATAAGATAAAACTCTATCCTCCAATTTGCGCTCGCATTATGTGATGGGACTTGAGTCTTATAATGGCTTTATTTTTCAAAAAGCATTGCGTTATTTTTATGCGTTGGCATTCGTGTGAGGTAAATCCGTTCCATGTTATACGGCGTAGTCCCATGATATGACTTATTTTTAAATTAAGTTAAGAATAACAGTAGGGTTTCTCAAACCAATCCCATGACTGACTCGTAGTTTGTTTTTCCCTTGCAAACTCGGGAGCCCATTAATTCCACATGGGCAGCCTAGTTCCCAGGTAATTAGCTTGTATCTATTTGGATGTGTATGGAAGTTGGTTTTAGACTTGTGCTGGAGTAGGATTTGGATATTTATTTTGGACTATACCTGACTTTATTATGCTGACTACCTTTGATTTCACCGTGTACTAATTCACTTGTTGAAGCCCTTATGCATAATTATGATCCTTAAACGTTGTAACTCTGATACTTCCGATGTTGTTGTCTGATGTACATTATCTAATGTAATGCAATGTAATGTTTATCTTCTGTTGTTATGTTAATGTGTTATATTCCAATGACTATCCTTTCTTCCGAGGATCAGGAGTTTGGGACATCATAGAATCTCACATCGCAGCGGAATAAAATAAAATATATATAATAGCTTTTAAATACATAATTCTATAACATATATACATACCATCATCTGAGTACAACACAACACATCACAGCGGAAATAAACAGCAGATATCTAACATTGAAGCCTCCTGCTCCAAGCTCCTCCAAGGGTGTCTGTAAACACCTGAACTACTAGACTGCTCGTACAAATTTGGGCACCCAAGAGTTTAAGATAAAACAAAATAAATAAAATTTAGGTCAGTCGTGGGAATAGTGTGAGAAAACTCTAATCACTTGATTTACTTTGAAAATGCTTTCTAAAGAAAAGATAATTGTAAGATCGATCCACAAATAAACATGTATGATTTTTACCTTACGATTACCCAAAACATTCTTTGTATCAAAGCTATCCTGATATTTTAATAGTGTCTAAATTAGATAAATAGCAATTAAACGGAACATTGGCATCTTATGCTCCATATACATAGTATACAACCAAAAACCACGGGCGCTTATTTGAGAATGGATTTCTAACCATGACAAGGCATGGAACCACCTTCTGATAGAGTATCTCTAGAGAGGAATGCACTGGGTTCAACAAGAATATATTGCAACCCGACCACACATGACCGGCCACTCATTCTACTAGAGTGTACCGATGTATTATCACCAACGGTTGGGACCAACAACTATTTTCGAAAGCATACAACAACGATAGAAGAAGAAACAATAAATTTTCTTTAGATCAGGCGATAATACATACTAATGGGTGCGGCCCACATAGCCATGCTGCCAACCCGAATTTTTTCATTTCCCAGATGATGAGGCTATTATTACCTTTTCGGCTATTTCATTCACTTTGAATGCCACATTATCAAATCCGTCAATCACTAATTAATTTTCAAAAAATATACCCTGGGTGTTAAGCAAAAACAAGTTATAATCTCCTGCACCAAACTTGATATATTTGTAAAAATCAACGTAAGTAATCATCGGAAATACACTATCAGACATTTGTCTATGCAAGTTTGTTCTGGGACTGAACGAAACCAAAGGCACTATCTCTATTGATCGATCTTAGACAATTTCTACCTAGAATTTATAGAAAAAGTCATTGCACTTTACTCTGTCTTCGATTATCTTCAAAATAATCTAATTCACAATTCTTATGCCAATACGGATTATTTTCGGATAATAATCCAACCGGTCTCTCCATATTTACAACGATAACATTTAATTGGCCAGAATTTCCATAGTCAATTGTTTAACTATCAAAGAAACAAACATTCATCCAAATACCTTATTTCCAAAAGAAAATACTATTAATTTGCACCAAACAATCACTAAGCCATTTTTAATTAATATTTCATTAATTGAATTCTTCCCAATATTCATTATCAAATCTCATTACCGAGATATTTTTCAAACCTGCTTGGATTATCACTATACTTGGAAAACATTTACATATTTCACAAGATACTTTATTTTCTACACCTATAAATTATTTCTTATTATTGTTGGATAACATCATGTTCTCTTATTTCTTTCACGGAACCATTTATTTTCTAAAGTTAGAAAATAATATATTTCAAACCCACTTATAAAATTTGGTTTCAAACCAATGGAAACCCACTTCATCACTTCTCTTTAATTTTTATTAACCCATTTGGTTTCTAATTCCATATGGAATTAATAAATTGATTTTAAGTTATCAATTTTCTTAAAAAATCTAACTCTTTACATTTTCAAAAAATTTCATCATTGTCTCCTTTGCACGACTCAATCGGTACAATTACAAATCGCCTCTCTGGTCCTTTCCATTCAAAAATAAAATAAAAGAGCCAAACGGCTTGCCCAATAGGCTCATAAAATTCTGACACTTTATTAAATATGTACTTTTTCCGAGCATTCAATTTATTTTCTTCATTCACTTCATTCCAAACCCGTCTCAAATATATCCAACCATTCCAAATCAATTCAACACTTTTAGATTAATCACTTTCCATTCGCTAATTAATTTTATACTTAACTCCTTTGCTTAATCCATTTTTAGTTTGAACATATCATGTTCAAATATATTTTTATTTCATATATACACAAATCGAACTCAAATTCTATATTCGATTCAAAATTTCAAATTCAACCATTTTTATTCACAAATACAATTTACTTAACCAGAGTTAAGTTCGATTCAAAATTCCGTTAACTAATTACTTTTCTAATTAGTTAACTTCATTCAAAAACTAAATGTAACAACCCGTATTTTAAATAACATGTTATAACATAAATCAAGGCAGAATTAAATGGTAAAATCTGAATCAAGGGAAACGGGCTGTGTCGTTGCGTTCGTCTCGGAAAAATACGCGAAATAGAGTCCTAGTTTTCAAAAATCGGAGTCCGTATGACCCAATTATGGCCCATAGAAGTTTTCAGAAAATTCAAGTTTAAAAACAGATTCGAAATCAAATTCAGCTGGGCAGGTAGGCGGGAAAAGATCCCGCCACTCCCCAAGTCGACTGGGGAGTCGACACACCCCATGCTGTGTCGACTGCCCAGTCAACACCCCTGTCGACTTGGGTGGTCGGCCAGTCTGGCCTGGGTACATCTGACTTGTTCCTCAAGACATGTTTGGAGGCTTGTGACGGATTTTAAAGGCTCAGATCTGAACTAGGGTTAATCCTATGGCCTAAACTAACCTAATCTTCTATAAAAAGACCCTAAGACCTAGCCTAAACCCTCATTAATCATTCCTACAACTAAACTATGCCAAAATGTTTCTTGATCATGGCCTCCACCTTCATATCATGGCCTCCATCCTCTTCATGAAAATTTGAGTGTCCTAAGCTAGTAAAAGAGCTACCTTTCTTCATCAAAATAAGGATCTTTCTTCATACAAATCAAAGGAGCTTCTTGTTTCTCAAGACGACTTGGAGCTTATGTTCATTTGGGGGTTTTAGTGTTGCTAGCGTGGCTTCGTCTCAATCTTATTTTATTTTATAAGTCTTCGTAGCATTGTAAGCCCTATTCTACTCTTAGATTTAAACTATGAAGTTAAAAATGACATGTTGCAAGTTTGCGTTTGGGCCTAAGTATGATTTGTGCTTTGATTCTATCATGTTAGGCATAGATTTATTCTATGCATGTTTGTAAAGCTATCACCTTGACTTTGTGCATAGAAAGCTATGAGCTTTGATTGGAAATGTTTCATAAAGCAACATAGAAACTCTCATAAACCTTATGTTATCTTGCATATGATGTTATATGCGAATCACTAGCTATCATCCTATGTCATTTATGATCATGTTTCACCTATTTGCTAAAGTTTGATATCATGCATGTTTTGAGGCTTATAATGTAATATGCAAGTTTATGAACACATTTGCCTCATATGCCACCATGTTTAACTTGTGGCCAAATCACCCTTATGCTATTATGCATGCTTGTGGCCAAAGCACCCTTATGCTATTATGTTTAACTTATGGCCAAATCACCCTTATGCTATTATGCATGCTTGTGGCCAAAGCACCCTTATGCTATTATGTTTAACTTGTGGCCAAATCACCCTTATGCTATTATGCATGCTTGTGGCCAAATCACCCTTATGCTATTTGATATGTTTGAGGCCAAGTCACCTTTTATGCCATCATACATGTTGAGGCCATATGCTAGTTTGTTGAACACCTTTGCCTCAAATATCACCATGTTTAACTTGTGATAGACTTTGCCACCTTATGCCCACCTTGTCATATTGTTATGTTCCCTCCTTGATCTATTTGCGTTGATGCGAATTTACGTGCGATGGGAATACGTTATGGGTAGTTGGGCAAACTTAAATAACATGAAAGCATGACTTGAAAATATAACATGAAAGTTTGACATGTGTTTATGCTTGAAAACATGAACGTGGACATGACATGTAGAAAACATGAAAGTGGCCAACTCGAGTGTAACACCCCGCCTTCGCTAGGGTCACTCGCAAGGGAATGCACTAGCTTTAGAGGGGCATTATTGGTAAACATGCACAGAAACATCACAAGACAGAACACATAAAATAGCGGAAGTAAAATCAATCTTTCATAACATGAATACATAAGTCTAAAGCCTTTTACATCAGAGTACATCAAAACCTGTCTTGCAATAGTAAAGAAGCATAAAGACTTTTTTTTTCATAAATTATTCCCCAAGTAAAAACAGTAAAGTAGCCATAGCCAGGAAAAGTCCAAGCCATCCATGATGACCTTCAAGCAGAAGAAGTCCGAACTAAACAGCAGTGTTTCCTCCCTGTAACCTGGGGGGGAAACGGAAGAAAAGAGGCGAAACAAAACGGGTCAGTCAAAAAGACTGAGTAAGCCCTATCTACAATTAGTATAAAAACTAGTAAAGTTAACTGTCATGAGAAACTGAGATGAACATAAGCATGATACAAGATAAGTCAATTAAATCAAAATAACAGGATGAACTACTGAACTCAGATAAACTAGGGTGTCGTGATAAACTACGATGTCAAGATAAAACAAGGTATCACATTGTCAGGTTTCTATCAAGTATAATATCCCAAGATATCTATCGCGTATAACGTCCCATGGCATCTATCCTGTATATCCGCTCTGCACCTCTCGTACTAGTATCCCAACCTGCGTCATGTGTTAACCATGAATGTCCCTTGCCCAACGTCATGTAATGGTCCATGTCAACCTAATATATAGCATATGTAGGTTTTCCCCACTCGTATGTTTCTTTCCATGTATAAGTTCAGTCCTTTGCCGTAGGCCGTACGGGCTTTCCCATGTAAACGGTTTATCCTTGAAGTTGTTTTGGACTGCAACCCTTGATCTAGTTGTGTTTCCTTACCATGAACTATCGCTCGTCCACTTAGGATTTATGCCACCTAGGACCGCTAGGGATTATGCTACCTAATGAACGTTTCCGTGTCTCGGTTTGGGTTTTGGCCACCTAGGACCACTAGGGATTATGCCACCCGTCAACCGCGCCCTTGATCCCACGTATGTATCGTGAATCGTTTTCCATGTCTAGATGCACATGTTCCCCAATGTGCCATCCGAGTTCCGTGCCAGGGCAAATCAAGAAATACGGAACTCGGTCGGGAGCTTTAAATCGTCTGCCGATGCAGATATCAAGGTCTGTTTTTGTACCCGTGGCTATGGTCCCACGTGACCCCTCCCTCAACTACTGAAAGGCAATCCAAGAAAAATCATGTATAAGAACCACTCCCCGGCCCCACTATAGCCCACTTTCCTACGGGCCAACCTCACCCATGACTCGATAGCAAGCACATGGTCTGTTGGGGGTTCCCTGCCTTTCCGCACGTACACGATTGACTAAAGATGGTAGGTAGTCGGCGATGCGCTATCCAGGGCAAAAACAAGAATCGTCGACTCCACGCTAATCCATCCCAGTCTTTAGGTCGCTCGCATAGCAACCAAGGCATACTCTTGGTCCTTCTAACGCAGACCTTAACCTCTCATGGGCCTAGTATAATTACCTGGCAGCCCACAGAGGGATCCCAAGAATATCCTCACGTCCCCCGAAGCTTCCACTTCGGCACCCAGTGCGCTGGAGCTTTTATCCAAGTCAGATAGCTTGCTCCTCCTCGTATACTAAGCGATGACCTACCGTATCAGGTTACTCATCGCTTTGAGAATTAGTCCTTAGCTAAGAATTATTACTTAGTTACCCTTAACTAAGGTTTACCACTTATCTTCCTTTCCCGTTATCCTTGATTAACCACGGTTTTCTACCTAGTTCTTCTAGCTAGGGTTTGTTTATTGGGTTAAGTGTTATCATTCAAGTCCATGACTTAACCCGCCCACGAATCACGTCAAAGATTGGCTAAGTATTTAAGTTCAAGACTTAGTCCTACAAGTTGGTTAAGTGTACCCAGAGGCTCATGACTTAACCCTATCAAGTCAAATTGGTCAAGTACTAGCTTACCTTAATCCTATCGGATTATCTTGCTAGATCGATTAAGCATAGATTATCTTAATCCCATCAAATTATCGAGTCGGATTGGTTAAGTATAGGTTGGCTTAACCCCATCCTCTAATCGTACTACAATGGTTAAGTATATTCTAAAAAGGTCTTGTGACTTAACCTTATCAAGTCCGTGTATTAGATTGGTTAAGTGTAGGTTACTTAACCCCCCCATCAAGTCATCATGTATAATTGGTTAAGTATAAGTTGCTTAACCCCATTAAATTATTACGTTAAGTTGGTTAAGTATTGGTTACTTAACCTTATTAAATTCCCAAGTTTAAATTGGTTAAGTGTTTAACTTAACCCCATCGAATTACCGTGTTTAGATTAGTTAAGTGTGGATTACTTAACCCCATCTAATTACCGTGTTCAGATTAGTTAAGTGTGGATTACTTAACCCCATCTAATTACCAAGTCGGATTAGTTAAGTGTAAATTACTTAACCCCATCCCCTAATCATCTTGCATGGTTAAGTGTCATTAAGAAATCAAACCCGATCCCACTTAACCTTATCAAGTTATCATGTTGGATTGATTAAGTATTGGTTAACTTAATCCCCGTCCACTAGTCGTATAAAAATGGTTAAGTGTCATTAGGCAAATCAAATCACTTAACCTACCCAACCCTGTCATGTTTTGTTAAGTACCATTAGCCTAATCAATTTACTTAACCCCTTTATCCATGTCATATTTGGTTAAGAGTCATTAATCAAATTAACTTAACCCTATCATGTGACATTAATTACTTAATGCACCCCAACCTCTCACATTAGACTTTGTTGTGGTTACTAGTTAAGTCGGTCGGTTCCGGGTAGCTTTACACCACAACTTGGTCTAACCTCGGGTTCAAGCACAACATGACCAACTTCTCACATTGGGTCCTATTGTTTGCAACTACTAGTTAGGCCGGTCGGTTCCGGGTAGTTTTACGTTGCAAACTCAACCCAACCTCGAGTTGGCCACACTTATATTATCTAAGTGTCATGTTCATCATGTTTCCAAAACATGTTACAAGTTTTTCAAGCATTTGGGTAGACCTAACTTAATAGGTAAATTCCCAAAGGGTAGACCTAACTTAATAGGTAAATTCCCAAGCTTATGTTTTTATGCATACTTACATGTCATCTTCCATGTTATATTTCAAGCCATGTTTTCAAGTTGTATTTTCATGTCATTAGAAATTACCCATAACATAACCCAACGCTTTTAAACTCGCATATACGTTCGCAACAACGTAATGGATTAAAAGAAGAGACTTGGCAAAGGAATGACAAAAATGGGTATTAAGCCACAAGTTAATCATGGTGGCAAATGAGGCACAAATGTGTTCATTAGCTTGCATGTTACCTTCTTAAGCCTCAAAAACATGCATAAACCCAAACTTGGCACATAAGCGAATCATGGTGACAAAAGACATGGAATGATGGCTAGAAACTCGCATATATCATCATATAAGGATTATGACCTCATATGCAAGTTGACATAATGATTATGAAGATTCTCATGTTGCATAATGCAACATTTCAACATAAAGGTTGTGGCTTTTAGCTCATAAGATCAAGATAATGACTTCATAAACTTGGATAACATGATAGCATGCATCATTCTAATTAATCAAACCCAAACTTTCAACATGAACATTTAACTTCATGGTTAATATCTAAGAGTAGGGAAGGGCTTACCTTGCTATGAAGGCCTAAATCGATTAAACTAAAGCTTGTGATGAAGCTTATGCATGCCATCATCCAAAAACCCAAAGATGGATGCTCCAAATCAACAAGTACACCATCTTTATGAACAAAGACCAAAACTTTTGCCTTGAAATCAACTTGAGGAGCTCTCATACTAACATAGGGACTCTCTAATACTCTCATGATCATGAAACCTCTCATAGAAATGAAGTGGAGGCTAGGATAGTTGAGTGGAGGCCATGAGAGTAGAAATTTGGCCATAGTTTAGTTACATGAGTGAATAATGAGGGTTTAGGGGTAGGTTAGGGGTTTATTTATAGAAGATTAGGCTAGTTAGGACCCTTAGATTAACCCTAGGACCAACCTGAACCGTCAGATTTCAAACCAGGCCCAAAAACCTAGCCAAGATAGAAAATGGGTGCACCAGGCCAGAATCAGCCGACAGGGCAAGTCGACAGCCCTGTCGACTTTCCTGTCGACATGCCTGTCGACTTGCAAGTCGACAGCCCTGTCGACAGCCAAGTCGACTTGTCTGGGCGGGAATTTTCCCGCCTGGCCTCATCTCTGCATGTTTCGAAATTCAAATTTCCCGAAAACTTCTTTGGGCCTTAACCGGGTCATACGGACTCCGATTTACAAAATTTCGGACTCTATTTCGCGTATTTTTCCGAGACGAACGCAATGGCATAGCCCGTTTTACTTGATTCAGAATTTAAAATTAAATTCTGCCTTGATTCTCGTTTTAACATGTTATCGAAATACGAGTTGTTACATTCTCCCCACCTTTTAGGATTTCGTCCTCGAAATCTCCAAGTTAGGAAGAACATATCCTACCATCCATCATCCATCTACTCAAAACATCATCCACAAGCAATCATTGTCCTTAGATGATTTCTAATGCTATATGAATATATGCAAAACGTGTGTGTACATGTTCCTTAGCTAATGCTAATGATCAGGCCTGAATGATCTTTCTAATGCAAGATATGTTAAGTGCCATGAATCCAACATGTATGCAAATAGTCCTAGTCGTATAGATGCTATATGCATGCACAATCATTCATTCATATGCAACAACCGCATGATAACACATTCGATTTCATCCATGAACAAGTATAAATACTCGTGCATATGCAATATGAAATGTGACCGAGTCGAGCTAGTGTCTAATGTATATTCGCGCATCCACGAGCAACCACTTGCAACCACTTGCAACCATATCAATCATAACATGTTTCAAATACATGTTTACATCCATAGGGTTCTACCTAGGATTCCCTGAAATAGGGTCGAGAAGATAAATAAGACAAACTCCTTATGGGGTTTGTAATAGAAAATAGGACCAAGAGGATGTCCACAAAAGATAGCCTACAAGTAAGCTCTACAGAAAACAAGGATCAAGGATATACTCCCAAAAAGAGATATCATGCGCGTATCTAGTCTTTGACCATCAAAGTCGTACTTCCTTGAGCTCAACTCCATTGCGCCTTGACCGTCTTTTAACTTCGCGGTTTCGTAGCTTCTTATTTCCTGTTTCCCATAACATGAGCTGGAACTCATTTCTTTGTCGCCTCTCGTTCCACTCGCACACTTAGCGCAAACATGACTGCGTACTCATGATCTCATGCAAGCTTTCCAAAATTCACTAGTGAATCTCGGACCTCGTACCATAAGGTATTTCACGTAGTAGAACTTTCTCTTGAAAGTAAACAGATGCCAACCGGGTTATCAAGTGCACTTACTAGGGTGATTTCCATAACCCATGCATAAGTGAGATAAACCATCCGTCTTATCGGCGAACACCACTCGATCGGGCTTCAAATTTCCAATAAAGGTATCAAGGGATTCTAGGTAACTAATCATGACCGAACCCAAAAAGGTTCCACGAGACTTCGAGGGTATTACCAAGGCTAGTCAAGAGTCTAACTACCCTTCTATCAAAACCGAGAGTGGCACCCCTTACTGGATAACCACTTCATCCCTAGAATCCATCCATAACCGAGGCATGTCATTCTCAAATCCAAAACAAGTCATGAATAAATGGACCGATTCTCCACAGGACTTGAGACAAAAATGGGATTCTCTATTTCGCTAGTACTTAAGGTGCAGAGACTCAACTATCGAAGCAGACTTAAATGATACGATAATCAAACCAAAGTCCTAATGGGATGATAGAGAAGAAAAGCTAAACCTTTAACAAGATCGTTACCCTCCTTCCGAGGTACCCTAGAAATGAGAGCATACCACTGCCCTCCCGATGATCTTGTCCTTGTCCCATGATACTTAACTATCCGCCCCGTTTCACCATGCCAAAGGTACTCTCTCGTCATGGGTTTCATTGTTCATCTTTCTCTCTCATTCTGGGTTGAGCCATACCAACAAGTTGCTCATCCTTAAACTCGTATCCTTTACCCTTGCTCTTTATTATCCTTTCTTGTAACACGACAATGGGTCTCTCGAGAACCACCTCCATCGTACGGGAAACACCTACGTGGCTAGACAAAGATTAGTCACAGTGAGAACTACTGTGACCACAGATGGAGGAAAGAAAGGAAATGAGATTTAATCAAGGAATCAAAGGATGGTGCTAATGGCTTTTGGGGAATAGCCTTTTTAAAACAAACTTTTCTTGAAAAATGCTTCTTTATAAACGGTTTTCCAAATAGTTTTCAGAAGGTTTTAAAAACTTTTGCCCAGTCTGGTAACCTTTTGCTCTGATACCAAATGTAACACCCCGCCTTCGCTAGGGTCACTCGCAAGGGAATGCACTAGCTTTAGAGGGGCATTATTGGTAAACATGCACAGAAACATCACAAGACAGAACACATAAAATAGCGGAAGTAAAATCAATCTTTCATAACATGAATACATAAGGTCTAAAGCCTTTTACATCAGAGTACATCAAAACCTGTCTTGCAATAGTAAAGAAGCATAAAGACTTTTTTTTCATAAATTATTCCCCAAGTAAAAACAGTAAAGTAGCCATAGCCAGGAAAAGTCCAAGCCATCCATGATGACCTTCAAGCAGAAGAAGTCCAAACTAAACAGCAGTGTTTCCTCCCTGTAACCTGGGGGGGAAACGGAAGAAAAGAGGCAAAACAAAACGGGTCAGTCAAAAAGACTGAGTAAGCCCTATCTACTATTAGTATAAAAACTAGTAAAGTTAACTGTCATGAGAAACTGAGATGAACATAAGCATGATACAAGATAAGTCAATTAAATCAAAATAACAGGATGAACTACTGAACTCAGATAAACTAGGGTGTCGTGATAAACTACGATGTCAAGATAAAACAAAGGTATCACATTGTCAGGTTTCTATCAAGTATAATATCCCAAGATATCTATCGCGTATAACGTCCCATGGCATCTATCCTGTATATCCGCTCTGCACCTCTCGTACTAGTATCCCAACCTGCGTCATGTGTTAACCATGAATGTCCCTTGCCCAACGTCATGTAATGGTCCATGTCAACCTAATATATAGCATATGTAGGTTTTCCCCACTCGTATGTTTCTTTCCATGTATAAGTTCAGTCCTTTGCCGTAGGCCGTACGGGCTTTCCCATGTAAACGGTTTATCCTTGAAGTTGTTTTGGACTGCAACCCTTGATCTAGTTGTGTTTCCTTACCATGAACTATCGCTCGTCCACTTAGGATTTATGCCACCTAGGACCGCTAGGGATTATGCTACCTAATGAACGTTTCCGTGTCTCGGTTTGGGTTTTGGCCACCTAGGACCACTAGGGATTATGCCACCCGTCAACCGTGCCCTTGATCCCACGTATGTATCGTGAATCGTTTTCCATGTCTAGATGCACATGTTCCCCAATGTGCCATCCGAGTTCCGTGCCAGGGCAAATCAAGAAATACGGAACTCGGTCGGGAGCTTTAAATCGTCTGCCGATGCAGATATCAAGGTCTGTTTTTGTACCCGTGGCTATGGTCCCACGTGACCCCTCCCTCAACTACTGAAAGGCAATCCAAGAAAAATCATGTATAAGAACCACTCCCCGGCCCCACTATAGCCCACTTTCCTACGGGCCAACCTCACCCATGACTCGATAGCAAGCACATGGTCTGTTGGGGGTTCCCTGCCTTTCCGCACGTACACGATTGACTAAAGATGGTAGGTAGTCGGCGATGCGCTATCCAGGGCAAAAACAAGAATCGTCGACTCCACGCTAATCCATCCCAGTCTTTAGGTCGCTCGCATAGCAACCAAGGCATACTCTTGGTCCTTCTAACGCAGACCTTAACCTCTCATGGGCCTAGTATAATTACCTGGCAGCCCACAGAGGGATCCCAAGAATATCCTCACGTCCCCCGAAGCTTCCACTTCGGTACCCAGTGCGCTGGAGCTTTTATCCAAGTCAGATAGCTTGCTCCTCCTCGTATACTAAGCGATGACCTACCGTATCAGGTTACTCATCGCTTTGAGAATTAGTCCTATGTCCTTAGCTAAGAATTATTACTTAGTTACCCTTAACTAAGGTTTACCACTTAGCTTCCTTTCCCGTTATCCTTGATTAACCACGGTTTTCTACCTAGTTCTTCTAGCTAGGGTTTGTTTATTGGGTTAAGTGTTATCATTCAAGTCCATGACTTAACCCGCCCACGAATCACGTCAAAGATTGGCTAAGTATTTAAGTTCAAGACTTAGTCCTACAAGTTGGTTAAGTGTACCCAGAGGCTCATGACTTAACCCTATCAAGTCAAATTGGTCAAGTACTAGCTTACCTTAATCCTATCGGATTATCTTGCTAGATCGATTAAGCATAGATTATCTTAATCCCATCAAATTATCGAGTCGGATTGGTTAAGTATAGGTTGGCTTAACCCCATCCTCTAATCGTACTACAATGGTTAAGTATATTCTAAAAAGGTCTTGTGACTTAACCTTATCAAGTCCGCGTATTAGATTAGTTAAGTGTAGGTTACTTAACCCCCATCAAGTCATCATGTATAATTGGTTAAGTATAAGTTGCTTAACCCCATTAAATTATTACGTTAAGTTGGTTAAGTATTGGTTACTTAACCTTATTGAATTCCCAAGTTTAAATTGGTTAAGTGTTTAACTTAACCCCATCGAATTACCGTGTTTAGATTAGTTAAGTGTGGATTACTTAACCCCATCTAATTACCGTGTTCAGATTAGTTAAGTGTGGATTACTTAACCCCATCTAATTACCAAGTCGGATTAGTTAAGTGTAAATTACTTAACCCCATCCCCTAATCATCTTGCATGGTTAAGTGTCATTAAGAAATCAAACCTGATCCCACTTAACCTTATCAAGTTATCATGTTGGATTGATTAAGTATTGGTTAACTTAATCCCCGTCCACTAGTCGTATAAAAATGGTTAAGTGTCATTAGGCAAATCAAATCACTTAACCTACCCAACCCTGTCATGTTTTGTTAAGTACCATTAGCCTAATCAATTTACTTAACCCCTTTATCCATGTCATATTTGGTTAAGAGTCATTAATCAAATTAACTTAACCCTATCATGTGACATTAATTACTTAATGCACCCCAACCTCTCACATTAGACTTTGTTGTGGTTACTAGTTAAGCCGGTCGGTTCCGGGTAGCTTTACACCACAACTTGGTCTAACCTCGGGTTCAAGCACAACATGACCAACTTCTCACATTGGGTCCTATTGTTTGCAACTACTAGTTAGGCCGGTCGGTTCCGGGTAGTTTTACGTTGCAAACTCAACCCAACCTCGAGTTGGCCACACTTATATTATCTAAGTGTCATGTTCATCATGTTTCCAAA
Organism: Allium sativum; assembly: GCA_030737875.1. NCBI lineage: Eukaryota > Viridiplantae > Streptophyta > Magnoliopsida > Asparagales > Amaryllidaceae > Allium > Allium sativum. The sequence continues at coordinate 1,012,199,450 of CM060912.1, read as the reverse complement.
ACATGTTACAAGTTTTTCAAGCATTTGGGTAGACCTAACTTAAAAGGTAAATTCCCAAAGGGTAGACCTAACTTAATAGGTAAATTCCCAAGCTTATGTTTTTATGCATACTTACATGTCATCTTCCATGTTATATTTCAAGCCATGTTTTCAAGTTGTATTTTCATGTCATTAGAAATTACCCATAACATAACCCAACGCTTTTAAACTCGCATATACGTTCGCAACAACGTAATGGATTAAAAGAAGAGACTTGGAAAAGGAATGACAAAAATGGGTATTAAGCCACAAGTTAATCATGGTGGCAAATGAGGCACAAATGTGTTCATTAGCTTGCATGTTACCTTCTTAAGCCTCAAAAACATGCATAAACCCAAACTTGGCACATAAGCGAATCATGGTGACAAAAGACATGGAATGATGGCTAGAAACTCGCATATATATCATATAAGGATTATGACCTCATATGCAAGTTGACATAATGATTATGAAGATTCTCATGTTACATAATGCAACATTTCAACATAAAGGTTGTGGCTTTTAGCTCATAAGATCAAAATAATGACTTCATAAACTTGCATAACATGATAGCATGCATCATTCTAATTAATCAAACCCAAACTTTCAACATGAACATTTAACTTCATGGTTAATATCTAAGAGTAGGGAAGGGCTTACCTTGCTATGAAGGCCTAAATCGATTAAACTAAAGCTTGTGATGAAGCTTATGCATGCCATCATCCAAAAACCCAAAGATGGATGCTCCAAATCAACAAATACACCATCTTTATGAACAAAGACCAAAACTTTTGCCTTGAAATCAACTTGAGGAGCTCTCATACTAACATAGGGACTCTCTAATACTCTCATGATCATGAAACCTCTCATAGAAATGAAGTGGAGGCTAGGATAGTTGAGTGGAGGCCATGAGAGTAGAAATTTGGCCATAGTTTAGTTACATGAGTGAATAATGAGGGTTTAGGGGTAGGTTAGGGGTTTATTTATAGAAGATTAGGCTAGTTAGGACCCTTAGATTAACCCTAGGACCAACCTGAACCGTCAGATTTCAAACCAGGCCCAAAAACCTAGCCAAGATAGAAAATGGGTGCACCAGGCCAGAATCAGCCGACAGGGCAAGTCGACAGCCCTGTCGACTTGCCTGTCGACATGCCTGTCGACTTGCAAGTCGACAGCCCTATCGACAGCCAAGTCGACTTGTCTGGACGGGAATTTTCCCACCTGGCCTCATCTCTGCATGTTTCGAAATTCAAATTTCCCGAAAACTTCTTTGGGCCTTAACCGGGTCATACGGACTCCGATTTACAAAATTTCGGACTCTATTTCGCGTATTTTTCCGAGACGAACGCAATGGCATAGCACGTTTTACTTGATTCAGAATTTAAAATTAAATTCTGCCTTGATTCTCGTTTTAACATGTTATCGAAATACGAGTTGTTACATCGAGGTTGGGTTGAGTTTGTAGCATAAATCTACCCGGAACCGACCGGCTTAACTAGTGGCTACAAACAATAGGACTCAATGTGAGTAGTTGGTCATATCGCACTTAAAACCTGAGGTTAGACTAGGTTGTGGTGTAAAGCTATCCGGACCCGCCCAGCTTAACTAGTAACCACAACAAAGTCTAATGTGAGAGGTTGGGGTGCATTAAGTTAATTAATGACACATGGTAGGGTTAAGTCATGGACTACTTGAATACTTAACCAATTAAACACGATGGATTGGTAGGGTTAAGTCATGGACTACTCGAATGTACTTAACCAGTTGAACACGATGTATTGATAGGGTTAAGTCATGAACTGCTTGGACACACTTGACCGACTTAATACATGGTTAGGATAGGTTTAACCACTCTTAACCCATTTAAAACCCTAGTTACGTGGTCCTTTTCAGCAGTAACCAACTCGGGAGTATCTGGATACCCTGGACTAGGCTAGGGTGGGGCACGATTACTGACTGATTGTAAGAGACCAAAAGAGACGGCTGAAGGGTGCACCGGTTGTTCAGGCGGACCATGGTCGTGCACATTAAGTCCGGAGTTGAACATGGGCACCAGTAGGTTTAGACTGTTCGTGCTTGAATTGTGTCTGTGGTTTACACCATAGGGCTGGATACACCCTAGGGTGGACCTTGCACAGTCAGCTACATTCCATGATTAGGCCGTATGACACCGATACACGACGAGTTAGGCTTATAGGGAGCCGATCGACTAGACCGAGTAGTGGGACCTTGATTTAGGTCATCTCATGATGTGGGCCAACTTTGGGCCAAGGGATCATTTCTCGTTATACTTGACATGGGTTAGAATACTAGTACACCTGGTGCAACTTAACCTTGTATATGCGATGCCACACTTGATCTATCTTGTTAACTTTTCACCATGCCAGTTATCACCCTATGATTCATATCTGTTTTACATGCCCAATTAACTTTATTAGTTTTTATACTAATAGTAGGTAGGACTTACCAGTCTTTTTGACTGACCCGTTTTCTTTTGCCTCTTTTCTTCCGTTTCCCCGCAGGTTCTCAGGGTGGGAATACTAGCACCTAGCAGGGATCTTTAGCTTGCTTACTGGATAGCTCATGTACGGTTTGGATTTGAGCTCGCTATGGCTTTATCACTTCTACTATGGGGAATAGTTTACTTTATGTTATTTCCGGTTTTCAGTTTATGTTTCTAGACTTGTAGTAGTTGGAAAATAATAACTCAGTACTTTGATGTAACTTGACTATGGTTTTGAAATAGTAGTTTAATCCGCTGCTTTACTTACTCTGTTTTACTTGTATGTTCTGTCTTGTATCTGCATGAATGTTTACCTTGTTTAACGCCCCTCCAAAGCTAGTGTGCTTGCAAGAGTGGCATTGGCGGAGGTGGGGTGTTACATTTGGTATCAGAGCATAAGGTTTACAAGATTTGGGCAAAAGGTTTTTAAAATTACCTTTTAAAAAAAAACTATTTTCAAAACCAATTAAGTATTTTCCAAGAAAATCTAGTTTATTTTAAAAAGGCTATTCCCCAAAAGCCATTAGCACTATCCTTTGTTTCCTCGTTCTCAATCTATCTTTTTCTTTGTTTCAGTATGGCCGATGATTTTGCCATTCTGGAGGGCGTACCAGTACCTATTTGGTTTAGAAGGTACATGGAGGCAAGGGCGGATGAAGCCGGCCCCGCGAACATTCCTCCTCTTTCCCCCGTGGCTAACATTTCTCCTCCTCCCGTAGCTGAGGTTCCTCCTCCTCAGCATCGGCAAGAGGATTTCGCAAAGATTTGCAAGGACTTTAAGGCGATGGGTGGCAAGAATTTTGTAGGGACGGAGACTTTTGTTGAGGCAAGAAACAAGTTGAAGGAAACTGAAGACCTCTTTGCTATCTTTGATATAGAAGACCGCAGGAAAGTTCTGTTAGCGGTATGGCTGTTGAAAGGGGAAGCTGCATATTGGTGGGTAGTCACCACCACTACTAGGCCAATTCAGACTTGGGATGACTTTAGGAGAAGGTTTGGACTGAGGTTCCTATCTCTAAAGCAAGGGGACATGACAGTTAGGGAATACGTGGATACGTTTAATCAACTTGCTCGGTTTGGTCTAGACTTGGTTAACACAGCTCAGAAGAAGGCCCTACACTTTGCTCTAGGATTGAACGAGCCATTGCACGGTTTGGCCATGTCTCATATACCCATGGGGGCGACTTTCGAGAGTTTGGTGAATATGGCCCTGCTTCAAGAGGAAGATAAGAGTGGCAAGAAGGAGGTCAAGGAAAATAAGTCTCAAGGCGAGAAGGTAGATTCCGGAAAAGGAGGCAAGAACAACAGCAGCAAGGACAACAAGTCAAGAGAAAGGAGGAAGTGCAACTTCTGTGGGATCACTGGGCACATAGCCAAAGACTGTAGGAAGAAGAAAAGGAAGTTGGGAGAATGCTTTCATTGTGGAGAGTCTGGACACTATAGCAAGGATTGCCCGAAAAAGCGAGGACAAGGGAAAAGGGCAAACTCAGCGAGCAGGACCCTCTGGAGGGCAGTTGCAGGCTCTCCTTTCTCTTCCCGCTTTTGATCGAGGTAGTGTTTCTATAGAAAGTCATGTTTACATTTCTGATTTCCCTGTTCGTACCTTATTTGATTCTGGCGCATCGCATGGTTTTATTTCTGATCTTGTTGAAAGTTTGCACCTAAGTACTAGTCTAGTTGAGGCCCCGTTAGTGTTTCAAATCCAGTTGGGGGTTCCGCCCATCTACCTGTGATTTGTATGGATTTGAAAATCTCTATCTTGAGCGTAGAATTCATGTGTAATGCTTATGTTCTCGGGTTTATGGGACACGGGTTGATTTTGGGCATGGATTGGTTGTCCAGTTATGGAGCCATTCTTGACTGTGAGCATAGGGTAGTGAGGCTCATGACTCGCCTCGGTAATCCCCTAGAAATTTCTGGTGACCCTATGGATCCCGTCATGTCATGTTATCTTGAATCTCTTGACTCGTCCATCGATTATCTGCAATCTGTGAGAGTGGTCCGAGAATATCCTGGTGTCTTTGAAGAGGTTAAGGGGTCAACCCCTAAACGCGAGATAGACTTCCGTATTCATCTTGTTGATAATGCCAAGCCAGTTTCATTGCCTGTTAGGCACATGGGCCCGCGTGAAAGAAGAGGGCTTAGTAGGCAAATCAAGGAGTTGCTTGAGGAAAATTTCACTAGGTGAAGCATTTCAGAATGGGGTGCTCCGGTGGTGTTCGCCACTAAGGTGTGTAGCCCATTTCGCTTAAGCATGGGTTATAGAAATCACCCTAGTAAGTACATTTGGCAACGTGGATTGGCACTTGTTTTCAAGAGATAGTTCTTCTGCGTGGGATACCGTATAGTATGTAAATGAGGTCCAGGATTCACTAACGAATTTTGTAAAGCTTGCATGAAACCATGAGCACGTAGTTATGTGGAAGCCAAGTATTTTAGGAAAAGAATAAGTGGAAGTGGAACGAGAGGCAATGGTGAAATGAGTTCTAACTCATATTTTGGAAATAAGAATTAAGAGCTACGAATTTGTGAAGTTAAAAGACGGTCAAGGCACGATAGAATTAAGCTCAAGAAAATGCGGCTTAGAAGATTGAAGACTAAATACGCGCATTATATCTCTTTCTAAGAGTATATCCTTAATCCCTATTATTCTGTAAAGCTTACTTGCATGTTATCTTTTAAGTATATCCTCTCGGTCCTATTCTCAATCTTAGTTCTGTTGCAAACCCCATAAGGAGTATGACTCGCCTACATAGTTGGGGTGAGGATGTCCATTAAGTTGACCAAACTATTTGGGCTTTATGGGATATGGGTCATAGTTGATAGACTTAAGTAGAGTGCTCACTTTGCTCCGTTGAAGAGCAAGAGGACCACATCATGGCCAGCATCTGTTCATCTTCGAGAGATAGTGCGATTGCATGGAGTTCCTTCTAACATAGTTAGCGATCGTGACCCAATTCTCGCTAGCCAATTCTGGAATAGTTCGCAGGAAGCGATGGGTACGCGATTGAATCTAAGTACGGCCTATCATCCACAGACGGATGGCCAAACCGAAAGGGTGAATATGGTACTAGAAGATCTGTTGAGGCTATGCATCCTTGACTTTGGTGGCACTTGGGAAGATTATCTTTCTCTCGTAGAGTTTGCTTGTAATAACAGCTATCAGACAAGCATAGGAATGGCACCATTTGAAGCTTTGTATGGGAGGCCGTGCAAGTCACCAACATGTTGGTGAGAGACGACGGATAAGCTATACTTGGGCCCGACATGAAAAGGGGCACATCCGAGAAGGTAGAGTTGATTCAAAGACAGATGAAAACGGTCCAAGATAGATAGAAATCCTATGCTAACAAGTGAAGGACAGATCTGGAATTCGAAGTTGGAGACATGGTTTTCGTGAAGGTTTCCCCTTTGCGAAATATGGTTCGTTTTGGAGCAGTTGGGAAGCTGGCACCAAGGACTCTTCCCTATTATAGAAAGAGTGGGGAAGATGGCTCATAATTGCCCGAGAAGCTGGCCAGAGTGCACAATGTTTTTCATGTCTCGCATCTCCGAAAGTGCCTACATGAGTGAGCCGAAGTGGTTGAACCAAGTATTCTTGAAGACAGGGAGGTAGAGAAAGAGGCAACCCTGAGGAGAGCTCCGATTCGTATCTTGGGAATGGAGATCAAGAAACTAAGAAATCGAGAAGTCAAATTGGTGAAAGTTCAGTGGAGTGAAGCCGAAGAGAATGCAACTTGGGAAACCGAGGAGAAGATGCGTGGGCTTTATCCATTTCTTTTTGAGGATACATTCTCGATCTCTTTTCCTTTGTAGCATATCTTTCTTTTTCCTATCCATGTTTATTCTGTTTATCTGGTAGCTTCGTTAACCTTGTCATGAGAACCTTAGGTAGAAACCCTTTGGATGAAACATGTATTTGAAACATGTTATGTTTGATGGTTGTAAGTGTTTGCAAGTGGATACTCGTGGATGCATGATACACATTAGGCACTAAGATCGGCTCACACACTTTCATATTGCATATGCATGAGTGCTTATACTTATTCATGGCTGAAACTTGTTATGCTATCACGTGGATGTTTCATATGGATGGATGTTCTGTGCACTCATGTAGAGATTATAAGTTATGTTAAAAGTTTGCATACATATGGACTCATTTCACTAACATACTTTGCATTATGGAGGTTTACTGAATCAGTAACCGCCTGATTTTCGCATTAGATAAGTACATATACACACACCTTTCGCATATGACCATACAGCATTTAGAATCTTTTAAGGACAATGACTGCTCGTGGATGATGTTTTGAGTAGATGGATGATGGATGGTAGGATACGTTCTTCCTAACTTAGAGATTTCGGGGACGAAATCCTTTAAGGTGGGGAGGATGTAACAACCCGTATTTTAAATAACATGTTATAACATAAATCAAGGCAGAATTAAATGGTAAAATCTGAATCAAGGGAAACGAGCTGTGCCATTGCGTTCGTCTCGGAAAAATACGCGAAATAAAGTCCAAGTTTTCGAAAATCGGAGTCCGTATGACCCAATTATGGCCCATAGAAGTTTTCAGAAAATTCAAGTTTAAAAACAGATTCGAATTCAAATTCAGCTGGGCAAGTAGGCGGGAAAAGATCCCGCCACTCCCCAAGTCGACTGGGGAGTCGACACACCCCATGCTGTGTCGACTGCCCAGTCAACACCCCTGTCGACTTGGGTGGTCGGCCAGTCTGGCCTGGGTACATCTGACTTGTTCCTCAAGACATGTTTGGAGGCTTGTGACGGATTTTAAAGGCTCAGATCTGAACTAGGGTTAATCCTATGGCCTAAACTAACCTAATCTTCTATAAAAAGACCCTAAGACCTAGCCTAAACCCTCATTAATCATTCCTACAACTAAACTATGCCAAAATGTTTCTTGATCATGGCCTCCACCTTCATATCATGGCCTCCACCTTCATATCATGGCCTCCATCCTCTTCATCAAAATAAGGATCTTTCTTCATACAAATCAAAGGAGCTTCTTGTTTCTCAAGACGACTTGGAGCTTATGTTCATTTGGGGGTTTTAGTGTTGCTAGCGTGGCTTCGTCTCAATCTTATTTTATTTTATAAGTCTTCGTAGCATTGTAATCCCTATTCTACTCTTAGATTTAAACTATGAAGTTAAAAATGACATGTTGCAAGTTTGCGTTTGGGCCTAAGTATGATTTGTGCTTTGATTCTATCATGTTAGGCATAGATTTATTCTATGCATGTTTGTAAAGCTATCACCTTGACTTTGTGCATAGAAAGCTATGAGCTTTGATTGGAAATGTTTCATAAAGCAACATAGAAACTCTCATAAACCTTATGTTATCTTGCATATGATGTTATATGCGAATCACTAGCTATCATCCTATGTCATTTATGATCATGTTTCACCTATTTGCTAAAGTTTGGTATCATGCATGTTTTGAGGCTTATAATGTAATATGCAAGTTTATGATCTCTCATAAACCTTATGTTATCTTGCATATGATGTTATATGCGAATCACTAGCTATCATCCTATGTCATTTATGATCATGTTTCACCTATTTGCTAAAGTTTGATATCATGCATGTTTTGAGGCTTATAATGTAATATGCAAGTTTATGAACACATTTGCCTCATATGCCACCATGTATAACTTGTGGACAAATCACCCTTATGCTATTATGCATGCTTGTGGCCAAAGCACCCTTATGCTATTATGTTTAACTTGTGGCCAAATCACCCTTATGCTATTATGCATGCTTGTGGCCAAAGCACCCTTATGCTATTATGTTTAACTTGTGGCCAAATCACCCTTATGCTATTATGCATGCTTGTGGCCAAATCACCCTTATGCTATTTGATATGTTTGAGGCCAAGTCACCTTTTATGCCATCATACATGTTGAGGCCATATGCTAGTATGTTGAACACCTTTGCCTCAAATATCACCATGTTTAACTTGTGATAGACTTTGCCACCTTATGCCCACCTTGTCATATTGTTATGTTCCCTCCTTGATCTATTTGCGTTGATGAGAATTTACGTGCGATGGGAATACGTTATGGGTAGTTGGGCAAACTTAAATAACATGAAAGCATGACTTGAAAATATAACATGAAAGTTTGACATGTGTTTATGCTTGAAAACATGAACGTGGACATGACATGTAGAAAACATGAAAGTGGCCAACTCGAGGTTGGGTTGAGTTTGTAGCATAAATCTACCCGGAACCGACCGGCTTAACTAGTGGCTACAAACAATAGGACTCAATGTGAGTAGTTGGTCATATCGCACTTAAAACCCGAGGTTAGACTAGGTTGTGGTGTAAAGCTACCCGGACCAGCCCGGCTTAACCAGTAACCACAACAAAGTCTAATGTGAGAGGTTGGGGTGCATTAAGTTAATTAATGCCACATGGTAGGGTTAAGTCATGGACTACTTGAATACTTAACCAATTAAACACGATGGATTGGTAGGGTTAAGTCATGGACTACTTGAATATACTTAACCAGTTGAACACGATGTATTGATAGGGTTAAGTCATGAACTGCTTGGACACACTTGACCGACTCAATACATGGTTAGGATAGGGTTAACCACACTTAACCCATTTAAAACCCTAGTTACGTGGTCCTTTTCAGCAGTAACCAACTCGGGAGTATCTGGATACCCTGGACTAGGCTAGGGTGGGGCACGATTACTGACTGATTGTAAGAGACCAAAAGAGACGGCTGAAGGGTGCACCGGTTATTCAGGCGGACCATGGTCGTGCACATTAAGTCCGGAGTTGAACATGGGCACCGGTAGGTTTAGACTGTGCGTGCTTGAATTGTGTCTGTGGTTTACACCTTAGGGTTGGATACACCCTAGGGTGGACCTTGCACAGTCAGCTACATTCCATGATTAGCCCGTATGACACCGATACACGACGAGTTAGGCTTATAGGGAGCCGATCGACTAGACCGAGTAGTGGGACCTTGATTTAGGTCATCTCATGATGTGGGCCAACTTTGGGCCAAGGGATCATTTCTCGTTATACTTGACATGGATTAGAATACTAGTACACCTGGTGCAACTTAACCTTGTATATGCGATGCAACACTTGATCTATCTTGTTAACTTTTCACCATGCCAGTTATCACCCTATGATTCATCTCTGTTTTACATGTCCAGTTAAATTTATTAGTTTTTATACTAATAGTAGGTAGGACTTACCAGTCTTTTTGACTGACCCGTTTTCTTTTGCCTCTTTTCTTCCGTTTCCCCCCCAGGTTCTCAGGGTTGGAATACTAGCACCTAGCAGGGATCTTTAGCTTGCTTACTGGATAGCTCATGTACGGTTTGGACTTGAGCTCGCTATGGCTTTATCACTTCTACTATGGGGAATAGTTTACTTTATGTTATTTCCGGTTTTAAGTTTATGTTTCTAGACTTGTAGTAGTTGGAAAATAATGACTCAGTACTTTGATGTAACTTGACTATGGTTTTGAAATAGTAGTTTTATCCGCTGCTTTACTTACTCTGTTTTACTTGTATGTTATGTCTTGTGATATCTGCATGCATGATTACCTTGTTTAACGCCCCTCCAAAGCTAGTGTGCTTGCAAGAGTGGCATTGGCGGAGGTGGGGTGTTACACTAAAAATCTGATTTTTGTTTTAAAAATCAATTCATTTACTCCACTTGAGTTCATATTTATTTTATAACTCAAGTTTGGATTTTACTATTGGAAATTTAAGTTTTCTTCACTTAAAACCATTTTATTTTATTTAATAAATCGTTATGATTTAAAAAAATTATACCTCGTGTAACAACCCGCTATTTTAAACGATTTAAATCGAAATTTAATCATATTTTTTAATTTTGAAAATATTTTACAGTTTTTCATAATGGAAATTTAAAATTTGAAATACGTTCAGTGAAACGTAGTAGCTGTGAAAATTTCGTCGGAAAATTTGAATATTTGTCGATCAAGCAATTTTAAGCGCAAAACTTTGCATAATAGTTCAAATTTTAGCAATTTTATAATCTCTCCGAAACCAATTCAGACAAACATAAAAAATATTCTATTTTTTTGTCATGAATCCAACGGTGTAATTCATTCATGAAAATCAGACATTTGATCTCTGTTCAATTGTTTTTTGTCCGATTTTTCGTTTAAAAGGAGTCAGTAACGTGTTTTTGAATGGAGCATTGTGACACTACAAACTATATATTGTTGTGTCCGTCTCATCGAGCTGATTACCACAATATATTCGTTTGTCAGTTTCGATGCTCTGTTCACGCTGAAATTATGAAAAGACTTGTGTAGTTCATTTTTGTAACAAAGCCACTTAAGTTCGATGTGTCTCTTTTTGAGTCCCGCATATGTTTCTAGTCATTTTGGGTTTGCAAAATTCATCCTTTTATTTTACTAAACCACCCATTTATTTTTTTCAAAGATATGTTATAAAAATATATATTTTTAATGCTTCCATTTGCCATGCGTTTTTTTCATGCATGCCTAACCTTCAACCACAACACTGAAATCTAGTTATTTAACAAAATCAAGAACATACAACTGATAACTTATACAACAACCTAAATAAAAAAAATACACAAATGATGGTTTATTGCTCCTTGGTCTTTAAAATGACAGTCCCTTGTCAAGCTTTCTTCCCCGTTAATTCAAAAAAGAATGATATGGATTTCTTCTACTAGCAGGACCATCATCATCAATGGGATCCGATAGGAGGCATCCCATAACCATACGTTCACCCCCGAATGCGGTTCTCTTGATGATCAGTTCACACCCTTAAACATCGCATGCGTTCATTCATATAATGTCAACCATACGTTCTTTTATTGAGATGTTTTTTCTTTCAAAATCAAGATCTGAACATAGTATTATATATAAAAAATGAAGAGCCAAACAAATTGTAACGTTACTTGGAGTCTGAACTATTCGCATATTCTTTTCTTTGAACCGTTCACACGCCTTGGTCCCCACATCTTCTTTGAACCGTTCCTCTTTTCTCTCCACGTTTTCTTCTTGGATGTTTGATCCGCCCTTCTTTAAACCCAAGTTTACTTCTTCATCCATTTTTCTGAAACATTTCTCAACTCCTCCCTCTTTGAAATGAGAACGCCTCCATCAAAAATAAAGGTAATAAAAATAAATTAACCATCATCCGAAATTACGTATCAATGTCTTCATCTACCCATCGTTCGTCTATATCGTTACTGACCAAATCGATGCCTTCGTCTTCCTCCTCTCTCGCTGCCATCGCCCCTAGGTCTGCGCAACTCCGGATCTACACATGAACATCTTCCAGCGCGACCGTTTCCAGTGACTAACAACATTCCGTCGAAGCCACCACCATCTCCTACCTACCCATTTTAACTGTGTTGTCATTAGTAAGTAATTTCTCACAATTTATTTTTGATTCAAGCTTACCAACCTCAATAATTAAACTAAATAGAGTAGTTAAATTTTGTTGTTTCACATATGTAAATTGGTGCTTGAGGTCTAGTTAGTACACTACCTGTTATTGCCATACTGTTATGATACTTGACCTGCATTTTCCGTGACTGTTGTACATATGGTTTCCATTTACCACGTCCATGGTTTACGAGTTCGATCATTAGAATTGCGCCGACATATTCTAACCGCATATGTGTACCCTGCTTTTGCTTGTAAACTTGAGACACTCCTTTTATTTAAAATGTTCTGCATCTTCGAAACATTGCTTGGACTGCAAGTTTACTTCCCAAACTCTACGGTCATGGTTGCAATGGGTGATTTTCATTCCTTGTTCCTTAAATGAATGCATGCATTTGATACTACCATTTGTATAGCTCCTCTTGAATCTTCTTACATCCTTATGTTACCCGAATTATGTCATGCGTAAGTTTTAAATCAAATAAATATGTTTGGAACTGGTGCCACCTTAATTTGACATGCCTGTTGTTCCATTTTCATCCCCGGTGTTTGCTCATTGTGCATCTAGAATGTATACTTGTCTTTTTATTAGCATATAGTTTTCACTGTATGCTTACTTGTTGAAAATGGGGATCCTTGTTGGTTGTAGCATAAAGGAAACATGTATCCATAATTATTAAAATTATTTTGTCGTCATCCCTAAAATGCGCAATTAGAGGCTGCCGCGTATATGTGTATACATTTACATTTGTATGCGTATATACGTATAGTCAGCCTACGTATACATGCATATTTCATGTCTGAATGTACCAGAATTTGGAAGTATGCTTGGTATGTTATCTTTGCTATGATTTAATTTATAAATACTTGGCTCCATAATGTTGTTATTTTATTGTGCCATGGTAAAAGCCTGATTTACTTGCCTGAGGTTTATCATGCGCTAAACTGAATTTACATGCTCTATCTCAACATGAACCGAAGTTTGTCATTAGCCCAGCTGCATGTCATTTGCAAACCTGACAAAAATCTTGCTAAAAGCATATCATTTACTTATATACATGCCTGGTTTCATACGTAAATGCCATCATTATTGTTTTGGTAGTTACACAATTTGTTTTATATACTTGCTATTTTCCCATTTCCTGGACAAATTTGGCATTCTTAATATTTGATAATTGCTAGGACAACCTTAACGCAATATCACCTCCTTTAGTTTGAAAAAAAGAAAGAAAAAAACAAAAACAAAAAACTTGTTGTGTCTTTTCCTTGTTTAACCTGAATGGCCTCATGTCCACCTGCTACTTGTTACACTTGCTTGTGTGAGTCTATACATGCTTGACGCTCAAAGTACACCCATTATTTGCTTGTTTGCTTGTTAGGCTGTCAGTCTTTAAAGTTTGCTTGATAGGCTTGTTTGATTATTTTCTTCATATTACCTATCTGTTTGAAACTAGAAATAAACTGACATTACAGACACTACACGACTGTATATTTCACATATGAGGTTAGGATTAACTATTATATTTTATTGATTTATTGAAATTGATTTACTTGAGAAAAGATTAATTCTGACTCAAGTGTTTTGTGTTTTGCATGAAATGCTCGGGTCAGACCCTAAGTATTTCTGATTTAGATATTTCAGCTCACAAAATTGGAGAGGAATGTGAAGACACATTTGTGTGCATAAGGCTCGACTGAACTGTAAATTTTATTTTTAAAAACTTATGAATGTATTTTATTATTCCGTTGTGCAAATTGTTTTGTAAAACTATGATATTTGGACAAAATTTATTCCGTTGTAAATATTGTACTCTATGATTCTGTGTTTGTTCTGTATTAAGCCCTATAAGCCAAAAAAATATGTCATTTTGAATGTATCGAGTTGTTTTAATTATCGACTTGGAGCGCTCAAAAATGGCAGGTTGTTACACCTCGATTTTTCTATAAATTTGATTTTGACATAACTCAAAATCTATAAGACGAATCTAGATTTTTCTCTTCCATTAGAAAACTATTATAGGTTCAGATGATTCTTGTTTCAAAGAAATTCGACTTATATTGAGTTTTATATACTAAATTGAAGTTCGAACATAAAACTATGAACTGCCGCGCCACGACGAGCTTGTTTTAATTTAATTTAAATTTATACGTTTGAAACTTTGTCTATGAAATAAATTATAACAATATCCTATTTAAACCATTTTCCTTTCGTAATCCATTTGGTTAAACTTTAAATATATTTCTAAAATTCCTTTTTGATACTTAGAAAAATAATTAAAATGTTATTCAAATCATCATATAAATTTTACTTTGGAAACATTTCATGATTTTCTAGAATATTATCAGAGTTCGATTTAATTTCCTTTTACCATTTATAAACGATTATACTTCCTTATAATCTCAACTAATCAACCCAAATCATTTCCTTTCCACTTTGTTTAACTATTCAATGTCTCTTCTTTAAATGCCTTCCAAAGCCATACTTTATATTTACTTTATTTTTACAAAACTTCCTCATTTAATAGTTCCATTTTAATAAAAATATTTTATTATTATAAAACTTATATATATATACATAAACACAGAATCTAATTTCATGTTTAAATACTGGAAATATAAACTTCTTAAAATATTTAATTTTAAATTATAGTTTCAACTAAATAAAATTCAAGTATCCTTTCTAGAAATAATTTGTTTTTATAAAATTCGGCATAGTCGAATTTCAATTATAAATCCCTAGGGATATATCTCAGTTCTATTTACATTCTGAACATTTGAATAAATTTCATCGTTTCCTTTTGAAACGATTTCCAATTTCCCTTTAAATACACTCTTTAATTTAAATTCCTAAATTACATTATGATAATTATTTCACCTCATTCACAAACATCGTTTATAAATTTACCTACTTGTTTTTATTATTAAAAACAAGTTATTTTTCGTAGCCCATCTGAAATTCAATTTCTCATTTGGAAAAATAAACTTTCTATAAAATCTCAAAATTCCTTGTTATGATATTTTAATATCAATAGTTAGGACCAGTGCCATTCAAACATCCAAACACAACAAAATCTATTGTAAAACATCTAACACGTCTTATATCATTATATATATATATATATATATATATATATGAAAACAAACAATAATAATTTTGAGGGATCCAGTTGGATCCCTCCAACCTGTTTCCCTACATCCACAGATATTAGTCAACATAAATAATACGAATCCTGCTTTAAGGCGAGATATCGCGGTATAAAGGGTCATCCGCTATTATGCTAGGTGCATAGGGTCTCATCCGCTAAATTGTGTGGGAATATCCAACTACCAACATTAAATACAACTAATATATATAATAGCAATCAACTGATCAATATTTTATCAAGGCATCCAAACAGCCAACTAATAGTAGATAAAAATTATATACTAAAAAAATTCGTTTATAATAAATTATAAATGAACCAAAGAAAGTGAGTTTACTCACATTGATTTTAATCATCGCATAACGATAAATTATCAATTAAATTAAACAAGTGTTTAATTTAATCAAAAATCCTAATTGGTTCCAAGTCACTCCAATCCAATTCGACTACGTAGCCTTCTTCCATATGAATCCAATGTAATTCATTTCGTCTAATTCTGATGTTATACGAAATGGTCATAACTATTTCAAGTTTGAATATATTTAATTTTTCATTAATTAAATTAACTACCAATTAATTAACCATAATTACCTTCCACTCCTTCCTCATGTTTAGAATTTTCAAGCTGACTAATGGAACTCCTAAACCCAAAAATGTCGAACATGTCTCCTCTACCACTCCTTCTCCACTCAACAAAACCCTAATCTGAACTCACCCATGAAACCTCCATCACCTCCTCTCTCCGTCTTTGCCTTGAACTCCATGCTCGAACCCCCTGAAAGTCGTAACTTCGAGTTCCTGAACTACAGACGTACGAAAAAATCCAACCAAAATCGCACCACCTCTTCCATTCGGTCCCCTTAGCGCCAATGTAATCTCGTTTAAACCTTAAACATCACTAGTTAATCGAAATTAAAAACATAGATCATGCTATAAATAAAATCCATGCTACAGAACTTGTGCGAGCCAATGTAAAAGCATACCAAGTTGAAGCTCTAGTCCATATGAGTTTATCGAATCCAAAATTACATGATTTCATTGAGTATTTGAATTGTTTTAATTTTTTGAACTATTTTGAGTGGAGTGGTTTCGATTTTTTTTGTTGCCTGAATAAGTGAACGAAGGAGAGAAAGAAATAGGGATATAGGGGTATATTTATAGATGAATTTATTATTAAAATATTCTAATGAAACATACGCCCAAATTAACATGTTTAAACGACCATATACGATCTCTAAGCACAATGAAACTTGATATCTTATAATAACGAGCTATTTCGTCGAATTCTGAGATTGTTTGTAAATTTTCCTTTCAATTTTACAACATGAATCAAAACGCGTTTAAATTGTGCACAATCACAAAATAACTCTAATTGACCTGAAACTGGAAATCTTACAATAATTTACCATTACGCATTTTACAAAAAATAGTTTTGTTGAAATCCGAGGTCGTTTGAAAATCAACTATTCTTAAGTTCCAAATTAAATCGATAAACTATAATCGATTCCAAATAAACAAATCTATTGACAATAAATTATTATTATCATATATATATATATTCAAATAGAAATATATATATGTATATATATAACTTCAAAATAATCGAACTTGGATTATAAACTCGGTATTTCCATTTCCAAGTTAAATCGATATTTAACTTATATAAAAATCCTTTTTTATATCCAACAGAACATTTAAAATGTTAAAAATTAAGCAACTAAAAATCCTGGTCGTTACAGGTATTCCATTAGTCAATTAGAAAATGTGGGAGTGCTAATACACTCGTATATCAAGTTAATAAGAAAAGTAGGAAACCCCATTCAAACAACATGTTGCAAACAAACACTCTATTCACCATATCGTACGCCTTCTTCAAATCAATTTTGATGCACATTGTAGGTCGACCTCTTTTCTTAAAATCACGGACAATCTCATGGGCTAATAAACTTTGTTCTTAATATTTCTATCTGGCACAAATGCTGCTTGGTTTACTGCAATCAAAAAGGGAAGAAAATGTTTTATTTTGAAGCAAATAATTTTAGAAATAAACTTGTAAAGAACATTAGCATAAGAGATAGGGCAATAATTTAAGATGTGTTATGGCTTATCTATTTTAGGTACAAGGGTGATGAAGCTATGAATCAGTCCAAGTGCCAGACGTCCAGTTTGGAAAACATAGGTAACAACATCAAATAAGCATCCTTTTAGTTGGTCCTAATGCAACTTGTAAAATTTAGCGGAGAAACCGTCAAGTCAGGGACTTTTAGTATCATTACTAGATAAGACCGCCTCTGTCAATTACTAGACGATGACTACAGCAAATAAGAATTTTTTCCCTTCGTCTGATATTATTTTTCTGTGTTCAACTGTAGTTATATTACAGTAGGAAATACCATTAAATAATTCAGTGTAATGTGAAATGGAATGGTCAATAATTTTCTTCTTATTGTGGATAAACAACCCATTTGCATTCGGAAGAGCATGAATTTTGTTATTATGCCTTCTCATAGTCATCCTCGCAAAAAATGGTATTAGTATCCCCACTTTGCATCCATGCTATCTTAACTTTTTCCTTATTAGCTTCATGTTGAACTTTCAACTTCTCACTTATATTAATTGAAGCTGTAATAATTTGTCATACTGCTCCACTTGTTTAGGATCATCATCTACATGCATAAATACTTTTTTGTACTCCTGTTAACGTTGTTGAATTTTATTAGGATTCAAACAAGTCCTCTTCCAGAATTTCAGTTGTTTCTTAACTGCTTGTAGTTTATGTATGAGTATATGCAAGCTAGTTCCCCATGTTGTAGCGTTTAAACCTCCAATTACACACTGATGGTAACCATCTTGCAAATTCCAATTGATGACATATTTAAATGGTCTACTTTTCATAATAGCCTAGTTAGAAGGAAAATGAATTAGAATAGGGGTGTGGTCACTTTTCGGATCTAGGATCACAATGGTTACTAAGTTAGGCAACTTAGACAACATTGCATAATTCACGAGAACTTTACCAATACTAGTGTCTAAACCCCGTCTATCCATATATACTTATAGCCCTGTAAATTGGTCTTTACAAGTCCGCTTCGCATCATACAGTTTCAAAAATTTACAATATAGGCATGGGGATTGGCATCCCACTCTTTTTGTTCATAAGACATGAAGCGTTATTAAAATCTCCCATAACTAACCATGGCAATTCAAAGTAGTCATATTGAGGTACTCCTACAAGACGTCGCGTTGTTTAAAAAATAATTCTAGCATATATAAATGTTACTACACACTCAAAACAACCCCGGTTTAACAGTAATATGTTGATCACTAGTATTTAAGGCCAAATAGCTCCAGATAGCAATGTCGACAATCACTAAAATACGACCTTTACATCCCTGATCGTTGTTGTGAATAAAATCCATTGAAGTGGAAACTGATGTCGAAATCGGTCAATGCTGACTTATTTTTTACAATGCTTAGAGTCGTGAGTCTGTGGGAATACAGGAGGTTGATAACATGATGTTTCTTCGTATCACAATTCGACCCCCTTACATTCCAAGACATAATGTTCATTTGATCACATTGGCGCTTCATGTCCAACATTTTGGCAGAGCTAGATTCATGGGAGTACTTTCTTATGCTTTATGTCATAGTTTGGATTGTTTCGAATCCTGTAAGAAACATTAGCAACTTATGTGTTGTTCCTGACCTTTAGAGACTACAAGATCAATAAACTCTTTTGTATAATCAAAAGCATCAATGAAGTCAGAGTCATTAGATTTATAGTCCTCAATTATGACATTGTCTATAATTGAGTTGTTAACCATATTTGCAGGAGTTGAAAAGGCATCAGCGGATGATTCAATGGCCACCTGATTCCAGATGGATTTCTGAGCTGATTTGATAGTACTACTTACTTGTGGATCAGACTTCAACACTCTAAAATGATTTTTCATGGAAATACCATTGGAGAGATCTAACTTTTCTTTGTCTTTCGATTTACCTACAACTTGTGAATAATAAGTCTTATCTATAGTAGTTTCTTATGTTGTATTAATATCATCTACATGTATCAAATTTTGTGACCTGTTTGCTGCATTCTGAATATCATCTTTTTAATAATCATGGTTGTGGTTGTAGTTATACCAAGGTCTATCATCGATGTGTTTGCATCATTAATACATGAAAACACTTGAGTTGTTTTTTGGAATCCATCGTTGTTGCATATTTGTAGAACAAAATTCTGATCTACGACCATATAATTTGCGCAGCGTACATATCTGCGGTTCAAATTCATATTGCAAAGCAACATAATCAATAACATTATCAGATGGAACAATTTTTACGAATGTTGGATAATGAAAATCAGCATCAACTTCAACCAATACTCCTGCAAAATTTAGTCGTACTCGTTTTTGGTAGTGTTATCCACCTTAACAGGAATACCAGCGCATTTTCTATACGACTAATCCCCTCTTTGCTCCAACAAACCAAATTCAAATCCATTAACCTAATCCAGTTCGGAATTTTTGAAAAATATTCTTTAGTGAACTTTAAGTTTGAAGACAATTTTTTAATTATCAAAATTCTGAATTTAAACGTATATGACCCCCTTTCAGAATTTCCTCAACATTCGCGATTGAGGACAATCGAACTAAGATAAAGCCATTTGGTTTATAAAAAACTTCAAAGCCTGACTTTGGTTTCAACATGTTTTTTGCAAACTGCTTGAAATCTGCGTAAGTAGGCCGTGTTCCCATTACGTACACATCCAGAGTTATGGCCCATCTTCCCTCATTTCTCTCATTACCTCCACTGGCATGAACACTGCGGGATCAACATCATCCCTTGTTGGCTGAAAAAACTCCAAGTCTGAAATTTCTAGGTGGATGGAAACACTTGACATGTAGACAATGTCACCTCGCGAATGTTGTGGAAGTGGATGTTGATCACTACAGACCAGATTAAGCGGTTCCAGATGGAGTTTGCCTGGGGCAGTTGTTTCTTCTCATGAGGCAACCATTTACACTTTGGTTCACATCCCTAATAGGTTTATGAATTAGGCTTACGTCCCTGTGTTAAACGTTTATAAATTACATCCCTATTTTTCGAAAAATCATCAAAAAATCATGAAAATTCATAATTAAATACAACAACTAATCGTCATCAAATTCATGCGTTAAAACCACAAAAATCAAATTAAAAAAATTGAAATTGCAGTATTATGCATCAAACATTGCATTTATTTGCAATTTATGCATACATTGCAGTTATGCATCAAACTGCAAGTATTAATGCATAAATATATGTAGTAATACTGCAATAAATGCATTGTTTGATGCAATAATTCAATCTTGACTTGTTTTTTTTCAAACATACGCCTTTTATGCATACATTTCAACATTTATAAGCAATAAATGCATACATGTCAGGACATATTCATAAGCCTTCATCCATGCTAACTTTTATGCATACATTTCAGCATATAATACAGAATAAATGCATACATTTCAGCAACAATTCGTAGCTCATGCATATTATTTCATTTTTATATGCATATATCTCAACAAGTATAACCAGTGTATGCATACATGTATGCATATATTCACCCAGATTTTTCAATATAAACTATGGATGAATATATGCATATGTATGCATATATTCCATATTAATGCATACTTTGACGATTTTTTTAAAGTTTTTTTTCGCATGCTTCTGGGAATATTTGTGATTTTTTAGAAAAAAAAATTTATGTATCAATGCCTAAATTTATTTGAAAAACACGCAAGGGCCAAAATAGGGACTCACTTTGCATTAGAACTTGGAGGAGGGAGGCCGTTTATATTTAGAACAGTTTTAGGGATGTGAGACTAATTTTCACTTTGTATATTATAAATGTTGTAAACTTCCGTAATAGTAGATATGGACATTCAAATTTTGAAAGAGCATTAAATGGTCAATAAGCGAAAGGATATTGGAAACATAAAATATTAATGGAGTAATTAAGACCATTTACTATAAAAAAGAACTAATATGTCTTTCTAAAAGGATTTACTATAAAACCTACAAAAAAGATTTTTGGCATTCCACTAAATTATGTTGTAAAACGGAAATTTGAAGTAATTATTGTTTCATTGATAGGCTCAAATTATGTAACAGTTACTTTCAGAAAGAAACTAGAAATATAATTTTTGAAAACATAAATGTTTTGGAGAAATTTGAAAAGTTAATTATTTCTTCTGTTAGACAAACTATAAATATAATTTTTAGAGAAAACAAAAGATTAATCCTTTAAAAGAACAAAAGGTTAATAGAAGACCAATAGTGTAACGGCCGGGATTTCGCCCGACCCGATCGATCGCAAAATCGACTAAGACCGTTCAAAACCCGAACACGTTAACTCTGGGAATACAAAAACATCGGAATAGCAACAGCAGACTTTTATAAACATCATAATAATGTTACATCAGAGTACAGAATATCAGAGTACATCGAATAAAATTACAGCGGAAGATAAATTACAATAAATTAAATACAATAAACAGCGGAAGACTTCTATGCTCTGGACACAACTTTAGGCTTCGATCCAGAATCCTGCTCAAGAGATAAATATCTACAAAAAGCTACTCGACAACCCGTGTGGAAAAGAGGGCACCCGAGTTTGCAAAGTGAAACAAACTATGAGTCAGTCATGGGACTGGTGTGAGAATTCTTAACTAATTTAACTAATAGTAATAAGGCAAATCCAAGGACCACGCCGCTAACGAGGAACGAGTTTTATTCCAATAGATTGCCGGTGCATAAATTAAAGTAAATCGTTAAACAACGCAATGCTTTTTGGAAAAATGAAACCATTATAAGACTCAAGTCCCATCACACAATGCTGCGCAAACTGGAGGATAGAGTTTTACCTTATAATGGTCAAAAATGCTTGATACGATAAAAAAACGGGTTTGATATTATTACTAGTGTATATAAGTTTCAAAAACAGTTCAATCATAATGTATCAATCATAGACGGCATAGTACCATATCCTACTATGTCGCCATACTAGTTCTATAATCAAAACCGCATGAGGTCGTATTGGAAATTGGGTTTCCATCATGAGTCAAGGCTAGGGAGGAGCTCCTTAGCGATTCGAGACACTCTAGCTAATGTCTCAGGATCCCCCGCAGTGAACCCTTGGAAAGCTGCAGGGCCGGTCCGCACATACGATTTTGCGTATTAGTTATTCCTGAACACACGTTTTCCGGTTCTATAGGACCTAATATCCGAGGCGCCTCATTCCATCATCCACATAAGTAAAATGTCGGGTTGTGTAAAACCCAAACTCCACTTCTAGCTAGAAAGAAACGTGTTGCTCTCCCTGCGTTCCCTTCTCCCGTTTTAGAATCCAACCGGGTTGTAAGGCTCGTGAAGCTACGTAATACACAAAGCTATGCTTATTCAAGCTGTGCTTTGATCATCAACCACAAGGCCTACTTTTCAACAAAAGCCTTGATCATTTGCATCTTAGCATGCCACATTGTCAATCCATACCATACCATTGATTCCTACCAATATAAAACCTCTAAGCTCGTACATCTTAGAGAAGGGTGTTAAACACCAAACAGATATATATTTAGTAGAGATCAATGAATACTGTATAAAGGAATACAACGTCAGACATACAATCCATTTTCAAGTCCGTTCTGGGTCTGGACGAAACCGGAGGCACCTTATTCCTCGCATATCTGAACAATCAACAAGTAGTCTGTACAGCCACCATTGTAGCCCCTTCAAGGTAGCTACTCCAATCATAGGCGTCAATGGTAACTCATCCATTCGACGTGAAGATCGTCGGTCTTCAATCACCGTCTACAACTCTTCGACTTAGATCGACGTATAATCATTTGAAATGAGATTGAACTCGAACTTTTCAAATGATCCTCGTATATATATAATTTAAAATCATTTCTTATCGTTAATATTAATTTATAACGATTAATCTCTATTTTTATTTATATAAAAATAATTGAATTTTATTTAACAACACTTCATGTCAATAGGCGACCTTGGCGCTGTTTTCACCCAAATTTGTTTTACAAGTTCTCTAAATCTAACCGTTGGATTTTAACACAATTCATATCGTTGGAAAGATCTTCCCAAGGCAAATCTAACGGTTTCAGTTTTGGGAAAATCCGACGGTCGGATATTTCAGTATGACTATTTAAAGTTACGATTGTCGAATCGCGAACTACCGCGCGCGATTCGTTTAATTATAATTTACATATATATACTTATATATAATTCGGTCATCCATTTGATTTCACTATATTTTGTTAACATCGAATATCCCTATTTGTGTATATAATATCGAGGTATAACATGGCACACAATAATGTTTATTTTATTTTAATTCACATACACATGCTATATCCAACAATGTATTTTTTTCTTCTTTTATCTTTCAATTTACACCAAATGTATATTTGGTTTCATTATTCTTTCTAATGAAAAATCATTCATTAAAATATAAATTTCTAATCCTTTTATTTACATTGAAAATTTTAATTTTCTATTCCTATTTTATTTACATTGAGAAATGTAAACTTTTATTTCAATATATTATTATATTGAAAATGTAACTTTTATTTCATATTCTATTTACATTGGAAAATGTGAATTCCGAATCATTCTTCTATTTCTTTTGTTTACATTGAAAAATGTAAATTCTTTTATTTACATATATAAAAAAAAAATTCTATTTCATCCTTATTTACATTGAAAAAAAATGTAAGTTTCTATATTTCTCTAATTACATATAAAAATGTAACTTCCTATTTTTCTTTTACTGCAATAAAAAATGTCATGTTATTATGTTACTTGAAAACAATGTAAAAATGTGTTATTTTAACACAATATGATATTAACATAAAAATGATCTTTTATTTAATACAATATGAAAATAAGAGATATTCTTTAATCATGACAATGAAATGATAATCTTTTATTTGACCAAACTTGACATAAAAAAAATATGTTCATTTTTATGTTATAACATGACGCTAAAATATGTTCGTTCTTTCTGTTTGTCAAACAACATTTAAAAATGTTCATTCTTTTATTTTTTATAAATTTCAATATAACCAAATACAATCCATATTCATGTTAAAATTAATATTGTACCTTCCAATTCTAATCTTTCTAATGTCAACATAATTACATTAAAATTGTATTCATGTTAAAATTAATATTATACCTTCCAATTCTAATCTTTCTAATGTCCACATAATTACGTTAAAATTGTATTCATGTTAAAATTAATATTGTACCTTCCAATTCTAATCTTTCTAATGTCAACATAATTACATTAAAATTTTAATCTAACAATGCCACTAATATGTCTATATTTCTATGCATTTTCTTGACTCTAAAATATGAATATATTTCATATGCATTTTCATGACTACAAAATATGAATGTATTTCATATACAGTTTCATGACTACAAAATATGAATGTATTTCATATGCAATTTCATGACTACAAAATATTTATGCATTTCATATGCAATATCGATACAACCAAATATGATTATACTTCATATGAAATATCGCTACAACAAAATATGATTATACTTTATATGCAATATCGCTACAACAAAATATGACTATACTTCATATGCAATATCGCTACAACAAAATATGATTATACTTCATATGCAATATCGCTACAACAAAATATGACTTAATTTCATATGCAATATCGCTACAACAAAATATGACTATACTTCATATGCAATATCGCTACAACAAAATATGACTTAATTTCATATGCTATATCGCTACAACAAAATATGACTTAATTTCATATGCAATATCGCTACAACAAAATATGACTTAATTTCATATAAAATATCGCTACAACAAAATATGATTTAATTTCACATGCATAAATGCAACTCTAACTTTATCTTCATGTTTCATAATATTTCATGACGCTAACTTTATCTACATATTTCATAATATTTCATGACGCTAAAAATATAATTATATTTCATAAACGCTAAAAATATACTTGCATTTTCATGTTTACGCTAAAAATATAATTTTTATTCATGTTTCAACACAACGCTAATTTTATAATCTTACTTCCTGAAAACATACGACGCCAATTTTATAATCTTATTTCATACAACGCCAATTTTATATATTTGGTGTCAACATACATAACCAATTCAATATTTCATACAACGCCAATTTTATATATCTTGTGTCAACATACATAACCAATTCAATATTTCATACAACGCCAATTTTATATATTTGGTGTCAACATACATGTTATAACATCCAAACATTTTTATAAATTTCATATTAACCACGTATCATATCATGAATTTGTAAAAATGAATATTTTTACTTGAATCCATATCTAAACAATTTGGTGTTTTATAGATCTAAATAAAATGAATCTAAACAAGCATGAACATTCCAACACTTCTCAAATCATACAACTACAAATCCAAACCCAAATCATTATGGATAAGATCATAAACATGTATTTATGAATTTCCATTAATAATAAATAATTAAACGTTTAATTTATTTTTTAAAATAGAAAACTCACCTCTTCTTCTTCCAAATCAAAGCTGTAAAAACCCGGAAAATCTAAACCAGTTTAAAAATTTTAAATTGGCTATTTTAGTGAATTTTAAATATTTAAAATAAATATTTTAAATAATAGCGATGAAAAGTATGGTTGAATCGATGATGAAAATGATTATAATTAATTTGAATTATAAACATGGCCTGAAATGGCGCGGCGGTTTCGAAATTTGAATTCAAACTTTGACTGATTGTACCGGGTGCAAAATAAAATGGATTTTAGTGGAACCAAAAATATTTAAATCTTTTAGTGAGTATCTTTCTAACGAATCTGAATAATCGAAGTTTCGTAGCGGGGGTCAAAAGTTATGGCCAAATGAATTTTCAGAAAGGTCGCTATAGAAATTATATCGCCCGTGAAAATGGACATTTTGAAAACGACCTCGGAATTCGACGAAACCACTTTTGTTGGATCCGGGATGTGAAGTTATTGCTAGGTTTCAAGTTTCATAATTTTTGAAGTTAATATGTGAGCGTGGCAAAGGAAAACGTGTTCTGGTCAATTATAGTTAAAATGGATCGACCAGAAAAGGGCCATTTTGCAAACGGTCTCAGAATTCGACAAAACTAGTTTTTTTGGGACCGTATTGTCAAAACATAGCTAGATTTTTTTTGGGGAATTTTTAGAATCGGTATGTGGGCCCGGCAAATTGAAATGTACGTTCAAATTAAATATTGAATGTTTTATATTTTAAATTGAAGAGAAACTGACTGAGACAGTCGAATGGGCCTACGAAACATATCTCATTGTGTTTGGAATGGGGGTATTTAGCTAGGGATGACAGTCGTTGGGTTTGAATTGGAGTTCGTATGTGAAGAGGGGTATTTTCGGATTTAAAATAAATTAAAAATAATTATAAAACCCCCGGCCAATAGAAATCCTTCTTCGTTAAACCCGCTCCAGTCAAACCTGATACTCTCTCTCTCTCTCTCTCGTGAACGACGATGGCAGCTCCTCCCTTCTCTCCTCCTTTTCTCCCAAAATACTCAATGAAATGCATCAATTCAAGAGGGGATTTTGTGTAGATTTTCGAGAGCTTCAAATCTATACCTGCTGTGGAAATTATCGTTGTGTATTTGGGGAGATCCGCTGCTCGAAAGTCGCCACGTTTCGACCTCCGCCGGAGCTCCGATCTGCGTTCGAGCCGACCATCGTGGGTGGCGCCGGGAAGCTCCCTCCAAGCTCGACGACGTGACATACTCTGATCGGCTTCAAGCTTCAACGTTTTTGCAAAAATTCGAAACCTAGTTTTGAATAAAAAAACTGAGGTATACGGTTTTAGT
This sequence comes from Allium sativum, assembly GCA_030737875.1. Lineage (NCBI taxonomy): Eukaryota > Viridiplantae > Streptophyta > Magnoliopsida > Asparagales > Amaryllidaceae > Allium > Allium sativum. Next base: position 1,012,172,419 of record CM060912.1, on the reverse strand, counting down.
TTTAATCAATTGATTTCCACATTTAAAACCGTCGCAAACCATGATTATCGTATAAAAATCATAACTTTTTCATGTGTGGTCGAAATTCAGTGAAACAAGAGACGCCGGGACCGTGAGGACGTCTTCTACATTTTAGAAGAGACCGCAAATTTTTCTGAGCCTTCTGCAATTTTTGGTGGAGTGGAACCCAATGTGATATTTCTATGTTATAAACGATATGGAAAACAACGATGTATAAATTATATAGTCGATGTATGAGTTATATAAGCGTTGTACACCTCATGTATAAGCGTTGTATAAGTTGTATGTTCGATGTATAAGTTATATATGCGTTGTAAAAATTATATGTGCGTTGAAATAAATTGAAGTGAATCGAAATATATCTATAAACGAATATATATATATATATATACACACACACACTCCCCTCGTCCACAAACCATGGACGATATTTATTGCTTGTGATTGGTGTGAAAATTGGTTGATAGCGAATGGTTGATTAGAATTGTTTGTGGTTGAAATTGATTGATTGTGGTTGAAAAATACCCATCCGTGGTTGAAAACAAAATTAGAATAGATTGTGGAAATGAAAATAAAACATGTCGCCTGCGTGCGAACTAGATGCATGAATCCCCATTGTCAAAAGCTGCGAGGCTTTAAGGTAGAGCGAGGAGCCGTACTAGGGACGGTCCCAGTTTTAACTACCCTGCCGTTATGCTGCCAAAATTTTCAATAATATTCATGTGTTAGAATTATTTTCAAGTGTTGAAACTATATTCCTGTGTTGAATAAAATTTCATGGGTTGAACGACATTCATGTTTTGAAATAAATTGTTTTATAATAAAAATCATATTTTTATCATCTATATGAACTATATAAAATAGTCGTGTTTTGAAATAAATTGTTTTATAATAAAAATCATATTTTTATCATCTATATGAACTATATAAAATATTCGTGTTTTGAAAGAAATTGTTTTACAATAAAAATCACATTTTTACTATATACATGAATTGTTAAAAATAGTGAAGTGTTGAAATAAATGTCTGTTGGATAAAAATGTCATTTTCTATCAAATGTATAAAGTGGAAATCATTTTGAAATGAAAGGAAGAATTATATTTATATATATTTATATAAATATAATTAAAATATAGTGATTAACGGCGCTGCAGTTCGTATTTTGAAATCGTGATTTCAAACGATTAGTGCGGGAGATCCGACCATCGGATTTTCCTGAAACCACAACCGCTGGGTTTGCCTTGGGAATATCTTTCCAACGGCACCAACTTTGTAAAGATCCAACGGTTAGATTGTCTAGAATGTTTAATTCAAATCTATAGAAAAACAGCGCTAGAATCGATTATATTTATATATATATAAATGTAATTAAATTAAATCGAATAACGATGCAGCAGTTCGTATTTTGAAATCGAAACTTCAAACGATTAGTGCGGGAGATCCGACCGTTGGATTTTCCCAAATTTGAAACCGTTGGATTCGTTTTGAAAAGATATTTCTAATGATATAAATTTTGTGAAGATCCAACGGTTAGATTTTCAGATATGTGTAAAGCAAGTCTGGAGGAAAACAGCGCCACGGCCGCGTTATGGCCTGAAGCACTGTTTTGAATAAATTGGCTATTTTTAAATAAATAAAAATAGTGATAAAATATTATAAACGAAATGGAATGGAAATAAATTGAATTTGCTCGGTTTATGTGATATTTGATGGTTGAATGTGTTTGTGCGTGAAAATTACACTAAAGAACAGAATTAGTGATATCGAATAATTTAACCATTGAAATAAATAGATTTGAAATTCTAAATATATGTGAATTATTTGAAAAGGCCGAGTTAATTCTCATTTCAGATAATTGATCGACGATTGAAAGTCGAAGGTATGAAGATGGTGCAAGACCGATGATCTTCACGTCGAATGGAGGGGTGCTACTGATGCTCATGATAGGAGTAGCTACCTTGACGGGGTTGAGGTAGTAGCCACCCGGACGTACTTGTTGATTGTACGGATATGCGAGGTATTGAGTGCCTCCGGTTTCGTTCAGACCCAGGACGAACGTGTAAATGAACCGTGTGTCTGACATTGGATTTTGTTCTGTGCTGATTGATCTCTATTAAATATATATCTGTTTGGCGGCGGAGAATTTATTCTCTTTCTTAACGCCCTTCTCTGAGACGGACGAGCCCAAAGGTTATATATCGATAGAAATCAGTCGCACGGGGTGAATTGCCTGTGTGGCACGCCTAAGTGATAGATGATCAAGGCTTCTGTTGAAAAGCAAAGTCTTGTGGTTGATGATCAAAGCACAGCCTGTGTGGCATAGCTTTGTGTATAACGTGAATTCGCGAGCCTCACACCCCGGGATGGACCAGAAACGGGAGAAGGATCCAGGGAGGACATGCGTTTCTTTGTAGCTAGGGTGGTGTCAGTGACCTACCAGCCCTGACATTTATATTATTTTCACCTGTGTGGTTGTTGCTGTTGCGAGGCGCCTCGGATATATCGGTCGATCCGGGACCGATGGAGTCATTGGGCTCATTAACGCCCCAAAGGGCGGGGAAACGCAGTGTTCAGGCATTTTAATCCACATCGGTGGACCGGCCCTGTGGCTCCTAAGGGTCACTCGAGCTCTAATCCTGAGATACGGGCTAGAGCGTCTCGAATCGGTAAGGACTATCTTTTTCCTTGGTTCATGACGGAAATCCAATTTCCAAATACGACATCGTGCGGTTTTGATTGTATACCTATATATGGCGACATAGTGGTATGGGGCATTAATGTCGTCTGTGATTGATAGTTATGATTGAAATTGTTTTTGAAACATATATACACTAGCAATAATATCAAATGATTTGTTTTGCTCGTATCAAGCATATTTTGGTCATTATAAGGTAAAACTCTATCCTTCCGTTTGTGTTGCATTGTGTGATGGGAACTGAGTCTTATAATGGCTTCATTTTTATAAAAAGCATTGCGATGTTTAAAAGAATTATTTGTTTTAAAGCACTGGCAATCCAATGGAGTAAACCCGTTTCGCGAAAGTGGCGTGGTCCTGTGATTGGCCATATTTGAAAGTGTGTTAAGTATATTTCTCATACCAGTCCCATGACTGACTCGTAGTTTGTTTCACTTGCAAACTCGGGTGCCCCTATTTCTACACGGGCAGCCTTGTATTCAGGTTTTAGCAGGCTCTTTCTGGATAGCTGGAGCTGAAGATGGGTTCTATCATTTTTCTCTTTTTATGTTGTTCATCTCCTGTTGTACATATTATGTTTTCTTTTCCGCAGTAGACATTTATGCATAGCTGAACTGTATTTTGTACTAAGTATGATCCTGTATACTGTGTAACTCTGATGATTATATTTACCCAGTGTATTCTATTGTACATTATCTGGTGTATTTATTTATTTCTGTTTTGCTGTCATCTGTTTATGTGTTATATTCCAAAGATTACCCTTTGCACCGTCTTATCGGGAATGGGGTTGTCACAAACGTCGTGCCTTTGAACCTATATGCTCAAATCTAGGGTTGCAATTATCTTGAAATCCAGGAGGCTTGGAGGCGATCAGGAAGTGGCACGACAGAGAGGAGTGGGAGGGGAGTAGGCACCCAAGGTGGTGTAGGGTGCGGTGGGGCCCTAGGGGTGTGGTTTAGGCTGAAACCCGCGGGTTAGGGGGTGTGTGTTCTGGGTCTATGTGCAATTTTAGGTGAAGATCTTGGTATGGATGTAAAGAGGAGAAGAATCTCTACAAAAAAGTCTAGAGGAGGAGGATCTAATTCTTTTCGTAGGAGGAGAGATTAGAGGAGGAAGAAAGAGGAAAAGGGAATGGCGGCTGAAATGAGAAGGAGGAGAAGAAGAGAGAGGCGGCTGTGTTTTCTGAATAACGATGGATTAGGTTAGGATTAGGAAATTATATAGGCTAGGAAAAATTTCGTTTTAGCCCTTCAATATTTTATTTTTAAAATTAACATGAACGTATTTTCTAATTACATTCATTGACAAATTTATATGTTTCTCAAATTTACATGTACATATTCTCTAAATTAATGTCAATGACATATTATCAATTGAATATATTTTTCCTAGTTAATGCATATATTAGCATACTTATAATCAATGTCAAATGTCATGTTTACTAAATTAATGACATGTTCACAAATCAATATAAATTAACATATTTTCTAATCAATGCATATATTAATATATTTAAAATCAATGTCAAAATAACATATTTACTTTAAAAATTTTTCTATTTATGAAGCTTCAAATGGCAAACCAAAAGAAAGAGGAGAGTGACCGTGTAGAATGTAGAACGATGTGCTGTAAGTATATTTTTATAAGTGAATGAACGTGCCATGTTGTTCCACATTCAAGACTGAAACGGAAGAATAGGTATTCAATTCTTTCCATTTCAGAGTTACGTGATTTTTTCTTGTTATAAGTATATTAATTAATACATGCCATTTCAGAATTTCATAAAGGGAATGAGAGAGAACGTGGAGAGTGGGGTGAGAGGAAACGGTCAAAATAAATAAAGTAGCCGATGTTTAAATTGTGGTTTTCTAATTGAAAGAAAGGACAATTAAATGGAAAAGAAGTAAATAAAAGATATGTGTTAATGAGATATTTAATTCGTATAAAATTTTCTATGCATATGACAAATACAAATGTACATTCGTTTTCAAAACAATGAATCGTATTTAATGATTCTTTCGCATTAAAGAATGGATTTTAATGTATATATATATATAAATTTATCATAAAATAATGCCAGGTCACAGAGCCCCATAGAATAATATCAAATCAAATGGTCCCATAGAATAAAAATTTCAGGCGTATAACTTAATACCCATTTTAATGTTAAGCCTAATTGTTTCATCTCAAAGTCATGCTCATATTTATAAATGAACTATTCAGGTTTATTATGGTTCTCAGCCCACTTTATTAATGCAAATATAGGCTACAGTCAATTTTTTTGTTATATTCATATTTACAAATAAATTACGTTTATTTATTATTAACTCCCAATTATAATTTTCTCAAGGTTCAAAATCAAATATTGAATTTACCGCGCCATTTCAAGTTCAGAATATAATTAATATTATAAACCTAAAATTTTCAACCATTCTTATTTAAAATAAATTATTTAAAAGAATAAAGTTTTTAATTTTGACCCTAATTTCTTAACAAAATTAAAAATAGAATTTTAAAATTGGCCCCAAATTTCCGGGTTGTTACAATCTCCCCCACTTAAGAACTTTTCGTCCTCGAAAAGGAACAGAGTTATAAGTTGTTTAACTAATTACTTCAATTTTCATTCTTATATTGGTTTCAATAATTTTATTAGTTAACACAACCATCAATCAATTAGTTGATTAGCTTTTCAAATATACATATATATATATATATAACTTTTATATATCAAAAATCATATTTTCTAAAATAAATATAAACCCAAGTACGTTAATTATAACTCGTCACTCTCAACTCATTCTAGGGCATTACTAACCCAATCTCTAATGAGTTTTCTCATTCTAGGATACTACTGATCTTATCTCTAAGGAGTATTCTTTTTATAGGATATTTTTAATCCTACCTCTGATGAGTCTTTTGTTCTGTTCTAATGAATTGTACCCCCAAAGATTTGAGTTAACTAGAGCTCTGATACCAACTGTAACAGCCCGGATTTCGCCCGACCCGATCGATCGCAAAATCGTCTAAGACCGTTCAAAACCCGAACACGTTAACTCTTGGAATACAACAACATCAGAACAACAACATCAGACTTTTATAAACATCATAATAATGTTACATCAGAGTACAGAATATCAGAGTACATCGAATAAAATTACAGCGGAAGATAAATTACAATAAATTAAATACAATAAACAGCGGAAGACTTCTATGCTCTGGACACAACTTTAGGTTTCGATCCAGAATCCTGCTCAAGAGATAAATATCTGCAAAAAGCTACTCTACTTCCCGTGTGGAAAAGAGGGCACCCGAGTTTGCAAAGTGAAACAAACTACAAGTCAGTCATGGGACTGGTGTGAGAATTCTAAACTAATTTAACTAATAGTAATAAGGCAAATTCAAGGACCACGCCGCTAACGCGGAACGGGATTTATCCCAATGGATTGCCGGTGCATAAATTAAAGTAAATCGTTAAACAACGCAATGCTTTTTGGAAAAATGAAACCATTATAAGACTCAAGTTCCATCACACAATGCAACGCAAACCGGAGGATAGAGTTTTACCTTATAATGGTCAAAAATGCTTGATACGACTAAAAAAACGGGTTTGATATTATTACTAGTGTATATAAGTTTCAAAAACAGTTCAATCATAATGTATCAATCATAGACGGCATAGTACCCCATCCTACTATGTCGCCATACTAGTTCTACAATCAAAACCGCATGAGGTCGTATTGGATATTGGGTTTCCATCATGAGTCAAGGCTAGGGAGGAGCTCCTTACCGATTCAAGACACTCTAGCTAATGTCTCAGGGTGAACCCTTGGAAAGCTGCAGGGCCGGTCCGCACAAACGATTTTGCGGATTAGTTATTCCTGAACACACGTTTCCCGGTCCTATAGGACCTAATATCCGAGACACCTCATTCCATCATCCACATAAGTAAAATGTCGGGCCGTGTAAAACCCAAACACCACTTCTAGCTAGAAAGAAACGTGTTGCTCTCCCTGCGTTCCCTTCTCCCATTTTAGACTCCAACCGGGTTGTGAGGCTCGTGAAGCTACGTAATACACAAAGCTATGCTTATTCAAGCAGTGCTTTGATCATCAACCACAAGGCCTGCTTTTCAACAAAAGCCTTGATCATTTGCATCTTAGCATGCCACATTGTCAATCCATACCATACCACTGATTCCTACCAATATATAACCTCTAAGCTCGTACGTCTTAGAGAAGGGTGTTAAACACCAAACAAATATATATTTAGCAGAGATCAACGAATACCGTATAAAGGAATACAACGTCAGACATACAATCCATTTTCAAGTCCGTTCTGGGTCTGAACGAAACCGGAGGCACCTTATTCCTCACATATCCGAATAATCAACAAGTAGTTTGGACGGCCACCATTGTAGCCCCTTCAAGGTAGCTACTCCAATCATGGGCGTCAATGGTAACTCATCCATTCGACGTGAAGATCGTCGGTCTTCAATCACCGTCTTCAACTCTTCGACTTAGATTGACGAATAATCATTTGAAATGAGATTGAACTCGGACTTTTCAAATGATCCTCGTATATATATATAATTTAAAATCATTTCTTATCATTTATATTAATTTATAATGATTAATCTCTATTTTTATTTATATAAAAATAATTGAATTTTATATAACAACACTTCATGTCAATAGGCGACCTTGGCGCTGTTTTCACCCAAATTTGTTTTACAAGTTCTCTAAATCAAACCATTAGATTTTAACACAATTCATATCGTTGGAAAGATCTTCTCAAGGCGAACCTAACGGTTTCAGTTTTGGGAAAATCCGACGGTTGGATATTTCAGTATAACTATTTAAAGTTACGATTGTCGAATCGCGAACTACCGCGCGCGATTCGTTTAATCATAATTTACATTTATATACTTATATATAATTCCGTCATCCATTTCATTTCACTATATTTTGTTAACATCGAATATCCCTATTTGTGTATATAATATCGAGGTATAACATGGCACACAATAATGTTTATTTTAATTCACATACACATGCTATATCCAATAATGTATTTTTTTTCTTCTTTCATCTTTCAATTTACACCAAATGTATATTTGGTTTCAATATTCTTTCTAATGAAAATCCATTCATTAAAATATAAATTTCTAATCCTTTTATTTACATTGAAAAATATAATTTTCTATTCCTATTTTATTTACATTGAGAAATGTAAACTTTTATTTCAATATATTATTATATTGAAAATGTAACTTTTATTTCATATTCTATTTACATTGGAAAATGTGAATTCATAATCATTCTTTTATTTCTTTTGTTTACATTGAAAAATGTAAATTCTTTTATTTACATATAAAAAAAATATAATTTCTATTTCATCCTTATTTACATTGAAAAAAAATGTAAGTATCTATATTTCTCTAATTACATATAAAAATGTAACATCCTATTTTTCTTTAACTGCAATAAAAAATGTCATGTTATTATGTTACATGAAAACAATGTAAAAATGTGTTATTTTTACACAATATGAAATTAACATAAAAATGATCTTTTATTTAATACAATATGAAAATAAGAGATATTCTTTAATCATGACAATGAAATGATAATCGTTTATTTGACCAAACTTGACATAAACAAATTATGTTCATTTTTATGTTATAACATGACGCTAAAATATGTTCGTTCTTTCTATTTGTCAAACAACATTTAAAAATGTTCATTCTTTTATTTTTTATAAATTTCAATATAACCAAATACAATCCATATTCATGTTAAAATTAATATTGTACCTTCCAATTCTAATCTTTCTAATGTCAACATAATTACATTAAAATTGTATTCATGTTAAAATTAATATTGTACCTTCCAATTCTAATCTTTCTAATGTTAACATAATTACATTAAAATTGTATTCATGTTAAAATTAATATTGTACCTTCCAATTCTAATCTTTCTAATGTCAACATAATTATATTAAAATTGTATTCATGTTAAAATTAATATTGTCCATTTTCGTGATTTTTGGGTATCGTATGTGGTCACATGAATTTTATAGAACAAATACAAACAGCGGTTGATTATAAATTAATAGGCAAATCGAATAAAAAATTAATTAAAATATCCTATATAACATCCTTATCCTCCTAAACCTAATTCTTCACTCTCCACAAAGTTCCGCCGTCAGTCTTGGTTTTCCAAAAGGGAAAATGGTCTTCAAAATATTCAAAAAAATTCTAAATAAAATCTATAAATCCCCAAACGAATATTTATGAGTTCACATCGGCTTCCTCTTCAATCCTGTGGGGTTGTTTCTGAGTTTGACGCCGGCTTTGGGCATCGGGTTTTCTCAAGCACAGGCTAGGGTTGAGGAATCTGGGGTTTGTGGTGATCAGTTCGTAATATGGGTATGGGATTTGTGTTCGTGGGATCGATTAGCATCTCCCGTGATTTTTTTGTGAAATTCGGAGGACATTGATGTCGCTCAAAGTATGGGACTCGACTGAAACTATTGCCGACGCGAGTGGTGTAATGGGAACGAGTGTGGATTGAAGGTGATGAGGAGAGGTAGTTTGAGTAGAAATGAATTCTGGTGGTTTTGGTTTGTTGAAAAACATGAAGAAATGGAAGAGAGAAATGTCGGCAGTGAAGTGAACAAGGAGCAGGAGGACTTTGACGGAGAAGAAGGAGTGCTAGAGAACAGGTCTGGGTCACGTTGGTTATTAGCGAGCCGAATGGAAAGGTTAAGGCCCAATGGGTTTTATTATTTAAGTTTAATTTTAATTTAAATACATACGAACTTCGTAATAACATAACTCCGTCATACTTTATCAGAATTGGACGAAACAAGATCCGTTAGGATTGTATGGACGAGAGCTCCACAATGTAACTGACTGGGAGTGGATTGGAGCTCGTTTGAATTTATGGTGAAATAAGTTGTTTGATTCGAATCAAACAACAGTTTATCGTTCTTTAACGATGAACTGCCAATGCGAGTAAAACCCACCAACTCTGAACAGTTATATTTTTATAACGTATTCTTAGAACTGATAATTATTTGTTGATTGCTGTGTGTTAACTGTTTGGTTGAATTTCTTATGTATTGGTTGAAATTATAGATAACGATATATATATATATAAATCGTTAACCAAATATTGATTCTGTTTAGCAGAATATTTCACATTGAAATGAAATCGATGTTAATTATATTGGTTAACATATGTGATGCAGGGAAACAGGTTGGAGGAGTCCAACTGGATTCCTCAACATTTATTTTACTGTTTTTCATATATTGTTATATATGATGTGATATATAGCCTGCTGTTGATTATATATAGTTGAATGATATTGATCAATTTTATATGGTATGTTAAACACCATAGAGAACACTAGAATGTATAAAGGGAAATTTCAATGTATATATATTGAAAGAAACTATTTATAAAATCAAAAGATTTTATAAAGGAAATTATTTATAAAATCAAAGGATTTTATGAAAGAAAATAATTATAAAATCAAAGAATTTTATAAAAGGAATAATTATTTGTTTAACAAATAGAATTGAAAAGAAATATTTATTTGTTAAATAAATAGAATAGAAAAATGAAATGTTTATTTAAGAAATAAATATAACTATAAAAGGATTATTTATTTAGAAAATAAATAAAATAGAAAGAGGAATATTTGTAAAACATTTACAAATAAAATAGAAAGGGAAATATTTGTAAAACATTTACAAATAGGATTGAACAGGAAGTATGTAGAAAATAAATAGAAGTGAAAAGGAAATATTTATTTGTTAAATAAACAAATAGAAAAAGGAATATTTGTAAAACAATTACAAATAGAAATAAAAAGGAAAACATTTGTAAACCATTTACAAATGGAATTGGGAAGAGAAATATTTGTAAAACATTCACAAATAGATTAAAAGGAAATATTTATGAAATAAATAAATTGTAAAAGGAAATATTTATTTAAGAAATAAATAAAATTATATAAAGGAAATATTTATATGAAATAAATATAGACAAATAGAAAAGGAGGTATTTCTAATCGAATAGAGATATCAAATATAATTTATTTGAATAAGAGTAAGTCGATTAGAGTTAATCGATTTTGAATATTCGATTAGAGTTAATCGAATTTGAATAACCGATTAGAGTTAATCGAGTTAGGTAAATCGATTAGAGTTAAATCGAAATTAGTTATTCGAAAGGAGTTATCGAATGTTAGATATTCGAAAAGGACTTAATAGAATATAATTTATTCGAATAGAGTTAAAGGAGTTAATCAAACATAGTTTATTCGAAAAGAGTTAAGTGATAAGAATTAATGAATTAAAGTTAATCGAGTTAAAGTTAATGGAGTTAGGGCTAATTGATTTGAGTTAGTCAAGTTATATTTTGGAGTTAGATATTTCAAAAGTAGGGATTATAACGTTATCGTTATAACCAATGTTTTTATAAAAGAAGTGGATTCGTAAATAGAATCTGTGAGGTTCGTAAGGAAGTTTGTTAAAGATTTAAAAGATAAACTTTGACTATTTCGAAGTTAAAACGTTGTTCGGTTAAGGTCTGAGAGGTAATTATACCCCAGCTTGATTGACTTCCTAGGAATGGTAAGGTTTGATAGTGAAGGATGGTTAAGTGAATTTAGTTAATGAGTGAAATGGTTTGAGTTGGCATGGCGATGTTTGATTTAAACATCAGTTTAAATCCAGTGAAGGAGTTTTGGAAATGTTTCCCAAATAAGAATCAAAAATGTTTTCTGATAATAGAAAATAAGAATTTAGAATATATGGAAACAGGAGATAAGTAAATTAATGAACTAAAGAGATAAATGTTAAATGATGATTGATTGATAAAATTTCCATCTGGAAATAATATCGTTGTTTGCACACGTGTTTTTCTTTGATAATTAAATCACAGACTATCAAAGTTTTGACCATTTTTCCGTCGTCAATACGGAGAGACCGGTTGGATTCTTATCCAAAGAACCACTCCGTATGGGTGTTAGCGTTTCGAATCAAATAGATCGAAGACAAATTGAAGACGGAGTTTATACAAGGGATATTGTATAAATCTTAGGTAGAGATTGCCTAAGATGGATGTACGGAATAGTACCTTCGGTTTGTCCAGTCCCAGGACAACTTGAATGGATGAATATCTAACAGAGTATATCTGGTAGATCGCGTAAGTTGATCGTTTCAAACGTATTACGTTGGTGGTGGAGGAATTCGTTTCTCTTAGCTTATACCAGTGGTATTTTTAGGGAAATAAATTTGTGATTTGACGGGTATGACGATGTGGCGTTCAAAGTGAATGAATGAGTAATCTGTTGAAAGATACGTTATGACCTCCAGCCTCATCAACTGGGAAATGACAGAAATCGGGCAGGCAACATGGCTAAGTGATTCGCAACCAAGTAGGGTATATTATCACCATCTAGAGAATATTCATATTTGTTATTTTTTTCAATTCTGTATCTCCCGGGAATGGTTATGTTGGTTTACCAACTGTAAGGTGAAAATATATTCGATACACTCAAGCGAAATGAGTGATCGGTCATGTGTGGCCGAGTTACAAGATGTTCTTGTTGAACTCCAGTGTATCGCTTCTAGAGTACACTGAGCGGAAGGTGGATCCATACCTTGTCATAGTTGGAATCCATTCCCCAAATAAGAGCCCGTGGTTTTGATTGTATATTATATATGTAGAACATTAGATGCAAGCGTTTCTACTAAATTGATATTACTTGTGTTAGACATTATTATAATATCAGAATAATATTGTTTACAAATGATTTGGGTTATCGTAAGGTAAAAACCATCCGTGTTTATGTGTGGATCGGTCTTATGATTATCCTTTGTTTCAAAAGGATTTTGAAAGTTAAATCAAATAATTTGAGTTTACTCACACCTGTCACATGACTTACCCGGAATTTGTTTTGTTTTGTTTTCCCTAAACTCTTGGGTGCCCAATTTTGTATGGGCAGTCAAGTAGTCAGGATTTACAGATACTTGAAGAGCTGGAGCAGGAGGCTTCAGAATTATATAGCTATGGTTTTTCCGCTGTGTTATAAGTGTTGTACTTTGGAAATGATATGTATATTCAAGTACAGATTTATATTTCAAAGTTATGTTATGAAATATATTTATTCGTTCCGCTGTGAGATTCGTGTTTACTCTGATGTTGTATGTTCTTCTTCTTCTACTCTAAGTTTCTATCTTATCTATCCTCACCCTCTAATTTCTTTCATTAACTACCGGTATTTTCGATCCTTGGATGTTCGATATGTGTTGTATATCGGATAACCAAGATCGACTTTTTCCAGGATGTTACATTACCATTCGGCATGCATGCATTTATTTGATTATGATTATTATGTTTAATAACCTTCATGATTGCGGAAGCATAATTTGATCGATATAACCGAGAAAATTAGTAAGGGGAAAAATCCATTCCGCTTAACAGAATAGCCTCACTAGATATTCATTTATCGAGATGATATATTATTAATCACATCAAACATATTCTTGAAAAGAGTGCTAGCATAGGATCGAGTAATATGGAATATAATGACTTAGCGGAAGTGTTGATAATGTGATATTCTAAACTGTGCAATAGTTGTGCAAAGAAATATTTAATAAAATAAATATAATGATATCACAGATAAGCAGTATGTAAATGTAGTAACATAAAAATAAATGACACCAATAATTTATATACTGGTTTGGAGCACCGTCTTACGTCCATTCCCAGACTTATTCTAAAATTTCACTAGCAACACTCTCACTTCACCTAGAGGAACAGGTTAACAACACAACCGAGCAGCCGAACGGGATTCTTGCCTGAGCAGCCAAACAGTACTTCAACAACACGAACGTAGCTTTGACTTTTATATGTGACTAAGTAATATGGATTGCCACAATTTGAGTGCACCCTTCCTATAATCTTATCATCAGATATACGATGTGTTTGTGAAGATTTGAAGAAAGTAGGTTGCTTTTGAATCGAGAAATATGAAAATAGAATCAATGATTCAAAGCAATGAGAATGATTTTGATTGCAAGAGAGTGTAGAAAATCAGATCAGAATTTTAAACAAGAATCGATGATTTGGAAAGTGGTTTTTGTAGTGCTTAAATAGTATACAAAGAGTAGTAATTATACATGAAGAGTTTCAATGAAAAGAAGCAACTATTTCTCTTGAAATTGGATTGAAACTCTTGGTGAAAGGATATGTCTCTTCGCTGGAAATAGCAGTTGGAAATAATCAGTCGACTAGTGAAAAATAATCAGAAAACTGGTTAAAATTTTATATATATAAATATATACATAAGTGCTCAAAGTTGTCCACTTTTGTGCTTACCAGTCGATTGGTTAGTGCATAAATGCACAACTTTGGCACTTGTGTGCTAATATAATATATATCGTTTTGTTTTTTTGTGTTGTGATATTTTGTGATATTTGAGGATAGATTTTAACAATATTTAACACAACTAATTCACAAATAAATAATCACCCTAAATGACATTTCCTTTAATCTTCTCTTCTTCCTTGTCATGAATCAAAAACTCGTGAATCAACAATTCTAACTTAAAATTTTTATTTATCCCCTCTAACTCTTGGGTACTCATATGAGTAGATCGAGAATAAGGATTTCAGGTTAATAGGATTGTCAAATAAAGCTTCCAAAGATGAATAAGAGACAACGCTTGCTATTTAGAAGCCTTCTGTCGTCGGGAATTGTTGTTATTCGCACACATCAACTCCCGAGTGTACGTTTTGCAGAAAAACAATAATCCAAAGTAATAAAATGCAAGGAGAACAGATCTTTTTATAGTGGTTCGGCACTAATGCCTACGTCAGTCATCATTCATCATATAATAGCTGATTACAAAAGTTGTACAAGTTCAAACAATATTTGCGTGCAAATTTGTACAATAGAACAACAAAATATTTGTTAATTCTAAACTTTGACCAAAATGCCCTTCTTTTTCTTCGTTGAGCAAAAATAAGGAGCAATGACCAAAAAGTAGCTTCAATGCCCAAGAAATTCCAAAGATATTCAGAACTGCCCAAAAGTAGTGTAAATGTCCGTGTAATGTCCAAATGTTGTAGGCAAACGTTTGCGCAACGTTTAAAAGTCCAAAAGTAGTCCCAAATCCATGGGGAAGATGAAGACAGCCATTAATGGTTCTTGAGAGTTTCAATCTTGTATGTCAATGTGTAGTAAGAGTGCAAATGAACCAAACCCCTTGAATGCCAAGCTTGAGGGTATTTATAGGTGAGCTTTGGGACCAACTGACAGAATTTCGTTTCCCTGGGAGATGCGAAATTCGCATCCCAAAAATGAAGCCAAAAAAACAAGCAATGTCAATAAACGCATCTTGAAGCGAAAAAAATCTCGTATCCTAAAAATAGGGTGAAAACGCATGTTGCACAGCCCAAAATGTGTGATCAACACGGTAAAATCAAGTGGTCAAGAATCTTGGTACTTTGCCATTTTTGATATTTCGCATCCCCAAAAAAAGGTGGCAAGCCCATGTTAATCAAGTGAAAATACGTGATCCGCATGTGAAATTCCATTTGCCGAAAGCGCCCTGGCAAAAACCAAATTTTTGCATTTCTTGAACAACCATAATTTTGCATCCCTTAATCACATGTCGAATACGGTAAAAAGCTTGCGAAGGCAATGCCATGACATGGAAATTTCGTATCCCTCCTAGGATACGAAATTTGCAATGCGAAATTTCCACCACGCCAAGCCAAATTTCCAAAGTGATCGACCCAAGTAAAACACGAAGATTTTGCCTATTATCCTATGTCGATCATTATATTTTTTTCATGCCAAATCAAATGATCGATCACTATACCATATATGATCAGCCAAGCATGAACACATGAAAATCGATGATTTTCACGTATCGATCACCTGTCTTTGAACATACCAAACTAGAATTTTGCCGAGTACCAAATTTTGATGTCATGAGTTGCGCAAGCCATTTTTCGTGATTGTGCCATGTCAATCAGCTGTTTTGAGTGCGTGACACTGCTTTTTCCCAAATGCCAGATTTTGATACCGTGAATCGCACAAGTCATTTTTCATGATCATATAATGTCGATTAGTTGTTTTTGGGTGTACGATACTACTTTTTTCCAAATGGCAGATGTTGATGTTTTGAGTCGCTCAAGCCATTTTTCGTGATAGTGCCCCGTGACCGGACCAACACGCTCAAGCATTTTGAGTTGATCGGATCAAGTCGATCACGTATTTTTACCATGCCATTTTTTCCAAGTCCATCGACGATGAATTTATGAATCGACGCCATTTCCAACCTTTTCGAACATGTCGTGACTTCGACCAAATCACTTTTGATTTTTTAACAAAATTCTCAAAACTTGAGGGCCTTCGCTAATCAAAATCTTGACATGTGACAGATTTGACTAAAAAGCGTGTCAACACTTTCCCCCCAAAACATGTCTTGCTTGATAAAAGGAAGATGTGTTTTGTGAAAAGACTAGAAATCTAGAAATCCAGAACTCAGTGCCAGGAAAATTTTGAACTGAACTTCTATAACTAGAAAACCGAAGAGCTACGATCGTGCTGAATCGTATTGAGAGATAACTAGAATAACCAGCGTACCGAAACAACCAAAATGGCCAGAATAACCCGAATAGCCAAAATAACCAGACGAATGCCTTGTTGAGATGATCCAATAACCAAATGAATAGAATCCATCGACTAGATGCCTGGGACCTGAAAATCTCCACAAATTGAAGCAATCTTGTCAATGTAAGACAAGAGGCCAAGATAGCCACGAGTGAACAATCTTGTTGCGTCATTGACAAGTCCACCCGATATAACCATATGAATCGCGTAGACAGGATGATTCAGAACCCAACGAGCAGGATCCGGTGACCAGATGCCTAAGATCCTATACTCGCCACGGATCAAGGCAATCTTGCCATAGTAGGACAATACGCCAAGGTAGCCAAACGTTTATTGAAGTTTGCAATCCAGTTTTAGGTTTCATACCTCACAGGAAAGTGTCCTTACTTTGCAAAGTTATCTTACTAAAGTTATAAAAGTGAGGGGTTTTTAGTAAGAAAACACAATGGTTCATCGTCCGTAAAGAGCATACCTAGAGGGTTGGCCTACCCCCAAGCATGGGCATGCGGACTTTCCCCTTTTTTGATTGCAAATTCATTCATGAGGGAAAGCGAACGGTTTATCGTTCATAAAGAGCATGCCTATGAACTTACATGTTCCCATGGGTAAGAAAACTTAGTCATTCAAAAATCCAGAGCCGGGAAAAGTAAACTTTTTATTAATAACCAGAGAGGGTGAGGGTATATTGTCAAACAAAGAGCATGTCTAGGAATTCATGTTCCTGTACACGGCTATGCTGACTCAACCGTCTTACAACCTAAATAACCAAAATAACCAGAAAGAAATATACATCGAGAGGGCCGAAGTCCTTAAAACCAAAACCATGGGCCAAGACCCGAATAACCAAATTTAGAGAAAGCCAAGAGAGCCAATGCCATAGGCTCAAGAAATCCAAGAGATCCAAAAGTCGGAAAACCAAAAGTAAGAGAGCCATAAGTGAGAAGACCATCATCTAAGAGCCATGATTCCAAAAACAAAGAAACCAAAGAAAGCCAACATCCAAAGACAAAGCATTGAAGGCTTAGAAAACCAAAATTCAAGAAATTAGAGAATCCACAAGAATCAAATCCAAGATACCAAAAAGGCAAGGCCAATATCCGGAAGATCAAGCAAAACCAAGACCAAGAAACCAAAATATCCACATAGCCAGAAGAACAGAAGCCGCAAGCCAAAAGATACCAATGCCAGGGAGACTTGCATCCAAGACATTAGAGCCAGTTAGGAGTTTAGTTGATAACAATGTTGCCAGGACGACTGCTGGTCCCAGGCCAATCATGAGTTCCATGAGGGGGCAATGCCTGTCCTGGCACCACAACCTGATTCCGAACAAATCGTGCCACCACTCCATGTCTGACACGCTCTTTGATTATATTCCTGAGATGTCAACAATCGTTCGTATCATGACCATCGAGATCGTGAAACAAGCAATGCTAACCATTTTCCTTTTCTCTTTGAGTTGACTCCCTTACGAAAGGCTTTCTGAAAGGAGCAGCGGGATGAACCTCCAAGTAAATCTCCTCGAGGGTGTGAGTAAGCTCCAAATAATACGAGAACTAAGGTTGTTTCTAAATTTTGTGATCATTCCCTGAAGAAGATTTACTAGCACCAGAATCTTAGCTTTACCAGATTCGGACAATTTCCCGATCATAACCACATTATCTTTGAGAACCTTTTTATCAGTTCTCGCATCCTCTTCTCAAAGGAATTTTTTAGCTTCAAAATAGAACTCGCCAAAGTCCATCGGCGAGTTCTGAGGCAAAGAAGTCTTGAAGTCATATTTATCCAAAACACCAGAAATTGCGGCCATCAAGACCATAGATAGATCAGGTCTGTCAACCGAAGCCACCACAACATTAACTGTTTAAAGTACTTACATAGAATCTCGCTGACTTTTGTTTGATGCCATTTAGAGTCATAACGCTTTTCGGACGAGCGATGTTGACTTTAAATTATTTCATAAAACCTACTAACCAAAGCATTCCAATAAGTGGTGGAGTCCGTGTCTAGCTGCCTGAACCACATGGCAGCAATATCTATCAAGTAAAGTGAAAACACTTTGCCATGACACTTTCTAAAGTAGAGAGGACTTCCATATGATGAGCATAACGCATCAAGTGAGGAGTCAAATCCTTCCGACCATCATAAGCTTCCAACGCTGATAGCTTCAAATCAGGTGGGTTGCGAGAATTCCTTATATCCAAAGAGAACGGACTCGTGTTACACAATTCAAGTCCGAAGAAGAGGCACCGCCTCGAGTGAATCGATAAATAACATCCACGATCTGATAACCATTACCAAAAGCAAGCAACTAATTCAGATTATAAAAAGCGACACAAGTTTCCCTGGTGTTTTAGTCTAAATTAGGAATTGGTTGATTAGCAAGAAGAATATCTGGTTGAATTCCAACCTAAGGGGCCGCATCAAGCACAATCCGGACTCTTGGAACCGTGGGAGTGCTACCATCCAAAGCTACGCGCACTGGCACTTGAACAACATTACCAACAACGGAACTCGCAACCTGACCGCCCAAAGCATTACGGGATGGAGCGACGTCGGGATTATGGGTATCACCAAGTGTAGCGAGACCGGCATCGGTATGAGGACCGGCATCGGCCTACTGAATAGTTTACGGGGTTGCCCCAAGTTCCTGGTCGCAACTTGAGGAACACTGGTACTTGTTCCAATAATATCTACCTGGCCAGTCGACCTTCCAAAATCCCTTATCCCATCCTCGATCTGAGCGAGAAAGGTAGTAAAAGCTTCTTCTTGTCGCTTGAGTCGAGCATTCAAATCCGTAGCCAAATTCTTAATCATTCCATCCACGTCGTCCCGAGTGACATAATTCGAGGAAACTCCAGTTGAAGAAATTTCTTGACTCCCTTCACCTCATGCACCTTGAGCTTCAACAATTGCGTCAAGCTTCTTACGCTCAACCATGATGAAAAGCGAGTAACAAAGTCGAATATGAAGACTGAAACTAAAGTCGAAAACCAAAACCAAATCCGAGAACCTAATCGAAAGAAAAGGTCAAAGCTTTGCACCTCCTTCCTGGCACGCCAAAGTGTTGACGTGGGAAATTGTCGCTATTCGCGCATGCTAACTCCCGAGTATATGTTTTGCAAAATAATGATAAACCCAAAGTAATGAAATGCAGGAAGAACACGGCTTTTTATTGTGGTTCAACACTTTATAGTAATCATTAATCATATAATATCTGATTAGAAAAGTTGTACAAGTTCGAACAATACTTGCGTGCAAAGTTGTAAAATAGAATAACAAAATATTTGTTAATTCTAAATTTTGACCAAAATTTCCTTCTTTGTTGAGCAAAAATATGGAGTAATGTCAAAAAAGTAGCTTCAATGTCCAAGAAATTCCAAAGATATCCAAAATAGCCCAAAAGTAATGTAAATGTCCAAGGAATGTTCAAATGTTGTAGGCAAATGTTTTTGCAACGTTTGGAACTCCAAAGAAGTCCAAAATCTATAGGGAAGATGAAGGCTATCATTTATGATGCTTAAGGGTTGACCCTTATGTCAATATGTAGGAAGAGTGCAAATGAGACAACCCCTTTAAATGTCAAGTTTGGGGGTATTTATAGGTGAGTTTTGGGACCAACTACTAGAATTTCGTATCCATGGAGGATGCGAAATTCGCATCCCAAAAAAATGAAGCCAGAAAACCAAGGCAAGTTCAAAAAATCGCATCCCGAAGCCAAAAAATCTTATATCCCAAAAACTGGATGAAAACGCATGTTGCGCAACCCAAAATGTGTGATCAACACAGTAAAATCAAGTGGTCAAGAACCCTAGCACTTGGCCATATTTGATATTTCGCATCTAAAAAAATATGTGGCAAACCTGTGTTGATCACATGAAAATACGTGATCCGCACGTGAAAATCCAGATTGCCCAAATCGGCCTAGCAAAAGCCAAATATTCGCATCCCTTGATCGGCCAAAATTTCACATCCCTCAATCACATGCCGTATATGGTAAAAAGCTTATCAAGGCAATGTCATGACATGGAAACTTCGTATCCCTCTTGGGATACGAAATTTACAATGCGAAATTCTCACCGTGCCAAGCCAAATTTCCAAAGTGATCGACCCGAGTAAAACACGTGGTTTTTGCCCATTTTCTTGTGTTGACCACTATATTTTTTTCATGCTAAATTAGATGATCGACCACTTTACCAGATGTGATGAGCCAAGCATAAACACATGAAAATCGATGATTTTCACATGTCGATCACCTGCTTTTGAACGTACCAAACCAGAATTTTGCCAAGTGCCAGATTTTGATGTCGCAACTCGCACAAACCATTTTTTGTGATCATGCCATGCCGATCAGTTGTTTTTGAGTCTGCGACATTGCTTTTTGCCAAATGCCAGATTTTGATGTCATGAGTCACGCAAGCCATGTTTCATGATTGTGCCATGTCGATCGGCTGTTTTTGAGTGCACGGCACTGTTTTTTGCCAAATGCCATATTTTGATGTCGTGAGTCGCGCAAGTCATTTTTCGTGATTGTGTCACACCGTCGGTTGTTTTTGAGTGCGCGAAACACGATTTTGTCGAAATCCATATATTTTTCTACGACGAGTTTCGCCACGTGACCGGACCGACATGCTCAAGCATTTTGAGCTAATTGGACTAAGTCGATTACGTAATTTTACCACGTCGGTTTTTCCAAGTTCATCGACGACGATTTTACGAATCGACGTTATTTATTTTTCGAACATGTTGCGACTTTGACCAAATCGTTTTGTGTCTTCTAACGACGTTCTCGAAACTTGAGCGCGTCGCTAATCAAAATTTTGAGGTATGACAGTTTTGACCAAAAAGCGTGTCAACGGAGCCATCTTTTAGAGTCATGTACGTTGTGTTGCAATAAATAAATGTTATAATGATATGTCCATATCAGTTATTGGTGCTCTAATTAATCGAGAGGGCATTTTTCATATGGCGCTCTTAGAGTATTTATGTTACTATACTTTGTCAGAGCTTGGGCAACGTATAAGATTATATAATGAATATGAAATGTTAGTTTTATGAAATAGAAAATGTTCTTTGGAAATTGTGTTTAAATTTATTTTATATTCATGTGCTATCGATATTGATATCATTAACCCACTCATATCTTTTCACCGAAATTAATATTACAAATGACTGCAGTATCTGCAGCACTTAGTCTTGCTCCTCGAAATAGAGGATGTTACACATGGGATCATTTTAGCGGATATTTTTTGCTCTTCTATTCACTAACTCGAATCCCTCGTAATCCTGCGGATTCATTTCCACTTCGTAAGAACTTGTAACTGCAAACCAACGATATAATACATTAAATCACTAAGTGGACGTTTGCCAAAACTTGTCGAACCACTATAAATTACTTTATTTTATTTTTTCTCTTTTTCATTTAGTTTTCTTGAGTTTTATTCTTTACACAACCCCCTAGGGTGTTTATACCATTTTTTGTTCAAACATATAACTTCCACTAGGAAAGATATTCTCAGAGCAGTTAGATTCATCAGCTACTATTGTATTGCTTAGATCCGAGTGATAGATCCAATTCTAGTTTCTTTGCTATTTAGATTTGTTCATAATCCACTAGTCAACAAAAAGTAATCTACAATGGCCTCATAGAATAAACGAGAGCAAATCCTTTGTACCTAATTTCTCTATTCCTCTATACACAGCCAATCATGACACTTGATTTTCACTTTTTTGCAATCAAATCAGAAAAAGAATGAGGGTTTAATTGCAAAAGGTGAAAATCGGGGTTCTGATTGGTTGGATATAGGAGATAAGAGATTTTGGGTATAAAAGATTTCATTTCAGAAAAAACCACCACTTCACATGTTAATGAAGATTCAGATAACATCGATCTTCAAAGTGTTAATGAAACTGCACAGCCAACTACTGCAAACATACATAATCCATTAGATGCCATTATCATGATATACATTGAGTGCATGATGAAAGAGGTGCAAGATAGTCATGCTAAACTCAACCAATAAATGGTAGAAAATAAAAACATGATGAACCAGTTGAACAACCATCATGGGGTAGTATTAACTCCCCTATATTCAAAATCGGTTAGTTCCTTATTATCGAGCATTTTCAAAAGACTAGGAGCTAGGTAAAGGATAGGCATGAATGATGCTGGGACATTGAGAAAACTGTAGACGACTGATCCCAACCAGAGCTTATGAAATGGTATTGATCCAAGTTGTGGGATTGGTGCCGAATTGCACAATCGAGGATCAGGTCCCTTGTGAATGATTACACTTCTTGAGCACATTGCGAACGATCAAGCTGCAGAGGGTTATGAGGTAGCTGTTAATCGCGAAGAATGAACGCAAAGCTGCCGAGTGAATGACACTCCTAAACTTTAGAGAACTTGGGTATTGCAGGACAAACCAAAAGCGTTTGTTGGGCCAAACATTCAGACCAAATCACAACTATCGCTGTTAAAGAGGATTAACATCAAACCAATGATGATTAGGAAACCTCCCTAAGTCGAAATCCTTTCGAGCAAATGATTCCGTGAGAAGAGTATGCATGGAGGTTCAACATGCCAATGTTGCAGTCATATGGTGGAAAGATGAATCATAGACTACACCTTATGAAGTATGAATAAGATATGGACTCCACAAGATCCAAATGTGCTGCTAAAAGTCGAGGCTTACCGATCTCCCTAGAAAGAGCAACAACCATGTGATTTACCCAACGATCACCAATGTCCATGTCTTCGTTTGTTCGACGGGTAATGAAGTTCATTGAACAATACAGAAAGCTCAATATTCGTTTGGAGGACATAAGTTACCTTTTCAGGTATTTTGCCAGTTTTCTTCTTAGGTGTTTTGGTGTGTCAAATTCCTTAACAGTGTTGAAGAACCGTATTAAATTGTAAAGCACACGCATCTAATGTCAGATAAAGCAGGCATTTTGGTATTAAATGACGTGAAATATTTGGTGATTAGCCTTGGCAAAGATAAACTGAACGGTCCCATGCAATAACTCAGGAAAAATGTTTGGTGATTTTTAATATAGAAAAACTATAAAACAAAACAGGCTCCCAATAAAAAGTCACATAAACTTTGATCATAGAAACACAGAAATTCGCTTCTACCATCCAAATCAATTAAGCAGCCTTTTTGGGTGTTTTAGCAGCAGTCTTCTTGGGTGATTTTGGGCTCTCAGATTCCTTAGCAGCAGTCTTCTTAGGCAAAAGGACAGGGTTGATGTTTGGCAGTACCCCACCATGCGCGATTGTCACCCCACCTAGCAGTTTTCCCAACTCTTCATCATTTCTTATTGCGAGAAGAACATGCCTTGGAATGATTCGGTTCTTCTTGTTGTCTTTGGCTGCATTCCCAGCAAGCTCTAGGACCTCTGCTGCTAAATATTCAAGAACTGCAGCAAGGTAAACGGGAGCTCCGGTGCCAACACGTTGAGCGTACCGGCCCTTCTTCAAGTATCGGCCAATACGGCCGACGGGGAATTGAAGACCGGCTTTGATGGATCTGGTGACGGACTTCTTCCTGGGCCCGCTTGGTCCCTTTCTACCTGCAGCTCCCTTCTTCATTTTTCCGCCTGCCTCCATTGCTTCGAATTTGAGCTTCTTAATTAAACCTAGGGTTTCCTGAATTGATTTGGGATAAAAGCGATAAGATGCTGGAAAATGCGGAAGCGGAGGAGATTATATAGTCCTGGGCATGACGCGGATGGCTAGTATTACTCGTTGGATTTCATTAAAGATGGACGGTGTTGATTACAATTGACAGTGATCCGATTGTTTTGTTTCGGACCAATAGCGTGCTAGCGTTTTTGGTCGACTTTAAAACAGCAGATAGACTTTCACGAAGAACTGTGTTAATTTGTTAAAGAGCATGGCAACGTCCTACAAATCCGACACTTTGGTATCTGAAGAGTTAGATATGACGTTTGGTTTCTCCAATTTATCAGCTTTTATTGGAAAACCTATTCAAAAATGGCTATTTGCATTTGATTTGATTGACTGTTGAGTTATTTACTAGCATTGAATATTCTAAAGATATAGCGTGTTCTTCGCGTATGAATTGCTTTGAATTGTTATATATATGGGATAGAAATAGGAAGTCCTTCTAAATTTCAGCCGCTCATTTGCATTTGAACCATAACCACTCATTTATATTAAGAAATGTGAGTGGAAAGTGAAGGAATTAGTGGAAGGAGAGAGAAGAGGACTTGTGTTTAACGGATTTAAAATAAAATGAATTATACAAATATTTTATCGTATTTTTGCGTTGAAATAGTTAGTTTGAGTTTTTATTTTTATGTTGCTACATTAAATTGTTTTAAATTTAATTTTTCCATCCATGATAATATCAGCTAGGGCTGTCAATAGATACCTAAAAAATCTGAAATCTGTCCGCATGCGCATCCGAAAAACGGATAAATATCTGATATCCTGAAAAAATGGATGCGGATATAGCCACATCCGCATCTGAAAATTACTTGTCCGCTTTTTTTTCATGATTATAGTTTAAATTATGTGTATTTTAACATAATTAAATATACTAAATTATGTCGCAAAGTTGAAAGTCTTTTAAATGCATGTTAATTACTCAAAATTATAAATTATCATTATATTTATTTATTTTTAGCACTTTAGTAATCAATTGGGTTGAAAAAACGTAATATTAAATTAAAAAAAAATTCATTTATGTTCATTAATTTATCGATCGTTAGCGGAGCGGATAATTATCTGATATCCGTCCATATCCGCGGATGCGGATATCCGATATCCAAAAATGATTTCGAATGCGGATCCGAAAATATCCGTTGACAACCCTAATATCAACAGGATTGCATTTGAAAATAAAATTTATTTTTTATATCACTATCTTAAGTGACAAGATATGTTTATTTATTATATCATATTGATAGGTGAAAGTATTTCACAGAATTTGAGGATGAGCATGTAGAATTTGTAAAAGGAAGTTCCATGGTTAGACAAGTGATTAATATTCGTATGATGATGTTTTGAATTCAGAAAGAAAGTTCATTTGAGATATTGATATTTGATAATATTAATAGAGGCACGGTTGGGTAATTCTCGTTTACATTGAAAAAAGGGAACGCCAAAGATATAAAAACGATTCGGTTTTTCCAAAAGCTAAAATGTGTGTTCCTCCCCCCTCCTTCTGTACACGTTTGCACCGTTTTTTCGTGTATTTTTTTTTTCATCGGCGTGCTTACCTTTATCTTATCTACCATTATTATTTTTATTTCTTTAAACATTGTTAGACATTTGTATTTTTAGCGTGAAAACGCACTCATCTGTCTCTGATTCTGTTGATTTTCATCTACACCAATCGTGAAATAGACGCGTGAACCTATGTAGTAAAAGTGTTTAGCGAATTCAATGCGCCGGAGATATAAAAAATTCTAGCTGTGATAAAGTGAGAAAGTATCGGGACATGGCGGATGACTATAGAAGAACATATAAAACTCATTCTCAATATTTTTACAAATACATAAACTATAACTAATGAAAAATTAATATTTGATTATAAGTAGTACACTCGTGATTTAGATTAAAAATATGTGTACACACACACACACACACATAGAGAGAGAGAGAGTGAGAGAGAGAGAGAGAAAGAAAACATAAAATTTAATTTTAACTTAATTAAATCTAATATAATTGAATAAACTGGATGGATCGGACAAAAACTTAAGTATAATGGTAAATTAAAATATAAATATTGAAATCTAATAATAAGTGTAAAAATTGTTCAAATTAAAGTTACATTATTTATTTTTTGAAAAAACTTTGAAAGGACTAAATGTAACTTTCTACCAAAACATACTTCTCCTACACATCGTACGTAAGTATCCTCATTGTCTTCGTCCTTGTCATCTCCTTTGGCTTCTTCTTCCTCTTCCTCTTCGTTGTCTTGAAGAGGATTGTGAATGGTTATGTTCGAAGACTCATCATCTATATCATAATAAGATTCAAGTATTATCCACAAGCATTTTTGAAGATTGCATGGAAATTTTCCTTGTTTGTTTAGCTTTTGTGACATCCTTAATTGAATTACTTTAATTTCAGTATGTAACTGAAATACATCTTCCGTTTTCTTTTCAATTTCTGACACTCGTCCAAACGCGGTGCGTTGGAATGGTATGATTTTGGTCATTGTTTGCAGTAGAGGCCATAGCTATTTGATGTTAGAAGTTTTTGCAGAGAAAATGGAGAACAATGAAGAGAAAATTTGAAATGACTGATTTTGTGTGCATATATATAAGATAAAAAAGAACTAAATTTTGAGGGATTTTAAAATTTAATTTTTAGTCGTTACACGTTGACATGGTCTTGAGGGATACGTCGATGTAAATAGTTCATTTTATATTTTCATTTATATCATAATTTCAAATTTCGAATAACGATCATACACTTAATTCTCTTTTATGTTTATTAAAAGATTGTTGATTTAATGGTTTTGCTAATGTTGACGACAAAAGTTGGTCACTAGTGACAATTAACCCCCAATCGTGTGGAGAGCACACGAATAATGATTACAAGATGCAGAAATAATAAACAAAACGGGGAGCACACACAGAATTTTTGTAGTGGTTCGACAAAGACTGTGCCTACATCCACTTTTTATGTATTACTTTTACTTTTTGATTACAAGTACAATGCTTTTTCTCTGTTTGAAGAACTGTGAGAGATGAGAAGTTTTGGAGGAGAAAGCTTAGAGTGCTTCAACCTTTGGAGTGCTGAAGAGATTAGAAAGAAAAAGTCCTCTTTTCGTTTCTTCTTTGAGCTTTGAGGTATTCATAGGTGAAGATGGCGACTTGGGCTGTTGTGACGTGGCCTGGCCTTTTCGGGAAAGCTTGGATGCGTGGAGTCCATTCCTTTGTTAGAATAGCGGCTGGAAGACTGGTTCCACTATTCATAAATAGTATCTTTAGAAGTTGTGGCTTACGTGGCATCCACAGTAAGGTGTATCAAAAGTAGAGTTTTGTCCGGATGTGGTTAACTGCCTTTACTTCCTTGAAAGTCGGGCTAAGCATCGGAATAGGTCATTGAATATTTCCATGCTGGTTCGAGATATTCGGCCGATGCGCTCTATATGAGAGCGAGATACTCGGTCGACCGAAAGAACGATTCTTCTGGAGTGAGTCATCAGTTGATGAGAATTGGCTTGGGCCAATATGCGACTGTTCCGGGCCGAGCTTCTGCCGGGCTTCCTGAAGCATGATTTATCTGATTCGGCTGATTGCGCGTTTGGGCTTCGATCTGGCCCATCGCGACTTTTGCCAAAAAGAGGGTTAACAGTTAATATGTCAACTATTTGATTTTCTACATTTATATATTTTAGAGTTATAATTTCTTTCTTTATGTTATCTCTTAAGAATGATGACTAACATCAATATGTTTAGTTCTTGCATGATAAATTGGATTTTTAGATAAATTTATTACATTCGTATTATATTAGTAAATTGGTGCTTCTGTAAAATTTCAAATTATTTTAGAGTTTGTTATATATAAATTACTTGTGAACATGCTAATGCTGTTGGAATATATTATGCTTCTGTTGTGGATATAGATATAGTAGTTTGCTTTTTGCTGAGCCAAAGAACAATGGATATCGCAAAAGTGGCAAGTTTCACTTGTACTTTTTCTGTCTGATTTGCAACAAGTACAATAACATCGCTATATGAAATTAATTCGAATGAATCGCCTTTTGTATAAAATAGTTTATTATCTAATGTGTTATCAACATATCTTAATATTCATTTTACAACATTTAAATGTGATTCCTTAGCTTAGATTGATACCTTGCGCAAAGACATACGTCATGCATTGTATCAGGACTACTCGTAGCTATGTAGAGTAGTGATCCAATCATGCATGTAACACCCCACCTCCGCTAGGGTCACTCACAAAGGGAATGCACTAGGTTTAGTGAAGCATTAACGAGGTAAACATGCACAGAAATATTACAAGACAGAACATATATATATATAAAACAGCGGAAGTAAAACAAATTTCATTACCTTATAAAATAAGGTCTAAAGCCTTTTACATCAGAATACATCAAAACCTGTCTTGCAATAATAAAGAAGCATAAAACCATTTCATAAATTATTCCCCAAGTAAAACAGTAAAGTAGCCATAGCCAAGAAAAGTCCAAGCCATGCGTGATGACCTTCAAGCAGAAGAAATCCGAACTAGATAACATTGTTTCCTCCCTGAAACTTGGGGGGGAAACGGAAGACAAGAGGCGAAAGAAAACGGGGTCAGTCATAAAGACTGGTAAGTCCTATCTACTTCCAGTATAAAAACAGGTAAAGGTAACATGACATGCATAAACTGAGAATAAACATAAGGATGACTGCAAGATAGATAAACTAAAACAGGCTGAACTACTGTAGCAAGGTAAACTAAGATATCATGATAAACTACGGTGTCATGATGAGTCAAGGTATCACATCGTCCGGTTTCTATCAAGTACAATATCCCAAGGTATCTATCCTTTATAACGTCCCACGGTATCTATCATGTATATTTCTCATGGTCCTAACATGTATATTTGCTCTGCACCTCTCGTACTAGTATCCTAACCCGCGTCATGTGTTAATTATGAATGTCCCTTGCCCAATGTCATGAAATGGTCCATGTCAACCTAATATATAGCATGTGTAGGTTTTCCCAACTCGTATGTTTCTTTCCATGTATAAGTTCAGTCCTTTGCCGTAGGCCATATGGGCTTTCCCATGTAAAAGTTTTATCCTTGAGGTTATTTTGGACTGCTACCCTTGACCTAGTTATGTTTCCTTACCATGAACTATCGCGCGTTCACTTAGGATTTATGCCGCCTAGGACCACTAGGGATTATGCTACCTAATGAACGTTTCCGTGTCTCGGTTTGGGTTCAGCCACCAAGGGCCACCAGGGATTATGCCACCCGTCAACCGCGCCCTTTATCCCACGTATGTATCGTGAATCGTTTTCCATGCCTAGATGCACATGTTCCTCAATGTGCCATCCGAGTTCCGTGCCAGGGCAAATCAAGAAATACGGAACTCGGTCGGGAGCTTTAAGTCGTCTGCTGATGCAGATATCAAGGTCTGTTTTTGTACCCGTGGCTATGGTCCCACGTGACCCCTCCCTCAACTACTGAAAGACAATCCAAGAAAAATCATGTATGAGAACTGCACTAAGGCCCATTGATGCCCATTTCCAGATAGCCAACCTCACCCATAACTCGATAGCTAGTATATGGTCTTTTGGGAGTTCCCTGCCTTTCCGTACGTACACGATTGACTAAAGACGGTAGGTAGTCGGCGACATGCTATCCCCGGGCAAAATCAAGTATCGTCGACTCCACGCTAATCCATCCTAGTCTTTAGGTCGCTCGCATAGCAACCAAGGCATACTCTTGGCTCTTCTACCGCAGACCATAACCCCTGTGAGGCCGGGTTTCATGGACCACTTGCCACCTCACAGAGGGATACCAAGAGTACCCTCACGTTCCCCGAAGCTTCCGCTTCGGCACCCAGTTCGCTGGAGCTTTTATCCAAGTCAGATAACTTGCTCCTCCTCGTATACTAAGTGATGACCTACCGTACCAGGTTACTCATCTCTTTATGAACTAGTCCCATGTCCTTAGCTAAGAATTATTACTTAGTTATCCTTAACTAAGGTTTACCACTTAGCTTCTCTTACCGCTATCCTTGTTAACCACGATTTCCAACCTAGCCCCCTTATCTAGGGTTTTGCCAAATGGGTTAAGTGTTGTTATCCAAGTTCATGACTTAACCCGCCTGCAAATCATGTCAAGATTGGCTAAGTACTCAAGTTTAAGGCTTAGCCCTACAGGTTGGTTAAGTGTACTAAGAAGCTCATGACTTAACCTTATCAAGTCAAACTGGTTAAGTATTTCTTTGTCTTAACCCTATCAGATTATCATGTTAGATTGATTAAGCCTAGATTATCTTAATCCCATCAGATTATCGAGTCGGATTGGTTAAGCATGGGTTAGCTTAACCCCATCCACTAATCGAATTACAATGGTTAAGCCTAATTTTAAAAGGTCTTGTGACTTAACCTTATCAGGACCACCTATTAGATTGGTTAAGTATAGGTTACTTAACCTCATCAAATCATCATGTATAATTGGTTAAGTATAAGTTACTTAACCCCGTTAAATTACCGTGTTAAGTTGGCTAAGTATTGGTTACTTAACCTCATTGAATTACCACATTTAGATTGGTTAAGTGTTTAACTTAACCCCATCGAATTACCGTGTTTAGATTAGTTAAGTGAAGGTTACTTAACCCCATCTAATTACCGTGTTTAGATTAGTTAAGTCTAAGTTACTTAACCCCATCTAATTACCGTGTTTAGATTAGTTAAGTCTAAGTTACTTAACCCCATCTAATTACCGTGTTTAGATTAGTTAAGTGTGGATTACTTAACCCCATCTAATTACCAAGTCGGATTAGTTAAGCGTAAATTACTTAACCCCATCCCCTAATTGTCTTGTATGGTTAAGTGTCATTAAGGAATCAAGCCCGGTCCCACTTAACCTACCCATTCGTGTCATATCGGTTAAGTATCATTAATCAAATTTACTTAACCTTATCATGTGGCATTAATTTAATTAATGCACTCTCAACCTCTCACATTAGACCTTGTTGTGGTTACTAGTTAAGCCGGGCGGGTCCGGGTAGTTTTACACCACAACCTAGTCTAACCTCGGGCCTTAAGCGCGACATGACCAACTTCTCACATTGGATCCTATTGTTTGTAGCCACTAGTTAAGCCGGGCGGGTCCGGGTAGATTTATGCTACAAACTCAACCCAACCTCGAGTTGGCCGCTTTCATGTTTGGTCTAGTGTCTTTTTTACACTTACAACCCACCCATGTCTAGTTCAAGTTCCATGTTTACCCACGTGTCATGATCATATTTAAATGTATCATGAATGTCATGTTCTCATGTGAGCCCCATGTCAAGTTTTTCATGTTATACCCACGTTTTTCCTAAGCTACCCAAACGTATTTCCATCCCAAGTGGAAGCGAGTCACATAGTAGGGTATTATGCCAACATATTTGCCACAAACATGCATAGTATCATAAGGAAATTTGGCCATAAACATGCATAGTATCATAAGGGAATTTGGCCACAAGCATGTATAGTTTAATAAGAGGATTTGGCCACAAACATGCATAGTGTCATAAGGGAATTTGGCCACAAACATGCATTATACATAAGGGGTTTGGATTCATTTACATGCATAAGCCCCAAAGTCAAATCTTTGCCAATGTTTCACAAGTCAAATGGTTCCCAAAGGTTCATGCTAGCATTCCATAGATAAAGATTCAAACTTGCAAGATATACTAGGTTATACATAACATGAGTGGCATGATTAAGTCGCTAAAACATAACCCAAAGTCATATGTTCATGATAAAGGGGCAAACTAGGTTTACATGGGTTAACATACTCATGTTACATCTCATTTTATCCCATGTCACATTAGAACCACCGTTAGAATCTACAAGTAGCTAGAACTTACATAGCGAGGCAAGAGGACTAGGAGCATGAATCATTTTGACGAAGAAAGGTGGCTCCTTTGATGAAGAACCGTCATGAAATCGCCATAGCAACGTTGATCCACTTCCTTGATTTGATGTAGCAAGCTAGCGCCTTTGATTCGGATCTTGTTTGAATGCATAGGCTCTTGAAGTTGGAGATGGAGGCTATGATCAATGGAGATTTGGGCAGCACTTCGTGGCATGAGTGAATTATGAGGGGTTTAGGGTAGGCTTAGGGTCTTTTTATAGAGATTAGGAGTAGTTTAGGCCGTTAGATTAACCCTAGGATAGATCCAAGCCCTCAAAAATCATCACAAGCCTCCAGAACAAGACCCGGGAGCCAAAACAGGTGCACCTGGCCGACCTGGCCGACCAGGCAGGTCGACCCCCAGGTCGACCCTGGGGTCGACTCCCCAGTCGACCTGGTCCCATCCAGGTCGACTCCCAGGTCGACCCCCAGGTCGACCTGGTTCTGGCGGGATTTTTCCCGCCTAGCTTGATTTCTGAAATTTTGAATCTGTTTTCGTTTTTGAATTTTTCGTGAAACTTCGCGAGGTCATATCTTGGTCATACGGACTCCGATTTACGAAATTTCGGACTCTATTTCGCGTATTTTTCCAGATGAACGTAATGGCGCAACCCATTTTCCCTGATTCAGATTTCAACATTTAATTCTGCCTTGATTCTTGTCTTTATATGTTGTTAAAATTCGGGTTGTTACATTCTCCCCTCCTTTAAGGATTTCGTCCCCGAAATCTCCAAGTTAGGAAGAACGTATCCTACCATCCATCATCCATCTACTCAAAATATCATCCACAGGCAACCATTGTCCTTAGACGATTCCTAATGCCATATGAACATATGCAAAACGTGTGTGTATATGCTCCTTAGCTAATGCTAATGATCAGGCCTGAGTAATCTTTCTAATGCAAAATATGTTTAGTGCCATGAGTCCAACATGTATGCAAATAGTCCTAGTCATATAAGTACTATATGCGTGCACAAACATTCATTCATATGCAACATCCGCATGATAACACATTCAATTTCATCCATAAACAAGTATGAATACTCGTGCATATGCAATGCAAAACGTGAGTGCGTCGATCTAGTATCTAACGTGTATTCGCGCATCCACGAGCAACCACTTGCAACCATTTGCAACCAAATCAATCATAACATGTTTCAAATACATGTTTACATCCATAGGATTCTACCTAAGGTTCTCACGATAGGATCGAGGAGATAAACAAGGTAAACTCCCTACGGGGTTTGCGACAGAAATAGGATCGAGAGTATATCCACCAAGCGATAGCGTGCAAGCAAGCTCTACAGGAGAACTAAGGATCAAAGATATACTCTTAAAAAGAGACATGATGCGCGCGTCTAAGCCGCATTTCCATGAGCTTTATTCCATCGTGCCTTGACCGCCTTTGATTTCATGATTTTCGTAGCCCCTTGATTCCTATTTCCAAGGTAGGAGTTGGAACTCATTTCACTGTCGCTTCTCGTTTCACTTTCACTTATTCTTTCCCTAGTATGCTTGGTTCAAACATATCTGCGTACTCATGCAAGCTCTCCAAAATTCACTAGTGAATTTTGGATCTCGTTTATCGATGCCAATCCATGTTACCACGTGCACTTACTAGGGTGATTCTCATAACTCATGCATAAGCGAAACGAACCATCCGCCTAAACGGAGAATTCTATTTGAACGGATTACCGACAACTGCATCCCGAGATTCTAGGTAACTAACCATGACAGAACCCAAAAGGTTACACGAGACTTCGAGGGTATCACCAAGGTGAGTCGAGAGCCTAACTACCCTCTTTCCAAAACCGAGAATGGCACCCCTTATTGGGTGACCTCTTTATCCCTAGAATCCATCCGTAGCCGAGACATGTCATTCTCAAATCCAAACAAGTCATGAAGAAATGGACCAACTCTCCAACCAGATTTTGGGACAAACTGGGATCCTTTACCATGCTAGTACTAAGGTGCAGAGACTCAACTATCCAAGCAGACTTAAATGATACGATGACCAAGACAAAGTCTGGACGGGATGATAGAAAAGAACAACTAAACCTTTACCAGAAACGGTACCATTTCTTTTAGGTACCCTAGAAATGGGAGCGTACCATTGCTCTTTCCGATGATCTTGTCCTTGTCCTCTTTGATGGACCCAGCCATAGCAACAAGTTGCTTATCCTTAAGCTCGCGTCCTTTATCCTTACTCTTATTATCCTTCCTTGTATCACGGCAACGGGGCTCTCGAGAACCGCCTCCATCGTACGGAAAACACCTACGTGGCTAGACAAAGATTAGTCACAGTTAGAACTACTGTGACTACAGATGCAGGAAAGAAAGGAAAAGAGATTCAATCAAGGAATCAAAGGATAGTGCTAATGGCCTTTGGGGAATAGCCTTTCAAAACAAAACTTTTCTTGAAAATTGCTTCTTTGTAAACGGTTTTTCAAATACTTTTCAGAAGGTTTTAAAAACTTTTGCCCAGTCTGGTAACCTTCTGCTCTGATACCAAATGTAACACCCCACCTCCGCTAGGGTCACTCACAAAGGGAATGCACTAGGTTTAGTGAAGCATTATCGAGGTAAACATGCACAGAAATATTACAAGACAGAACATATATATATAAAACAGCGGAAGTAAAACAAATTTCATTACCTTATAAAATAAGGTCTAAAGCCTTTTACATCAGAATACATCAAAACCTGTCTTGCAATAATAAAGAAGCATAAAACCATTTCATAAATTATTCCCCAAGTAAAACAGTAAAGTAGCGATAGCCAAGAAAATTCCAAGCCATGCGTGATGACCTTCAAGCAGAAGAAATCCGAACTAGATAACATTGTTTCCTCCCTGAAACCTGGGGGGGGGGGAACGGAAGACAAGAGGCGAAAGAAAAGGGGGTCAGTCATAAAGACTGGTAAGTCCTATCTACTTCCAGTATAAAAACAGGTAAAGGTAACATGACATGCATAAACTGAGAAGAAACATAAGGATGACAGCAAGAAAAATAAACTAAAACAGGCTGAACTACTGTAGCAAGGTAAACTAAGATATCATGATAAACTACGGTGTCATGATGAGTCAAGGTATCACATCGTCCGGTTTCTATCAAGTACAATATCCCAAGGTATCTATCCTGTATAACGTCCCACGGTATCTATCATGTATATTTCTCATGGTCCTAACATGTATATTTGCTCTGCACCTCTCGTACTAGTATCCCAACCCGCGTCATGTGTTAATTATGAATGTCCCTTGCCCAATGTCATGAAATGGTCCATGTCAACCTAATATATAGCATGTGTAGGTCTTCCCAACTCGTATGTTTCTTTCCATGTATAAGTTCAGTCCTTTGCCGTAGGCCATACGGGCTTTCCCATGTAAACGTTTTATCCTTGAGGTTATTTTGGACTGCTACCCTTGACCTAGTTATGTTTCCTTACCATGAACTATCGCGCGTTCACTTAGGATTTATGCCGCCTAGGACCACTAGGGATTATGCTACCTAATGAACGTTTCCGTGTCTCGGTTTGGGTTCAGCCACCTAGGGCCACTAGGGATTATGCCACCCGTCAACCGCGCCCTTTATCCCACGTATGTATCGCGAATCATTTTCCATGTCTAGATGCACATGTTCCTCAATGTGCCATCCGAGTTCCGTGCCAGGGAAAATCCAGAAATACGGAACTCGGTCGGGAGCTTTAAGTCGTCTGCTGATGCAGATATCAAGGTCTGTTTTTGTACCCGTGGCTATGGTCCCACGTGACCCCTCCCTCAACTACTGAAAGGTAATCCAAGAAAAATGATGTATGAGAACTACACTAAGGCCCATCATGCCCATTTCCAGATAGCCAACCTCACCCATAACTTGATAGCTAGTATATGGTCTTTTGGGAGTTCCCTGCCTTTCCGTACGTACACGATTGACTAAAGATGGTAGGTAGTCGGTGACATGCTATCCCCGGGCAAAATCAAGTATCGTTGACTCCACGCTAATCCATCCTAGTCTTTAGGTCGCTCGCATAGCAACCAAGGCATACTCTTGGCTCTTCTACCGCAAACCTTAACCCCTGTGAGGCCGGGTTTCATGGACCACTTGCCACCTCACAGAGGGATACCAAGAGTACCCTCACGTTCCCCGAAGCTTCCGCTTCGGCACCCAGTTCGCTGGAGCTTTTATCCAAGTCAGATAACTTGCTCCTCCTCGTATACTAAGTGATGACCTACCGTACCAGGTTACTCATCTCTTTATGAACTAGTCCCATGTCCTTAGCTAAGAATTATTACTTAGTTATCCTTAACTAAGGTTTACCACTTAACTTCTCTTCCCGCTATCCTTGTTAACCACGATTTCCAACCTAGCCCCCTTATCTAGGGTTTTGCCAAATGTGTTAAGTGTTGTTATCCAAGTTCATGACTTAACCCGCCTGCGAATCATGTCAAGATTGGCTAAGTACTCAAGTTTAAGGCTTAGCCCTACAGGTTGGTTAAGTGTACTAAGAAGCTCATGACTTAACCTTATCAAGTCAAACTAGTTAAGTATTTCTTTGTCTTAACCCTATCAGATTATCATGTTAGATTGATTAAGCCTAGATTATCTTAATCCCATCAGATTATCGAGTCGGATTGGTTAAGCATGGGTTAGCTTAACCCCATCCACTAATCGAATTACAATGGTTAAGCCTAATTTTAAAAGGTCTTGTGACTTAATCTTATCAGGACCACCTATTAGATTGGTTAAGTATAGGTTACTTAACCTCATCAAATCATCATGTATAATTGGTTAAGTATAAGTTACTTAACCCCGTTAAATTACCGTGTTAAGTTGGTTAAGTATTGGTTACTTAACCTCATTGAATTACCACGTTTAGATTGGTTAAGTGTTTAACTTAACCCCATCGAATTACCGTGTTTAGATTAGTTAAGTGAAGGTTACTTAACCCATCTAATTACCGTGTTTAGATTAGTTAAGTCTAAGTTACTTAACCCCATTTAATTACCGTGTTTAGATTAGTTAAGTCTAAGTTACTTAACCCCATCTAATTACCGTGTTTAGATTAGTTAAGTGTGGATTACTTAACCCCATCTAATTACCAAGTCGGATTAGTTAAGCGTAAATTACTTAACCCCATCCCCTAATTGTCTTGTATGGTTAAGTGTCATTAAGGAATCAAGCCCGGTCCCATTAAACCTACCCATTCGTGTCATATCGGTTAAGTATCATTAATCAAATTTACTTAACCTTATCATGTGGCATTAATTTAATTAATGCACTCTCAACCTCTCACATTAGACCTTGTTGTGGTTACTAGTTAAGCCGGGCGGGTCCGGGTAGTTTTACACCACAACCTAGTCTAACCTCGGGTCTTAAGCGCGACATGACCAACTTCTCACATTGGATCCTATTGTTTGTAGCCACTAGTTAAGCCGGGCGGGTCCGGGTTGATTTATGCTACAAACTCAACCCAACCTCGAGTTGGCCTATTTCATGTTTGGTCTAGTGTCTTTTTTACACTTACAACCCACCCATGTCTAGTTCAAGTTCCATGTTTACCCACGTGTCATGATCATATTTAAATGTATCATGAATGTCATGTTCTCATGTGAGCCCCATGTCAAGTTTTTCATGTCATACCCACGTTTTTCCTAAGCTACCCAAACGTATTTCCATCCCAAGTGGAAGCGAGTCACATAGTAGGGTATTATGCCAACATATTTTCCACAAACATGCATAGTATCATAAGGAAATTTGGCCATAAACATGTATAGTATCATAAGGGAATTTGGCCACAAGCATGTATAGTTTAATAAGAGGATTTGGCCACAAACATGCATAGTGTCATAAGGGAATTTGGCCACAAACATGCATGATACATAAGGGGTTTGGGTTCATTTACATGCATAAGCCCCAAAGTCAAATCTTTGCCAATGTTTCACAAGTCAAATGGTTCCCAAAGGTTCATGCTAGCATTCCATAGATAAAGATTCAAACTTGCAAGATATACTAGGTTATACATAACATGAGTGGCATGATTAAGTCGCTAAAACATAACCCAAAGTCATATGTTCATGATAAAGGGGCAAACTAGGTTTACATGGGTTAACATACTCATGTTACATCTCATTTTATCCCATGTCACATTAGAACCACCGTTAGAATCTACAAGTAGCTAGAACTTACATAGCGAGGCAAGAGGACTAGGAGCATGAATCATTTTGACGAAGAAAGGTGGCTCCTTTGATGAAGAACCGTCATGAAATCGCCATAGCAACGTTGATCCACTTCCTTGATTTGATGTAGCAAGCTAGCGCCTTTGATTCGGATCTTGTTTGAATGCATAGGCTCTTGAAGTTGGAGATAGAGGCTATGATCAATGGAGATTTGGGCAGCACTTCGTGGCATGAGTGAATTATGAGGGGTTTAGGGTAGGCTTAGGGTCTTTTTATAGAGATTAGGAGTAGTTTAGGCCGTTAGATTAACCCTAGGATAGATCCAAGCCCTCAAAAATCGTCACAAGCCTCCAAAACAAGACCCAGGAGCCAAAACAGGTGCACCTGGCCGACCTGGCCGACCAGGCAGGTCGACCCCCAGGTCGACCCTGGGGTCGACTCCCCAGTCGACCTGGTCCCACACAGGTCGACTCCCAGGTCGACCCCCAGGTCGACCTGGTTCTGGCGGGATTTTTCCCGCCTAGCTTGATTTCTGAAATTTTGAATCTGTTTTCGTTTTTGAATTTTTCGTGAAACTTCGCGAGGTCATATCTTGGTCGTACGGACTCCGATTTACGAAATTTCGGACTCTATTTCACGTATTTTTCCAAGGCGAACGCAATGGCGCAACCCGTTTTCCCTGATTCAGATTTCAACATTTAATTCTACCTTGATTCTTGTCTTAACATGTTGTTAAAATTCGGGTTGTTACAATGCCTCTATATAACTTTTGGCCAATGTTTTTAGAATTGTTTTCTTTATTAAAATTTCCATTAGTTGGCATAGTTGTTGGTTTTCCACTTGTATTAGACAATCCAAATTTACTTACTACA
The DNA here is from genome assembly GCA_030737875.1 of Allium sativum. Lineage (NCBI taxonomy): Eukaryota > Viridiplantae > Streptophyta > Magnoliopsida > Asparagales > Amaryllidaceae > Allium > Allium sativum. The sequence goes on along the minus strand of CM060912.1, from coordinate 1,012,133,333 downwards.
CCTTTAACATTTTTTTCTTGATATATAAATATTCCATTAATTGTTTAATTGTTTTATTCAAAGTCCTAGAAAGTTAGGTTTCCATGTGTTAACGTCCAACAAAGCTAGCATTTTGCAGTTTGGTTTCTTTCTTTTATTTCCTCGATCTGCAAATTGCACATCTTCTAGTGGATGCCTATTTGAAATTCACTATTTGCATTTAATTATGAATGTTGTGGAGTTCTTTAACATTTGGTGTCATACATAATGCAATCAAACCACTAAATACATGTTTAGATTTAGTTTTGCCTTCCAATTTTTTATTGGAAAGGAAGAGTTGTGAATCTATTAAAATGGTAAACCCACCAAGTTTAAGTACGAGCATCATGACATGCGCTTCACGCATGATTATGGTACATTCTTTTATTTTTACAAATATTATATATCTATACTAGTATTTTTAGCCCGCTTTGCTGGGCATTAAAATTTATGTTATTAAAAAAATATTGTAATGATTAAATATTAAAAATAAAAGAAAAATAAACTATTGTAATTAATAAAACATAGTCGACAACGAAAATTTGGACAATGAATGATGATTAGAAACAATGGTAGATGAAAAAAAACTTTCCGCTCTTTAATCTTGCTTCCAGAAGTAAGAGACGGTTTTGCCTGAATCATCCCTTTTATACTAATTAAAAAATTACAATTGTCAACCCTTGTTGTATCGTCTTTTGACTGTAAGATGAGATATAAAGAAGCTATTGCATGTATCATAGTGGAAGTTCACTTACAGCTCATACATCAATATATTTATGAATCCCTTTAACGATGATGAATAATATTTACAAAACTAAATTTTAAAAATTCTAGTTGTCTGTATTTAATAGGATCCGATGTACTATTCTTGTTTATATTGTCTGACATCCTGTTTTATAGTGATGGAGACATGAATAATTATACCGTGGTATTGAAACTACAGTAGAATTTTATAAGACGTGAAAACATTAACAGTAAATATTGGAAAAAAAACAGACTTATTTTCGTAAAGACAATTACTAGAACAATGAGTGATAAATATAGTGATGGAGAAACTCTCTAAAGGGTGACTACTTTTTTTTAATTGCATGCTACATTATATAGCAAGGTATTCTTGGCATTTTACTTGCCAAATAAAAAATGTTAAAGATATGCAGGAATCTTCAGTAAAAAGGCGCAGCTAGTTGATATATGGATCGTAGCAATTAAAAAAGATAGGACACATTTGATAGTGTGACATTTCATTTCTTTGATAAATTCATGTTCCCTATTTTTATTTTTTATTCCAAAAATTAGACAAATTGGCACTATTTTACTGTGAAATTTTGGACTATCTAATTGTCGATTTTTTTCCTTCTGTTTTCATTATTAAACTATTAAATATTGATTTTTTTCAAATGCAGTTTTCCCATAATTAAGTTTGAATGAAGATTCATTTTCACTACTAAAGTGTGCATCGCAGCTTCACCCCTCCCTTTAAAAAAGTCATCTTTACTACCTAATTAGCAAAAAAGTAGAAGTCAGGCAAGTCATAAAAATATAACTATGCCTTAAATAATACAAACTACATCAGTTGAATTTGAAAAAAATGCACTGATAAGAATAAATAAATTGTTAAAACATCTTGAGATATACAACATGCTAACTTTTTTTATTTTTTAATATCAAGTATCTGAGGACTAAATCATGGAGAAAGTGTCTCGCGTATTAGAGGATTGACCAATGTTTCATCTTAATATACAAAGATATCGGTATGATATTATGGTTAATGGGAGTTTACACACTTCACTTTAAAATACATTGTGATAAAATAAAATAATGAAAGGACGAAACCATGCTTTATATTTAATTCTACAACTTTATTGTTTAATATAACAACATAATCAACTAATTTATATATGGAGAAAATCATACCATTAAGTACCAAACATGACAGAGCTAAAAAAAACTGTCATTTAGAGGGAAGATGTGATTGTGGGCGCATATTAGTAATGGGGGAAAATAAATTGTAGAAAATTACCTATCCAGGAAAAAATAAGCCATAAATGTTTACAACATAAAAGACATCAATTCAAAAGTTGTACACTTAATAACTGTTTACATTATATTTATACTTGTATCGTTATCTTTTTCATATCAAATCAAGTAAATCGAGCAAATCACATCTATATAAGAATCCTACATAAAGTCTGTAACACATACCGTCTTGTTTATGGTCGGTTAAATCTTAGTGAAGCCAATGACATTACTGTTGTAACCGTTGTGATTAATCCGATTCAAGACCACTCAAATCCGATATCTAAACCACAAAGCGCCTAGCAGAAGATTAGATCGTTGTTAGACTTGCAAAAACAACCAACCCATTGACTCTAGCCGCAAACAATGATCAACCAATCATGAACAATCCAAATCTCAATCTCAAGTAAGAAACTAATGACAAAGTAGCAAAAATAAATCGCACAAGGATTTATAGTGGTTCCGTTAACATTTTTTTAGTGTACATCCACTTTGGAGAGAGTATTTTATTACCACGATGAAAGGAATACAAGAGATTGATCCAATGATCACTATATTTCAATGAAGAAAAGAGTTTGAGGAGAATAGAATTGAAGAATTGCTAATTAGGTTATAAACCCTAATTAAACCCCTGAGAACAAAACCTTGATTTTAATTAAGTCTCCAAACTCTCCCTTTTGAACTTCTGAAAATAACTTATATAGAGATAGGTCAATTCCCGAAATTGCCCCCAAGTCTTCACAAATCAACTTACAAAGCTATCAGCCCGAAACAGCCCAAATGCCTCGTCGGACGTCTGTCAAGGGAGACGACAGACGTCTGTCCCTTCCAGGGAATTATTTGGGCTTCAGCACTCATCTCAGACGTCTGTCATTGGACCTGACAGACGTCTATCCATCTCAGACGTCTGTCGTGGGGATGACAGACGTCTGTGGGAACTATCGGCAAAATCCACCCTGTAGTGCCAGACGTCTGTCGTATCCCACGACGGACGTCTATCGCACCTGCCAGCTGAAACCATACACCTTCTCAGCTCTAAGTTCCACGTGCGAACTCCGATTTGCGAATGATCTTCTCCGATGCGAAGCTATCTTCATCATCTTCAATCTAACATATAGTATTGCATACTTCAACACTCCACCTCGATACTATGTCTATCTCAACTCCAAACTCCATTGCCCCAAGCATTTCCATTATCTTCAACCCAGCAAGCTTGAGTGTTTCCTCAATGAGCTCTGGCATGGCCACCGTCCATTGCACTACATCAACGAGTTCAGGCAAAGGCCCCACCCACCAATGAAGTGTTGAAAACATCCAACTCCTAAACTAGTCTCACCAAAAGACAATGTACTCGGTAGTGAAACGAGTACTCACCATGAATATAGATTTCCAATCTCTCACCGCTATTCCTTTCCACCAAAACCAAAATCACTCTCTCCAACCGTGCCACCTCGTGGCACTTAGCAACTCAATAAGTGAATTATGTTCGAGCAATGCTCGAACTTCCCAAATAGTAATGCTTTAGTAAACATATCCGCCGCATTATCCTTTGCGTGCACTTTCCGAAGGTATATGAGCTTACCCTCATCCATGGCTACAAGAAATGACTCTCTCACCTCAACGTGCTTCGTCCGTGAGCTAAACGCCAAATTCTCCGCCAAATGTATAGCACTTTGGCTATCACGTCGAACATCGATACTCTCATGTTTGAAACCCAAGTCACACAATAATCGCTTCAAGTAGAGTGCTTCCTTGGCCGCTTCCACCGCGGCAATCAACTCCGCCTCCGTAGTGGATAAATCAACTACGGTTTTCAATCTATATCTCCAACTAATGGTTGTCCCGCCAAGTGTGAAGACATACCCGAAAGTTGATTTCTCCGATCCCTATCATCGGCGTAGTCCGAGTCACAATAACCAACCAATTTGCAACTCCTCTCGTCACTACCGCCAAAAACAAGAACATGAGATGTTGTGCCTTTTAAGTATCTCAATATAGCCTTCACGGCTTCCCAATGTAATCTCCCTGGATTAGCCATATACCGACTAACCACCCCGACAGCATTTGCAATATCGGGCCTTGTACACACCATGGTGTACATCAAACTACCAACCGCACTTGCATATGGCACCATTGCCATATGAGCCTTTTCTTTATCCCCGATAAGTTATCCCTTATCTGAAAGCTTCATATGAAAAGGTAAAGGTGTATTTAACACCTCTGCATTCTCCATGCTAAACCGGTAAAGCACTTTCTTAAAGTATTCCTTTTGAGTCAATCTCAACTCAAAATGCTTTCGGTCCCTTCCAATTTCCATGCCCAAGATTTTCCTTGCCTCTCCAAGATCCTTCATTTCGAATTCTGATTTCAAAAGCATCTTCAACTTGTTGATTTCATTTTTATCCTTGGAAGCAATGAGCATATCATCCACATACAAGAGTAAATACACCCAACAATCATTTCTCAACCTCTTGAAATATACGCAAGCATCCTTGATGCTTCGATGGAAGCCACATTCAAGCATGAAATGATCAAATCTCTTGTATCATTGTCTAGGTGATTGCTTTAACCCATATAGTGATTTTTTCAACTTGCAAACCATTTTAGACTTACCATCTACAACAAACCCATCCGGTTGTTCCATGTAGACGTCTTCATCCAAGTCTCCATGCAAGAAGGCGGTTTTCACATCAAGTCGCTCCAACTCCAAATCATGGATAGCAACTATAGCTAGTAAAACCCGGATAGAAGTATGACGTACCATTGGTGCAAAAATTTCATCATACTCATTTCCTTTTATTTGTGCAAACCCCTTTGCCACTAACCTTGCTTTGTACCTTCCATCATCCTTCACCTTGTAAATCCATTTGCACCCTATAGCATGGGTTCCTTGAGGAAGTGGAACCAACTCTCAAGTTCGGTTCTTCATTAACGATTGCATCTCTTCCTCCATGGCGCAAATCCACTTCGAGCTCTCACTCGACTCCATGACGTCATCAAGGTCCATCGGCTCATCTTGGACTACATTGAAAGCATAGTCCAAATGATCACAAAAGCTAAGCTAGTTCCAATCACCATATCTTTCGGGAGGCCTTATTGCATGTCGACCAACCCGAGTAGAGCAATACTATCACCCAAACCCCTTTTGGCTCCACCTTGAGTCGAAACTTCTCTAGTATCATGTACATCACCAACATCACTAGAGGAACCATGTGATGTTTCATCAACCACTTCAACCCCACGAGCTTCTTCAACTCTACTACCACTTGGACGGAATGTGGGAATGACTTCCTTCTCCTTCGATTCACGATGAACCAAATCCGAAACATCCGATGAGCTCTCATTCTCCTTGAATAAAACCGACACATTAAAAGTGACATGATGAGAATTAACAACCTTCTTCGTTTCCAGATTCCAAATCCGATAGCCTTTCACGCCATTCGTGAAACCAAGCAAAATCCCCTTGAATGCTCTAACTTCAAGCTTATTATTCCCCGGATCATGCACATAAATCGGGCTATCAAACACACGAAGATATCTCAAGTCAACACTCTTCCCTTTCCACACTTCCTCCGGAATTTTATTATCAATGTCCGAGCACAGAATTCGATTCACAATATGCACTGCGGTTGACAAAGCTTCGGCCCAAAATCCCTTAGACAAACCCGATGTCAATCTCAAGCATCGTGCTTTCTCAAGTAGAGTTGATTCATTATCTCTGCTACTCCATTAGATTGCAGATCTCCCGGTGTAGTAAAATGTCTTCGGATTTCGTGATGCTTACAATACTCCAAGAATTCTCGGGAAACGTATTCGCCACCATTGTCGGTCCTTAACACCTTCAAAGTCTTACCACTCTCATTCTCAACAAGAGCCTTCCACACTTTGAACTTAGCAAATGCCTCCGACTTGGCCCTCGTTACATACACCCATACCTTGCGAGACAAATCATCAATGAAAGAAATATAATACCTTTCTCCTCCCAAAGAATCAACCGACGTTGGTCCCCAAACATCCTAATGAACATACTTAAGAACCTCCTTTGAGTCATGTTTGCCTTCATCGAATGATACCCTTGTTTGCTTCCCCATGACACATTCCTCGCAAAACTCTAGTTTGTTGAAACTCTCACCCTCGATCATCTCCCGCTTCCGAAGAATATCCAAACTCCTCTCCGAGACATGACTCAATCTCAAATGCCACAACTATTTCGCATCCAAGTCACGAGAATTATCAACACCCACACAAGTCTCACCACTTACAGTCACACCTTGAAGCAAATATATACAATGAGTCCTAGCACCCTTCATAACCACAAGTGCCCCCTTCGAAACCCTCAAGCAATCCTTCTCGATGGTGATATTACATCCTAGAGAATCCAATTGCCCTAAAGATATAAGCGACTTCCTATGTCCTGGAATATAGCGAACATTGGTGAGCGTGCGAACAACTCCATCAAACATCCTTATTTGCACGGAGCCAATACCCATCGACTTGCAAATAGCACCATTTCCCATAACAATTACAATTCCCTCTTGAACTTCATAAGACAAAAAAATTCTATTTGGCGTCATATGATACAACGCACCTGAATCGAGTACCCATTTGCTACCCGAAATACCTAATGCTACCGCCGTCAACACATTCTCGTCTATCTCACCATCTCCACTCTCCACCGCTACGTATGAAGATGCTACTTCCTTCTTATCTTTGTCCGAACATTCATTCTTCCAAGTCCCGGTTTCTTGCAAATAAAGCACTTTCCATTTCTCTCTTTCGATTTACCTCTTCCACTGGGCTTTCATGATTTAAAACGCCCCCGGTTCCCTTTCTTCACATTCTTTTCTTTCTCCACAAACAACTCGTGACCGCTACTAGCTCCACTACTACCCTTACTCATCTCCTTCATTTGATCTCTCAACTCCTCACTAAGAAGACCCATCTTGACATCATCTAGAGTCAAGGTATCCCGGTCGTAGATCAAACTATTTGAGAAACCCGTATAACGATCCGACAATGGACATAATAATATCATCGTCTTTTACTCTTCCTCAATCTTCAAATCAACGGCCTTCATCTTCATGAGCAAGTCATCAAAGGCATTCAAATGTTCCTTAAGCGTATTACCCTCCTTCATCTTGAAGGTGAAAAACGTATGCAACAAGATCAAATGGTTAGTGAGCGACTTATTCATATACAATTCTTCCAACTTGTCCCAAATACCTTTAGCGGTAGTATCACCACTAATTTCGGAGATCACATTCTCCCTCATAGCAAGTTAAAGAGTAGTGTAAGCCCATTCCTCCATCTCCTCAATCTCAACAACTGAGATATCACTTGGCAATAAGTGAGTATCAAATACCACTCGGTGCACCCCATTCCGCCTAAGAATCGCTTTCATTTTCCATTGCGACTTCTCAAAGTCATTATCACCATTCCACTTGTCAATTACTAATTGATAACCCAATGTCGCCTACGAACCCCGTACATAAGGTGCCACACTATTCAGACTTCCAATTGAAGGACTTACCAAGCTATTATCCGTTTTCGGCATTTTCACAAACACATAACAAGCACCAATTGCTCTGATACCAACTGTTGTAACCGTTGTGATTAATCCACACTCAAATCCGATATCTAAACCACAAAGTGCCTAGTGAAAGACTAGATTGTTGTTAGACTTGCAAAAACAACCAAACTAATACCTCTAGTCACAAATACTGATCAACCAATCACGAACAATCCAAATATCAATCTCATGTAAGAAACTAATGACAAAGTAGCAAAAATAAATCACACAAGGATTTATAGTGGTTCCACTAACATCTTGTTAGTGTACATCCACTTCGGAGAGAGTATTTTATTACCACGATGAAAGGAATACAAGAGATTGATCCGATGATCACTATATTTCAATGAAGAAAAGAGTTTGAGGAGAATAGAATTGAAGAATTGCTAATTAGGTTACAAACCCTAATTAAACCCTTGAGAACAAACCCTTGATTTTAATCAAGTCTCCAAGCTCTCCCTTTTGAACCTCTGGAAATAGCTTAAATGGAGATAGGCCAATTCCCAAAATTGCCCCCAAGTCTTCATAAATCAACTTACAAAGTTATCAGCCCGAAACAACCCAAATGCCTTGTCAGACATTGTCAAGGGAGACGACAAATGTCTGTCCCTCCTTGCGAATTATTTGGGCTTTAGCACTTAGCTCAGACGTCTGTCGTTGGACCTGACAGACATCTGTCCATCTCAGACGTCTATCGTAGGGATTATAGACATATGTGGGAACTCTCGGGAAAATCCACCCTGTAGTGTCAGACGGCTGCCATATCCCACGACAGACGTCTGTCGTGCCTGCCAGCTAAAACCATACACCTTCTCAGCTCTAACTTCCGCGTGCGAACTCCGATTTGCGAATGGTCTTCTCCGATGCGAAGCTATCTTCATCCTCTTCAATCTAACATATAGTATCGCATACTTCAATAATTACTTATAAACTACAACCACATACTTTTTTATATGTTTGTTATTGAATGGACAAATGATTGCAGCACTTGTTTCCTTTTGTGCTTTGCTTGTGGTTTTCTCTCTAGATTCAAGGGTTGGTTCAGGCCAAATAACTTGGCCACCATATCGCTCCACGTTCTCAACTTTTCTCTCTGGATTCAAGGGTTGGTTCAGACCAAATAACTTGCCCATCATATCGCTTCACGTTCTTGACTTTACATTTTGGAACATTACTTGGTATAACTATATAAGTAAGAACTCCATGTAGTATTGCTTCTATAGAAACAGCTGAAGCATGGTTTGCATTGAATTGAACAAATACATCATCCACCATATATATTTGCTTTATTTTATTTATTAATTTGATAAGAAAGAAAAGAAACAGTGCCACCTACTATGAGTTACGACTCCTTTACTGCCTTCACCGTCATCTAATATAAACATAAATAAATGAAAGGCGATGATGTAAGGCAGTTTAAATATTATAACACTGATAGTGGATGATTTTTTTTCTAATATAACATATGTTCAACCAAGTTACCATCACTGATTCAAGACAATTAACAATGAGTAGTTATTCTCTTATATTTTCTATACAACAAATTGGCTAGATAATTGCAAACATCGTAGGATAAAACTTTAAAGCATAATGACATTAAAAGTAGAACTTTTTTAACCAAATTTAATTATTTTAGATGCAACCAACTCACATCTTCTACTTTCTTTCCCTAACTCTTATATTGAAAATGTCATCTGAGAGTGTCGAGTATCCTTAAAGAATAAAGATAAGTGAGAATGACATTTTGGACTGCTAATTTGATACATAATTTGATTTTCACAGTTTTTGTTGATATGGGTTAGGGTAGCGATGGGAACAAAGTGAAGGCGCTAACAACCAATATAGTAAAGAAATTGGGCAAAGATAGTGAAACAAATTAGATCATGATCAATAAACACATAGTCAATGTAAAGAAGAAACTTATATAGAGGATACTATGCACATTTTTGGACATTTAGAAAAGGAATTTAATTAAATTACTTTTTTTCCAGCAATGTATACACATGCCTTTCCCATTAGACATTTATAGGCGATGTTGAAATATCTATAGAGGCTTACACGAATTCAATTAAATGCGAACATTCAAGGTTATAAATAAATAAAACAATACAACCATCATCAAAAGGTTGTTTCATTTCATAGTGTGTTTTGATCGATGTAACCAATATCTTATATAGTTTATTACTCAAGAATAACAGTGTAACAAATAAAATACGATTAGATTGCCATATAAGAAAACATGCCTGAATCTATTTGCAAAAAAAATTAGCAGTATAATGCAAATTGGAAATATGGAAAGTGCATTTAAGATTGTTTATATTAATAAGTCACAATCTGACTTGTAGGAAAATTACTGCATTTGAGAAGGATTTCCTCCCACTATCAGAAAATCTATGTAATAAAAATGTTATGCTAAATATCAAGCATAGAATTTGAAATAAGGAAGGTATATATTTTGTTTTTAAAAAGGCAACACAAAAGGAAAAAAATATAGAACACACCTCATGAAATTGATATTATGTGTTTTGACATCTGGATTTGATGATCATAGTAAATCTAATAGAATGTTTATAGTACTAATAGAAAAATCGCATTTTTATCCTTTCGCTACATATATAAAGATCATATTTTTATTATCTATATAATATAAAAATCATATTTTTATTATTCCTATAATATAAAAATCATATTTTTATTATTTTCAAACAAATAAAAATCATATTTTTATTTCAAATCTCTTAATATGAAAATCATATCTTTACCTCGCTTTGATATATATATAAATTATATTTTTCTATCATAAAAATTCAATCTTTTTTATTATAAAAATTCAATCTTTTCTATTATAAAAATTCAATCTTTTCTATTAAAATCAAATCTTTATCGATATAAAATTCTCGTCTTTCATGTTGATAAAAATCATACCCTTTTCAAAACTAAAAATCCTAGCTTATCAGTTAAAAAGGAACAAAATCAGTTTCTTATAAAATAAGGAATCAAAAGAAAACTCACTTTGTATCGATAGGAGGTGGGGGTCTTGCGGATTCAGGTGGGTGGCGATGGGGTCTACACACTGGTAGAGGCGCGAGGCGTAGAGGTGCGGATTTTGGGGGCTCGCAGTTTTTGGGTTCTGGTTGGTGGCTGTGAAGGCGGCGCAGGGGCAGGGGAGGGGTGTAGGGGGTGCGACCAGTCGGGGTGTGGGTCCAGGTGGTGCTCAGGTGCAGTTTCCGGTGGGTCTAGGGTGTTGTGGGCTTGAGGTTCATGAATGGGCGCGGGGAGAGAGAGGGGAGGCCGGAGGGGAAGGATCAAAGAAGGGGGGTGGGCGCGCCATCGACCGACGGCGGGCTGGGTAGGGGCGGCAGCCTCTAAGGCTGGCAGCGGGATTTTTTTTATTTGGGGGAATAGTCTGAACGAGGATTGAACGGAGGGGGGGAAGATAAGGTTAAAACATATTTAATTTAATTATTTTATTTTCTTCCATTTGTTTTCAAAAAGTAAGTTTTTATTTCAAACTCCAATTCAAGCCCAAGACTGTCGCCCGTAGCTAATTACCCCCATTCTGAACACAATGGGACATGTATCGTAAGCAAATTCAGCTGTTATGACTAACTTCCATTTAAATTAATATATATATATATATATATATTCAATTCAAACGTATATTTCAATTTACCAGGGTCACATACGGACTCTAAAAATTCCCAAAAAATATTTTCTAGCTTCGTATTTGACGATAGGATTCTAACAAAACTAATTTCATCAAATTTGGAGACCGTTCGAAAAATGGCCAGTTTCTGGTCAATCCAAATTGACTAAAACTGTCAAAACAAGTTTTCCTTTGCCACGCTCACAAATTGATTCAGAAAATTACGAGTTTTGGAATCAAGCAATAAATTGACATCCCGGATCCAACAAAAGTGATTTCATCGAAAACGGAGGTCGTTTGCAAAATTTCCATTTCTAAGGGCCAAAATTCCATAGCGACTATTCCGAATTTTCAACTGGGCATAACTTTTTATCCCCGCTATGAAATTTCAATTTTTTGGATTCGTTGGAAAGATATTCTCAAACAGATTCTAATATTTTTGGTTCCGCTAAAATCCGGTTTATTTTGAATCGTGCACATTCATTTGAAATTCGAAATTGAATTTTCAAACAACCACGCCATTTTCAATTCTTTTTATAATTAAAATAAATATTTATTTTCTAACGTCGATTCAAATAAATATATACGTTCTAATCCTATTCAAAATAAATTTCTCGTCGTTATTATTTAAAATAAATCATTTTAAATATTCAAAATTCATTAAATTTCCCGTGAATTAATGAAATAGATATATGTGGGTTTAAGCGATATAAGTGGCTAATATAAAGCACGAATTGTTGGATCTAGATTAACCCTAGAGCGGAGGGGTGAATAGGGTTTATGAAAGTTTTTAACTGAATTAAAAATCTAACAAGATATATATAATAATAAACAGATCACAGAGTATAGCAGAAACAAAAATGCAGAAAATAAATTACACACAGATATACCCAGCTTCGGCAAAACCCTGCCTACTGCTGCATTTCTAAGGTTTCTACTAGGTGATAGAACAGATCCCACATACAAGACCATGTACACTCGCAAACCCTGCTCCTATTCTAACCCTATGCTCAAAACCGTAGACTGATCTAATCCCCTAGATAAGATTTCCCCTGATTACGACTCCGTAACCAGTAACCCAGATTTTACAAACTCTGTCAACTGTCAGTCAACACCCTGACTGATTCACCCTAGTATTTTACAGACACTAGAAACTGTTTGATGATTGGTTACAAACAAAAATTACAACACAAAAATAAAGACCAAACTAAATAGAAACCCTAGGAGTTAAAGTAAAAGGATCATCCCTTTTCAAATAAAAAACATAGCCGGCCCTCCTTTGTTAATTGGTTGCACCCATTATCTTTTTGTCCCGTTCTCTTTGGTTTCTGAAGAAAAAATATGGCGGGGGCTAGGGTTTTCCAGTCTTCCTCCCAAATCGCGATGCTTGTAAATTGATGTAGATTGATGGCTTTGTCGGCTTTGCTATTTGATGCTTCTTGCTTCACGATCTACAGTTTTTGCTGGCGATCGAAATCTTGTGAGTAAAATTCTGGATAGATGTTTCTCTGATTTTTGCTCTTGATTGTCCTGTTAATTTTCGATGGATAATTTGCCAGTGATGATAGGTGTTTATAGGGTAAAAATGAAAACTTTAGTCACTCTGATTTCGCATATGTAACTTGATTTGATTGCGTGCTTTCCCCTTTTGAATTTCTCAACTTTGTTGAGTTGGTATCGGCCTTGATTAATTTGGTACATGTGTGTGATTGAACTGATGATCCTGGACATGATTTTATAAACCATTCTGAACTTTGGCAACCCATAATTTCGATTTCCATAATTAATTAATTGCCAATTTTAATGCTTTCCATCTTTTGCTGTTAAAAACCAATCTGTTTCTTCTTGCCCAAAATTTGCTTTGCCAAATATTGTTGTGTGATTACAGAATTTGTGCAAAAAAGATTTGATTGTTTGCCAAAAAACAAGAACCTGATTTGTGAAGGAAATTTGCCAAAAATGGTTTACAGTATTTTTTGGAAATCATTGAAATGGTTGCCAAACTAGATTGATTCAACTCCAAAAATGTAATTCTGGAAATATATTGATTTTGTTCCCTTGAATAATTCTGCTATGAATTTTTGCATGCTGTCCATTTATTTCCTGGTCCATGCCATATTTGTTTCCTTGCGTGTTCTCTGGAATGTAATATCAATTTTGGCAAAACAATATTTCATTAGATACTTGCCAGAAATTATTTTGAGTGAATAAAAAAAACTTTCCAGAAGAATTTTTTGTTTGCCAAATAAAACACTTTTGCCATGAAACGTTTACAAAACAAAATTGGTTTGTTCCCTGTGTTGCCTGAAATGAATTCCTGATTGATTTCAGCTGAATAAAAAAAATCTTGCCAAAAACCTATTTGTGGAAAATTTCTTCTGTAAAAAATATTTGGCAAAATTTTCAGTCGTTATACACTGATTTGTTGCATTGCAATTGTGATTGAGGTCTTCAAGAAAAACCATACCATAAAACCATGCCGTATATGAGTAAATCCATTGATCATTGATTTTGCATGATGTGTTCATTTCTGGAATATGGGAAATTTTCTGAAATCATTTTAAAACTGTTCTCTTGTACACTGTTACATGTGCTGAACACATTGCACATGTATTCATTTTTGTTGTGTCCCTTCTTTGCAAATGAAACACTGAACCATATTATGCATGTAATCCATGCTTCATTGTGATCACTTGAAACCTGACTTGGTATATTGTCTTCACCATGCTGACCTGACAATATTTATGCACCCATTTTGCTGAGTCTATTTTTGGCCATGTTGAACTGCTTAGATTATTTCCTTGCTACTCCTGTTGCACCATGTCGTGCAGTTGTGAACTGGTGCACTACTCTTTGTTAACCTGATTTGCAATATGCTCCATGTAGCCTTGCCATGTTATGCACTTTGCTGCACTTGCTTATTCTTGCACTCGACTTACTTGTATGGCTTGATCATGCTATGTCCACTGGCTCGACCACTTCTGCACTTTATTCTATTTAATGCTATACACGACAGTTTAGTCTTTGTGTAATTGTGAAATCCCCCTGTCATGTTGTTAAAGCGTATATGTTGACATTTTGAAACCATAATTTGCTGTGTACACACCATTGTATATTGATCATTGTTGCTTTGTCCACTTGCTCGACTTGAAATGGCTTCACTTGTATTTGCTGCATACATGTTAGATGTCATACTCGACCACTTTTCATTGTTTTCTAATGCGCTGAGTTGAGTTGGTCCACGTGGCTGCTCCTCAGTTGCTCGCTGATTGACGAGGCAGTGCACACGTGTGTATTTATACACGTGTGTATTTATACACGTGTGTATATGCAGCCATCAGACAATATTTTCTGTTCCTGTATATACAAACTGACTAAACACAGATGAATCAGATTGAGTTATGAAAAATGATGAGAAACACACCAGAAATCTGAGGCCAATAAAATTTTAAAAATAAAATTTATATTTGCATATTTTCAGTATTATTTCTATTGCAGTGTACTGTGTGTTTCTGTTTCATGTGACAGGTAAGAAGATGAGACTGGACTGAAGTGACTGGACTGAAAACTGTGAAGACAAAAGACAAGAAGGCAGAAAAAAACAAGAACAGTGTGTGTAATAGTGAAATGTAAAAGTGTCAATGTGTTTGTATAATAGAATGTATGAAACAGTGAAAGAAAGTATATATGAAATGAGTGACAGAGTGATATGAAATCTGATATGACATGAAATGTAATACAGAGATGTACAAATAGTGGAGTATAAAATTTGTACTGTTTGATATTTAAATAAAATATTCTATTCAAATAAAATACTGTGAATATTTAAATTTCTGTACAGTTGTATTTTTATTTGAAAATAATTATTGTATTCCAGTCTGTGATAAATATATGAAACAGTACAGCAACAAACACATTTATAATAAAAATATATTTGGTTGTTATCATCAAACAAAAATCATATAATTGTGTATACAACACCGTTATATGCAACAATCTCCCCCTTTTGATGATGATAAACAAATATGAAGATTTTGAATATAATAAATGTGTTTGACAGTGAATATTGAACTCCCCCTATTTATTAGCTCTCCCTACAGCAGACAACTCCCCCTATAACTGTGCATGAGTGAAACGAATGAATAATAAATTTTCAAAAATAAAAATATTTATAAAATATTCACTCATAAATCAAAATCTCAACCCATTCTCCCCCTTTTGTTATCATCAAAAAGATTCAGAAATTAAAATATAGATGAAAAATTTGACTAAATAATATAATTTCAGCATAAGAGGAAGAACAGTCATCATAAATCTCAATCAGTCAAACAAAAATCATAATAAACTGAGAACTGGTGGCATATTTCACATTGTAGAAAATGACGGATTTACGATGAATTTTATATATTATGGAGAGAGTTTCAAAAACATATATTTTCAATTATTTTCCAAAAGAATTTTATAAATAAAAGCACAAAATATAGTGATGGATTTGGACTATAATTATAAATTCAACTTAAGTGACAAAATCATATAGTCTCAAATCTCAATAGCTATCAATCAACAAATCATAACACGTCATAAAATTTCAACACATTTCATAGATTAAAATATGGATTGATAGGCTGGTTTTTAAACACCAAGGAGAATTTCATATTAATTTCAATTTATAGCACATTTTTATTTTATTTTATTTTATTTAAGAGCGCACTGACCACGCATAACCAGAGCTTGGATTTTTAAATGAGGTCAGTCGCAGCTTAAATTATAAGTTGTCTCTTAACCATGCATGACCAGAGCTTGGATTTTTAAATGAGGTTAGAGACACACTTATATATTAATTATATATTTATCGTTTTTAGCTTCAAAAGAAAATCTCCTCGGTATATAAAACCAATATATGGATGATAGAAAATGGGGTAGGTACAGAAATGGGCTGTGAAATAAATTTCTAAATTAATTATATTATGAAATATGCTCGACTGTACCGAGATCATTGAAAATTTTCAATTATCACTAATTCTGAATAATAACATAGTCCAGTTTCTATCACAAATATTTCCACTGTTTATTCAAAAAGATTTTCTAAAAGATATTAACTCTCCATATTTATATAAAATCATAATGGATGGTAGAAGGATGATAGATAATGAAGATGGTCGTGAAATAATTGCCAGTTCAAAGATATTATAATAAATATTCAACCATCATGAAAATATAAATAAAATCCCCTCTTGTTGTGAAATATACTGCAGTCATGATTCATCACAATTTCAAAATCTGATATAAATTTGATGAATTATAAATACAGTTCAATTTGGATATTGATTTCAATTTATGAATGAATAATCAATAAATAATTTTAAAATTGAAAAACAATTACAAGAGGAATATGAAGAGCTATACAAAGCAAGAGGGATAAGAAAAAATATATATACATAAAAATTCAGCGCTTCTGATACCACTTGGTGTCTCTATTAACAAATTTTAATTACAAATCCCAAACAGACAGAATTAACAAATTTGCACATTTTTCAAAGCTGCAGATAAGAACTAGAAATTATTTGAAACAGTATCAAAGCAGCACAGAAAACACTATCACATCAGACTTGTCAGAGGATGGTCACATAAGATCACTCATGATCCAAGATTAGAAACACTGTTTATTTGAAATCATTTAAGGAATATGAAAAACTCTAGATTCAATGAATCGATCAAACCAAATTATTAGTTTCACATTAAAGATATGTGTGTGATTCAGTAAATCAATAATTTCAAATGATTTTAAACAAACATATATTCAAATCAAATACATCATGAAATAGCAGTGAGTTTTAATGACCATTTTTCAAAAGAATATTTCACAAATTTTTCTGACAATCACAAGACAAATTTCAAATCATTTACATCAAGATTGATTAATAATTTATGATCCAAAAATAGTGGTTTATTCAAAATCACTTGAACAAATGTGAATCTTGAGATACAATGAATCAATTACACAGGATAATAATTTCAGATCTGAGAGGTGTGTAAGATTCAAAATATCATAAATTTTCAAGTAATCTCAAACAAACAAAACAGACTGGATGATCATGAATAACAACGGATTTCAAGATGTAAGCAATGATTCAAGACCAAACAAAATATCCAAGCCAATCTGAAAATCAATGAAATTACCACAACTGATAATTAGCAGAGTGCTGTAATGAGTATAATATTTCAAGCTTTTCTAAAATGAATTAGAATAAACTCAGAACAGCAGAGATGTGTGATATTTCAATTGTTTTTCAGATCTTCAAAAATTTAGAACTCGAAATGACAGTGTTCAAGATATGATATTAATGCATCAACACTGTTATGAATTCAGAGATTCAGAAAGCAAACTTCAAAACAATTGCAGGGATTTACAGGATTAAGTTTAAGATCTGGAAGAGATTAAAAACATTAGAGTTTTATTCAAGAGAAGCAAATTTCCAGGAAAAAACATGACTTCTGCAATTGGAAGTTAATAACGCTCATAAAGAAGAAAAAAAGGCAGTGATAAATCAAATAAAAAAACTAAAGAAAAATAGAAGGGGTAGAAGAAGGAATACATAAAAATAGAAGCTGAGAATATTTACAAAGATGAGTATAGAGATTATACCTGAAATCGATGTAAGCAAATATATCTCTAACTCAACAGTCTTGGCTAAAGAACTGTGAATGATTACAGAAGTATTGAGCAGCTTGAATCCAAATCTCTTTTGCCTAGCAGTTCCTCAGCCTCCTCCGGTACCTAACCGTTTAGAGAATCGAGTGGTCTAACAAAATTTGTAAAACCACTCACGGTTTTGTTCACAGCTTTAGGTACCCAAACTTGTTTGCATAACAACCCATCAGAATTTACCAAAATCCCTTTAGGGACCCAAATCTATTTGAAATTAAATGAATTCACTGTATTTCTTTTTTGGGTCCAGAAAGGTTTAAATGGATTATTATCAAACAAATTCACATCACGTTTATGATTCAAAAATCCTTTGAAATTAACAGCGTTCAAATTATCAAGTTTATTCTTTTCAAATAAGTATGAAGGATTTTTCAAATCATTTGAATTTTGTTTTTCAAAAACATTAATTTTTCCAAAGCCAAGACCACATTTATTTCCAACAGAAACTTGGTTTTGCAACAGCATATTCAACGATTTTTCCCCATTAGAAAATTTATCCAAAGTTGATTCTAATCGTTGAATTTTGGATTTAAGATCGCTATTTTCTTTTATCAAATTTGAGCAATGATTTATGGCGATCTTCTGTTCAACATTGGACTGTTTCAAAATCAAATTCTCATTTTCAAGTAATTTAATTTTGGCTTGGGATTTTGAAATATCAAGCTTAAAATAGTTTTGCTTTTCAGATTCAAGTTTCTTCAAATTTTCAATCTCATCTTCTAGCTCTTTCAAAATCAAATCTATTTTCAACAAACTTTTATTTTCAGCAATTTCATGTTTGGAATTTTTGATATCCTTAAAATTTTCAAATTCCTTTTGTAAAGAATTGTTTGCATCTTTCAACTCAATCTCATTATCTTTTAAAATCAGATTTTCTTCTTCAAATCTTTGAATATTATTATTAAGATGAACGAGATCAGTTTTTAATTTCAAACAATTTTCACAATTAGAATTTTCAAATTTCACAACATTTTCAAGTTTTAATTCCAAACAATGAAGTTTGCTGGTCAACTCACGATTTTCAGTTTTCAAAGATTTATTTTTAGAATGGAGTTTGTCAACAGATTTAGTTAAATCCACGCACATATAAACTAAATCTTCATATGAGAAATTTTCTATCTCAGTGTTTGTTAAATCTCCATCGACTGATCCATCTGAATTTTCATTTGTAAATCCTGTTAAGCAAAACTCTGAAACTGAGTTGACATTCTGGGGTTTTGAGCTGTTGTCAGATTTTCCATACTTCATATTGAGAGTATCCCAGATCTCCTGTGCAGATAAACAATGACAAATAAGATTAAACTGTTCAGTACTAAGATAATCAAATATAATTTTCATAGCACGAGCATTGAAAGTAATATCTACACTATTAAACCCATTGATAACAACATCCCAACATTTAATATTAACAGATTTTAAATAAAATTCCATTTTGGATTTCCAGTTTAAAAAATCTGTTCCATCGAAAATAACTGGAGATGAACTGTGCTGACTCTTTATCGACTGACAACTAGGAAACACCATTACTCTAGAGTTAATAGAATACCTGCTCTGATACCACTTGTTGGATCTAGATTAACCCTAGAGGGGGGGGGGGGGTAAATAGGGTTTATGATAGTTTTTAACTGAATTAAAAATCTAATGAGATATATATAATAATAAACAGATCACAGAGTATAGCAAAAACAAAAATGCGGAAAATAAATTACATACAGATATACCCAGCTTCGGCAAAACCCTGCCTACTGCTGCATTTCTAAGGTTTCTACTAGGTGATAGAACAGATCCCACATACAAGACCATGTACACTCGCAAACCCTACTCCTATTCTAACCCTATGCTCAAAACTGTTGACTGATCTAATCCCCTAGATCAGATTTCCCCTGATTATGACTCTGTAACCAGTAACCCAGATTTTACGGACTCTGTCAACTGTCAGTCAACACCCTGACTGATTCACCCTAGTATTTTACAGACACTAGAAACTGTTTGATGATTGGTTACAAACAAAAATTACAACACAAAAATAAAGACCAAACTAAATAGAAACCCTAGGAGTTAAAGTAAAAGGATCATCCCTTTTCAAATAAAAAACATAGCCGACCCTCCTTTGTTAATTGGTTGCACCCATTATCTTTTTGTCCCGTTCTCTTTGGTTTCTGAAGAAAAAATATGGCGGCGGCTAGGGTTTTCCAGTCTTCCTCCCAAATCGCGATGCTTGTAAATTGATGCAGATTGATGGCTTTGTCGGCTTTGCTATTCGATGCTTCTTGCTTCACGATCTACAGTTTTTGCTGGCGATCGAAATCTTGTGAGTAAAATTCTGGATAAATGTTTCTCTGATTTTTTCTCTTGATTGTGTTGTTAATTTTCGATGGATAATTTGCCAGTGATGATAGGTGTTTATAGGGTAAAAATGAAAACTCTAGTCACTCTGGTTTCGCATATGTAACTTGATTTGATTGCGTGCTTTCCCCTTTTGAATTTCTTAACTTTGATTGAGTTGATATCGGCCTTGATTAATTTGGTACATGTGTGTGATTGAACTGATGATCCTGGACATGATTTTATAAACCATTCTGAACTTTGGCAACCCATAATTTCGATTTCCATAATTAATTAATTGCCAATTTTAATGCTTTCCATCTTTTGCTGTTAAAAACCAATCTGTTTCTTCTTGCCCAAAATTTGCTTTGCCAAATATTGTTGTGTGATTACAGAATTTGTGCAAAAAAGATTTGATTGTTTGCCAAAAAACAAGAACCTGATTTGTGAAGGAAATTTGCCAAAAATGGTTTACTGTATTTTCTGGAAATCATTGAAATGGTTGCCAAACTAGATTTATTCAACTCCAAAAATGTAATTCTGGAAATATATTGATTTTATCCCCTTGAATAATTCTGCTGTGAATTTTTGCATGCTGTCCATTGATTTTCTGGTCCATGCCATATTTGTTTCCTTGCGTGTTCTCTGGAATGGAATATCAATTTTGGCAAAACAATATTTCATTAGATACTTGCCAGAAATTGTTTTGAGTGAATAAAAAAAACTTTCTAGAAGAATTTGTTGTTTTCCAAATAAAACACTTTTGCCATGAAACGTTTACAAAACAAAATTGATTTGTTACCTGTGTTGCCTGAAATGAATTCCTGATTGATTTCAGCTGAATGAAAAAAATCTTGACAAAAACCTATTTGTGGAAAATTTCTTCTGTAAAAAATATTTGGCAAAATTTTCAGTCGTTATACACTGATTTGTTGCATTGCAATTGTGACCGAGGTCTTCAAGAAATACCATGCCATAAAAACCATGCCGTATATGAGTAAATCCATTGATAATTGATTTTGCATGATGTGTTCATTTCTGGAATATGGGAAATTTTCTGAAATCATTTTAAAACTGTTCTCTTGTACACTGTTACATGTGCTGAACACATTGCACTTGTATTCATTTTTGTTGTGTCCCTTCTTTGCAAATGAAACACTGAACCATGTTATGCATGTAATCCATGCTTCCACGCTTCATTGTGATCACTTGAAACCTGACTTGGTATATTGTCTTCACCATGCTGACCTGACAATATTTATGCACCCATTTTGCTGAGTCTATTTTTGGCCATGTTGAACTGCTTAGATTATTTCCTTGCTACTCCTGTTGCACTATGTCGTGCAGTTGTGAACTGGTGCACTACTCTTTGTTAACCTGATTTGCAATATGCTCCATGTAGCCTTGCCATGTTGTGCACTTTGCTGCACTTGCTTATTCTTGCACTCGACTTACTTGTATGGCTTGATCATGCTATGTCCACTGGCTCGACCACTTCTGCACTTTATTCTATTTAATGCTATACACGACAGTTTAGTCTTTGTGTAATTGTGAAATCCCCCTGTCATGTTATTAAAGCGTATATGTTGACATTTTGAAACCGTAATTTGCTGTGTACACACCATTGTATATTGATCATTGTTGCTTTGTCCACTTGCTCGACTTGAAATGGCTTCACTTGTATTTGCTGCATACATGTTAGATGTCATACTCGACCACTTTTCATTGTTTTCTAATGCGCTGAGTTGAGTTGGTCCACGTGGCTGCTCCTCAGTTGCTCGCTGATTG
This sequence comes from Allium sativum, assembly GCA_030737875.1. Classification (NCBI taxonomy): domain Eukaryota; kingdom Viridiplantae; phylum Streptophyta; class Magnoliopsida; order Asparagales; family Amaryllidaceae; genus Allium; species Allium sativum. The sequence continues at coordinate 1,012,111,262 of CM060912.1, read as the reverse complement.
ACGAGGCAGTGCACACGTGTGTATTTATACACGTGTGTATATGCAGCCATCAGACAATATTTTCTGTTCCTGTATATACAAACTGACTAGACACAGATGAATCAGACCGAGTTATGAAAAATGATGAGAAACACACCAGAAATTTGAGGCAAATAAAATTTTAAAAATAAAATTTATATTTTGCAGTGTACTGTGTGTTTCTGTTTCAGGTGACAGGTAAGAAGATGAGACTGGACTGAAGTGACTGGACTGAAAACTGTGAAGACAGAAGACGAGAAGGCAGAAAAAAACAAGAACAGTGTGTGTAATAGTGAAATGTAAAAGTGTCAATGTGTTTGTATAACAGAATGTATGAAACAGTTGAAAGAAAGTATATATGAAATGAGTGACAGAGTGATATGAAATCTGATATGACATGAAATGTAATACAGAGATGTACAAATAGTGGAGTATAAAATTTGTACTGTTTGATATTTAAATAAAATATTCTATTCAAATAAAATACTGTGAATATTTAAATTTCTGTAGAGTTGTATTTTTATTTGAATATAAATATTGTATTCCAGTCTGTGATAAATATATGAAACAGTACAGCAACAAACACATTTATAATAAAAATATATTTGGTTGTTATCATCAAACAAAAATCATATAATTGTGTATACAACACCGTTATATAAAACACGAATAAATGAAATAGATATATGTGTTGCATAGGTGACCGTGAATGAGAGGAAATATAAAAGTTTTCATTAAAAATGGATTGTGACACACTTTAACTCATTGGAACAAGAAAACTATAAGATAAGTTGCTGTGAATCAATTAGTTTGTAAGTAAATATGCTTTGTTAAAAGTGGCACGGAAATATGCAGCGGAAAAATATACAAAATATAGGTGAAACACCATATTTTGTGCTACGTATTTCAAAATAAATTAAGTTTCCTTGTTACTTTACACAGAACACAAAAATCCTTTTTGGGATTGATTCATGGAAACTTAGTCTGAAATGTCCCGTATTTTTACTGTGTAATAATTAATTAATTTAATTATTTAAAAAGTGATTTAGAGATTTTAACAGTCGTTTAATTAAATAACTTTGAATATTTAATTAAAATAAATAATAGAATAATATATTTAATTCTGAAATAGCCAAAATTAGTAGAATTCACAATATTGTGTGAATTAGATTGTTTATAATATTTAATTCAGTTTAAAGTTGAATTAGAATAACGAATATATTTAATTATAATTAAATATCGGATTCGAATTTGGACAAATCCTCCTAGACGTAGTTATAATTTAATTTTTAGAATTTTATTGTAATTTTTAATTAATTAAATATGCAACTTTTTATTTGAAGTATTTTGCACCCTATATCAATATTCTGGGGTTTCATAATATGAGTTAACCTACTGATATTTTTATATTTTTAGAATCGTGACACATTGCTCGACATGGACGTATATTTATTTCTGTCGATAACGGTCCATGCATGAATACAATTTTACGTAATGATGTACCCTAAAATATCTAAATTTTTCTATACAAATATAAACATGACTGGTATGTGAACCAACACATCTCAATGCGTCCCTCCTTTGATTTCCTATGGTTGTAAATAATGCCACACCTAAGTACTAATATAATAACCATTATAAAATGATGATATCCTCCCCTATAAATACTTAACCCCTGAAATTCCTTAAGACCTAGTTACATCGTTTCCATCTTCTGCTGAAACAAACGGAGGCCGCCTCAAATTCTAAAACTTCGAACAATTCAATCTACACTTGTAGGCAAGGAAATCGAACAATACTTAGTCCATTAAACTCGCATGAGCATAGACTCCACCTCGGCAGCCTTGGTTTCAGGTGCGACTAGTTTAGGGGTGATCGACTTTTTGCGTACATCGAGCTAGGGGTCGAGCTCGTAGGTGTTGTAGACGAGAAGAGGTGGTAAGGAGGTTGTCAACGGGTTTCTAGTGCCGAGGAGCATCAGAGTGATTAGGTGGTTTTACAGGGAGGTATTAGACTGGAAAGTTTGGAATGAGGAGCGTATTTTTGTTTGTGTAAAGGAGGAGAGGAAGTTTCCTTTTCTCTTTGTTTTCTGTGAACTGAAAACTGAAAGGGAAAATATTGCAAGCTCGTGGTGGCATGTAAAGTATGTTGCGAATGCAGTTGAGGATGGAAGAAGCTGGTAATATGGGATGATGGGGTTGGCATGTTGAGAGGATTTAGATTTGGACGTGAAGTATATTGATGAAGTGGAGTTTAAGGGTGGAAACGTGGTAAAGTGGGAAGACATGAAGTGTGGGCTGAAACCTGTCGCAAGTTTTAAATTGAGCAGCAGCTCATTTGCAACGAAGTGCATGACACATGGAGGGAGTGTTTTGGGTATGCTGACGCAAGTGGAAAGATACGGGTTGGAAAGAACGTGGATTTTAAAATGGTGGTGGAAGTGTTGGATTTCGTGGAAGGTTGGAGGGATTATCGGGGTTCTATGGAAGCCGCGATGGCCATTTGAAGGGGTAGCCAGATCCATTATCTTGTTCAGGAGGATGGAGTTACGGGTATGGGTTTTGAGAAAGTAAGTGGGCCGACTTATTTAGTTAAAGCCCAAAATGTTTTATATTTTTAAAAATTAAATAAGTCATAACTTAAATAATTCATAACATTTACATACGATATCAGAATTTCACAAAGTTGAATCCGTGGGATCGTATGGACGGACGCTACGCACTGGAACTGACTTGGAATGGACCGGAGCTCGTTACAATTTATAGTAAAATAAATTGTCCATCTAAATCAAGCGATGGTTATCGTTATTAACGATGATCGTCCAATGTGAGTAAATCTCACTAACTCTGAACAGTTATATTTTTATAACGTATTCTTAGAACTGATAATTATCTGTTGATTTGCTGTGTGTTAACTGTTTGGTTGAATTGCTTATGTATTGGTTGAAATTATAGATAACGATATATATATATATATATATATATATCATTAATCAAATATTGATTCTGTTTAGCAGAATATTTCATATTGAAATGAAATCAATGTTAATTATATTGTTTAACATCTGTGATGTAGGGAAACAGGTTGGAGGGATCCAACTGGATTCCTCAACATTTATTTTACTGTTTTGTTTCATATATTGTGATATATAATCTGTTGTTGATTATGTGTGTTTGAATGATATCGATCATTGTTATTTGGTATTTTAAATACCGTAAGAAATACTGGAATGTAAAAAAGGGGATTTTCAAAGTGTATTTTGAAACTGAATTATTTATATAAAATCAATGGATTTTATATAGAAAAGGAAAATATTTCTAAAACAAATAGAAAAGAATTGAAAGGAATTATTTATAAAACATTTACAAATAGAATTGAAAAGGGAAAATATTTGTGAAACAAATATAAAAGGAAATTATTTGTGAAACAAACAGGAAAGGAATATTTATTTGTCAAATAAATAAAATAGAAAAGGAAATATTTCATAAAATAAATGGAATTATCAAAATGAATTTATTTGGTAAATAAATAGATTATAAAAGGAAATACTTGAAAATGAATAGAATAGTATATAAGAGAATTTTATATTTGAAAGGTTTAGACCCGTGCTTCGCGCATGGGTATAACATGATATGGATTTAAAGCAAAGATTTTAAATAGAATCTGTTCTAGCCGATAGGTTGAGAAGACTAATTTATAAATAATATTTTATAAATTAAATAAAATATTTATCATTGGATAAATAGAATATATAAGTCAGGACTTATATAGAGAAGTAAGAATCGATTTCAACATCGATATTTGAAACTGAATATGGACGTAGAGTTAATCAAGATGTGTTAATCAAAATGAGTTAGAGGAGTTAATCGAATTATAGTTAATCGATTAGAATGAGAGTTAATCGATTAGAGTTAGAATTAATCGACTAGAGTTAGAGTTAATCAGTTAGAGTTAACCAGTTAGTTAATCAGTTAGAGTTAATCAGTTAGAGTTAATCAGTTAGAGTTAATCAGTTAGAGTTAATCAGTTAGAGCTAACCAGGTAGAGTTAACCAATTAGTTAATCAGTTAGAGTTAACCAGTTAGAGTTAATCAATTAGAATTAATCGATTAGAGTTAAATCGAACTAGAGTTATTCAATTGGAGTTAATCAAGTTAGTCGAATATAAGTTATTTGAATAGGGTTAAAGGATTTTTCGAATATAGGTCATTCGAAAGAAATTATCGAATATAGTTTATCGAAGAAAGGAGTTAATCGAATATTAGTTATTCGAAATAAGTTAATCGAATATTAGTTATTCGACGTGAGGTTATCGAATATTAGTTATTCGAAGTGAGGTTATCGAATATTAGTTATTCAAAGTGAGGTTATCGAATATAGTTATTCGAAGAAAGGAGTTATCGAATATAGTTTATTTAAAGAGAGTTAATCGAATATAGTTTATTCGAAAAGGAGTTATCGAATAGAGATTATTCGAAAGAGAGTTATACGTCGAATTCGATTATATCGAATTCGGGAAAGTATTATTTACTTTCCGATTTTTAATCAAGATTTTTTTATTTATAAATAAATTAGTTGTTTGCTTATTTATTCAAAATAAGAATTTAAGTTAGATTTCTAAGTTAGATATTTCTAAAGTAGGGTTTATAACGTTAGCGTTATAATAAATATTTTCATAAAAGAAGTGGGTTCATAATCTGAATCCGAGAATTTGCGTAAGCAAATGATTATAGAAATTGGAGCGGTGAGCTTTTTCTATTGCAAGGTTTAGAACGTTGTTCAGTTAAGGTCTGAGAGGTAATTATACCCCAACTTGATTGACTTCCTTACTTAACTAAGAAATAGTTGAGGTTCGACGGCAAGAGTTAGTTAGAAATACAGTTAAGTAATAAGCGATTTATGGATTGAGCGGTCATAATAATGTTTTATAAACGGTAGTTTGAAATCATATAAATGAGTTTTGGAAATGTTTTCCAAATATAGAATCAGATATATGTTCTAAACATAGAAAATGGAATGTTTTATTTATAAGGAGTTAAGAAATGGAGTTAAGCTAAATTAGAAACTGACTGGAGATTAGTTAAGTTGAATGGTTTTCTAAGTGTCTATCTGATGTTGGTTTCGACCTTCGGGATTGATACATAGGGAATTGTTCTCATACTAGTTTACAGTTAGAGACTGATAGTTGTAGATGAATAATGATACATAAATAAGCTATGGAAACGTTTTCCAGTGTTAATAACATATATTTTCTAAATATAGAAAATAAGGAAATATGAATATATATATATATATATGTTTGATGATTTGATCGATAATTCCATGTGGAAATAAGATCGTTGTGTATACACGGACATTTTTCATTTGATAGTTAAATCACCGACAATCAAAGTTTTGACCATTTTAACATTGTTAATATGGAGAGAGCGGTTGGATTATTATCCGAAGAACCACTCCGTATTGGCATAAGCGTTGCAAACCAAGCATGCTGAATATATTGAAGACGGAGTAAAGTGCAAGGACTATTGTATAAATATTAGGTAGAGATTGCCTAAGATGGATGTACAGAATAGTGTCTTCGGTTTGTCCAGTCCCAGGGCAACCTGTATGGAAGAATGTCTGACAGAGTATATTTAACAGATCGCGGAAGTTGATCTCTTCAAACGTATTTACGTTTTGTGGCGGGGGAATTTGTTTCTCTTAGCTTATACCCATGGTATTTTTAGGGAAATCAATTTATGATTTTAAGGGTATGATGATGTGGCATTCAAAGTAAATGAAGACGTGATCTGTATAAAGATACATTATAACCTCAAGCCTCATCAACTGGGAAATGATAGAAATCGGGCAGGCAGCATGGCTAAGTGGGCCGCATCCAAGTAGGGTATATTGTCACCATCTAGAGAATATTCATATTTGTTACTTCTTTCAATTCTGTATCTCCCGGGAACGGTTATGTTGGTTTAGCAACTGTAAGGTGACAATATATTCGATACACTCAAGCGAAATGAGTGGTCGGTCATGTGTGGCCAAGTTGCAAGATTTTCTTGTTGAACTCCAGTGTATCGCTTCTAGAGTACACTGAGCGGAAGGTGGATCCATACCTTGTCATAGTTGGAATCCATTCCCCAAATAAGAGCCCGCGGTTTTGATTATATATTATATATGTAGAACGTTAGATGCAAGCGTTTCTGCTAGATTTCTATTTACTTGATCTGGACATTATTATAATATCAGACAAGTATCGTTTTAGAAATATTTTGGGTTATCATAAGGTAAAAGCCATCTATGTTTATGTGTGGATCGGTCTTATGATTATCCTTTGTTTCAAAAGGATTTTGAAAGTTAAATCAAATGATTTGAGTTTACTCACACCAGTCACATGACTGACCCGGAGTTTATTTTGTTTTGTTTTCCCTAAACTCTTGGGTGCCCAATTTTGTACGGTTAGTCAAGTAGTCGGGATTTACGGATCCTTGAAGAGATGGAGCTGGAGGCTTCAGGATTATACAACTATTGTTATTTCCGCTATGTTGTAAGTGTTATACTCTAATAATGGTATTGTATATAGATACTGTTTTATTTCAAAGTTATGTAATGAAATATATTTATTCGTTTCGCTGTGAGATTCGTGTTTACTCTGATGTTGTGTGTTCTTCTTCTTCTTCTATTCTAAGTTTCTATTTTATCTATTCTCACCCTCTAATTTCTTTCATGGACTATTTGGTGTTTTCGATGCTTGAATAATCGACATAGTGTTGTATGCAGATATCCAGGATCGCGAAATCCCCGGGTCGTTACATAGTCTTATCAATCCCTCTTGAAAAAGAAAATGTATATTTAATAAATAAGGTTCCCAACTAAGTTAAATTGCATAATCTTATCTTCCCTAATTTTAACTTTTGAGAAATTTTTTGAGAAAATAGGAAGGTTTGACATGTTGTCCTAATTTATTATGGAAAAAAAACTAGGGATATGTGGCTTGAGTTTGTAGAGAGTAGTAGATGGAAAGGAGGAGTGCTATGGTAGTCTAAATTCAGTGACGTGGACCTTTTTATGTCAAAAGACGTAGTCCTCCTAGTCCTTGTAGATAACCACATTTAAGTATTGTATCTTTTACCTAGTGGTGATTGCAGTCGAGTTTTTTTTCTTTTAATATAGTTATTCACTCCTATGTAGTGTTCTATTCTATAGAAAAATAGAATAGTGTAGATGATATTTTCTTTCTAGGTCTTTGTGATGACCACTAGATAAGAATAAAAACATAGAATATTATAAATAAAATGAAAATAAAAGTAAAAGATGAACAACTAAAAGAAAAACAAACAAAATTTACAAAAGCAACGAAGATGACAACTGCGATAAACGAGAACAATAAAAGAAAATAATTTTTTCAAAAGTAATTTGGAAAACAGAAAATGATCCTTCTTGTGTAAACTGTGCTTGGAATAAAAAATAGGAATTTTTGTAAGATTAGCAATTAAGGTTTCTAAGTATGGGAAAAAAGGTGCATAAAAGTGAATGAAAATTATACGTAATTTTCTATTTTCTACCTTTTCCTAACATAATAAACCAAATTCAAAAAAATTAAATTTTTCTAAAATTCACAAATTTAAAGTTGGTTGATAAGGTTTGGATGCAAAAATTGGATGAACTACATTCTTACTTGGTAAGAGTGTACGAAAAATTGGATGATAAAATATTTTTGGTTTTCAAAATCTTACATTCATATAGAAATTTCCAGTATATTTAGTATATGTGCATCATGTTTTTAAATGGTTTTCAAACAAATTTGCATTCATATAGGAGGTACCACTTAGGCATCCATTGTATTCATATATTTTTATGTTGTGTTACACTTTGCATAAGTGTACAAATAATTGTAAAATTGGATGTACACATTTTGGTTCAAATTATGCAAGGAATTACATAATTTTACCCTTAGGAAATTTCGGGGATGAAATTTCCTAAGAGTGGGTGAATTTAACACCCCGAATTTTTAAATAGTAAAGATTAACAATAATTTTGGGAGTAATGTGTGTTTGAAGTTTGAAAACAAACACATGTTATAAAATGGGAAATAAATTAAAAAATTGCCACTATGCAAACTAAATGTGCAATGGTATATATACATAGAATTAAATAAATACAAACGAAAGAAAGAATGGAATAAATGATACATACATTTGAACTTGAAAATAATTAAAATCAATGTTGCAACTTCCTTTTAATTGACAATGCTTGTCATAAGCAACATTATAAGAGAGTTAATGGGAATAACATTAAAATTTGAAATAGACAACCAATTATGAAATGTTGAATTACATGTAGATATAGTTAAAAGAAAAATATATAGACGTAAGTTATAGAAATAATGTGTGTCATAAATGGCATGAAACCAAGAAATAAAAGAATGTTCAAAAGTCGATAATTAAGCAATGTTTCAATTTAATTTGGATATGCGCATATTAATAGTGCGCATTTTAAATGCGTATTAAAATGGTAAAGAACTGAATAAAAACGGGAATAGAAATAAATGTCTAAAATAACGTTCATAAAAATAAAAAGAAATGAACGCGCAAGAATTTGAAATTAGAAGAATTATTAATGCACACATTAATTACGCATTTAAAATTTGAACGCGCGTTAAAAACTGGAAATAATAATAAAATTAGTTAAAAAATCTAAATAATAATAATGTTTAAAGGCATAACAAAAATCACACAGCAAGACCCGAGTATAGGATTTAAAATCGTATACATGGGTCGATCCATGCATGAAATGGGTCAAACCATGGGTCGACACATTTCAAAGTTGGGTCGACCCACCTAAGCCTGGGTCGACCCATTTCGGGTCAGGCAGTGTAGTTTGTTTTCTTTTGAATGGCTCTGTAACATCCGAGATTTCTGACCGTTCAAATCGATAATAATCTACAATGTCGACTTAAACAAATCAATAATACAGACTTTTATTGGGATTAAACAAGAAAAGAAGGAAAAAGAAGAACAAACACAGAATCTCACAACGGAAGGACAAAATATAATAAATAAATAAATAACAGTTCATGGAGCTGTTAAAACATACATTTGATTATATTTTAGAACAATTATCAGAGTTAACTATCATTAACATACTAATATTTGTAGTGGAATAATAATAATAAATACGTCTTTTGAGCTCCATCTTCATCTTCATAATGGTATCTTCAATAACTAAAAACTCAGGCTAACCCGAGCACAAATGAAAAGACAAAAACACTCGGATCAGAACTAAAATATTCTTATATTAGTTAAGTCAAATTCATGTGATAATATGAGTGCAATAACTTAAGAGATGTTACGGGAATTTCCATCTCCTAAGGATTCGTTAAACTAGTTACTATATAATACAATACACTATTATAATAGTGTTTATGGTTAAGTATAAAATAATAAAATAGCGTAAGCGGTATTACCATTATTACCCTTACACCGTTTATACCGTTGTCGTACAGTTTGCATATAACACACCAGTATGTCGGCGGATAGGGATGCACTGTAATATGACAACGTTAAATCAAAATCGTAGGGGGCTCGATCAGGATAATATGACAAGGCACACGAGGAATGTACAGAGTATGAATATACTAGTTGCACGCCCGGACTGGTGGTAACGCATAGCCAGGACTACCACCCACCTCGAACAACACTCCCAAATCACAGATGTGCATCAAATCAATTCAATCAAACCGAGGGACTATATAATAAAGGAAGGAATGTTGCCAATGGAGGTAGCTAACCCTACCTGGTCACGATATAGCCCTGTTTTAGTCATTTTAATTATGACCTGAAGGTCAAGGACATCCATCGTCGTTCTCTTTCTTCAAATCCAGTAATCGCCTCCAAATCAACCTACTTTGTTCTGGAACTCCATCGCGTACACAGTTGTTAAAGTGGTTTTCAGTATTGGTAGAGAGTATGACAATATTCGATTCTGGTCTCTTTAACAACCCAACATTTACATTTTTCACACTGGTTAGTTCTGTCTTTTCAAATAGATTCATACTTCTTGTCGAAATATCATATTTTCTTTAAATACGTTTCAATAGTCAAGATAGAATATTTCATAATAAAATCTCCATTTAAACCAATTTAAGATCTTGAAACAATTCCAACTCTAAAATAATCTGGATATTAAAATAGTTTAGATATATAATTTAAATAGTTTAAAAATAAATAGTTTGTATTTAAAATAGAATTATCGGATTTAGTAAAATCTTTAGTTAAAATATTAAAGTGTTTATAAAATAAATAGTTAATTATTAACATGGTTTATTTAAAATAATAAATAAAAATAAAATAGTTATAAAGTAAAATAGTTTATAAAGAAAAATAATTATTATTAAATAGTTTATAAAATGGTTTAAAATACCATAGTTGGAATTAGAATCATTTCTAAAACAGACAAAGTGGAATCATATTCCAGTTTCAAATCAACTCGACCAAATTTTGATATCTTAATTCAAATTGATTCAACTTCACATTTTTATTTCAATTCGATTCAAACAATTTGATTCAAGATTCGAAATTTCAATTAAAATTCTTAGCTTGAATTATTTCAATTTATAAAATCTTAAGTTCACGATTCAAAAATAACTTTAAACCAAATTAATTTAAAGTAAATTTCAAAGATGGATAAACGATTACAATTTCAGTAAATCCAATTCAATTTGATTTCATTTTTACTTCAGTTTACAATATTAAACAGTTTCTTTTGGTTTTTATATTACAAATCCAAAGTTCAAATTCAAAGGAAATCAATTTATAAAACATTGTCTATGTCGTCTTTAAAACAATATTTGAAAATTCACTGTTAAAATTTGGGCCTGTTTTGGATTTCAAAACGCGTTCAGAACCAAAGGTGAGTGATTAAAACTACTCACACCTAACTAAAATATTTGACTTGTTAGTTAAACTAAATTTATGTTATGATATGATTGTATTGTTTGCTGTTTGATTGTCTAAACTGCTCGGATTTTATTTGTTTCAATTTAACAGACGTGTTTCTTTTAAGCAGTTATGAATAAACCCGCAAGATTTAGGCTCCAACTCATATTTTCTAAGAAGACGCTAGAGCTCTACCTTTTTTTCATTCAAACTATTCTGAATTATAAAATATTAGTCTATGACTTTAGATTTGAGGTTTGGAAATGAACATCGTAGATTTAGGTTGTACCTTCTCAGATTTCTCTTCCATACAAGGTAAGTTTTGTGGATCTAAATCTAGTTCTATTCTTTTCATTCTTTTAGAATCATATTTGTAAATCCACAGCAATTACAGTAGTATTCAATTAAGTAGACCGCAGAAGATAGATTTGAATCAGATTCAGGAATGGAGAACATTCAGGTGAGTGGATTTAAATTATATTTTCTTATAATAGTATATTATATCATTTGATTCCTATAAGAATCTATGATATGTTTTCATATTTCTTTTTCCCCAAATTTTGCGTTGGAATATATATATATATATATATATATATATAGTTTATGATGAATTTCAGTTATACTCAAAATATATACATTAACTTGAAAGGATGGCATATATAATTGAATTGTGCACTTAATCTATATTATAATCTCTTTTGTTTACGCATGTTGGAAAATATAATTTAATTGAAATTGTGATAAAGGGAAATTTTGATGATTTGGGGCTAAATGAATGTGTAATGCCAAAAATTGCAATGAAAGGGATATTTGGATTGAAAGTAAGCAAACCTGACATAATTAATCAAACTAACCGTTAGGGAGGTTTCCCAAGTGTAAGAGGGCCAAAATGAATTTGTCTATGCCAATAAATTTTGACACAAATTTCTTGCGTTGTCGCTACTTTCCCAAAGCATTCTCAAAATTTTCGGAATCCAAATTCCTGTTGTTTTCTTTCTCGATCTGAATTTTCGGACCTAACTTTCCAGATTTAAATCACTCATTGCATGTACAAAATTGTCTTTTCAACCACATATTCTTGGACCTACAAATTTTTCATTTCATAACCGTTCTCATTCCCTAATGGTCCAAACTACGTCGTCAGAAACATGTGAATCCTATCTGGTCGCCTAATTCATCCTTAAGGTACTTTGGTTACATAGTTGTTTTTTATTTGATCAAATTACATGTTGATTTTGATTTTATAGTTTGTTATTTTATTATCTGCTGTTCCGATTTTGATTTTTCTCTTGTGTAAAGATGTAAAATCAAACTGCAAATTTGTGTATATAGATGTGTAATTAATAATTATTTGATTTCTCCATTCTTATTAGGCAGTTTAGATTACTTATTTCATGCTGATTTTTTTCTGTTTATTTTTTGTTGGATGATTTTACTGTTCTTAATATACACGGCCAAATCTTGGATGCAACTTTATACTGTTGATAATTTGTTTTTTGATATGACATAGAACACCGTTAGACTTAGATTGGATTGGCATTTGTTACTACTGGAAAAAAATGAATTTATTCACCATATGTAACATTGTTTGGTGGATTTGGTATTTTACAAAAATAATCTTTGCTAAAACTAGACAACATGCTGTAAGAAAGAGATAGTAAGAACTAAGAAGTGGTCCTCAACTTTGCAAAACATTAAATAGATTTTGCAGAACATTAAACTAACCGTTAGGGAGTTTTCCCTACTGTAAGAGGGCCAAAATGAATTTGTCTGTGCCAATAAATTTCGACACAAATTTCTCGCATCGTCGCTACTTTCACAAAACATTCTCAAAATTTTCGGAATCTAAATTTTTGTTGTTTTCTTTCTCGATCTGAATTTTCGGATCTAACTTTCCAGATTTAAATCACTCATTGCGTGTACAAATTTGTCTTCACAACCACATATTCTTGGATCTACAAATTTCTCATTTCATAACCGTTCTCATTTCCTAATCGCTCCAAACTACGTCGTCAAAAACATGAGAATCCTCTCTGGTCGCCTAATTCATCCTTAAGGTACTTTGGTTACATTTTTTTTAATTTGATCCAATTACATGTTGATTTTGATTTTATAGTTTGTTATTTTATTATCTGCTGCTCCGGTTTCGATTTTATTGTTGTGTAAAGATGTAAAATCAAACTGCAAATTTATGTATTTAGATGCGTAATTAATAATTATTTGATTTCTCCATTCTTATTAGACAGTTTAGATTACTTATTTCATGCTGATTTTTCTAGTTATTTTTTGTTGGATGATTTTACTTTTCTTAATATACACGGCCAAACCTTGGATGCAACTTTATACTGTTGATAATTTGTTTTTTGATATGACATAGAACACCGTTAGACTTTGATCGGATTGGCATTTGTTACTACTAGAAAAAATGAATTTATTCACCATATGTAACATTATTTGGTGGATTTGGTATTTTACAAAAATAATCTTTGCTGAAATTAGACAACAGGCTGTAAGAAAGAGATAGTAAGAACTAAGAAGTGGTCCTCAACTTTGCAATTTGCGAAACTGTCATGCATTGCTAGCTAATATCATCGTTTCTTTTGGATGCAGATTTTTGTCTAGATCGATTGATATCATCTCCATTACTTCAGTTTAGCATATTTTCTTCTCACCAGCTATTTTGATTCTTATTTTATATTCTTTTTATTTTGGCAAACCATCAATATCATAAAAATATGTTGATCGTTGTTGGGAAGATATTTTAGGTCAATACCATTGCCTTATACTTTAACATATGTCATAGCAGATTTTTAGCTTTAAAGCCATATATATGTAGTATGTGTATATATATGTCACTGGTTGATATCATCTCCATTACTTCAGTTTAGCATATTTTCTTCTCACCAGATATTTTGATTCTTATTTTATATTATTTTGGTAAACCATCAATATCATAAAAATCTGTTGATCTTTGTTGGGAAGATATTTTAGGTTAATACCATTGCCTTATACTTTAATTTATGCCATAGCAGATTTTTAGCTTTAAAGCCATATATATGTAGTATGTTTATATATATGTGCATTTGTGTGTTTGTGTTTTGTGTGTGTGCGCGCGCGTGTGTGTGTGTGTGTGCACGCGCGTGCATGCGTGCGTGCGTGCGCGTGTTTTACAAATATCTTTGTGTCCCATATGTTTACATGGTGCTGGCGGGGAAAATATCAGTAGGAGTATGCTTGGCCTCGTCTCGCTGTAATATCACTTGGAGATGGAGATAGAGATAGCTAAGATCATGTCAGCTGAAGATGCTTTATCTAGCCACTCGAAAGAAAATAGTAAGTAGATGTCACTCTTCGTTATTGATACATACATTCTCTTGCTGCTCCCAAATAAAAATGCTATAAATTTACCTACCGTTGGGATCTTACGCTTATTATCACTTCATAAGAATTTCGAGTTGATATATACTTATTAAATTTAGTAGTAATGACAGTATTACAGGTCTGAACGGCATAGGCAATGTAATCAATTGTTCATTCCTTTTTCTTAATTTCGTTTATCACATACTTTTTTCCTTGAAAATACCAGTAAACAACCAATAACAAGCAGCAATATACAATTTCTCCCCTTTTCCACTCATATATCAATTTTATTTTAATCGATTCGCTAAACATGCAGCGTGTCCATAAATAGATACAGAATAATCTCAAGGTGTCGATTTTTTGTAAACTTGATTTTTGTCAAGGCTTTTTAATCGATTTTTATAGTTAAAATTTTGGAATTCAGGGCCAATTATAAGGAAACGGTATGATGTTTTGCAATAAATTATTTCTGACAAATGATCTTTTGTTTATATGCATTGCTGATTATTCATCATTTGAATTTGTAGTTCAGTACACGTTGATGGAAATTAGCTTTTGAAAGCTGTTGTTCAATTAAACTCTATTCAGGTATTTTAGTTTTTGCTATCAACTATGGTTATGAGGTATGCAATTTAATACCTGTGCCTGAAGCATCTTTGTTTTTTTCCTTGTCAACTGTACTATACTTCCAGTAAAAACTGCATGAAAATGTGTCCTAGCTAGATCGTTTGCTTGTCATTTACATGTTTTGGAGTATTTATATAGCACGTTCAATGTCATTTCATTATAATTTTTTAAACCTTCTTAAAATGAAATTGGTTTCATAGCTGTTGGTATGCATATACACACGGTATTTGTTTGGGCGTTTTGTTGTGAATTGAAAGTGAAGAATTATTTTACTTTGGAATTATACAAAATTTAAGCTTTTTTATAGTATTCACTCTCATTTTGTTTTTTGTTTGTGAATCTTGGCTGAATTGAACTGATAGTATCTGTACTGATTCCTAAATCATAAATTAAAATGCAAGCTGCTATCTTAATGTTTTAGATCTAATTGTATCTGCATTCTCTTCGGTTTCAGTCTGTATTTGAATATAGTAGGTTAGCCTTTCCTAATATTATCTTTTATGATCTAATTTGATAGCTACTTGTCTAAAAATTGGAGGTTCATCTAATGCCTACATTGAAGCTGAGCACGCTTGCTACCACTTTGATGTAAACTAAGAGTACTTGAAGGAAGCTCTGAAGAGGTAAATTTGTTTTTTTAGCGCATATGATGGATTCCACTAATCCATTGACTTTGAAATACATGGTTGATCCAATCATATATTTATAATCTTCGCACTCTCCCACATGTCTTCATTTAATATGTTTGCAAGACAAAAAACCCACGCGATGCTGATTAACAAATTATTAGTGGTGCCATTTTTTTTTTCAAACTTGATCCCAGCAACAATGAGAATTATTACTAATGTTGTTTTGTACATAAAAAAACAAGTTAATCATAACAGATAATTTGATGAGAACATCCTTAAAAATACCATATGTTCTATCTGCTCATCTGTTTCTTCCTTCCTATTGCATTTTATAAAGTTTTGGAGCAGGTTTTCCTCTCTTTGGATTTACTTATGCTGCTCTCCCTCTTCTCATCTTCCCATTTGTATCAAATGACCTTGAAGTTTATCTTTTCTTCTACTTGGGTTGGAGGAGCAAGGACTTTTTTTTTTCTTTTTTCTTTAGAAAAAAGGGTACTTATATAACATTGAAATAGTTACAGAGATTAGATCGAGTTGGATACAAAATACAACTAACGCCTAAACAAACGAATACTATACAACCCAGCAAATCCAACTTGATCTCAAAAAACAAAACAAGGACAACCAAAAACAAACATTGAGAACACAAGCCAAATACTACTGAAAACCAAAAGAAGACACAAAGCATCTTCTACAGAGCACCAAAAAAATATCCATGCAGAACAAAATGCTGGATCCAGCTGTTATTCTCTTTGGGTTAATATAATCCAATGTATCTGGTTTCAGATTATAAGCAGTTTCACCCAATTTCCTGCCTTTACTTAAAGAGTCATCCAACCATTGATGTCTCACAACATGCAATTCTCTATTATGCAGATTCTTTCTTTGAGTAGGCAAAAAACTGCAACCGAATCAATGTATAATGAATACCACATAGAAACTGAGGTGGGCAGTATTAAAAAGACTTGTGTTGGTAAAAAGATTTCAAAGACATGCAATATATATTTAATCGATGACAAGAATTCACAACTAATAACTGATCCTATAACCCAATGACGATAACAATTTTTTTTAAATGTTTATGCATACCTGAGTATAACATGAAATAATATCACCTTTGATATAATTTGTCGAAGTTATGGGCTCCCATCAGTGTATACACCACTACATGTGCAGTGTGTGAAACACTATCACAAATTTCACCTCCACACATAATAATTTCAAGCTTTATCCTCCTTGAACCAAGAACAGATAGTCTTTAAATCCTTATTCCTCCAAAGAGATGTAGTGACATTTTCAACATTGTACCCATTAGAATCGAAACATCCCCTTGTCTCAAATCCTTCTTAAGCAAAAATTGCCTTTGAGCAAAACCTTCATACACATAAATGTTAGCATCTGCTTCTCACAAATCGCAGCAGCACCTGAATCTGAAACGAAAATCCAGGTTTTCCAATGCTCCTCATATAATAAAACGGTTTAAGACAAAAACAGGAATGTCAATAGTTAATGCTTTGGTATGTTGAAAATTATTATTGTTAATGAGGGTTTAAAACATTTATGAAGTTGGTAACAAAATTGGTTTGTTGTTGGCTATGTATGACGTTGTGAATACCAAGCAGACTTTGTTTTCAGGCTGTATGTTATTAGTAATGCTTGCTCTATGGATTATTTTATCCACGTTTTCCTCAAAGTCTGGCAATACATTGAAGGATTCCAATGTTAATCAGTTGTCTTTTGATCATTCTAAAGATGAACTGTGGGAACAGTTCTTATCTTGTTATGAGTCAGTGAAAGACAATGGTAGTATAGAAACTATAAATGAGAGGAAAGATTCAAGATTATTTAACAAGTCGATTTCAGTTTCTCTTAAAGATGAAAATGTAAAATTATACGCATCTAGACCACTTGCAGTAGATTTTCTTAGCGAATTTTCAATCGTGGATGATCGTAAATACTCTACTACAAAAAAGATGAAGGGATCTGAAAATCGAAGGCTGTTTAAGTCTCAAGATAAGAAGAATTTCTAGGCATCTAGACCAAGAAAACCGAAAAGAACCTAATGAACTCATTTTGTTCAAACAATTACGAGCAACCAAAGTTAGAGGTTTGTTTAACTACTAGCAGAAAACATTGTTTTTTCTTACCTTATTTGATATATATTTTAATACCTAATATAAGTTGGTGTTTATTTGAGCATTGTGATTGTTATAGTATTGCCAGTATTGTTGATGTTGTTTCACTATAACAAAATAGATCTATTACAACATCTATTTTACAACAGGAGTTTGCTGCCCGTTGTTATAGACTACTGTTACAACGGTCATTTTCTTGACTGTTGAAATAGATGCCTGTACAACACCCTTTCTACAACGGACATATATTGCCCGTTGTAATAAATGCTATTACAACGGTCATTTTTATGCCCGTTGTACTAGATATCTATTTTACAATGGTCACAAAATGTCCATTGTAATAGATATCTATTTTACAACGGTCACAAAATGTCCGTTGTAATAGACGCTAATTTTTGACAGTCAATAATTAATAATTACGATACTTCCACAAAATTAATTTTGATTATTTAATAATTAATCATTAATCATATATTACTTGTTATTAAGTATAATATTATATTACTAATTACTAATCATTAATAATATTTTATTATTTATTAATATTTAATAATCAATCATTAATAATATTATATTAATCATTTATAAATTATAATAATTAATGATTATTAATAAATTATCTCTAATTATTATATACAATCAATATTCCAACAAACCTAATTTTAGTTTCCAGTTATTAGTAAGTAATATATATCCAGTAATCAATATCAATAATTTGTAATTAACAATAAACATTAATAATTTATGATTACCACACTATGAAAAATAATCATTTTAACCGATGTTAATTTTACAACGATCATAAATGCCCGTTGTAGTAATTATTATTTATTAATATTCGATTATATATTAATTAACGACGACTTTTTAAAAGTTGTCATTTTCAAATATAACCTTTTCAAACGTTGTTTTACTTATAGATTTGCATTAAATTTTCTAATTTTCTTAGTGTTTATTAAAATATTGTAATGATTAATAATTTATAATCAAAAACAATTATTTGATACTTACTAGTTTAGTAAACTCTAATAAATAAATAGATCTATTTTATTCAATATATTTCATTATTTTAAGCATAAGTTTAGTTACATATTCTGCAATATTGCAGTGTTGTCTAGTAAGGTCTAACACCTTCGAAAATCCCATCATTATTTTTTTTATTGAAATTGTATAACAATACAATTTTTTTGGAATATGACCTCGAAATTTCTTTAAAAAGCGCGAGAGGTAACGACAGAAATATCTGTTAGATTTGAAATAGAACACATGAATATCTGTTAGATTTGAAATAGAACACATGTTTAATTTTTCTATTTGTATATTTCAAATACACTGATAATAACAAAATAAAAACGTCCTATATAATACTATTCCCAGATCACTTATCCGTGCCCGGCCCATTTATCTACTAACGAATCACGATAAACTGATCCCTTCCCAAATCCTGCTCGTATCGTCGACTGCTTCAATAAAAAAATCCTTGCTCTCTTCTGCTTCGCGATCGAAAAAATAACAGTCGAAGGCGCCTCTAAACAGGGCGACCGAGGATGACGAGAATAGGAAATCTGGGGGTAGACGATTCAAGGGTAGATAAGGCTAAGCGAAGGCGATCGAGGCGGGGCGAAAATTGTAAGGCGATTTGAGAGTTGCTGATTCAACTCAGGCAAGGCGAATTTGGAAAGGAGACGTGCTTTCTATGTTCCTAAACCCTCGTTCCCAGATCTCTAAAATCTGAGAAGGTATGTCTCTTGAATTCATGAAGGAAGGTATAATCGTTTGCTTTTAAGTTAGAAGAAAGAGAGCAAAGATATGTTGCCGTTTGCCTAGAAGCTTCTAACTGTTAATGAACATTAATATTTTCTTTTTTTGTTTGTTTTTGCTTGACGACAAGTTTTGCAGTTTCATTTGATATGTACAGTCACATACAATTGTTAGTGTAAGTGGACCATTTTGCCAGTCCGATATAAAGCTGGAAATAAAAATAATTGTTTTTAGATTAGCAAGCAAATGATTGTGGTGTTGATCGCAATGATGAATTTCCTTCTGTTGTGGGCAATCAAAGAATGTCCATGTTGACAGATTCACTTGTCCATGTTGGAAATATTCTTTGTTATGTAAACAAAGCATCCATGGTATGGATATTGTAGATTCTTCTTGTTTCACCCATTTTTCTGTGAAATTAATGCTTGGTTTCAACTTCACGCAGCGTCTTTCTTCCTTTTATCATCTTTCTCTATCTTTCTTGTTCTGCTATAAGATTTATACTGTTTATGGTTTTGCATAAAATGCTCTTAGCTTTTTCTTGTACGTGTGCCTCAAGCAAACAAATGAAAGCTAGTATTTACGTTTTGTGTTGCTTCATAGGATACTGCTAGCTGTTATCCAATTATTTTATGAATGAATATAGAATGTTTTGTGTATCAACTTCAACATGTATGTTGGAGGACATAACATAGTCCTATGATGTGTACATCCACATTGACCTATGATCATTATGGTTTTCTTTAGTTTATGTGCACGTCGTTCATCAATCATGGCGGACACAAATAGAAGCAGGGATTGAGTGTTTTTCTTTCTTTTGTACGTTCTTCAAATTTTTGGACTTCCCATGCAGTCAATTCTTATTACGTCAACTATTTTAAATTTTCAGTGATATCAGCAAATGCAGCTAGCTTCTCGCACTTGTGTCATCATTATTGAACCTTTAGTTCTCGTTGATGGTTGTGTGTCTACTGTATACAACTTCTTGAATATACCCTTTTTTATACATGCCCATATGACTAATTTTAACATATGCAGACAACTAGTAAAATTTTGTTATAATAATGCATTTTATACCTTTATAGCATAACTTAATTGTAATTTTGTATTTCTAGGGAGCAATAAACCTGTTTATATGTTTGTATCGATCAGCTTTTAAAGGACCCATCAAGAGGAACTAAATCAATACAAATAGTTAGGGAGTTCTTTTTACAAGATTGAAACAAAGTAAAGTGATCTAGAATTGAGTAACATATTTGACATGAAAGAACATGCTTTTGCTAGCTACCATTCAATAAAGGTATCTTCAATTGTATATTTTGTTACTTATCGTCGCATTCTATGTATTCCACAGTTATATTATATGTGTCATTGTTCCTTGGCATTGCTATTCATCGTAAAAATTGTCGAATTGCCTTGAGAATTAGTTTGTTTGTTTTTGGTACTTAGATTGATTGACTATATGTGAATTGGCATGTCTCAGTTACAAAATCAGTTTTGTTGGTGGAATGAACAAAAATAATGTGGTAACTAAATATTTCAACAAAAACATAGAAGGTGAAGACAATAAATTCCGAAGTATATAGGACAAATTTAAAAATAGCCCTGAATAAGAATCAAGAATATGCCTCATCTGAAACTTATTAAACATTTCAATTTTGTATACATGCATTTTGAAAATGCACACCTATATGCTACATTTTCTGAAAATGCACATGCACATTTAAAAAAGAGGAATTTCTTTTAAAGGACAAACTTACAAAATTTTTTAGCCAAAAGTATACAAGGTTTTGAAATTGGGGAGAAGGACAAAACTTAGGCAAAAGTGGAATTCAGGGGGCCCATTCCCATTTTCACTTTTACCCTACAACTTGTCCTTCTCCCCAATTTTAAAACTTTCCATACTTTTGACTAATTTTTTTGCTAACTTTGTCCTTCTCCCTATTTTCCACTTTAAAAAATATGCACATGTAGATCTGAAAATGAGACCTATCTTTGCTAATAATTGGAACAAACTATAATTTTTTAGTCCGACCGTGAAATCCCGAAACACCCTTATCTATAACGACAGATCAGAGGTCTGAATCCCGCTCAAAACAGAAAATGAACATACTTTGTGCACACATACTTATGTGGATATTAAATTTTAGTTGCTTGTATGTTATTACCAACATGAAGATAATTTCAATTTCTCATTCAATCAATTAACATGCTTAAAAGAACTTGTTGCCAATTTAATTATTAAGTGATTCTCGTACAGGTTGTGATGGTCAACCCGCTAGATGCAAGAGGGTATAGGTAACTCTCCCAATTATTCATAATTAATAATAATCACAACTTTGTTTACCTTGCACATCTCAATATTAGTGCTTGATTAATGAACTAAAATTAGCATAACTATAAAATTTGTACAAGATGTGGCAAAGGAGATTTCAAAGATGGGAGTGGACGCCTGCAATATCCAGTGGCGCATAAGTCAGCAAATGGCGCCTTTAGTAATAATATCGACGTAAATCAAGTTGAAGTCCACTTTCCTTCTGTTATATCTTTCACTGAACACCTTCCGCTTGTTGGCCATGTTTCTCATACTGCTACTCCTGAGTCGACAAGAAATCATGTGGCTTCAACATCCCAGTCTGTTCGCGACGTGCACATAGTGAGAACAGACTTTTTTTTGTGGAATTTGTACTTGAATAACTATACGCCTTTCAAATATGTGAACTTGTTTGCAGTCAAGGAGGTTGATGGAAGAATTTATGGAACATGCAAGTGATAATACAAAGAAAAATTTGGAGACCTGTGGGATTCATGGTGCCTTTCTAGTGTTTTTTTTTTCTAACACATTTTATACAAATTATCGGCGCAACCTATGGTATCTATTATGTGGCAAATTTATTATCGATTGTTTTATCTCAACTTACTTTTTCACATGGACTGTTTATTTAAATGAATGCAGAGAGATCAAACTTTGTATGTTACAACACTGATAATAACAAAGCAAGAGACAACTTCAAATTCTGTAAGTCTGCATGAATTCAGTTTACCGGTTTTACCTTGCATATGTAATGCA
The DNA here is from genome assembly GCA_030737875.1 of Allium sativum. Classification (NCBI taxonomy): domain Eukaryota; kingdom Viridiplantae; phylum Streptophyta; class Magnoliopsida; order Asparagales; family Amaryllidaceae; genus Allium; species Allium sativum. The sequence continues at coordinate 1,012,088,737 of CM060912.1, read as the reverse complement.
TGATTTCTGAGGAAATTTATCCTTAATCGTTCATATTTCAGTGTCAAGCACTAAATGAGGAGGAGATACATTCAATACAAGCTGAGTAGTCCCTTTTTCCTGTAGGGTGGATTCATGTCAGTATATTTATCTAAACTGCTTCCTAACCTTTTTTTTTGGCCTTGAGGGGGATTATGATTTATGATGCATAAGTACTGTGTCTTAAAACTACATTTCTGTGAGTTGTTACTTGTTAGTCAAGTGTATGATCCCATTCTTTGACTTTGAGTATATACACATCCAAGAAAAAAAAGGAAGGGAAGGGGAATATACTCCGATTAATCATTCCATTGTGCGTACCTCAGGTCCTAATTGTACCATCATTAAGAAATTTTCACTTGAAAAGAAATTTGGAGATGACCATGTGTTGGATAAACTTTTGTAGTCTGACAAGTGTATAGACAGTTGGTAAAAATAATCATATGTATTAGTATAGAAAAAATCTATTTAATTTTATTTGTTATTTAAAAAAATTTGTAACAGCATATTTCTGTTTGCACATTTATGTTAGTCTTAATTTTGTTTTTACCTCTGTTGTTTCTTACAGACACATCCTTCCCAAACTTGTTTCCTCTCCTCGGTTGATCTCCACACACAATATTCATGCCAGGTACACAGTTTCATTCTAATTTATTGTGAGACTACATACACAAGTTTTAGCCAGCACGATGCAATGGATTAACATGTTTTAAACTTTTAAGATACTCGTAATCAACTCTAATTCTGCACAACCTTTGTGTTTTCTGGATGTGAAGATGAAAGGAAATTAGTTACCATAGATGAAGCAAATTTTTAACTGTTAACCTTTACCCGCTTAAGCTATCAAACATACCACGCAGTTTCAATTTTAAATTTGGTTATTGGGTGGAACATGTATCAAATATCAATTATTTGCACCTTTTGGGTGACTAGGTTGTGCTTCCAGAGGCAATTGCCATTGTTATGGCCCCAACGGATCCTACAAGGTATAATCAATAATATCTCTTAAAGTTCAATTATGCAGTCTGTGTGTGTGTGTGTGTCACACACACACACACACACACGCATATATATAATTTGGATTGACATATGTTCAATTAGCGATCAAGCAGCTGTTTTAATTTGTGGTGGACAGAAATATATAAAAGGTCAAACATTTATTGGTATAGTTAATTTTGACACATTCAGGTTCAGTGAAACCAACATAGTTCGATTAATTTTATTTAAGGTGTGAGGCTGCTTCAAGTATGCTGTGCTAAAAAATGGGGAGGAAAACTTCAACCTGTGATAGTTTGTGCCAACGTTAAGATGGATGAAAGAGGATGAAGTGAAGTGGTTGAATAAGCTAAACTGTTGCAACGAATTTCTACTATTAATCAAAAGAACTTCAATTAATATAGTTTCCACGACGTCCTTCCAAAAATCTAAAACTACGTTCCGTCATCAATGAAATTCCACCACCGATTTACAAACTCCACCTCTGTTTGGCCCAAACAATATGCAGTAACAGGGACATGGTTGGATACTTGTGAAAAGCAACCTTTGGAACTAAATTACTGTAGTTTGCACTTGTAACCCCTGCTCTACCTTATTGCTTAAGATGACTGAAGTTAACTTATAATATACTCAAATGCTGTATAATAATATCCGGTGATATGTGTACACAAATTGGGAATAAAACAGTTAACTTTTTGTGCACATTCCCAATTTAGTGCAATGCTGTAAGATTACAGCAATGCAAGACTTAAATGTTGTATAATATTCTAAATGGTGTATAATAACATATTCTCTCTACATTTGGTAACTTTTTTTTTGTAGTCACTCCGTGCTAGTAACAGTATGCAGGCTCAAGATCAACGAGATCGTGTTACTCTAGAAAAAAGTGCAGGCTATTGGGTTGGGATAAAAACATAGTTGCAGAGGGGACAATAGCAAGTACTGATCCTGATGTTGTGGCGGAAGCTTTTTTGTTTATGCCGTTGGATCTACCGTCACGTGACACAAAGATTATGTTTCCTTGGTATAGTGTTGGTACTTATGAAACTAGTTATGTAATTTATGTTAGAACTATGTCGGTATAACTTATCTAACATTTTGGATCGTAAACTCGCCTAAATCTTTTGGAATGTAAACTTATCTAAATCTTTTGGAATGTAAACTTGTTTAACTTTTTGAAATGTGTTGGAATTTTATGACTCGCGTTAGTCTTTTATTATGTGTTATTATGTGATTTTGACAATATTTATTACATGCTAGAATATTCATTATTATTATGGAGGTCGTTTACCAAGTAGTCTATTACAACGGTCGACAACTGTTGTAATATAATGTATTATAACGGGCAAAATCCCTTGTAATTTACTACCTTTTACAACGGACAAAATAGCCATTGTCATAGAGTCATTGCACGTGATAGAGAATGTTATTACAATGGTCATTTACAACAGTCATTGACCATGGTAAAATAGTCAGGGCCTATTACGACGACGCATATTAGGACGGACATTTACCCGTTGTAAAAAGCATATAACAACGGTTTTTGCCCGTTGTAAAAGGGTTGTTTTGTTGTAGTGTTTGTCTTTGACTTGAAATAGACGAAGACACTGGCAACACTTACTCCATTAAGACGCTCAAGTAGACTGCAAAATCAATGAACTCCGCCTTATCTGCAAAATCGAGTAATATGTAAACATGGATAGAAATTGTTGTAATTTCCAGTAATTGTTATGAAATTTTTAGATATGAAGAAACCTACAGTACGGGGACATGATTTATTGATTGTTTTTTTTTTTGCTTGTAAGTATTGAGAAGCGATGTTTATTCTGAAAACAAAGAGATTATCTTGTTTGAATTCCATTATATGATAAAACAGATCTTAATGAAGTTTCTGCTTTATTTTCACAACATTGTTGTTTCTTAAATGAATTTATGAGGAAAATGAGTTTATACATCATTTTAACTGTGTTAGAAGTAACCCTTGATGCAATGTCCATCCAGCGTCATTCCTAGAAGTAAATTTGTAGCCATTAATTAACTGTTCATTTAATAACAATTAATAAAGGTGAATTTTATTTACATATTTCTAATAGTTTTATGAACTGAAATTTGTAGATTGTTGGACCCATATCTCCTTTTCTTAACTCTTTATGATGAAATGCAATTGTTTTTTTTCCTTTTCATGTTTATATTGGTATGAAGCTATTGTTATTAGGCTAGTTCGCACATGAAATTCTTAAGAATGATCTATGATTGCTTGAAATTCATGTGAATGACGTTTAGTTGACCCACTTTTGTAAGTTTTGAATTCGTCGTTCTTTTTCATAAAACTTGACCTGCTGTGCTTATTGATTAAGTTCATAATGATTCTATTCATTTTCTTGTGTGCTATGTTAATTTGATCAATCATTCACAACAAAATAATAAGCTGAGTAAGTCACAAGTTGGTTTGATTAATTGATATTTACTCAATAGGTTCTTTCCTTCATTTTTTGATGTTTTATAAAGCTCCATTGGAACCAACTAAATCTTCATTAGTGGTGTTTGGATTCCTTGATTCTTACCATTTTTCACCTGTAATCACAGTCATATATTACTCCTAACCATCAATTCTTACCTTATGTCCTTTGGCTTTCTAACATCTAACATGCTGAAATAATGGCTCAACTTGAATGCTTCTTTTGTATCTGTAGTTATCCTTTTTTAGCCCATCGATATTGCATTTCTTAGCCTAGTGATATCTGAAGTTATTCTTTTGCATTTTTTTATTATGATTAAACATTCATAAATACAATGATATATTTTAGCAAACATCAATTTCGTTTTTGTTTTAATGTAGCGTAAGAATTATTATGCAAGTTAGATTGATATTTCTCTAAATCAGAAAACGCAAATCAGTTTACAGTATTTAAGAAGAAAAAACTAACAGATACCTTTTTTCATACTATACAACCTAAGGTCGGTTTTTCCCACCGTTGTACGGTAATACTAGTATAATGCTCAATAAAATTTGTGGTTAAATAGTAAATCTGACAATTTCCATTTATTTGTATGAAATCACCTTTCAGATCTAGAATAAAATGAATATAGAGATTGTTGGGATTGAAAAAGAGGCATAATCCAATTGTATCCAAATCTACTGTAATTTTGTAAAAAAAGGAAAATGAGTTAAAAACAGGGACTAATATATATCAAATAAAATAGGAAATCAGAAATGGCTAGATTTATTAGTTAGGTAAAATGGAATTTTAGTTCCATAGTTTGGTTTGTAAAAGAAGTAGAAATCATAATTGCAAGTTTAAAAAAATAAAGGCGTAAATTAGAGAGAAATAGGATTTTGTTCTATTGTGCACAATTCAATTGCCTAAAAATAATTGAAAGAATTATACTGCAATTATTGGTTTCTATTTTAGTAATTACCTTAAGCTATGAAAATCGATTTTGTACAGTTTTAATAACTAATCAACTAGGAATAAATCTAATTTTCTAAAGAATAAATTGTAAAGGTGAATGGAAAAAAGGAAGGGTAACAATACTAAAAGACATTTTGTAGAGAGATAAAGGAATATCATAAACTTAGTTTAATAAGCCAAATTTTATGACAATGATCCTATGGTAAAAAATGAACTACAACTTATATTTGCGTAAATATGATAATAGGGAAATCATGGTAAATAGACATAGTTGTTTGCAAATGTGAATTTGATAGAAAATGATTGAAAGAATGGTTAAGCATAATATGAATGTATTTATTTATAGTATATAGGTAAATTACGAGCCCAGAACTTTCATCATAATACTTTAATATGACGTATTGATTTACGGTGTGCGGATAAATTACATGTTTAAACTAAAATTCTTTGGTGAGTAATAAAGTTGATTAACAAAAGAAAATATTCAGATTAAATAGATTAATAAATATTATAAATTAACTAAAAGGAAAGCAAGTGAAATGCATAATGGTAAATTAGACATTGGGTTTGATTTAGATAGTGAAATTTGTTTGTTCCAGTCTGTAAGGGTGAAGAGCCCATCGAGGAAAATTATCAAAGGTGTTGAGAGACAAGGTGGGAGCACGTCCAAATTATTTGATAGGACTGGAAGGATGTGCAAGGCTTCATGGGACGTGAGGATACTCTATGAGGGTCCTTTGTGGTAGGCTCTAGGCTGTACCCACAGAGGCATGGTTTGTAGAGTACCATCCGGTGAGTATGCCTTGGCTGTATCTTTCGTTGTGGGCAACCTAAAGACCGACTGGGATGATTTCGAGGATGATTCGACAGTTGCTTCAGTGTGAGAGGCTTCGTGATCAGAACCCAACAAAGGATAGTATGTCGTCAAACACTTGTCATCATCGGTCGGAGCGTGCACGTAAAAGATTAGAGCTAAACCAATAGGCCAATGTTCTTCACTATCGGGTCATTGGATAAGGGACCACAAGTTTGTTTAGATTGTTTGCTAGGGTCGGTCACTTAACACATTTGAGTGGTCCTTCATTAGTTAAAGGGTAGGCTGGTGGGGATTGAAGAGCTATAGAAAGAGACATACCAAATTTTGATATCTGTATTTTGGTTTAACGAATCCACTATATTTGGGCCTCTCGAGGCCATCCTTGACAGATATAGTAAATCCTCCAACTGAGTTTCATGGAAGAACTTAGGGTTTGGGCACCTTTATGGCAGAGCAATAGGAGTCTATTTACTTTCGTAGTGCGGATTAGTATGCTTACGTGGCGTAGCGATAAAGACATAGTGCATTTTCGCAGCGAGATCTTATACACTTTCATGGCGTGGCGATAGAGGTCTCGTACGTTTTAGCAGTACGACAATGGAGACCACTCGATGAGGGTACTATGGGGAATACCGTGATATATTGGGCATATAGTTACATATATATGGTTTATTAGGATAATTTACTTGGAAGTAGATGGTTACAATTTATGCGTGAAATCAAAAGTGTAATATATAATAAACCCAAAACAAATAAATTAAGATAAACCAGTGATAGAATGGTATATGTAGCGTTATTTATAGAAAGTACAATTTGTCCATTCACTATAACTTTTGTTCTGACCCCCTCCTTAGAACAAACCAACGAGTTAGACAGGTGGCAGAGATTACAACTTAGAGATACTTGTTAGGCAATGTCATTATTAGGGTAAGTATTTACTTACTATTATATTTTATTCATTCCACTATGAGATATTTTATCGTGAGCTCTGATATATTTTATCTTTGTCTTTCTGTAAAATATCAGACAAGCTAACTAGGGTTTCAATGGACTTAGATTTTAGTATTTTTGCGAAAAGTTTGGACCCGCTGAGATTTGGATTTCTATGTAAAGACATGTGTATCAACCTAACGTGATGCACTCCTTCACTATTCCGAGTCAAAGCACTCCATATTAACATTCAATGGTATCATTTACTTCTTCCAAAGGGTGGCACACACAGAGGTGGAGTGATGCAAAAGGTCGAGGAGATACAATTGTTTCAGCAATGGTAGAGTCGTAATTTAAATTATATAACATTTCCCTATTTAAAGCAATAGTTTTCATCAACCTCTTATTATTTATCAAAATCTACTTGGTTAAAAAATATATTTTTCAATTACTTTTCGGATTTATGTCATAGATTTGAAATTTAAATACATAATATATTTGCAAACCCCCTAATTATATCTAATAAATTAATTGTTTACTTATGTTTTCTAGCTTAGGAAATTCATATCAATTCATTTAGACATGGAGAAAAAGATCCTAAAAAGTACCATAAATCCATTTTTATATCTTTTAAATTATGTAAGATTTTCAAAACCAAAAATAATATTTAATTGTTTTAAATAATTAAATTTAGAACTAAAGGAATGCTCCAACTTAAGAAATTCATCCAATACTTACACTTGCATAAAAAAAATTGAAATTCAAGACCATTGGAAAAGGTATGTTTCTCACATCATTGAAATTTCTAGTTAATTGAGGGTCATATGATATGGTTTTTAATTTAAACTTAAATTATAATTTCATAATTAATTCATATAAATCATTAAGAAGCTTGTGTATCATCATTTAGTAATTAATCATCGCATAAACATTACACTGATTCAGATCTAACTCGAAACTGGAAACAAACATAACAAGAACCTTGATATGGATGGGAGAAGATGAGATCTGATCATGGTTTGATTTCCTAAGCTTGATCCCTTAGCCTTATAGCTTCTCCTCTTTTTTTCTCTTTTGCAATGACCAAATTCCTTGGTTTTCTAATTTGTTTTAGTTAAAATGAGATGAGGTGATGAGGGGAAAAAGGGTTTGAGTGTAGAAAATGTGATCTTTTCATATTCTACTATCCTCGTATTCCTTCTTATTACCAAACATTCTAATTTATCTATTTATTTGTTATTATTGCTCGGTCTATTTATTATTGTCAAATCTCATTTTCCTCTTCAATTCACAATGTTTTATTTAATTGATTTAATTACATATCCTAGTAATGTTATCGTAAAATTAGGTGCATTGCACACTACCCTCTATTTATGATTTTAGGAAGCCTGAAATATATCTAAAGTTCTATTTCTCATTCTCCATGGAGAATACTAATTATGCAAAAGAATGAGGGACACCTCATTGATAGTTGGGGATCAACATCGATCCATAGGAGGGGTCGATGTCAATCCATATGGGATCAGTATCAATCCACGAGTTCAACTCAAGGAATTCTCCGGTCCTCATGTCCTGACTTAATTCATAGTTAAATACATGTTTTCAATTTTGTTTGCAACATTATTGGCTTATCTTTAAGTCTAAATGATTAGTTTACGAAAGAACTGAATTGTTAACTTCGGTCACCTTTGGAGATTGATAGAGGATTGCATAGGGATAATGGAATAGAACGTGAAATATGCTCCTAACGTCAAAGAAGGTGAATTGGAGAAGTGAGGGCCACTTTGGATAAGTATTTGGGGATTTGTATTGATCCATGGTTGAATAGATACCAATCAGTGCCTTTGTATAATTTTTGGTTTGTTGTTTCTTGAGTTGATTTGACCTTCGTCCTGCGATTTTGCTTGCACGTAGTTTTTTAGACTCTATGAGGCTATCTCTCCAGACACTCTGCTATGGTAATCCTTGAGTTTATCTTGTCTAGTCTATATATCTAAATACAACTAGGTCAAATAACCGGATATCACTTATTTTGTAATAAGAATTGAAAAAATATTCATATCTATTGGTACCATGGATGGTAGCTTGACGATAATAACCTCAAGTAATGAATATCTATATTTAATATATACTAGTTATTATCTATCTATATTGTATAACGTAGGATATATTATAGGATATTATGCAAGAAATTGATAATCACGACTGTACGGTATCAAGACTGAAAATTCAGATTGTAGATTCAAGAATGAAAACTCGCGAGTTTCGAGATTTGAAGAGATCAAGAATTTGTCTATGAGGAAGATAAAAATGGCAGAAACTTGTTCCATCATGTAAAGGAAGAGGGACTTTCCCTATCACTAAGGGACCGATAGGAGAGGCGAATAAGAGACCTTTATCATATGTTATTTGGGATAGGAAATATTTATATGGTAGAGATTCTGTGGGGTCTTCCATAAACCTAGCTCTTGATTTTACGAGATACCACCATTGTCTTTGTCCGGGTGTGGTAGGTTTGTCAATGGATACCCAAAAATTCGAAATCTGTCTGCATCTGTATCGGATAAGCGGATAAATATCCAATATAAAAAAAATGGATGTGGATACTAATACGTAGATATCTGCATTCATAAATTATTCGTTCGATTCTTTTTAACATTATGCTCAAAATTATATGTATTTTAGCACAATGAATGAGATTTATTTCTTGTTTTAATATGTCTAAGGTTTATATTATATATACTAAATGCATATTCGTTACTCAAATCTATTTAATTTCATCATATCGGTTTATTTTTAGTAAAACTCGCATCCCTATTATACTTTCATATTGTAAAGCCGATCCCTATTGAAATTTCATTGTAAATCTGGTCCCCATATTTATAAAAATTATTACCGATATGTCAGCATCTTTTATAAATAATTGCTGATATGTCAGCAACTTTCACTGGTGAAGTTTCATTGTAAATCGGTCCCTTGTTTTTCCAGAAACAAAGGAAAAATTATTTCTGAAATGTCAGCAACTTTTACAAGTAATTGCTGATATGTCAGAAATTTTTATACAGTGTACAAAAAAGTGAAAAAATATTGTTGAAATATCGGCAACTTTTGTAAATAATTGCTGATATGTCAGCAACTTTTATACCGTGTACAGAAAAATTGCTGATATGTCAGCAATTTTTATGAAATGTTTCTGATATGTCTACTACAATCGAGGATAAAAAACAGGAACCTAATTTACGCTGAAATTTAGTGAAGGACTTTTCGTGTATTTTAAACCTTAATAAGAACCTTGCAAAAGTACCCTTATTTTTAACACTTTTGGGATTAATAGAATTAAAAAACATGCATGTTAAACTAAAAAAATTCATTTACTTTTCTTGATTTATCAATCTTTGGCGAATAGAATAAATGCCCGATATCCGTTCGTATTCGCGGATACGGATATCCGAAAATGATTTTGGATGCAGATACGGATACAACACTATTCGTATTCGAAAGTATCCGTCGACAGCCCTAAGTGCGTACAAGGGAATTACGTGATCCTCCACTCAGGGGGATTAGTGCTGTATATTTTCTATTGTTTTTCTAGTTGTTCAGCATTCCTCCCAACTCCTATACTTTAAATTATTGTTACTCATTGTAATGAAAATTGCACGGGCCTTGCCAAAAACGTCAAGAATTCAAGATATTACAGAGTCTTTTAAATTATGTTAAAACTCAGATTGCATTTTTTTAATAGCAGATATGTGCAGCAAAAGAGAGAACAAACGTCTTTCGTTGGTGGTTCACAAAAAACAGACCATTAGTGGTCAAGACACCACCTCTAGTCTGTAACACATAGATATACAAGTTGAATACAATGGAAAAGGAGAAAGCAAAAGAATCAAACAGACCCACTAACAACTAAACAAATCAAGGTCAATTTGCCTCAGAGCACAAGAGATGAAAGGTACTTTAAACCCTGGTGGAAAAAGGAACTTCGCAACCCACTTGTGTGCTCCTACAAATAAAAACACCTAGAGATCCCTAGAGCACGACACTCTTCCAACCAATGAAGCGCACCAATCAGCAAGACATGGAAAGCCAGCTAAAACAAAAATTGCTTCGACAAGGCCAACGATGATCGTAAATGCCTGGAAAGAGCCAAACTCCAGAAAGCCACTAACCGTAATGCATGAAAAATGCCCAAACTCCAAAAAGTGAAAGCAAAACCAGCGTCTTTAAAAATTAAAAAATAAGAATACCTCACCCCCCACCGCACAAGACCGGTTAGAAGTAGAGATGCCAAAAGTTAGAATATAGGGACCATATGACCCAAGCACGAGACCGGAGAAAGGTCTACCTTTAAACACAAGGGTGATGTCGTCATCCATAGATCTGATAATCATGTCAAATCTCATAGAAGAATCCTCAAAGATCTCCTTGATTCTAGAACACCAAATACTCCACAAAATGTAATAAAAAATGATATGATGAAGGATCAGATGAAGCTACTTGCCCAAAACTTCAGTCCATCACTTGTTCAGAGTCGCTCGAAATGTCGTATAAGTGGGGAAGATACCGATCAGGTTCCTGAAGTGCGAACATACCACCGTGGTCGAATAACTATCGAAAAGCAGGTGGAGAATAGATTCTTCAAAGAAGCAATCCCGCTGACAACGACACTGGGAAGCATAAGAGAACCACAAGCGCCTAATATTGACGTTTAATGATAACGCATCATGGAGAACTTTCCACATAAAAATAGATACCTTAAGCGTAGTAGACAGTTCAAGATGGGTTTAAAAAACGGGTTTCTAGGGATGGGAGACCTGGTAGAGTTCCAGGCCGCCCCAAGGGAGGAGGGAAGTCCTTTCGAAGAAAGACCTCACCCGTGGCTGTCAGTGAACGATTTAACTTATTGCGTTTTCTCCCACGTTTTGCTAGAATAAGACAGGATGTCATTGAAGTCAAATAGAAGAAGCCTTATGTACTTGGCATGGAGGAAGGAATCCCAAAGCAAGTTGTTTGACCTAAAGTGAACCCAATATTTGCAAGCGTAAACCACGCAAACATCTTGAGGCATGCACAAACCAAGACCCCGTTCACTCTTAGGAAGACAGATGGTGTCCCAGGATAGCCAATGGTGCTTGCTTACATTATCTTTGCTTCCCCAGAAAAGGAAGACGCAAAAGATTTGTTAGCCAAAAAATGGATGAAGTTGGCGTCGTAGCCGCAAAGACATAAGAGCCTAGGGAGTCCAACATTGGTTTGGTAAGATCCAAGCAACCAACTTGAGAAAGATGCACCGAATTCCATCAACTAATATTGCCCTAGCATTATAAACAATGAGGTCTAAATGGGAGTTCACCTTCCTTCCTCGATATTGTTAAAAGATCTTTTTGTCAATACACAATTGTATTACAAAGTTAGATCCTTTTGTCAATACACAATTGTATTGCAAATAAATAGTAACAATATCAATGTTACTCAATAATGTCACAATTGTCAAGTCAAACTGTGATTGCAGAAAAGACAGTAAGCAAGACTGATTGTGTACTGGATTGGAGCGGTACAGAACCGTCACCAACCGTAATGTCCGAGTCCAGAAATAATTCTGTTTCCTTAAAACAATATTGCCGTCGTATGCACTGATTGACGTGATCGCAATTTGTTTCCCAGGATAAAACGGACCAGCCCCGTAGTGCAGTGCCAGCAAACGGAGCTCCGACGAACTGAAGTAGATTATAGAATCTTGAACAGAGGAATGCTTTGAAGAGGGAGTAACAATTGAGAAGAATAATTAATATTTATTCTCTCCTTTTGGGCTATGTATTTATAGGCTGGAGGAAATGCCGATATGAACATTAATGACCTTTGGAAAGGTTGCGACCCTTTAACCAAGCGGTGCTTAAATGTGCGTGCGCATTTATGATGAAACGGTTGTATCCCTTCAATAGAAGGGACATACCAAATCATAAAATGATCAAAATAACTCGTTTCAGCACAATAAGCCCAAACTGAAATCAGCGGCCTATTTAACCATGAGACCTCAAGAGTCCCAAGGTCCAACGCCCAATTATTGACACTAATATCGTGTCATGGACTCCAAGAGTCCCCAAATCACTAAGCCCACATTTGACATCAATATAATATTGTGTCATGGACTCCAAAAGTCCCAAGGCACTAAGCCCGATCTGACATCAATATAATATTGTGTCATGGACTCCAAGAGTCCCAAGGAATTAGGCCCAAGTTGACATCAATGTAATATTGTGTCTTGGCTTAGCCACACCTGATATGAGCTCTCTTCTCCTTTATTTATATAAGATTGTAGAAGAGTTGGTACTCATATTTCATGATGTGGGACTAAAAGTTGTTTTCCTTTCTCTTCTTCCAAAATCTCTCTTTTTCTTTCTCATTCATTTCCAACAATCCCCCACATGAATGAGAAGTCGTTCTTAGTTTCACGAATCATTTATCGCATCGGTTAAAGTAGCACATGGGCCTTGAACTTTCCTAGTGATTACCTATTTGAGTCACTGGCGAATCAGTAGACATTGACTGTCCTTGAACTGTAAGCCTTTTGTGTAATTCCAAAGTAGATAACACACGATAAATGTTTCTTATAACCCTTCGTTCTCTGTATGTGTTCGTTTTTGCCTTGAACACCTGCCTGGTCTCATAAGTGCTTAGAGAATTTGGCCTCATAATTCTCTTTGAAGCGGCGCCTTCGCACTTACGTAGGTGATTCTGTAAAGGGTATTCTCTTAATTCCTCAAATACAGACATCATTAAAAGTACTAATACTTATCCTTATTCAACATATAATGCACTGACTTATCATAGGAATGGTTTGTGTATAACAGTGCCATCAAGTTTCTCTTAAACTTCGTTGTCCCTTTGAACCTAGATCTTGGGATCTCCAGTCAACTAGGTGGGGTTTCCATTTTAGAGAAACCTTTATTCTATAGGCCTTAGCCCAATTCCCTTCGATAAGATTTGAACTTTCTCTCTTAGCAAGCCTTTGGTACGTGGATCCGCTAAGTTATCTTTAGATCGAATGTAATCTATCGTGATAACCCCATTAGAGAGAAGTTGTCTTATCGTTTTATGTCTACGACGAATATGCCTAGATTTACCATTGTATAGTGTACTATTAGCTCTTTCAATATCTGATTGACTATCACAATGTATACATATTGGAGGCACAGGTTTGCTCCAATTAGGAATGTCTTCCAAGAAGCTTCGAATCCATTCTGCTTCTTCTGCAGTCTTATCTAGTGCAATAAACTCTGATTCCATCGTAGATCTAGCGATACAAGTCTGTTTGGATGATTTCCATGAAATCGCTCCATTTCCTAATGTGAACACGTATCCACTTGTAGACTTTGTATCATTTGATCCAGTGATCCAATTTGCATCACTATATCCTTCCACTATTGAAGGATAGTTTGTATAGTATAAACCATAGCTCTGTGTATACTTTAGATATCCTAGAACTCTGATTATCGCTTTCCAATGATGCTTACCAGGATGGTAAATCTACTTAGTTTGCTTACAGCATATGCGACATCAGGCCTAGTACAGTTCATACATGATACTTCCTAGTATACGAGAGTATTCCAATTGGTAAATACCATCACCAGTGTTCTTTACCCAATTTTGGTTCATATCTACTGGTGATTTTGCAATAGTTACATTATATTGCTTGAATTTCTCAAGTATCTTGGTGATGTAATGTGATTGGGATAATGCATATCCATGTGGTGTTCACCCAATATCACATCAGCCAGTCCTAGGTCTTTCATATCGAATCTAGAGGATAACATATCCTTTGTAGATGTTATTATGGCCTTGTTATTGCCTAGGATTAATAGGTCATCAACATAAAGACAAACAATGACATATCCAATATGTGTATGTTTTATGTACACACATTTATCTGATTCATTTATTGTGAATCCATTTGATAACATAGTATTATCAAACTTCTCATGCCACTGTTTTTGGAGTTTGCTTAAGGCCATAAAGTGATTTCACCTATTTGCACACTTTATTCTCATTTTCTGAGCTTAGAAATCCTTCAGGTTGTTCCATATAGATTTCCTCCTCTAATTCATCATTCAAGAATACAGTTTTATCATCCATTTGATGTATTTCTAAGTCATGTATGGATGCAATTGCAATGAGCATTCTAATTGATGTTTGTCGAAATAGTCCAGGTCTTCCTTTTGTTTAAATCCTTGGACTACCAGACGAGCTTTGTACTTGTCTATTGAACCATCAGGTTTCAATTTCTTTTTAAATATACATTTATTACCTAAGGTCTTACATCCTTGAGGTAAATCAACTAATTTCCATGTATGATTGGACATAATGGATTCAATCTCATTGTTAATTGCCTCTTTCTAATAAGGAGCATCGCTAGAGGACATAGCTTGTTTGTATTTCAATGGATCATCTTCTAACATAAATGTATATAAGTCCAGTCCAAAGGTTTAACGTCCTTGACCTTTTACTTTTTCTTGGCTCCTCCACTTGCTGCTCAGCACTACTTAGCTGAGTGTTATTTTGTTCAGCATCCTCAATAGAGTAATGAACTTCTTTTTTCCCTTGATCTCTTAGGTGTATGATTTTCAATACCATATTTCAATGGAAATATATGTTCGAAAAATTTAGCATTTCTCGACTCAATGATGGTATTTTCATGAATATCATCAATTTCAGATTTGTGTACCAAACATCGATATTCGGCACTGCTTTGTGCACATCCAATAAATACACAATCAATTGTTTTTGGTCTAATTTTGACCTTCTTTGGTTTTGATACCTCTACTTTGGCAAGACACCCCCACACTTTTAGGTATTTGTAGGATGGTGGTCTTTTTATCCAAAGTTCATGAGAAGATAGAGATGTTTTCTTTCGGGATATTTTATTTAAAATATGATTTGCCGAAAGAATAGCTTCTTCCCAAAAAATTATCTGGCAAGCCAGGATAAGGCATTCATCATTTCTTTAAGAGTTTTATCTTCCGATCGGCTATACCGTTGGATTGAGGTGAATATGGTGCTGTAATTAGGTGTAAAACACCATGTTCAGCGCAAGATTCTTCAAAAGGGAATACATATTCTCCTCCTCTATCACTTCTTAAAGCTTTGATTTTCTTGTTGAGTTGATCCTCAACTTCCGCTTTGTATTGTTTAAACACATCAAATCACATACATTTGTATGTATTATATTTAGCAGTTTTGTTTCTCGTTCAACATAATGAAACGAGATTCTTGTCAATTTTGCTTCTGCACAAATTTGACATTTAAAAATGGTGTCTAGATTAATCAATTTGTGCAATGTATCAAAGTTTACATCCCCTAATCTAGAATATCACACGTTGGAAGAGTCAACAATATAAACAAAAGATTCACTTTTATTCATATCAGTGTGTGGTACAATAGTGATTACATTTTCTTTAAACGAACCATCACACACATGTCCTCTTCCTACATACACTCCATTCTCAGCTTCAAGGATTAATTTAAATCCATGTTTGCTGAGCAATGATCTTGAAATCAGGTTCTTATGAATTTCTGGAACATAGAGAACGTCATTTAAAGTTAGTTCCTTTCTAGGTTGCATTCTGATATTACTATATATAAATTCATATCAGCAATGCCCTTTTGGGGATTTCAGCCAAATTTTTTTTTTTTTTTTTTTTTTTTTTTTTTTTAGAGTCAGAAATTTGGCAAGTCCCAATGTTGTTAGACAAAGCAACATTTTTCTATTGTCAGCACTTAATATTGATGACGTTGAACTTCTCTGACCTTTCTCCATGAGGCAGAGTCATTATTGGAACCATTTGGCGCAATCAGAGCGTTGGTCACCGTCTGTGTCGGTGTAAAATTATTGTTGCTATTTTGCGACACAGCTTATTGTCGTCTGCAACAATCAATATTGTTTTAAGATTGTTAAAAGATCTTTTTGTCAATACACAATTGTATTACAAAGTTAGATCCTTTTGTCAATACACAATTGTATTGCAAATAAATAGTAACAATATCAATGTTACTCAATAATGTCACAATTGTCAAGTCAAACTGTGATTGCAGAAAAGATAGTAAGCAAGACTGATTGTGTACTGGATTGGAGCGGTACAGAACCGTCACCAACCGTAATGTCCGAGTCCAGAAATAATTCTGTTTCCTTAAAACAATATTGCCGTCGTATGCACTGATTGACGTGATCGCAATTTGTTTCCCAGGATAAAACGGACCAGCCCCGTAGTGCAGTGCCAGCAAACGGAGCTCCGACGAACTGAAGTAGATTATAGAATCTTGAACAGAGGAATGCTTTGAAGAGGGAGTAACAATTGAGAAGAATAATTAATATTTATTCTCTCCTTTTGGGCTATGTATTTATAGGCTGGAGGAAATGCCTATACGAACATTAATGACCTTTGGAAAGGTTGCGACCCTTTAACCAAGCGGTGCTTAAATGTGCGTGCGCATTTATGATGAAACGGTTGTATCCCTTCAATAGAAGGGACATACCAAATCATAAAATGATCAAAATAACTCGTTTCAGCACAATAAGCCCAAACTGAAATCAACGGCCTATTTAACCATGAGACCTCAAGAGTCCCAAGGTCCAACGCCCAATTATTGACACTAATATCGTGTCATGGACTCCAAGAGTCCCCAAATCACTAAGCCCACATTTGACATCAATATAATATTGTGTCATGGACTCCAAAAGTCCCAAGGCACTAAGCCCGATCTGACATCAATATAATATTGTGTCATGGACTCCAAGAGTCCCAAGGAATTAGGCCCAAGTTGACATCAATGTAATATTGTGTCTTGGCTTAGCCACACCTGATATGAGCTCTCTTCTCCTTTATTTATATAAGATTGTAGAAGAGTTGGTACTCATATTTCATGATGTGGGACTAAAAGTTGTTTTCCTTTCTCTTCTTCCAAAATCTCTCTTTTTCTTTCTCATTCATTTCCAACAATCCCCCACATGAATGAGAAGTCGTTCTTAGTTTCACGAATCATTTATCGCATCGGTTAAAGTAGCACATGGGCCTTGAACTTTCCTAGTGATTACCTATTTGAGTCACTGGCGAATCAGTAGACATTGACTGTCCTTGAACTGTAAGCCTTTTGTGTAATTCCAAAGTAGATAACACACGATAAATGTTTCTTATAACCCTTCGTTCTCTGTATGTGTTCGTTTTTGCCTTGAACACCTGCCTGGTCTCATAAGTGCTTAGAGAATTTGGCCTCATAATTCTCTTTGAAGCGGCGCCTTCGCACTTACGTAGGTGATTCTGTAAAGGGTATTCTCTTAATTCCTCAAATACAGACATCATTAAAAGTACTAATACTTATCCTTATTCAACATATAATGCACTGACTTATCATAGGAATGGTTTGTGTATAACAGTGCCATCAAGTTTCTCTTAAACTTCGTTGTCCCTTTGAACCTAGATCTTGGGATCTCCAGTCAACTAGGTGGGGTTTCCATTTTAGAGAAACCTTTATTCTATAGGCCTTAGCCCAATTCCCTTCGATAAGATTTGAACTTTCTCTCTTAGCAAGCCTTTGGTACGTGGATCCGCTAAGTTATCTTTAGATCGAATGTAATCTATCGTGATAACCCCATTAGAGAGAAGTTGTCTTATCGTTTTATGTCTACGACGAATATGCCTAGATTTACCATTGTATAGTGTACTATTAGCTCTTTCAATATCTGATTGACTATCACAATGTATACATATTGGAGGCACAGGTTTGCTCCAATTAGGAATGTCTTCCAAGAAGCTTCGAATCCATTCTGCTTCTTCTGCAGTCTTATCTAGTGCAATAAACTCTGATTCCATCGTAGATCTAGCGATACAAGTCTGTTTGGATGATTTCCATGAAATCGCTCCATTTCCTAATGTGAACACGTATCCACTTGTAGACTTTGTATCATTTGATCCAGTGATCCAATTTGCATCACTATATCCTTCCACTATTGAAGGATAGTTTGTATAGTATAAACCATAGCTCTGTGTATACTTTAGATATCCTAGAACTCTGATTATCGCTTTCCAATGATGCTTACCAGGATGGTAAATCTACTTAGTTTGCTTACAGCATATGCGACATCAGGCCTAGTACAGTTCATACATGATACTTCCTAGTATACGAGAGTATTCCAATTGGTAAATACCATCACCAGTGTTCTTTACCCAATTTTGGTTCATATCTACTGGTGATTTTGCAATAGTTACATTATATTGCTTGAATTTCTCAAGTATCTTGGTGATGTAATGTGATTGGGATAATGCATATCCATGTGGTGTTCACCCAATATCACATCAGCCAGTCCTAGGTCTTTCATATCGAATCTAGAGGATAACATATCCTTTGTAGATGTTATTATGGCCTTGTTATTGCCTAGGATTAATAGGTCATCAACATAAAGACAAACAATGACATATCCAATATGTGTATGTTTTATGTACACACATTTATCTGATTCATTTATTGTGAATCCATTTGATAACATAGTATTATCAAACTTCTCATGCCACTGTTTTTGGAGTTTGCTTAAGGCCATAAAGTGATTTCACCTATTTGCACACTTTATTCTCATTTTCTGAGCTTAGAAATCCTTCAGGTTGTTCCATATAGATTTCCTCCTCTAATTCATCATTCAAGAATACAGTTTTATCATCCATTTGATGTATTTCTAAGTCATGTATGGATGCAATTGCAATGAGCATTCTAATTGATGTTTGTCGAAATAGTCCAGGTCTTCCTTTTGTTTAAATCCTTGGACTACCAGACGAGCTTTGTACTTGTCTATTGAACCATCAGGTTTCAATTTCTTTTTAAATATACATTTATTACCTAAGGTCTTACATCCTTGAGGTAAATCAACTAATTTCCATGTATGATTGGACATAATGGATTCAATCTCATTGTTAATTGCCTCTTTCTAATAAGGAGCATCGCTAGAGGACATAGCTTGTTTGTATTTCAATGGATCATCTTCTAACATAAATGTATATAAGTCCAGTCCAAAGGTTTAACGTCCTTGACCTTTTACTTTTTCTTGGCTCCTCCACTTGCTGCTCAGCACTACTTAGCTGAGTGTTATTTTGTTCAGCATCCTCAATAGAGTAATGAACTTATTTTTTCCCTTGATCTCTTAGGTGTATGATTTTCAATACCATATTTCAATGGAAATATATGTTCGAAAAATTTAGCATTTCTCGACTCAATGATGGTATTTTCATGAATATCATCAATTTCAGATTTGTGTACCAAACATCGATATTCGGCACTGCTTTGTGCACATCCAATAAATACACAATCAATTGTTTTTGGTCTAATTTTGACCTTCTTTGGTTTTGATACCTCTACTTTGGCAAGACACCCCCACACTTTTAGGTATTTGTAGGATGGTGGTCTTTTTATCCAAAGTTCATGAGAAGATAGAGATGTTTTCTTTCGGGATATTTTATTTAAAATATGATTTGCCGAAAGAATAGCTTCTTCCCAAAAAATTATCTGGCAAGCCAGGATAAGGCATTCATCATTTCTTTAAGAGTTTTATCTTCCGATCGGCTATACCGTTGGATTGAGGTGAATATGGTGCTGTAATTAGGTGTAAAACACCATGTTCAGCGCAAGATTCTTCAAAAGGGAATACATATTCTCCTCCTCTATCACTTCTTAAAGCTTTGATTTTCTTGTTGAGTTGATCCTCAACTTCCGCTTTGTATTGTTTAAACACATCAAATCACATACATTTGTATGTATTATATTTAGCAGTTTTGTTTCTCGTTCAACATAATGAAACGAGATTCTTGTCAATTTTGCTTCTGCACAAATTTGACATTTAAAAATGGTGTCTAGATTAATCAATTTGTGCAATGTATCAAAGTTTACATCCCCTAATCTAGAATATCACACGTTGGAAGAGTCAACAATATAAACAAAAGATTCACTTTTATTCATATCAGTGTGTGGTACAATAGTGATTACATTTTCTTTAAACGAACCATCACACACATGTCCTCTTCCTACATACACTCCATTCTCAGCTTCAAGGATTAATTTAAATCCATGTTTGCTGAGCAATGATCTTGAAATCAGGTTCTTATGAATTTCTGGAACATAGAGAACGTCATTTAAAGTTAGTTCCTTTCTAGGTTGCATTCTGATATTACTATATATAAATTCATATCAGCAATGCCCTTTTGGGGATTTCAGCCAATTTTTTTTTTTTTTTTTTTTTTTTTTTTTTTTAGAGTCAGAAATTTGGCAAGTCCCAATGTTGTTAGACAAAGCAACATTTTTCTATTGTCAGCACTTAATATTGATGACGTTGAACTTCTCTGACCTTTCTCCATGAGGCAGAGTCATTATTGGAACCATTTGGCGCAATCAGAGCGTTGGTCACCGTCTGTGTCGGTGTAAAATTATTGTTGCTATTTTGCGACACAGCTTATTGTCGTCTGCAACAATCAATATTGTTTTAAGATTGTTAAAAGATCTTTTTGTCAATACACAATTGTATTACAAAGTTAGATCCTTTTGTCAATACACAATTGTATTGCAAATAAATAGTAACAATATCAATGTTACTCAATAATGTCACAATTGTCAAGTCAAACTGTGATTGCAGAAAAGATAGTAAGCAAGACTGATTGTGTACTGGATTGGAGCGGTACAGAACCGTCACCAACCGTAATGTCCGAGTCCAGAAATAATTCTGTTTCCTTAAAACAATATTGCCGTCGTATGCACTGATTGACGTGATCGCAATTTGTTTCCCAGGATAAAACGGACCAGCCCCGTAGTGCAGTGCCAGCAAACGGAGCTCCGACGAACTGAAGTAGATTATAGAATCTTGAACAGAGGAATGCTTTGAAGAGGGAGTAACAATTGAGAAGAATAATTAATATTTATTCTCTCCTTTTGGGCTATGTATTTATAGGCTGGAGGAAATGCCTATACGAACATTAATGACCTTTGGAAAGGTTGCGACCCTTTAACCAAGCGGTGCTTAAATGTGCGTGCGCATTTATGATGAAACGGTTGTATCCCTTCAATAGAAGGGACATACCAAATCATAAAATGATCAAAATAACTCGTTTCAGCACAATAAGCCCAAACTGAAATCAACGGCCTATTTAACCATGAGACCTCAAGAGTCCCAAGGTCCAACGCCCAATTATTGACACTAATATCGTGTCATGGACTCCAAGAGTCCCCAAATCACTAAGCCCACATTTGACATCAATATAATATTGTGTCATGGACTCCAAAAGTCCCAAGGCACTAAGCCCGATCTGACATCAATATAATATTGTGTCATGGACTCCAAGAGTCCCAAGGAATTAGGCCCAAGTTGACATCAATGTAATATTGTGTCTTGGCTTAGCCACACCTGATATGAGCTCTCTTCTCCTTTATTTATATAAGATTGTAGAAGAGTTGGTACTCATATTTCATGATGTGGGACTAAAAGTTGTTTTCCTTTCTCTTCTTCCAAAATCTCTCTTTTTCTTTCTCATTCATTTCCAACAATCCCCCACATGAATGAGAAGTCGTTCTTAGTTTCACGAATCATTTATCGCATCGGTTAAAGTAGCACATGGGCCTTGAACTTTCCTAGTGATTACCTATTTGAGTCACTGGCGAATCAGTAGACATTGACTGTCCTTGAACTGTAAGCCTTTTGTGTAATTCCAAAGTAGATAACACACGATAAATGTTTCTTATAACCCTTCGTTCTCTGTATGTGTTCGTTTTTGCCTTGAACACCTGCCTGGTCTCATAAGTGCTTAGAGAATTTGGCCTCATAATTCTCTTTGAAGCGGCGCCTTCGCACTTACGTAGGTGATTCTGTAAAGGGTATTCTCTTAATTCCTCAAATACAGACATCATTAAAAGTACTAATACTTATCCTTATTCAACATATAATGCACTGACTTATCATAGGAATGGTTTGTGTATAACAGTGCCATCAAGTTTCTCTTAAACTTCGTTGTCCCTTTGAACCTAGATCTTGGGATCTCCAGTCAACTAGGTGGGGTTTCCATTTTAGAGAAACCTTTATTCTATAGGCCTTAGCCCAATTCCCTTCGATAAGATTTGAACTTTCTCTCTTAGCAAGCCTTTGGTACGTGGATCCGCTAAGTTATCTTTAGATCGAATGTAATCTATCGTGATAACCCCATTAGAGAGAAGTTGTCTTATCGTTTTATGTCTACGACGAATATGCCTAGATTTACCATTGTATAGTGTACTATTAGCTCTTTCAATATCTGATTGACTATCACAATGTATACATATTGGAGGCACAGGTTTGCTCCAATTAGGAATGTCTTCCAAGAAGCTTCGAATCCATTCTGCTTCTTCTGCAGTCTTATCTAGTGCAATAAACTCTGATTCCATCGTAGATCTAGCGATACAAGTCTGTTTGGATGATTTCCATGAAATCGCTCCATTTCCTAATGTGAACACGTATCCACTTGTAGACTTTGTATCATTTGATCCAGTGATCCAATTTGCATCACTATATCCTTCCACTATTGAAGGATAGTTTGTATAGTATAAACCATAGCTCTGTGTATACTTTAGATATCCTAGAACTCTGATTATCGCTTTCCAATGATGCTTACCAGGATGGTAAATCTACTTAGTTTGCTTACAGCATATGCGACATCAGGCCTAGTACAGTTCATACATGATACTTCCTAGTATACGAGAGTATTCCAATTGGTAAATACCATCACCAGTGTTCTTTACCCAATTTTGGTTCATATCTACTGGTGATTTTGCAATAGTTACATTATATTGCTTGAATTTCTCAAGTATCTTGGTGATGTAATGTGATTGGGATAATGCATATCCATGTGGTGTTCACCCAATATCACATCAGCCAGTCCTAGGTCTTTCATATCGAATCTAGAGGATAACATATCCTTTGTAGATGTTATTATGGCCTTGTTATTGCCTAGGATTAATAGGTCATCAACATAAAGACAAACAATGACATATCCAATATGTGTATGTTTTATGTACACACATTTATCTGATTCATTTATTGTGAATCCATTTGATAACATAGTATTATCAAACTTCTCATGCCACTGTTTTTGGAGTTTGCTTAAGGCCATAAAGTGATTTCACCTATTTGCACACTTTATTCTCATTTTCTGAGCTTAGAAATCCTTCAGGTTGTTCCATATAGATTTCCTCCTCTAATTCATCATTCAAGAATACAGTTTTATCATCCATTTGATGTATTTCTAAGTCATGTATGGATGCAATTGCAATGAGCATTCTAATTGATGTTTGTCGAAATAGTCCAGGTCTTCCTTTTGTTTAAATCCTTGGACTACCAGACGAGCTTTGTACTTGTCTATTGAACCATCAGGTTTCAATTTCTTTTTAAATATACATTTATTACCTAAGGTCTTACATCCTTGAGGTAAATCAACTAATTTCCATGTATGATTGGACATAATGGATTCAATCTCATTGTTAATTGCCTCTTTCTAATAAGGAGCATCGCTAGAGGACATAGCTTGTTTGTATTTCAATGGATCATCTTCTAACATAAATGTATATAAGTCCAGTCCAAAGGTTTAACGTCCTTGACCTTTTACTTTTTCTTGGCTCCTCCACTTGCTGCTCAGCACTACTTAGCTGAGTGTTATTTTGTTCAGCATCCTCAATAGAGTAATGAACTTCTTTTTTCCCTTGATCTCTTAGGTGTATGATTTTCAATACCATATTTCAATGGAAATATATGTTCGAAAAATTTAGCATTTCTCGACTCAATGATGGTATTTTCATGAATATCATCAATTTCAGATTTGTGTACCAAACATCGATATTCGGCACTGCTTTGTGCACATCCAATAAATACACAATCAATTGTTTTTGGTCTAATTTTGACCTTCTTTGGTTTTGATACCTCTACTTTGGCAAGACACCCCCACACTTTTAGGTATTTGTAGGATGGTGGTCTTTTTATCCAAAGTTCATGAGAAGATAGAGATGTTTTCTTTCGGGATATTTTATTTAAAATATGATTTGCCGAAAGAATAGCTTCTTCCCAAAAAATTATCTGGCAAGCCAGGATAAGGCATTCATCATTTCTTTAAGAGTTTTATCTTCCGATCGGCTATACCGTTGGATTGAGGTGAATATGGTGCTGTAATTAGGTGTAAAACACCATGTTCAGCGCAAGATTCTTCAAAAGGGAATACATATTCTCCTCCTCTATCACTTCTTAAAGCTTTGATTTTCTTGTTGAGTTGATCCTCAACTTCCGCTTTGTATTGTTTAAACACATCAAATCACATACATTTGTATGTATTATATTTAGCAGTTTTGTTTCTCGTTCAACATAATGAAACGAGATTCTTGTCAATTTTGCTTCTGCACAAATTTGACATTTAAAAATGGTGTCTAGATTAATCAATTTGTGCAATGTATCAAAGTTTACATCCCCTAATCTAGAATATCACACGTTGGAAGAGTCAACAATATAAACAAAAGATTCACTTTTATTCATATCAGTGTGTGGTACAATAGTGATTACATTTTCTTTAAACGAACCATCACACACATGTCCTCTTCCTACATACACTCCATTCTCAGCTTCAAGGATTAATTTAAATCCATGTTTGCTGAGCAATGATCTTGAAATCAGGTTCTTATGAATTTCTGGAACATAGAGAACGTCATTTAAAGTTAGTTCCTTTCTTGGTTGCATTCTGATATTACTGTATATAAATTCATATCAGCAATGCCCTTTTGGGGATTTCAGCCAAATTTTTTTATTTTTTTATTTTTTTTATTTTTAGAGTCAGAAATTTGGCAAGTCCCAATGTTGTTAGACAAAGCAACATTTTTCTATTGTCAGCACTTAATATTGATGACGTTGAACTTCTCTGACCTTTCTCCATGAGGCAGAGTCATTATTGGAACCATTTGGCGCAATCAGAGCGTTGGTCACCGTCTGTGTCGGTGTAAAATTATTGTTGCTATTTTGCGACACAGCTTATTGTCGTCTGCAACAATCAATATTGTTTTAAGATTGTTAAAAGATCTTTTTGTCAATACACAATTGTATTACAAAGTTAGATCCTTTTGTCAATACACAATTGTATTGCAAATAAATAGTAACAATATCAATGTTACTCAATAATGTCACAATTGTCAAGTCAAACTGTGATTGCAGAAAAGACAGTAAGCAAGACTGATTGTGTACTGGATTGGAGCGGTACAGAACCGTCACCAACCGTAATGTCCGAGTCCAGAAATAATTCTGTTTCCTTAAAACAATATTGCCGTCGTATGCACTGATTGACGTGATCGCAATTTGTTTCCCAGGATAAAACGGACCAGCCCCGTAGTGCAGTGCCAGCAAACGGAGCTCCGACGAACTGAAGTAGATTATAGAATCTTGAACAGAGGAATGCTTTGAAGAGGGAGTAACAATTGAGAAGAATAATTAATATTTATTCTCTCCTTTTGGGCTATGTATTTATAGGCTGGAGGAAATGCCTATACGAACATTAATGACCTTTGGAAAGGTTGCGACCCTTTAACCAAGCGGTGCTTAAATGTGCGTGCGCATTTATGATGAAACGGTTGTATCCCTTCAATAGAAGGGACATACCAAATCATAAAATGATCAAAATAACTCGTTTCAGCACAATAAGCCCAAACTGAAATCAGCGGCCTATTTAACCATGAGACCTCAAGAGTCCCAAGGTCCAACGCCAAATTATTGACACTAATATCGTGTCATGGACTCCAAGAGTCCCCAAATCACTAAGCCCACATTTGACATCAATATAATATTGTGTCATGGACTCCAAAAGTCCCAAGGCACTAAGCCCGATTTGACATCAATATAATATTGTGTCATGGACTCCAAGAGTCCCAAGGCATTAGGCCCAAGTTGACATCAATGTAATATTGTGTCTTGGCTTAGCCACACCTGATATGAGCTCTCTTCTCCTTTATTTATATAAGATTGTAGAAGAGTTGGTACTCATATTTCATGATGTGGGACTAAAAGTTGTTTTCCTTTCTCTTCTTCCAAAATCCCTCTTTCTCTTTCTCATTCATTTCCAACAGATATACCTCTATACTAATCGAGATAGTGAAGGGGGAGAGAAGATATCTGAAGGCCATATGAATTGGAAAGCCACTGTTTACTGATCCTGTGGAATATCAGAGGAGAGGACCATACATATCTTGAAGCAATTAATTTGTTTCCCGAAACATGATTCGTACAATTTAAGAAAACTCAAAAGATGACAGAATGAGTTCCTATGTTCATTGGTGAAGATCGCTATGTCGTTGACAAAAGAAAGAGAAGAAAATGTTGGACATCCACGAGGGTACGAAATCCCTTGATTTTTCCAACCACGTTTAGTGTGTGAATCACTCGAACGAGAGTTTCAGCATGTATAACAAACAGAGTCGAAGACTATGGATCACCTTGTCATATCTCTACCAATCAAAAAAAAAAAAACCTTGGCGACTCCATTATCAATTAGAATAGAATGCTAATGCTTGGAATTTAGGTGCTAAACAAGATCAATAAAACCTTCAGAGAACCCGAAAGCTTGCAAAACTCGAATGACGGAGAATCAAGACATATGGTCGTATTTTTACTAGCACGTCAGATGTAACAATCCAGAATTTCCTAACTAATTTTAAATTTTTATTTAAGTTATATATATATATATATATATGAAGGAAAAACGACTATTTTTGTTAAATAAAATTTGAGAATAATTTTAAATTTAGTTTCTATGTTTTATTTTACTTAAAATAAATCAAGTAAAATTGTTAAAATAGTTTAAGAGTCTGAAATTTAAAAATTCGATTTTTAAATCAACGCATAGCCCTTAAAAAGTGAGATTTTGCTAGCAAGCTCAGAATTTGACGAGACTAATTTTGTTGGATTCGTGATAGCAAATCAATGTTGGGTTTCAAATTCCATGGGCAACGGAGTTAGAATGTGGCTGTGCTCAATAAACCCGTTTGGGGGTAAAAACAAACGACCAATTTACAAAGGATCATTGTTGAGACAATCTCAGAATTCAATTCCAGTTTTTTTTGGGATTCATATAAAAAAATGGAATAATCCTAAATCTCACTATTTATGTAAATGACATTCAAGCGTGAGAGACGAAAAGGTGCGCAAAAATCGAATTTTTGGGGCTTATTTTAACAAAATTGAGAATTTAATCGGAAGGTCAAACGAACTCGGAATTCGACGAAACTCGATTCGTTGGATTTGGAATTCCATATATTTTCTTGTGCCAAAATATTATAACCAATGGAGATTGTCTGTAGTCGGGCAGTCGGAATGAGCGAAGAGAGAATTCTTACTTAAGACCTTTCTCTCACTTTTCTCTCTTCCTCTTCATTTTTTTCTTTCCTCACTAATGGCCATCCCCAGACCCTAGCACCCTACCCCCACCACACAGCCTCCTACCTACCCCACGTGGCGCCCCCTCCCCCTCCACGCATGTGACGCACAACCCCCTTCCTCTCCTCTTCTTCTTTTTCAATTCCTTCATTACATGAAAAGGAGCCTCCTTTAAGGTCCAAGCTTCCTCTATCTACCCCTAGCTCCTCCTTTGCGAGCTCTACGTGCTCCGAGATGAGTTGTAGGCCTCTCCAACCCTCTTTCTACTTTTGAACAGTAGAGGCTTGGGTACAAGCCTCAAATCAAATAAAACTTCTTCCTTTCATGCTTCATACACTTGCTAGAGTGTGTACCAAGGTTGCCAAGAAGTTTCAAGCCATTCGTAGACAAAAAGGCGAGACTTTTAAGTGGTAGCAAGCATTGGAGACTCCGGATTTGCATTGTATTGTTTCTTGGTGACTGGGGTGAGAGATTCTTGCTTTAACTAGTATATTAAAGTAGTTTAATTAATTATGAAAAATTAATTAGTTAAGCATTTTAAGTGGTTAAGTAATACGGTGAAATTTGGTAAGTTACAAGTTAGAAATGGCATTGTGTTATCACTAGAACGACGTGTAAAATTTGCATGTTGTTAGATTACTCATTTCATGTAGTATCCCTTTGGATTCAACACATGAACTCTTCACAGATCATTTGCATTAGAAGCGTTCTATGAATATATGACACTCGCATTTCATACTACGTGGACGGACACTTGTGGTACCTTAAATGACATTGGATGTTGAGTACTTATTAATTACTATTGTGTGTGAATTGGATGAAAAGAAAAATAAATAATAATAAATACATTTACAAGTCGAACGGCTTGTTTATCTTTACCTATTTAAATAAAACCAATGTGATAAAATAAACGGCTCATGAAATGAATGATTGATGGTTGAAAATCCTACACGGGTCTGGGATGATTTTGATTTACCCGTCTTCCTGGTTTGCAGTTCGCGTGTTGATCATTATGGTTAAACAGGTGAGATAAGCCTCAATAAAATATATTGAAGCTTATATAAAAATAAATGCACATTGGATGTTATTTGAATGTTGAGTAGTTGCTCGCAACTATTGTTGAAATGCAATGGATTGATATGGAGAATTTTTGCATGATTTGGGTGAGTTTCATTTCAATCCAGGATAAAAAGGCATACTTTAATAAAATGAAAATATGAGGTAAAAACTGAAAATAATTTCAAAGTTCGATTTTGGATGGACGCGTTCTTATCGAAATATAAATGAATAGTCATAACAGTGACGAATGTTTTTGAAGTATTTTTAATATACTTTTGGCTATGCAAAGTATTTGAACTTTAAATGAATAGTAACTTTTTAAAGTGAAGTTTGGTTAGAACGCGTAGTAAATGTTTTAGAAGATATTTTCTTCTGGTAGTTTCACATTTATTTTTATTATGACTGTAAGGAAATTTTGGGACTGAACGATGAACTTTCGAAAATTAATAGTATTTTATTCCTTAGAATGATATAAATTGGACCAAATGACGAAATATTTGAATTCGGAAATAAACGGTCAAAATAATTTTGTTTTGTTAAATAAAGATGTTTAGAAATGTTTTCGATTTATTTGTAAATTATAAAAATTTATTCGGGATTGAATAGGACGCATCGCACAGCGACAGTTCGCAAACGTTAACCCGTAACTTAGAATTGACGTAGCGAGAGATCCGTCCGTCGGTTTCTCCTTAAACTAGAACATTTGGGTTCTTATCGAAAGTATCTTTCCAATGAATATAAGTGGTTTAAATTTGAACGGTTAGATCTAAAATTATGTCCGAATCAGTTTTGAAAAAGGGCGTTATGGATGCAGTTCGGTGGCCGATATTGGAAACCGACTGTAAGGGCCTTAGTAAAATTATTAAAAATATAAATAAATTATGACAAATCATAATAAGTGATTTGGAAGGAACTTGGGCGAAGTATTTCTTGACTCGAAAGCTAAATATTATCTTTGTTAAAATAGTTTAAAAGTCCGAAATTTAAAAATTCGATTTTTAAATCAACGCATAGCCCTTAAAAAGTGAGATTTTGCTAGCAAGCTCGGAATTTGACGAGACCAATTTTGTTGGATTCGTGATAGAAAATCAATGTTGGGTTTCAAATTCCATGGGTAACACAGTTAGTATGTGGCTGTGCACAATAAACCCGTTTGGGGGTAAAAACAGACGACCAATTTACAAAGGAACGTTGCTGAGACGATCTC
Source organism: Allium sativum (assembly GCA_030737875.1). Classification (NCBI taxonomy): domain Eukaryota; kingdom Viridiplantae; phylum Streptophyta; class Magnoliopsida; order Asparagales; family Amaryllidaceae; genus Allium; species Allium sativum. The sequence goes on along the minus strand of CM060912.1, from coordinate 1,012,058,846 downwards.
AGAATTCAATTCCAGTTTTTTTTGGATTCGTATCAAAAAATAATGGAATAATCCTAAATCTCACTATTTATGTAAATAGTGTTCAGGCGTGAGAGATGAAAAGGTGCGCAAAAATCGAATTTTTAGGTCTTATTTTAGCAAAATTGAGAATTTAATCGGAAGGTCAAACGAACTCGGAATTCGGAGAAACTCGATTCGTTGGATTTGGAATTCCATATATTTTCTTGTACCGAAATTTTATAACCAACGGAGATCATCTATAGTCGGGCAGTCGGAAAGAGCGGAGAGAGAATTCTTACTTAAGACCTTTCTCTTCACTCTTTCTCTCACTTTTCTCTCTTCCTCTTCATTTTTTTCTTTCCTCATTAATGGCCATCCCCAAACCCTAGCACCCTACCCCCTAACACAGAGTCTCCTACCTACCCCACGTGGCGCCCCCTCTCCCTCCACGCATGTGACGCACAGCCCCCTTCCTCTCCTCTTCTTCTTCTTCAATTCCTTCATGACATGAAAAGGAGCCTCCTTTAAGGTCCAAGCTTCCTCTATCTACCCCTAGCTCCTCCTTTGCGAGCTCTACGTGCTCCGAGACGAGTTGTAGGCCTCTCCAACCCTCTTTCTACTTCTGAACAGTAGAGGCTTGGGTACAAGCCTCAAATCAACTAAAACCCCTTCCTTTCTTGCTTCATACACTCGCTAGAGTGTGTACCAAGGTTTCTAAGAAGTTTCAAGCCATTCGGAGACAAAAAGGCGAGACTTTTAAGTGGTAGCAAGTACTGGAGACTCCGAATTTGCATTGTATTGTTTCTTGGTGGCTAGGGTGAGAGATTCTTGCTTTAACTAGTATATTAAAGTAGTTTAATTAATTATGAAAAGTTAATTAGTTAAACATTTTAAGTGGTTAAGTAATACGGTGAAATTTGGTAAGTTGCAAGTTAGAAATGGCATTGTGTTATCACTAGAACGACGTGTAAAATTTGCATGTTGTTAGATTACTCATTTCATGTAGTATCCCTTTGGATTCAACAAATGAACTCTTCACAGATCATTTGCATTAGAAGCGTTCTATGAATATATGACACTCGCATTTCATACTACGTGGACGGACACTTGTGGCGCCTTAAATGGCATTGGATGTTGAGTATTTATTTATTACTATTGTGTGTGAATTGGATGAAAAGAAAAATAAATAATAATAAATACATTTACAAGTCGAACGGCTTGTTCATCTTTACCTATTTAAATAAAACCAATGTGATAAAATAAATGGCTCATGAAATGAATGATTGATGGTTGAAAATCCTACACGGGTCTGGGATGATTTTGATTTACCCGTCTTCCTGGTTTGCAGTTCGCGTGTTGATCATTATGGTTAAACAGGTGAGATAAGCCTCAATAAAATATATTGAAGCTTATATAAAAATAAATGCACATTGGATGTTATTTGAATGTTGAATAGTTGCTCGCAACTATTGTTGGAGAATTTTTGCATGATTTGGTTGAGTTTCATTTCAATCCAGGATAAAAAGGCATACTTTAATAAAATGAAAATATGAGGTAAAAACTGAAAATAATTTCAAAGTTCGATTTTGGATGGACGCGTTCTTATTGAAATATAAATGAATAGTCATAACAGTGACGAATGATTTTGAAGTATTTTTAATATACTTTTGGCTATGCAAAGTATTTGAACTTTAAATGAATACTAACTTTTTAAAGCAAAGTTTGGTTAGAATGTGTAGCAAATGTTTTAGAAGATATTTTCTTCTGGTAGTTTAACATTTATTTTTATTATGACTGTAAGGAAATTTTGGGACTGAACGGAGAATTTTTGAAAAATAATATTATTTTATTCCTTAGAATGACATAAATTGGACCAAATGACGAAATATTTGAATTCAGAAATAAACGGTCGAAATAATTTTGTTTTGTTAAATAAATATGTTTAGAAATGTTTTCGATTTATTTGTAAATTATAAAATTTATTCGGGATTGAATGGACGCGTCGCGCAGCGACAGTTCGTGAATGTCAACCCATAACTTAGAATTGACGTAGCGAGAGATCCGTCCGTCAGATTCTCCTTAAACCGGGACAATTGGGTTATTATCGAAAGTATCTTTCCAATGAATATAATTGGTTTAAATTTGAACGGTTAGATCTAAAATTATGTCCAAATCAGTTTTGAAAAAGGGCGTTATGGATGCAGTTCGGTGGCCGATATTGGAAACCGACTGTAAAGGCCTTAATAAAATTATTAAAAATATAAATAAATTATGACAAACCATAATAAGTGATTTGGAAGGAACTTGGGCGAAGTATTTCTTGACTCGAAAGCTAAATATTATTTTTGTTTAAAATTCTCATTTTAGCAATTACGGTGAAATCTATATTATGAACATAGTGAGTTAATTTGAGGTTCGTCGTGAATGATATCTTTAGAAATATTGCTCTTGAACCTAACTATAAAAAGGAAGGATTCAACAAAGTAAAATTTAGAAAATTTCCCAAAATTTATTAAATAAAAAGGTGATGGTCAAAAGAGTCCATCGTGAATGGAAAATATTAGTTTAGGGTTTGTAGTGAACAAGACTTTAAATAGCAACCGTTCTTTATCCCAGGAAAGATAAGATTAATTTATAATATTGGAAGTGAGATTTTTGAAGTTCAAGGATTTATTTGCAATAAAGTTATTGAGAGTCGTTTTCTAAAAGAGCAAATATTTAATCAAGAGAATATTCTGGATTGGAATGAAATGAGGTTTGTCTTTGTATATTCAGTACATGACTATAAAGATACGTAAGTTATTTGAAAAGTCCAAGTTTACCCATTCCAAATAATTATTACGATGAGTAAAGCAAATGATGAAGAAGGCGGTTAAAGATCAGGGATCTTCACATCGTTTTGAACTGCTACTGATGTCTTGATTGGGTTGTACACCCAAGACATGCTAATAATGGTGGCAGTTTAGAAACGTACATTAAAATTGGCTAGATATGCGAGGACCTCTCTCCTGTATTGGACATATGGGATGAGGAATAAGATGCCTCCGGTTTCGTTTAGACCCAGAACGGACTTGCGAATGGATTGTGTGCTATATTTCGTTGATCTCTGCTAAATATATATATATATATATATATATATATATATATATGTTTGGTGGCGGAGAATTTATTCTCTTGCTTAACACCCCTTCTCTGAGAGGTACGAGCTTAAAGGTAATGCATTAGCAAAAATCAATGGTATGGTATGGATTGGCAATGTGGCATGCTAACTACTACAAAAGTGGGCATATTCGGCACTAATTTGTGTGTGTTGCATGAAAAGTGTGGCGAAAGGTATGCTTTCTTTGATCTTTTGCAACAACATTCATATGTTGTTGCATTAAATGTGAATGTAGTGTTGCAGTTAGAATTCTTGTGCTGTGATGTGCAACACCAGTTCAAAGTGTTGCTTTACATAAATACATGCCATTTCAATGATCCGCGTTATCAGTTTAAACAAATAAATAACCGTAGATGTTGATTAATCCAACGATTCAAACATATCCCTGCTTCAGTTTAGTGAAAATTTGGAGCGATCTTTTCCCCATTCATGAAATACTTTCCCCCAAAACAAAATTCTCCCGCACTCTTCCTTCTGTATGTTTCTCTCTCCATGAAATTCGTCCATGAACACCTCCGATTGCAACTCTACCTCCGTTGAAAACTATAAACCTCTGATTGCTCCTATTTTACCAACTTTACACCTCCGATTTGGATCATTTAGGACAATTACAGGTAGTCAGGGCTTCATCATTTTGGTTTTATTTAGATGGTTTCATCCCTAACTTATTTTGGTCTACGTTCAAAGTCTCTGAATGATTTGGATATCCCGATTGCCTTAAATTAGGGTTTTTTATACTTGAAGCGTTGTATTTATATGTTTGCATGTGTTGAAATTGTGCAAGTTTTGTATTTTTATGTTTTCCAAACCATTGATGTATTGGTAAATAATGTCTATTTAGAAAGGTGGAAACAAAATTTAGAGGACAAAAAAAATCCAATTTAAATTAAATGTCTATTTCTGTTTGTAGTTAAATAATGCTTATTTCTCTTCCTACATCATATGACTGCGAAGATACCCTGGGCATGGGTGATCTACGATTGTCAAACCCATCATCACCAGAAACTCCTATTAATTTTTATATAGAGATGCAAGAAAGGCACTACGATGATTTGCGTGAGTATGAACTAGAGCAAGAAGAACTCCGAAGACAATGGCGAGAAGAAGAACGACGTGAAGAAAGGGAGATGCAACGACACAGTCATGCTGCCTTGCATCGTCGGCATCAAAACAACCAAGTGGTTAACGAACAACAAGCTGACGCACCAATCATAATGTGTGATTCTGGGTATGCCGCTATAGAAGATGTTATTTTGATTGGATTCAACATTGGTCGTCGTTATTTTAGATGTCGTGTTATCCCACAAGGTGTACCTTTTGGCAGTGGATTGACCAACAGTTTCCAAGTCGAGCCGCTGAGTACGCAAATGAATTACAACATCAACTTACAATGATGCAAAATCGAGTTATTGGTTTTCGAGTTGACGTTAGTAGACTTAACGACCAGCTTAAGGGCTAAACATTAGAAGAAAAAATTAAATTATTGCATCGTTCTTTGTATTAGGTACAACTGTATCGTCTTTGTATCACCTGTATAGTCTTTGTATTTGTACTGTTTTGTTTTGGTGCAGTCATGTAATGTTATGAATTTGTGTTCAGTATCCTTAGTTGCATGTTTTATGTATTCTCCTGATAACTCAGTTCCAAAAGTTAGTAATAATTCATATCAAAACAATCGTTTTTGTATCATCACACTGATTATGTATATTTATAAATTATTAACTTGTTTTTTTATTTCTAATTTAATCAAACCTTACAGGTTAGCCTTTGTTCGTGTCTTGAAACTGTTAGTGTTATCAAATTTAGTCCTACTAGGCCATGGTTAGATTGTGGCAATGGATAGTGAGTATTACATATGGATAGGACTTCCGAAATCGAGTGCAGAATATATAACAGGGGTAATAACTTTTCTAAGAAATGCATCTCCCATTTATAAAGTAGGTGATGAGATGAAGTACCCTGCAAAAAACGTACCGTGCGTAATTGGTATTGTGAAAATGTCATATACAATCAACTTATTTTTAATGGCCCTTCTCCATTACATACTGGGTGGATTTATGAAGTTTCACAGACAAAATTAATAGGTGTTGATGACCATATGGATTGTGCAACGGAGATGGATTTTAAGGATAATTTAGATGTGATGTTCAAATGTGCGGGTTACAAATTTGGTCAAAATCCCAGGGACTTGAAGTAGAACCAAATCCAGAGGCCGAGAAATTTTATCGCCATGTTAAAGAAGGAAAAAAACCGTTATATCCTGGCTGCAATAAATTTTCTCGACTAAATTACTTTGATCAGGATTTATCATTTAAAGTGTGCTTATGGAATTAACGAGTCTACATTTGGGGAATCACTGAAGCTTATAAAAGAAGCCTTTCCTGATGCCCAGCTGCCTCTGTCTTCCTACGCTACAAAGAATGTCATTAAGAATTTAGGTCTTGATTACCATAAAATACATGTCTGCCCAAACCATTGCATGTTATATTAGGCAGAGAATAAAGGTAAAGAGGCTTGTGACATTTGTTGTTTTTAAGGTGGGCTATAAAAGAAAAAGAAGACACCGTTGATAATAATGATCCACCAAAGTCGATTCCCAAAGTGCCGGCAAATGTTATGAGGTACTTTTCACTGAGACCTAGGTTACAAAGGATGTTTATATGCAAAGAATTTTCCAAACTTATGAGATAGCACCAAGTGGAACAAAAAGAAGATGGAAAATTATGACATCCGGCTGATGGTGTGGCACGGAAGATGATGGATGCTCGCTATCCTGATTTTTCATCAGAAAATCATAATGTTAGATTGGGTCTAGCATCTGATGGATTTAATCCATATCGTTCAATGAATTCAATTTATAGTACATGGCCAATTGTGTTAGTAAACCACAATCTTCCGCCTTGGTTATGTATTAAACAAGAGAATTTGATTCTTTAAGCATCAGTATCTGGTATAGTCCAAAGAACAGTATTGACATATATATGCAACCTTTAATTGCGGAATTGAAAGCATTATAGAATGTTGGCGTCGAAACTTATGATTCCTTGACTGATAGAAATTTTAATTTACGTGCAAGCGTCTTATGGACCATTAGTGATTTTTTGGGATATGCCATGTTGTCAGGTTGGAGCACGAAGGGTAAACTAGCTTGTCTAGTATGCCATTATGGAACTTCTTCAGATTATTTGAAGCATAGCAAAAAAATGTGTTATATGCACTATAGAAAGTTTCTTGATCCGACACATAAGAAGAGGCTGGATAAGAGGAGATTTAATGGCAAAATTGAAATGGGGAGCATTCCAGAAATATTATCAAGAACATATATTGAAGAGTTATTGCGGGGGTTCAAAAATAAGTTTGGGGATAAGACCAAGAAACCAGGTAAAAGTGATGACCCTTTTTAAAAAAGGTCAATACTGTTTGACTTACCATATTGGTGTCATAATCCCCTTCGACATAGCCTGGATGCCATGCACATAGCGAAGAACATATGTAACAAAATATTAGGTACTTTACTTAATCTAGGTTGCATGTCGAAGGATCACCTAAACGCTTGTTTGGATTTACAGGAATTGGGCATAAGGAAGATCCTTCATCCTGTTGAATGTGGTGATGGAAAGCATGTTGAAATTATATCTACAATATTTGATATGAAAAATAAGGAAAAAGAAATCTTTTGCTCTGTGATGAAAAACGCCAAACTTCCCCACGGTTGTGCCTCGAATGTTAGTCGGTACGTGCACATAAAAGAGAGAACAATTATGGGATATAAGAGCCATGATGCTCATTTCATACTCCACTATCTGTTACAATTTGCCATGAAGAAAGCGTCAAAACCCGCGGTTGCGTTATCAATGATCAGATTTAGTGCACTCCTTAGAGGACTATGGAGCAGATTATCGAAGTGGGTGATATCAAGAGGCTACAAAAAGAAATTATCGAGATACTTTGTCATTTTGAAATGATTTTTCCATAGGCTTTTTTCGATATAATGGTACACTTGCATATTCATTTATGCAGAGAAATCGAATACGGCGGGCCTGAATATCTTAGACACATGTATCCAATTGAGCGATATCTAGGAAAGTTGAAATCTTATGTGCGAAATAGAAACAGACCGGAAGGTTCGATTGTAGAAGGTTACTTGGCAGAAGAGTGTGTGACCTTCTGTTCGATATTTTTAAACATTGATGGAGGAACAGAAAACATGTCGATTGATTTTGGAAGATGTCCAATAGATTTGGAATATCATATTGGAACGAAGAAGAATAAAGATAGAAAGATGTTCAATTTGAAAGATGCAGATTGGAAGGCAATGCATCGGTATATTCTGTTCAATTCTCGTAATAAAGAAATTGAGAGTTTGATCGAGTAAGTTCTTAAGTTCCTATATCATTCTCCTTAACTATAAATTTATATCTGGATTTCGTAGTTTTTTGACCTTAATTATTATTTAGGGTTCATTGAGCTTTTGTGGATGGTCTTGCAAATCTAAGAAGATACAAGAGGGAACGAGAACATTTCGAAGAGTTTTGGAATTGGCTTAAAGAAGAGTTTTTGAAAACAGATATAGAGGTGTTTGCATTAGGTCCTAATCGAGTAGCTACGAAGTTTACCGGTTATATAGTAAATGGATATAGATTCCACACCGAATTTAGAGATTCTCGATGTACCACACAAGATAGTGGTGTATTTTTGACTACCAAAACCACTAGTTTTGCAAGTTCGAAAGACCAAAACCCAATCCCAATAGTGGGTGATGTCAATTACTACGGATCAACCGAAGAAATTTTTGAGCTTGATTATTGGGGAGCTTTCATTGTGGTCCTTATTAAGTGTTGCTGGTACCAAGAGGAAAAAGATTCATATGGTCTTACTCGAATAAATTTTAGCAAGTGCCATAAAACTGATCCTTATGTCCTGTCTTCGCAAGTGTAGCAAGTATTTTATGTGGAAGATGTAGTTGAAAAGAACAGTCATTACGTTGTTAAAAAATTGCCCAGAGATTGGTGTGATACTGAAAATCAGAATGCAATTGAAGAAGACATGAGCAATACGCATTCACATGATATGGGCATAGGTGGTGAAGTAGAACCAGAAGTTGTTGATGGGGGTTGGATTAGGGATGATGTCCCCATAATACAACTAGAAATAGAAGTTCCAGATCCTATTCCGTCTCGTTAGGACAAAAATTTCCTCTTTCTTATTACTTTAATTTGGTCTAGTCCGTTGTCTAATTTATGATGTATTTGGCACTTTTTATTTTAGCTGTAAATTATTATCTTTGATGAATGTATTTGGCACTCTTTTCTCATATTGCAATCTACACTGTTAACATGTTTTATGATTTAATGTCTTTCTTTGCTATCATATAAATTGGTTATAGACCAAAATGTTATAGTTGTTGTTTTTTGTCCACTTTAGCATGCATGTACCTTGTTCTAATGTATTGATTTTGTATAGGATGGATGAATTTATAAATATCTGACTGCACCATGGCGGAAGTTTCAAAGGACATGTTACGTCGGTGGAGAATCCTTCGTAGTAACAAAGTATGATGTAAACCACTTTTCTTACAGTGTGGTTATGGACTTTGTTAAAGATTGTCTCCATTACACTAAAATAGGAGGAGTCTATATCAGCAAAGAACGAGGGGTGGCTGGCAGCTGATATTGAATGACAAGGACGTAAACAAATACGTACAGGGATGCAATAAGCAAGAAGAAGTGGTTTTTTACATCGACAACACCGTTGACAAAGACAGTGAGCCGTTGATTCAACTGTAGCCACATTGTTGACATGCTTTTTTGTCAAAGCTGTCACACGCCAAATATTTGGCGAACGACGCGCTCAAGCATCAAAAAGCACAAAGCAGTTGGGTCGAAGTCGCGTCGCAAACACATGGAAACCCGAAGCCTCTATCAAATGGCCCCTGTCGGGCCTAATGGTTCTTAGTCAAGTCGTCATCCGAGCGAAAGGCGAGCCGTGCTCCGAGCCGAAGGCGAGCCGTCCAGCGGGTCCGGGCGCAGCGCTCGATTAACCGATTTTCTCCATGCCGGAAGGTCAGATTCCTTCACTTCGGACCAGCAGAACCGAGAATTCCTTCAATTCACATTCAGAGACTTCGACTCCCTCGATAGCAGGATTTTCGTCTCATCCACTATCAATTTCGCATCTCACCAGTGGGGTCGAAATTTCGCACCCCACCAGTGGGATCGAAATTTCGAACCTACCTGTGGGGTCGGAATTTCGAACCCCCTAGTGGGTTCAAAATTTCGACCCCGGGCAGGGGTGCAAAATTTCAAACCCGCACCAGGAGATGCGAATTTCCTGCACATGGCTCGTTCTGGGTGCGAAAATTACTGTTGTGGGCCCCGCTGCTCACCTACTCCCACCTAACCTTGCTATAAATACCCCAAGCCTTGGCCTTCGAATGGATCCTTCTCCCTTGGAATTTTTGGACCTTAGCTCCAAAAACTCATTAATGGCTTCCAACACCTCCAACATGGCCATGGGAGATGAGATAAATAATTAAAACATGGCATGCATGTTTTCCTTCAACATTTGAGCACTAACAAGCCTTGCTACACCACCTCTAGACCTCTTGGACATTAAAGTTACCTTGCCCATAGTTGACCAAGTCAACGCTTTCCAACGAAGAAGAAGGACAATTCATTCAAAGTTCATCATACATATTGCTTTGTACACAAATATTGTAACATCTTTTGTAATCGGTCAAATATATGATGAATGTGAATTATAAAGTGGACGTAGGCATTAGTGCTGAACCACTATAAAAGCTGTGTCTCCTTGCATTTACATTATTTACTGCTTATTCTGATAATTGTTCACACTCACACATTGGGTGTTGGCGTGCGACAATTTTGCCCGTCAACACACATGTAATCATACAGCCAAGGAAAAACATAATTCAAGGTATATATGTACATGTAATATAGATCCATTCTTATATATATATATATATGTGTGTGTGTGTGTGTGTGTGTGTAAAGAACTATAAAGGAGGCCATCACTATTATTTTTATTGTTACAGGTTCTGCTAAGAAGCCGGTTGCAAAGCGCAAGTATATTACTGCACATAGACTTCAAAAACAACATAAAATGATAAAAAACAACCCAAATCAAGTGGGTTAAAAGAAACTATCGTCGTAGCCTGATATGAATAACTGTGAAGAAGATGTTACTGCGACGGACAAAGGAACCAAGAAGAAATTAAATGTAGAAAATGAAATAGATAATGATGATGATACCCGAGAGAATGAAGCTGATGTTCAGATATTTTCAGTTTTCATTTCAGTTTTATTAATCTGGATGAAATCTTGTATTTCAAACTACTTTTTATTTAAATTCTGCACATAAAAGCAAGAACTGGATTTTAGTGTTTTATATTACTGTGTTGATGTCCTATTCCGACCATGAAGGTTGCAGCTAATTCAAGTAACTATTTGTTCTTTGTGCATGCATTCTGTCAAAATAGCAAGAATTGTTTATGCGTCGACTCTATTTGGTTAACTAGCTTAAATTTATCATTGATGGTGAGTAATAATGCTAATATGCTTGCAGTTCTCACAACCATCAGTTTTGATGAAGTATGAATAAGAGAGAATGCAAGAAAATGATGCAGTTAGTAGATCACTCGGGGTGCCTTTATTGGTTAGTTGTATGCAAGAGGCTGCCGCACGAAATAGGAAAGATAGAGGTAAAGATATTACTAGATGTGATGAATACATCCCATAAAATGCTGGTGAAGATGTCACTGATGATTCATCCGATTCGGAGGTATAAAAAAGTTATTTGTTTATTACTTATTGTCTTTGCCTTTATGAACATAAAATTTCTTGAACTTCGACTTAATTGTAGAGAATCAAAATTTTTAAGTCAAAGGATCCTTACATGGACCGAGAACTCATTCGCGAACCAATGCAGCCATTGAAATTGAGAAGGAAGCGATGACCCGCACCCCCCTCCAAAGAAAGCTGGCTCCAACAAGGAGTTGATGACACCCACTCCCAGTCTAAAGAAACTCAGTAACCGGGAGAAATTTGCAGAAATATTAAAGAAATTAACGAAACCTGCACCGTCTTTTTCAGGAGTTTTAAAACCTATAACGTCTCGTCCATCCATTTTAAAAACTACATGTAGCAAAATGTTCAAACAAACCAATTCATGTGAAGCTACTGCTTCAGTTGCTGCTTATTTAGTGATGCGGAAACGTCAAAAGCAGAATGTTGAAGCGCCTCCAACAATGGAAAATCTTACTGATCGATTAGAGCAGGAATGGATTGCACAAGAAGATGAAGCAGTACAGGTACAATGTTTCTTTATCTATGCACTGCACTGTTGAGTGTCTATTTCAAGTTTTGCGTGCATATTATGTTTTTGTAATGCCATACATTAATTTTCTATTCATTTTTTTGAACCTGGTAGAAAAAGTAGAAGTCCAAAAAAAGCTAGAGGGAAGTCAAAAATGACCAAGGAGCATGCTAGAACCCCTGACGGTAAAGTAGTCATTGAGTTGAATGAGGAGGTCAGCCAGTATCTAATAATACTACAGAGTTAAGCAATTTTTCTAGGACACTAACAAAGGATAATGTTACTCTTACTTACATCAATTGGCATGTTGTTCTGCAAAAAATGTTGGAATATGCTCCGGTACAATCTATCACCCTAAACCATATATAGTTCAACTGACATCCTAAATGTTTGGTTTTAATTAATTAGTTTGTTTCCTGAATTCTATGTTTGATATATTGTAGGCTAAGTATGTCATTTCGAAAGAAGGACACAAGTGGGTCTTGAACACGCTTAACAACACTTGAAGGCAGTACAAGTCGCATCAAAGCAAGGTATTATAAAAAATATTCAACTGATGAGGAAAAGCTTGCAAATAGGCCTAGTACAATTCCGTTGGAGGATTTCAAAATGCTCCTCGAATACTGGGGAGATGAAGCATTTCAGGTACGGCTTTAATGTGACCACAAAAGAAAACTAATTTGTATAATTCTAATTAAATAATCAGGCAACAGATGGAAAAAATAAATTAATGATATTCACATTTTCTTGTTTAGTGCTAATCTAATAATCATGCAACAAATGGAAAAAATAAATAAAATAAATTAGCGATATTCACATTTGTATAATGTTTAGTAGTTCACATTATCTTGTTTAGTGTTAATCTTTTCTTTAGTAGTCGCATTATCTTTGTTTAGTGCTATTTTCTTTGGATTTTCAGGCCCTTGCTGATACTAATTCTGCGCATCGTAATTCATTAAATGAGACACATACCATGGGTCCCAAAACTCATGCAGTAGCCAAAGAACAGATAGTATGTGATTTTTTGAGCTCAAGTTAATTTTTTTGTGTGATTAAGTTGAATTGGCCGCATGATAATTCTAATTTGTTATATCATTGAATTATATTTTATATCATTGTCACAATGTTCATAGGCAGTAGTTAGATCTGTAAATTCTTAACATTGAATGTTAAAAATTCTGTTTAATTTTTGGTAATCCTAATACTTGATAGAGAAAGTAGGACCCAGAAAAGTCATCCCATCCGTTGCCTTGGTTTATTTGGAAACGTATAAACGAGAATCAGGGAGAACTTACAAGACTAACACAGATGACTAAAGGCCAAATACGTGAGTACATTAGATACTGAAATAGCAATACTTGTGTCATTATAATTGGCACATTGTACATTTGTTGGAGCTACTTATTAAATCGAACACATAGTTTGAAAGAAAACCAGTTCTGTTAATAAATTCATTCCTGCCAGCTGCCTGTTTATATTTATGCTTGCCTAGTTTTCATTTTGTAGGCGAAGATTCAAACAATGGTGGATTCAGGAAACATTGTTGAGGCAGATGCATTTGATTCTGGTGGGAAGAGCCACACACGGAACTGGCTTGTAGGTAGACAAGGTAAAATGGCTGAAAAGTATCCAACAACTCCTTGTTCTTCGGACAATTATGTGCAAGAGCTGAACAAAAAAATAAGGCAAGAGCTTGAGGCGGATTTGGAGGAAAAGGTGAATAGAAAAGTGAAAGAGAACGTGTCATGGGTGTTAAAAAAGCTAGGTAAAGCCTATCCAGATCTTAATTTAGATGTCAGAGACTTGTGTGCCACCACAACAAGTGATGAAGATGACATTGGTACTCCTGCAACCCGACAACTGAATGAAGTATATGGATGGCATGCGTTAGCACTTGTGATATATTCGAATTGTTCTTTTAAATTATGGCACTTTTGGTATGTGTTCGTGATGGCACTTGTGGTATGTTTTGGTGATGGCACTTGTGGTATGTGTTGGTGATGACACTTGTGAGTTGGTATATATAATTAGTTGGTCTTACTATGGTGACGAATGTATTGGGCGGATTTATTGTATGAATATTTTGGTATGTATGAATGAATGTGGTGCAATGTTTTGGATTGAATATGTGACGGCCCGCCCCGCACCAGCCGACATTTCCTCCGAAAGTACGTTGTACACATGCCCGACTAGCACGGAACGGTCGCCAAAGAAAGGAAAGAAGAGAATGAACTAATCGAAAACCTATAAAATATCTCACAGCGCATGGGATAAAATATAATAACAACATACTTGACATAAAACAGGCGAGACAGTGCATAAGCTGAAAACTAAACATCATAGCAGCGGAAATCCAAATACAGCTTATGTTCCACATCACCATTATTACAACTTTTCATAATGTCTCAAAAGTAAAGCAAAGGAAAAAGTTACACTACTAATGCCCAAAGTAGTGACCCGCAGCGACACAGGGAGAGTATCTATATATATCATACGTGGAAGCCTCCTGCTCGTCTCCGGTACAGCTACTCGTGCATCACCAGCTAACCTGTCTCTAGTCTGCTCGTTTAGGAGCACCCAGAGTAATAAGAAGAGACATAAAACTTTGGGTCAGACAAAAGTCTGGTATGAGCGATAAGCAACAAAACAGAATTATAACAGGTATACTAAACCATACCTGAACCTGGACCTGCAACCAAAGAGTTAGCACTACATACTGTACAATACTCTGAGATGCCACTAATACATGGTGTAAAGAATACGGGGGTGGGGGTGTGCATGTCATAGTGATGGCAAACAAACGAAGCATAGCAACCATCCACACATCTCTCACTCAGTGCGTAAAGCATACGATGTCCACTACACTCAACCACTAGACCCATCGAAGTAGTGACGGAGTTCGACTTGTACGACTACTTCTATCACCAAGCTTATCCCATGGGATCATGACCAGACCTTTTAAAATGACTCCACTTCATTGGTCTATAGCCCACAAGTTGTACCTAGGCCACTGTGGCCCTGAATCCGTCCATGTACCTCCCATACATAGTGATCCAAAGTCATAAACATCGACAACCCCTTAGCACACGTCCCGCAGCAAAGCCCAACTCATGAAGTCGACTCGTTGGTTCCCATCTGGATCCTGAGTTCTACTTCTCATTTGGACTGCCTTTGCATCTCGGGTTCTGGTCATCTCCGGATCAATTCAGTGCATCCTCAGTTCGTGCTCAACATCTCAGTTCGTGACAAGCTCCTTCGGGTCGGATCGGGTCGTACTTCTTCCACCGGTCGGGTTGTGCCACCATGCCAAGGTTAGATTGATTCGCGACCACCATTCGTGATCTCCTAGTCGTGGGAACAAGGGCGGCTCGTGGATTGCTTAGGTGATCGACTCGTGGAGCTCAACTCAAAGGGGTCGGTTCGAGTGTGCTCGATTCGTTCTCCTCCCATCGGGTCGGGTCGTGGTAACCCTTCACGAGCGGGTCGGTTCGTGGCTCCCTCCTGCGATCCGATCCGGTCCGGGTCAAATTCCCGCAACTTTTCCAGCGACTGTTTTACGCCATTCGATGGCGTTTTCGACCAATCTAACTTTTCTAATCAATTGCAAAGCATATCATACAGTCGTAGCAACATGTATAATCATCCACAAACATCAAAATAATAATATGACAAGGTTAAACGGATCAAACATAGTCAAAATTCTATATTTTCCTTTAAGCATGTTTAAGCAAAACTAATGATAGGATTAGTAAAACTTAACCCAATTTACCACATTTTTTAACAGAGGCCTAAAACAATATTTCGAAATTTATCAATATTTTTCCAGATTTTTAACATGTATAAATTCGCTAATTATCACTAATTACCCTTAATTAACCATAATTAGTGAAGAACTGTGCAAATCACTCACCTTTGCCACAAATAAACTTTAGATCTGAAATGATTCTCTATTTGGGCGCGAATACCAAGTCAATACAACAGTCATATTACTGATTTGGTGAAGATCTTCCTTGATTTGATGTAGATTTGACTTAATTAGCGATTAGAAAGTGATTTGGGGTGTCTTAGAAAGTGGAGGCCATGGCTAATCTTGAAAGAACATTAAGTGGCAGCTGGAAAATGATAGAAACTGAATTTCCTAACCCTATTAGCCTTCCCATAACCCTAATCCCGAAATGGGTTATGGGCCTACTCACTAATCACCCAAATTAGGCCCGGTTAAGCAGTTTTTCACCATCTGAAACTTGTTTCAGCCGTATCTCCCAAACGGTGAGTCCGTTTGGCTAATGTGACCACTCTACGGAATTGTAAACCATCATCCGAATCCAATGAAAGTGGTTTCAAGTCAAAACTCCTTTCCAATCAAAAGTTATGGCCAAAACAAGATCAGCTAGGGCCAAAACGATCATTTAAAAATCGGCAAAAATCATGAACATGGGAAATGACCCTGATAGTCGTCCCCCAAAGTTACACGACCATACGACCCTCTATGACGATAAAATAAATATTCTACGATCCTATAATGCGTAGAATGCGGGTCGTTACACTCTCCCCCCTTAAAAAATTTTGCCCCTGAAATTCCTTAACCAAGAAACAAACAAACAATGAATCCCGCATGCCTATCAATCATCCACAACAATCAAACAAGCAAAACAAGCCTAATCTAGCATGCGAAAACTAAATCGCTAATAAAATCTTACCAGGCAAAGAGTTTTGGATACGTCTTCCTAATGCTCTCCTCTGTCTCCCAAGTACATTCCTCGTTCTCGGCCCACTGAACTTTGACTAATTTCACCGCCTTCCTTCAAAGTTACTTCGTATCGTTCCCAACAATACGCATAGGCTTACGGTTCCCAACCGCCTCGGGTTCAACCTCGATATCATCCAACTGATCAGGTGAAATAATCACATCTGGGTCGTGTACGAACTTCCTTAACTGGGAAACATGAAACACGTTGTGAACTCCTGCCGTCTTGTCTGGTAATTCAACTTTATATGCCAAATTCCCAATTTGCTCGAGAACTGGGAATGGTCCAACAAATCTTGGTGCTAACTTGCCTCTCCTGCCAAATCGTATCACGCTCTTCAACGGAGAAACCTTGACAACACCAAGTCGCCAATGGAGAACTTTAATTCTCTTCTCCTCTTATCGTCATAACTCTTCTGCCTATCTTGGGCAGCCTTCATTCGTTGTCGGATAACCTTAATCTTAGCTGAAGTTTCTCTTATCACATCTGGTCCAAGCACAAACTTCTCACCAGTTTCTAACCAACATAATGGTGAGTTACACGGTCTTCCATACAAAGCTTCAAATAAAGCCATACCAATACCGGATTGATAACTAATATTATATGCAAACTCTACTAGATGCAAATGGTCATCCCATGATCCACCAAAGTCTAATATGCAAGCTCTCAAGAGGTCTTATAATACTCGATTCACCCTCTTTGTCTGTCCGTCGGTTTGAGGATGATACGCGGTACTGAGATGTAATTCTGATCCTAACGCCTCTCGTAAACTCTTCCAAAATCCACTAGTGAACAACGGATCTCAGTCACTCACAATGTCTTTGGGTATTCCATGAAATCTCACTACCCACTTTACATATAGTTCAGCTAACCTAGCTGTCGTCCTGTTTGACTTGACGGGTATAAACCTTGCGCTCTTAGTCAATCGGTCCACAACCACCCAAATGCTATCATGGCCTGATCTAGGCCTTGGTAACACATCAATGAAATCCATTGATACTTGTTCCCATTTCCATTCTGGAATTTCTAATGGTTGTAACAAACCACTAGGCTTCTTTTGCTCAACTTTAATCAGCTGGCAATTCATGCATTTGGATATAAACTTCCCAACGACTCTTTTCATCTCTTCCCAGTAGTAGGTCTGCTTCATGTCTCGATACATCTTGTTACCACCGGGATGTATAGTCAGTTTTGAGTGATGACATTCTCTAAGCACTTCATCTCTCAATCTATTGACATTGGGCACAACAAGTCTTCCATTCTTTCTAAGCCATCCATCTCGATCAAGCCCATACTTGTTCATCTCTCCATCGATTCCCATCTCTAACTTTGAGATGATTTCCAATAGGTTAGGGTCGTTCCTCTGACTGGAACCAATTCGCTCAATCAAAGTGGATCTGATCGTCAAACTTGCTAAAATTTCTGGATTCAATTCACACTTTGGTTTGAAATCATACCCAGCGATGTACTCCAGTTGCTTCCATCCTAGAAACATACCCCCTAAACTGGCATGTCTTCTACTCAATGCATCAGCTACCGCATTGCCCTTTCCTGGTGTATATGCGATATCGAAATCCTAGGAAGCCAATAATTCTAACCATCTTTGCTGTCGGAGATTTAGATCTTTCTGAGAGAAGAGATACTTTAACGACTTATGATCGGTAAACAGCTCAAATCTTTCTCCTAAGAGATAATATCTCCACATCTTCAATGCGAACACGATTGCTGCTAATTCCAAGTCATGGGTAGGGTATCTTTTCTCGTGCAGTTTCAATTGCCGACTTGCATAAGCTACAACCCTACTTCCTTGCATCAGTACAACACCTAGTCTGGTACCACATGCATCTGTGTATACCGTCATCTCTTCATTCCCCTTAATGACTAACACTGGTGCACATGTCAACTTGTCATTTAGACTCTTGAATGCATTCTCGCACTTTTCGTCCCAGATGAAAGCTTGGTTCTTCTTGGTCAACTGAGTCCATGGTGCTGCTATCTTGGAGAAATCTTGGATAAACTTACGATAATATCCAGCTAATCCCAAGAAACTTTCTATGTCCGTTGCATTCTTGGGCGTAGACCAATCCTGTACCGTAGCCACCTTCGCAGGGTTCACGACAATACCATTCTCTGAAACAACATGGCTGAAGAATCTCACTTCCCTCCTCCAGAAAAGACACTTAGAAAACTTTGCTTTCAATTGGTGTTTTCTCAACACCTCCATCACTATTCTTAAATGTTCCTTGTGTTCTTCCTCTATCCTCCAGTAGACCAAAATATCATCCACGAACACAAGAACAAACTTATTCAATTGATCCCTGAATACTCTATTCATAAGATCCACAAAATATGCTGGTGCATTGGTCAACCCGAATGGCATAACCAACCACTCATGGAATCTAGACAGCATTCGAAATGCCGTTTTAGCTATACTCTCAGCTTCCACTCTAAGCTGATGAAAACCTGTCGCGAGATCCAATTGGGAGAACACCCTCGCGCCACTCAACTGATCAAATAAATCATCTATCCGTGGTAGAGGATACTTATTCTTCCTCGTCGCCTTGTTCAATTTGCGGTAGTCTACACACAATCGAAGGGAACCATCTGCCTTGGTAGCAAACACAACTGGTGCTCCCCACTCAGAAACACTTCTTCCAATAAATCCCTTCTTCAAAATATCGCTTACTTGCACCCCGAGCTCTCGCTGCTCCCTTGGCACCATACGATGAAGTGGCATCACTATAGGTCTGGCATCTTTCACTAAGTCAATACGGAACTCAATCTCTCGGTGTGGTGGAAGTCCGGTCACTTCCTCGAAGACGTCCGGATACTGGCCAACCACGGGCACATCTGACAACTCATCATGCGGGATGTCGAGGGAATTTAGAAAACTAGCCATTACCCCATCATTAGGTAGACCACCAAACACTACCCTCCGTCCATCATTCGCTATAGCTGTCACCAAAAAGCCCTCACAGTCTACCACCACCCCGTATCTTTGGAGCCAATCGACTCCCAAAATAATGTCAAACCCAGTAAAGCCCAAAACAAAGCAATCACAAACAAACATGCATCCATGACTCGATAAGACCACATTACATCAAATCATGCTAAGGCTAGTCGAATCACCAATCGGGTTCGTCACTACTAAAGGTCTATCGACAATCTCGGGTTCCAATCCCAACCTATCTACCAGGTCACTAGATATGAAAGAACTTGAAGCCCCGGTATCAAACAAAACTCTAACAGGAACATCATAAATAGAAAGCATACCTTGAATAATGACATTCTTTTCCTTCTCCGCCGCAATTGGGGCATTCGACGAAGAAGGAATAGCATTAAGGGCATATGCTTTCACCATCTGCTTTTCTTTAGGGGGTTGCAGACATTTGTCCTTGTGATGTCCCACTTGGCCACAGTTGAAGCACTTCCTATCTGCTGGCTTTGCTCGACAATTACTAGCATAGTGGCCCTTCTTGCCAAAGCTAAAGCACTCAACATCCTTCTTCATCTTCTGGCCATCCTTATTCTGGTTCTGCTTCCTCTTATTCTGAGAACCATTCTTGCCTCTACCGCTTGCTTGCGGCTTTGGCTCCTCTGCGGATGTAACCTCAATTTTCGACTTAGGGTAAAGACTCTCTATTCTTAAAGCTTTCCCCACAATCGATTCAAACGTCTCATGGATGTGGTTAATAAGCCTTTCCCCCAAGTATCCATCCAAGCCAGTTATGAACTTCTCGTTCTTCTTCTCGGCAGTATCTATTAGGGATAACCCATACTTCGAAAAAGTGTCGAATTCGGCAGAATACTCCAAGACAGCTCTGCCATTCTGCTTGAGTTCCAAGAATTTCTTAAACAACACTGACTTCTGAGTAGCTGGAATGAACTTATCGCTAAAGCGAGCCTTAAACTGATCCCAAGTAATCTGATCCTCTGGGGTAGCTGCCTTTATAGCATTCCACCAATTCATTGCCCGTCCTTGCAGCTGACGGGATGCTAGCCTTCTCTTCATTGCAACCTCGATACCTAAGTCTTCGAAGATACGCTCGCAGCTATCTAACCAATCCCGAACATCCGTAGCCGACTCCGTCCCGTGGAACGGCTTCCCACCAAGACTAGTATAATCCTTATTCAGCTTGGTGAAATCGACCCTAGGCGCCTGCACTACTGGACCACCTCCATTACCAGCATTGGGAGCTCCCCTCTGCACATCCCTAAGCATCTCTCTCATGAGGTCAGTAAACATCGTCCTCATCTCAGCAGCATTCCCATTATTGGCTCCCCTACCGGTACCCCTTGCGTATCGGCTCATCGTTCAATCTGCATAGAGAAAACGATTAACCATCTCCATAGTGGTGCCAGTGCATTGCGACTTCATCCTTAGATACACTAATAAATATGTATATAGCTTTTGAAAACCAAAATAATCACAAATACGCGCTCTCATATACGTATTATCTCTCCCTGGTGACTTCCCTAGGTTAATTACGCAACCTAGAGCTCTGATACCAAGTGTGACGACCCGCCCCGCACCAACCAGCATTTCCTCCGAAAGTGCGATGCACACATGCCCGACTAGCACGGAACGGTCGCCAAAGAAAGGAAAGAAGAGAATGAACTAATCGAAAACATGTAGAATGTCTCACCACGCATGGGATAAAATATAATAACAACATACTTGACATAAAACAGGCGAGACAGTGCATAAGCTGAAAACTAAACATCATAGCAGCGGAAATCCAAATACAGCTTATGTTCCACATCACCATTATTACAACTTTTCATACTGTCTCAAAAGTAAAGCAAAGGAAAAAGTTACACTACTAATGCCCAAAGTAGTGACCCGCAGCGACACAGGGAGAGTATCTATATATATCATACGTGGAAGCCTCCTGCTCGTCTCCGGTACAGCTACTCGTGCATCACCAGCTAACCTGTCTCTAGTCTGCTCGTTTAGGAGCACCCAGAGTAATAAGAAGAGACATAAAACTTTGGGTCAGACAAAAGTCTGGTATGAGCGATAAGCAACAAAACAGAATGATAACAGGTATACTAAACCATACCTAAACCTGGACTTGCAAACAAAAAATTAGCACTACATACTGTACAATACTCTGAGACGCCACTAATACAAGGTGTAAAGAATACGGGGGTGGGGGTATGCATGTCATAGTGATGGTAAACAAACCAAGCATAGCAACCATCCTCACATCTCTCACTCAGTGCGTAAAGCATACGATGTCCACTACTCTCAACCACTAGACCCATCGAAGTAGTGACGGAGTTCGACTTGTACGACTACTGCTACCACCAAGCTTATCCCATGGGATCATGACCAAACCTTTTCAAATGACCCCACTTCATTGGTCTATAGCCCACTAGTCGTGCCTAGGCCACTGTGGCCCTGAATCCATCCACGTACCTCCCATACATAGTGATCCAAAGTCATAAACATCGACAACCCCTTAGCACACGTCCCGCAGCAAAGCCCAACTCATGAAGTCGACTCGTTGGTTCCCCATCTGGATCCTGAGTTCTACTTCTCATTTGGACTGCCTTTGCATCTCGGGTTCTGGTCATCTCCGGATTGGTTTAGTGCATCCTCAGTTCGTGCTCAACATCTCAGTTCGTGACAAGCTCTTTCGGGTCGGATCGGGTCGTGCTCCTTCCACCGGGTCGGGTCGTTCCACCATGCCAAGGTTGGATTGATTCGTGGCCACCATTCGTGATCTCCTGGTCGTGGGAACAAGGGCGGCTTGTGGATTGCTTAGGCGATCAACTCGTGGAGCTCAACTCAAAGGGATCGGTTCGAGTGTGCTCGATTCGTTCTCCTCCCATCGGGTCGGGTCGTGGTAACCCTTTACGAGCGGGTCGGTTCGTGGCTCCCTCGTGCGATCCGATCCGGTCCGGGTCAAATTCCTGCAACTTTTCCAGCGACTGTTTTACGCCATTCGACGGCGTTTTCGACCAGTCTAACTTTTCTAATCAATTGCAAAGCATACCATACAGTCATAGCAACATTTATAATCATCCACAAACATCAAAATAACAATATGACAAGGTTAAACGGATCAAACATAGTCAAAATTCTATATTTTCCTTTATGCATGTTTAAGCAAAACTAATGATAGGATTAGTAAAACTTAACCCAATTAACCAAGTTTTCTAACAGAGGCCTAAAACAATATTTCGAAATTTATCAATATTTTTCCATATTTTTAACATGAATAAATTCGCTAATTATCACTAATTACCCTTAATTAACCATAATTAGTGAGGAACTATGCAAATCACTCACCTTTGCCACAAATAAACTTTAGATCTGAAATGATTCTCTATTTGGACACGAATACCAAGGCAATACAGCAGTCCTATTACTGATTTGGTGAAGATCTTCCTTGATTTGATGTAGATTTGGCATTATTAGCGATTAGAAAGTGATTTGGGGTGTTTTAGAAAGTGGAGGCCATGGCTAATCTTGAAGGAACAAAAAGTGGCGGTTGGAAAATGATAGAAACTGAATTTCCTAACCCTATCAGCCTTCCCATAACCCTAATTCCGAAATGGGTTATGGGCCTACTCACTAATCACCTAAATTAGGCCCGGTTAAGCAGTTTTTCACCATCTGAAATTTGTTTCAGCCATATCTCCCAAATGGTGAGTCCGTTTGGCTAATGTGACCACTCTACGGAATTGTAAACCATCATCTGAATCCAATGGAAGTGATTTCAGGTCAAAACTCCTTTCCAATCAAAAGTTATGGCCAAAACAAGATCAGATAGGGGCAAAACGGTCATTTAAAAATCGGCAAAAATCATGAACATGGGAAATGACCCTAATAGTCGTCCCCCAAAGTTACACGACCATACGACCCTCTATGACGATGAAATAAATATTCTACGACCCTATGATGTGTAGAATGCAGGTCGTTACAGAATATATGTGCTGCAGAATTTGTAACTACAGGGTTGTATTGCAGCTGCCGTTGATTATTATTTTTTGGTGTTGCATTTGATTTTTTTACCGTTGCAGTTGATGTTTTCTGGTGTTGCATTGCAGTGTTGTGGTGTCGCGTTAGATAGTGTTGTGGTGTCGCGTTAGATTGTTGTGGTTCTGCATTAGATTGTGTTGTGGTGTTGCGTTAAGCGTAATATTATTAATTCCACAACGGTACGACATGTGGGTCCCACAACTTACGTGGTGCCATGTGGATATCTGACGTGACATGTGACACATGTGCAGCTGACGTGGAGAGATGACGTGGCATGTGACACATTGGCAGCTGACGTGGAAAGTCCATGTGGACCCCACTACCATGACCTAGAAGCCAGGCTCTGGCTTCTGCTTAAGGCAACGCTGTATGTTGTTGCATTATATGCATATGTTGTTGCAATAGGATTATAATGCAACTATTTCTTTCTGTGGCCATAGTGTGGCAAAAGCATTGCCTTAAAGGACTGATGCAATGGCCGCGAATGTCGCACCCCTCTGGTGTTGCCTATTTAAAAAAATGGCATATGACAACGCTTTTTTGATCTACGGCCACATAAAAACAGTGTTGAATATGCCCACTTTTGTAGTAGTGGAAATGGAGTACGCCCTTTTTTCCCTACCCCCTACCCTTAGTTTTACTCCATGCTATAGTTAAATCTTTAATTAGATTTGAATGATAAATGGTAATTCAATTTACCAATAACACGATGGGTGTTAGATATGGAGTACCACCAGTTTTGCTCCTGGGATGAATAGGTTGGGATTGGGAATAATAAAATAAAAGATCACATTGGTAAGGTTCGATTAATTCCGAATAGTTCCATAAACCTTAATCTGGTTCAAGTGGTGAAAAGATATAATAAAATCTTTTGAAATGATATCCAAAGGAAGATTAAAGAAAAAGAATAAGAGAATTTATCTTTGATAAAATTAATGGGAACCTTTCCCCAAAGATATGAATATTTGAATAAAAGAATATTCTGGATTGGAATGAGATGTGTGCTATCTTTGTGTTTTTATCACATGATTATAAGATACGCGAGTTATTCGGAAAGATCGGGTTTAACCCATTCTGAATAGCTGTTACGACGACTAAAAGTTAATGATATGAAGACAGTGGTTGAAGACCAGAGATCTTTACATCATTGGGATGATTGTTGATGTCTCAATTGAGGTGTACAACCCAAGATGAGGTTATTAGTGGCGTTCGTTCAGACGTAGTTGGAGATCGACCAGATATGCGAGGGCCTCTCTCCTGTATTGGACATATGGGATGAGGAATAAGGTGCCTCCGGTTCGTTCAGACCCAAAACGGATTTGTAAATGGATTATGTTTGACATTGTATTATGTGTTATATTTGTTAATCTCTGCTATATATATATGTTTGGTGGCAGAGAATTTATTCTCTTGTTTAACACCCTTCTCTGAGACGTACGAGCTTAGAGGTTATATATTGCCAGAAATCAATGGTATGGTATGGATTGATAATGTGGCATGCTAAGATGCAAATGATCAAGGCTTTTGTTGAAAAGAAGAGCCTTGTGGTTGATGATCAAAGCACAACTTTAAGTAGCATAACTTTAGTTATAGTGTTAATTCGCGACCCCCATACCCCGGTATGAGTTAATGGGATAAAGGATGCAAGGAGTGCATACGTTTTTTTCTAGCTAGAATTTGTGTCATGATATGGAGCCCAGACATTTTTACTTATGTGGATGATGGAATGCGAGACACCTCGGATATAAAGCCGACTAAAAGGCTTATATGGTCGACGTACTGACCATTTTGGAGGTCTGATAGGACCGAAAACATGTTGTTCAGGAATAACTAATCCACAAACGTTAGGTGTGGATCGGCCTTGAAGGATCTAAGGGTTTTCCATAGGTGTGATCCTGGATCATCTTGCTAGAGGTGATCTGAATCGGTAAGGAGACCATCCCTTGCCTTGTCTCATGACGGAAATACAATTTCCAATTTCCAATATGCGACTTTGTGGTTTTTATTGTAAACCTATATGCACTACACCAGAAATGCCAATTAAGCAGTGCTCTGAGCCGTATCAAAATCGATTTGGCAGTGCGTTGGACCGTATCAAAAAATGGCATCTTTGTTATTTGATACGGCCTTAAGCCGTATCAATTTAAGGGATTGATACGGCTTAAAGCCGTATCAAATGCATGAATTGATACGGCTCAAAGCCGTATCAAATTCATGGATTGATAAGGCTTTGAGTCGTATCAATTCATGCATTTGATAAGGCTTTAAGCCGTATCAATCCCTTAAATTGATACGGCTCATAACCGTATCTAATTAAAAATAAAAAAATAAAAAAAATACATTGTCCTACAATTAAATACATTTAACAAAATATGAAAGAAAATTTAATACATTAAAATTCTGTCATTCACTATTACATTGTTACAATTACATTGTGTGTATTACATTGCATTTCATTCTATTACAAAACATAATTACAAAATGAAGTACTGGTACATGCATACCCTTTCCATTCTGGAACTTGATCTGCCATCAATTTCTTCCCAATATTAACCATTTTAGCTTTACTGAATTGTGTACAAATCTACAACAGACAAAACATAATAAGGATCAAACATGAGCAATGAATATTGGAGCAAATACAAGTGGCATATACTAAATTGTGCACAAATCTACATCAGACAAAACATAATAAGGATCAAACATGAGCAATGAATATTGGAGCAAATACAAATGGCATATACATGCAATAGTGCTCTTCACTGGTATGACACGCTAATTGAGTTTACAAACTCAGTCCGGAACTGAGTTTACAAACTAATGTACTTGTTCACAAATGTGCAAGGCCGTCGCCAAAGTAATAGGATAGAAAATTTCGTAATCAGAAATATTATGAATAATAAAATAATCTGATTATTGGCCATGTCATCTAGGTTTTGCAGTACCAATGCAATGAATACTAAGGTAACTAATTTTAACAAATGAGAAAAAAATGCGACCTAGAAACAATGACCATCCCAGTTCAGCACAATTCAACAAATCACCATTAATTTAAGAATACATGGGACATGGAATGGAAAAGATAAATTCAAATGCTGCAAAAGCCTTACCATGAAAAATTGAACGATGAGAATACCTTATCTTCTTCATCAGAATCACTTTCTGAAGAGCTGCTGCTGCCACTAGATTCTACCTTTTTTTATGTTGCTGGAGCTGGTTTTGCCTTGACAGGAACCTTTTTCTACACACATAGAGCTAAATAATTAAGATTCAGGATTTTCAAATTTAACAGTAAATGGTGGGAATAAATATATTTGATGCAGCAACTACTGTATTCCAAACACATCAAGAATGTCAGAGAGAACGATACGATTTTGTTAAACCCCAGTATTCAATGTTCGCACAGCCTTACCATCTTGACCAGCACATAAGTCAACATCTAAATATTTAAATGAATCCTATAACACTTTTTTTTCAATAAAACAACAGCATTTTACTTCCTTAAAACCGTTACATGCAATTTGCAAATGCATTTTAGAAAGAAAAAAAATAGCACAAAAAACAGAATAAACTCAAGGAAAAAATTGCGGAAAAAAAATGCATTTTACTTCACTACCCCTTTCATCTTACCGAGCGGGGCCGAGCTTGCCGAACATCGGAACCACAAGGACACCCCACAAAATTTCTTCTGTAGAACTTCATGTGCGCACAGCCTCTACAGACTATCAGACGGCTATCCCAATAGGAAGCCCACTTGGGACAGAATCCCAAAACGAGCAATAATAACCCCAAACCCTGCTATGCTTACCTTCCCCAAACAAATCTCACAGCTTCCTGCAGCTTTTTTGAGTCAGTCCTCATCAGTCGGTTCGCTGATATCAGAAAAGTTTAAAACGGGAAGGGAAGTCGTTTCGTTTCATACATCACATGAGCAAACAACTTTCAGGGCAAAACACGACATAGTTTGGAGACGGTAGCACACCTCAACTTCTCATTCAGATACACACATCCACGACCATGAAGAGGCTTGCTGTATGAACCTAATGCATGTAAGAGCATACAACCAAAGGCCACTTTGGGAAAGTTATTGTATAAGATATACAAGTCACCCGGCTCAAGCTCCTCTAAACCATCTAACATCATTAAGGTCATCAGCCGATTTACCTTCTCCATGCTAGGCGCAAAGGGCTCTCCTACTTCATACAAAAAATCACTGACTTCTTTTTCTTGTTCTGTTGTCATAGCCAAACTAATTATGTCTTCAGCCTTCATATAGCCAATCAGATAATCCACATCCTTGTATCTCAGGATCCTTGGGTTATTTACAAACAACTCACGAAGCTCTCCTAGCTTGCTATCCAGATCTTTTCTTCTTCTTCTTCTTCCTGTGTTCCATCATCTGCCGCTTCTCCTTCCAAATCACAGCCTAAGTTTCTACGGTCCACAGCTGTATTGCCTTCCACTTTCTCCCTTTTTGCCATACAGATATCCTTGCCATCGTTGATTCTTCTCTTTCCTGTTATGTCTTCACGACATTCGACAATCGCTTCTTGAGCCTTCGTTCCTGCCATACATTTAAACCTAGTCTCTTAAAAATTTCGCTATTAAGACTTCAAATTTAGAGATCTGCGATTGGAGAAGAAAAATGCACCTGTTCAATTTCCTGAATCCTATAACACTTACTACTCATAGCCTACCAACTAAAAGTTATATATTACAATCCCCAGATAGTGAAACTAACCACAACTGTACATGTAAAAGGAAGGTATATCATCTTTCCAAACTTTATATTGTTCAATCATATATAAATTTAAAAATAAAATATGCTCCTTACTGGTTCATCATCTGAGCTGCTATCTGAATCTGAGCTATCGCTAGATTCCTGCTTCTTCTTTTTCCTCACAACAGGAGTCGCTGGAAGTTTCTTGGATGTTGGAGCCTTTTTAACAGGTTCCTGTGAATTTAAAAAAGAAAAAAAAATCATAGTTCATTAAAGGGGTTTAAAGCATGGATCTGTGACAAAAATGCAACAAGGCTAGTCAGCGTAAAGAGTGAGCATGATGTGCATATGATGCTTGCACCTTTCTTTTATTTAACAAAGCAATCCAATAGAACTTGTTCCTTCTGTATGCTTAACAGCCACAAAGAACATAGAATTCAAAACTTGCCTTGATTTCTGCAAGCTGCGATGGATTCTACATCACTATGATCCACTCATTTTCCAAGCAACTTCCTCAGACCAGTCTGATTTCAGTAAGCTCTTTATCTCTGATGGATATTAATGATATCGCATCAAGACTGAAAATGGAACAATAAAAGGATAATGAAGATAAAATATGCATAATATTTTAAACTAGATAAAACTACCACCAAAAAGTTTAATCCATCTAATAAACAGTCAATACAATTCTGAGCAATAACATAGGCATTTGCAAGTTTTTTTTTTGAACTAGCATTTGCAAGTTTTTAAGAGTAAGAATGCTAGATGCGTAAACGCTTTGAATTCTTGACAATATTTCTCTTTGAATTTACCTTTAAAACAAGTATCAGTCGTCACCCAAAAGCAAATGTTGTAATTCAATGAGCTATCAAGAAACACAAATATTTAAAATACTTAATTGCACCTTTCACAAAAAATTTACTGCAAGCAATGTGCCGAGTGCTAAAAAAGTGAAAGGAGATTGCACATTTTCGTTTCCTAAATTTAAAAAAAGGATAAGCTGCCCATTTCTCTTTGAGTTTTTCTTTGAAACAAGTATTAGTATCCACCCAAAAGTAAATGTTGCAATTCAATGAGCTATGCAAATATTTAGAATATTAAATTCCACCCTTCACAAAATTTTTATTGTAAGTAATGAGCCAAGTAAATTGCTAAAAATGTGAAAGGATATTACACATTTTCTTTTCCTAGAAAAAAACAATGGATACGCCTAACTGAGTGACTAGGGCCTTTGCATCAGAGTGGCAGCTCTGGACAAGTATATCGTTACTTTAGCAACAATTTTCTGAATCGTTGACTGGTGATCTATCAAGTGACCAGTTCCTACTTGAGAGTCACTATAAAATGTTATGCAAACTATTTTTAAATTGTGGTAAGATATAACATATAATTTCTAATTATTGTGTATTGATTTGTATATTACAGAGCTATTGGAGTTATATTTCAAAGCAATATGACACTTAGGTTGGTAGGCTAACAGTATGCACATTAATTGGATTACAGAGCTATTGGAGTTATATCTCCAAAGCATCTTATTTTTACTTGGATTGGAAGAGACCTTTAAAAGATTTACAAAATACAAGAAAAAGTAAAAATATGTCCAAGGTCTCTCCATATTTATATATATTCAGTGGACACTAACTGATTCTCTACTGTTTTCATCATAGTGTATTCTCTGTTTATCAACACATCTTCATGCACATTAATTCTTGCCGCTTGGCGGAAGTTTTCTTATATGCAGTCTATCAAAATTCACCACATGAATTGTATACAAATTGAATTTAAATTAAAAGGAATATATAGTCCATATTTCTGAAATAAAATCCTATATTTGTTGCTTTTTGTATAGTTATTGTGAGTCAGATTTGTTAATAAATAAATTGACTTAAAGATGAAATTAACAGAGAATTAACTATTTGTAAATATTAATGGATAACTTAAACACACTACTTCATTTTGACAGAAGTTCTCCATTAAAATATTCAACCCACTTACTTTAGTTGGTTTGGATTTGCAGTACAAAGATACATGTAACAAATTATTACACAAACAAATTTGAAAAAAAAAATCAATATTATATATTAGAAATATTATAGCTGACCATCAAAAATCTTATAACAATAAATAAATTAAGCCTTAAGGAATCTTTAATGGGTTTGCATTGTAAAGTGACTTATTAAATATTAAGAATTGAAAATTATTTTTAATCTTTCATTTTCACATCAATATGAAAGCAACTATACACATCTTATTGCTAATATTGGTTTGGTCATTGAGTTAAAACAAAGGAACCTAATCTCATGCAGCATAATGCATATGAATTGCTAGTTGAGGATGCCAAGCTTCGTGTATCACCACATCAAATATATCTTCTCTATTTCAATGACACTTCAAAATATTTCAGAGAAGAATACAATAAGTCAACTCTGCTTATAGTCGCATAACAATGATAAAAATATTACAAGTTAGCATATAGCTTACCAAAGATATGGTATTGTTTAATATTTAAAATGATGTATATCATCGCCTCTAATAATTCACGAATTTTTCAGCATCCACATCATGATTGTACTGAACTTTTTGACAATGGCTGGTACATTGGACAAAGATCACAAATTTTCAGTAGAAAGCTCATAATTTCTTATTGGTATTGGCACTTTTTTGTGACTATTCTCTTCTAAAGCAAAGAAAAGGATGATTCCACTGAAATTTGACTTGTAACTCATAATAAACAAATTAAAGGCACTAACGGAACACTACAACATATAAATTTATGCCTTTTCAACCATAAATTTAAGACTTTATATAATCCTATGTTTTGAGACTACCTTAAAAAGAAATATGGAATGTACAACTCAAAGTCCAAACCTTGTTCACAATGAATCTACAATTGACCTATTGTCAAATTTCAAAAGCCCCCGCACAAGATCATGTATTATAAGAGAAAACTGCTGCAGATACCTGTCTAACGATATGAGCCGCAACCGAGGCGAGCAAACATAGGCGAGCAGATGGCGGAGAGTAGTGGGCTATGGTTTGCAAGAGGGTCTCGTCAATTTTAGCAATTCCAATCTAATTTCGTGGATGACAATGGAGCTAGGGTTTGGATTTAGGAGAAATATTGTGGCAATTTTATTTTACCGATGCATACAGCGAGCGAAAGGAAAAGAAAAGGTAGCGGCCAAAAATATGGTGCACATTTGGTACGGTTGCAAACCATATCAAACGCAGTGATCCGAACCATTGAAGATGGACCGTTAGATTTAAGGTACTTGGTGTGGTGTGGATCGCCAAATTTAATTTGATACGGTCAAATTTAATTTGAGACGACTATGAGCACAATCAAATTTGATACGGCTTAAAGTCGTATCAAACTCCACATCCTGATGTGCCAAATTTGCTATTTTGGTGTAGTGACGGCTACATAGTAGGATGGGGTACTATGTCATCAATGACTGATACATTTATATTCGAAGTTGATTGATACACTGCTCACTTATAATAATATTCAAAGATTTGTTTTAAACGTATCAAGCATGTTTGACTACTATAAGGGAAAACTTTATCCTCTGTTTTGTGTTGCATTGTGTGATGGAAGCTAAGTCTTATAATAGCTTCATTTTTCCAAAAGCATTGCGATATTTTAAAATAATTTTTTTTCTTTTTCTTTCAAGTTTTTGGTATTCACATGGAGTAAACCCGTTCAACATTATACGACGTGGTCCCGTGAATTACCTTACTTTAAAGATAAAGTTTAACAACTGTTTTAGCTCTCACACTAGTCTCATGACTGACTCGGAGTTTATTGTTTGTACCTAAACTCTGGGTTCTCATATTTTTCACACGGGCAGCCAGTAGTTTTGGTTTTGCAGATTCTTTATTTTTCACAGGATCCTATCTTACGGCTGGAGCTATATTCGGAAAGCTTTGATTTGTGTGTTGTTTTCAGCCGTGTTAGTTGATGTACTTCCGTTGTGCGTTGTATTTATACATTTGTATTTCTACTGCTGTGTATTTTATACTCTGATATTTGTTTACACTTTGTAATGTTGATTCGTACTTTGATATTCTTAAACTCTGATGTAAATTATTGTAATAGCAATGAAAAGTTATGTGGTTCTAAGTTTTGATGCGTCATTGTTCTCACTTAATCTATGTTCTTGTTCGGCCTAGGCTGAGCGGGGATTTCGAGTCGTGTCATCAGCTCCGCGAACCTTCCAGTTGATATGAAAATATTTGAGTATAAACTAGAAATTTTAATATAGTCGTGTCATCAGCTCCGTGAACCTTCCAATTGATATGAAAATATTTGAGTATAAACTAGAAATTTTAGTATATTATAGGTATAAAAATATTTCAAAATATGGTTAGTTTAAAAACTAAAAAAAAAATTTGAGAAATTTTGCTAAAGGACTTTTTGAAAACAGAGGATATATGAAAACCTTTTGTAGAGACAATTCAAAATGTGGAATTTGTTTTGAAATATAAATTTAATAATTAAAATTTAGTATTATTATAGTTTTAAAACTAATATTTTTAGTTTAGTATATTTGATTTTATCTAGTTTAATATATAAATATCATTCTCTTAATTAAATTCTTTTAAAACATTTTTAACAAGCTTTCTTAGGTTTTACTATGATTAAAATATATATTTACTATGTTAAAATAGTTCTACAAAGTTTCAAATTATAATATATAAGTTCATATTTATATAAAAAAATAATCATCCCATACTAGCTTTAAAATTTGCCTATCATATATCGACGTATAACTGAAATTTTATAAAATTCAAATGTTAAAGTAAGTGTCTATTCATGGCACCTCTTATCTAACAGTCATATCCCTTCACTTCTATAAATACCCTTCTTCCAAAAATGAAAATAATTAACTCTCATCGTTCTTCTTCACTCTCTCTTCTCTTCTCTTGAAAATTACAAATTTTGTAACCGTATTATGTTGATTTTCAAATCCAATCCCATTTTTCTATATAAAACTCTATTCATTTCTACCAAAATCAAAGTGCAAACCAGAGTTATATGAGCAACTATAATCAAAATCAAAAGATCAAAATCTGTATTCATTGTACAAACAAGTCAAAACCAAATACGGATGTGACAAGAAAGTCCTAAATTTAGCCGGATTTGATTGTGCCCGGTCAATTGGAAGTGACTTGTTTTTCCCAAAATCAAGCTGGGTGAGGATCCATGACCTATAAATCAGAATGGTCTGCCCAGAGGTCTAAGTTCTAGTTGGGTTTGATTATGCCTGATTAAAAGGAGTAGGTCTGCTAGTTTTTATTCATAAATAATGACAAACAAAAGCCTAGGAGTTCGAAACTCTTTATAAAATAAAAAACTAACAACTATCTCCAAAAAGAAACTTGAAACACAAACAATCAAACTTTCTTTATGAATTCAAAATGTCTTTCTAAAAAAAAATAATCCCTTAAAAATAAGTTCTAATAATTTAATTTCTTTTGTAAATTCAAAATGCTAACCTAAAACGTTATCAAATATTATTACTTAAGTATAGGATCCAATAAGTAAACTTCATTTTCAAATTCATTCTTCAGTAGTAATATGATCAAATATTTTCGAATACCATTTTCTCTTGGATTACACACACACACACACACACACACACATAATGTTTGTAAAAATAAAAGAATGCACCATAATCATGCATGAAGCGCATGTCGTGATGCTCGTACTTAAACTTGGTGGGTTTGCCATTTTAACAAATTCACAACTCTTCCTTTCCAAAAAAAAAAAAAAAAGAAGGCAAAAATAAAACTAAAACACGTATTTTATTTAGTGGTTTGATTCGCATTACGTACAACACTAAATGTTAAAGAACTCCATAATGATCATAAATCATAATTAAATGCAAATAGTGAATTTCTAATAGGTATCCACTAAAAGATGTGCAATTTGAAGATCGAGGAAATAAATGAAAGAAACCAAACTGCAAAATGCCAGCTTTGTTGGATGTTAACACATGGAAATCTAACTTTCTAGGACTTCGAATAAAACAATTAAATAATGGAATATTTATATGTCAAGAAAAGTACTATAAAGACTTGTAAATAAATTTGGAATGTCTAATTAAGTGGAAAACCAACTTCTATGGCAACTAATGATAATTTAAATAAAGAAAACAATTCTAAAAACATTGACCAAAATTTATACAGAGGCATGATTGGATCACTATTCTACATAACTGCAAGTAAACCCGATACAATGCATGATGTATGTCTTTGTGCAAGGTATCAATCTGAGCTCAAGAAATCACATTTACTGTAAAATGAATATTAAGATATGTTAATAACACGTTAGACCATAGACTATTTTACCCAAAAGGCGATTCATTCAGATTAATTTTGTATAGTGATGTTGATTGTACTTGTTGCAAATCAAACAAAAAAAGTACAAGTGAAACTTGCCACTTTTACGGCATTCGTTGGTCTTCTGGTTTAGCAAAAAGCAAAATACTATATCTCTACCCACAGTGGAACCAGATTATATTTTAGCAGCATTAGCATGTTCACAAGTAATTTATATACAACAAACTTTAAAATATTTTGAAATAAATTTTACAAAGGCACCAATTTACTACTATAATAAGAGTGTAATAAATTTATCCAAAAATACAGTTTATTATGCAAGAACTAAACATATTAGTGATGATCATCATTTCTTAAGAAATTATAACTCTAAAATATATTAATATAGAAAATCAATTAGTTGAGATATTAACAAAACCATTAAATCAATAATCTTTTATAAAACATAATAGAAATTAAGTGTATGCTCGTTATCCAAAATTTGAAATTAAGATCTAAATGAAAACATAAAGTGAACTAGATACATCGACTTATCCCTCAAGACCATGTCGACATGTAACAGTTGAAAATTAATTCTTAAATCCCTCAATATTCTGTTTTTTTGTCTTATATATACACAAACATATGTGTATATATTATATATGCATATATATATATATATATATATATATATATATATATATATATATATATATCGTGCCATTTTGAACTTTCTCTGCAAAAGCTTCTGAACTAGCTATGGCCTCCACTTCAAACAATGACCACAATCAGACCATTTCCTTTCCTTCCTCTTCTATCGGACCATTCCAACGCACCACGTTTGGACGAGCATCAAAAAACTGAAAAGAAAATGGAAGATGTAATTCAGTTACTTACTAAAATTCAAGTAATTCAATTAAGGATGTTACGAAAGCAAAACAAACAAGGAAAAATTCCATGGAATCTTCAAAAATTGCTTGTGGATAATACTGTGAATCTTATTATAATATAGATGATGAATCTTCTAATATAGCCATTCACAATCCTTTTCAAGATAACGAAGAAGAAAAGGAAGAAGAAGCCAAAGGAGATGGCATGGACGAAGATAATGAGGATATTTAAGTATGATGTATAAGAGAAGTATGTTTTGGTAGAAAGTTAGATTTAGTCCTTTCGAAGTTTTTTCAAAAAATAAATAATGTAACTTTACTTTGAACAATTTCTACACTTATTATTAGATTTTTAATATTTATATTTTACGTTATCGTTATACTTTAGTTTCTGCCTGATCCGTCCAGTTTATTTAATTCTATTAGATTTAACTAAGTTAAAAACAAATTTTACGTTTTTTTATGCATATATTTACACGTGTTTTTATCTAAAATCACGAGTGTACTACTTATAATTAAATCTAGATTTTTCATTAGGTATCGTTTATGTATTTGTATGAATACTGAGAATGTGTTTTATATGTTCTTCTAGAGTCATCCGTCATGTCCCGCTACTTTCTCGCTTTATCACAGCTAGGATTTTTTATATATCCGGCACATTGAATTCACTGAGCGCATTAACTGCATAGGTTCACACGTCTATTTCACAATTGGTGTGGATGAACATCAATAGACTCAAAGACAGTCGCAGACGATTGCGTTTTCATGCTAAAAATACAAATTTCTGACAATGTTTAAAGAATACCAAAAAAAGGTAGATAAGATAAAAATAAGCACACCAATGGAAAAAAAACATATACGAAAAAACGGTGCAAACGTGTCTAGGAGGAGGGGGAGGAACGCGCGTTTTAGCATTTGGAAAAACCTAACCGTTTTTATATCTTTGGTGTTCTCTTTTTTCAATGTAAACGAGATTTACCCAACTGTGTCTCAATTAATATTATCAAATCTCAATTGAACTTTCTTTCTGAATTCAAAACGTCATCATACATGTATTAATCACTTGTCTAACCATGAAATTTCCTTTCAAAAATTCTACATGCTCATCCTCAAATACTATGAAATCCTATCACCTAACAATATGATATAATAGATAAACATATCTTATCACTTAAGATGGTGATACGAAGAATAAATTTTATTTTCAAACGCAATCCTGCTGATATTACCATGGATGGAAAAATTAAACTTTAAAAAGCTTAATGTAGCAACATAAAAATAAATTCAAACTAACTATTTCAGTGCAAATATACGATGAAATATCTGCAAAAATCATTTTATTTTGAGATGTTAAATATATGAAATAAAAAAACAATTCATACGCGAAGAACACGCTATCATCATGCACACATTACGGATACACCATTTTATTTTATTTTTGAATTTCAAATATTGATTAAAGACCCATTTTTTTTCTCGAAAAAGCGAAAAAATAAAGAAAGTAAAGCATTAATCAAACTTACAATTACGTTGGTTTTTCGGCTGTAAGAAAGCAAAAAATCAATTTGTTCCTGCCAATGTTACAAGAAACATAAATATAGTGATTATAGTCCGCTCTCTCCTCTCCTCGTCTTCCCAAAAATTTCTCGCTGTTTTTTCTTTTCGTGTTTCTTCCTCTGGAATCGTTCCACCTCGAGCTTTTTCTCCGATGTTTACCCTCTCGAATCACCCTCTCAGATCTAAATCCCCTTTTCTTTGCTGGCAAGACTCTACAGTTCCTAATTAATCTCATGTAATTGAATTGGTCGTATAGGATCAAATTTTCTGAAATCTACATTCAGCCTTTTCCCTTCTTCCAGTTTAGGATTTCATCGCCTCCCTTAAGCTTTGTCTTGAATGATTTGGAAATTCTTTCGAAATTAATTCTCCGGTTTTATATGCTATCTTTGAATTTTAATATTTCGCACCAAGTTGGGATGCCTAATATTTCAATATGAACAGACGACAGGATTCTTCAATAGATTTTGGTGCACCAGTGCAAGAAAATATGAGAACTTTTGGTCACACAAATGCTATTGCCACATCAACACTACCACAGTCTGTAAGTTAGTTCAATAACAAATTTAATTGCATGTTATTCTTATTTAGTAATCAAATTGTAGTTCATTTCACTGACAGCATGCATTTGAGTTTTCCTAATTTATTTTTGTCTGCTCATGGCTCATTCAGTGTTGCCTTTGATTCATAGGACCCTTTACTGAACCTTGGCATTGGCAATTCAGCCATCTGGACAGGCAACTGGTCTCAGCTTTGCCATGCATGCAAGGTGTGTATAGTTTTTGTTTTGCCATTTTAGCAACACTTAACATAATCTACAGGCCATACCGGACTTGTG
Organism: Allium sativum; assembly: GCA_030737875.1. Lineage (NCBI taxonomy): Eukaryota > Viridiplantae > Streptophyta > Magnoliopsida > Asparagales > Amaryllidaceae > Allium > Allium sativum. The sequence goes on along the minus strand of CM060912.1, from coordinate 1,012,021,284 downwards.
AGTTGTGATCGGACGGGAAGTGCAAGTCCCATTAGTGGTCTCACTAATTATTAATCAACCCCGTCACAAACCTGATAGGCCATACTGATCTGTATATGTTTTAGATCTATGTTTCTGTTTTTTGTTTAGTTTTGCTACTAATTCAAGATTTGAATTCTTGGTAAGCCTTTTCGATTATTATTGGAAAAGAAATGTAGCATAACGGAATGAATTCATACTCTAGCCAACCATTTAATTTATCTTTCGACTTACGTTTTTATCATTAGATTATCTGACCTATGCGCTCAAAACACTGTATATCATGTAACCGTTGTGTGGAGTAGTTTGATCATCAATGTCCCTGGATATCGAATTGTGTTGGAAAGGTGATCTAAATACTAATATCTCAATGTATATACATGTGTACCACATATATTAAGTGTAAAACGAGTCAGGATGTATATATAACGTTTGTGAGTCAGGATGTATATATAACGTTTGTGTGTCACCACTGCAGAAAAATAAATGGGACTTTTTTATGTTAATTTGTATGGCAATTGTCACAGCTTTTCTAGCAGCTGTCATCATTGTTCACAGTATGTAGTTCATAAACCCTGGTGATATCTTGCTATAAATCATCAAATATTGTTGAAAAATTCTTTTTGAAACATTTTCATTATAAGACTATAGTGTAGTTCATTAATCCATAGTTCCAAGAATAATTTGCTATGTTGATCACTTTTGTATAAATTATAAGCAACTTACATGAATTATTTTTAGTTACTTAACCCTTTTTTAATCACTATTGGCAACAAATGGCAGAAAAATAAAAATTTGTAACCAAAAAATAGTAAAAATGATATCACCAGATAGTACATATTTTATTATGTTGTTCGTCAGAATATCATAAGATAGATGATCCAACTCCATCATTATTACACTGCTAATAACATAAGCTTCTCTTCAAGCTTTTGTTTCTTTAGATTCCTCTAACACCTTTGTTGCAGGTGGATGCAACGCAACAGCACTGTACTCGCTGCTCAAGTATTTCTTATATACAACATTCAGTTTTCCTTCTAGTGCAACAATGTTACTGCTAATCAATATCTTTGCACAATCCTTCAACTCTGGCTAAGAAACGTGATTCCAAAAGTAAGGTTGAAGCAAGAACTCCGCGTGTTGGCTATCTTTTTCTTAGCTATAGAATGCCTCGTAAGTTGTACACTTCAACTTTTATAGTTGGTCAAGCATTGTTATTTGGTTAAGTGTGCAAAAAATGTCCTTAATAGCTTATTTTAATTACATTTTCCTCTTTCCCCATATCATATGATACAACAGTGCCCTACAAATGGCAACCCAGACTATTATTTCAAAAGAACGGAATCTGCAATTAATTATAGGTAGGTTGGAGCTGAATATGTGCCACACTTGCATAATCTTTATTCTTGGTATGTAATAGTGTGTATCTCTTGATTCTTCCTATTTCTTCTCCGATGCTTATTATTTAAATCTTCATCCAATCCTTTTTTATTGATAACTCCAAATTGGCAGTTTCCAGCGTCTAACTCATACTTGATCTGTTTCTTTGTAATAGGGGAGTTTACCCAGAAGAAAGTTTCAGCAAAATAAAAAAGTACAGTATTTTCATGCTCATAACTCAAGACGGTGGTGTGAAATCATTCATTTCCAGCGTTATTTCGAAAATATCAGGCAACCACGTCGATTCCAATTTGCAAAAGGATCAGTTTTCTAAATAATTTTTTATTAGATCTTTGAAATTCTTTTTAATAATGGAATAAAGTGGCTTGAATATGGAAAAGTGCAGAGGATTGTTCTTGTAATTATGGGCAAGGCGCTTCGGAAATTCTGGAGAGATGGAATTTCAGCATTTCAGCATTGAAACTAATCCCGACGTTGTTCAAAAAGGGTAAAACTTCAATTGTTTAGCATTGAAATATACTTACCTTACTTAAGTAAATTACTATTTTATTCTTAGGATTCTATTTCTTTTTCTTTGGTTTGGTCTCCGCACTCAGTAGTTGTGCGATTCAACTATGATATTGATTTGCAAGATAATGTTTATTTGCAGAGTGCAATTCTTTCTTGATTTGATTTAATATTCAAAGTGAAAGATGTATGAATCTATCACTAGGATAAGAGAATTGCTAGCCATATCATCAAACTGTTGCTAATGGATCTGCAACTTAAAAAACATATATTCTTACAAAGGGAAAATTGGCTTTAGATTTTAATATTTTTGATAATGATGCTCCTTTGCAATTGACTGTATAGGTCAATTGCTAGCAACGTTGTTACCTTATACTTTTATTAGTTGATTTTATTTAAGATTATAATATTGGAAAGCAATACATAAGTTGCTGGATTTTTAGTTAAAATCGACTGTACATAATAACAATGGCAAGTAATTATTATTGGCCAATAATTTTAAATTAACGACAAGAAAAGTGAAAAACTTCATTGTAAAAAACTTCATTATTGGCCACTGATGACTTTATTTGTTATTTACAATTTGGTTGCCCTGTAAGTCTTGCCAAAATTGTCTTATGATAAGCCTAATCACTAAGCAGTTATCTTAGTCATATTAGTAAATTTTGTTGATCAAAGGTTACAGAGCATTGTTATGTCATGGTCTTTCCACGGAGTTATTTGTGCACCAAATTTTTGAGTATGTTATTTGTTTTCAGTTATTACTGTTTATTAATTTTTCAATAATGCTGCTATATCTGAAGTGTGTTCTGTCATTTTGAACAACTGTTAACATTTTTTGTGAGTATTCACTTTCAAAAAACATATATTTCTCCGTTGCATAGTGCATATTCGCCATTTTATTTAAGGTGAGACACCACTATCTAAGTTGCTATTTTTTTTTTTACTATACTGATTAACAACACACGCTCTATTTTTTTTTTTTTTTTCAATAATTTAGTGGTTATATTTACACATTTTTTTGGGTACCAACATTTGAGTTATTTTGAATTTTTTTCTTAGTATTGTATTTTGAATTTGGTTCAGAACTACAATTATTTTAAGTTTTATAGTTTTCTTTTACTGTGATTTTGCGTTTGTATAATTTTTTTAGTTTTACGTGTGAATCTGTGATGACATTTTGCTAATTGATCTTTTAACATGTGCTGGATTTTATTTTGTTTTATTTTACTTAGTTTACTTTTATTTATTTTTGCAGAAATATCATTGGTATATATTTTTTGATAGCTTGTAAAATGCGATGGAGAAAATTGATTATCTCAATTTAAAGTGGCATGTGTTGGGAAATTTTATGTTTCACTTTGCCATTTCTTTTGGATGCTTGCCTTGCACCGATAAAAACTGAGCTACATGTCAATGAATTAAGATTTTGAATTTATTTCTTCCATTTTTGTAAATAAACTCTGTATTTGAGAAACCTGACATTTAAATTGGTTCTCTGTGGTGATTAGATGTACCTCGTGCAATTATGAATGTACAACGGCCTTGTTATACTGATGCGATTACTATGTTGGTGGTTTTTGTGTATAGAATTGTTAAAGTTACTTCCCTTAAACTTACTTGCCACTTTTGAAAGTTATTGTTAAGTATTTGCATCATTACTTTAGAAAGTTACAAAGGTTATCTTTCTAAACGCCGCTTGTCTTGAGAACTTGTAAATTTTACATGCAGGAGGTCCATAGTGAATTGAGATCCCCAAGTGTTATGGGCCACGCATCCCTAGTGATCTCTTGTAAGTCTTTGAAAAAATTACACTTAAAATGCTTACTGTACCAGTTTAGCTAAATAACCCTTTCTTGTAAAGTCAAGTCGGGCTCAGTTATGGGGTGTCTTAAATCTCTCAATGCTGGAACGCTCGTTGAGTGAGAGAGAATTTTGGTTAATGTGAAACGTTGAGAATTTTTACAAATCTAGCTTTGCTTATGATATTTAGTTATAACAAATTTCTCATTGTCCTGTACTTATTTGAGATCTTATTCACAATATTCATTATGAATTTGGACCAAAAAAATCCTTCTTTAATCTGAACCATTGGACCAGTCTAAGACATTGTAATTGAATATTATGCAATATTTTAGATACACAATTTCACGTAAAATTTTAGTAATATTAGTACCGATAAAATTTAGTTTCAGCGTTAGATGTTGTGATCAAATGATTGAATATTAGAGGGTAAAAATCCTTCCTTTTTTTAATAATTCACTAAATGAGATTATCCTGGATTTTCTTTCAGTTGTTAGTCATATGTATGATGCCTATTAATTATCATCTGTGCTTGTTATTATCTATATGAAGGCTAATCTTTGTCTCATTTACTTCTTTATGCAGCCTGAAACCCAGTTGACAAGTGGCAACTGAGCCAGAGAAATGCTCTTAAGAGCGGAAGCTTTATGTTTTATTTTATTTAAGATATTTTGGACTATACAATCTTCTTATCCTATATGACTATATGAGGAAGACTCAGTTCTCATGACATGTGCATACCTACAAAAGGAGATTTCTAAGATATTGGAATGAAATCATAGGATGCTTCTGTAATGACATTTCGATCCAGTCCAAGTTTAATTACTGCGATTCGCATTATGTTGAATATAAGGCAATTGCAAAAATTCGATAGCAATCTGTATATAATGAGCGTCTGTCGGGTGTTGAAAAGTTAGAGATATTCCTTTCTAACAAAGACTATCCCAGTGGTATATAATCATTTTGTACGATAAGGTCAACATTATCAGTGGCGGATGCAGGAAAAAAGTAAGTTGAGCGAGGGCGAAAAATTGGTCAATTGCTCATGTATATTTCTTGAAGATCAGCGGGGGCTATGGACCAAGTTTCAGCCGGAAAAGTAAAGCCAACAGCTTTCCCTATGGAACACTTAGATTGATAACATATTGCCAAAAATATTGAAGTAAAGTAAAATCAGAGTGATTGTTGTGGTAAAGTATTATTGTAATCTGAAGAATAACAAGCTGCTAAAATAGGCCAGGTTGGCAGATTCCTCGGCATGTGTGTGTTAAATTGTTAAGAATAATCCTTGCATCTTCTCTCTTTACCTAACCACGAGTATTCTGTTACGAGGCGAGTTTGAATATATAATGTCTAATGTCGGTAGCAAGGTCGCATTCTTGATTTATGTATGGTGAAGTAAAGGCGAACAATATTCAATTCAAACTAAATTAACCGATCAAACCGGTTTATTTCAGTCTATTTGGTTGGATTTTAAAGCAATTCGGTTTGAATTCAGTAATTTTTTTTTTTTTTTTGGGTTATTGGTTTAATCGAATTAACCGAACTTTTAATTTTTTATCTAATTTTACGGTATTGTTGTACTTTAAATAATTAGTTTAGTGATGTAATACAAAAGCATTTGTTGCAAATAGATTAAATTTTATTATAAACATAAAATGTATTATACGAAATTTCTTCAAACATGAATTTATGTTTTGCTTTGGGTGAGTTCATCGTTTGAATAATAGTACATCCTTCAAGTTTGGTTAAATCGGTCACTGATCATATTACCAAAATTAATTCAGTTTGGTTTGGAATAATTTCGGTTTTAATTGGATTTGAGTTTTTTTAACCTCAAAACCGATCGAACGCTCACCTTATGGTTAATCCTAGGGCTGCACAAAGTATGGGTTGGGTCGGGTTATACCAAATATTTTATCCAACCCGCATAGGTATAGGTTTAAGGTAGTTCAACCCGTACCCGACCCTATATGAGGTTGGATATGGGTTGGGTTGAAGTATGGGTTGGGTCGGGTTAAGTAAGGTTGGGTTGGGTCACTTGAATTCAATAAAAAATGAGAATATGAGGGATTTTTTCTAAAAATTATATCAAAATATTCAGCATAATATATCAAATTTTAGCTAGCATAATGCATTTAAAATATCCGATTCATTACAAAACATATAATTAAAATTTCATTGTAAAACACATCATATGAAATTAATTTACTACATAGTTGAGCAAGTGTTTCATTTTAAAATACATTAAAATGCTCTTTAAAATATATTTATCAAATTCTGTCTAGTTTGGATTGACATGAAATATTTTTTGTACATTTATTATAGAATACATAAACATTATTCTAGGATTATACTATTCTAATTTTAATTGGATGGATATTAAATTAGTTTTTTTAAAAATAAGTTTGGGTTGGGTTAAAATGAGGTTGGGTTGAACAAAATGTCAAACCCGACCCGCATATTGTATGGGTTACAAATTGTAACCCATATCCGACCCGAACTAGGATGGGTTGGGTTGGGTTTATGTGGGTTGGGTCGGGTTGGTGGGTTGGGTCGGGTTGGATATGGGTTGTGTGCAGCCCTAGTACTTAATCCTTTTTCTCCTCCTCTTATTTAAGATCTATAGCTTATCTACCTCGACCCTGTTTAAATCTAGCAAAGAAAGGTATGAGTATTTGTTTCTAAGGTCGAACTGTTTGCGATATAGGCTTAGTAATTATGATTTGCTCTAGCTGGGTTTAACGTGATTATTTGTTCCACGATATTTCGGTTCCTAATATTGATAAACTAACTATGAGTTGTTCTATTTTACAGAATGTTATGTATTTTTATATGCCCATGTGTACAAAATGCAATTGCTTTGGAAAACTCTTATATAGTTATATTAGGACTGTCAATGGATACTTTCGGATGCGATAGTGCCATATCCGCATCCGCATCCGAAACCGTTTTCGGATATCGGATATCCGCATCCGCGGATACGGACGGATATCGGATAATTATCCGCTCCGCCAACGGTCGATAAATCAATGAACATAAATGAATTTTTTTAGCTTAATATTAAGTTTTTTCAACCCAATTAATTACTAAAGTGCTATAAATAAATAAATATGATGGTAATATATAATTTTGAGCAATATGCATGCATTTAGTTGACTTTCAATTTTGCAAAATAATAAATTAGTATACTTAATTATGTAAAAATACACATAATTTAGGCTATAATTGTGAAAAAAGCAGACGGATAATTTTCGGATGCTGATATACCTATTTCCGCATCCGCATCCGCTTTTCCGGAAATCGGATATTTATCCGCTTTTCGGATGCGAATGCAGACGGATTTCGAATTTTTCGGATATCCATTGACAACCCTAAGTTATATGCATCACATCACGTACCTTACATTGGCTACTTAAGCTTAGACTTTATATTCTACTACTTTATTGTTTTCACGATGTTTTGTGGGTTTATTGGTGTAAGAATTATTTTCCAACATGCTAGTTGAATATGCTGGTAAATTTTGTTTATGCATATTGAATTTTTAACTTTTGTTTTTATAAGCAAAAATAAAATAAAAACTTACTTATTGTCATCCAAATGATTCTTAAAATTATATTAATCTTAATTGATATATAATAAAAATGTATATATGTGTTTGTGGATGATCTGAATCAATACATTAATAGTATATTTTTAGACTTAAGTTGACTTACATGTAAAATCCAATTTAATTGAATTTCCATTTTCTTAGTTACTTTCATTTTCTTTTATAGTGCCTTATAATTTTTTTTAATAAAATTTAACTTGAATAATGTTTTAACAAATAATTTTATATTTCATATTAAATACTTTAACGGTCGGTTTTGCCTACGGATGCCAATGGAATTTAGTGTGAAGGCAAAAATAGTTAGACCCGTGTTTTCATGCGATTTTTTTTCTTCTGTTTTCTCTTTGCGTTTTTCTCCTCTCAAATCCTTCTTCCTAGCCGAACTTTCACTTCCTAAATAATCTCTTGGATCATAATAGAATCATTTTTTCTAAAATATACGTTCAACCTTTGCTCTTCTTTCGAGCTAGGGTTTCATCTCCTCCCTTAAGCCTTGGCTTGACTGTTTTTAGCTTCTGTCAGAATGAGAAGCGATGTAACGGATTTGCAGAAGTGTTGGATAGATATAGAGAAATTGTTCCTCAACTAGGATTAGCTGGTATGTTATATTCTAATGTCGTGTCATATTTCATACATGTTCTTTGCTGCTGTTCGGATATAGTTTCTAATACAGAAATCCCTTCTGCACCAATATCACTTGCTCCAATTATTGAGAAGGTAATGGCTATTGGGGAAGAAAGTGGTGGCAATACCATGGTCTAGTACTAGCACTACAACAAAATGCGGATTCCATAGCAAAATCATATAGCGTTCCCGCACAACACCATTGGCAGGCTATATGCATACGAGGGTGCCAATGCTATTTGATTTAGAGTAGGGCTGTCAACGGATACTTTCGGATATGGATAGTGTCATATTCGTATCCGCATCCGAAAGCATTTTCGGATATCGGATATCCGCATCCGCGGATACGGACGGATATCGGATAATTATCCGCTCCGCTAACGGTTGATTAATTAATGAACATAAATGCTTTTTTGAAGCTAAATATTAAGAGTTTTCAACCCAATTGATTACAAAAGTGCTAAAAATTAATAAATATGATGATAATATATAATTTTGAGCAATTAGTGTGCTTTTAGTAGACTTTTAATTTTGTAAATAATATATTAGTACATTTAACTATGTTAAAATACATATAATTTAAGCTATAACTATGGAAAAAATCGGACGGATAATTTTCGGATGCAGATATGCCTATATCTGCATCCGCATCCGCTTTTCCGGATATCGGATATTTATCCGCTTTTCGGATACGGATTTCGGATTTTTCGGGTATCCATTGACAACCCTAATTTAGAGAACGCTATTCAATGAAAGGTCATGCGGGAACCGAAAGTTTTGTGTGGGAATCAGAAAAAGCTCGAATTGTTTTGTTTCTTACTCTCCATAAAATATTCATTCTTTTATTTTATCACCTCGTTATCATCACCGAGATTCAATTTGCGTAACTAAGCTATCGTCGTCAACAACGGCATCTCCATGAACTGAATTAGGTAATCTCTTCCATGAAGTCATCACAATCCCTAAATCTAGCCAGCACGCATTTTTGATTTGGGCTTCTAATTGTTGTTCACCTTCATAAATCTGAATTGCGTCAACTAGGTACCATCGTCAACAGTGGCTTCTTTGAAGCGCAATCTCTCACGTAGCCATTCCTAAACCCAGATAGCAGTCATCTCTGATTTGAACTTCCCTAAGAGGTAATATTTGATATTTTTTTTTTTATATATAAAACTCGAAAATATGCTGTAAGTTATTACTATAACACGTAGTCTGAGGCTAATGAGCGATTAGATTAGGCAGGGGAAGACGATTGTTGGTAGTACTAATGATGAAGCTATGATTTCTGAATGAATAGAAGGGATTATGAAGTTTTGGTTTGGAAAGAGTAAAAGGCTAACTAGTAAGCGCAGCTGATTTTTGATTTTAGCATACACAGGAAACGAGGTTTAGATATTTATTTCTGAATTCCATTGCTTTGCATGGTGTTTGTTCATCATATTAGTAAATTATGTGCTAAACATATACACTGTATTTTGTTAATCATCAATGCATTTTGTTGTAGTTAGTCCGTTCCATTTTATTTTTCCTTCTATCATTCAGTATGCTAAAATCTAAGAAGAAATAGAGTTTTTGGTTTACAGTGAAGATTTTAATTATTTCTTCTGCTAATACTCCTAAGGCATTGACGTAGTCTGAAATAACTTTTAGAGTGGAAAACTCGAAACTTTAGAATATTAACAAATAGAAGAGAGCAATCTAGAAGACGCAACAGGGGCGCTAAATTTGCATTGAGTGACAATCGATTACGAAGAAGTTGGATGAAATAATTGGGTAAAATAAAAAGAAAAAAAGCAAACATTTCGCAATAAACTGTCATTAATGGGATGGAAACTGTGTTTAGCCTAAGACACAAATGTTAAATAAATGGTGGACATCAAAAGAGAATAGGGATCGCATTTTCATCTTCTTTTTATGTTAATGCCTCCTTAGAACACTAAATAATTGTACTACTCTGGCTGTGAATACTGAATAATATTTTTTATCTTCATTTTCATTTCAATTAGGTATAATCATGAATCTGAAAAAAAAAATCTTTAATTTAATTATTATTACATACATTCATTGTCAGAATACTCACTACAAAAATAAAGATAATTAGAGACGAATATATTTTGTATCTAATCAAAACAATTTGTCTCTACTTAACTGTTGAGACCTATTAAAAACAAATTTTGTTGTCTTTACATTTTGGTGTCTAAAATATTTCAGACCACAAAGATGGGTCTCGAAGATATTACAAACCCAAAAAATGGTTTCAAATTAGTATGTGATTTAAAACACAACTAGAGACAAATTGGAGTCTCTGAGTCAAGAACGGAGACCATAATATTGTCTCAAATCCATCTCTATATCAAAACAGCAACTATCATATAAAATGCACATAATTGATCAGGGCGCCATTTTATGACAGCAGTTCAATAATAAAACTACTGCAGCACCTAACTGACAATACTACAACTGACAGTAGTACATATAATTAAATTATAAGCTTTTATATAACTAGCCAAAACAAGTGTAAGATGCTTCAGACAGCAGTAGAACAACATCTTACAGCCAAAACAATGCGTACAGCAGCCATTTAAACCACAACTGTCAAACTGCAGCAGCCATAGTGGCCATCATACTCGCAAGATAAACAGCATAGCAGGAAAATGCATGACACATTAAATATTAAAAAAAAAAAAAAACTCAATTTACTATCACATGCTGAACTGAAAATAGGTCTTGAGTACAATACAACAAAGGCAGAAACTTTTGAGTTCTACATATGTAAATCTGAAATAAAATACATGCAAACCTGAACTAAAACTTCGCTAAAACTGTGAAATCTAAAACAAACATACCCGAAACTGAACTAAAACTCTTAAACTGAAATCTGGAATAAGTTGGTTGAAGAGGAAAGCATGCAGCAATTGTTTTCCATGATGACATACATGAGGCACTTGAAATCTGAAGCTAACAAAGAGGAAACTCACACTTCATTCATGTGTTGCCTTCATTTTGGAATGGATGCTTTTCTGTTGATGCTTCATGGTTTCCACTTCGATTTAGATCAAGGCCATCTTGCGTTATAGGTCTCAATAGCTGCATAAAAGATTCAACTTGCTGCGGACTGTTTCCATAAGCCGTTTGAAGAGGCATATGCATGGTTTGGCATCGTTCGAGTGGTTGTTGGCAAGCAGTAGATGGTTGCATCAGTTGATAAAGTGATTGAGAAGACTGACATGATGGCTGCGAGATATAATTCGGATGTTGCGCAAATGGTTGATCACATGGCTGTGGGACCTGATATGGCAGCTGAGATAGAAAACTTGGTGGTTGTGCAGATGATTGACTATGGGGTTGTTGGATTTGAGTAGGTGGTTGTTGTAATAATTGAATAGGAGGTTGAGGGACTTGACTTGGTTGGTTTGATAATGGATGAGTAGGTGCTAAAAATGGATGAGTAGGTGGTTGTTGAATTTGACTTGGTGTTTGTACAAAAGACTGACCGAAGTGTTGAGAAGTTTGATTAGACGGTTGTTTATCCATACATGCTTGTTGGTTTGTGCTTTGCAGACCATTATAGTTAACTGAGCCAAACAAGTTAGATATCGCCAACTGCACTTCTCTTTCTACTATCGACTTAATTTCAGCTGTTAACGCCATGCCACTGGACATAACTGGTTGCTCTTGATTTACTCGATCTGCTAACATGTTGGATTGGAAATTTTTATTCAATATGGCACTTGTATCAATATAAGGTGCTCCGTACACTCTTCCCGGTGTAAAGCCTCCAGATGACTCAACCCAAAGTCTTGGATTCCATACGTTTTCATCTTCTTGGAGCTCGGCTTTTTTCTTCATGTATGTTTCCTAAAATTTTAAAAGCATGATATCATAATCCGTGATATATTATACACAAGACACAACAATAAAAAACTTATTAGTTATTATTGTAATATGTTATTACTAAGAATATTCTACCAACATAGATAAAGAGGAACAGTTCACGATTTAAGTTATTCCCAATCATATTAGTAAGAATGCCGTTATGAACTATAAAATTACGGAATTCTGAGTTGTTTTCTTACGTATCAATTTTTTTTTTCTAATGAACTGCTTAATTATAACACATAGTTTCAGGGGCATTCAAGTTCTTTTTTTCTATTTTTTTTTTGTGTGTATCATCTTGTAATTTCGATAATTATGTCTAATTGATGAAAGAGAATACGTTGGATTATACTAATATATGTTACACTTCCCCCGCTAATACGAGATTTACAGAAACAAGAATTGAGAACCAAACTATGTATGCGTGCAAACCAAACCAATTTAAGCATTCACAAGTAACTAGAATGTTTAGAAATTTATTCTACAAACCAAACTTAGATATACAGAAATAACACAGGCAGCCAAAACAAGTGTAAGATGCTACGAGTTCAATTATTTCATGCATCCAATATCTGATTTTATTTTATTTCCTTTAGAAAGCGATTTTAGTCAGACACAATTTATTGTTTAGGATATATGGCTTTGTTGTTGTTGTAGAAAGCGATTTTAGTCAGACACAATTTATTACAAATGACAGGTTGTTTCAATTTATTACCTCGGCATTTTGTCGGCTTGGATGTTAGAAATTTGAGTTTACAAACTGATAATATCTTGTACTATATATTATCGATCTTTTAACTATGATGAGGAATTGGTTCGGTGATCATAAGAAAACAGAAATGTGAACTTCAAATTCATGCAGATCCTAGAACTTTTATGTTCTTAAACAAAAAAAAAATGATTTCTACTTAAAACCTAAAAAAAGTAAAAAATAAAAATTACTCACATAGACTTTTCGTGATTTGTTGTCAATAAATTCACAAGCCAATATAGATGCACACTTTGCTTTTCCCTTTTCTTCTGCTTTTTCTTTTTTAGTATGCCAAGCCATGAAACTTTCCTCGAAACTCATTGGTTTACCCGTCTCAAGTTCCTGCAGATAATATAGAACTTAGAAAATTAATAGTGTAAACAAGGCGTTTAGCCCTTCGATCAGATAGTTCAAGTTGGTCCAGTTGGTCAAGTTAACTAAACTATTTGGAAATATGAGCTCATATTTGGCAGACTGGTCAAGTTGGTCAGATTGGTCAAGTTGTTTAGCCCTTCGGTCAAGTAAATCAAGTTAACTAAACTAATATGAAACAGCCAAACACTTGGACTGTTACGATAATGTGAATATGAGCTCAAATAGGAAAATCACTAAACTTATCAAGTTGCAAAAAAAGTCTAAAGTATGCCCATCAATTCCACACAGTTGGAAAAAAAAATGATAAATGAAAGGAAATCCAATAACAAACGATGGACTAATTCTTTTACTGAATTTGTGAATGATTGCAAAACATCCTGTTACAGAATCACAAAAATCTATTTAGACTGGTGTAACTGAGGTTAACAGTAGCATTGGATGAATATAGAATGTGTATGATGAAAATAATCCCGAAAGTTTTATATCAATGAACGCTATTAAGAATAGAGTTACATCATTTTTCAGAAGCTAAGATTAAATTATAAGGATTTTGAGTAATGCAGGCAATTAAAAAAATTAAACTAAACTGGTATCTTAATATCTTCTTGAACTTTAGCATAGTTTTCTGCTTCCAGCCTTCCCTCTTAATATCTCATGCCCAGTTGCGTGTAAATATAAATCTGTAATCATTTTTATTCATGTATCATTAGCAATAACAATATCAAGTGGTTAATTATGTATTTGTTTGTATTACTACTTGAAATTTATGTATTTAATACGTGACATTTAAACATATGAAATTATTGTTATCTTAAACGAAATACTTACCACTTGAGCCTCATGTGAAACGATAGATACGGAACCAGCAGTATGACATGTATGTGTCCCTTCTTTTGCGGTTAAACGATTTGCTCTCATCTTTTTACATTTGTCATCATACGTACTTTTGTGCCATTCGATATCGATCATCTTCTTCCATACATCTGCTTGGATCCATGCAGGTGGTGTGTCTCTGCAGTTGATCATTGTTGTGGTTTGATTTAATTCTTTGGCTTTCGTTCGTGCATGATTTAATTTTTTCTTCAAGATGGATGCTGCCTTCCTTTTCCAAATGTTATAAACTGTGTGCTCGTAAATTGTGTCATAAGTGTATGCCCTCTGCAAATAAATGAAAGATAATTGAAAGTACACTTATTTTTATTACAATTAATCAACTCAAACACAAATCTACTAGTGGCATACCTTAAACTCGTTAAATAATAGTATTCTTTTATCATGGGGAACTTTAGAAAATGTATGCCATGGTTTAGTGAATCGCATATCCCAAATAGAACCAATAAGACATGCAGCGGATTTGTTTTTAAATCTAAAAGAGAAGCAAAAGAAATATTTACCATTTAATTCGCATTTCGTCATAATGTAAACACGTAAATTATGCAAAACTTAACTGAGTTCCTTTCCATTCTAAAGGCCTTTTCCGCGTAAGAGGATCAATTGGAGTATCATATCCTCTGACTGGAATATACTTCCCTTTACCAGCTAGATTTTCTGCCTCTACTCCTCCCTCATTTTCTCTGCTTTCCATTTCATCGTTTCTCTCTTGGAAACCTGCTTGTGCTTCAAAAACTTGCTCCTCTCTAGCTCCGCCAATGTCTGCTACCCCATTCTCAGAAGCATATGGGTGTGCACTTGCTTCTCTTTCAACACATTGGTCCGCTATAGTTTCCATCACAGGTTCTACTCTATCCTCAGATATGTTTGACAAGCTTTCATTTATGTTAGATAATCTATCACTTTGTCCAGATCGTCTGCCTCTTCTACTAATTACCTTTCTCATGAGGCCTCGAAACTTTGAACCTGCCATTACTCCTTTTCGAAGTAGCATTAAAAATTGTCATTAAACTTCATAAACAAAGAATGCATTTTTTGTATTACTAAGATAACATAAAAATACCATCAGCGATCACTGGTTAATCATTTTAGTTTAGATATGAAAGTTAGTGTCCCAATATATTTTAAATCTGAAGAGCATATGTAATTTATAACACAAATCCATAAATGGTGAACATTTGTGATATTTCATCACATTCCTATGTGCAAAACGATAAACACATAAATATAGTTCCAACTGTATGTGCAGCTAGCTTCATCGAAAACTGAATGAACTTGACAAATACAACATGTCCATAATCATCACCTAGACTTCTGAGGCATAACCCCAATGTTGTGTTGTTATCTAGCATTTAATAACATAGATCATTTTAAAAATATATCTATTTTTTTTAAGGAATCTCCTCTAACATTTTGACACTGCATCGGTGTAAGTTTTCTGAAGGATTTTTTTCCTAATGTGGTTTTAAGAAAATTATTAGATCAACACTAACACAACAAAGACAGACTAGAAATTGTAACATGTTTTGACAAGCAGGTGAAGATGCTAAAGAGTTATACTGCTTTGATAATCTATAGTGTACTTATATCTCAAATGAACTCAGATAAAATGTGTGTGAGATGATTGACTTATCTTACAGTCAATACTTCCTATGACATGCACAGTGACAGGAAACAAACTTAAGCCACTATACCAAATGATATCCGTCAACTTTTACATCTACAAGCAAGGCTGAAATTAATATAAGGTCTGCACACAATCAATGTTTACATTTGAAATTAGGAGTAGCTTTTACTTGGAAGTGACAAATGTATAATGAATTTTTAATGCCTTACAACATGTTATTGGTGCAATCAAGATTTCCTCAATGGATGAATGAGCAACATAGTGAGAACTTATTTAACGCAAGAAGTTCTAGATCCAAATTAAAATCGATTAAAACTTAAGGAGATGGTACACAGTTAATTACACATGGATCTTGAATTCGAGACAAAAATTCAACTATAGCAGGTTTTGATGTCTGAGGTATCTATTTATATGGATGCAAATGGAGTATGCACTTATCTGTGTTAACAATAAACATAAATTGCAGTGCATTTTACCATTTAAATAGCTCTACAAACTTACCCCGATGGTTGCAATAGGTACGTGCTACTAACAAACGTTCAAGTTGCCAAGCAATTCACATATAATTATGTAAACCGGTGTGTGTGTGTGTGTGTGTGTGTGTATATATATATATATATATAACATAATCAACAGACCAAAAAACATAGATTGTAAAAATAAATTCAAAGTGGCCGACAATAGATCAGTTGACGCTACAACTAAACTCTAATTTACCGCACTGAATTTATCATAAACCATCAAGCCACAGTACATAGAACAGTTCAGTTGACGCTACAACGAAACTCTACTTTACCGCACTGAATTCATCATAAACCATCAAGCCACAGTACATTGGCAACAATAAATATTTGTTGATTGTGTTTTTTTATTTGATAGGACCAAAGAATTAGAGAGTGTTTAAATTTAAAAAATGTGATGTAATAAACTTGAAGTCAAATGTTGCTGAATAATAATAATTCAGTTCAGCTGATCACCTTATTATAATAATAACGGAAAAAAAATACTATAAAATATTGAGGAAATGTGCATTCAATAGCTTTCGCTATATTATTCCTAAACAACAATAAAATAATAATCGGAATATCATCTATTATGAATTTAATGCTACTAGGGAGAATATTCATCCTCGATTGCAATGTCATCATCGCTTTCATCAACATCATCCTCATCTTCGTCGCTGTCAACTTCTATATCATCCTCCTCCTCTGACTCATCGCTATGATTAATGGACGAGTTCATTGCACGAATTAGTTCTTCATTATCTATAATGTTATATTGCTCAATTATTAATGGCTGATCAAGACTATCATCAACATTAACAGTAGACGGTTGGCGTATCTCATCTTCTTGATCCACATCTGCATTTTCCTCAGAATTGAATACATTAAGCGAAAAACGACTTCTTGCAGCAGTTTTAATTACGAATAACCATTCATTTGATGTATTTCTAGGTTGACACGTGAAATAAACTTGTTGGCACTGGTGTGCAAAGACAAAAACATCTTCTGTTTGAAGTTGACAATTGCTTTTTACTTCAATTAAACCATTTGTATGGTGCACTCTTATCCCATTTCTTGTTACTGTGTCAAACCAATCACAATTGAACATAAAAATTTCATTCTTTTCCCCAAGATATGACAATTTAATAACTTCTTTAACCATCCCATAATAATCACTTTCTAGATCATCATAACAACTTCCTTTCACACATACACCATAATTCATTGTTTTTTTGTTCTTTCCATACTGCATTGTATGAAACTTATAACCATTAACAAAGTAACCATTGTAACACTCCACCAAAAAACTCGGCCCTTGAGCAAGTAAATATAATTGATGTTGGATACCATCAAGATGAAAAGGAACCTGTTTAAAATTTATTACACGTGACAAGCGAGTAATTTATATACCACAAAACTATATGTAATATAATATGTGTTTGTGTGTATACCATATATAAACGTAACTTACACTAGACTTTAACCAGCTAGGAAATACTGATTCCAGCATCATGTCAACAAAATTCTCGTCGTTTTGTGGATGTTGTCCATGTAGTTCGTCTTTGCATTTTCTAAGCATAAAATATATCTTGATAAAACTATATTGTGATATATTTAATTATAATGTAATTCAATATTACTCACATTATCAAGTCTTCCATCTCAGGGCAATTGAAAAGTACATATTTATGTATAGCACGATGTTCTACTTCGGTTAGTCGTCTTTTAACGAATGCATTCGATAGCACCCTACCTGAATGACAAAAAATCGATAGTCGCTCATCAGAAAAAATTTCACCTCCATCATCGTTTCTCGTAGCTTGATTCCATATAGTTTCAACATCTGAACTAAAATAGCATGATGAAAAGTTTGATATCTCGTCAATGAGATACGCTTCTGCTATGGATCCTTCAACGTGCGCCTTGTTACCCACTTTTTTTTTCAAGTAGTACAAATACCTAGATCATATATAAAAATTTAGAAAATAATTTATAGAATAATTAAAATAGTTTGTAAAATAATTCATAAACATACCTTTCAAAAGGATACATCCATCGATATTGAACAGGACCACCAACTCTAGCTTCATACGGGATATGAATCGGCAAATGCTCCATAGAATCAAAAAAAGGAGGAAATATTTTTTCAAGCTTACAAATTATTTCGACGATATTCTTTTCCAGCAAACTCATGTGATCAACATGTAAATTTTTAGCACAAACATCACAAAAGAAATTACTAAGTTCGACTAAAGTTTTCCATATATTTTTTGGTAAGAATGGCTGAAATGCTATAGGAAGAAGTCTTTGCATAAACACGTGACAATCATGACTTTTGAATCCGCTAATTTTAGCTTCAAGCTCATTAACACATCTTTGAATGTTAGAAGCATATCCGTCTGGAAATCTTATGCATTTAACCCACTGACAAACATCCTTTCGGTCTTTTTTTACAAGACAATAAGGAGCTTTTGGCTTGAAATAATTGCCACAGGAATTTTGAGTTAAGCTCATCCAACGATGTTTGCTACAAATTTTTTCAAGATCAAGCCTAGCCTTCAGATTGTCTTTTGTTTTATCTGTATCCATTAGCGTGTTGAATATGTTGTCAAAAAAGTTTTTTTCAATATGCATCACATCTAAATTATGACGAATTAAATTTGCATCCCAATAAAGATCCCAAAATATACTCCTACGTACCCAATTATGTGATTCACCAAATCCTGTTATTTTTTGTTTTCCTGATTCAAATCCAAATACAATATTTGGCAAACTTGACACGATATCTCTCACCTCAACACCAGAACGTCGAAGAGGTGGTATGTCTTGATCGATGGTATTCCTTTTGAACTTTTCCTTTTGCCTTCTGAATGGATGATCCAATGGTAAGAATTGTCGATGGCAATCAAAAAAACAAGCTTTTCCACCATGTTCAAGAGTAAAAGACTTTGTTTTCTCCATACAGTAAGGACATGACAATTTTCCATGTGTACTCCAACCAGACAACATGCCATATGCCGGAAAATCACTAATTGTCCATATTAAAGCTGCTCTTAAAAAAAAATTATCTTTTTTGTGCACATCATAAACGACAACACCTTTCCATAACTCCAATAGTTCATCAATCAAAGGTCGTAAGAAAACATCAAGATTTTTTCCAGGACTTTTAGGCCCTGGTATGACCATATTTAAGAACAAAAATGGTCGTTTCATGCATTTCCATGGTGGTAAATTGTAAACCGTTAAAATCACTGGCCAACATGAATAAGCTTTTGCAGAAGTTCCAAATGTACTAAAACCATCAGTACATAAGCCTATTCGGACATTTCGATCAGAAGAAGCAAATTCTGGATATCGACGATCAAATTCCTTCCAAGCCTCACCATCAACTGGATGAACCATTGAACCATCGGTAGATTTATTATAGTAATGCCATGTCATGTCTTTAGCATGATTTGGCGACATGAATAACCTTTTCAATCTTGGAATAATTGGGAAGTATCGAAGTTGTTTTAAAGCAATATTTTTGCAATTATTTCCTGCATTTTCAGTCTTGTAACGAGGACTTTTACAAACATCACAGACAACCTTCATGTTATTTTCTTTGTAATACAACATGCAAAATTTTGGACAAACATCAATTTTATCATAACCAAGTCCAAGAGGTTTCAACATTTTCTTAGCTTCATAAAAATTTTGAATTAGTTTATGCCCTTCTGGTAACATGTTGTCAATTAATGCACTCATATCCTTAAAACAAGCCTCCGTCATACATCGTCGAGATTTAAGAGCCATCAATTTTGCACATGCAGATAGCTTTGTCTCTTTTGTGCATCCATCCCAAAGCGGTTCATCGGCTGCTTTTAACATGTCTAAGAATTTTTGTGCTTCGATATTCGGTGGTTGCTCTTCCACATAATGACCAACATTCATTGCATCTAGAACCATATCTCTATATGGGTTCTCACCACTCGAGCTATTACTTTCTAACCCAGACGTTACCGATTCACCCACCTCTTCCTCTCCATGGAAAATCCATGGAGCATAAAGCGGAACAAAACCTTTTTGTAGTAAATGCTTAGCAACTTCTTCTATTATTTGAAACTTTCTATTTTTGCACATAGAGCATGGACACCTGATAGTTCCTCCGCTTTCTACATGTAGAAATGCATGCTCGATAAACTTGTTGACACCATCAACAAATTCTAGATTTATGTACCCATCTTTTACTCTCTGATACATCCATGAACGTTCACTCATTTTGAGCTTAATCCTACATGAATGAAAAAACTTGCTTACTATTTAATTGAAAGGTGGATACCCAGTGCCAAAGACTCCCGTACTCAAGCGCGAGGACTTCCTAGACCAGTTTCTCGTTCTAGTACTATTCTCGCGACTTTCCAGGCTCTGGGGGTGGTCAGTTAACGCGCATAGCCTTTCCCTCACATTGTGAAGAGGCCAGGCTACTTATTATTTAATTATTTGCAAAAATATTTTCCTTACAAACTTGAAGTACAATGTTTATAAACTTTTTTCTTGCTGAAAAGGTTTTAGTTACCAAAATTATCAATT
This sequence comes from Allium sativum, assembly GCA_030737875.1. Taxonomy (NCBI): domain Eukaryota; kingdom Viridiplantae; phylum Streptophyta; class Magnoliopsida; order Asparagales; family Amaryllidaceae; genus Allium; species Allium sativum. The sequence goes on along the minus strand of CM060912.1, from coordinate 1,012,000,726 downwards.
GCCAAGATGATTTAGACTTCACTCAATTTGGTTAGTTTGTAGAATCCTCTCACACACATGTTAGAGAGTGACCGTACAATAATACACTTTAAATATTATAAAGAGTAAAGGTCTGTCAATTGAACTTATAATGTTTAGATTATTAGACAAATACAATTACTATACAAAATTTCTAGGTACCGCCACAAGCATTTAACTATGTCCGAGCAAATTAGTAAATAAAAATTAAATAATTATAACAAAATTGTATTTTTAAAGATGAACCTCTTTATTAGTCTACCACTTGCACTGAGCAGTAGAATATACAACACCAGCTGCACTTTCCAGTATTACTCTATTTATCCTTCAAGATTCGGTAAAAAGCGTACATCTTGTAGTGAAAATATTGAGGTATTTAATTGCAATCCACAATAATTCCAATATTTGATATCTGCTACAGGTGTTTATGCACCACTGGACAAAACTATGTTTAAAAAATTGACTGAACTCAAGTCAAATGTTATTCAGATTCAGCAAGATACAAACAGGTTTGGATGGATTTCTGATGGGAATTTGTCTAAACTGAACTATCTTTTATTTTATTTTTATTTTAGCTAAATCTCTGATGGGAAGTTGGCTAAAGTGAATTGTCTTTAATTTTATTTTACATAAATTATGCTTTATTCAACTTAAATCAATTTGATCTGTTTTTTTCTTAAAATTGACTAAGAAGATTTTTTTTTTTAATTTTAGTTTAGTTATATCTAAATCATTTCTTAAATATAATTAATGAACAAAAATTTATTTTTAATCGTTGTGTAGAAATGTATAGGAAAGTGTTTAGCAAACTATCGATAATGTTGGCAAAACGCTCATAAAAAAAGTTAGTTTTAACCAAGCTTTGAGATTTTTGTCAACATGCTGGAACTTTTATTGTTGTGTTTAGGTGAAAATATGTTTTTCATGTAACTACATTCAATGTCATATCAATCATATATTTATTAAGAAAGTTGCAATTGTCAGGGAAGAAACACTCTGATGCTAATTTGCACAAAGTTACAGTACTATATCTGATTCGTAGAATCATTTTAAAAAACTGCATCTTTTAAAAGAAATTTGTTATATAGATGTAAGAAAATTTTAGGTCAAACATGCCATTATTGATACCGACTTTACTTTGATATTTTCTTCCATTTAAGTTCTTTTTTGTATTTACTTCCATTTAAGTTCTTTTTGTCATACATAAGTAAAACAAAATGTCGGCTTGTTGAAAGCATTCCCTATACGTAATAATTTTTTTTCCAATTTCATTTTTCAGCACATCCAGTGCGTAACCTCCTTTGGATAAATATATGATGTCTGCACTTTAATTTGTTGTCAGTCTGTGCTTTTTATTCCCCAGTCTTGGTCCTTTGGCATTAACATGCAGTTAGCTATTTCAGCCTACTTTATTGTGCTTGTCATTTGTTTTTATTTACAAAATAGCAGAGATATCTGGAAAGCGATATGTCTATAAAAAAAATGAAGGGAAGTTGGTGTTGTATTCTAGACCTGGTATCGTTGCTTTTTGATCAACTGGACATTTACATGGTTACAATGATTTATGAGCACTGTATAGCCAAGTGCTCATAAATCAAAACCTTCAATTATTCCTAGATGCCCAACATTTTGCCAGTATTTTGAAAGGATGACACAAATACAGGAAAACAACATAAACATGCTGAAATTAACCACCTTCATCGCATGGACCAAACTAAGGCAAGATTAAATCTTAAAAACTATTTGGAGGTACATGATTGTACCATAAACTAGTTAACTAAAACCAAGGGATCATATTACTTAAGGTCTCTACTTCACTGAAACAAATCCTACTGAACGTGCAAGCTTATAAAGTATTCACCCATCTTAACTTATTGAAATCCAAGTTATAACTGAGAATAAGCAAAGCTTTGTATTCTACCTAATATATGATTAAGGCATCAAAAGGCTTAAAGTATCAATGCATATATTTTAGATAATCATGAACCTCAAACATGATAGCTCTAGATAAACGTTAATTAAGATAGACTGTAAAGATACTTAAGAAAATATTACCTTAGGTTAAGTGTTCGATGAATATGCCAACAGGAACTTGAAATGTAATAGAATAATGTTAATCAATAATTATTTCACAATAACAATGTGAAAACTATTTTTAAACGGTCATTGCGAACAGGAATTATGTAATTACAACTCAAGCAATATAAAAACCAAGAAACGGATTAAAAAAATAAAAAACTTATGATTGAAAACAGCTAGTAATAAGAAAATAGAAAAAGGCATATTAGGAATCATAAAATAGGAAGGAAAAAATTTATGTTGACTTCAAATAAAACGAGAAAAAAGAACTAATAGAATATATTTGCAAAAGAAGAGAAAATGAGAGAAAATATATTAGCAGCAAGATATTTATTAAAAACACACATACACACAAAGAAAGTAAATCCTACTTGAGTTTCATAACACTGATTATCACCAAGTAGGCACTTCAAAAATTATCACCAAGTTGCATATTACTATCCAAATTGAAAGCAAAAAGATGAAACATGAGCTTTAGAACAAATCTTGGTTTCTTTATAAGCAACCTTTTTCCATCTCACTATCAGCAAGAGAATATCATCCATATACTGGTCTAGAAAGTAGCACATAAAAAATAGAAAAACTGGAGGGGTACTTCAATATTCAGTTGAAGACTTTCAAGTAGAAATAAATGAATTTAACGATACATATTTATGGAGATAAAAGTGTTTAGGCACTATTTACACTGCACTATCCAAAAATGCATATTTTGAACTAATTTTTTTATGACCTGGAAGCAGTTCCACTGTTACAAAAGCTGCTCGGACAGTTACAGTTAAAACATGCTTGGGAAAAGTGGAAGTGGCTTCAATGAAAAAGTAGCATAATTTTTTTCTTCCATCCACAAAATTCAAGAGTTTGCGGATCAGTCACCTCTTTCCGCCTGGAGAGAGGTGCCCCCCGCTTTCAATTTTGCAAACAAATTTTCTTTTTTCCATGAGGTGCAAAATTCACGCAAAAAAAACTATTCCTAATTCGCCTATCCATCGGCTTTACATGACTTATTTTTAAGGAGTATAGATCTGCAGTCATGGTGAATGGAAGTGAAGATTTACATTTAGTGGCAATGCCAAGTCAAGTGGAACAAGCACCATGGTAAAAGTAATTTATCAAATGCTTATGCCTTGCAAACCATTTTTCACAAAATGAGTATACACGCAAAACTGAAGGTTAACACTTCCAAAACCAAATTGCTTTTTAGTTCTGCGGCAACTAATATACAACATATCAAAAAAAAAAAAGGGGGGGGGGGGTTCTGAAATTGGAAATCTTCCTATTAAGTACTTAGGAGTGGCTGTGTCATCAAATTATTTGCAATACTCAATTGTCAGTCATCGCTACATCAAGTACAGTCCATGATTCTAGCATGGGATGTGAAATTCTTGGGTTTTGCAGGTAGACGAGAACTGATTCAAACAGTTAGAACTCTTACAGTCTTATATTGGCTATTTCTGTATTAAATCCCAGAATACACGCAAGATAAGCTACATTCGGTTTGTGCAAACTTTTTTGTGGTCGTACAAAACATAAAGTCAATTGAAAAAAATTGTGTAAGCCTATAATTGAAGGTGGAATGGGCCTGAAATGGTTTAATAATTTGAATAAAGCTGCTTGTATTAAGCTTATGTGATCTTTACCTCCAAAAAAAAATTATGAAGCAACTGGGTGGCAGCGAAATACTGCTCTGGTAAGCAATTTTGGTACATGCAAATTGCTAATAATGCGTCATGTACCTGGAAATCTAACCTACGGCTAAGGTCGCATGGTAAATAGTTTTTCAATAAGGGTACTTAAATACTTTACTATCGTTCAAATGGATTAACTCCAAATGCTTAGATGATCTAATTGACATAAATAGGTATCATGTTATTAGAAGGGCAGATGAAACAGTATCTACCAATGTTCAGAATCAATAACTGAGACCCAATCTACATCCAGCCACTCGAGAAATTATTGATGATATTAAAACTATCACTATTTAACCAAAATATTACAATATTTGGGCTTTAGGTTTTTCAGAGAATGCAATCCTCAACAAAACAGACCGTGTGTGAGCTGTTTCAGGTATCACCAAAGGTCAAGCAAGCGTATTTTCAATTTCAGTAATAAGATTTAAAATCTAATGAAAAAAACCATATAACCAAAGAAAAATAAACCGAGCATATCATTGTTATCATACAAAGAATTTAAAAGTATTCATCAAATTGATAAATAAATTTAGATCTCAATAACTAATAATTCATAAAATCATTCAACACTTGCAGCAAAATCATATAATTCATACAAAACAATTAGCAGAAGTAAGAGAAATCAAAAAACGAACCGTTACTTTCTTTGACGACGAAACTCGACAGCTTAGGATATCTGTAGGAACTAACGTTGTCTGCTTTTCTACGATTCTCAAAAGAAGGCCAGTTGATTGGAACAGCGGTTTGATTCGAGGAATTTTGGGTGAAAAGGGTTAGGGGTTTTGGTTTAAGTGGAGCGAAACGAGTGGGAGGAAGAAAAGAGTATAGCTGGAAATCAGGAACGTGAAATTTTTTTAAGTATGCTGACGTGGATACCACGAACAATTAAACGATCCATTGCAATTAGAAAGCCTTTTGGTGTTGAGACCCATTACAGACATCATATTATCATTTTATTAATTAACAGTGACAAACTTATTTTTGTCATTAATTAGACCTCATTTAGAGATAAAAATAATTTTTGTCTCAAAAAATTGTCTTAAATCCATCATTTTCTTGTAGTGACTGTTGGGATTATAATTCAGCGATATCTTTGACTTTATGACATTGCTGCACTGGTCTTTCTTTCTAAGTCCGTCTCTTAATGAATACAACAGTAATAATGTGTATATTAACAAATAATTATGGAATCGAGGAAAAATAAACCTTCCACTTCAAATTCAGAACTAAATATTTTCATATTTTGCAGACCAAATTGCTAAGCGCTCACAATCCACTCTTGCTCCCGGGAGCACCCATTTTGTAACATCTGCATTCATTCATATCCCTTTAGAAGTCTACAGATATTTGTTTGGTTCATCTGGACATAAAAAACATAGGAGAAAGATCGTACCTTATGCAAAAAGAATGTTGGAATGGGAAAACATTGGTGTTTGTATTAGGGGTGTCTTCATCAAGAAGCTGTTCCCACTTTGTTTCGACATCAGTGGACAAATCAGTGGTTTTTTTTTACAATGCTCGATGAATATGACTCGTATTGCAGTGACTGGCTGTAAATGTCCAATGGCTATTTAATGTGCTCTACGATGTTCGGGCCTGGGGTGGTTCTTTTGAATACACGGCACAGTGCATACACATCCTGGAATGATCAGATAGTTTTATATGCTATATAACTCCACAGGAAAAAGAGATAAGGCCATTGTAATTGTAACTATCAGTATGTTACCTGTTAACTGTCCGAATTTTTTGTGTGACGTATGAAATGGAACAAATTTGCAAAGAATGGAAAGTAAATATTTTTATAATGGGAATGCATTAATTGCATTTGATGAGATGGCAGAGAAATAAATGAAGTGATTAATTTCTTCCATCTATGCTAAAGAAACAGATTGATTTACTTCCTATGTTTGCACATTTGTTGTTATGGTAATTTGCCTTCATTATATTATTACCATATGTTGGTAATTTAATTGATGACTCACATAGATTTGCACTGGCTATATATTGAGGGGTAGACTTTAGTGTAAACCCATCCTGGCCTAGAGCCAGTGATCCCCAATGGCGTCTCTTCTTGTTAAACCTGATTGAGGTTTGGATATGTAAACTCTTATTTTGTAATCTCTTGTAATCCTCTCATGTGGAATAAAATCTCTCTCTGTTAGACTGGACGTACACTATGATGATAGTGGAACCAGTATAAATATTGTGTCTCTTTGTTTCTCTGTTATAGTTATTTACTATTTTGTTGATGTAATAGAATAATTGCTATCAGATTAGATTGGTGTTCAATTGGCAAATTTAGATCCTGCTTATTGTTCTTCCGCAAATGCGCAATTTTGCATAACAGATTGGTATCAGAGCGAGGTGATTTGTTTTAAATTGTGCATCAATTATTTCTACAAAGGTTGGTAGATTCAGTAGTGATTATGCTATTACTATTTTGGAGAAAAGGAGACTTTGGTGGAGGAGATTATGTCGAGAGAAAAGAGTGTTCCAATCTGGGAACTTTGATGTGATATGGAGTTTACTGTGTTGAAGGGACTATTGGATTTGGGAAGTTTTGATCATGTTTCTGACAGGGGTCTTCATGTTGATGATGCTCGAAGGATCCAAGATGATCAAGAAAGGAGCTCAGGTCAAGTGATAGACCGGTGTCAAGACAGAGATCATTGTGGTTTAGACAAGGGTCTTCACGTTGATGATGCTCGAGGAATCCGGGGTGATCGAGGAAGGAGCTCAGGTCAAGTGTTAGACGGGTGTCGATGTGTATTGCAAGCGCTTTTAGACCGTTGGTTTATGCGTGGTGCAGCTCATGGTGGTAGATGCATCTTTTGCAGGCGGTAGGTGAAGCTTGTAATAGTTTTGATTAAGTGGCAGGAGAGAGATTTTTTTGTGAGTACAAAGATTTGTATTTTGGCTCTGTATTTGAATTGGTGGTGTTGAGATTACTTTGGTGTCTGCCTTCTTTGTTATTTTGGATATTTGCAACAGTTTGTTGGCGGGCGGGGACGTAGTCTGAGCTCGTTAACAATGGTGTGATGGGGGGTAGCTTTGCTGGAACCCATTAGGCAAATATTCATTTTTGGTTTCTATCTCATTGTGAGATTTTGATTGAAGGTGGAGTTCTGTTGAAGAGTTTTATGATGTGAAGAGAATTTGATTGGAGATAGGGTGTTGCAGATATGTGATTTTGCATCAAGGTGGAGTGTTAAATTTGGTGATACAAAATCACAAATTGATTGGAACAAATTTGCAAAGAATGAAAAGTAAATATTTTTATAATGGGAATGCATTAATTGCATTTGATGAGATGACAGAGAAATAAATGAAGTGATTAATTTCTTCCATCTATGCTAAAGAAACAGATTGATTTACTTTCTATGTTTGCACATTTGTTGTTATGGTAATTTGCCTCCATTATATTATTACCATATGTTGGTAATTTAATTGATGACTTACATAAATTTACACTGGCTATATATTGAGGGGTAGACTTTAGTGTAAACCCATCCTGGCCTAGAGCCAGTGATCCCCAATGGCGTCTCTTCTTGTTAAACCTGATTAAGATTTGGATATGTAAACTCTTATTTTGTAATCTCTTGTAATCCTCTCATGGGGAATAAAATCTCTCTCTGTTAGACTGGACGTACACTATGATGATAGTGGAACCAGTATAAATATTGTGTCTCTTTGTTTCTCTGCTATAGTTGTTTACTATTTTGTTGATGTAATAGAATAATTGCTATCAGATTAGATTGGTGTTCAATTGGCAAATCTAGATCCTGCTTATTGTTCTTCCGCAAAGGCGCAATTTTGCATAACAGCATACACATCGTGGAATGATCAGATAGTTTTATATGCTATATAACTCCACAGGAAAAAAAGATAAGGCCATTGTAATTGTAACTATCGGTATGTTACCTGTTAACTGTCCGAATTTTTTGTGTGACGTATGAAATGGTTGAGAATGAGGGAGATGATGACGTTATTGGGCAGCGAGGAATGTTGTCTGTTTTTTCCTTTGCAAGTGACGTGGTGAGGTTGCAGGTGACAAACGAGGTGGCGACAAGGTGAGGGATTTGACTTCAAGGCTGAAACATGTTTGTTTTTCCCTCTTATATAACAGAAACAGACTAATTATTTGTGTGAGAAGAGAAAGAAGAAAGAGAAAGGGGGCAGGTTGAGTAATATATATGCATGCAGTTGAAGTTTTGATGAATTCTTCATCTTTTTTTCCTTCAGAAACCAAAAAGAAGATTTGCTCGGATATGGCTTGGTTGGTGCTGTGATATCAAATGATAATGAGCGCTTAAGGTATGCATTTGTTTACTCGGTCATGGAAATATTTATACATTGCAATATTTTCCTTTTTGTTTGCCTGTTTCTTTATTCAGTTTTCATTATCTGTATATTTTCTCTTCTTGAATGCAAGTACTGCAAAAGATGATGCTGTTGCTATTTCAACAAAAATAAATCTAGGCTAATTAGTTGGAGTGGATTATCTACTTCAAATGCTAAAGAAAATTTCCAGAAAACTAAAATAGCCATTAAGTTGAATGATTTGGTGCGGACTGAGAAATTCGGCGACAACGGGTAAGCGATGATTATGTTTGAAACTGAGAATCATTCGGCTAAAAACTGAGAATCATGTAGTTTTTTAAAACCGAGTTTACTTAGTATTGAAACCGTAGTATCCAGTATAAAACCAGGCACTGTACAGTTTTAACTTTTAACTGTATATGTGAAGTAAATAAAATATTTTAAAAAGGTAAGTGAGCCGATATCAATATTAGGAGGCTAGGATATATAGCTTCCCATGAAACAACGCACCATTATTTAGTTAATATGCCTAAATCATCAAATAGTTAAAAATACGAATAGGCTAAGAGATTTTTTGGAAAATAGTTTAATTGGACTTTCTTTGTTTTGGTTCTATGCATGAAGCAGTTATCTTTTGTTGTCAATATGTCATCCATTTAGAATGCATTCTATGCCTATTTCATAATCAAATGAAATCCGAACAAAGAGACCCGCACAGTATATTTGTCAAAGATCAATGCGAATAACTTAATTTTTATATACGAGTGTCTCTAAAGTTCTGTGGAATACAGGGCCAATAAATAGCATTTGGACTGCATGCATGTGAAGTGGTCTTGAAATGCTGCATCGTATATTTGTTTATACGGCAAGTCGGCAACATTTCTTATCACTGCTTGTTCTACAGCAACATGCCAACCACATTGTAATCATAATTTTTGGAAATTAATTACAAGTGTGAGCCACAACGGTCAGCGGATACTACAGGTTTACTCAGTTTTTTTATTTATAGAGTTAAGTATTTGTGTAAATTAAAGACTGCCATATTATTAAGCAGATATTAAATCTCAAGTAAGTTTTTTGATTAAAAGCTTGGGAATTCCTTTTTCAAGGAGTGACACGGACACCCTGGAATATGAGTAAAACAACACTTATTTTTGGATTTGCTTAAAAATGGAATGCTTCCAAAAGGTCAGGCTTCCATTCTTGGATATGGCAGTGGATATGATTTTGTTGCTATTGTTGGGCCAGATCATTATGCTGTGGGATTGGATATACCAAGTCCTGCCATTACAAAAGCTAAAGAGGTATCGTTTTATTACATTTTACACATTAATTAGCACAAGGTCCAAATTACAGTTTTTGTGCAACATCTTATGACTAATGTCAATGGCATAATGAACTCGCTAGCTTAAATTGTAAACTTTGTGCAATATCTTATTACTAATATCATATTTCTGTTTGTAAGTGTACCACTATCATTATTTTCAAAATAAAGTAGACTAAAAAATAAACAGAAAATCGCTAAAAGCTACAACTATAGTTATTAAAAAATACCTTTTAAAGGAATTTCAAGGGAATCATTTTGCGAGATTTCCATTTTTTTAGTGTACTCTATTCTATAGTTATCTTCCAGCATTTTGCAAGTGTTCCATGGGATATATTGACATGTGTTTAACTTAGCATTAAAGTTTACATGTATTATAAATCCCATGATATCTTGCTTCTTGTTAGGTTGCTCATGCTCCTTTAAGTAATAAGGTCTATAGCTTAGTAAACATTGGGTCGTAGATGCATAATGTGGCTCAGTTGACTTATTGTTGAGACAAGTCCCACATTGGGGAATTTGTAAAAATGAATCCTGTATAACTATAATGAGTTCACCCTTCACATTGCCAATTGGTTTTGTGATAATTCGGGGTTCTCTAACATGGTATCAGAGCGGGTTTAATTCGTGCGCACAATGCCACACTTATCCACGTCACCCAATAAAGGTCCACGTGTTAGGCTCATGATATGCCACACGTGCGGGGGCGTGTTGAGACAAGTCCCACATTGGGGAATTTGTAAAAATGAATCATGTATAACTATAATGAGTTCACCCTTCACATTGCCAATTGGTTTTGTGATAATTCGGGGTTCTCTAACACTTATTATACTATTTATTTCTTGTATTGTGTGCACGTACTGAGAAACAGTAATTAGCATCACTGTCCTATCTCTTGATACTTTAAGATCAGAAACTGATCCTAATAATCCACCAGATCAAGAAATGGCAACGATTAGGCTGCATAACACACCATCTTCAAGATTAGGTAAAGGATCAACGTCAGCACCAAATACTCCAGCACCAAAAACAGAAAAAAGCACTACATCTTTTCCTTGCACTCCTGCAAAAGTTGTAAAACAACTCATGTCCACTCCTGGTGGATCACATATCAGTAAAGAAAAAATATTTGTTACTGTACGTGTAAGACCTTTAAGCAATAAAGAACTTGCAGTCAAAGATCAGGTTGCATGGGAATGTGTGGATGACAACACTACTGTTTTCAAAGCATGTTCACAAGATCGTTCAAACTTCACTTCTTCGTGCACATTTAATTTGGTAATCTTCATATTTAATAATAGATATTTTGTCCACTCTCTGTCCACTTCCATATAAAAATGTGTGCATGCGATGTACATGCTTGCCTTGCATGTAAGGGAATGTCCATTACATTCAAATTTCTTGCTTAAAAGTCTTTCAAATCAATAACCCTTAGATCTAAGTATCACATGGTCAAAATTATTAAAATGAGATAAACATGGGGATAATTAAGGGTGGTAGGGTTATTGGGGGCGTTATGTCATAACTTAACCTTAATCCTTAGTTTTTAAGTAATAAGTTTGAGTGTAAAAATCCACACACACACATACATACATGTGTCATGTGCACGCATGAACATGCATACATGTAGACTCACACATGAATTTAAACATTTACCGCAAACATTCACATATTATTGCTTCAAACATAAAAGCTTAAGAACAGATAAAAATGAATACAGATACTTTTGGTTGGCAGTTTTGATAGAACCGCAAACATGAAAATAAACTTTTCTGGCATCTATACGGTTCTTTTTATGCTAACCAGATAGAGTATTTGGTCCGTCTTGTTTAACCAAGAGAGTTTATGAAAAGGGGGCTAAGGACGTAGCATTATCTGCACTGATAGGAACTAATAGCGAGTTGAATCAACATTCTTATTATTGTTCAGAGCATTATGCATGCAAGCATTTATTGTTTTTTGGTGTTTTTGTGTAGCTACTATTTTTTCTTATGGACAGACTAGCAGTGGAAAAACTTATACAATGAGAGGAATAAATGAGAGCGTTGTTAATGATATACATGTACACATAAATAATGTAATCTTTCCTTTTCTTTTTTGCAGCTTATTTTTACTATTTATCTTTGTTTTATGTACTTTTTTACTCAAATTGGTCAGTAAATTGTGGTGATTGATTTCAGTTTTTGTAATTTATCTTTGTTTCCTATATAGACTCCTGAACGAGATTTTGTTATCAAGATCTCTGCTATAGAAATCTATAATAATGAGATAGTACGCTACTTGTTAAAACCGAAATCTGGTCCTTTGAGGCTGCTGGATGACCCTGAGGTACTGTTACTTCCATATTTTAAATTAATAATTGGTATCAACTATTTTATTATAATGGCATGTTTTATCTCCTTCACGTAGAAAGGGACTATTGTTGATAAATTAGAAAAAGCAGCAGCAAAAGATGATCAACATTTAAGGCATCTAATTGGAATATGTGAAGGTTAGTCTAAAGTGTTTATTTATTTGTAGGAAATTGATTATGGGTTCTATTATATGAACGGAACAGTTCTTTGTTTGCTGCAGCTAAAAGTCAGGTTGATGAAACTGCTTTGAATGACACTAGTTGAAGGTCGCACTAGATAATCTGATTGGTATATTTATTGATTGGTATATAGAGTAAGGAATATCCCACTTCCACTAAATTTGGATTCTTTCCTGTTTTTAATTTTGATGTAGACAATCGAGAGTGGGCTACGAGAAAAGTCTAGTTGTGTAAAATCTTTTTTAGCTAACCTTGTAAGTGTTTATTTTGTTTCAATTTAAACATTTTTATGAAGCATTCTATCCTGTTATTTATAGAATATAAATTATGCATAATCAAGTAGATCTCGCAGAAAGTGAGAGAGCTTCTCAAACTCAAGCTGATGGAGTATGTTTAAAGGAAGGATCACATATAAATCGTTTCCTGTTGACTTTAACATCTGTTAGTAGGAAACTCAGGTCAGTTGTTTTCTCCTGCATGTTATGTACTAATTATAACTGCCCTATTTCGTGTAAACTTCGTTTCTTATATAATAAAATGGTAAATTTTAATCGGTGAAACCATCCCATGAATTTTTGCTAAATATTGTTTAGCTTTTTAGAGTACTAGGAAGAAGTTATAGATGATGAATTTGTATTCATTAGCTTTAAGAATGCGAGTTATAAGAGTAAAAGCTTGATCTGCATTATTATATTAGATGTTAAAAACTTTTTGTATGCGTAAAAGAACATTTTAATTGTGTATATTAATTTTGTCTTATATAAATGACTTGACAACTGAATTGTTCGTACTAGTTCTTCCATAATGCCACCGGTCTTACTGAGTTATTCCATACTAATGTGCAAGTAACTTTACATTTTAGAGTATACTATTTAGTAGAGAACATTAGCTGCAAGATAGATAATGGCATATTTGTGATTTAATTAAATAGTTAGCGCATACGATGTCTTTGATTCAATTTTGGTACAGAACTATTCTCTTACTTTTGTTTATTATTTTCTATTGAACTTGGTATGTGTTTCATTTAGCTCGTTTGCATTTTATTCATTATTTTTGGGCATTGTCAATTTTTTGTTGTGATGTGCACTTTTGTTTTGTTCATTTTCTCATATAACATTGTTTACGTTGCATATTTTGCAGGTGAGTGAAAAAGATGATAAGCTACTTGCTGAGCACATTGCTAAACTCATCCATTCTTTAGCACTTTTGAAGAAGACATTTGAAATCAAATTTGTAGCTTATAACTATTATGTGGTATGGAACAAAGTTGTCTTCCTTCCGTTTATTTTGTAGTTGTTTAGCGGTTACATAGTATATTGTGTTGTAATTTACATATTATTTGAATTACATGTATAGAATATTATTGTTATAATTTACGTATTTGTCGTCTTTGAAAATGTGTTATGTTTCTATGTATCCGAGCAAGAGAAAAATATATGTATATAAATATATAAAATAAATTAAAGAGAAAGAAGGTGGGGTAGCCTACAGAAGTGACATACAAAATCATAGCGTTTCAAAACCGCTATGTTATAACAAACTAAATGCTATAGTAAGCAACATAGTACACATAAACGCTATATAAAGTCTATGTAGAACGCTATGTAAAGTCTACGAGAAACGTTATAGTAAGCATCGAAGTGTATACCCATAAACGCTATACAAAGTCAAAGAGAAACGCTATAACAGGTAGACTTTAGATAGCGTTTCAATAAATGCTACCAAATACTGGGTATTTATTATAGCATATCGTTATATAGCGTTCTCCGAAACGCTATGAAAGGATATTATAGCGTTTTTGAAACGCTATGAAATCCCAACTTTGTTGTAGTGTAGTTTCCAATAGAAAAACATGTTTTCTTGATCTTTTCTTTACAGCAATCTAGAAACAACTTCAAATAGTTTAAAAACTTAATTTTCATATAAAGAAACGCTTAATGTCAGTAAGAACTTTGCTGAAGAAATTATTTGTAACTATTGAGCATATTTATGCTTACTTCAGTTTATAGTGGTCATTTTTTTATAAAACACTTTTAAATTTGAGATTTTAATAGCAATCAAACTTGAAATTTGATTACATTCAATAAACAACTTCTAATTCTAAGCAAGTACAATACAAACGCAACTCATATGTTATTGAAATTCAAAATTCTGCTTAATGAAACTCTTATAAAGCTAAACTGAGTAGATTGTTTATCTAGGGAGTACACAATGCATAGACACAACCTATGTGTTTCGAAAATCAGCAAATCATGCTTTTGAAGTGGGACTTAGCATGGAATTTGGTGCTACTTTCTTTTAAGTTTTTTGCTTTGCAATGTAAGTTCATTTTATATTTTCATTTGTTGATTTCATTGTTGCTAGAATTGGACTTTGATAATTGTCCGCACTAACGGCGTAAGCAATGATTGGAGAAGATGTACTCGTTAGCAATTATTTGTTGCAAAGGTTATTAGAGCATTTATTTGAAAAGAAAAACGATACATGCTATTTACTCATTTAGAGGTTTTTTTTTTGTTGTTACTAGATTATTTCCATTTTCTTACTAAAACATTAAACACGTTATCCTATGTAAGTTTAGGATTGATCTCTGTTCTTCTCTATATGGCTCTCTAGCATTCTCTCTCTTTTAGCAGAACTTTTTCTACTGTAGCGACTCTTGAAGAAACTTTCACATGCACTTCGTCAAGCTACAGCTGTAGAACATCGTAGAAACAACCCTGAACTGGATTCAATAAGTTTCTGAAAGGGAGTTAATGATAATTCAGCTTCTGATGCAGCAACATCAAATGTGACATCAGCGGACAGTGAAAATGAGTTCATGAATTCATCAAGTGTAACACCCCACCTCCGTTAAGGTCACTCACAAAGGGAATGCCTTAACTTTGGTGAAGCATTTTAGTAAACAGAACAGAAACTTACAAGACAGATAAAACAGTACTTGAAAAATTTTAACTTTATTACAGTGGAAACAGAAATCAATATGGTTACATCCTTTCAAATCTCAGAATTCAAGTACAAAATATCAGTCTTGTACAAAAGCCTTCAAAATGCATGGTTTAAAATCATAATCCCCATAGAACGGAAGCTATACAGAGCCAAGCCATACTTTAAGCACTTCAAGCAAAGAGAAGTCCGGATCAAGCTAAAGTATTCCCTCCTTGGATAACCTGGGGGGAAACGGAAGAAAGGAGGCGAAACAACAAGGGTCAGACAAAAAGTCTGGCAAGTCCAGTGACTTTCAGCATATGAACAGATAATAATAATATGATATGAACATAAAACTGGATGTGTGATAACTGTAACAGGTGTAGCAGATATAACAGAAGAACAGAATGACATAAACTATTGCTTCACACTTCTCTGCACTAATACTAGTATAACAGAATTAGGTGTCACCCTAATGTCTAAACTGAAGCAGGAACGGGTACAGAATAATTTAACAGAAACAGAATGCTAATAATGGGCCTTTACTACCCGATCAGAAACAAACAGAAGCAGAAATAGATTAATCCCTACGGAAACAGAATGTAGAATTAGGTGTACACTAGTAATGGGCCTTTACCACCCGAACAGACGGTACAACACAGAAACAGACAGGTGTTACCACCCAACAGAAATAGACGGTACCAACAGAAACAGACAGAACTAAGTGTACCCTAAAACCCTACCCCAAGCGATCGGCTCCCTAATACATAAATATCCTGTGTCGGCCCCACAGTAGGGTGTATCACTCCCTAAAGTGACAATCAATTGGCACAGACCTATTTACAGATGTCACGGCGTCTTACATCCTCAGAGGCAGACCGGGATCCATGCACGCACATGACCCGGTTGGAACGCACCATCAACACCCCTCACCATTATCAGAATGAACCGCTTATAATTAGTTCAGTAAGCATGCCCGGACCCTACCTACTGTTGGGTCAAAGTTTTGATACCAGAAAGGGTTACTGACTAATATGGGTCCCAAACAACAGATGACACAAGTAATTCCCCCCTAACCTTGTGTCCCCAGACTAACAGATCTCAGATTAACTTGTTTACAAGTTCAGACATACAGAATTCAGATTTACTAGTTCACAGATTAAGTTAACAAGTTTTCAGACTAACAGATCAGATGTACAGATTTTTCAGATTTGTCTAACTTTGTATTGGGCCTACAGATTCATGGACGAGTTTACTACACCTATTAATCCAGTTGGTTTAACCCTATTTCCCCCAATACGTTTTAGACGTCATTCTTATCTTAGATTTGCATTAATTAATTATTAATGCCCAGACCTCTCACATTAGGTCGCTAGCTTGTGGCCGCTGGATGGGCCGGGCGGTTCGGACACACTTCTGCCACAAGCCAGACCTAACCTCGTGTCTTAAGCAGGTTATGACTAACTTCTCACATTAGAACCTATTGTTTGCGGCCACTGGATGTGCCGGGCAGTTCCGGGCAGAATTACGCCGCAAACTCATTCTAACCTCGAGTTAGTCCCGTTTATCTTTGCGGCCAATTAATTAATAATTTACCGTTTATGCGCACGCCCAATATATATGCCAATTCAGATTACATCAATAACAAGATGATTATATCAACACGGCAGATAACAGATTTTAGCAGATAACATATTTTCCAGATTATACGACTTAACGGATTTAACAGATTTAGCAACTTAGCAGATTTTGGCATATAACAGGTTAGTCATTTCAACCGACAAATTTAACAGATTAGGCACTTCAATCTAATTAGCAGTCTAGGCAATATAACAAAACTAGCAGTTTAGGCAAATTGGCAAATTAGCAGATTTGGCAAATTTAATATTTCTAAAGGTTCTATTTACATGCCTTGCCTAATCATAAATTAGGCCTAAATTCATATGTCTACATAATTGTCATGATTCACAATATAAATTATACCAAATATAACCGTTAATTACAATGCATGCCATATATCCAAAAATCCCTATTTAGGTGTAATCGCAATAATAGATATCCTAATTAATGTAAATCTTTACATATAAGTTTCCATATTTTCTTCTTTTTAAGTCATGAATCATTATGCAAACTATACCCAACAATCTAAATCTTTAAATCATATCTTCTAAAAATCAGATCTTGACTTTTATATGCATTTTGTCCAAAGTATCAAATCATATGTAATCTTGCAATGGTTCCTCTCTTCTTTTATCACAGAATATGCATAGGTCTAAAACTAGTTTACAACATATGCTTATTTTTCTAATTAATTACAGATCTAAATAACATATGTTCATTTCTCTAATTAGTTACAGATCTAGAATACAACGTACACTATGCATACAACATATATAAATTACATGTTTACAGTCAAATTCATGCATCCAATCCCAAGTCATATGTCAATATATTTTATGCCTCAGATCTAAAGTCATACGTTCAATTCAGTCTTGTCAAATTTCGCATCATTCATTATTTGTCCCAAAATTTGCGTTCATACGTTAATCTCTTATGAGATTAGGCACAGGCTCGTGGTAGCCTGGCTATAGAAACAGAAAGGAAGTAGAAAGGGATACAGAGCATATCAGAATTATAATTAATGTTTATAGGAGAAAATAACTATACTTGCCTTGATTGGATTAAAGAAAGATCTTTAGTTGTTACAGAATTGTTGCAAAAGCTTTTATCTCAAATTTGAATTTAGGATGATGTTGATTGGCTTCTAGTTTTGATTCTAGCAGAGTAGCGATGCCATTTTTATTTTTATTTAGAACAAAGGAAGAGAAGAAGCAGAATAGAATTGTGTGTAGAGAAGGCTGGGTTTGGGGCTGTTTAAATAGGTTTAGGCAGACGAATCTAGACAGAAAACGAGACCAGATACATCAGAACGCACCCAGGCAGAAAAGCAGATTCGGGAGGCAGGTCGACCCCTAGGTCGACACTAGGGTCAACTCTAGGGTCGACCCCCTGGGGGCAGGTCGACTCTAGGGTCGACTCCCCAGTTGACCTGGTCTGTGCTGTTTAATTTTTTTCTGAACTTTGGAAGGCCATAACTTGGTCATATGGACTCCGATTTACGAAATTTCGGACTCGATTTCGCGTATTTTTCCGAGACGAACGCAATGGCACAACCCGTTTCCCTTGATTATGATTTTATATTTTAATTATACGCAGATTTGTAATTCTTAAGTTCACAGAAAATACGGGGTGTTACATTCTCCCCTCCTTAAAGGATTTCGTCCCCGAAATCTTCAAGTTAAGAAGAATGTGTCCTACCATCCAATCACTCATCTACTCAGTCATCATCCACAAGCATCCATTGTCCTTAGAAATTTCTAGTGCTGTATGAACATTTGCAAAAGTGTGTGTATATGTTCCTTATCTAATGCAAAGATCAGGCGGTCTACTGATTCAGTTGACCTCCTTAATGCGAATTATGCCAGTGCCATGAGTCCAATATGTATGCAATTTTCCTGTTTGATACATATCATTTCTATATGAGTGCACAACCATCCACTCATATGCAACATCCATGTGCTGATTCAACCATTTTGCATCCATAAAAATTTAAAATGCTCACACATCCATATGCAGTATGAGAGTGTTTTCGAGCCGATCTAGTGCCTAGTGTGTGTATATGCGTCCACGAGCAACCACTAGCAACCACTTGCATCCACTTGCAACCATCAAACATAACATGTCTCAAACACATGTTTACACCCATTAGGATTCCTATCTATAAGTTGAACACTCGATCGATAGTATACAGTCGAGGAAGCGAGTACAGATAAAACAAAAACTTAATTCCTATCAGACATTGGTTGAGAAAATAATTCCCCTAAGTGTCAATTCCGAAGACCGAAATCAACATCAGATTGACACCCAGAGGGTTACCCTCTTTAGACAATGTCAAAACTGGAAATCTTATCAGAAGTATTCAGATATTTACATACTACTGGTACAGATCAGGTTCCCTAATGATTCTTCGGAAGCTAAGCATGATAAAATCATATCCCACAAAAACTCAGAATATATGCGTCATATTTGATGCCTAACACAGATATCCCTCAAACCCGAATCTCAAACAGATGAGTCATACCCTTTATGGGTCTGAGTCTATAGCAGAATCAGAAACAATACTAGTATTCAAGTGCAGAGTATCAAGTACAGAATCAGAAAGAGTCTTAACTCCATAACCAGATAAGAAAATTAAACCTTCTACAGAAATTTTCCCTATTTCTATCCTATCCACTAGCCTTGAGAGTGTTTACCTTCCCTCCAGAAGTTGGTCCTGTCCTCTGTCCTTGCCTTCGTTTCTTCGGGCAGTCCCTAGTAAAGTGCCCCATCTCACCACGGTTGAAGCAAGCACCCTCCCCTTCCTCTTTCGGTAATCCTTATTCAGATGAGTCGAGCTTCCATAGGTAAAACACTTTCCTCCTCTTTATCTTCAAACTTTCCTTCATTCTTTTGTGTTTCCCTTTTGCCTCCATTGTGAACTAAGTCTATATGAGTTTCTCACCTTTGGGTTGTGCTCCTTAGCCAAACCTCATCATTCTCATCTTTACTATCCTTGTGTAACACGTTGACCAATCCCTCGAAAGCTGCCTCCATCGCCCGGAAAAATCCTTCAAAGCTCTAAAGAAAACTAGCCGTAGGTGAAACTACTACAGCTATCGATGGAAGTCGGGCACTACTTTGCCCTTTGACGAGGTTACCTCCCAGAAAGCCGGGAGCCCCAGAGACTCAAGAAAGAAGGAAACAAGGATTCAAGCAGAGGATCAAAAGATAGATATATGGCTTAGGGGACTATGTTTTTCAAAATAAGCTTTACTTTTGAAAATACTTCCTTTTCAAAACGTTTTTGAAAATAGTTTTCAAAAATTCTTTATCAAATCCGGTAACCTTCAGCTCTGATACCAAGTGTAACACCCCACCTCCGTTAAGGTCACTCACAAAGGGAATGCCTTAACTTTGGTGAAGCATTTTAGTAAACAGAACAGAAACTTACAAGACAGATAAAATAGTACTTGAAAATTTTTAACTTTATTACAGCGGAAACAGAAATCAATATGGTTACATCCTTTCAAATCTCAGAATTCAAGTACAAAATATCAGTCTTGTACAAAAGCCTTCAAAATGCATGGTTTAAAATCATAATCCCCATAGAACGGAAGCTATACAGAGCCAAGCCATACTTTAAGCACTTCAAGCAAAGAGAAATCCGGATCAAGCTAAAGTATTCCCTCTTTGGATAACCTGGGGGGGAACGGAAGAAAGGAGGCGAAACAACAAGGGTCAGACAAAAAGTCTGGCAAGTCCAGTGACTTTCAGCATATGAACAGATAATAATAATATGATATGAACATAAAACTGGATGTGAGATAACTATAACAGGTGTAGCAGATATAACAGAAGAACAGAATGGCATAAACTATTGCTTCACACTTCTCTGCACTAATACTAGTATAACAGAATTAGGTGTCACCCTAATGTCTAAACTGAAGCAGGAACGGGTACAGAATAATTTAACAGAAACAGAATGCTAATAATGGGCCTTTACTACCCGATCAGAAACAGACAGAAGCAGAAACAGATTAATCCCTACGGAAACAGAATGTAGAATTAGGTGTACACTAGTAATGGGCCTTTACCACCCGAACAGACGGTACCACACAGAAACAGACAGGTGTTACCACCCAACAGAAACAGACGGTACCAACAGAAACAAACAGAACTAAGTGTACCCTAAAACCCTACCCCAAGCGATCGGCTCCCTAATACATAAATATCCTGTGTCGGCCCCACAGTAGGGTGTATCACTCCCTAAAGTGACAACCAATTGGCACAGACCTATTTACAGATGTCACGGCGTCTTACATCCTCAGAGGCAGACCGGGATCCATGCACGCACATGACCCGGTTGGAACGCACCATCAACACCCCTCGCCATTATCAGAATGAACCACTTATAATTAGTTCAGTAAGCGTGCCCGGACCCTACCTACTGTTGGGTCAAAGTTTTGATACCAGAAAGGGTTACTGACTAATATGGGTCCCAAACAACAGATGACACAAGTAATTCCCCCCTAACCTTGTGTCCCCAGACTAACAGATCTCAGATTAACTTATTTACAAGTTCAGACATACAGAATTCAGATTTACTAGTTCACAGATTAAGTTAACAAGTTTTCAGACTAACAGATCAGATGTACAGATTTTTCAGATTTGTCTAACTTTGTATTGGGCCTACTGATTCATGGACGGGTTTACTACACCTATTAATCCAGTTGGTTTAACCCTATTTCCCCCAATACGTTTTAGACGTCATTCTTATCTTAGATTTGCATTAATTAATTATTAATGCCCAGACCTCTCACATTAGGTCACTAGCTTGTGGCCGCTGGATGGGCCGGGCGGTTCCGGACAGACTTCTGCCACAAGCCAGACCTAACCTCGTGTCTTAAGCAGGTTATGACTAACTTCTCACATTAGAACCTATTGTTTGCGGCCACTGGATGTGCCGGGCGGTTCCGGGCAGAATTACGCCGCAAACTCATTCTAACCTCGAGTTAGTCACGTTTATCTTTGCGGCCAATTAATTAATAATTTACCGTTTATGCGCACGTCCAATATATATGCCAATTCAGATTACATCAATAACAGGATGATTATATCAACATAGCAGATAACAGATTTTAGCAGATAACAGATTTTCCAGATTATATGACTTAATGGATTTAACAGATTTAGCAACTTAGCAGATTTTGGCATATAACAGGTTAGGCATTTCAGCCGACAAATTTAACAGATTAGGCACTTCAATCTAATTAGCAGTCTAGGCAATATAACAAAACTAGCAGTTTAGGCAAATTGGCAAATTTAGCAAATTTAATATTTCTAAAGGTTCTATTTACATGCCTTGCCTAATCATAAATTAGGCCTAAATTCATATGCCTACATAATTGTCATGATTCACAATATAAATTATACCAAATATAACCGTTAATTACAATGCATGCCATATATCCAAAAATCCCCGTTTAGGTGTAATCGCAATAATAGATATCCTAATTAATGTAAATCTTTACACCTAAGTTTCCATATTTTCTTCTTTTTAAGTCATGAATCATTATGCAAACTATACCCAACAATCTAAATCTTTAAATTATATCTTCTAAAAATCAGATCTTGACTTTTATATGCATTTTGTCCAAAGTCTCAAATCATATGTAATCTTACAATGGTTCCTCTCTTCTTTTATCACAGAATATGCATAGGTCTAAAACTAGTTTACAACATATGCTTATTTTTCTAATTAATTACAGATCTAAATAACATATGTTCATTTCTCTAATTAGTTACAGATCTAGAATACAACGTACACTATGCATACAACATATATAAATTACATGTTTACAGTCAAATTCATGCATCCAATCCCAAGTCATATGTCAATATATTTTATGCCTTAGATCTAAAGTCATACGTTCAATTCAGTCTTGTCAAATTTCGCATCATTCATTATTTGTCCCAAAATTTGCGTTCATACGTTAATCTCTTATGAGATTAGGCACAGGCTCGTGGTAGCCTGGCTATAGAAACAGAAAGGAAGTAGAAAGGGGATACAGAACAGTCACAGAAAAATAGATCTGACAGATATACAATCTCAGATTCAGATTTAAAATCATATCAGAATTATAATTAATGTTTATAGCAGAAAATAACTGTACTTGCCTTGATTGGATTAAAGAAAGAACTTTAGTTGTTACAGAATTGTTGTAGAAGCTTTTATCTCAAATTTGAATTTAGGATGATGTTGATTGGCTTCTAGTTTTGATTCTAGCAGAGTAGCGACGCCATTTTTATTTTTATTTAGAACAGAGGCAGAGAAGAAGCAGAATAGAATTGTGTGTGGAGAAGGCTAGGTTTGGGGCTGTTTAAATAGGTTTAGGCAGACGAATCTACACAGAAAACCAGACCAGATACATCAGAACGCACCCAGGCAGAAAAGCGGATTCGGGAGGCAGGTCGACCCCCAGGTCGACACTAGGGTCGACTCTAGGGTCGACCCCCTGGGGGCAGGTCGACTCTAGGGTCGACTCCCCAGTCGACCTGGTCTGTGCTGTTTAATTTTTTTTGAACTTTGGAAGGCCATAACTTGGTCATATGGACTCCGATTTACGAAATTTCGGACTCTATTTTGCGTATTTTTTCGAGACGAACGCAATGGCACAGCTCGTTTCCTTTGATTCTGATTTTATATTTTAATTATACTCAGATTTGTAATTCTTAAGTTCACAGAAAATACGGGGTGTTACATCAAGGCATGACCAACTGAATACCTCTGTTTGACATGGGTTTGATGGACTTAGCCAAGTATTTTACATTAACATTCGAGATTTATTTATTGTTTACAATGGTAAAACATTAATATTTATATGGGGTAAGTGCACATGTTTCTGGTGAATTTTTTCCCTTGACACAGAGTACCATATAATCATTTACAATCAACGAAAATGGCCGAAATGGCCGAAATGGCTGAAAATGGTTGCGGTTATTTTAATTTTTCCTTACTGGCAGAAGTTAATATTTTATCGTTTGTCAGAGACTCCGGAGTGTAGGCAAATTTAACATTCTGTTATTGACGGAAATTAACATCATTATTCAAACTAACATACTTTAAGGATTTTGCAAATGTATGTGGATACATCAATTTAATTTGAAATACTAAATTATCACAAAAACATCAATTTTGAGTTTTCTCTTTCCCTTTCTATTTCATAATTCTTATCAAATGTATCTGTATGTGCAAGATTTGCGTGTTTAAACAAATGCATAATTTCATAATATAAAACTTAGAAATGAAGGGTGTTTAAATATTAGACATGTTATGCTTAAAGAAAAATTATTCTTACCGTTATTGTTAAATAATTATTGATGATTCAATCGTTGAAATAACTGCATTGTTCCGGTCCATATACTAATAATTTGAGCCACAACTAAATACGTCCAAGCCTTGATGACTGTTCTATAAATTATTATGTGCATGCAAATCAATAGATATGTACACCAATTGAAAAGGTACTGACTAAAATAAAAATCACGTACATACGTTGCTTTAAAAACATTATATATTACAATCATAATAATGACAACTTGCTTCCATTCAAAACAAAATTGAAAGTCTTGATCAATCATTAATATATCCAAGGCATTTGACTAGATCTCTTAAAAAACATTTGACCAGAACCCTTAAAAGTAAAAAGGGAAATTATAGAATAAAAGTAAAGTAAAAAAATAAACTTTACTCCATACGCTTCATCAACGGAATGAATAACTAACAAAAACCATAGTAAACATCATCACTCAATTAGAACTCAAGCTTAGGAACTTGACAACTATACGTATGCATCCAAATGTAGTACAAAATTAATCCACATAATGCAAAAGAGAATATAGAACATACATGATTTGTCAATAATATTGCACAGTATTTCAGCTAAAAAACTTCACAGCTGCCCATGCAAAGATATCAATCTAACATATGACAAGAAGCATTCAATGAAAAACTAACCGTAACGTTTCCGTTTTGAATCTCGTAATACATAATAAAATATTTACTGACTCAAACTTTTCGATATAGAATTAATATTTACTCTCCAACTTTTTTTAGGCTTAAGATTATTACTTTGTCACCACTTTCTTCTATGAGTTCACAAATATTTTCTTATGGTTGAAAATGTTGATTTCATTATTTAAGTTTATGTCCCATTCTTATTTTTACTTCATGCCCTAATATAGAAGTTTAGGGTGGCTTATTTCTAGTATAGCATGTGTGGGTTAAGAGGCTTAGGTTGTAGCATTAAGGAGGTAGCGTATGCGTGTGAAAGCTTAGGCATGTGGATATAAATATTTAGGTTCTACGCAGAAGATAGTTTGTGTACGAATGTATAATGTTTTAATTCATATAGCTGCAAAATTTTAGGCTTAGGCATGTGTGTGGCTGCATTTTGGTTCTGTGTCATTTTTATTAGGCTGATGCACAATAGCTTAGGGTATGTTATCTTTTACCTATTTACTTAGCATTTAAGCAATTTATTTTATAATATTTTTATATGGTTACCTCAATTTAACGTTGCACGATTTATATTCACACCGACATTCACGAACTCCAGACGAATGAAAATGGACATACTGCTGTGTTTGACATTCTGGATCCAATGAAAATCGTTTGGTCAAAATCTGATTCTAATATGGATCCAAAACGATTTAATTTAAAAATAATAAATTATTATTATGATATATATATATATATCCAAATAAAATTATATATATATATAGCTTCAAACATAAACCAATATGGATTTATAACTCAATATTAAAAATTTCGAGTTAAACGGTATTCAAATTATATAGAAATCCTTTTTAATTTATTAAATAAACGTTACGGTTCATAAACGATTCCATAGCGTCTATTTAAAATTTGATTTGGACATATATCATAATCTATAACATGAAATCTTGAATTTTATCTTTCAATAGAAAATTATAATCAAATAGATTCAAACGTTTCTTGTTTCATAGAATTCGAACTTATATCTAATCCTGTATATTCAATTGAAGTTCAAAACTTAATATTACGAACTACGGCGTTGTTGCGAGTTCGTTTTAAATTAAATATAAATTTATACATTCAAATGTCATTTTATTAACGAATTATATATATGTGTATATATATATATTCATTTATATTTCAAATATAATATTTAAACAAGATTTAAATGTTCAAATTTACTAGATCAAAAATCTGGATCATTACAGATGACATTTATTCCTATAATTTCAAAATATGTCGTTACTTCTCGAAATATCGTTTAAGGTCTATATAATAAAGTTTGATAACCTTTTCATGTATTATATTTGAACTCCACTTCCATGTGTACAGTATTCTATATTTGGCATTTTTGGATCCTTACTCTATGTTTTGTTGATAACACTGTGCTAGTTTGTCACTATGTGGTCCTATGTCAAGCTTTTTAAAGTCAAAGAAGCAAGGTGAGTTTGGGATGGTGCATTGTATTGCAAGATGCTGCGCTAGGTAGAGTATGTCTTTGATGGGACTCCTGTGCTGTCCCTTCTTGGAAGTGAAGTGTCCTCTGGGTACACTGTGATATTCATGTGTGTATGTGATTTTGCTTAGGTTATTTGCCTATTCCGCATGTTTATGTTTACCTTGGCTAAGTGATTGATTCCTTACGTGGAATTCAATATGCAATTTGCTCTCGGTGTGGAGAATGATATGTATTTTGTAGTCTAGAAATAATGTCTAGCTCCAGTCCTTTAATCTAGATAGGATGATTAGTAGACGGTCCACTTTAAAAACCATAGATGGTGGACGTCCCTTTTAAAAACCAATTTTAGTATAATGAGATCTGTCATTCTCCCGTGTTTATTGTAATTATTATTTGATATAATAATAAGTGTTACTATTGCTATAAAAGCAGGTCGGCTCTGCCTAAAAATAATAATCTATATTTGAATTTTGAAAAACTTTTATTGTTCATTGATGCTTCTTTCAAAAAGATAATCATTCAATCTAATTTATTTACATTTTCTAAAGGTGTTTTCAAAAATTCATTTAATCACAAAATTTATTGATTTGGAGTAATTAGTGGTAACTCCTAGGGCTGTTATGGTAATGGTAAATTTACCAGTACCATACCAATACCAAGTAATTGGTAAAAAGAATTGAGCCACTTTTGTTTACCAATGTTATCGGTATGGTAACGGTAAATTTACCATTGTTAAGGTAAATATAGCGGTAAAGAAAAGTCAAAACCAATGGTAACGGTAAATTTACCAAAAATATTAATTTTTTTTCACTATTAGATCAAACTTTAACCATAAACACTTTTAACGATACATCATGGTTTTTAAGAATATTTTGTAGTATTATTTATGATGATGATTCTTTTTAAATTTTGTTCGGCTCAAAGTTTGAGATTATAAATGTTATTATCTCATATTATTGTAAATAAGTTGTGATGGATTAAGAAATACTTAGATGTCAACTAAAACATGTCGTAATTCTAATATAAATATCATAGAGTAATAATAAAAAACAAGATAATTGTTTTTTTTTTTAAATTTTAGTGCAACAAAATTTGAATGTTTATTGTACTGGTAAATTTCACATTACCAACCAACGGTATACCAGTTTATCGGTATACCAATGAATATTTTACCATTGGTAATGGTAAATCATCGGTAGCTATTTTTGACTTACCAGTAATATTGGTACGGTAATGATTATCATGTATCGGTAGCGGTTACCATTACCATAACAGCCCTAGTAACTCCTACCCTTTTTCCTATTACTCCTTGCATGATGCTCATTATTATAGGGAAATTGTTAACTATTCACACATTTCTCTTTATTCCATTGGGTCTTCTCTACACTTTCCAATTAAGCAAAATTTTCCCAGTATGATCTACATTTTCTCTTCTATCCACCTAATTCTCAAATAAGTCTCACACCAACAGTCATAACTTATTTCAAAGTTGTGAAGGGAAGGACTTCATAAATTTATTTTATTTCATGTGAAACTGAGCATATAAAATATGGGTAAAACAAGAAAACTGAAGATTCATGTAGTATTTGAAATTTAAAAGTTGTTACATGGAAACTATAATAATTGCAAAATTGAAATTTCCACTGTTTGTCACTATTTTAACGGACTAACATTCCTTTTAAACCTCATAAATCCTTATAGTTATCGGTTTATTACTAATCTTTAGAGAATTTATAATCCATTTTCAAAATTTACATTAATAGTTTGTTTTACAGAAAATAGTAATCTTTTCAAATTTCTTCAAAAACATTTATATTTTCAAAAAATATATTTTCAATTTCTTTCAGAATGGAAATATTACATAATTTGAGCCTATCATGATTGCTTCAAATTTCCATTTTACAAAATAACTTAGTGGTATGCCAAAAATTATTTTTGTAGGTTTTACAGCTTTTTGCCAATTAGAAAAATGTATTTATTCTTTTCCTTCAACTTTCCTATTCTACCTACTATCATAAATCCTCCGTCGTTTTTGGATGCTACAGAAGCAATTCATTCAATTATTTGTGGTTGTCTGATATGTTGTCTAAAAGGTACAAGTTGTTGTAAGGAATTCGAGGTGAGAGATTGCATGTTCGTGTTGTCCTAATCCAAAATGCCTAGATGAGTGGATAGTTATCAAGTGTCCGAGATTAAGTGCAAACCACTTTTGACGTTAGTTGCAGTTGTAGAGAAGGAGAGCTTAAATGCACCAAGTGGTTTTTATAGAATAAAGCAAAAGGGAGTGAGAGATAGTTTATGGGATCTACAAGCTTTTAGATATAAAAGTTCCAGTTCTAATCCTACTTAAAGGACCTACAAGGTTTTGGCATGACTTGGAATATGAAGGCTTTTTTGGACCTATAAAATTAATGGCAAATCAATTAGTTAACAATCTTTTTGTAAGTCTATTTAGTATAAGACTTGCAACAAAAGATGGTGTTGTATATTTAATATCTTCTGCATTGTAATTGTAGCAATATAAAAATCAGTTATGGGTCACTGCTTTTTATTGAATAAGTATCTGACCATTTATTGCTAATAAAAACAGAAGCATGGTAAAGTTTGTACAAACACGTACAATGCATAGAGCCTGAAAACAACATCAGGCCGAACCACTAAAATTAATAAAAATTAGATGTTAATGCCCAATAAGCTAAGCCCAAGTATGAGTTGTGATAATGAGACATGTCGCGTATCTTCTTGCATGACTACAATTAGCACGAGGTGTTCCCAAAATTAAACCACTGCTTCCATTCAACTTGCTCCATTAATCAGACAGAGGGACTTGATTCCTTGCGGCAAAAAGAAGCCTGCATCAGTACTGATCAGGTTAACATGGAAATTGCGCTTCTAATCTTGAAGTTCTATATTTCAATAATGTTTTTCATCATTGACCACTAATTTTAATATTGCATATGTATTGTATAGGTCATTATATTTGCCTATTTGAAATCATACAATGTGTTATTATTCTGCAAGTATTAACGATGTTAATTTAATTTTCATGTAAGAAAAATCTTTAAGAAGATTACTAACTAATTAGCTTTCAAATGACGAAGTACTATTATTTTGTATTATAAATATGCTTTCATGGGTAGCGTTTAGTTATTTTTTTCTAAATTCTTCAATAGTTTACTCCAGCCCAAGCGATATCGGTTATAAGCAGAAGCGATATCGTCATTCACTTATTGCAAACTAAGATGAGAATAAAATGTAAAAAGTTGTTAATGTGGGAATAAACATGAAAACTTAAAAAATCGTTAAGTGTTAGTGTGTATGAATAATTGAATAATGACAACATCCTTCATTTTCAAGCTAAGATGAGGATTTTACAATAATATAGAGCCCATAAACGGGTTAATCAGGTCAAATTCGGGTTTCGTGGGTTAACCTTAAACCTAGCCGTTTATAAACGGGTCAAAGTCGGGTTGACACTAAAATGACCCGTTCGGGTCGGGTCAACCCGCTAATTTCCTGTGCGGGTTTTGGGTCATGTTGGAAATTGGCATCCCTAATTATAAGTTGTTCTTAAGTATCATTTTTAGACATGGTATATTAATTTCTTATAAAATTAGGAATTGGTATTCCTGTAACTAGTTTATTTTTTACAAACAACCATTTTTGGCACTTCAGATATCAAGTTATTGCCATGTAAGCATAAAATTTGAAAATATTTTGTGATCGGTTCATTGCACGATCCATTGTAAAAGGACGGCGATTAAGATTAGTTACCATCCATGAATGCCACAAGTTAGTTAGCTGAGTATGCATGCAAAATTCAGTTACTCAATGGCTTCCATTTGCTTAGTAGTTTTTGCCCGTTCTGAAACTAAAAATAATATCCTATATCTTTGATTTCATATGTGTGTTAGTGTTTTGTCAATCTAACCACACATATAGTGGACGTCGTGATGTTTGTGTTAAACTTTTACAAAGATTGATTTTGTATTTCAGAATGAAAACGAGAATTTCTGTGTATTGTAATCATATATTACATGGATGATACATAGCGGATATATATAATGTACAAAAACAAGAAGTGGGCTGTGAAATGATATAAGCCCATATACAAGCCCAAAAGAAAAACATAAAATTCGATTTGCATAACTTATTCCAGACACTTTCACCCCCCCTCAAATCGAACTAGGGTTTCTCTCTATCGTTAGTCGCGCCGCCATCAACAACTTTGAGCTCCTCTCTTAATCTTTCAAAATTATTTCTGGAGAGAGCCTTGGTTAAGATATCCGCTTTCTGATAGAAGGCTGGTAGGTGGTTTATCACCAGTTTCCCTGTGCTGGTCCTTTCTCTGACGAAATAGAGATCTATCTCCATGTGTTTGGTTCTCGAGTGTTGTATTGGGTTGCTGGAAAGTGATACAGCACTCCGATTATCGCACCAGAGAGTGGCTGTCTTTGAGAATTGAAGCCCTAATTCTCTAATTAGGGTTTCCGCCCAAATCACTTCGGCTGTGGCTGACGCTATCGATCTGTATTCAGCTTCTGTGCTTGAGCGAGAAACTGTAGGTTGCTTCTTTGTGCACCAGGATATTGGGTTTGGACCCATGAATACACAATATCCAGAAGTAGATCTTCGATCGTCTGGGTCATTCGCCCAATCTGCATCACTGTAAGTATTTAGATTGATGTCTTTGCTAGCTTTCATGATTAGACCGTGTGCCTTGTAAGTAACGTAGAATACGTTTCACTGCACGCCAATGTTCTGATGTTGGATTTGCCATAAATTGACAAACCTTGTTCACACTGAAACAAATTTCTGGTCTAGTTATGGTTAAGTACTGTAATGCCCCCACTATGCTTCTGTATTGCTTCACATTTTCTATATTGTCGCCATTGTATTTGGACAATCGTAAATTACTAGTCATAGGGGTAGGTAAAGACTTGGCTTTTTCCATGTTGGCTCTAACTAAAATTTCAGATATGTACCTCTTTTGAGACAGGAAAATCTCAGATTCTGACCTTCTTTGAATTTGTATCCCAAGGAAGTAGTCTACTTCCCCAATGTCCTTTATACCAAAAGCCTTGTTTAGCTCAGCAATGACTTTGTTTATTTCATTGTCATCATTTCCTGTCATTAAAATATCATCTACATACACAAGTATATATACAACACTCTGATTGTTGTTTTTCATGTATAAAGAGTTGTCTGATTTTGTTGCTTTGTATCCAAAATGTTCCAATGTATGCTTTAACTTGATATACCAAGCCCTTGAAGCTTGTTTTAAACCATATATTGCCTTGTGAAGTTTGCAAACATAATCTT
Source organism: Allium sativum (assembly GCA_030737875.1). NCBI lineage: Eukaryota > Viridiplantae > Streptophyta > Magnoliopsida > Asparagales > Amaryllidaceae > Allium > Allium sativum. The sequence continues at coordinate 1,011,969,400 of CM060912.1, read as the reverse complement.
CTTTGTCTCTGCACACATAACTCTTTGGTTGCTGCATGTATACTTCCTCACTTAATTCTCCATTTAGGAATGCATTACATACGTCTAGTTGCCTTATGCTCCAGTTTTTGTGTAGTGCCATGGACAACATAATCCTGATAGTAGTAGGCTTCACCACTGGAGAAAACGTCTCATTGAAGTCAAAACCATGCTGCTGTGTAAAACCTCTTGCAACCAGCCTTGCTTTGTGCTTAATGATGTTGCCACTAGCATCTTTCTTTAATTTATAAGTCCACTTACAAGTCACCACATTTTTGTCCTTAGGCTTAGGCACCAAGCTCCATGTCTGGTTTTTCATTAATGCTTCATATTCTTCATTCATAGCTTTGCACCACTGTTTATACTTAACTGCTTGTTCATATGTCTCTGGTTCACTGATGGGTTCATGATCATTCTGAAGTGCAGTATAGATTTTAGGCTTAAAAATACCACTTTTTGCTCTAGTTGTCATATGATGTCCTGTTTGTGTCCCCTGTATTGGTGTTTCATGATTATTGCTTTCTGATGCATCATCACTACTGCTGCCATTTTGATCATCATTGTCACCCATGTCATTAATCTGGTGTTGATCATCTTCACTCATTTGCTCACTAGAACTATATTCAGATCTGGTGCTGGATATAGTTGGTGTGACTGATGTAACATGTGTCTGTTCCTGTTCATCTATGTCTGCATGCCATTCTGAAAGCTTAGGGATAGAACCCACTGTTGTCTTGTTGTGCTCAATTTCTTGATTGCTTGTGTTTCCCTTTTCTGCAAAAGGAAATACAAGTTCATCAAAAGCAACATGCCTAGAAATTATAATTTTTCCTTTCTTATCCATGCATATGTACCCCTTTTTATTGTTTGCATATCCTAAGAAGGTACATGGGCTGGATCTAAAAGATAGTTTGTGATTGTTGTATGGTCTGAGACATGGATAGCACATGCATCCAAAAGTTTTCAGAGTGTTATAGTCTGGTTTATTTCCATATAACATCTCATGAGGACTTTTGTATTTCAACACCTTTGTTGGCATTTTATTTATCAAATGTACTGCAGTGTTAAATGCCTCATACCAATACTTTATAGGTAGAGATGCCCTAGATAGTAATGTTAATCCTGTTTCAACAATATGTCGATGCTTTCTTTCTACAATGCCATTCTGTTCTGAAGTATAAGGGCAAGTGATTCTATGTATAATGCCTTTACTGGCAAAAAATCCTTTTAAAGGGAAAAACTCACTGCCTCCATCAGTCTGTATAGCCTTAATATTGCAGTTATATTGCCTTTCAGTGAAGTTAACAAATTGTGTCATAACATCATTAGTATCAGATTTGGCTTTGAGAAAGAAAATCCAGGTATATCTTGTGTAAGCATCAACAATGGACAGATAATACCTGTAGCCTTGTCTTGAACATAGAGGTGCAGGACCCCATAGGTCTGCGGTCAATAACTCCAATGGCTTTGTGTAAACAGTTTCAGACCTGCTAAAAGGTAATTTGTGGCTTTTGCCAGCATGACAGTGTGTACATGTGCTAGAAACAGGTGAGTGATTATAAGGAATATCATTATCTTTTAAAATTTTCACAACAATGTCATAACTAGGATGCCCTAGTTTACAATGCCAAAAATTCAGATCATTCTTGATTTCATTACAGTCATTACTGTAACACCCCGTATTTTGGGTTAATACTAAAATTCACTAATTACAGAATAAATAATCTCAGATGTGGGAATTAGGGGAAACGGGCTGCGTTATTGCGTTCGTCTCGGAAAAATACGCGAAATGGAGTCCGAGTTTTCGAAAATCGGAGTCCGTATGGCCCAGTTATGGCCCGATGAAGTTTGCAGAAAATTCAAAACTAAAACAGATTTAAAAATTTAAATATTCAGATTTGGAATGGGCCAGGCGGGGTCAGGCGGGTAGCTTCCCGCCCAACCCATGTCGACAGGGCTGTCGACAGGCCTGTCGACAGGGGTGTCGACATGCCTGTCGACTTGCCTGTCGACAGGGTGGCACCGTTCTGTGAACCTGGGTGCACCAGGTTGCACCAGGTTGGGTTTCAGGCTGGCTAGGAGGGCTGGTTCTAGAGATTTCCTAAATCTAAGGGTCCTAATCTAATCTAGGGTTAATCCAAGGGTCTAAAATGCAACCTAATCCTATAAATAAGACCCTAACCCTACCCTAATTCATTCATAATTAAATCTAGTAACTAAACTATGGCAAAATGAAACTTGGTCATGGCCTCCACAAATCAAATGAAGAGAGTTGCAAGCTAATCAACCCCTAATCACCTTCTTCTTCATATTTGGCAACTAGTTTTACTTCATTGATTTGCTAATCTTGGTTTTGGTGAGTTTCTATGGCTTTAATAATCAATTGTTAAATTGATTATGGTAGGATGTGATAAGACATGGCTATGTTTGTGGATAAATGTATTTATGCAAGTTTGTATGATATGTGATTTGCAAGCTTTATGTTAAATGCAAGTTAAGGCCATGTTTTATGATGCAAAACACCATGTTAAACATTTATGCATATGTGACATGTTATGCAAACTATATGTGAGAATATATGCAAGTTATATGTAACATGATATGCAAGTTATGCACGCGATTTTATGCATGCTAAGTAGTTGGTGTTATGCATGTTAAGTATTTGATGTTATTTATGCTAAAGTATTTGACGTTATGCATGATAAGTATTTGATTGTATGCATACTAAGTATGGGGTTTTATGCATGTTAAGTGTTTGGGTTTATGCAAGTTAAGTGGTGGGTTTATGCATAATAAGTATTTGATTTTATGCATAATAAGTATTTGGTTTTATGCATAATAAGTATTTGATTCTATGCATGATAAGTAAGTGGTTTTATGCATGCTAAGTGTTTGGTATTATGCATAAATCATGACATGCAAGTTTACCCTTTTAAATATGGTATATACATATGCAAGATGGCACCCTTATATGCTATGCATGTTTACCCTCCTTTAAGATGCGAGTTATATATGTAAGTTCGACATATTATGCAAGTTATGCTTACATGCAAGCTCAACATGTTATGTAAGTTATGTGCATATGCAAGTTATGTGTATGAGGGTATGCAAGTTGTGTGCATAGTGTTATGTAAGTTAAGTTTATGAGGTTATGCAAGTTATGGGCATGATGTTATGCAAGTTATGTATATGCTTAAATGCGAGCTTAATGTGATATGCAAGTATGTGAATGCTTATGCAAGTATATGAATGCCCATGCAAGTATGTGAATGCTTATGCAAGTTATGTGTAGGCTTAAATGCATGTCTAACGTGTTATGCAAGTTATGAGAATGCTTATATGCAAGTTCAACATGTTATGTAAGACATGTGTATGATAATGTGCAAGTTTGGGGTTAAATGTGGTTGGGTTAATATATGCTCATATATGCAAGTTAACATCCTCTTAACCCATGACAAAGTTGTATGCTAAACCCATGATAATTATGATGGATCTTCCCCTTTATTATGTCATGAAATGAGGACGATTTACGTGGGGAACGATGGGGTTGGTAAATATGTTAATAAATGTAAGATTGGGTATGATTAAGCATACCATAAAAATAAATTACCATAAGTGGGAATTTACCTATTGAGTTAGGTCTACCCCATGGGAATTTACCTATTGAGTTAGGTCTACCCATGTTATGGAAAACTTGATATTAATTAGGGATAATTAATATGGGGGTGATTAATTAGGTGTAATTAATCGACTAAGACACGAGGTTGGACTCATTTGTAGTGTAAAACTGCCCGGACCCGACCGGCTTAACCAGTTGCTACAAATGTCAGCCCAATGTGAGAGGTCTTAGCCATAAATTAAATACGTGATTAAGGTAAAGACACGAGGTTAGACTCTGTTATGACGTAAGACTGCCCGGACTCTACCGGCTTAACCAGGCAGTCATAACAGCCAGTCTAATGTGGGAGGTCTTTATGGGAGATCACGGTCTTAATTAATTAAGAAACACTTAACCATATTAGCATGTAGTGGAACATGAGGGGTTAAGTGGGTGCCTTGGGTAGCATGTAGAACTAGTGGGGGTGCCTTGGGTGGCATGAGGAAACTAGTGGGTTGCCTTGGGTGGCAATAGAAAATACGATTAGAATACTTAACCAAAGCGGAACATGTAATTAAACATGATTAAAGGGTTAAGTAAGTGCCTTGGGTGGCATGTGGAAATCTAGTGGGTGCCCTAAGTGGCAATTGAAATATAATTAGATGACTTAACCAAACCTTAACATGTAAGGGGGCATGATTATAAAAAGGGGTTAAGTGGGATGCACTATATTAAATGACAAGCTTAAGTAGTAGCTTGTGGGGGCCCATTTCAACCAATATCCCAAACGTATCTTTGTGGGCTCGACCCATGTCGAGTGACGGGACACGCATATTGGGCTTGATTATAAGAGGCCAAAACGGGTTAGCGGTGGCAACGCAAGTCCAACGGGTTTCATATGCGTGTGTGGGCCCGGGCTGGTAGATAAGCCGTTGTTGCATCGTGTAGATATAAAGCCGTGCACCGCTGATAGTATTGGGTAGCCACTTTAGGGGAGTGATACACCCCACTGTGGGACCAGCACGGGTATCTACGTTAGGGAGCCGATCGATGGGGAGTAGTGGGTACACCTAGTTAAGATAGGGGCAGACGGCACCTATGTAGGGGTACACGAAACTACTGGGTAAGATTACTAGGTACACCTAGTGGATGTAGGGGCAGACGGCACCTACGTGATCAGTTATACACCTAGTGGATGTAGGGCAGACGGCACCTACGTGGTCAGTTATACACCTAGTGGAGGTAGGGGCAGACGGCACCTACGTGGTCAGCTAGAAGAACCAGAAACTACTAGTTATATTTTCTAAGTCTTTAAGTGGGATCAACCTTTCAGTAGGAATTACTCTTGGTGGGTAGAACTGGTGTGGTGCAGTGTAGGGATTACCCTTGGGTGGGTAGGTCTGGGGTGGTGTAAGCTAGTAATTATCCTTGGGTGGATAAATACGTCGTTTCGATTATCGTAGTACATCCTGTGTTTTGTGGGCTACTTATTGTAGTCATTATCCCCAGAGGTACCGTATCTTGTTTATATCATACCCTAATTACTTTAATGGTTGTATTGTTAGGGTTATAGGACTCACTCAGACTTATGTCTGACCCCGTTGTTGTTTATCTTTTTCCCCACCCTCAGGTTATCAGAGTGGACTTAGCTCTAGTGGGCTTGGACCAGACCGCTATATCTATCTTTTGGGGCTTGGACGGTAGAAGTAAAGCTCAGTTTATCTTTTGGCTATTGTCTATGTAATGGGATTATGTACTTCTATTTTATCAGGATGGATATTATGTACTTGACTCTTGTTATGGTTTTGTGATGTAACCAAACATGTTTTGTTATTGAAATGATGTTTTAAATTTTCAAGTATTACTTATATCTGTCCTGTTGTAATTTTTCTGTTCTATACTCACTAAAAATACTCCACCAAAACTAAGGCATTCCCTTTGTGAGTGACCTTAGCGGGTGTGGGGTGTTACACGTGGTATCAGAGCTTAAGGTTACCGGAACAGATAAAATTTTTAGAAAAACTATTTTCTAGGAATATTTTTGGAAAGGAGTATTTTCAAAAACATGTCTTTTAAGAGAAAAGTTTTTGAAAGAAAAGCATAATCCCCAATAGCCATATTTATATCTTTCGAATTCTCCATTTTGAATCTCTTCCTTTCTCTCGTTTTGAGTTTCCCCTCCACGTATAGATGATCTTTCTAAGATGGGTAAGGATGGAAAACCACTTCAAGGGACTTAGACGTTAGTCGGTTTAGAAGAAGGAGGAGGACTGGGAGGTATCTATTGGATAGACGATGGGAGGAAGGTTCAAATAGTTGTTTGGTTAATAAAAAATGAAACCTCATTGGTGGGAGGTTACGAGTGGAGAATAGGGAAGAAGAAGGCAAGTGGTTATCCTTTTGAGAGGAATAGGACACCTTATTAGGATTGTCCAAAGAAGTAAGGGCAAGGTATGGAATCTTCTGGAGGGTAGTTGTATTCCCTCACGACTAGGGTACCAGATGGGGATAAGACCGTCTAGATTGGAGGGTGGATTTCTTTATCATCCAATTCAAATTTTATTTGATTCATCGAGTTCGTTTATCTCACCATTGATAGTTGAGTCACTGCACTTAGACACCAGTTTGGTAGGTGATCCCTTAGTTGTTTCAAACCCAATTGGGGCTCCATGATGTGTTTGGGTTTGAAAGTCTCTATACTTAGCATGGAGTTTAGAGGTGATGCTTGTTGGGCTTCACGGGCTATGAGTTAGTTTTGGGGCATGGACTGGTTATCCAGTAGGGGTGCCGTTTTTAATTTTGAAGGGAGAGTTGTTAGGCTTATGGGCCGCTTGGGTAACACTCTCGAGATCTCTTGTAATCCCATAGAATCTGTTATGCTAAGTTATCTAGAATCGCTTGACATGTCGGTCTAGAGTTTGTGATCTGTTAGAGAGATCCGGGAATACCCGGATGTGTATAAGGAGGTGAAGGGCTTACCTCCGGAGTCGGAAATTGATATATCTGGTGGGTAAGGCTAAACCAGTATCTTGGCCAGTGTGCCATATGGCTCCTCGTGAGAGGAGGGAACTCCATAAGTAAGTAGGCGATTTGCTTGAGAAGGGGTTCATAAGACGAAGTATATCGGAGTAGGGCGCTCCAGTAGTTTTTGTTATGAAGGCGGATGGGTCCCTCAGACTTTGTGTAGGCTAAAGAGAACTAAAGAAACTCACAAAGAAGAATAGACACCCATTGCCAAGGATTGATGATCTCTTTGATCAGTTGGTTGGCGCCTCAGTGTTTTAGTAGTGGATTCAGCCACGGAAGTTCATTAGTTGAGAGTGGCTGAGGATAGCATAGAAAAGACTACCTTTAGGACTCCGGATGTTTTTATGAGTGGCTGGTGATGCCATTTGGTTTGAGATACGCCCCGCATATTTTGTTAATTTGATGAGAAGGGTGTTCAAGGAGTACCTAAATAAGTTGTGATGGTCTTTATGGAGGACATTTTGGTCTTTTCTAGGAGCGAAATAAGTTTTCGTATATGCTCAATAGGATGAGCAGAGCCAGTATAGGACAAACGACGGTTTTGGAGCGAGACTGGCGAGAACATCCAGAATTGGTCAAGGGCTTAATTATTTAGCCATTTTTATTAGTATCATCTCACGTAGGTCGTCTGAATTGGAAGGAGGTATCCCTTGGGTGTTTGTCTGATATTGGTTTAGGCCTTTGGGGCTTGCATTTGGGGGAATGCCGAGTTCGACTAGGGTGGTCTGCGTGAGGGATGGATAGTGTGATGATTTTGGATGATATCCTGATAGAGAAGAGCATGCCCTACATCCTAGGGAAGTGTTGGAGGCTCTTCGAGCACATAATCTTAGACCAGTAAAAGTGGATGGGATTCTGAGCATCCTATGGGTTTGAGATAGCGTATACCCCTGGCAAGGGTAACATGGTAGCGGACACCTTAAGTAGAAAAAGGGTTGTCCTCGAGTTTGTGGTTCGTTGAACGACGGAGCCTAGAGTTTATTTCTATGTTGGATTTCAGACCTTCCGTTGATTATGTACCCGGTTTGCTAGCTTCCTTGGAAGTTAGGCCTACTCTTTTGGGGCGGATTTGAGAAGCACAGAAGGACGACCCACAGTTGGCTGAGTTAGTAGAAAAGCTCATAAGGGGGGGAGTCGCCCAGCCATTTGAGTAGGTACACCCTAGATGATAGGGGGTGCTTGTGTAGAGACGGTAGACTTTGTGTACCGCAAGACGAGGGTTTGGGGAAGGCTACTCTTGATGATACACACCGTTCTAGGATGACCATTCATCCCGATGAGGACGAGATGTACCAAGACATGAAAAGGACTTTCTTCTGGGCCGGTATGAAGAAAGATGTGGCCGAACATGTCGCTTGACGCTTGGTGTGCCAACAAGTGAAGACGGAGCGAAAGAAACCAGGTGGGTTGCTTCACCCATTGGAGGTTCCACAATGGAAGTGGGACAGCGTCTCGATGGATTGTATTGACGGGCTACCCAGATCGAGAAAGAGTAATACAGGAATTTGGGTGGTGGTAGACAGACTTACTAAGAGCACCCATTTTCATACCTGTGAAGAGTAAGTGGATTGCTCCATGGCTAGCTTCTGTATATCTTCGAGAGATAGTTCGATTTCATGGGGTACCCTCTAGCATAGTGAGTGATCGAGATCCTATCTTCACTTGAGAGTTTCGAAAGAGTTTGCAAGAGGCGGTAGGGACTCAGTTGTGTTTGAGTACTGCATATCATTCTCAGACGGACGGCCGGACCGAGAGGGTGGATCATATTTTAGAAGACCTTTTGAGGCTATGTATCTTGGATTTTGGAGATACATGGGAGGAGCATCTTCCAGTGGGGGAGTTGCCCGACAGACTTAGTGATGTATTCCATGGGAGGGAAGGGCCTACATGAGACCGCAGAGGTGGTAGAGCCGAGTTTGCTTAGAAAAGTGGAAGCAGGGCGTGATGCGACGATTCGACGAGCTCCTACTTGCATCCTTGGGTCAGAGATTTGGAAGCTGAGAAACAGAGAGGTTCAACTAATCAAAGTACAAAGGGGAGATGAAGAGAGTGACACTACTTGGGAGACGGAAGCGAAGATGCGTTCGAGGTACCCTTTTCTTTCGGAGGGTATGTCCTTTTGCTTCTCCTTCATCGCATATCTTGTGCTTATCTTATCTTTAGTATGTCCTCTCGTTAGTACCTTTGACCTTTAGATAGGGTAAACCTATGGTTGAAACATGTGTTTGAGACATGTTATGGTTGATGGATGCAAGTGGATGCAAGTGTTTGCTAGTGGTTGCTCGTGGATGCATATACACACACTCTAGGCACTAGATCGGCTCAGTCACTTCATATTGCATATTGCATAAATTTGTGTGTAGGAAAATATATTTATGGATGTATAATGGTTGTGTTATCACATGGATGATGCATTTTGGTGAATGATTGTGCACTCATGTAGATATTGTATGTATCGATAGGGTTCTCTCGCATACATAATGGATGCATGGCACTATCATGGTTTGCATATGTTCATACATTAGATAGGGAACATATACACACACTTTTTGCATATGCTCATACATCATTAGAAATTGTTTTAAGGACAATGGATGCCCGTGGATGATGGTTTGAGTAGATGGTTGTTTGGATGGTAGGATATGCATTCTCCTTAGCTTAGAGATTTCGGGGACGAAATCCTTTAAGGAGGGGAGAATGTAACACCCCGTATTTTGGGTTAATACTAAAATTCACTAATTACAGAATAAATAATCTCAGATGTGGGAATTAGGGGAAACGGGCTGCGTTATTGCGTTCGTCTCGGAAAAATACGCGAAATGGAGTCCGAGTTTTCGAAAATCGGAGTCCGTATGGCCCAGTTATGGCCCGATGAAGTTTGCAGAAAATTCAAAACTAAAACAGATTTAAAAATTTAAATATTCAGATTTGGAATGGGCCAGGCGGGGTCAGGCGGGTAGCTTCCCGCCCAACCCATGTCGACAGGGCTGTCGACAGGCCTGTCGACAGGGGTGTCGACATGCCTGTCGACTTGCCTGTCGACAGGGTGGCACCGTTCTGTGAACCTGGGTGCACCAGGTTGCACCAGGTTGGGTTTCAGGCTGGCTAGGAGGGCTGGTTCTAGAGATTTCCTAAATCTAAGGGTCCTAATCTAATCTAGGGTTAATCCAAGGGTCTAAAATGCAACCTAATCCTATAAATAAGACCCTAACCCTACCCTAATTCATTCATAATTAAATCTAGTAACTAAACTATGGCAAAATGAAACTTGGTCATGGCCTCCACAAATCAAATGAAGAGAGTTGCAAGCTAATCAACCCCTAATCACCTTCTTCTTCATATTTGGCAACTAGTTTTACTTCATTGATTTGCTAATCTTGGTTTTGGTGAGTTTCTATGGCTTTAATAATCAATTGTTAAATTGATTATGGTAGGATGTGATAAGACATGGCTATGTTTGTGGATAAATGTATTTATGCAAGTTTGTATGATATGTGATTTGCAAGCTTTATGTTAAATGCAAGTTAAGGCCATGTTTTATGATGCAAAACACCATGTTAAACATTTATGCATATGTGACATGTTATGCAAACTATATGTGAGAATATATGCAAGTTATATGTAACATGATATGCAAGTTATGCACGCGATTTTATGCATGCTAAGTAGTTGGTGTTATGCATGTTAAGTATTTGATGTTATTTATGCTAAAGTATTTGACGTTATGCATGATAAGTATTTGATTGTATGCATACTAAGTATGGGGTTTTATGCATGTTAAGTGTTTGGGTTTATGCAAGTTAAGTGGTGGGTTTATGCATAATAAGTATTTGATTTTATGCATAATAAGTATTTGGTTTTATGCATAATAAGTATTTGATTCTATGCATGATAAGTAAGTGGTTTTATGCATGCTAAGTGTTTGGTATTATGCATAAATCATGACATGCAAGTTTACCCTTTTAAATATGGTATATACATATGCAAGATGGCACCCTTATATGCTATGCATGTTTACCCTCCTTTAAGATGCGAGTTATATATGTAAGTTCGACATATTATGCAAGTTATGCTTACATGCAAGCTCAACATGTTATGTAAGTTATGTGCATATGCAAGTTATGTGTATGAGGGTATGCAAGTTGTGTGCATAGTGTTATGTAAGTTAAGTTTATGAGGTTATGCAAGTTATGGGCATGATGTTATGCAAGTTATGTATATGCTTAAATGCGAGCTTAATGTGATATGCAAGTATGTGAATGCTTATGCAAGTATATGAATGCCCATGCAAGTATGTGAATGCTTATGCAAGTTATGTGTAGGCTTAAATGCATGTCTAACGTGTTATGCAAGTTATGAGAATGCTTATATGCAAGTTCAACATGTTATGTAAGACATGTGTATGATAATGTGCAAGTTTGGGGTTAAATGTGGTTGGGTTAATATATGCTCATATATGCAAGTTGACATCCTCTTAACCCATGACAAAGTTGTATGCTAAACCCATGATAATTATGATGGATCTTCCCCTTTATTATGTCATGAAATGAGGACGATTTACGTGGGGAACGATGGGGTTGGTAAATATGTTAATAAATGTAAGATTGGGTATGATTAAGCATACCATAAAAATAAATTACCATAAGTGGGAATTTACCTATTGAGTTAGGTCTACCCCATGGGAATTTACCTATTGAGTTAGGTCTACCCATGTTATGGAAAACTTGATATTAATTAGGGATAATTAATATGGGGGTGATTAATTAGGTGTAATTAATCGACTAAGACACGAGGTTGGACTCATTTGTAGTGTAAAACTGCCCGGACCCGACCGGCTTAACCAGTTGCTACAAATGTCAGCCCAATGTGAGAGGTCTTAGCCATAAATTAAATACGTGATTAAGGTAAAGACACGAGGTTAGACTCTGTTATGACGTAAGACTGCCCGGACTCTACCGGCTTAACCAGGCAGTCATAACAGCCAGTCTAATGTGGGAGGTCTTTATGGGAGATCACGGTCTTAATTAATTAAGAAACACTTAACCATATTAGCATGTAGTGGAACATGAGGGGTTAAGTGGGTGCCTTGGGTGGCATGTAGAACTAGTGGGGGTGCCTTGGGTGGCATGAGGAAACTAGTGGGTTGCCTTGGGTGGCAATAGAAAATACGATTAGAATACTTAACCAAAACGGAACATGTAATTAAACATGATTAAAGGGTTAAGTAAGTGCCTTGGGTGGCATGTGGAAATCTAGTGGGTGCCCTAAGTGGCAATTGAAATATAATTAGATGACTTAACCAAACCTTAACATGTAAGGGGGCATGATTATAAAAAGGGGTTAAGTGGGATGCACTAGATTAAATGACAAGCTTAAGTAGTAGCTTGTGGGGGCCCATTTCAACCAATATCCCAAACGTATCTTTGTGGGCTCGACCCATGTCGAGTGACGGGACACGCATATTGGGCTTGATTATAAGAGGCCAAAACGGGTTAGCGGTGGCAACGCAAGTCCAACGGGTTTCATATGCGTGTGTGGGCCCGGGCTGGTAGATAAGCCGTTGTTGCATCGTGTAGATATAAAGCCGTGCACCGCTGATAGTATTGGGTAGCCACTTTAGGGGAGTGATACACCCCACTGTGGGACCAACACGGGTATCTACGTTAGGGAGCCGATCGATGGGGAGTAGTGGGTACACCTAGTTAAGATAGGGGCAGACGGCACCTATGTAGGGGTACACGAAACTACTGGGTAAGATTACTAGGTACACCCAGTGGATGTAGGGGCAGACGGCACCTACGTGATCAGTTATACACCTAGTGGATGTAGGGCAGACGGCACCTACGTGGTCAGTTATACACCTAGTGGAGGTAGGGGCAGACGGCACCTACGTGGTCAGCTAGAAGAACCAGAAACTACTAGTTATATTTTCTAAGTCTTTAAGTGGGATCAACCTTTCAGTAGGAATTACTCTTGGTGGGTAGAACTGGTGTGGTGCAGTGTAGGGATTACCCTTGGGTGGGTAGGTCTGGGGTGGTGTAAGCTAGTAATTATCCTTGGGTGGATAAATACGTCGTTTCGATTATCGTAGTACATCCTGTGTTTTGTGGGCTACTTATTGTAGTCATTATCCCCAGAGGTACCGTATCTTGTTTATATCATACCCTAATTACTTTAATGGTTGTATTGTTAGGGTTATAGGACTCACTCAGACTTATGTCTGACCCCGTTGTTGTTTATCTTTTTCCCCACCCTCAGGTTATCAGAGTGGACTTAGCACTAGTGGGCTTGGACCAGACCGCTATATCTATCTTTTGGGGCTTGGACGGTAGAAGTAAAGCTCAGTTTATCTTTTGGATATTGTCTATGTAATGGGATTATGTACTTCTATTTTATCAGGATGGATATTATGTACTTGACTCTTGTTATGGTTTTGTGATGTAACCAAACATGTTTTGTTATTGAAATGATGTTTTAAATTTTCAAGTATTACTTATATCTGTCCTGTTGTAATTTTTCTGTTCTATACTCACTAAAAATACTCCACCAAAACTAAGGCATTCCCTTTGTGAGTGACCTTAGCGGGTGTGGGGTGTTACAATTACTATCATGCTCATCCTTACTAGAGACATCATTAAATTGTATGCTAGCATTACAGCACCAAGTTTTATCATTTCTCAATCTTGATTGAGTGTTGCTGAACTTGTATAAACCATTGTCCAAATTACCCTGTAATAACACATCTTTACTTAGTATGTCTCTAATTAGACAGTGATTTGGGTGAAACTCAAAATATACCTTGTTGTCTCTAGCAAATTGCGATACACTAATAAGATTCTTTTTAACATCTGGAACTCTAAGTAAATTGTTAAGGATGAGATTTCTCTTACCTTTAACAACACCTGTTCCAATATGAGATATATTCATAGTTTCACCATTGCAAGTTTGTATAACTTGTGTACCTGAATAATTCCTGTTTTCAAGATTGAGGTTCTGCAGACTATTGGTGATATGATTGGTTGCTCCTGAATCTGGAAACCAATCCTCGCTGTTTGTGTCCTCAATCTTGCTGGAGTCATCACTGATGGCTGTAGAGGTTTCCCCACTGCATTTACTTTGTTGATTCACTTGTGCCATGTTGACATTGAGTCCCCTTGTGCCTGACTGACTTGGTTGAGAGTTATTAACATTTATATTGAATCTGAAATAACATCTATTTGCTGTATGCCCAGGTTTGTCACAGATCTGACATTGAACACGACTTGCATTGTTAGATCTTCCTCTACCTCTTCCTCTCTGATTTGAATTTCCTCTTTGACCTTGATTGTTACCCCTTCCAAGGCCAGGTAAGTTTCTTGTTTGGTTGTTATTCATATTTCTTGAATTTGATGCAAGATTCACACTGTAGTCTATTTGAGATGCCTTCTTTTGCTCAACTCTACCCTCATGTGCCAGTAATGCAGAATAGACAGTTTGAATGTCAGGTAAAACTGGTTGTGTAGCAATAAAGGTAACCAGTGATTCATATTCTTCGTCTAATCCATTGGTCAGTGTAAGCACCTGTTCACTGTCTGAAATATAGTGTCCTACTGCCTTTAATTTGTCACAAAGCGTTTTAACCTTTGCAATATACTCCCTCATAGTCATCTCTCCTTTTCTTGCATTCTGAAATTCCCTCCTGTAGTGCATAATACGAGCAAATGACTGTGAGTTAAAAATTTGTTGTATAGTGGACCATATTTCATGAGACGTATTGCATCCTATGACTTGTGATAATAAGTTTGTACTGATAGATGAGAGTAGCCATGAAGATAGTAAATTGTCTTGTTTTTGATGATGCACATATGCTGGATTACTGATCATTCGTCCATCTTTATCCAGAATCATGGCTGGGGGAATGGGTCTGGTTCCTTTGACATAATCTTGAAGGTCGTGTCCTTTCAAGGCTGTCTCAACTTGAAACTTCCATAAGAGGAAATTTTCTTCATCGAGAGGAGTGGTTATTACTTGAGTCTTGGGCTTTACGAGCACTTGAATGTTGCTAGGAGGATCGACAGTGCCTGTTCTTGATGTGGCCGATGAGGTTTCATCACTTGGTCCGGCCATGGTTGATCAATTAGCGAGGAAATAGCGTATGGCGAGGTCACCTGATCTTGGGGTGGCAGCCAATGCTATAAAAGGTTAGAAGGAAATAGCAGAGGCGATTCTTGCGTCTGTTAAGATGCAAGAATTGGTACTCGTGACCAAGAATGAGTCAAATGATGAGATTCAAGATCTCAGATGACCTGAAATAATCGTTGTAGCCGCTGTGAATGTAAATTCCAGCTTGGCACGCACGATTTGATAAGAACTGCTGCTACAAGATCAGAGAGGTTGCTCTCCGATGATGAATTTTAAACTGAGGAGACTTAAAAGCACTTCTCTCGACTTGTTTAGTGAGAAAAGGTAATGCGATGATCTGCCGTTTGGCAAGAGAGCTCTGATACCATGTTAAACTTTTACAAAGATTGATTTTGTATTTCAGAATGAAAACGAGAATTTCTGTGTATTGTAATGATATATTACATGGATGATACATAGCGGATATATATAATGTACAAAAACAAGAAGTGGGCTGTGAAATGATATAAGCCCATATACAAGCCCAAAAGAAAAACATAAAATTCGATTTGCATAACTTGTTCCAGATACTTTCAGTTTGTGGCGGTGGTTTTCATATTGTGTTGGGATATCTGTTTTGCTCATAGAAAGGATCATCTTTGTGTATATGATGCCGATTGCATATATGATTGATTTACATCGTAAAACGAGGATAAATATTGGTTCGTAATATGAATCAAAATTAAGAGCGAAAAAGTCCTAATCTAATAAAATAAGAGGAAAGAGAGTAAGCACGTTTTAGAAAGAAGGTTGTTAGCATTGGTTTGAATTTTTAATATTTACCAGATGGTTAGTTACCAGGTGCAACTGAACTCAATAAATATTAATGAATGATGACATTACTATATAAAGTTAATTAAATTTCAAGATTTTTTTCACTCTTAATTTCTTTTTCGTGAATAATAATTGAGATGGCTGGAAATCCGGCGTGTCGGCCGGAATTACAAACCTTGGTTCAAATACATAATCTCCATGGTCCATCCTTTTTCTTAACCATAACTATGGGGGCTGCAAAAGAACTTGAACTGTTTCTAATTATACCAGAAAGTAACATGGCATTAAGCAGTCTGTAAGGTTCAGATTAATATAATGAGAGTATCTATAGGTTTTCAGTAAAACCAGTTTTGAGCCTTGTAACAATGGAATTCTGTGATAACAGTCTCTTTTTGGTAGTAGTGTGCTTGCTGCTGTTGTAACAAAAGGAAACTCCTGAAGCGAATTCTAGATTTCTGGGTGTATTTCTGGTATTGAAGGAGTAGTTGATGCTAAAGACAGAAACATGAATTTCAAAGTTGCAGAGTTAAACCCATTGGCAGCTTGCTTGTCGTCAATTGCTTGAAAGAGATTTGCTATCCTCACTCGCGCAAAACGCGACTGTGCAGACAACTCGCTATACTACTGGCTAAATAATGTAGATGGGACTCACTTGTCACTGAAGATCATGTAAAAATAAATAAAAAGATACCTATCCAGCCAATAACTTTGGCGAGTCTCCATTCACGCGAGTGAGCCTAGACATTTCCTTGCTTGAAAATTAGTGTGAGTTAATCCTTGCCATTTGTACTCTTTTCCTTCATAATAAAATATGATTTGCATTTTTTTTTTATAAAAAAAAGTCATTTAATTCTTTCGTCCATCGAGAACCTAAAACAACTTGGCAACCTTCCATAGGCGTCACCAGTAGATCAACTGGCATTTTACACTCTTGACATTGAAGTAATACTTGAGAAGATATTTCATTTCTAGTTAGTTTTTGCCCATTTGTAACTTGTACCTCAAACTTTCTAACTAGACTTCTTGGTAAATTTAATTTATGAGTTAAAGATGTATCAATAAAGCTATGAGTTAAACCATAAACTGTCAAGAATATAATTGATTTCTTGTTTATGACTCCTTGAATTTTTATTGCGTGTAGAGTGAGGATACCAAGTAAAGCATTAATAGAAATAGATAAAAGTGATCTGCTCTGGTGGGGGGGGGGGGGGGGAGGGGCGGTAACCTCCTAATTTTAGATGATTTATCAAAAGAATTCATGGTAGATGGCTTAGCATTAAAATTTTGAGTATTTACAAAAAGTTTAAAATTATTTTTAGAATAACTGGCTTTAGATTTTTTATTAAGTGCAAGTCATTTTGTCTCAAATGCTTTAGCCAATGAAATTGCATCATCAAGATTAAAAGGTTTGCAGCTATTACATCAAAATTTATTTATTCTCGAAGTCTACCAAAGAAATTTTACATCTAAAGACAGATCTTGGCAGGTTTTCTCCAATTTCTTGAGAGTTATAGTGTTGCGATTATTAATCAAATCTTGTCTCTGTCATAACTCTTGTGTTGATAAGCTTTATGTATCAGTAGTGTCCAATGAGAACGAATCGTCCTTGGTAATGTCAGCGGATTGATCACTGTGATGAGGGTCAATAAACTCCTCATTTGGCTCTGATACCAGATTGTCAGACTCTTTATACTTTTGGGGCAGCAATCTTGTATTCGACGTAACTGAGTTTGATTGCAACAAGAATAACTAAGGCCCTGTTCTTTGTCACAAAACGGACAGTTTTGGAAACGGACGCGTCCGTTTCCAAACTGTTCATTTCGGACAGTTTTGCCAATGGACCAAAATTGGTCCGTTGGGGTCCGACGCGTCGGACGCGTCCGAAGCGTCGGATTTAATTAAGTTAATTAATACAATAATTTAATTACACCGGTTTATTAAGCTTAATTATTTGGGTCCGGCTATTGACACCCCATTAATTACTCTTCACACCCCAGCTAAAGTTTTAAAATCTTATTTCCATTTATACCCTTTAATAATTAATTTAATAACTTGTCTAATATTAAATGACGATTAATAATAATAATAAAATCAACTATATATATTTATGGATGTTTGAGATTAAATCGCACACAATAATTAAAATAAAAAATAGTATACGTGATTTATTTTTTTAAGTTAAGACAAGAATTATAAGCAGTGATTAAGAATGAATAAAACAACCATTAAAATTACAAATAATGATTAAAAATTTGAAAACTGTAAAGTTAGCGGTATGCAACGTTAATTTTCATAATCAACATCAGGCAATCAATGACGTCGCCTACAAACGTTAATTAATTTGATCATGATTTTAAAGAGAGCAGCATTAACAATTTGCAAGCTGGAGAAAAGAAGAAAAAAAACAAAAACAAATATGAATGAAAATAAAGTAAGGGCGTTTTTGGAAGAAAACGGGATGGGAAAAGAAAACGATGGGGTGTGCATTTTATTTTCTAATAAACGGGGTGTGAAGAGTAAATTGCGGGGTGCTAATAGACGGACCATAATTATTTAGTTTAATTAATTATTTTAAGTTTTTATCAACTTTAAAAATTGATAACTTTTGCATACGAGATCCGTTTAAGACGCGGTTTTTTGCGTTGCGATCGTATCAAAATGCTCTACGTAATGGTGTTGGTTTGAACTGAATTGGAGCAACTTATAATTTTTCAATTTTTTAATTAATTAATTTATTTGTGTAAATTATTGATATATATTATTTATAACAAACAAATGATAAATTTATTATTCATTAATTAATTAAATTACAAAATAAAAATAAAATGGTCCGCTTAAATGCTCCGCTTAACGCGCTAAACGAATTCTCCGCTTAAATTCTCCGCTCAAATACTCCGTTCAAATTCTCCGCTTTCGCTTGCAAAGAACACACCCTAAGGAGTTAAAGCACAGAAATCAAAAATAGGTGAGACACAAGGACAGTTGATTAGCCCAAGACCCATAAGCTATAAAGCAGTCTGCCCTTAAATTTCAAGTAAAGAAAATTCATTAAACCAAGGTTCAAACCCAAGACCAGTTGATTACCCATTTACAATTCTTTTTTCAACACCTTTTAGAAATAGTTTTCTTAAAGTAATCATTCTCTTCCAGTTTCTAGATTGAGCAGCATTAAATTTGCAATCCCAAAAGGTGTTGAGTTGAAGACATTTATTTCTCAATCATGTTGACTATCGTTATACGGTTATACTAATGTACAATATCCAATGTTAGATAATTCAATGGTCAATCAAATGCAAATAGTGATTTTCGAATAGGTTTTCCAATAAAAGCGAATAAATTGGAGAAACCAAACGTCATATCTTTAAATACCGAAGTGTCGGATTTGTAGGACTTTGCCATGCTCTTAACAAATCAATATAGTTCACCGTAAAAGTCTACGAGCTGCACGGGATTTTAACAAAAACACTAGCACGCTATTGGTCCGAAACAAGACAATTGGATCACTGTCAATTGCAATCAACACCGTCCATCTTTAATGAAATCCAACGAGTAATACTAGCCATCCGCGTCATGCCCAGGACTATATAATCTCCTCCGCTTCCACATTTTCCAGCATCTTATCGCTTTTATCCCAAATCAATTCAGGAAACCCTAGGTTTAATTAAGAAGCTCAAATTCGAAGCAATGGAGGCAGGCGGAAAAACGAAGAAGGGAGCTGCAGGTAGAAAGGGACCAAGCGGACCCAGGAAGAAGTCCGTCACCAGATCGATCAAAGCCGGTCTTCAATTCCCCGTCGGCCGTATTGGCCGATACTTGAAGAAGGGCCGGTATGCTCAACGTGTTGGCACCGGAGCTCCTGTTTACCTTGCTGCAGTTCTTGAATATTTAGCAGCAGAGGTCCTAGAGCTTGCTGGAAATGCAGCCAAAGACAACAAGAAGAACCGAATCATTCCGAGGCATGTTCTTCTTGCAATAAGGAACGATGAAGAGTTGGGAAAACTGTTAGGTGGGGTGACAATCGCGCATGGTGGTGTACTGCCAAACATCAACCCTGTCCTTCTGCCTAAGAAGACTGCGGCTAAGGAATCCGACACCCCAAAATCACCCAAGAAGACTGCTGCTAAAGCGCCTAAAAAGGCAGCTTAACTGATGTTGATGGTAGATTCGAATTGATGTGTTTATATGATCAATGTTTTTGCGACTTTCTGTTGGAAGTTTGTTGGTTTCTAATTTTTCTATATTAATCATTAAATCCTATTCCTGTGTTATTGCATCTCACCGTTCAGTTTATTTTTGCCTAGACTATTCTCTGTGATGAATAAATCTGGTATGGTTTATTCTTTAGGCAGTTTGTTCATGATTGTTAAACTTTGATTTAAACCGGCTGTTCTTAATTCCGATTTAGGGTTGCACTATTCTTGATTGTTGCCTCCTTGTAATGCAGCAACTGTTGCTAATTTCTTCCACTGTGAAATTGAAATGGTTGAAATACATGAAATTTGCTGTGCAAATTGGGAATAACGATGGTAACTAAGGCCCCAACTGAATCTTGCCCAAGCAAATGCGAACATTAGCTGATGAAATTTAAACACTCAAAATTGTGAAATCGTGGCTCAACTGGAAATTGTTCACCAACGTGAAAATGGCAAATTCTATTTCAACACACTAATTTAGTTAGTAGCCCCTCAAATCATGAAATAATTGGTAAACCTCCAAATTTAGTTAGTAGCCCCCCGTTTTTTTTTAAAAAAAAATCAAAAATACCCTTCCACGTAGGGGGACTACGTGGTTTTTCGGTGTACCTCGTACCTGTTCTACGTGGTTCGTCAAAGTACCACGTAGATGATCTCCGTGGTTCATTCATGGACCACGTAGGTTTACTACGAGGTTCATCGAAAAACCACGTAGTACAACTACGAGGTATTCAAAAAACTGGATAAAAATTATAACAGAAAAAGGGTATTTTGGTCATTATATTTTTTTGATGAAATGGGAGGCTACTAACTAAATTTCTGGGTTGAAATAGAATTTGCCCATGAAAATTGTCACCAATCGTAAAATCAGAAAATTCTAGCATAGTCTGTAATTGAATATCGGTGTGCTGTTATGAAAAATCAAAGTCAATCAAAAAGGAGTATCCTAAAACCTAAACTATACAGGAGTGAGCAACTTAAGATATAAAATTGAATAGTTAGAAAACATGAACAACATAGAGAAGATGAAACTCAATCAAAAAAGAAAGGGAATACAATGACAAGGCAATTCCTTATATATATATATATATATATATATATATATATATATATATATATATATATATATGCAAGCGTTCAATGACACCCTAAAAATGAAGCATCCCAATAGCACTCCTGATTTCCACTTCTCATTTAAATTAAGAAAGTGAGTGGAAGGTGAGAGAATGAATAGAAAGAGAGAGGGAAGAAACGTGTGGTGGAAAATAGGAAGGCCAAAGGGGTGCTCCACTGTTTCGAGTGCCATTGAACCTACCTCACATATATATATATATATATATATATATATATATATATATATATATATATATATTCAAAAGTGATATTTGTAACTTAAAATTGATACCAAGAAGTTGATCCGCATAATTAGTAAAACAAACGCTTAAACCTATTCTATTGTATTTGATAATAGTAAAACACAAATTCAACTTAATGACAATTATTTTCTTTAGAATGTCATTTTATCGTGGTATGATAATTTTGTTATACAATAAAATCACATACCTAAAGATAGAGGATTGTTAAAAGAACTTCACTTTTGATCAAGGGAATTACAATTTTATTTTTTTGTTCAATTGTTAAGGGGAGACAAAATCAATTAGTCTCCTCTTAAACATATAAATAAAAACTGCAATATTTAACCCTATAATCTTCCTAATGTAAACCTTAAAACCTAAACCCTAATTAATAAGTACGATTACTCATTGTTTTCTCATCAATACTCGCGACAACCATCCATCATATTCATCTTCTTCAATAAAATATTTGATTTCAAAAAAGAAAAAGAAAAACGATTGTACTAACATTTTCAGCATTGCACCATTAGATTGAGATATGGTTGTTTTCTCTTGGTGGTCTTCGTCCGAACCATAGTGACGAACTAGGGTTTCAATATTTTTTATAATTTATTTATTTTAAGGACCGCGCAGTCTGTTTTGATCCAATAAGAAAATATAAAGAGCGATAGGGTTTAAAAGAACACGTGCTGTAGGTGATAAGCATGGCTATTTTAGTGTATATATATATATATATATATATATATTTGTTATTTTTAAAAATTCAAACCCCCCTTAACAAATAAAAATTAAGATGGAGTCCCGTTAAATTGTCCCCCTTAGCCCTTCAAAGATAACAATCTTTTTGCTTCAAAGATGATATCCACAAACTATTAAACAAAAACCTAATATTTGAATTAATAACAAAAATGATGCTCAAGCCAATTTTAATAATAAAACAATGCAATAATTCAATCAATTAAATTTTGATGCATATAATCATATGTATACGTAACTACTACATTTACATATTCATGAAAACAACAGTAAATCACTTCAAAACGTTGTTATTGTGAATAATGAGACTAACAAAATATAAAACGATACCTAATCAATATAAATACAATATATCGTTAGTGAATAAAAGCAAAATAACACTTAATTAAAAGAATATATAAAACATATCTGCATTTGAAGGCAAAAACTTCAACAAAAATAGTGAAACGTGTTTGCTATATACCCTCATTTGAAAGAGTTTTATGCTTGTACTATTTATATTTAATTAAATGGGTTGAGGCAGTTTGCAATGCTATAGGAATGTTGTTTGAATGAGTGTTGTCAGGAGGGAACTTTATTTGGTAAAAAGGGCTACAGTTAGAAGTAGTGAAGTAGTGCAGTGGCTTTGGCTAAGAGTTGGACGTCTACCAATCTTGTTCTCATCTCGATGATCAATAACCCTTGCTTGTGCTATGACTTTATACCGATTAGTCTTTGTAACTTTTCAAACAAAGTTATCTCCAAGATGTTATCGCTCCTAGAGCGTATTATTTCTTCCTCTCAGGCCAGTTTCATCAAGTCGACTGATCCCTGATAACGTCCTTCTTGCCCAAGAGACGATCTCCCAAATTGATAACAAAATTCGTGGTTCTAATGTAGTAATCAAGCTTGATATAGCTAAAGCTTATGATCGTGTATCTTGGTTCTTCCTTGTTCGCATCCTTCGCGCATTTGACTCTAAGCACTTTATTGACCTTGTTCGGGGATTTATCTCGAACTGTTTGTTCTCTGTTCTAATCAGTGGTGCGGCCAAATGTGACGGCCCGCCCCGCACCAACCGACATTTACTCCAAAAGTGCGCTGTACACATGTCCAGTTAGCACGGAACGGTCGTCAGAAGAAAAGAAAGAAGAGAATGAACTAATCAAGGAACCTGTAGAATGTCTCACAGCGCATGGAACAAAATAAAATAATAACATAATCCTGACATAAACCAGGCGAGACAGTGCGTAAGCTGAAAACTAAACCAACATAGCAGCGGAAATCCAAATACAGCTTATTACAACTTTCCAAATTTACTGTCTCTAAAACAAAAGAAAGCTAAAGTAGGAGATGCACGACTAATGCCCAAGCAGTGATCTTCAACAACACTGGGAGAATACTATATATATCATACGTGGAAGCCTCCTGCTCGTCTCCAGATCAGCTACCCGTGCATACCCAGCTAACTTGTCTTTAGTCTGCTCGTGTGAGCACCCAGAGTAATAAGAAGAGACATAAAACTCTGGGTCAGACAAAAAGTCTGGTATGAGCGATGAGCAACAAACAAAACAATAATAGGTATAATCCAATCATACCTGAAGCTGGACCTGCAACCAAAGAGTTAACACTTCATACCGTACAATACTCTATGGTGCCAATAACATACAGTGTAAGAAATACGGGGGTGGGGAAGTGCATGTCATAGTGATGTCAAACAATCAAGCATAGCAATCATCCTCACATCCCTCACTCAGTGCGTAAAGCATACGATATCCTTTACTTTGGTCACCTAATCCTTTGGGCCATGACGGAATCCAATCCCGTACAACTATCACTATAAGCCCCTAATCAATCTGTCAATAGTGAACCAAGGTTACGGATACCGATAACCCCTTTGCACACGTCCCGCAGCAAAGCACAATCATGAAGTGAAATCATTGGTTCCCATCTAAATCCTGAGCTCTACCTTCCATTTTGGACTACCTTTGCATCTCGGGTTATTGGTCATCACTGGATCGGTTCGGTTCTCTGTCCTTTTTCTCTGTCGGTTCGGATAGGTATCCTCCAAGTGCTTCGGTTCGGGTCGGGGGTCTCCAAGTCCCTTAGTAGCACGTCGGTTCGGTTCGGGTCCTCTATGTCACATCGGGTCGGTTCGGGGCCTCCATGTCGCATCGGGTCGGTTCGGGTCCTCCATGTCGCATCGGGTCGGTTCGCCAACTGTCTTCCTTCCGTCCCTTGCTTGATCTTCTGGTCCGATCCGATCCCCATTCCTATTCCCATCCGCTCTGATCCGATCCCCCCTTCTCTAGCTCGATATGATCCTAGTTCAACCATTTTGGCCTTCCTTTTTGCCACACTTTCCTCTTGTGCCAAGCCTTGGTTCGGTTCGGTGATCCCTTGCCAAGTCCTCTATCCGATCTGAGCCCATTCCTCCGATCCGATCCGAAAACCTGCACTTTTTTCTGCAACTTTTCCAGCGAGCATTTTACGCCATTCGACGACGTTTTCGACCATTCTATCTATTCTAATCAGTCACAAAGCATACCATACAGTCATAGCAACAAGTAAAAGTGACCTCAAACACCAAAACTTCAATACGATAGGTTAAAATGGATCAAACATAGCCAAAACCCCATATTTTCCCTTAAGCATGTTTAAGCATAATTAATGATAGGATTTGAAAAACTTAACCAAATTAACCAAATTTTCTTACAGAGGTCTAAAACAATATTTCAGAATTTTAGAATATTTTTTCAGATTTTAATCATGCATAAATTCGCTAATTATCACTAATCACCCCTTAATCCCCTAAATTCTGAGATTAGCAAAATTAACCCAAATTCATATCAGAGTCACAAAATGATGTTTTCGAATTTTAGAAATTTTTCTAGATTTTTCTAAGTTATAATTTCGCTAATCTTCGCTAATTACCATAATTAGCCGTAATTAGTGAAAAACAATGCAAATCACTCACCTTTGCCACAAAGAAAACTATAGATCTGAAATAATCTCTGATTTGGATCCAATCCCTATATGTTCCAGCATTTCTATCCCAATCCTTATGCTAATCCGCCTTGATTTGATGTAGATTAGGTTAATATGTGATTAGGGATGACAAAAAGGTGTTTTGGAGTGTTTTAGAAGATGGAGGCCATTGCTAGAGCTTAAGGAAGGTTTGTGGCGACTGAGAAAACTGAAATGAAATGATTTTCCTAACCCTTCCAGCCCTCTCAGTAGAATATGCATGACTGTTATCAAGAAATACCTAGACCTTACGTCCAAACCACTGATCTGCCTTCGTACCAAAACTAAAATTTATTCTTTTAGTTTTCGCACAGACCATTATAGGAATGAAGGATGATGTATTGACGTAAGAAATGCTGATTAAATAAGCAGGAACTAATCTATTGAAATTTATATATATAACGTATATAATAGCTAAAGAAAATTTAAAGTGGCCAGTTGAATTTATAAACATGTAGTAACACGGCTATTGTATGTAAATGTAATTTAGCATATATTATTAATTTATTTCGGTATTAAATTTAATAAGTACAATAAGCATAACATTCCCATACGTGCACAGAATCGGACAAAAGAAGGCACGCTAGACCCATATCAAAGAACGTAAGATTTTGGAATTGGAATGGACGGAGTCGAACGCAACTGGAAATCGTTTCAATGTCGAATGAAATCAGGGTGAGTTCAACTCACTCAAGTTTTATCCCACTTATATTTTATATAAGTTGGTTTTAAATATTTGTGTGCTATGATTGTTAATTGGTGATGGATGTTTGGATTGCTGTTATACATTGTTTGATGGTTGAATATTATATCTATTTATGAAAATAAATTATATTGTTGAGATAACATATTTGAATGCAAGGAAAACAGGTTGGAGGGACTCGACTGGATCCCTCAAATTTATTATTTATTTATTTATTACAATTATATGAATTGTTTAACCCATATGATTGACTGATGGATTGGATCATTGATTCGTTGAATCTAAATTCAATGTTTGTTCTGTTTTAACCAATAAACGGTATTGGTTGAGTAGTTGGTAACAGTTGGTCCAAAAATATAAAATTTTTATTACCGTCAGATGAATTGACAATAAGGAAGTTACAAAATTTAGTTAATTGAAGATAAATTTTGGAAAGCTATTATTTTGAATAAGGGTTTTAAATAAAAGGGAATTAATATGTATTATTTATTATTTAGGATTTTTATGTAATTATTAAATGATTTTGTAAAGTAAATTCTTATATAATAAGCTTTATAAACTGATGAATGAGAAATAACGTAACAGTAGAATCAAATAAATTGTTTTCAGGAGAAGATTAAACGGAATGATTTAAATTAACTATATTATTATTTAATTTAAAAGAAGGGCTAATGAAGAAGATTAATGAGTTGGTCATGATTTAAGTTGATAAAGTCAACTAATTTAATTGGAATTGGTTAGTTGATTCATTTGATTGAAATTAATCTATGAAATAGATAAATGAATATTTGTTTAATTTAATCGGATTTAAAAGGGAATTTACCGTTTATTTAGTTAATATAGAACTTGACTATTTCTATGGTAGTTCACGAAGAAGTAAATTGATATTCTAATTTAAGAGATAAATGTTTAAATGGGATTCAAATAAGTAAGCAATCAAAGTTGCAATGAAATTAGTTAAGATGATATGAACGGAACCAAGTTTTATAACGAAGTTATAAATAGGGAATTTAAGAAAATATGATCGCTTAAATGAGTGTTTATGTAATATTTGGATTTGGTAAAGAAAAGCGAGATAAAAGGGGTTTTATATAAAAACTATGTCTTATAAACAATGTTTATAAAATTGGGCGTGAGCCAAAAACGTTAAGTTTAAATTAACGTCATTTAACAACTGAATGAAAACTCGATTCTCAAGGAGAAAAATAGTTGAACGAATTAGGAGTGAACTAGAAATCGAGATAGGAACAATTTTGAATTAAAGTATTAAGGCGAATTGAATTATAATATGAGATCTAAATTAACTGTATTAAATAAAAGATGAGGTTTCATCAGTTCCAACTAAAATGGGTTTTGTTTTGATTTTGGGATTGAATATCAGTTTTATGTATTACAATGAATACCTATCTTAAGATAAGAATGCTATTGATCAAGGTCTGAGAGGTAATTTAAAATAC
Source organism: Allium sativum (assembly GCA_030737875.1). Lineage (NCBI taxonomy): Eukaryota > Viridiplantae > Streptophyta > Magnoliopsida > Asparagales > Amaryllidaceae > Allium > Allium sativum. The sequence goes on along the minus strand of CM060912.1, from coordinate 1,011,942,353 downwards.
CCCAACTTGAACGACTTCAGGATTATCGAGAGATGATATTAGTTGTAGTGGTGATGATGTTAAAAGGATTATTTTGAGAAATAGTAATGTAATGTTAGTTGAAGAATTTGGAAATATATATAATAGATTCCAAATTAAAAGGAAATTAAAACGAGCTTGAGAATATAAGATGATATTTCCACAGAAAAGTAGACAAAGGAGATTTGTAAAGATATAACGTTGTTTTCAAAGTGAGAAGATAAGTTTTAGAATGGGTTTATTCTAAAAAGATAAGTGACGAGTATAGTGTTCAAATGAGGAAACCAAAGGAGAGGTCATAACGATTATTTTACAAGTGACAAGTTGAATCAATGATAGCTAATAAATAATGTTGTAAATAAATATTTTGAAATAATATAAAATAGAAATTGGATATGGTTATCAAATAATTCCAAATATTAGATTTAAATGGTTTTGAGAAGAAATATATATCGAAATGAGAATCGAATACCATGTTTAAAAATATAGAATGTTTTAGAAGTTTAAAATAACTGTTTATTCATTTTTTTTATAATTAAATGGGCCAAGTGATGCTGCGTACTAAACCAGTAAACCTATATTTATTTTCATGATTAAATGATTGTTTATTTGATAGTTAAATAACCGACTATCAAATTTGACCAATACGATTGTTGGTACGGAAAGATCGAGATCGAATTTATATTCGGAAACCATTCCATCCAACTAATACGAAATGGTGAAGATATCATATACTAATCAAGACGGAGAAATTTAAGACCGTGGATCTTCATAAAATGGTAGAATTACTTATAATCTCTGGTTTAGCGGCCAGAGATATACTGCGACTCTGTCGTGGTTGAAATCGACGGATTTGCAAGGACTACTCGCTACTGATCTATAGGATGATTCCTAGGATGTGGTAGGAGAGTGCCTTCGGTTTGTCCAGTCCTAGGACAACTTGTATGGACGTGTGTCTGATAGAGTATTTCCAAAGGGATTACGTACGTTGATTTCTTCAAACGTACGAAGTTTGTGGCAAAGAAGGGAAGCTTCTTAGCCTAACAATCTGAGTATTTTTGTGGAAATCAAATAGTGATTTCCGATGGATCGGACGATGTGGCATTCAAAGTGAATGTTGGCGTGCTATCTGGGAAAGAAGAATTTCAACCTCAAGCCTCACAACCGGGAAATGACAAAAATCGGGCAGGCAACATGGCTATGTGGGTCGCACCCATTAGGATGTATAATCACGTATCTAGAGAAATTTCTTTTGCTTCTTTATTCTATCGATGCTGTCCCTTTCGGGAAACGGTTGCTGATCCCAACCGTTGGTGATATACATTCGATACACTCAAGCGAAATGAGTGGTCGGTCATGTGTGGGTCGGGTTGCAAGACGTTCTTTTTAAACCCAGTGTATTCGCCTCTAGATATCAGCAGGTGGTTCCATACCTTGTCATAGTCGGAATCCAATCTCCAATAAGCGCCCAAGGTTTTGATTGTATACTATATATGTGGAGCGTGAGATGCAAGCGTTCCGCTAGATTGATATTTATTTGTATCTAAACACTATTATAATACCAGAAAAGATATTGATTTCAAAATGTTTTGGGTTATCGTAAGGCAAAAATCGTTCGTATTTATGTGTGGATTTGGTCTTACGATTATCCTTTTCTTCAAAAAGATTTTGAACATTAAAATCAAGTTGGATGATTCCCCTTAAACTTTGCAAGTTGTTCTCACTCTGGTCCACCAGACTGACCTGGTATTTGTAATGCTCGGGTTAGACCGGGTTGTACACGTTCAAGTTACTGGACACTATGAAGTTTAGGAGACGAGCTGGAAGAGTTCAAATGTCTGATGTTATACAGTTATTGTTCCGCTGTGTGTTGTGTATGAGGACCGGTTCTTATAACTGTCCAGATGAATCGATGTACTCTGATAATTGTATGTATTTTACAAGCTCTCAATAAAAGTTATTTCTATATTATATTTTTGCTCCGCTGCGATGTGAGATTCTGTGATGGTTCTTCTTCTATTCTAATATTTCTTCCTTATCTTCTTCTCACCCTATAAATTCTTGTTATTGGCATCTGAGTTTTTAGTACAATTTGGGTTAGACTGGTGTTGTTTGGTCAGCTCAAAAGGTACCGGAAATTTGGGTCGTCACAGTTGGTATCAGAGCTATTGGTTAAGTAGTAACCTTGGCTCTGTGTAGTAACTCGATAGAGATGGGGTTAGTAATACCCTACATTAAGTTTGACCGTGTATATACGAGAGCGTATTTGTAAATTCTATATAGAAATGTTTTGCATTATGTTATTTGATCGGTTCAAGTGTTGAAAAGCATTAGACTGACAACCGACGCAATATTGTTTTCTAAAGAGGGTAAGTGAAATAATTTTATCCAAATATATTTTTTGTATTTAAAAGAAATGATTTTATAAAATAACTGAGATATTGATTTGTTTGTTTGATTAAATGGAATTCAAATTGAATTCAAATTAGATTAGAATTTTGAATTAGCTTAATATAACCAGAATATTTCATATATGAAACTGGTCAATTAGAATTTATTATAATTGAATGTATTAGATTTAATTAGTGAAAGTTAAATAGAAATGTATTAATCAGAACTTAACTTGAAACCAAGTTAAGTAAAATCAGAATGGATATTGGAATTAAAATGGAATTTGGAGTTAAATGAAATCAATTTAGAATATGAGAACTGAGTAAAATATAAATTGATTAGTTTGGTTAAGTTGATTATGTATGGATGATTGTTGTGTACAGTTCCAATATAATCCATCAATGGTTCAATAAAAAAAATTGGTTTGAGATTTGGAAATACAATAAATAATAGATATGGAAATTAATCTAGGATAAAACCCCCAAAGAGAATATTAATATTAATAATGAATTTAATGGATTGGGTTAAGTTGTCATGTATTGTTTGTTGATTATTGTTAGATTGGGTGGATATATAAATTCATCAACGATTAAATAAAGAGTTAAATAATTTTCGTTTTATAATAAATTAGATTTTTAGAATAGTTAACGAAATTTGTAGCATTCCTTCTACTTAGTAATTTCGGGGACGAAATTCTTTTAAGGGGGAAGGAATGTAACATCCCGTATTTTCGGTAGTCAATATTTAATATACTTTATTATTTTGAATATCGATTTGGTATTGTAAATGGATTTATAATATATATTTCATCTATTAAAAGACTTTTGAACGTATAGTTTATACATAATTGCAATTCGAACTCGAAACGTCGCATCATTTCATAATTTACGATTTGAAATTTTTGTATATCGATACGAATATAGAACGCTCAACGACAATTGACGATGAATTAAATAATCATATGAAATATAACGTTCAAATCAATGCGTTGCTTACCTTATAATGAGGCCCGTGTTTCACACACGGGAAATCGTTCGATATATTATATAAGCATTAAAATTGGTTTTCTTTTCAAACGACCTCCATTCTCGATGATACGAGTTTTATTGGAATACGTATGGCTAGTTATTCTTATATTCTCGATTTGAAGCCCAACGGAGTTATTTTGTCGGTAGACGAACTTTAAAAGTAAACCGATAATTTAAAATAACGCTGTTATACAAACAGAATTAGAATCCAACGTAATTAATTCCATTAGATCCGCAATGTCAAGACATAATAGTATATTTATTTTCGTTTTTTTTGTAATTCGTGTGTGGTCATACGGAGACGTCGATTGCGTGGTGGGTATAATAATATATTATTTTGAACTAATTAAAATCTTCTCCACATCCGCTTGCATTCAAAATTTTCCTTGCGTAAAATCCCCAGCCTACTTGCGTCCCAATTTGTTTTTCCTTGGGTACCAAAATATTGTTGTTTCTTGCGTCCCAAACAATCGCATTTCTTGCCAACAAATCCATCGCTGTCGTGACCCCCAAACAAACCAAACCGTGGTGCCCATGTTCTCCCTTCCTATAAATACCTACGAATTAAACACCTCATCATATTTCCTCTCTTCCTTCAGTATTAAAAACTGCACCTCCGCACGAAAGCGAACTCAAACTTCTCGACCCACTCCACATCCGCTAAAGGTATCAATGGAAAAAAAAGAAGAGCGAACAGATTCGTGGCATGCAGGAAAACAGTGAAGCCATGGGATGAGTAAAATATTGAAAAGGAGAGAAAGGTACAGTAGCTTTGGAGATGAGGAAGGACAAGTGGGAAGAAATAACGCGGGGTGTTGATTCTGAACCAAACGAAGTGGTAGAAGGGGTAAGTAGCAGGTACAGATCAAACGTGAAGAGCAGTGAAGTCATTGGGGCATTGGGTCTTGGCTCAGGAAGTTCGATATGGAGGCTGCGGTGGCATGAGTCGGAGTGTAAGGTCAAGGGTGAACTTGTGTTGAGCGAAGCGTGATAATATTTGTGCCACCAGCAGTCTTATAAGATACATTTGTATGTATATATATAACGTAGTAGTATAAAGGGATCAGGTGGTAAAACAATGTAGTGAGGGACAATTGGGACATGATATGTGGAGCAGACGGTGGCTCGTGTATGAGAAGGAGCGGAGGGAGAGTAAGCTGAAGTTGCGTGTACAGTTCAGACGAGGAAACTTTGGTTGTTGTCGGGCAGAGGTGATGTGCGGTTTTGGAAAAGTGGAGAAGCATCAAAAGAAACAGTTGAAAGGGAGTGGAGTGTGATGAGGGAATAAATGCATGTAGTGGGAAAGAAATTTTTAATAGAGAGCGTATGGCAGCTGGTTTTCGAAAATGTGGAGGGGATGTTTTGGAGAATAGCGAGATGGTTTGGAACTTGGAACAAAGCAAGAAAATTAATACTGGAGAGAAGAAGAAGATGAGCAGTAGTTTCTTAGCCTTGGTATGAATTGGAACGCAATTTAATTATTTTAATGTATAATTAAAGGTTTACACGTGGCATAAGTTTTCAGTCATACCTAAGCAAGCCTTTACCGTGCCCATTTATATTTTTAACTGTGCCAACCCCTTATCGTTTTGCCTAATTTAAGTGTAATATAGCCTAGGTAGATTTACACGTGTCTGTTTAATTTGTCTAACCAATATGCGTTACCATGCCAAACCCAGTTCTATTTCGTGTCAAATTGTATGTTTACAAATGCCTAACCAGATACTTAAAAATTCCCTAATCTTGCTATTAAATGTGGCCTGTCCTTAATTACTTCGTTATTACCAATCGATATAGTGATTATTTTGCCAATACCATTAAACGAACGGACAATATGAAATGAATTTTAAAACTAAATTCCCAGAAGTGGTCTGTGATGTATCGTTCTGCATATCATCAGAACTAGAACTATTCCTATGAACCTATAAGTTAATAACATTTGATGACCTTGCATGAAATAAATAATTGTACCGAGAAGCAACAAGCATTAGTAGAATATGCATGACAGTTATCAAGAAATACCTAGACCTTGTGTCCACACCACTGATCTGCCTTCGTACCGAAACTGAAATTTATTCTTTTAGTTTTCGCACAGACCATTATAGGAATGAAGGATGATGTATTGATGTAAGAAATGCTGATTAAATAAGCAGGAACTAATCTATTGAAATTTATATATATATAACAAATATAATAGTTAAAGAAAATTTAAAGTGGCCAGTTGAATTTATAAACATGTAGTAACACGGCTATTGTATGTAAATGTAATTAGCATATATTAATAATTTATTTCGGTATTAAATTTAATAAGTACAATAAGCATAACATTCCCATACGTGCACATAATCAGACAAAAGAAGGGACGCTGGACTCATATCAACGAACGTAAGATTTTGGAATTGGAATGGATGGAGTCGAACGCAACTGGAAACCGTTTCAACGTCGAATGAAATCAGGTGAGTTCAACTCACTCAGTTTTATCCCACTTATATTTTATATAAGTTGGTTTTAAATATTTGTGTGCTATGATTGTTAATTGGTTGATGGATGTTTGGATTGCTATTATACATTGTTTGATGGTTGAATATTATATCTGTTTATGGAAATAAATTATATTGTTGAGATAACGTATTTGAATGTAGGGAAAACAGGTTGGAGGGACCCAATTAGATCCCTCAAATTTATTGTTTATTTATTACAATTATATGAACGGTTTAACCCATATGATAGACTGATGGATTGGATCAATGATTCTAAATTCAACATTTGTTCTGTTTTAACCAATAAACAGTATTGGTTGAGTAGTTGGTAACAGTTGGCCTAAAAATATATCATTTTATTACCGCCAGATGAATTGACAATAAGGAAGTTACAAAATTTAGTTAACTGTAGATAAATTTTGGAAAGCTATTATTTTGAATAAGGGTTTTAAATAAAAGGAAATTAATATGTATTATTTATTATTTAGGATTTTTATGTAATTATTAAATGATTTTGTAAAGTAAATTTTTATATAATAAGCATTATAAACTGATGAATGAGAAATAACGTAACAGTTCGAATAAATTGTTTTCAGGAGACGATTAAATGGAATGATTTAAATTAACTATATTATTAATTAATTTAAAAGAAGGGCTAATGAAGATGATTAACAAGTTGGTCATGATTTAAGTTGACAAAGTCAACTAATTTAATTGGAATTGGTTTTTTTGATTCATTTGTTTGAAATTAATCTATGAAATAGATAAATGAATATTTGTTTAATTTAATAAGATTTAAAAGGAGAGGTCGTAACGATTGTTTTACAAGTGACAAGTTGAATCAATGATAGCTAACTAATAATGTTGTAAATAAATATTTTGAAATAATAGAAATTGGATATGGTTATCAAATAATTCCAAATATTAGATTTAAATGGTTTTGAGAAGAAATATATATTGAAATGAGAATCGAATACCATGTTTAAAAATATAGATTGTTTTAGAAGTTTAAAATAACTGTTTATTCATTTTTTTTAATTAAATAGGCCAAGTGATGCTGCGTACTAAACCAGTAAACCTATCTTTATTTTCATGATTAAATGATTGTTTATTTGATAGTTAAATAACCGACTATCAAATCTGATCAGTACGATTGTTGGTACGGAAAGACCGAGATCGAATTTATATTCGAAAACCATTCCATCCAACAAATATGAAATGGTGAAGATATCATATACTAATCAAGACAGAGAAATTTAAGACCGTGGATCTTCATAAAACGGTAGAATTACTTATAATCTCTGGTTTTGCGGCCAGAGATATACTGTGACTCTGTCGTGGTTGAAATCGACGGATTTGCAAGGACTACTCGCTACTGATCTATAGGATGATTCCTAGGATGCAGTAGGAGAGTGCCTTCGGTTTGTCCAGTCCCAGGACAACTTGTATGGACGAGTGTCTGATAGAGTATTTCCAAAGGGATTACGTACGTTGATTTCTTCAAACATACGAAGTTGGTGGCAAAGAAGGGAAACTTCTTTACCCTAATAATCTGAGTATTTTTGTGGAAATCAATTAATGATTTTTGATGGATCGGACGATGTGGCATTCAAAGTGAATGGTGGCGTGCTATTTGGGAAAGAAGAATTTCAACCTCAAGCCTCCCAACCGGGAAATGACAAAAATCGGGCAGGCAACATGGCTATATGGGTCGCACCCATTAGGGTGTATAATCACCTATCTAGAGAAATTTCTTTTGCTCCTTGGTCTTATGATTATCCTTTTCTTTCGAAAAGATTTTGAACTTTAAAATCAAGTTGGATGATTCCCCTTAAACTTTGCGAGTTGTTCTCGCTCTGGTCCACCAGACTGACCCGGTATTTGTAATGCTCGGGTTAGACCGGGTTGTACAGGTTCCGGTTACTAGACACTATGAAGTTCAGGAGACGAGCTGGAAGAGTTCAAATGTCTGATGTTATACAGTTATTGTTCCGCTGTGTGTTGTGTATGAGGACAGGTTCTTATAGCTGTCCAGATGAATTGATGTACTTTGATAATTGTATTGAAACAACCCGAACTTCCCCGTGAAGGAAAGCCCGGATTGAGTTGAGAACGACACACATCGGAACACAAACAGAAGAACATTTCATTGCTTATTACGACAATTCTATCAGAATACAAGAATATTACAGAGTATGAATGAATAAAATACATTTGATAAATATCAGAGATTACAATACATTACATAGCAACGGAAAATAATACAATACACAACTGGAAGTAATACACGGATACAGAGTTTTCCGAATATCGTTTCAGCTGTAAATCAGGATCCTGTGAATATAAATCTGCAAAACCAAAACTACTAGCTGCCCGTGCGGAAAATAGGGGCACCCAAATTTTAGGTTAAAACAATAAACTCTAGGTCAGTCATGTGACTGGTGTGAGAACTAAAACAGTTATTAATCTTTATTTTAAATTAGGTAAATCAAGGGACCACGCCATATAACACGGATCGGGTTTCCTCCCAAGAATACCAGTGCATAAAACAACAGCGCAATGCTAAATAAAGAACAATGAAGCTATTATAAGACCCAGGTCCCATCACACAATGCAACACAAGCCGGAGGATAGGGTTTTCCCTTATAATAGCCGAAGAATTCTTGATATGCTAAATTTCATCTTTTATTATTACTATAAGTGTATAGTGTCAAAACAATTTCAATCATAAGTATCAATCATAGTCGGCATAAGTGCCCCGTACCACTGTGTCGCCATACTAGGCTCTACAATCAAAACCGCAAAGTCACGTATTGGAAGTTGGATTTCCATCTGTGAACCGAGGCAAGGGATCGTCCTCACCGCTTCGAGACAATCTAGCCCATGTCTCAGGAAGAGCCGCAACTGCCCCATGGATCATCAGGGCCGGTCCACCCGATGTGGATTATAATGCTTGAACACTGCATTTCCCCGCCCTTTGGGGCATAAATGAGTCCTATGACTCCATCGGCTCCACGTAGTCACCGATATATCCGAGGCGCCTCGCAATCCAACAACCACACAGGTGAAAATAATATAAATGTCAGGGCTGGTAGGTCACTGACACCACCCTAGCTAGAAGGAAATGCATGCCCTCCCTAATGTCCTCTCCCGTTTCTGGTTCACACCGGGGTGTGAGGCTCGCGAATTAACGCTACACAAAGCTATGCCACAAAGGCCGTGCTTTGATCATCAACCACAAGACTCTGCTTTTCAACAAAAGCCTTGATCATTTGCATCTCAGCATGCCACACAGGCAAACCACTCCATACAACTGATATCCATCAATCACATAGAATGATATCCAGTGTCAAACACACAGTCCATTTAAAAGTCCGTTCTGGGTCTAAACGAAACCGGAGGCACCCTGTACCTCGCATATCCATCGATCTCCAAGTACGTTTGGACGATCACCAACTGATTCCTTCCTCTTGGGTGTACAGCCCAATCAAGATCATCAGCAATTATCCAAACGATGTGAAGACCTCCAGTCTTTGACCACCGTCTTCATCCTCGACACATCGTCGAATCAGTTATTCTAAACGGGATAAACCCGGTCTTTCTGAATAACTCACGTATATAATCAACAAGTGTTACACAAACACAACATATGCCTCATTCCAATTCAGAATATTCTTTTATTCAAATATTCTTATACTTTGGGAAGGTTCCCATTATTTTTATCAAAGATAAATTCTTTAAATTTATTCTTTAATCTTCTTTTGAATATCAATTCAAACCAAATTATGGTTTATCCAACTAGTCGGGATTAGCGAACCTTACCGAAGTAATCACTTGTTAAATTTCCCAACCCCAACCTATTCATCCCATGAAGTAAAACTGGCCATACTTCATATCTAACACCATGGTGTTATCGGTAAATTCAATTTCCATTTCACGTTCAAATCTAATTAAAGATTTAACTATCGCCTGGAACAAAACTGGTGATACTCCATTCTCGATCATTTCAATCTAATTAAAGATTCATTAAAACTCCACTTGGTTTTAATCTTCCCAAAAATCAATATTAATGGTTGTTTAACTTGGGAAATAATATCCTGTCTTTAACTGGGTTAAAGAACCAATGTCATTTAAAACACGTTTCACTATAAACCCAAAATCACATTCCATTCCATCAGCCTTTAACCGTAAATTAGCAAGTGAACAATTCCCTAATTATTAACCCCGAAGCCGAAACCAACTTCAGATCAATACCCAAGAAACCATTCAACTTAACTAATCTCCAGTTAGTTTCTGATTTTCTTAACTCTGTTGGGTCTAAGAACAGTATTATTAAAGATACCATTCACGACAACCCAAAATCACATTCCATTAGCAATGGAATCTTCATGGAAAACAAATCGATATATACATAATCGATATAAACTTCCATATCCGACCGATAATATAAATGAAATAACAGCAAGGCCTTTTAAATTCCATATATATTAACCGTCTTCCTCTACAGAAGCTTACTTCGATTATCGCTAAATCGAATTCCATTCAATTCCAATTTAATATGTTAAATTGGAAAACTTTACTTTGGAAAATCTCCTTTAAATCTTAACACAAAGATTTATAAATTCCAAATGTCATTTCACTGTAAACCGGGTTAAAGAATGAATGTCGCTAAAACACAGTTCACGATAAGACCAATTCACATTCCATTAATAATCGCGTTAAAGAACAAGTGTTATCTAAAAAACCGTTCACGATAAACCCAAAAAGCAATTCCAATTCCAATTAAATATCATTTAATTGATATACTTTATTAAGTCTAAATAAAAAGATTTAATCTTTTTCTCAACTGAGTTTAAGAACAGTTTTAATGAAGACACCATTCACGACAAACCCAAATCCCATTTGATATTAAATACAAGGCTCTGAATAGAAATATATCGGCTTATATTCAATATCAAATTCTTCGACCAACAAATATCGTATTGGAAATAACAATATAAATATATCCTTCAAATTTCTATAACAATATCTGTATAATCACGAAATCCAACATCGAAATATTCCAAAGACAATTTCGATTCAAATCCATTCCAATTCAATTATTGGAAATTCTGGTTACTTTTAAAACCTTTACAAATCCAATTTATTTATTTCAAAAATAAATGGATTATAATTCTAGTTCAAAACTAGTTCATTTCGATAAAAATCTATTTTTATCTATTCAAATATGGAATTTTTCATCCCAATTCTTTCCAAATCATTTCTTATGATTTTACACAAATTATTGCTATTTTTAATAATTTTATCAAGGCCCGTACAGTCGATTTCCATAAACGGCCATCGAACTACACTTACAACGACCTTTTCCAAATTTGATTTGGATATAATTCCAAATCCAACCGTTATATTTCTAATTTCTTGTATTCGTTAGAAAGCTCTTTTCGATATGAACCCAACGGCTCCAGTTTTAGGAGAATCCGACGGTCGGATCTCCCGTAATATCCGTTCGAAGTCAATGGTTGAAATTCGCGAACTACCGAAGCGCGATGCGTTCTATTCAGACCATTATATAATATATATAATATATATTTCATCAATTTCTATTTAAAACGTATTTTGTAAATCGTTTTCAATTCGTTTTCAAAACGATTTCAACTTCATATTCAATTTCTAATCAAAATTGAATATTCCCTATCATTGATATATAAATGATAATATTTTCAAAACATTATATTTTGAAATCAATTCCTTTTCGATATTCATTATAAAAATGAATAAAATCGATATAAATATCGTTCATATCAAAATGGCGTCAATCTAATCAACACGGCTTTATATATTTAAATATAATCGTGTCCATCCCAAATCGGACATCAAAATCATATTTTGATCTATTACTGAATATTATTTTAAAATATTCGTTATTTTAAAATAATCGCTATTTTAAAATATTCATTCTTTCAGAACTGGAATCAGGCACAGTCAATTAACATACAATGTGATTTATATGGATTTCATACACACATATACACAACAACAACGATAAACAATCAACCATCACCCAAAGTGCATTCTACACTGTATAAGCATTAAATATAAATATTTAACGCTTACAACAGCTTGTCGATCAATCGATTGACATACAACTAATTATTGGGATTAGTGTATGTCCAATCTCATCCCAATACCCGTGTGGGGTTTTCAAACAACAAACACATATTTTATTTGTGTATTTGGGCGATGTGTAAAATTTATCGTCCCAATCCATATAAGTCAAATGTGTGTACATAAACAAATTGTCCGATTTGTTTATAAATATTTATTTTATATACACGTTAAAAATTATATTTTTAACTCTAAAATATTTTATTCCATTCCACATCATACAATCAACTTTCACAACACATCAATTAAACAAACAAGTCATCCATGGTCTGTGGACGACGGGTGTCGGGTGCTACTAAGCACCGTCTGCATCCTAGTATATATTTCAACTAGAAAATAAAATAAAAGTGAGGAGTTCTCACCTTGGAGATCCACACCGCCGTTTTTCATTTCTGAACTGTTCGGATTTTGTTTTGATTACAGTCCGTTCCATCGCACTCCTTTTCACGCTGTTCATAGTAAAAATCATATTTTTAATATGATGTTCATATGTTAAAAATCATATTTTTATCGCTACTTTCCAATAAATAAAAATCACATTTTTATTTCTACTTCATATATTTTTACAATGCTTCTTTCTATATAAAAAATTATATTTTTATATTTCTACTCCTTATATAAAGATCGAATTTTTATATCGTCGCTATAAAAATCACATTTTTATTTCAACATATATATAATAAAAAATCAGATTTTTATTTCACTACATTATAAAAATCATATTTTTATATTCTCTATTATATAAAATTCTATTTTCAATCCGCTACTTATATAAAAATCGAATTTTAAATCTCTAAAAATCGAATCTTTATCCCTTTAAAAATCAAGTCTTTATCATTCTAAAAATCGAGTTTTTATCACTTTTAAAAATCGAGTCCTTAACACTTTAAAAATCGAGTCTTTAACACTTCAAAAATCTAACAATTATGTTAAATAAAAGGGTCCGTTTGTCACAGGTCCCTACTAAGTTTCAAAATTAGGCTCACATCCGGTCCTAAACTTATTGTAAATTAGGTCCCTATTTTTCAAAAACATATAAAAAAATATATAAAAACAATATAAAAAAATCACGAAAATTCATTATTAAATAAAACACGTTCACGCCAAAAAAATCAGGTGGAAAAACAATCAAAAACCACGTCAAAACCCAAAATAACGCAAAATCAGCGAAACAACAGGTTTTTGCATCAAAAGATGCACCTATTTGTAAATAGTTGCACACATTCATGCTAATATTTCAGTGTTGCGCCCAAACTGCAGTATAAATGCATACATGTATGCAGCTAAACTGCATTACATGCATCCTTTTATGCATATATACAAATTTGACATGTTTTTTCAATCATTCACCATTTTCAGACCTTGTTGCACACATTTCTGCTCTTGTACAGAATAAATGCATGCATTCATGCGTATATTCGCAAGCCTTTGTCCCTTTTAAAAATGTTGCACACATGCATGCATATATACAGAATAGTTGCATTCATGTATGTAACTTTTCGTTACACGTGAATCTCAGTTCAACTTTGTATGCAGTTATTTGCTAATAGTTGCATACATGTATGCGTATATTGGTCCAGATTTTCAACATAAATACACTATATGAATATATGCATATATGTATGCTACTATAGGCAATAGTTGCACAGAAGTATGCAACTTTTTTTTTCAATTTGCGTGGACTCCTGGGATTATTTCCAGATTTTAGGATTTTTTTTTAGTGGCTGGGGCATTTTTTTTCTGGTCAGAAATGAGAAAAGGCGAAAGGGGAGCAGCAGGAGGCGGAGGGGACTAAAATTTTTGGGCGGCGCCTTCATTTTAGGGACCGGAAATGCATGTAAAGTTAGGGGGGGGGGGGGGACGTGGCTTTAATTAAGTTTGAAAATAGGGATGTGAGCCTAATTTTCACAATAAAAATCATACTTTTCTATTCACCTAAATAAATAAAATAAAATATAAAAACTCACTTTTTTGTAGGAATTTAGCCTTCAATGGAGGGGGAAGAGAACCAGCGGAGGAGGGGGAGGCTGAGGGGTTTTGGCGGTCGGGGGAGGCTCTGGTGGCCGTGGAGGTGACTGTGGCGGAGGACTTCAGAGCGTTAGGGTTTGGAGGTGTTTTGATTTGTGGATTATCGAGAAGAGGCGGCGGCTTCTGGAGGGTGGCCGACAGGGGGGTTTGGGGAGGCCGACGTCAGAGGGGAGGGGAGCGGTCGTGCGCGGCGGCGCTAGGGCGCAGTGGTGGCATGGTCAACAGCGGCGTGGTTTATTGTGTTTTTTTCTTTTTCTGTTGAAAATCGGGGAGAGAGAGTATGGGGAGAGAGAGAGTATGGGGAAGGGTTATATAATTAATTTAAAAATCCATAAAGTTGCTTTTTCATTCGAACCCCAATTCGAACCCAACGACTGACACCCCTAGTGTAATACCCTCATTCTGATCACAATGGAATATGTTTCGTAATCCCGTTCGACTGTTACAGTCATTTATTCTTCAAATTAAAATATAGAAAATTCAATTTTAAATTTGAACGTACATTTTAATTTGCCGGGGCCACATACAAACTCTAAAAACTCCAGAAAAATTATTTCTAGCTTCGTATTTGACGATATGGTCCTAACAAAACTAATTTCGTCGAATTCTAAGACCGTTTGAAAAATGGCCATTTTCTGGTCGATCGAAATTGACAGAAACTATCAAAACACGTTTTCTTTTGCCACGCTCACATATTGATTCAGAAAATTACGAATTTTGGAACTTAGCAATAACTTGACATCCCGGATCCAACAAAAGTGGTTTCGTCAAAAACAGAGGTCGTTTGCAAAATTTTCATTTTTTAAGGTCTATATTTTCCATAGCGACTATTCTGAATTGTCAACTGGGCATAACTTTTTATTCCCGCTATGAAATTTTGATTTTTCGGATTCATTGGAAAGATATTCTCAAATAGATTCAAATATTTTTGGTTTCGCTAAAATCCGGTTTATTTTGAATTGTAACACCCCGCGAATTCTATAACCGTGAGATTCACAAATTAAAGTATAATTAATTTCAAATCAAAGAACTAAGGGAAACGGGATACGCCATTGCGTTCGTCTCGGAAAAATACACGAAATAGAGTCCGAGTTTTCGAAAAACGGAGTCCGTATGAAGAAGATATGGCCTTCGGAAGTTTCTGAATTAAGTTTAAAATTCGAACAGAATAAAACAGCTCAGAAAAAAAAATTAATAATCGGGCCCAATTGGCCAGGGCGGGAAAATTCCCGCCTAAGACACCCAGGTCGACTGGGCTGTCGACCTGGTCTAGCCAGGTCGACAGGGCTGTCGACAGGGCTGTCGACCTGGTCCAGAGCCAGGTCGAACCCAGCCCAACCTGGCTGGCCTATTCTATGTTGGTCGATTTTCAGAAGACTGCTTTGTCATTAGGGCTAGGTGGCAGGCTCTAATTGGTCTCTCTTTAGAATGAATGGCTACGATCAATCCAAGCGACATCGATGGTCCTAATCAGTTCATAAACCCTATAAAAATGACCCTAGACTCAACCTAATCTATTCATTCAAAAATAAGAACAAGGCCATCATGTTGCTGAGGAACGACTAAGAGTAGCCACCAATTGGAGAGAGGATTAGGAGGCAAATTCTAAAGCATAAAGCAACGTAATCAAATCAAATCAACGAGGAACTGCATCTCCAAATCCCTAAATTGGAGAATTCGCCACACAATTGTAAGTAGAGTATTATTTTGGTATGAACAAATAACTGTGTTGGTTGGTATACTTGATTGTGGTGATAAATGATTCATATTTGTGCGTTACTATGATTTTTATCGATTTGGAATATTGTATAGCGATTGGATATTCGCAAAGTATGTTATTCATTATAAAAACTACATGTTTGCGGTAGTTTTATGCAAGTATACGTTTGGATATTCTCAAAATATGTAATTCATGTTGAAGCTACATGTATGTAGTTGATTAATTGAAATTCATGCAAGTTTGGGGTTTTGCTACTATGCCATCATAATGTATATTTTTGTACAAAAATCATTTTGTACGTAATTGGAACAAATTTGGGTTATTATAGTTCATATGAAACTATGTTGAAATTTTGGCACCATGATCTATGTATTAAGCCATGCTTTTGTACTAGAAAACCTATTTGCAAACTTGTGAATATGGCTAGGCTATGATTGATATTTTTGCATAATTGAAATCCATGTTAGGTCTATATTGTTAACAAGAATTATATGATGACATCTGTGGTACATAGCTAGGTTAGATTCAAAATCCCCTTTTTGCAAGTTTGCATGACTAAAGTAAAAATCATGATTTCATGTTAGAAATATTTATGCCATAAGTATATGTGAATAGATTTAGAATCATGATTAAGTTGGATTAATTCTAGTTGAAGTATACTTTTGTATTAGTCACAAAAGTAAGCACCTTTGTAAACATGTAGTAATCTTATAAACATGATTTGCTTATGTTTGATATTATGCCTAAATAAAATATAGGTTTATGTTGTAGTTAAGCCTATGTGTCAATAGTGATATTCTTAACTTAACTACAAGTTTACATGGTTTGATTCATGTCACTTATGCTTTATGACCAAAGTATATGTTATCACTATGCAAGTACACCAGTTTCTATTTTGTAGTTCTAACGTCACATTGCAAGTTCATGCGTTCACCTTCCCCTTTTTGTGTATGTAATCACGCTTTAAGCCTCCCCTTTTTCTCATGGCTAAGTTGGGCTTAAAAGCCTAAGCCCAACATATATTATGATAAACGAACGTATTAAACGGGGGAAAATAGCGTTGGGCCAAATTAATTAATAAATGAAAATATAAAGTGGAAGGGCCCAAATTCAAGTATGGGTTGGGCCCATGATTGGTGTAACCTTTACACCATTAACTTAATAATGGGCCGCAAATATTTACATATAAGAAAATAAAGAGGAAAGACAAAATATGTAAATTGTAGAACATACGATGTGTTTAACCCGAGGTTGGATTGAGTTGTGATGTAAACCTGCCCGGAACCGCCCGGCTGTCCAGTAGTCACAACAATACCTATCCAATGTGGGAGGTTAAACATGGAGCCCAATAAGGACCCGAGGTTAGACTGAGTTGTGGCGTAAGACTGCCCGGAACCAACCGGCAACAGGCAGCCACAACAATACCTGTCTAATGTGAGAGGTCAAGGCTTTAATAAGACAATTAAGGCTGAGTCAGGATTGTTAGGATTAAGTGAACTAAAGACTTAATCAAAATGGAACATGCTAAACTAAACGGACTGGGGGGGTTAGGTTAGAAAACACTTAACCAACTTAGCATGTTGGCTAGAGATAGAAAACCTAGTAACGGGGGACCCTTTTCAGCAGTAACCCTAGAAGGTGTATCAGGATACCCTGAAACTAGGCAGGGTGGGGCACGATTACTGGGCTGATTGTAAGAGGTCAAATCAACGGCGGTGGTGTAGCAGTGTAGGTTCTAACGGGGTGCGGGCGTGCACACACTCCGGCGCAGAAAAATAAGGCACTGGACACCAGTAGCATACCTGTGCATTCTAGGATTGTGTCGGGCCGCCACCATGGGACTTGATACACCCCATGGTGGGACCAGCATAGGTAACTACAACATCGGGGGCCGTAAGACACATGTAACTATGCGAGTAGGAGCCGATCATTATAAAATGGATCACTTCACCCTGATTATGGGGTGCCAGTTGGAAACTAGTTTATATGGGTTCAGGGATTAACATGGGGTACGATAGTATATTCGACCCTAGACAACTTAACCAAGTTATAGTGCTTTCCCACTTCTTGTTTATACTTATCATACCCAGTTCTTTATTCATAGACAGAATAGTACTAGACTTACTCAGGCTTTATGTCTGACTCTACTTTTCTTTCGTCTTCTTTTCTTCCGTTTCCCCCCCCAGGTCCACAGGGAGGGAACACTGCAGCTTGACCAGCCTTAACATCCAGCTTGAAGAGGAGAAATGTATTGCTTGGACCTTTTAGTTTTGAACTATGGCTTTGGACAACCACTATGGGGCTTTTGCAGTTTATCTATGTTTTCTTTATGCTTCTTTAAATAATGTAATCAAGACAGATTATGGAAGTGTTATGTTATGTTTATGGAAAAGATGTAAGACAATTATGGTGATGTTGTTGTAGCACGTATTTGCTTTTATGAAATAAAAGTTGTTGTTTTTCCGCTGTTTACAAATATGTGTTCTTATATCTGTCTTGTATATCTGTGACTTATACTTATAAACCTCCACCAAAATTAGGGCATTCCCTTTGAGAGTGACCCTAACGGAGGTGGGGTGTTTCACTTGGTATCAGAGCATAGGTTTACCAGATAAGATAAAAAGTTCTAAAAATTTATTTTCAAAAAGGAAATTTAAAGAAGCATTTTTAGAAGAAAAATATTATTTTATTTTAAAAAGGCAAAGCCCCCCCCCCAAGGCCATAGGTACTATCTCTTATCCTTCGTTTTGAATCTATCCTTTTTGTTTCAGCATGTCCGAAGATCTTAACTTGCTGGAAGGGGTACCAATACCTGGTTGGTTTAGACGGTTCTTAGAAGCAAGGGCCACTCAGCCAGGTCCTACCGTTCCTCCTCCCCCAGCTGCAGGGAATCATCCAGCTGCAGCAGCACCTTTTCCTCCACCTCCTCCACGGGGAAACACGTTTGCTAAGATATGTAAAGATTTTAAAGCTATGGGAGGAAAGGATTTCTATGGAACTGAGTCCTTCGTGGCAGCTAGGAATTGGCTGAAAGAAACTGAGGACCTATTCATCATCTTTGAGGTAGAGGATAGACAAAAAGTACAACTGGCGGTATGGCTATTGAAGGGCGAGGCTTCCTACTGGTGGGAAGTCACTAATGCTGAAAGACCAGCGGAGACATGGGAGGACTTTAGGGCAAGGTTTGAGACTAAATTTCTCTCAGATGCGGAGAGAAGTTTGCAGTTGGAAAAATTCTTATTTCTTAAGCAAGGGGACAATATCTTGCGTGAACGGAGGTGCGGGTTGTTACAGTTTCGGCTTGACAAATGCACCGGCTTACTTCGTGGACCTGATGAGTAGGGTATTTAGAGATTTCCTCAACAAATTCGTAGTGGTCTTCGTAGATGATATCCTTATCTTCTCAAAGAGTGAAGAGGAACATGCTCAGCACTTAAGGGCAATCATGGAAACTTTGCGAGTCCATCAACTAAAAGCCAAATTCTCCAAATGCCACTTTTGGAGAGAAGAGGTGAGGTTCCTTGGGCACATTGTATCCAAACAAGGGTTAGCAGTGGACCCTGCTAAGGTAGTGGCGGTACAGGATTGGAAGACACCAAGGAATGCAACTGAGGTCCGAAGCTTTCTAGGACTAGCAGGTTTCTATCGAAAGTTTATAAGGGATTTTGCGAAAATCTCAGCTCCGCTCACGAAATTGACTAAGAAGAATCTAGTGTTCAATTGGGATTTGGATTGCGAATTTGCTTTCCAACGACTGAAAAGGGCTCTTACAACAGCCCCAGTTTTGACGCTGCCAGATGGGAGCAAGATGTTCACTGTTTATACGGATGCATGTGGGACAGGGCTAGGCGCCGTCTTAATGCAAGAAGGAAGGGTAGTAGCTTATGGCGGGAGGCAGTTGAAAGTGCACGAAAAGAACTACCCAACCCACGATCTTGAGTTAGCCGCCATCGTCTTTGCACTCAAGTCTTGGCGACACTATCTCCTAGGTGAGAAGTTCGAACTTTACACTGACCATAAATCGTTGAAATATCTTTTCTCGCAGAAGGATCTTAACTTGAGGCAACAAAGATGGATGGAGTTTCTTGCCTCGTACGATTTCGAAATCTCCTACACTCCGGGCAAAGGCAACGTAGTGGCAGACGCGTTGAGCCGAAAGAAATTGACCCTAAGCCCGTTGTTTGTTGAAAGACAAAGCCTAGAGTTTATAGCCAGCTTCGACTTTAGGCCTTCCTCCGATTTCGTACCAGGCTTGCTAGCATCTCTCGAAGTGCGCCCAACTTTAGTGGATTTAGTAGGGACAGCACAACGCGAAGACCCTCAGCTTGTGGAAACAATTGATAGGCTAATTAGGGGTGAGACTTCAAGTCACCTCAACAGATACTCCATCGACGATAAGGGTTTGCTAAGGCGAGACGGAAGACTATGCGTCCCACAGACAAAAGATTTAATAAAGAAGGTTCTCGAGGAAGCACATCACTCCAAGATGACGATACACCCAGGCGGAGATAAAATGTACAAAGATATAAAAAGGACTTTCTTCTGGAACGGCATGAAAAAGGACGTGGCAGAATTCGTTTCTAAGTGCATGGTGTGCCAACAGGTTAAGGCGGAACAGAAAAAGCCTGGCGGACTGCTACATCCTCTGGAGGTCCCGCAGTGGAAGTGGGATAGCATCTCAATGGACTTCATCGATGGGCTGCCTAGTTCTAGGAGAGGCAACACTAGCATTTGGGTAATAGTGGATAGGCTTACTAAAAGCGCCCACTTTTTACCTGTTAAAAGTAAAAGAACTGCCTCATCCCTAGCATCACTTTACCTCAAGGAAATCGTTCGACTCCATGGAATACCATCTAGCATTGTTAGTGACCGAGACCCCATCTTCACCAGTGAGTTTTGGCGGAGTCTGCAAGAAGCAGTAGGAACGCAGTTATGCTTGAGCACAGCCTATCATCCCCAAACCGACGGCCAAACAGAGAGAGTGAACAGAGTTTTGGAAGACCTTTTAAGGCTATGCGTCCTTGACTTCGGAGGGACATGGGAAGACCACCTTCCTTTGGTGGAATTTGCCTACAACAACAGCTATCAAGCAACCATCGGAATGGCGCCCTTCGAAGCTTTATATGGAAGACCGTGCCGATCACCCACTTGTTGGTGGGAGTCTACTGATAAGCTCATACTTGGACCAGATATGATCCGAGAGACTTCAGAGAAAGTAGACTTAATACGAAGAAGGATGAAAACGGCCCAAGACAGACAAAAGTCCTATGCCGACAAGAGAAGGACCGACCTTGAATTTGAGGTTGGAGACAGAGTTTTTCTCAAGGTATCACCGCTAAGGAACGTTGTTCGTTTTGGAACCACAGGAAAACTGGCACCAAGGTTCGTAGGGCCATTCCCTATCATCGAGAAAATTGGGAAAATGGCCTATAGATTAGAGCTACCCGAGAAGTTGGCCGGAGTCCACAACATTTTTCACGTTTCACATCTCCGAAAATGTCTACATGAGTCAGCCGAGGTGGTAGAGCCAAATATCCTCGAAGAGGCCGAAGTGGAACGCGAAGCAACCATAAGAAAAGTTCCAACCCGCATATTAGGAACGGAAGTGAAGAAGCTACGCAACCGCGAAGTCAAGCTCGTCAAAGTTCAGTGGAGCGACGCCGAGGGAGACGCGACTTGGGAAACTAAAGCTAGAATACGCACTGCCTACCCCTTTCTGTTCGAGGGTACATCCTTGATCTTTCCTTTTCCTTAAGTTGCGCTTTTATCTATCTTATCTTTTAAGTAGAAACCCTTTGGATGGAAACATGTAATTGAAACATGTTATGGATGATGGTTGCAAGTGGTTGCAAGTGATTGCTAGTGGTTGCTCGTGGTTGCATATACACACACAATCTAGGTTTTAGATCGGCTCAGTCACTTCATATTGCATATGCATATATGTTTGCATTCGTGTATGGTTGAACTCTAATGTGTTGTCATATGGATGTTGCATTTGTATTGAATGATTGTGCACTCATGTAGAATCATGAATAGGAAAATTTGCATACATAATGGATTCATGGCACTTACATAATTCGCATTAAGGAGGTCAACTGAATCAGTAGACCGCCTGATTTTGCATTAGATAAGTACATGTACACACACACTTCGCATATGATCATGAAGCGTTAGAAGTCTTTTAAGGACAATGGATGCTCGTGTTTGATGGATGAGTAGATGGATGATTGGATGTTAGGATATACATTCCTCCTAACTTGAAGATTTCGGGGACGAAATCCTTTTAAGTGGGGGAGAATGTAACACCCCGCGAATTCTATAACCGTGAGATTCACAAATTAAAGTATAATTAATTTCAAATCAAAGAACTAAGGGAAACGGGATACGCCATTGCGTTCGTCTCGGAAAAATACGCGAAATAGAGTCCGAGTTTTCGGAAAACGGAGTCCGTATGAAGAAGATATGGCCTTCGGAAGTTTCTGAATTAAGTTTAAAATTCGAACAGAATAAAATAGCTCAGAAAAAAAAATTAATAATCGGGCCCAATTAGCCAGGGCGGGAAAATTCCCGCCTAAGACACCCAGGTCGACTGGGCTGTCGACCTGGTCTAGCCAGGTCGACAGGGCTGTCGACAGGGCTGTCAACCTGGTCCAGAGCCAGGTCGAACCCAGCCCAACCTGGCTGGCCTATTCTATGTTGGTCGATTTTCAGAAGACTGCTTTGTCATTAGGGCTAGGTGGCAGGCTCTAATTGGTCTCTCTTTAGAATGAATGGCTACGATCAATCCAAGCGACATCGATGGTCCTAATCAGTTCATAAACCCTATAAAAATGACCCTAGACTCAACCTAATCTATTCATTCAAAAATAAGAACAAGGCCATCATGTTGCTGAGGAACGACTAAGAGTAGCCACCAATTGGAGAGAGGATTAGGAGGCAAATTCTAAAGCATAAAGCAACGTAATCAAATCAAATCAACGAGGAACCGCATCTCCAAATCCCTAAATTGGAGAATTCTCCACACAATTGTAAGTAGAGTATTATTTTGGTATGAACAAATAACTGTGTTGGTTGGTATACTTGATTGTGGTGATAAATGATTCATATTTGTGCGTTACTATGATTTTTATCGATTTGGAATATTGTATAGCGATTGGATATTCGCAAAGTATGTTATTCATTATAAAAACTACATGTTTGCGGTAGTTTTATGCAAGTATACGTTTGGATATTCTCAAAATATGTAATTCATGTTGAAGCTACATGTATGTAGTTGATTAATTGAAATTCATGCAAGTTTGGGGTTTTGCTACTATGCCATCATAATGTATATTTTTGTACAAAAATCATTTTGTACGTAATTGGAACAAATTTGGGTTATTATAGTTCATATAAAACTATGTTGAAATTTTGGCACCATGATCTATGTATTAAGCCATGCTTTTGTACTAGAAAACCTATTTGCAAACTTGTGAATATGGCTAGGCTATGATTGATATTTTTGCATAATTGAAATCCATGTTAGGTCTATATTGTTAACAAGAATTATATGATGACATCTGTTGTACATAGCTAGGTTAGATTCAAAATCCCCTTTTTGCAAGTTTGCATGACTAAAGTAAAAATCATGATTTCATGTTAGAAATATTTATGCCATAAGTATATGTGAATAGATTTAGAATCATGATTAAGTTGGATTAATTCTAGTTGAAGTATACTTTTGTATTAGTCACAAAAGTAAGCACCTTTGTAAACATGTAGTAATCTTATAAACATGATTTGCTTATGTTTGATATTATGCCTAAATAAAATATAGGTTTATGTTGTAGTTAAGCCTATGTGTCAATAGTGATATTCTTAACTTAACTACAAGTTTACATGGTTTGATTCATGTCACTTATGCTTTATGACCAAAGTATATGTTATCACTATGCAAGTACACCAGTTTCTATTTTGTAGTTCTAACGTCACATTGCAAGTACATGCGTTCACCTTCCCCTTTTGTGTATGTAATCACGCTTTAAGCCTCCCCTTTTTCTCATGGCTAAGTTGGGCTTAAAAGCCTAAGCCCAACATATATTATGATAAACGAACGTATTAAACGGGGTAAAATAGCGTTGGGCCAAATTAATTAATAAATGAAAATATAAAGTGGAAGGGCCCAAATTCAAGTATGGGTTGGGCCCATGATTGGTGTAACCTTTACACCATTAACTTAATAATGGGCCGCAAATATTTACATATAAGAAAATAAAGAGGAAAGACAAAATATGTAAATTGTAGAACAAACGATGTGTTTAACCCGAGGTTGGATTGAGTTGTGATGTAAACCTGCCCGGAACCGCCCGGCTGTCCAGTAGTCACAACAATACCTATCCAATGTGGGAGGTTAAACATGGAGCCCAATAAGGACCCGAGGTTAGACTGAGTTGTGGCGTAAGACTGCCCGGAACCAACCGGCAACAGGCAGCCACAACAATACCTGTCTAATGTGAGAGGTCAAGGCTTTAATAAGACAATTAAGGCTGAGTCAGGATTGTTAGGATTAAGTGAACTAAAGACTTAATCAAAATGGAACATGCTAAACTAAACGGATTGGTGGGGGTTAGGTTAGAAAACACTTAACCAACTTAGCATGTTGGCTAGAGATAGAAAACCTAGTAATGGGGGACCCTTTTCAGCAGTAACCCTAGAAGGTGTATCAGGATACCCTGAAACTAGGCAGGGTGGGGCACGATTACTGGGCTGATTGTAAGAGGTCAAATCGACGGCGGTGGTGTAGCAGTGTAGGTTCTAACGGGGTGCGGGCGTGCACACACTCCGGCGCAGAAAAATAAGGCACTGGACACCAGTAGCATACCTGTGCATTCTAGGATTGTGTCGGGCCGCCACCATGGGACTTGATACACCCCATGGTGGGACCAGCATAGGTAACTACAACATCGGGGGCCGTAAGACACATGTAACTATGCGAGTAGGAGCCGATCATTATAAAATGGATCACTTCACCCTGATTATGGGGTGCCAGTTGGAAACTAGTTTATATGGGTTCAGAGATTAACATGGGGTACGATAGTATATTCGACCCTAGACAACTTAACCAAGTTATAGTGCTTTCCCACTTCTTGTTTATACTTATCATACCCAGTTCTTTATTCATAGACAAAATAGTACTAGACTTACTCAGGCTTTATGTCTGACTCTACTTTTCTTTCGTCTTCTTTTCTTCCGTTTCCCCCCCCGGTCCACAGGGAGGGAACACTGCAGCTTGACCAGCCTTAACATCCAGCTTGAAGAGGAGAAATGTATTGCTTGGACCTTTTCGTTTTGAACTATGGCTTTGGACAACCACTATGGGGCTTTTGCAGTTTATCTATGTTTTCTTTATGCTTCTTTAAATAATGTAATCAAGACAGATTATGGAAGTGTTATGTTATGTTTTTGGAAAAGATGTAAGACAATTATGGTGATGTTGTTGTAGCACGTATTTGCTTTTATGAAATAAAAGTTGTTGTTTTTCCGCTGTTTACAAATATGTGTTCTTATATCTGTCTTGTATATCTGTGACTTATACTTATAAACCTCCACCAAAATTAGGGCATTCCCTTTGAGAGTGACCCTAACGGAGGTGGGGTGTTTCATGAATCCTGTACATTCATTTGAAATTTGAAATCGAATTTTCGAACTACCGTGCCATATTCAATTCCTTTTATAATTAAAAATAAATATTTATATTCTAACGTCGATTCAAATAAATATATATGTTCTAATTCTATTCAAAATAAATTTCTCTTCATCATTATTTAAAATAAATCATTTTAAATATTCAAAATTCATCAAAATTGCCAAAATAAATTTTTTTAAATTGGTTTAGATTTTCTGGGTTATCACATGTCTGTATTTTACAAGCTCTCAATAAAAGTTATTTCTATATTATATTTTGTTCCTCTGCGATGTGAGATTCTGTGTTGTGATGGTTTTTCTTCTTCTATTCTAATATTTCTTCCTTATCTTCTTCTCACCCTCTAAATTCTTGCTATTTGGCATCTGAGTTTTTAGTACAATTTGGGTTAGACTGGTGTTGTTTGGTCAGCTCAAAAGGTACCAGAAATTTGGGTCGTCACATTGACGTTTACAAATACACTTGGGTGTTAAGGTAAAGTAGTTTCCTTCTTCGCCACCAAACTTGGTATATTTGTAATAATCAACGTACGTGGCTCTTAGGAAATACTCTATTGGACATTCTTCCATATAAGTCATCCAAGAAAAGATGAACCGAAGGCACCCTCCTTCCGCATCCTATATAGGAACCACCCTAAGGATCAGTAGTGAGAAGTCCTTGCAATCCCTAGATTTTAACCACGACTAAACCACAGTTTATCTCTAGTCGCGAACCAGAGACTATGAGTAGTTATTCCGTTTTATGAAGATCTACGACCTTTAATGCTCTATCTTTATAAACCTACAAGTTAGTCGCAAACACATAGTTGGTTCGAAGTGGTTTTGGGTCTAGTTCCCATCCCGGTCTCTTCGAAACAACACGTCAAAAGGTCCAATAAGATATACATTGATAGTCGGGTTTTTAACTATCCACTCACAACAGTACTGTCAAGAACCTTGGCAACTCAGGCCCTCATTGTTAAACGACATATGTTTTCTTATTAAAACTCAATGGCTTTTACTTCACTTCTACTTGAAGATTTTATGGAAATATACTAAAATTCCAAATATTTATTTCTATTTCCAAATTAGTATAACCCTTTCCATTTCTAACTACTTGTTATTTTGAATAAGTATATTTAAACTCATATTATTCCCATTATCTGGAAAAACGATACTATATAAATAGCCTAATGGCATAAATAAAACTCTATATTTCAACTGGGGCTAAACAATGTTGATTTACACATTGTTTAATTTAAAACTCGGTATATTAAATTACATTTCAAACCTTGCAAATGAGCTGCAAATGTTTTACGAAAACAATAACTCATTTCAACCTCTTTTACCCAAATTGATAAGTATTTCCATTTAAATATGGTTTTATAAACCGTTCCTTATATTTGAAAAAAATCCGCTTTCAATCATATCCCTTTTTACTTAATTTTTTTTGATTAAGTAAACTCCTTTCCTAATCACAAAACTTCTATCTTAAAATTCCCTATTAACATGTCTTATATAACTTGATTCCATTTCTTCAGCCCTTTTATCATTAGATGATGTAAAAGTATATTACTTCATTATTAACTAACAATAGGTTAGTTAATATCATTAAGATAATAATTTATTTTATAAATAATAACTATTCAATAATCATCTTAAATATAGTTAAATTAAAGATTAATTAGCTTTTATAAGTCAATTGTTAAGTTAAAACTATATAATTAATAAAATCTCACTTAGTTGTTTCCTTGGAGACAATTATTCCAAATGATTAACTTTCTGGTTAATCTCAGACTTCCTTATGTTCAAACATAAGGTTAACTATACTTTTGAAATTACTTTATAATACAAAGTTATGAATTTTAACTTATTAAAACTTCTATTTGAATAACTAAAATAAAACTTGAAACTTTGGTTCAGTTATAAAAATATTTTTTATAACTTAAAATATGTCAATTCACCTGACAACGAATTAGTGTCTCAAAACGATGGATTCAGACCATCTGCTGCTAATTACTTAATCAATACTGACTATTTATTAAAACACAACAATTATTGGATTTAGATTCAACAATCAATATCCATTCAACCAACGATACCTAAACATGATATAATATTACTTAGAATAAACGATATAAATAACAAATAATATACAACCTGTTTGAGGAATCCAGTTGGACTCCTCCAACATGTTCTTCCCTGCATAACAGTTTATAATATCATTCAATAATAGCATATGAAATGAGAAATTTAATCAAATGCATTTGAACGACCAATTTATAAACATAGACAAATCGTCAACCAATAAACAAATGAAAATCATCCACAACATCCATTCAACCAATTTATACTGTTAATGATAAATATTAATAATATGAATATAACACTTCACAGAATTCCAGAAGTGTGAGAATTAACTCACAAAATTTTGTTTTTGACGATGTTGTGTTGTTTTATATAGTTTCAAACAGATGTTTGAAATTATATAAAATTTCAATAGCCTCTGAATCACTCCATTTCAGCTTGTACACGTAGGCATCGTGATTATGAACCCATCGATACTTGGCCTCGATTTCATCTACTGTGAAAGACGATGCCCTAGTTTGATGCGTTAGGATTGTAAACCCGAAAGCCAACAAGGTAAGGAATCTTCTCAATTTCTCCCACTCACTCGTTTCGTCCAATTATGTTCATGAACGCAAAAGTTATACGATTACAATGTTTGACTTTAAATTGTAATAATTTATATCTTAACTGTTGTTAAATTAACCTAATACCTAGTTAATTTTAATAAATCACTCAGATAATCACCTTTCATCCTGCCAAAAACCCGACCGCCATCCACTTTTTCCAAAACCCAATTTCATCTACCCTACCTTTCATCGAACTATGCTCCTCCTCTGATGAACTACTGACCACCGCATCTCTCCCTACCGATGCACCACCTACTAGCCTACCACCATTGACCGATCCCCACGCTCCAGTGCCCCCTTAGCTCATCCACGATCCCAAAAAGGACGATCCCGACAACGAAAAAACACACCATAGAAAATCCTCGGTTTATCTCCTCGCCACCGACCAACTACGACACCAGACACCTTCGGTCTGCCACCGCAACCTCCATCATCGCCTTGCCTTTCACCAAGCACCGGCCTCATCACCTATAACTCTTTCACTATCACAAAAACCTCCGACCTATCAAAACCAAACAATCCCACTGTTCTTCGACCACCCGTCACCAGAGTCCACCCAACCACCACTGGAACGACCGCCAGACCTCCCTCTACCTTCGCCTGAAACCACTCCCCCAACTCAACTGGAGTTCACCGTAATAGAGGCAAAACCACCACGGCCATACCATTCGATTTCTCACTCAACACGACCCAAAACAATCCCAAACTCCATCTGCATCTAAAACTCACATCCCTTAACAAATTTCATATTGAAAATTTTCTGAATTACTGCATGAATTTAAAGTTGGATTTGAATTGAAATGGGTTGAGTGACTGTGAATGGGAAATAAGAGGAAGTAGGAATTTCGTTTGTTTAAGGGTAGGGAACTAATTTTTTCTGAATTTAAAAAACTCTGAAGTATTTGAGTCTTACTGAGTTCGAAAGGGAATAGGGATGAAAGCTATGTTTTAATATTAAGCGAGAAGGTTGGTTTTGTTTTAATTATATTTGCTGGGTTTCGCCATGGAGAGGAACAAAGGAGATACATTATATATATATATATATATATATATATATATATATATATATATATGCAAAAGGGTTGGATATGATCAATGTCCCTTTCAATTTGTACAGCGTAGGATGGTGATTTTTCAACATAGGTCGGCGCCTTGCATTAGCTTTAGTAAATGTTGATTTGGACATGCATATGCTAGCTGCACTCGTTAGGACGTAGGGTAGAAAATAGGGTTTGAAAGATTTAATTAATTTGATTTAGTCAAAGGATTTTAATTTTATGATTATTTAATTATATTGCTGCTTACCACTAATCGTTTTATATTAAAATTATAAACTATACGTTCAAACGTCGTTAAATAAACTAATTTGTTAATATAATTCAATATAAACAGCATTAAACATTTTTATGTTGTCAAATTCATATTATATTACAAACTCGACTAATTCCGACTATTTCAGAATTTAAAATATAAAAAATCTTTGAAATCAAGTTATTATATTCCAAATAATCATTTAAAACCATTTCTAAATATTAAATAAAAGAGTTAAATATCTAGGCCGTTACATTCCTTCCCCCTTAAAAGAATTTCGTCCCAGAAATTAGCACGGTAAGAAACTGCTACAAACCCATTACCTTTCAAAAACCATTTTAGTTAAAATCCCCACTTTCTAATTTTTTTATTAAAACTAATCCAAATAGTTTTAATTGAAAAAAAAAATTCATTCTTATTAACAAAATTTTCCAAAAAGATTTTGAAATTTTTTCTAACACCTTAAATTTATGAATTTTTTTTGATAGAGTCTTTCCTGTATGGAGGGACATCTACAATATTGCAGGAACGACAAATATATATACGTCGACCACACGATCGGAAAACATCGACCCACACAGTCAGAAAAAAATAATTAAAAACCCAATTTTCATATTTTCGTGTAAGCGTACATTTTTAGAGCATTATTAAGCGATAAGCGTTAAGCAACAAGCGAGCCTGCTCAATAGCCCAACTCGATCCAATAATCTTCAACACCTGTTCTCAACTTATGTGGAATTTATTATAATCATGCAAATTGTACTATACCTTTCTCGGCAATCATTCATATCACATTCACATACAATGTAAGTTTAAATATTCAGGTTATCCACTTCAGTCTATTTCATTATTACTCAATTCACATGAAATTTATTAGCAATTCATTCCAATTCCATAATACCTGAACTCATTCTTTCGTTGGTTTTCAATCCAATTCAAATCCATTTCCATGTCATTTATCTCAACCATACAATCCAACTGATTTCCAAACATTCCATCCAGATATGGTAACTTACATGTATATTTATTCTCAAACTCAAGCCAAATTCTTACTGACTTAGGTTAAGTTTTATTTCAAAAATTCAAGTCCAATTATAACTTATATAATTCATTTTAACTTAACATAATTTAAATTGAAAATTCTCATTCATATTTGCAATTCTTCCTTGATTAATCTTTCAATTCCATAATCAAACCATTAAAATCAACCAATCAAGGCAATACAAGATTCAACAATCAAATCAATAATTTGAGAGAAGTATTTCCCTTTTTACTATAAAATTATTTCATTTACCTTATTTACATAATAATTTAAAAATAATTTTATATTCAAATTACAAATACGCACACTCATATATATATACACTCAAACTCAATCTAGGGTATTAGTAACTCCATCTTTATTGAGTTACGCCACAGAGCTAAGGTTATCACTAAACCAATAGCTCCGATACCATTGTAACGATCTGACAAAGAAATTCGATGCTCGAATTTCTACGATAATACATAAAACTCGTGTTACTTGCCAAAACCCAAGTATCAAATGAAACCAGATAGTTAATAAAAAGAAATTAGAGGGTGAGGAAAGAAAGAGATATTAGAATAGAAGAAAAAAAGAACATTAAAATCGCACAGCGGAATGAATAAAATATAATATATCAAATCTCTTTATAGAAAAAGAAAATGTATATACATACCAATCATCGGAGTACAACATGTACCAGATAAAGTGGAACAAACTTTAAATAATTAATGGTAAATCTACCTACTTCCATCTCCTGAAATCCCAAGTGAAACGTAACCTGGAAAATATGTTCGGTTTGACCCGAGCACATTTTGAAGCAAAGCAAAAACACCAGGATCAGTCTGGAATACTTTCAGTGATAAATTCACATAAAACAATCTGTTTAACTTTAGAAAAATCCTTTGAAATAAAAGGATAATAGTAAGACTAGTACACATAAACATGGACGGTTTTTAACATACGATAACCCAAAACATTTTTGATATATCAAAATCCACTGATATTATAACAGTGTTTATTCAACCACAGATAAATAACCATCTAGCAGAACGCTTGCATCACACGCTCTACGTACATAGTATATAATCAAAAATTGCATGGCGCTTATTGGAGATTGGATTCCAACTATGACAAGGTATGGGACCACCTCCCGGACAGTGCACTCTAGAGGGGATAAAGTGGGGTTCAACAAGAACATCTTGCGACTTAGATTAAACATGATCGGTCACTCATTCAGCTTGAGCGTAACGAATGTGTTATCACCAATGGTGGGAGCTAACCACCATCCCCGTGGGACAATACCGATAGAATAAAAAGAAAAAGGATTTTCTCTAGGTGGTGGTAATACACCCTACTTGGGTGCAACCCAACTAGCCATGCGATATACTCGATTTTTGCCATTTCCCGGTTGATGAGGCTTAAGATCACGTTTTACCTTTTTGAACATCACATCATATTCACTTTAAATGCCACATCATCAGATCCATCGAATCAGTAATTGACATTCACAAATACACTAGTTGTTAAGTTAAAGAAGTTTCCTTCTTCGCCACCAAACTTCGTACATTTTGAAAAATCAACGTAAGTGGCTCTTAGGAATTACTCTGTCATACATTCTTCCATATGTATCATCCAAGAACAGGATAAACCGAAGGCACCTTCCTACTGCATCCTATATAGGAACCACCATAAGGATCAGTAGCGAGAAGTACTTGCAATCAATAGATTTCAACCACGACGGAAACATAACTTATCTCTAGGCGCGAACAAGAGATTATAAGTAGTCCTACCGTTTATGAAGATCTACGGCCTTCAATGCTCCATCTTTATAAACCTACAAGTTAGTCGCGAACACATTGTTGGTCTGAAGTGGTTTTGGGTCTAGTTCCCATCCCAGTCTCTTTGAAACAACACGTCAAAAGGTCCAATGGGATATTCATTGATAGTCGTGTTTTTAACTATCCACTCACAACAGTACTGTCAAGTACCTTGGCAGCTCAAGCCCTCAAACGACATATGCTTTCCTATTAAAACTCAATGGCTTTGCTTCACTTCCACTTGAAGATTTATGGAAATCTACTTAAATTCCATATATTTATTTCTGTT
Organism: Allium sativum; assembly: GCA_030737875.1. NCBI lineage: Eukaryota > Viridiplantae > Streptophyta > Magnoliopsida > Asparagales > Amaryllidaceae > Allium > Allium sativum. Next base: position 1,011,909,726 of record CM060912.1, on the reverse strand, counting down.
TCCAAATTAATATAACCCTTTCCATTTCTAACTACTTATTATTTTGAATAAGTATATTTCAACTCATATTATTCCCATTATCTAGAAAAACAGTGCTATATAAATAGTGTAATGGTATGAATAAAACTTTATATTTCAACTTGGGCTAAACAATGTTAATTTACACATTGTTTATTTAAAACTCATCATATTAAATTACGTTTCAAATGAATTGCAAATGTTTTGTGAAAATAATAATTCATTTCAACCTCCTTTACCCAAACCGATAAGTATTTCCATTTAAATATGGTTTTATAAATCATTTTATATATTTGAAAATTTTCCCTTTCAATTATATCCATTTTTACTTAATTTTTTTATTAAGTAAACTCCTTTCCTAATCACAAAAATTCTAGATTAAAATCCCCTATTAACAAGTCTCATATAACTTGATTTCATTTCTTAAGTCCTTTTATCATTAACTGAAGTAAAAGTATATTACTTCATTATTAACTAACAATAGGTTAGTTAATATCATTAAGATAATAATTTATTTTATAAATAATAAACTATTCAATAATCATCTTAAAAAACAGTTAAATTAAATACTAATTAGCATTTATAAACAATCGTTAAGTTAAAACTATGTAATTAATAAAATCTCGCTTAATTATTTCCTTGGATACAATTATTCCAAATGATTATCTTTCTGGTTAATCTCAAACTTCCTTATGTATTCAAACATAAGGTTCACTATATTTTTGAAATTACTTTATAAAACAAAGTTACAAATTTTAACTTATTAAAACTTCTATTTGAATAACTAAAATAAAACTTGAAACTTCAATTCAGCTATAAAAATGAATTTTATAACTTAAAATACGTCAATTCGCCTAATGACGAAATAGTTTTTCAAAATGATGGATTTATACCATCTACTACCAACCACTTAATCAATATTGCCTACTGATTAAAACACAATAATTATTGGATTTATATTCAACAATCAATATCAATTCAACTATCGATACCTAAACATGATATAATATTACTTAGAATAAACAATATAAATAACAAATAACGTACAACCTATTTGAGGAATCGGTTGGACTCTTCCAACCTATTCTTCCCTACATAATAGTTTATAATATCATTCAATAATAGCATATGAAATGAGAAACTTAGTATAATGCATTTGAACGATCAATTTATAAATATAGAAAAACCATCAGCCAATAAAAAAATAAAAATCATCCATAGCATCCATTCAACCAGTATATACTATTAATGATAAATATTAATAATATGAATTTAACACTTCACAAAATTCCAGAAGTGTGAGACTTAACTCAGGAATTTTTGTTTCCGACGATGTTGCGTTGTTTTATATAGTTTCAAACTGACATTTGAAATTACATAAAATTCCAATGGCCTCTGAATCACTCCATTCCAGCTTGTACACATATGCATCATGATTACGAACCCATCGGCACTCGTTTTGTCCAATTCTGTTCATGAACGCAAAATTTATACGTATTACAATGTTTGACTTTAAATTGAAATAATTTATATCTTAATTATAGTCAATAAATTAACCTAATACCTAGTTAACATTAATAAATCACTCATATAATCACCTTACATCCTGACAAAAACCCGATCGCCATCCTCTTTTTCCAAAACCCGATCTCAGCTACCCTACCTTTCACTGGACGATGCTCCTCCTCCGATGAACCAATGACCCCCGCATCTCACCCTACCGACCGGCCTACCACCATTGACCGACCCCCACGCTCCAATGCCCCCTAAACTCGTCCACGATCCCAAAAAGGATGATCCTGACGTTGAAAAAACACACCACAGAAAACCCTTGGTTTATCTCCTCGTGACCAACTACGGCACCAGACATCTCTGCAACCACTGTCATCGCCTTGCCTTTCACCACGCACCGGCCTCGTCCCCTCTCATCGCCTACAGCTCTTCCACCATAATAAAAACTACCAACCTATTCAAAAACCAAACAACCCCACCGTTCTTCGACCACCCTTCAACAGAGTCCACCCAACCACCACTGAAATGACCACCAGACCTCCCTTTACCTTCGCTTGAAACCACTCCACCAACTCGAATGGAGTTCACCGTAATCGAGGCAAAACCGCCTCGGTTATACCCTTTGATTTCTCACTCAACACAACCCCAAATAATCTCAAACTCCACTTGCATCTAAAACTCACAACCCTTAACAAATTTCATGTTGAATATTTTCTGAATTACTACATGAATTTGAAGTTGGATCGAAATGGCTTGAGTGACTGTGAACGTGAAATAATAAGAAGTAGGAGTTTCGTTTGTTTAAGGGCAGGGAGCTATTTTTTTTAATTTAAACAACTCTGAAGTATTCGAGTCTTATTGAGTTCGAAAGGGAATAGGGATGAAAGTTGCGTTTTAATATTAAGCAAGAAGGATGGTTTTGTTTTAATTATATTTGTTCGGTTTCACCATGAAGAGGAACGAAGGAGATACACAATATATATATATATGTATATGTATATATATATATGCGAAAGGGTTGGATATGATCAATGTCCCTTTCAATTTGTATAGGGTAGGATGATGATTTTTCAACTTAGGTCAGTGCCTTGCATTAGTGGTAGTAAATGTTGATTTGGACATGCATGTACTGACTGCGCTCGTTAGGACGTAAGGTAGACAATAGGGTTTGAAAGATTAATTAATTTGATTTAGACATAAGATTTTTATTTTATGATTATTTAATGATATCGCTGCTTACCGCTGATCGTTTTAAATTAAAATTATAAACTATACGTTCAAACGTCGTTAAATAAACTAATTCGTTAATATAATTCAATATAAACAACATTAAACCCTTTTATATTGTCAAATTCATATTATATTGCAAACTCGACTAATTTCAACTATTTTGGAATTAAAAATATTAAAAATCAAGTTATTATATTCCAAATAATCATTTAAAACCATTTCTAAATATTAAATAAAACAGTTAAAAGTCTAAGCCGTTACATAGGTAATGCTTATGTTGTCTTGAATTGATTGTAGTTGGTCTATTCAATGGCCAAAAATTTATAGTGGATCATTATTTGGATTGCATGAGTTTCATGTGTATTTTGTTGTGTTTTAATGGTTCTTTTTCATGTTGATTTCTACATCAAGCACGTTTCTAAAGAGATTTTAAAAGGAACTTTTCTTTATATATATAGCTTTGAAAAAAAATATTTTTTTATGTTATGGTTTTATAAATAAAATTGTCTTAAGGCAATAGTATAAATAATATTTTCTAAATATATAGATTTTAATGAAATAAACCGATTATTTCTTAAAATGTTTTATAAAATTTGTTTTCTTAGACTAATTATTTTTCATATATAAAATCATATGTTTTTGCACCCATCAAGAAAGCGAGGTTGTGATTTAAATGATGTAATTAATAGTATGTTATTAGACAAATAGAATAATTATATATCATTTTACTCCTAGCTCCATGATCAAAGATATTTGATGTTTTCTCGTGTGAAGTAGGTTAGCTTATAGTAAATAGAGTAATGAAAACATATGGTATGAGACATAATGTCTCTATTACTTGAATTACCATTTGGGAGTCTATGACACATTCTTTGTTATTTTGTGTGCCAGTACTAGCTTCAAGGGACGCGGTACTCGTGGGATTCTTACATGCATATTCACATGACCTGGGGGTTAAGATACACTCGACAGAGTTGGGTTGTAGTAAAGTTATACTCAACCGAAACTGGTTGTAGTAAAGACATTCGACCAAGGTTGCTACAACCCTGATTTTTTAACCGTTGAGTTTGAACATTTAAAATTAGTTTTTAATGTTAATTTGGAAATATAAAAGGATTTAATTCAGTTTAGAATTTTATTATTATCAGGAATTCGTTTATTAAACGAAATTTGAATGTATATTTTATGATTAACTTAAAACGAGCTCGTTGCGTCATGGTAGTTTGTAGTATTACGTTTTGAACTTTAATTGAATATACATAATCTAATTTATGTCTAAATTCTTTGAAATAAGAATCATCCAAATCTATTTGAAAATAATTTTCTAATGAAAGAGAAAAATCAAGATTTCATATTGTAGATTTTAAGTTATGTCCAAATCAAATTTACAGAAAGTCATTATGGAGTTGTTTATAAACCATAACAATTTATTAAATAACATAAATAGATTCTAATAAATTAAATACCGTTTTAACATGGAATATAATAAAAATGTTTTTGAATAATTATATATGCTATTGGCATATAATTAGAGTTAATAGAGTTTTTAAACTTTAGTTTAATATTGGGTTGCATTTCTTAGATATTGGGAAACCTAAGCAACTAAAGTAAGCTATAATAGGACTATTTAAATTTGTGTTGATTGCATAATTTTAATTAATCGTGTATCAAAATTAATAGGAAGTAGCAGCATGGAACGCGACGAATATGATAAGAATCCGGCTTTACATCGTGGTGGCTTCAATTTATTTAGCATATGTTCATATATATCCTAATGTATATCATTCATTCTTATTTTCAATATATTTTATTCATGTGTATCTTCAGTTTGCAAAGTACAGAAGGGAGCCTACAACGGCTGAGGTTTTTAGAGTCACATATGTGGTTGAGCAGACAGATGAAGATGGAAATGTTTCTTACGATTGGACGTACAATAAAGCTGCAAAAGTAACATTATATATGCTTATTTGTTATCATATTCGCTTATATCACAGTATATAAGTAAATTGTATAGCAATTGTGTCAAAATTATATTTGTAATTGTAGGACATATATGAAGCAGAGAAAGCAAGAGAGACACAAGCCAATGGACTGAGGAAATAATGCTCGAAGAGTCCAATCATTTATGGAACTTTATTATTGCACCGCCTAGTCGAAATTGGCGTTATGGTTTCGGCAATCAGGAGGTAAACCTTTATAATAACTTATATATTTTTTAATTAAGTATAATAATATTCTTTATGTATGTGAACCTACATAATCAAACTATAAAATAAAATATTTGTTAAGAAAGCAAAATAGTAAATAAAGTCCATGGTTTAGATTTTATGATAACATCATGAACCTACACAATCAAACCTACACAATAGTTAATAAAATATTTAAGACTTTTATTAAACTTGGTTTTAATATAATTTAAAAATAGTTTAATCCTAAGAGATAAAGATATATTTTTAAAGATTTGAATTATAAATTTATATACTTTTAAATAAAAGATTATTATTTTGGAATATAATACTAGTTTATAAAAGATAAGCAATATTTTTATAATACGTAATAAAAAAAACTTTTAACTAGTTTAATATATATCACAAATTTTGTGGAATTGATATTTAATATGTAAAATAATAAATATACGGTATAAGTATTAAAATGGTTTTCAAAACTTTATTTAAGCATTATAAAACTTATTTTACAATATTATATATAGTTAAAAAATGAAGTTAGGTTGAGACCTCATACGTCAGCTTCCAAAATTCATTTAAATGAATATTAACTTGAATAATGCAATCATATGTGCAATCTTTACGTACTATCATATTGTTTTGTTTTTGAATATTAACTTGAATTATTTCGTAGGCTCTTAATTTCCAAAGAGCTTATAGGAGATCCATTGAGGAGGAGGATATTGCTCGAATGTAAAGATAGTTGGATGAGCTCAATGATTGGCAAAAGAGATACCTGGCACGACAAATAAATGAGTGTATTGCAGCCTATTATCAATAGCATGGGTCAATGCCCAGGGAGGAAGATGCAGTTGCTGCTGCATAGTTTGATTTTTTGTATGGGTATGTACATATTTTGACTAGCTTTGACACTTGTAGTTTGGTTGATGCATGAGTTTGATACTTACTGTTTGGTTGATGGATTTGGTAGTTTTTAAGATGGTTTTAACACTTGATACTTAGTAGTTGTTTTATTATGTTATGATGGAACTATGTTCTTGTTTCTTTCGGATTTGGTAGTTTTTTTGGTGGATGTGACGGCCCGCCCTGCACCAGTCGACATTTCCAATGAAAGTGCGCTGTGCCGATGTCCAACCAGCACGGGACGGTCGTCAAAGAAAGGAAAGGTAAGGAATTTGAACTAACAAGGAATCTGTAGCATATCTCACAGTGCACGGAATAAAATATAATAATAACATACTTTGACATAAAATAAGTGAGACAGTGTATAAGCTGAAAATTAAACATCTCAGCAGCGGAAAATCCAAATACAGCTTATGATCCATAACCATTATTACAATTTTAAAACTGTCTCTAAAGCAAAAGAAAGGAAAGGTACACTACTAATGCCCAAAGTAATGACCAACAGTGACACAGGGAGAATATATAAAGAATAGTATGTGTAAGCCTCCTGGTCATCTCCGGACAGCTACTCATGCACAACCAGCTATCCTGTCTCTAGTCTGCCCATTTAAGAGCACCCAGAGTAATAAGAAGAGACATAAAACTCTGGGTCAGACAAAAGTCTGGTATGAGCGACAAGCAGCAAAACAGAATAATAACAGGTATACTAAACCATACCTGAACCTGGACCTGCAACCAAAGAGTTAGCACAACATACCGTACAATACTCTAAGGTGCCACTAACATATGGTGTAAAAATACGGGTGTGGGGTGTGCATGTCATAGTGATGGCAAACAATCAAGCATAGCAATCATCCTCACATCTCTCACTCAGTGCGTAAAACATACAATATCCACTACTTTGATCACCCAAATCCTTGCTATGATCACTCTGCCCCATGGAGTCACAGTGACTCCACTGCACTGATCCATAGCCACTTATCCTATGTTATGTCCACTCTGCCTTATGGAGTCATGACAACTCCACTGCACTGGCTCATTGCCTTGCTACGATCACTCTGCCCCATGAAGCCATGATGACTTCACGACACTGATCCGTAGCCAGTATCCGTCTCTTAGTGGTGAATCAAAGCTATAGACGTCGATAACCACTTTGCACACGTCCCGCAGCAAAGCCTAATCATGAAGTTAACTCGTTGGTTCCCAACTGGATCCTGAGTGCAAACTTCCCATTTGGACTACCTTTGCATCTCGAGTTTTGGTCATCATCTCCGGATCAGCTCGTCATGCTCCTCTTCACTATGCTTCAGATCGTGCTCCTCGAAGTAGTCCCGCCTCAGATCGGTTCGTGCATTGCAACTTTTCCCTGGGCCGGGTCGTGATGCCAACTCCAGAACATCAGGTCGTGACTTGCTTCTCCAGGTGGTTCGTGGTGCTCAAGTTGGAGCGGTTCAGATCGGTCTTCATCACCACGAGCGGGTCGGATCGGTCATGATCTCTGCAGTTCCCCAGATTGGCTCATGATGCAACAGTTTGGGGGAAGCGGTTCGGTTCGTGCTTCCCCCTCCGATCCGATCCGGTTCGGTTAATTTTCTGCACTTCTTTCCAGCTACTGTTTTATGCCATTCGACGGCATTTTCGACCAATCCAACTTTTCTGATCAATCACAAAGCATACCATATAGTCATAGCAACATATAAAATTGGACACTAACACCAAAACAACAACTTAACATGTTTATACGGATCATACATAGCCAAAATACCATATTTTCCCTTAAGCATGTTTAAGCAAAACTAATGATAGGATTAGTAAAACTTAATCAAATTAACCAAATTTTCTAATGGAGGCCTAAAACAATATTTCGAAATTTATGAATATTTTTCCAGAATTTAATCATGTTTACATTCGCTAATTAACACTAATTATCCTTAATTAACCATTTAGTGAGGAACTACGCAAATCACTCACCTTTGCCACAAATAAAATTTTCAAAACTGAAATTCCGCTAATTTGGGGCGACCTCCAGCGTCTAACAGCAGCTCTAATTCTAAAATGGTGTTGTTTCTCCTTAATTTGGTGAAAATTAGGCTAATACTTGATTAGAAAGTGATTAGAGATGATTCTAGATGTTGAAGGCCATTGTTAGGGTTCCTAGGAGGTAGATGGCGGCTAGAAAACTGAAATGAAATGAAAACCTAACTCATTTCATCCTCCCCATTACCCTAATCTCGAAATTGGTTATGGTCCCATTCACTAATCACCTTATTCGGCCCGGTTAAGCATTTTTTCACCTCCTAAACCTTGTTTCAGCCATATCTCCCAAACGGTAAGTCTGTTTTTCACATATGACCACTCTACGGAAAGGTAAACCATCATCAGGATCTAATGGAAGTGGTTTCAGGTCAAAATTCCTTATCAATCAGAAGTTATGGCGAAAAAGAGATCAGTTAGGGGCAAAACGGTCTTTTAAAAATTGGCAAAAATCATGAACATGGGAAATGACCCCAATAGTCATCCCCCAAAGTTACACGACTATACGACCTCATATGAAAATAAAATAAATATTCTATGATCCTCCGATGCGTAGAATGCGGGTCGTTACATTCTCCCCCCCTTAAGAAATTTTGCCCCCGAAATTCCTTAACTAAGAAACAAACAAAGGATCCTGTATGCCTATCAACCATTCACAACAATCAAACATACATAACAAACAACCAAGTCTATCCTAGCATGCGGAAAACTAAATCGCAATTAGAATCTTACCAGGCAAAGAGTTCTGGATACGTCTTCCTAATATTCTCCTCTGTCTCTCAAGTATAGTCATTCTCATTTGTTGGATCTCGCTATATGGCATTTTGATTATGACAACTATACATGTACATATATATTATTATCGACTAAACTTTGTCTTGCAGGAAGATACTCAACAACAGATTCAAGAGCTATAATTGAAGATTAAATATGTTGTAAGAGTCTGCTAGTCCTAGATTTATATGTTAAAGTCTTCCTTGATGATTACACACACACATGTTTTATATACATATAGTTTTCTAATATAAATTAAGCAAGGAATAGTTTGATAACAGAAAACAGACGTCTGGTCTGAAATTTTCAGACGTCTGTTTGCTGAAACAGAATGATTTTAAATACAATATTCAGACGTCTGGTTGGTATATTTCAGACGTCTGAAATGCCCCCGAAATACACTATTTCCTTTCTGATTTGATTTTTAAAATAAATAGACATCTGAATTTTATTTTCAGACATCTGAATTCCGAAGAGTTGCATCCTTTATGAAGAGATACAACTATTTAATCCATATCTCTTCATCAAATCTCTTTACGATCAGTTGTATCTTTTTATATATTATAAATAGAGAATTGCTTAGATGATCTAACAACCGAATTTTATTCTAATTCTCTCTATCTTATTCAAAGCTCTCTAAGTTCTAAAAAGCTATCTACTTTCATACTTGAGACTTTTAAACTTCCATATTCCTTCACGCACTTCACGATTATCATCAAGGAAAGGCTATAGGAAGGGTGTACTTAATATTCGACAATCCGTGTTATCAAAAACACAAAAGAGTCAACAATTATTCTGTATTAGTGAAGACCTCTTCAGTGGTTGAGGCAAGAAATCCCGTTCAGTGGTTCGGGTAATTGTGAACCTATTCCTCCGGGTGAAGTGAGGGTTTTAGTGTTAGTGAAATACCAGAAGTGAGTCTGGGACTGGACGTAGGACAGTGGTCCGAACCAGTATAAATCGACTGTGTGATTTACTGCTTTCTACTCTACTAAATATACTATATCCTATTCTCCATTCTACATGATCCTATACCGCTGCATAGACTCACTTCTTTTGAATATTTCAATCGCGACTTTGGAATCAAATTTGAAAAATGTACAAATAAGTTCGCAAAATTTAATAAAGGTCAAAATGATTTAAATGATATTTTATCTTGCTATAGTCCTTTACACGATAAAAGTGGCTTAGGGTATAATAAAACTAATCATAGAACTAGTACTAGATATACTTTCATGTATAACAAAAGTTTAACTGCTAGTACTAAAGCACGTGTAACTCGAAGATCAAATTTCTATAGAAATTCAAATGCTTCTATGACTAGAAACATTTATAATAGAAGTACAAAAGGAAATATTAATAGAAATTATCTAAGTATTTGGGTTCCTGTAAATTGGAAAAACAGAGAAAGATATATCGATAATTATTTTAATTCTGTAGTCAATAATGAAAATTTTATTTTTAAAGGTTCCATTACACCCTCTTGGGTATGGTTACCTTCTCTCTAACCCCTGGACCCTAATAGAGAAAGTGGGTACCAAAGTATATATATAATATTTGTTGCAGGTACACCACAACAAAAAGGAGGGTATTTCATTATCTCTAATATCTTTGAAAACTGAGCTCAAAGCTAAATCAGGGAATTTGGGAAAATAATAGTCACATACTTAGGGGGAGGAATATTCATATATCACACATTCAGGGGAAGAAAATAAAGAGAAGACGACGATATTTATTACATTCCCTCGTACTTTTTGATAATGATAAAGGGGGAGAAATTCATGTGTATATTGATAGAGGGAGATATTATACTAAGAGGAAGATGTTATAGAAAGAATATATTTTTAAATTGTATAGTTGTCATCATCAAAAAGGGGGAGAATGTTAGAAACTCTATTGTTGGATTTTGGTGACAACAACTATACAATTATACCAAAGAACCTCTAAGCTAACCTGCAGGTACATGGGTATCAAAAAGAGAAATATATGATAATGTATGCATATTGACATATTGACAGGGGGAGTTACATATACAGTTGTCATTATCAAAAAGGGGGAGAATGTTGGATCTCGCTATATGGCGTTTTGATTATGACAACTATACATGTACATATATATTATTATCGACTAAACTTTGTCTTGCAGGAAGATATTCAACAACAGATTCAAGAGCTATAATTGAAGATTAAATATGTTGTAAGAGTCTGTTAGTCCTAGATTTATATGTTAAAGTCTTCCTTGATGATTATACACACACACGTTTTATATACATATAGTTTTCTAATATAAATTAAGCAAGGAATAGTCTGATAATAGAAAACAGACGTCTGGTCTGAAATTTTCAGACGTCAGTTTGCTGAAAAAGAATGTTTTCAAATTCAATATTCAGACGTCTGGTTGATATATTTCAGACGTCTGAAATGCCCCCGAAATACACTATTTCCTTTCTGATTTGATTTTTAAAATAAATAGACATCTGAATTTTATTTTCAGACATCTGAATTCCGAAGAGTTGCATCCTTTATGAAGAGATACAACTATTTAATCCATATCTCTTCATCAAAACTCTTCACAATCAATTGTATCTTTTTATGCAAGCTCTCAAGAGATCTTCTAATATACGATTCACCCTCTCTGTTTGACCGTCGGTTTGAGGATGATACGCGGTACTGAGATGTAATTCTGATCCTAACGCCTCTTCTAAGCTCTTCCAAAACCCACTAGTAAAGCACGGGTCTCGGTCACTCACAATGCTTTTAGGTACTCCATGAAATATCACTACCCACTTTACATATAGTTCTGCTAGCTTAGCTGTCATTCTATTCGACTTGACGGGTATAAACCTTGCACTCTTAGTCAATTGGTCCACAATCACCCAAATACCATCATGGCCCAACCTAGTCCTTGGTAACCCATCAATGAAATCCATTGAGACTTGTTCCCATTTCCATTCTGTAACTTCTAATGGTTGCAACAAACCACTAGGCTTCTTTTGCTCAGCTTTAACTAGCTGGCAATTCATGCATTTGGATATAAACTTCCCAATGTCTCTTTTCATCCCTTCCCAGTAGTAGGTCTGCTTCATATCCCGATACATTTTGTTACCACCGGGATGTATAGTCAGTTTTGAGTGATGACATTCTCTAAGCACTTCATCCCTCAATCCCTTGACATTGGGCACAACTAGTCTTCCATTCTTTCTAAGCCATCCATCTCGATCAAGCCCATACCTGTTCATCTCTTCATCGATTCCCATCTCTAACTTTTAGATGATTTCCAATAGGTTAGGATTGTCCCTATGACTGGAACCAATCCGCTCAATCAAAGTGGATCTGATCGTCAAACTTGCTAACATTTCTGGATCCAATTCGCACTTTGGTCTGAAATCATACCCAGTGATATACTCCAGTTTCTTCCACTCAAGAAACAGAGCCCCTAAACTGGCATGTCTTCTACTCAATGCATCAGCTACCGCATTTCCCTTTCCTGATGTGTATGCGATATCGAAATCATAGGAAGCCAAGAATTCTAACCACCTTTGCTGTCGGAGATTTAGATCCTTCTGAGAGAAAAGATATTTTAACGATTTATGATGGTAAACAACTCAAATCTTCACGTCTTCAACGCGAATACGATCGCTGCTAATTCCAAATCATGGGTAGGGTATCTTCTCTCGTGCGGTTTCAATTGCCGACTTGCATAAGCTACAAACCTACCTCCTTGCATCAGTGCATCACCTAGTCCGGTACCACAGGCATCTGTGTATACCATCATGTCTTCATTCCCTTTATGAATGACTAACACTGGTGCACATGTCAACTTGTCCTTTAGACTCTTGAATGCATTCTCGCACTTTTCGTCCCAGATGAAAGCTTGATTTTTCTTAGTTAACTGAGTCAACGGTGCCGCTTTCTTGGTGAAGTCTTGGATAAACTACTGATAATATCCAGCTAATCCCAAGAAACTTCTTATGTCCGTTGCATTCTTGGGCGTAGACCAATCTTGTACCATAGCCACCTTCGCAGGGTCCACGGCGATACCATTTTCTGGAAAAACTTGGCCCAAGAATCTCACTTCCCTCCTCCAGAAGTGACATTTAGAAAACTTTGCTTTCAATTGGTGTTTTCTCAACACCTCCATCACTATCCTCAAATGTTCCTTGTGTTCTTACTCTTTCCTAGAATAGACAAGTATATCGTCCACGAACACAAGAACAAACTTATTCAACTGATCTCTGAATACCCTATTCATAAGATCCACAAAATATGCTGGTGCATTGGTCAACTCGAATGGCATGACCGACCACTCATAAAATCTAGACGGCGTCCGAAATGCCGTTTTAGCTATACTCTCAGCTTCCACTCTAAGCTGATGAAAACCTGTCGCGAGATCCAACTGGGAGAACACTCTCGCGCCACTCAACTGATCAAACAAATCATCTATCCACGGTAGAGCATACTTATTCTTCCTCGTCACCTTATTCAACTCGTGGTAGTCCACACACAATCGAAGGGAACCGTCTGCCTTGGTAGCAAACACAACTAGTGCTCCCCACTTAGAAACACTTCTTCTGATAAATCCCTTCTTTAAAAGATCGCTTACTTGCACCCCGAGCTCTCGCTGCTCCCTTGGTGCCATACGACGAAGTGGCAACACTATAGGTCTGGCATCTTTGACAACTCATTTTACAACTCATCATGCGGGATGTCGAGGGAATTTAGAAAACTAACCATTACCTCATCACTAGGTAGACCACCAAACACTACCCTCCGCCCATCATCCGCTCTAACTGTCACGAAAAAGCCCTCACAGTCTACCACCACCCCGTATCTTTGGAGTCAATCGACTCCCAAAATAATGCCAAACCCAGTAAAGCCCAAAACAAAGCAATCACAAGCAAACATACATCCATGATTTGATAAAACCAAATTACGACAAATCATGCTAAGGCTAGTCGAACCACCAATCGGGTTCGTCACCGCTAAAGGTCTATCTACTATCTCGGGTTCCAATCCCAACCTATCTACCAGGTCACTAGATATGAAGGAAGGAGAAGCTCCGGTATCAAACAATACTCGAACAGGAACATCATAAACAGAAATCATACCTTGAATAACAACATTCTTTCCTTTCTCCACCGCAGTTGGGGCATTCGACAAAGAAGGAACAGCATTGATAGCATATGCTTTCACAATCTGCATTTCTCTAGGGGGTTGCGGACACTTGTCCTTGTGATGTCCCACTTGGCCACAGTTGAAGCACTTTCTATCCGCTGGCTTGGCCCGACATTCTTTGGCATAGTGGGCCTTCTTACCATAGCTGAAGCACTCAACATCTTTCTCATTCTTTTTCTTCTGGCTATCCTTGGTCTGATTCTGCTTTCTCTTATTCTGAGAACCATTCTTGCCTCCACCGCTTGCTTGCGGCTTTGGCTCCTCTGCAGATGCAACCTCATTTTTTGTCTTAGGGTAAAGACTCTCTGACCTCAATGCTTTCCCCATAATCGATTCAAATGTCTCATCGATATGGTTAATAAGCCTTTCCCCCAAATATCCATCCAAACCAGTTATGAACTTCTCGTTCTTCTTCTCCGGAGTGCTGATAAGAGATAATCCATACTTCGATAAAGTATCGAACTTTGCAATGTACTCCGAGACTGACCTACCATTCTGCTTAAGCTCCAGAAATTTCCTAAACAACTATGACTTCTGGGCAGCTGGGATGAACTTATCACTGAATCGGGCCTTAAGCGGATCCCATATAACTTAATCCTCTGGAGTAGCTTCCTTAATAGCATTCCACCAATTCATCGCCTGTCCTTGCAGCTGACGGGATGTTAACTTTCTCTTTATCGCATCCTCGATACCTAAGTCTTCGAAGATACGCTCACAGCTATCCAACCAATCCTGAACTTCTATAGCCGATTCCGTTCCGTTGAACGGCTTCCCACCAAGGCTAGTGTAATCCTTGCATAGCTTGGCGAAATCGACCCTAGGCGCCTGCACCGTTGCATCACCACCATTTGCAGCATTAGGAGCTGCCATCTGAACATCCCTAAGCATCTCTCCCATGAGGTCAGTGAACATCGTCCTTATATCAGGAGCATTCCCATTATTAGCTCCTCTACCGGTACCCCTAGTATACGGGCTCATCGTTCAATCTGTAAAGAGAAACGATTAACCATCCTCTTTGTGGTGTCAGTGCAGTGCGACTTCATCCTTAGCTATACTAATAGTATATATATATATAGCTTTTGAAAACCAAAATAATCAAAAATACGCGCTCTCATATACGTATTATCTCTCCTTGGTGTCTTTCCCTAGGTTAACTACGCAACCTAGAGCTCTGATACCAAATGTGACGGCCCGCCTCGCACTAGCCGACATTTCCAATGAAAGTGTGCTGTGCCGATGTCCAACCAGCACGGGACGGTCGTCAAAGAAAGGAAAGATAAGGAATTTAAACTAACAAGGAACCTGTAGCATATCTCACAGCACATGGAATAAAATATAATAATAACATACTTTGACATAAAACAAGTAAGACAGTGCATAAGTTGAAAACTAAACATCCCAGCAGCGGAAAATCCAAATACAGCTTATGATCCATAACCATTATTACAACTTTAAAACTATCTCTAAAGCAAAAGAAAAGAAAGTTACACTACTAATGCCCAAAGTAGTGACCAGCAGCGACACATGGAGAATATATAAAGAATAGTACGTGTAAGCCTCCTGCTCGTCTCTGGACAGCTACTCGTGCACAACCAGCTAACCTGTCTCTAGTCTGCCCATTTAAGAGCACCTAAAGTAATAAGAAGAGACATAAAACTATGGGTCAAACAAAAGTCTGGTATGAGCAATAAGCAGCAGAACAGAATAATAACAGGTATACTAAACCATACCTGAACTTGGACCTGCAACCAAAGAGTTAGCACAACATACCGTAAAATACTCTGAGGTGCCGCTAACATATGGTGTAAAAATACGGGGGTGGGGTGTGCATGTCATAGTGATGGCAAACAATCAAGCATAGCAATCATCCTCACATCTCTCACTCAGTGCGTAAAGCATACGATATCCACTACTTTGATCACCCAAATCCTTGCTATGATCACTCTACCCCATGGAGTCACAGTGACTCCACTGCACTGATCCATAGCCACTAATCCTTTGTTATGTCCACTCTGCCCCATGGAGTCATGACAACTCCACTGCACTGGCTCATAGCCTTGCTACGATCACTCTGCCCCATGAAGCCATGATGACTTCACTGCACTTATACATAGCCAATATCCGTCTCTCAGTGGTGAATCAAAGCTATAGACGTCAATAACCCCTTTACACATGTCCCGCAGCAAAGCCCAATCATGAATTTAACTCGTTGGTTCCCAACTGGATCCTGAGTGCAAACTTCCCATTTGGACTACCTTTGCATCTCGGGTTTTGGTCATCATCTCCGGATCGGTTCGACATGCTCCTCTTCACTGTGCTTCGGATCGTGCTCCTCGAAGTAGTCCTGCCTCAGATCAGTTCGTGCATCGCAACTTTTCCCTGGGTTGGGTCGTGATGCCAACTCTAGAGCATCAGGTCGTGACTTGCTTCTCCAGGTGGTTCGTGGTGCTCAAGTTGGAGCAGTTCGGATCGGCCTCCATCACCACAAGCGGGTCGGTTTGGTCATGATCTCCCCAGTTCCCCAGATTGGCTCGTGATGCAACAGTTTGGGGGAAACAGTTCGGTTCATGCTTCCCCCTCCGATCCGATCTGGTTCGGTTAATTTCCTACACTTCTTTCCAACAACTGTTTTACGCCATTTGACGACGTTTTCGACCAATCTAACTTTTCTAATCAATCACAAAGCATACCATACAATCATAGCAACATATAAAATTGGCCACTAACACCAAAACAACAACTTAACATGTTTATACGGACCAAACATAGCCAAAATCCCATATTTTCCCTTAAGCACGTTTAAGCAAAACTAATGATAGGATTAGTAAAACTTAATCAAATTAACCAAATTTTCTAATGGAGGCCTAAAACAATATTTCGAAATTAATGAATATTTTTCTAGAATTTAATCATGTTTAAATTCGCTAATTAACACTAATTACCCTTAATTAACCATAATTAGTGAGGAACTATGCAAATCACTCACCTTTGCCACAAATAAAACTTTCAAAACTGAAACACCGCTGATTTGGGGCGATCTCCAGCGTCTAACAGCAGCTCTAATTCTGAAATGGTGCTATTTCTCCTTAATTTGGTGAAGATTAGGCTAATACTTTATTAGAAAGTGATTAGAGATGATTCTAGATGTTGGAGGTCATTGTTAGGGTTCTTAGGAGGTAAATGGCGGCTAGAAAACTGAAATGAAATGAAAACCTAACTCATTTCAGCCTCCACATAACCCTAATCCTGAAATGGGTTATGGGCCCATTCACTAATCACCTCATTTGGCCCAGTTAAGTAGTTTTTCACCTTCTAAACCTTGTTTCAGCCATATCTCCCAAACGGTAAGTCCGTTTTTAACGTATGATCATTTTATGGAAAGGTAAACCATCATCCGGATTTAACGGAAGTGGTTTCAGGTCAAAATTCCTTATCAATCAAAAGTTATGGCCAAAAAAAGATCAACTAGGGGAAAACGGTCATTTAAAAATCGGCAAAAATCATGAACATGGGAAATGACCCCAATAGTTGTCCCCCAAAGTTACACGACTATACGACCTCATATGAAAATAAAATAAATATTCTATGATCCTCTGTTGTGAAGAATGCGGGTCGTTACAGTAGATTTTGGTATTTTTTGATGAAGGATGGAATATTGATGGAATGATAATGATGGGATGTGATATTGTATGGATATTGATGGAATGGTAATCTAACCATATAGGCCAAGTCCTGCTCTTAGAGATCCATTGGCAGCGATCATTGTGATTTGGTCTGAATGTTTGTCCCAATAAATGCTCTTGGTTTGTCCTACGATACTTAAGTTCTCTAAATTTAGGAGTGCGATTAGCTTGATGGCTCTATGTTCATTCCTTCGCGGTTAATTAGCTACCCCTAACCTTTAGTATCATGATATATCGTAATGTGCTCAAGAAGTGTATTGTCATTCACAAAGGACTCGATCCTTGATTGTGTTGTTCGGCTCTTATCCCTTAACTTGGGTCGATACTATTCTATAACCCTTGGTTGGGACCATTCCTGGACACTTTTCTCAATGTCCCATCATCATTTATCCCTATCCTTTACTTCCTAATCTTTTGGAAATGCTCTGGTAATGAGGAACTTCCCGATTTTGAACATAAGAGAGTTAATGCTCTCTTACGACGGTTGTTCAATTGGTTCATCACGTTTGTATTCTATAGAATTAGTTGGTAGAGTTTAGCATGACTATCTTGCACCTCTTTCATCATGCACTCAATGTATAACATGATAATGACATCTGATGGATTATGTATTTTTGCAAGGGTTAGTTGCACGGTTTCATCAACTTGTTGAAGATCGACATTCTCTGACTCTTTATCAACATGTGAGGCGGTGGTTTTTTTCTATATGGCCATTGTAGATAATTTCTTGTATACTTGTGGATTTTCTACAAATCTAAATAGCAAAGAAACTACAATTGAACGAATCGGATCTACCACTCGGATCAAAGAAAGTCAATAGTAGCTGATGAATTTAAGTACTCCGGGAATATCTTTCTTGGTGGAAGTCCAATACGTTTGGAAAAAATATCGGTACAAACACTCAAGATGGTTGTGTAAGGAATTAATACTCAAGAAAATTAAATGGAAAAGAGAAGAAAATAATATAAAGTAATTTATAGTGGTTCAACAAGTTAGAGCAATCTTCCACTTAATGATTTAATTTATTTTATCGTTGGTTTGCAATTACAAGTTCTTACGGATTGGTATGAATCCGTAGGATTACAAGAGATTTGAGTTAGAGAATAGAAGAGGAAAAAAGTATCCCTCAAAGTGATCTCATGTGCAACACTGTGCAGTTAAAGCGCTTAGCGGATCCAATGCGGCAGTGGTCCAAAAAGTCATAGAGGGGATAAAGCGAGGAAATAGCAGGATATAGCGGATGACTCTAAATAACACATATAACTCCTTTGAAATGTTTTTATGAATATATAAATGATAAGTAAGTGAAAAACTAACACTTTATTTAGCTTTAGTTCTACTTTTTTATTTTTAAATTCAAATATGTGCAAATATCGACAAATAAACATAAACTTCAGTTTAAATTAATTAAATTCAATAGCATATTAGAGTATTTTTGTTTGTAAAAGTAGATATTAAAAAATTCAATCAAAAACCCTAATTTAACAATTTTTTAATGCATAAATTTCATTTTTGAGTTCATTTCTTTCATCAAAGATATAGCGGGAATAATAAAATATAGCGGAAATAACGGGATATATCGGCAATAGCGGAATATAGCGGGGCTTAAAGCGGAGAGGCCATATCAGAGGCTATTTGAGGAAAAGTGTAGCAGTGGTAGTGTGCTACGAGATATAGCGAGGTTGTAGCGGGGCATTAACTGCATAGGTGCAACATCCCCTATTTCAAGGTCCAAGACGAAGAGCTGTAGATACTACAGTCATTTGTAGTATTAATTTCAGTGATAGTATATGGGTGTGCAAACGATATCAATATCAATAGCGCATGAATATTAAATAGATCTAAGCACATTTCCCATTTCATAAAACTAATATCTCATATTCATTATATAATCTTATACATTGCCTAGGTTCTGACAAATATAATAACATAAATACTCCAAGAGCGACATATGAAAATCTCCCTCGATTAATCAGAGTACCAATAATTGATATGGACAAATTATTATAACATTCAATTATTACAACATAACATATCCGACTCTAAAACTCCTAGATAACTAGTGTTATCTCATGCTTATCTTTGAAAGCTTTATTTGACAATCCTATTGACGAGAAATCCTTATTCTTGATCTACTCATATGAGTACCAAAGAGTTAAGGGGAAGAAATAAAAAATTCAAGTCAGAATATGTTTAATATGATTAATAACATGTCATCTCGATAAATGACTATCTAATGAGGCTACTATGTAAAGTGGAACAAGTTTTGCCCCTTGCTAATTTTGTCAGTTATATCAATCAAATTACGCTCATGCAATCACTATGGTTAACATAATAACCATAATCAAACAAATGCATGCATGCTAAACATGTAAATTCTGGTTGTATACCATGGTGGCTGCAAATCTATATGACTAACTAAGGTGTAACAGATATAAATATCTTATAGGTCATTAGAAAAAAAACTGGGTGGTCTATCTGAATATAACTATTAATTGGACTTCTTATCAAACACATAGTTTTACTAGTTGACCAAGAACCTAATGGTTTTGATGGCTCGCCAGTAACTTATCTCGTTATATATTCCTTTTTGTGTATATTATACTTTTAGTTTTACCTTAATCCTACCCTACACATTAAAATTATAGACTTATGTTAACTAGGGGCTATAGCTAAAGTATAAGGCATGACCTTACACATATCACATTTGGTTTTCTAATCATACGAGTCAGATTTATCCTTCTCTCATTTATCTCCTAGTGATAGGAATGCTATTTGCTTTAATAAAATGCTGATTTGAAAATCCTTAATATTTTCTTAAAAATATAGGCTTTAATAAATATTTCAAATCTTCAAAATTCATCTTTAAACATTGAAATTTTATAACACTTTACAAATTAGCATTCCAAGATATATGCTTTAAAAATCTTTCTTGATGATAATCTTTAACTTTTAGAAGTGAACACACTTCAAAACTTAAGACCTAAAGCCATAGTCCTTCAAAAGAAATGTATGAAACAATAGACGATAGGATTGTTCGACCTGGAAATTTCATCCTTAATATAGAGTAGAAACAATAGGGATTTTTGCTTAAAAGCTTAAGGAAACACAAAATGTGCTTCATAACTATATGGCGTCGACAGCTCATTAAAACATGGGTTTATTGTTTTAAAATAGGTGAGGCGAAATAATTTTGGAAACAAGGTAGACGCAACAAGGCCAATATAGACACTAAAAAAAAATTATAAACAAATAATTAAAGGAGGATGACATGTTCCATAATATGTCGAATGGGAGTTGGATCGAAATGAAAGCGGTTTCCTATATCAAAGCAATTGTATCAACTCAAAGCGACGCCAACCTGTACCATCCCGAGATGAATCACTTATACCAACATTCATTGGTATCACGCGCTTCTTTTGAGAGGCGACATATACAAAGGAGAAGCGATGCAAAAGGACGATGTGTACAACTATTTCAACAAAGGTATGGTTGTAATATAAATAAAAAATTCTTTTTTCTCTATTTAAAGCGATATCTTTCACTAACCCCTTATTATTTATCAAAATCTAATTGCTTAATAAACACTACAACAAAAAACACTTTCGCAACAGGAAATATATGTTGCAGTAGACTAATTGCAACAGGCCTGCGCTTGTTGGTATAGTCGAAGTTGCAAAAAGTCTACAATAGATTTTCCCTATTGCAATAAGAAGTGGCAGTATATTTTTTTGTAACAAGCTTTTTCTATTGCAACTGATCCTTTTGCAACAACAAATAATAATTGCAAAATAGTCTTATACAATTTTATGCCTGTTGCAAAAGAATTTTTCACAACTGTTTTTGTCTATTGCTATTGAATCTTTTACAAAATGTTTTGCAATTTCAACTATTGTAAAATCATGATTTCATAAACTAAAATACATACAATTTCAATATCAACTCAAAGATATTACTACTCTAAAATATTTCATTGAATATTCACAAAAATTCAAATTTTATTACAATATCTGTAAATACTAGCAAAAACAGTACATTGACAAAGATGGCTACAAATATTTATCAACATTCCTCTTGAAGATTACAAATTATTTTCAATATAAATTGATTAAAAACTCATCATCAAGCTTACTTTTCCAATTTGCTTTTCCAGGTTTGCTTTTCCAGTTTGCTTTTCCAAGTTTGCAGCCTCCTCATTTGCACAATACATCCAAGTTTGATTTTCCAGTTGATTCTGAACATAGAGTGAAAGCTCTAAAACTCTTCTCATTTTTTTCAGTGTTAACAATAATTGAAGTAAATGTGCACTTAAAGTTCAAATAACTCAGCAATATGCATGCATTAGGAAAAAAACATATTGAACCCAATATTATGAGATATTTTAAATGTGTTTTATCGCTTCAGTTGAGAAAAGAAAATACCAGCATTTATCCTAAAAATCAACATAACCATGACAATCTATTAAGCATCTAATCATTCATGAAATTCAGTATCACCCCTCAATTACTTAGGCCAGTGTGGACATAGGTTTATAACAATGATTACATACATATTGATTACCCACTGGAAATGTGAAAAGGAAGCTAATATCATAACAATTTGCTTTGTTAATTGAATAAGGTTTCAAATTTAGCTAGCCCCGAAGTTCTGTACTCTGGCTGTGGCCTGTAAAATCTTAGAAAATTTTGTAAACAAGTGCCACTTAGTTTCATGTGTGGACCTTTCAGCAAAATTTTGTGACCTCCTATCGATCGGAAACATTGCAACACAAATTTGAGACTGACTGATTTGAAATTTAAAGAAAAATGAGCTAATTAACTTTGCTTCTACAGTTTTACGTATTCAATGTGTAATCAAGAAGCAATCATTTAACAACATCCTTAACATCACAAGAATTATATTAGCAGGCAGAAGGTGAAAGATATTCATTGTAGTATAAATAAAATGTAAAAAAAACTTACTTGTAAGGGCACCTTATGAATTTTTCAACAACCGATAACAAGATTTCAATACATTTGTTTCTTCCCTCTGCTTTAGAATCCAATATGTCAGAAAGAAAAGTTAGAAAACATATTGCTGCAGGACCACATTTCTCCTCCATCATAGCCTATAAAAAAAATACGACATTAAACAATAAACAAATAAATAATTAAGCTGACTTCTTACAGGGCTTTAGCGTAGGTTTCATCGGAAGTTAGCGATTTACTATATGAATTAATTCAAAGTCGAATGAATCGTGCTTTAGCAAAACTGTGCTTTAGCATAGGTTTCGTCGAAACTGTGCTTTAGCGAAACTGATTTAATTCAAAGTCGACGAAACTGTGCTTTAGTGTAGGTGAGAACTGTACTTCAGCGTATCTTACCTGGAAACATCTAAGGTCGAAGAATTTCTTAAGCAGCTGTTCACATCATTGCTTCTCTCAGATCTAGAAATTGGAGTTCGACTTGCGAATTTTGTGAATTAGGAGCGATTCTTTCTACCGAGGTTCCGATTGAGTTTTTCTGAAGAGCTGAGTTGAATAGAGATTTTTGGGTTTGCCATGCTGAGACTGGAATACAAAATGCTTGAGAACTTGGAAAATTGATAACCGAATGACGTGCCTTAACACAGGTAAGTACTCATCTCATCTGGCAAGGCAAAAATGGGTACCTTTGCTGCCACCACTTTTAGATGCACTTCAGTTGTCTTCGTACTCCATTTCATTGCCATTTAGATAAATTTTCCAACAACTTATGTCTTCTCGCTGCAAAGCCTTAGGAATTATAAATGCGAAAAAAAAAATCATAATAAATTTGCAATACGTAGCATAAGTTCATTTCAATGTCGATTTCAACACTATGATGAACATATGAATATGACATTTTTCCAACATTATAAAAGATGTTTTTTCTTGTAGTGTGGGCCAAAACCAAAAGAAAATAAAAGAAATATATGAAATACAAGTTGCACAACTACATGTCGTTACAAATGAAACTAAAGCACCACTTCACATGAACAAATCTTTACCACAGTTTGATAAAGTGAAGTTGTTTGTCTTTACTGAAAGCTCCAACTCAGTTTTGAGTTTCATAGGTAATCTTTATATATATATATATAACCAGCTTAGTTTTCATAGTAACAAACATAATACTTTCTAAAAGCTAGAAGCCTATTATGGTTTTACAGCTAGTAACTTGCAAATTAAGTTATATATGTAGAATGAGCAAAAATAAAAAAGTACTTTAATTTCAAGCAAAATACGTTCATCACCTTATTGTTTGGCTTTACATATTACAAAGAAGGCACTCTCTAATATGAATACTAGCAATCTCCATGAAAATCCTAGTGAAGACAGACTCGTTATCCAAAACCAACGGTAGGTTGGCACTGCAAAAAAAAAAGTCACTGAAATCTAAATTGCCTAGAGCAAAACAAGATAAGAAGCATCGTGTTTTCTCGAGTATACTATCAAAAAAAAAAATACTTGGACTTCCCATATAAAACTAACAAAACATAGATGATAATGCAAGCCAATGAAAGATATTATTTACAATGAGTGCAATAAAAGCAAAGACTGCAAAATAAGAACTCGAAAGGAGAACTGGGAATGAATCAACACAAATAATTGGTTAAATTAACATACATATGTGTTCAAACAGACATAAACAATTTAATTCCTCTGATGGGTTTTCTGATCCATCGTGTTCTTTAGAGTATGTTCAAAAATTAATGTATTGACATGTATTCGCTGACTGCTATAAATGTGACACCAAAATTTACCTGAGCAGACACTTAAATTTTGTAGTATGTTTCAGTATAAACATTGTTAGAATCAATGTCTCCACATTTGGTACACTAACAAAATTATGCCAGTATGATATTGTCCTTCACTCATTTATCTTCTACCATGATGTTCTCTAACTGAATACATATGTAATTGAATACAGTGACGAAAGTAGGTTGAAAACAGAATTTGCGTAACACATTCGCTTAAATCTGAGATTTTGGTTAGTCAGTAACTATCTTTTCGACTTACAGTCCCTTAGTTTGGACAGTTCAACGTAGGCAAATATACCAATTCACTTATACCAACAGAAAATTGAGCGGTAACATCACAATGCAGGGAACAAGAGTTATTTTGCACTTTTATATCTATTAGAATAAACTTTGCTAAAGGTCATGTAATAAAATAAAAGAACTAACTAAAATGAAGAAAAAAAATTACATCTTGGAGTTAAATTCTCACCGATAGCAAATAGTATGAAAAGAACAAACCACAATCAGGAAAATCGAAATGCTGATAAAATACGAAATAGAACAACTTCCAGTTACCAATTCAATGAGAAATCAAAACGCGGATAGAATAATAAGAACAGATCTAAGAGGTGAATAATCGTATGCTCAGATATTTAAGAGATGAATAATTGTATGCTCAGAAATCTAATCACTGATTAAATTCGAAAATCGAAACTTAATTCAAAGAGAAATCACTTATCTTGTGTGTAGGAACCGAAATAGAATGAGAAGAAAAAATCACAATCAGGAATTTCTCGAGCGTTGGGAAGCAAAGTTCAGAGGATTAAGGAACAACCACCTTTGATAATCTTGTTTATCAGCCGTTTCGCCGTCGATTCGTGGCTTCCAAAGGATGAATGGGTCGATCGAAGGGAAGAGGGTGTTCGTTTCGTGGTCGACTCAGGAGAGGTTTCAGGCTTTGGGTCTTTTTCAGAAATTAGGGTTTTTGAGAAATGAGGGATCTGAAAGAAGAATAATCCAATTTAGATTTTTAGGATCTCAATTCTGAAGCGGGAAACAATAAAAAGGAAGCGCGACTAGTAAATGTTTGGACTCGCCTAGAACAAAAAATATCGAAACTATTGTAGCCGACAATATAAACGTGTAATCTACTTGTTCGATTGGCATCAGTTCAGTCGAGATTGAGATATCTATTAACATGAAATCAGGTCATTTTAGCAAGTTCAAAAAAATTAGTATGCTTGTAATAAAATGGTAAATTTCATTTATTAAAGGCTAAACATTAAAAATTATTAGTGATTAATTATTAAAAAAATCAATTATTGGTTATTTAGTATTAATCACTAATTATATTCAATTACCAAATTTAACTCATAAGCATACCGTAATTCTCAATCAATTTTATGTGTATATACACAAAATATGTTTTATACCTTTTTAGTAAAATTATTAATTAATTATATTATACTAATAATTATTGCAATAATTATTATTAATTATTGAATACATTAGTTATTAGTTTAATAATAACTATTTATTTATTAATCATTATGTACTGGTTATTGATTACTAATTATTTAATAATAACTATTTATTTATTAATTATTAAATGTAATCAATGATTATTAACTACAATTTATTGACCACTAATAATTAAATATAATATTAGAAGTATAAAAATAATTATTAATGATAACTAAAAACTATTAATTAATCTATATCATATAATAAATTATTATTAATGATTAATTATCCCTTAATAGTAATATTTATCAATTATCGTTTATTTATTTGTTATTAATTTAATTATTTATTATTTATTTAATATTTAAACATATTCATATTTCAAATTAATTATTAAATATAATCCATTATTTTTTTATTATTAGTTTATTATTATTTAATAATTGTTTATTTATTTTTATTATATAATTACTAGTAGTTAATCATTTATCAGTAACTATTTATAATTAATCATTAAAAATTGATACTTATTTTTAATAGTATGTTTTTCGCAACTGGCTTTACCAGTTCTTAATAAAAATAGTTATTGCAAGTGGCAAAAATAGTTGTTAAAAATATTTATTCGCAACTGGCTTGAAAGCGCAGTTGCAAATAATATGTTTGTTGCGACTGTCATGGAAGCACAGTTGCTAAAAGTATGTTTTTGTAACAGGAAGGGATGCGCAGTTGCTAAAAATATGCTTTTCGCAACTGAAGGAAAAGGCTTGTTGTTAAATGTCATCTATTGCAACTGCTATAATAGGTCTATTGCTAAATATCATTTACTGCAATTGGCATGTGTCGCCCGTTGCAAATAGCTAGTTGCAATAGGGTATTTTTCATGTAGTGGAAAATTTTCAATTGATCTTCATATTTGTATCATAAATATGAAATTTAAATACATAATATATTTGTAATCCCCTTAATTATCTTCAATAGACTAATTAATTACTTATGTTTTTCTATCTTAGAAAATTCATACCAATTCATAAAACCATGGTAAAATTCCCAAAAAATCACCATAAGTCCCTTTTTTATTTTTTGTCATGTAATAAAAAGTTGGAACCACAAATATTATTTAATTATTTTAGATAATTATTAACATTTGAAATAAAGGCATATTGTAACTTTAAAATTCACCAAATGTTCATACTTGCGTAGAAAATTGTGAAATTCAAACCCACTTCCAATATAATATGCCTCGCATCATGCTAAAATTTCGAGTCAATGGTGTCATATGATAAAGGTTTCTAACTTAACCTATATGATAATTCCATAGTTAATTCATATAAGTCATCAATAAGTACATACATCATCTTTTTACAATCAATCATGGCGTAGACATCACAGTGGTTTGTATCTAACTCTAAACTCGAAATAAATGTAACAAATAAATGGAGAATACTATTATTCATCTTGATATGGATGAGAGAAACTAAATTTGGTGGCATGATTCCTTAATCTTCCATCTTTTCCTCTTTGTTTCTCTTCTACAATGGTCAACCTTCTTAGTTTTCTATTTTTTTAGTGCGGAATAAAGTGAGTTGATGAGGGGATAAGGTTCAAGTGTAAAAAATATGATCTTTTCCTATTTTACCCTCATCGTATTCCTTCTTCTTATTAAATATTCTTATTTATCTAATTAGTTTATTATTATCGTGCAACCTATTTATTTTGTTAAATCTCATTTTCATCAGAAATTCACATTATTTTTGTTTGGTTGATCTAATTAAATACCTAATTAATAATGTTATCACAGAATTATGGGTGTGGCAGACTCCCTTGCATAAAGAATTTCATCTTGAAAACAATGATAAGGCACACATAACAATCACATGCATAGATGTAAAACATACCATCAAGAAATTCATGATAAATGGCTCTAATAAGCTCATATTTCAGTCCTTAGATAAACTTGTCATTCTTTTTTATACTATGTCCACGATTGTAAATCCATAACGAGATGGCTTATCGAACCTTGTTGCATAATCAAGAACTATCATGTCTCCCTGCGCTAACTTCGTGAACTTCTAAAGTAAAGTTGGCTTAGCAATTTCCAACATGACCACACTCCACCAGTATAATGCGGCTTCTTACAATTGAATGGATGCTAATATTCTTTTTTGTTCATCATTTAGTCCTAAATCAGCAAACATTCTTACATAGTGAAGTAGCTAGTTTTTTTACTTTAGTAACATCCTCTATCTCAATGATAGTTTCCCTCTAGGCCTTGCATAATACTAACTCAAAGTATCATAATTATTAATGGAAATTTTGAAATTTATTCAATAATCATTTCCTCTAGAACATCCAGATGCAGGTTCGTCTTGCAAGAACTAATACATACCTGAACCTATCCACCGGAGGTACTCGAGCAACCATGTTACCAGCAGGTTGTCGAAATTGGCTTCTCCTGCTATTGGATCTAACACTTCAATTAGCTAAGATACTTTCTCCACCAAGATTAAATCTTTTGTTCTCATCCTTCAAATCTTACTTAAATCTGTATTTGAACTCTGGTAAGATTGTAGAACGATGTAAAGCAAAAGAAGAGAGAGAACGGGTATAAGACCTATGTACATATACATAGAAAATATAAGTATGTTATAATACACTATCTCGTACCTCAATTTCATATGTACTTTGTTAGGATTATGTTTCAAAACCTTTTTAAAGCTCAATTTTTTGATTTTCCATAACCTTTTGTGCTGATACCAGACTGTAACAACCCTCATTCCGAGTCTTAAAGTTAAGCGCTACACATATTGTTTTCATCTATAGTATTAATTCCCAATGATAGAATAATTGTGTGTTAATGTTTTCAATATCAGTAGCACATGAATATGAAATTAATTTAAATACAATTTTTGAAATGGAATTTCTATTTCATAAAACTGATATTTCCTATTGGTTACATTACCTCATACATTTTCGGGTTTTGACAAAATATAATAATATAAATACTCTGAGAGTGACATATGAAAATTTATCATTGGTCGATCAAAGTATCAGTAACCGATATGGAAAAATTATTACAATATTTAGTAATTACAACGCAACACATCGAATTACAAAAAATTGAACCTAAATAGGTAGCGTTGCATTTTGCGCGTCTTAAGAGACTTTGTCCGCTAAACCTAATGAGCTTAAATCCTTACACCCGATCTACTTATATGAGCTCCTGAGAGTTAAAGGGGAAAAAACTTTGAATCAGACGACAAGTCTAGTATGAGTAATAACATCTCATCTCGTTAAATAAATACATAGCGAGACTACACCATTGAGCAGTACATATTTTTCCCTTCATTAGTATTCTCCATTATATCAATCAAATTTTTCTCATGCAATCACAATGGCTATTCAACAAAGTAATCATAGTCAGACAAATGCATGCATGCTAAACGGGAGAATTTTGACAATCTATTTCTCCTTTGTAGTTTTCAAGGATAACTATAACCCTATATGCCTGACTCAAGCCTACCAGATATAAATATCTAACAGACCATTAGAACAAAACTAGATGGTATGCGTGAATATAACTCTTTATCTGACTTCTTTCCTAACACATATTATACTGACCAAGAACAAAATGCTTATGTGAGCTCACAAATAGCCTACCTCATTGTGTTTTCCTTTATGTGCATATCATGCTTTTACATTTACACTACCTGTGCCCTACACGCTAAAATTATAGACTTATTTCAATTAATGGAGATAGCTAAAAGATATGGCATAGTGCTACATATGTCACATGTGGTTTTCATTCATCGAAGCCAAATTTATCCTTATCTCATTTATCTAACGGTGATGGAGATATTGTTTACTTTGGTAAAATATTGGATTAAGTACCCCAAATATTTCCTTAAAAATACAGGCCTTAAAAAATATTTTAATTCTACAAAATTCATCTTTAAACAAGGAAATTTTATATTATTTTCTTATACAAATATATATGCTTTAAAAATTAGTACTGGTGATAATCTATAACTTCTAAAAGTGAAATACTTCAAAACTTAAGGTTATAAATCTTAAATCCTTTAAAAGCAAAGAATAAAACAATAAGTTATATAGGTGCGTCGACCAGGGGATTTCATCCCTCAATATTAGAGTAAAAACAATGGGGATTTATACTTTTAAAGCTTGAGGTGACAAAAAATGTTTTGGGTACCAACACGGCATTGGCAGCTCATAAAAACATGGGTTTGGTAGAAACAATGGAATAAATGGTGCACACGTTAATTTTATAAGTAATGTGCATTTGAATTTTGAAAATAGTTAACATCATTATTGCAACATTCCTTTTAACGGACAACGCATGTCATAAGTAACATTAAAAAAGAAATAATGTGAATACCGTTAAAATTTGAAATAGACAATCAATTCTAAAATGTTGAAGAGATAATGCATTTATGTGTAGAGTAGAAGCCAATTCGCTTTTGTAGCGCGACTTAGTATGCTTTAGTGGGGTAGTGATGAAGGCATAATGCATTTTCCCAGCATGGTCAAGTATGCTTTCGTAGCGTGGCGACGAAGGTCTCGTAAGTTTTCGCGGTACAATGATGAAGACCACTCGTGCAGGGTACTATGGGTAGTACCTCGATATATTAGGCATATGGCTACATATATATATATGCTTTATTAGGATAATTTACTTGGGAGTGGGTGGGTACTATTTGTGTGTGAAATCGGAAGTGTAAGGTGTAAAAAAATCAAAATAACTAAATAAAGATAAGCCAGTAAAAAAAAATGATATATGTAACGTTATTTATAGGAGGTATAATTTGTCCATTCAGTAGAACTTTTGTTCCGAACCCCTTCTGATAAAAAACCCATAGGTTAAACAGATGGCAGAGATTACAGTTTAGAAACACTTGTTAGACAGTATCACTATTAGGGTAAGTATATACTTACTATTACATTTTATTCGTTCCGCTGTGAGATATTTTTTGTGAGATCTGATATATTTTATCTTTTTCTTTCTGTAGGATACCGGACAAACCAACTCGAGTTTCAGTGGACTTGGATTTTAGTCGTTTTTGCGAAAAATTCGGACCCGTTGAGATTTTGGTTGTTATATCTGGTATCAGAGCTTAGGTTTAGGATTCCTATATAAATAGTGAGTGAAGGTATTTGATTTTTTAAATATAAACATATTATATATGAATATACCTATATTCATAGAAAACCGACTAATTTAGTGAAACAACACATGGAGGAAGTTGGGATGTCAGTTTAGTACGCTTAGAAAATGGTTATAGAAATTTGAGGATTATAGGCCTATGAGGTGGCAAAGAATGTAGAGTGTACAATATGTTTAAAAAAAGATTCCATGTGTTAATATCAAATATTTTAGTATTTTAGATTAGTGGATAGGGCCTTCTAAATTGAGAAAGAGAAAAATGGATAAGGAATTTTTGTATATATACACATACATTTGGCGCAAAAGTAGTGCTAGTCTTATTTTTCAGTTTAGACATAGCTTTGGAGGAATTTTGGACTAAGAAATGTAATTTCGCGCAAAGTATTTAGGAACGCAGAAGTTAGAAACCACTTTGTACTTATCCCCATAGTTAACAAAAATAAAAAAAATGAATTTAAAAAAGTTGTAAAGGTAGAAAAAAATTTCTAGAAAAGTTTTCAAGTTTCAACTTTAAAAGATTACAATTTTATAATATTAAGACTTGCCTTATAATAATTTTTAAAGAAAAAAGTGTGTAAGCAACTTGTGGGTTTAAGCGATATGAGTGGCTAAAAGAAAGCACGAATAAATGAATTGGACATATGTGGTGCATAGGTGACTGTGAATGAGAGGAAATATAAAAGTTTTCATCAAAAACGGATTATTACACATTTTAACTCATTGGAATAAGAAAAATTATGAGATATGTTTTTTTGAACCGATTAGTTTGTAAGTAACATGTTTTGTTAAAAGTGACAAGGAAATGTGCAACGAAAGAAGTGTATAAAATATAGGTGAAGCACCATATTTTGTGCTACTTATTTCAAAAAAATAAAAAAGTTTCCTTGTTACTTTACACTTAACACAAAATCCCTCTTTGGAATAGATTCATTGAAACTTAGTCTTATCAACACCTCTTGAAAACAGAAAGGTATATTTAATAAATAAGGGTCCCAACTAAGTTAAAGTTCATTTTCTTATCTTCCCTAATTTTAACATTTGTAATAACCCGGAAATCTGAGCCAGTTTAAAATTTTTATTCTGGCAATTTTAGCGAAGTTTGAATATTTAAAATGATTATTTTAAATAACAACGACGAGAAATTTATTTTGAATATAATTCGAACGTATATATTATATAGATCGTCGTTAGAATATAAATAATTACTTTAAATTAT
The DNA here is from genome assembly GCA_030737875.1 of Allium sativum. Lineage (NCBI taxonomy): Eukaryota > Viridiplantae > Streptophyta > Magnoliopsida > Asparagales > Amaryllidaceae > Allium > Allium sativum. The sequence goes on along the minus strand of CM060912.1, from coordinate 1,011,877,617 downwards.
AAAAGGAATTGAAAATGGCGCGGTAGTTCGATAATTCGATTTCAAAATTCAATTGAACATACCGGGTGCAAAATAAACCGGATTTTAGTGAAACCAAAAATATTAGAATCTATTTGAGAATATCTTTCCAACGAATCCGAAAAATCGAAATTTCATAGCGGGGATCAAAAGATACGTCCAGTTGAAAATTCTGAATAGTCGCTATGGAATTCAGGCCCTTAAAAATGGGAATTTTGCAAACGAACTGGGATTTCGACGAAACCACTTTTGTTGGGTCCGTGATGTCAAATTATTGCTAGGTTTCAAATTTCGTAATTTTTCGAATCAATATGTGAGCATGGCAAAGGAAAACGCATTTGACCAGTTTTAGTTGATTTTAATCGACTGGAAAATGGCCATTTTTCAAATGGTCTCAGAATTTGATGAAATTAGTTTTGTTAGGACCGTATCGTCAGTACGAGGCCAGAAAATATTTTTCGGGAATTTTTCGAGTTAGTGTGTGGCCCCGGTAAATTGAAATGCGCGTTCAAATTCAATATATAGAGTTATATGTTGATTTTGACAAAAACTGATCGAAACGATCGAATCATCCCACGATACATATCCCATGGTGTTCGGAATGGGGGTAATTAGCTATGGACGGCAGGCGGTGGGTTTTGTTTCGAGTTCGAATGAAAAAGTTACTTTTTAGAAATAAAATAAAATATATAAACTTACATATAGGCCCACCCATTTCTCTTTTCCCTCTTCCCCCTTTTGTCAACGACAGAAATAAAAGAAAAAAATATAAAAAAAAGGAGCTCGCGATCGAGCCTCCCCATCGTTGATCCGCCGCCCGAGGTGGCAGCGCCGCCACCCACGAACCCGCGCCCCCTCTGGCCTTCTCCCTCCTTCGCCCTTCTTTCCCTCCCCACCGCGATACCCTAAACCTAGCCCTGCCTCCAGCCCACCGCCTACCACCGACCAATGCCCCACGCCGCCGCTCCACCTCAGGTGCACCGCCCATGCCCCGATCTCCTCTTTCTCCTCTCCTTCTCTTCTGAAATTCGAGCTCACCACCCCACCTAAAAACAGCCAGACGGCACCAATGCTCCTCCGCCACCTGACGAGACCGCCACCCCCTTGCCCTCCAGAACGCAACAGTGAGTCCTTTCTATTTTTTTATTATTATTTATTTATTTCATTTGTTAATGTGATTGTTTTTATAAATATAAAAATCGGATTTTTAGCATAGATTAAAATCAGTTTATATATATATATATATATTATAGCATTAAAGAAATGATTTTTATTTGCAAAAAGATAGGATTTTTACGGTTAAAAAGAAGAGATTTTTAACACGAGAAAAATGTGATTTATATATAGTAAAAGTATAAAAATATAATCTTTTATATTGTAGAATTATAAAAATATAATTTTTATATAATATAGATAATAAAAATCTGATCTTTATGTATGTAGCGAAGTAAAGAATTGATTTTTATTATATATAGGTTGAAATAAAAATGGGATTTTTATAGCGATGAAATAGAAATTCGATCTTTGTATATGAACTAGAAATATATATATATATATATACGAAGTAGAAATAAAAATAGAATTTTTATTTATTGAAATGAAGTGATAAAAATATAATTTTAATTTGAACAGCGTGAAAATAACTACATTGGAATTGCAAGCAGATCCAGACGGTTCAGCAGTTCAGAAGCAAAGCACGATGGAGTGGAACCATCTGTGAGAACTTCTCACCTTTTAATCTTGTTTTCTAGTTAATAATATATACTAGGATGTAGACGATGTTTAGTAGCACCCGACACCCGTCGTCCACAGACCATGGACGGCTGGGATGCTTGGTTGTTTAATTTTGATGGGTAGTTGATTGTGTGATGTGAAATGAAATAAAATATTTATATAGCTAAAAATATTTTATAGTTAAAAATAGAATTTTTAACGTGTATATGAAAAGAAATAAAAATAAACAAATCGGACGATTTGTTTATATACACACATTTGACTGATATTGATTGGTACGATAAATTTTACACATCGCCCAACTGCACAAATAAAATCTGTGTTTGATTGTTTGAAACCCCACACGGGTATTGGGATGATATTTGACATACACTAATCCCGGTTGTTTAGTTGTATGTCGATTGATTGATTGACAGGTTGCTATAAGCGTTGAATATTTATAATTGATGCTTATACAGTGTAGATGCACTTTGTATGATGGTTGATTATTCATCGTTGTTGATATATACATGTGTTGTAGAAAATCCATATAATTAACATTATATGGTAATTGATTGGGCCTCACTCCAGTTTCGAAATAGAAATATTTGAAAGTAGAAATATTTGAAAAGGAAATATTTGAAATAAAAATATTTGAAATAGAATATTTGAAAATAGAAATATTTGAAAAGGAAATATTTGAAATAGAAATATTTGAAAATAGAATATTTGAAAATAGGAATATATGAAGCCGTGTTGATTAGATTGACACCATTTTGACGTGAACGATATTTATATCGATTTTGTTCATTCTATAATGAATATCGAAAGTGATTTCAAAATCTGATATTTCGAAAAGAATTGAAATTCGAATTTAAAATGAATAGAAATGAATTCGAATTGAAAATGAATAGAAATGAATTCGAATTGAAAATGAATAGAAATGAATTCGAATTGAAAATGAATAGAAATGAATTCGAATTGAAAATGAATAGAAATGAATTCGAATTGAAAATGAATAGAAATGAATTCGAATTGAAAATGAATAGAAATGAATTCGAATTGAAAATGAATAGAAATGAATTTGAATTGAAAATGAATATAAATGAATTCGAATTGAAATTGAATTGAAAACGAACTGAAATTGAATTAGAAATCAATTTGAATTGAAATCAATTTGAAATGAATTTAAAACGAATTTATAAGGAAAAATTCAATTTTGATTTGAATTTGGAATGAAGTTGAAATCGTTTTGAAAACGAATTTAAAACGATATATATAATGCATTTTAAAAGGAAATCGATGAAGTATATATTATATATATTATATATATATAATATAATGGCCTGAATAGAACGCGTCGCGCCGTGGCAGTTCGCGAATTTCGACCATTGACTTCGAACGGATATTACGGGAGATCCGACCGTCGGATTCTCCTAAAATCGGAACCATTGGGCTCGTATCGAAAATAGCTTTCTAACGAATATTAGAAATTGGAAATCTAACGGTTGGATTTGGAGTTATGTCCAAATCAGATTTGGAAAAGGTCGCTATAAGTGCAGTTCGATGGCCGTTGATGGAAACCGACTGTACGGGCCTTGATAAAATTATTAAAAATAATAATAATTTGTGTAAAATCATAAGAAACGATTTGTGAAGAATTGGGATGAAAAACTCCATATTTGAAAAGATAAAAATAGATTTTTATCGAAATGAACTAGTTTTGAATCAGAATAGTAATTTATTTATTTTTAAATTAAATAAAGTGAGTTTGAAATGGTTTTGAAATATAACCAGAATTTCCAATAATTGAATTGGAATGGATTTGAATCGAAATTGTCTTTGAAATATTTCGATGTTGGATTTCGTGATTATACAGATATTGTTTGGGAAATTTGAAAGATATATTAATATCGTTATTTCCAATACGATATTTGTTGGTCGTAGAATTTGATATTGAATATAAGCCGGTATATTTTCTATTCAGAGCCTTGTATTTAATATCAAATGTGATTTGGGTTTGTCGTGAATGGTGTCTTCATTAACACTGTTCTTAAGCCCAATTGGGAAAAAAGATTAAATCTTTTTATTTAGATTTAATGAAGTGTACCAATTAAATAATATTTAATCGGAATTAAAATGGTATTGATTTTTGGGTTTATCGTGAACAGTGTTTTAAATAACACTTGTTCTTTAACCCGATAATTAATGAATTTGATTTTGGGTTTATTGTGGGCCGTGTTTTAAATGACATTGATTCTTTAACCCAATTAAAGACAGGATATTGATTTCTGTGAAGATTAAAACTAAGTGGAGTTTTAATGAATCTTTAATTAGATTGAAAAGATCGAGAATGGAGTATCACCAGTTTTGCTCCAGGCGATAGTTAAATCTTTAATTAGATTTGAACGTGAAATAGTAATTGAATTTACCGATAACACTGTGTTGTTAGATATGAAGTATTACCAGTTTTACTTCATGGGATAAATAGGTTGGGATTGGGAAATAAAATAAATGATTACTCCGGCGTTGTTCGCTAATCCCGACTAGTTTGAATTGATATTCAAAAGAAGATTAAAGAATAAATTTGAAGAATTTATCTTTGATAAAATTAATGGGAACCTTTCCCAAAGTATAAGAATATTGGAATAAAAGAATATTCTGAATTGGAATGAGGCGTATGTTGTGTTTGTGTAACACTTATTTAAAGTATACGCGAGTTATTCGGGAAGACCGGGTTTATCCCATTCTGAATAACTGATACGGCGATAAGTCGAAGATGAAGACAGTGGTCGAAGACCAGAGGTCTTCACATCGTTTGGGTGATTATCGATGATCTTGATTGGGCTGTACACCCAAGATGAGGGAATCGGTCGGTGGTCGTCCAGATGTGCTTGGAGATCGATGGATATGCGAGGAAAGTGCCTCCGGTTTCGTTCAGACCCAGAACGGACTTGTAAACGGACTGTGTGTCTGACATTGGATTTCATTCTGTGTGACTGATATCGGTGGCATAGAGTGGTTTGCCTGTGTGGCATGCTAAGATGCAAATGATCAAAGCTTCTGTTGAAAAGCAAAGTCTTGTGGTTGATGATCAAAGCACCGCCTGTGTGGCATAGATTTGTGTAACGTGAATTCGCGAGCCTCACACCCCGGTTGTGAACCAGAAACGGGAGAGGACCTCAGGGAGGGCATGCGTTTCCTTCTAGCTAGGGTGGTGTCAGTGACCTACCAGCCCTGACATTTATATACTTTTCACCTGTGTGGTTGTTGCTTTTGCGAGGAGCCTCGGTTAAATCGGACGATCCGGATCCGATGGAGCCATTCGTTGGCTCATTTACGCCCCAAAGGGCGGGGAAACGCAATGTTCAGGAATTTTAATCCACATCGGTGGACCGGCCCTGTCGCCCCAAGGGTCACTCGAGCTCTGATCCTGAGACATGGGCTAGATTGTCTCGAATCGGTTGAGGACTATCTTTTGCCTCGGTTCATATATGGTAATCCAACTTCCAAATACGTGACATTTGCGGTTTTATTTGTAGAGCCTAGTATGGCTACATGATATATGGTACCCATGCCGTCTATGATTGATACTTATGATTTGAAGTTGTTTTATACACTATACACTTATAATAGTATCAAATAATCTGTTTTAAATGTATCAAGCATTCTTTGGCTATTATAAGGGAAAACCCTATCCCCCGGCTTGCGTTGCATTGTGTGATAGGACCTGGGTCTTATAATAGCTTCATTTTTCTCTATTTAGCATTGCGCTGTTTGTTTTATGCACTGGTATTCTTGGGAGGAAACCCGTTCCGTGTTATACGGCGTGGTCCCTTGATTTACCGAACTTTAAAATAAAGAATAATAACTGTTTTAGTTCTCACACCAGCCACATGACTGACCTGGAGTTTATTGTTTTGACCTAAACTCTGGGTGCCCTTATTTTGACACGGGCAGCTAGTAGTTTTGGGTTTTGCAGATTTATATTCACAGGATCCTGGTTTACAGCTGGAACGATATCCGGAAAGCTTTGTATCCGTATATCTCTTCTAGTTGTGTATTGTATTATTTTCCGCTGCTATGTAATGTATTGTAATCTCTGATATTTCTATGTAATATTCATTTATACTCTGTATACTCTGGTAATCTGATGGAATTGTTGTAATATACAATGAAATGTTCTTTCCTCTGCGTTCTATTTTGTCGTGTTCTCAAAACAATCAGGCGTTTCGAACGGTCTGGGTCGGTTTAGCGACTGATTCGGATCGAGCGAAATTCCTTGTTGTCACAGTTGGTATCAGAGCTTTGGTTTATAAAGCTCAGAGAATAAGGCACATTAGAACCATACGAAATAATTCATCAGATATTGGATTAGTAATATCCAATGAGAATGACTCGTTAGAGATGGGATCAGTAGTATCCTAGATAGAGTGTAAAGAGTATATTTTTAAAGTGAAAACCAATTTTGTTTTGAAATTTAAACCATTTCATACGAATTTGAATATTTATTCTATATTGATTTGGACAATCCAATTTATAAAGATTTTGCATATATGTCTTGCAAACGTGTATTCAAAGTTTTAATGTATTAGTGTAACACCCCACCTCCGTTAAGGACACTCGCAAGGGGAATGCCTTAACTTTGGTGGAGCATTTTAGTAAACAGAACAGAAACTTACAAGACAGATAAAACAGTACTTGAAATTTTTTAACTTTATTACGGCGGAAATAAAAATCAATATGGTTACATCCTTTCAATTCTCAGAATTCAAGTACAAAATATCAGTCTTGTACAAAAGCCTTCAAAATGCATGGTTTAAAATCATAATCCCCATAGAACGGAAGCTATACAGAGCCAAGCCATACTGTAAGCACTTCAAGCAAAGAGAAATCCGGATCAAGCTAAATTATTCCCTCCTTAGATAACCTGGGAGGGAACGGAAGAAAGGAGGCGAAACAACAAGGGTCAGACAAAAAGTCTGGCAAGTCCAGTGACTTTCAGCATATGAACAGATAATAATATGATGACATGAACATAAAACTGGATGAGAGATAACTGTAACAGGTGTAGCAGGTATAACAGAAGAACAGAATGACATAAACTATTGCTTTACACTTCTCTGCACTAATACTAGTATAACAGAATTAGGTGTCACCCTAATGTCTAAACTGAAACAAGAACGGGTACAGAATAATTTAACAGAAACAGAATGTAGAATTAGGTGTACACTAGTAATGGGCCTTTACCACCCGAACAGACGGTACCACGCAGAAACAGACAGGTATTACCACCCAACAGAAACAGACGGTACCAACAGAAACAGACAGAACTAAGTGTACCCTAAAACCCTACCCAAGCGATCGGCTCCCTAATACATAAATATCCTGTGTCGGCCCCACAGTAGGGTGTATCACTCCCTAAAGTGACAACCAATTGGCACAGACCTATTTACAGATGTCACGGCATCTTACATCCTCAGAAGCAGACTGGGATCCATGCACGCACATGACCCGGTTGGAATGCACCATCAACACCCCTCGCCATTATCAGAATGAACCGCTTATAATTAGTTCAGTAAGCGTGCCCGGATCCTACCTATTGTTGGGTCAAAGTTTTGATACCAGAAAGGGTTACTGACTAATATGGGTCCCAAACAACAGATGATGTGTCCCCAGACTAACAGATTTCAGATTAACTTGTTTATAAGTTCAGACATACAGAGTTTAGATCAACTAGTTCATAGATCAAACAAACAAGTTAACCGGTTTTCAGACTAACGGATCAGATGTTCGGATTAACAAGCTTACAGATTAACTGGTTACAGACTTACGGATTAACCGGTTACAGATTATCTAACTTTGTATTGGGCCTACGGATTCACGAAACGGGTTTATCAGATTCATTGGTCCAATTGGTTTAACCTTACCCACCCAACACGTTTTAGACATCATATTTATCTCAGATTTTCATTAATTAAATATTAATGCCCAAAACCTCTCACATTAGACTGACAGTTTGCGGTTACTGGTTAGGCCGGTTGGTTCCGGGCAGGTTTCTATTGCAAACTGAGTCTAACCTCGGGTTTTCAAGCACGTTATGACTAACTTCTCGCATTAGAACCTATTGTTTGCGACCACTGGAATATGCCGGGCGGTTCCGAGCAGAATTACGCCGCAAACTCATCCTAACCTCGAGTTAGCCATGTTTATCTTTGCGGCCAATTAATTAATGATTTCCCATTTATACCCATGCCTAATATACATGTCAATTATTCATAACTATAGCCAATTCAGATTATGTCAATAGCGGACTAATTATATCAACTCAACAGATATAGCAGATAACAGATTTCTCAGACTAGGCGACTTAGCAGATTAAGCAAACTAGCAGATTTAGCATTTTCAACAGACTTAGCAGATGGCAGATGAACAAATCTAGCAGACTAGGTAGTAGAGCAGAACTAGCAGATTAAGCAATATAACAGAACTAGCAGATTAGGCAATGTAACAAAACTAACAAATTATGCAAATATAACAGATTTACTCATTTCTTAAAGTTTCACAAATATATCTTGCCCAATTATAAATCTTGCCTAAGTTCACATGCATAAATAATAGTCGTGATGCACAATATAATCATATACCCCATGTTTGCATTACATTTACATAGCATAGATTATGGTCATAATTTACCATATATCATATGTTTCAATTTTTATTAAACTTGCATAGTACAGAAGATCCATATATAAATTATACCAAATATAGTTATCGACTACTATGCATGTCATATATTCCAAAGATCCCTTACCTAGTTGTTTATTTACATTAGTAGATACCCTGCTCTCATGTAAATCTTTATACCTAAGCCATATTCTTTTTATCACAAATCATATGTTCAATACCCATTTATGTTATAAATATAACATGTCCAGTCATATGTCTCAAATTTATGTTCTAACTACAATCCATGTTCTTTCCTCGAATCAGTCATCTGTTGGTCATGCCTAATTTATGCATCATTCATTTTACTGTCCCAAACAATTTAGCGTAGGTTAATCTCTTATGAGATTGGCTCAGGCTCGTGGTAGCCTGGCTATAAAACAGAAAGAGGAAAGAGATACAAAATAAGATAGATCCAAACAGAACAGATATAACCTCAGATTCAGATTTATAATTCATGTCACAATCAGAATTAACGTTTATAGCGGAGAATAACTTTACTTGCCTTGGTTGGATTAAAGAAAGAACTTTAGTTGTTGCAGAATTGTTGCAGAAGCTTTTATCTCTAATTTGAATTGAGTTGCTTAGGTTGATGTTGATTAGCTTCTAGTTTTGATTCCAGCAGAGTAGCGATGCCATTTTTTATTTTTATTTAGAACAGAGGCAGAGAAGAAGCAGAATAGAATTGTGTGTAGAGGAGGCTAGGTCTTAGGGTGTATTTATAGGTGTAGTTAGTTGTTTTAGGCCTTTAGATAAACCCTAGGATAGATTAGAGCCGTCAGATTTCGTCACAGCCCCCAAAACCCAGCCCAAAAACCCACTCAGGTGCACCTAGGTCGCCTGGGCTCGACCAGGGAGGTCGACCCTAGGGTCGACACCCATGTCGACCTGGTGGGCAGGTCGACCCCCAGGTCGACACCCATGTCGACCTGGTGGGCAGGTCGACCCCCAGGTCGACACCCATGTCGACCTGGTGGGCAGGTAGACCCCCAGGTCGACCTGGTGCGGGCGGGAATTTTTCCCGCTCAGCCTGCTTGGGCTAAACTTTTCGAAATTTGAATTTTATGAATCTATTTTGAATTTTCTGAAACTTCCGATGGCCATAACTTCTTCATACGAAGTCCAATTCACGCAAACTCGGACTCTATTTCGACCAGAATTCCGAGACGAACACAATGGCGCAACCCGTTTCCCACAATTCTCACGTCTGAGATTAGTTATTCTTTAATTTGTGGATATTAATATTAACAGAATTACGGGGTGTTACATTCTCCCCTCCTTAAAGGATTTCGTCCCCGAAATCTTCAAGTCAAGAAGAATGTATATCCTAATCATCCAAACAACCATCTACTCAACCATCAAACACAGGCATCCATTGTCCTTATAGAATTCTAATGCTTTCATGTTTAAATGCACAGTGTGTGTATATGTCCCTATCTAATGTAAAATCAGGCGGTCCACTGATTCAGTTGACCTCCTTTAATGCAAACCATGATAGTGCCATGCGTCCATTATGTATGCAATTTTCCTACTCGATACATATCATTTCTATATGAGTGCACGACCATTCAGTTATATGCAACATCCATGTGCTGAGTAAATCATTTTGCATCCACAAAATTTAAAAATGCTCTCCAATCCATATGCAGTATGAGAGTGTTTTCGAGCCAATCTAGTGCCTAGTGTGTGTGTATGCATCCACGTGCAACCACTAGCAACCACTTGCATCCACTTGCAACCATCAAACATAACATGTCTCAAACACATGTTTACACCCATTAGTCTCTACCTAAAGTTCGAAGATTCGATCGATAGGATACAGTCGAAAGATGGAAGCGAGTACAGATAAGTCAAAGACTTGGTTCCCATTAGACATTGGTTGAGAAAATAATTCCCCTAAGTATCAACCCCGAAGACCGAAATCAACATCAGATTGACACCCAGAGTGTCACCTCCTTTAGCCAATATCAAAACTGGAAAGCAGAATTATTCAAATATTTACAGACTACTGGTACAGATCAGGTTCCCTAATGATTCTTAGGAAGCTAAGCATGATAAAAATCATATCCCACAAAAACTCAGAATGTATGCGTCATACTTGACGTCTAACACAAATATCCCTCAAACCCCAATCTCAAACAGATGAGCCATAACCCTTATGGGTCTGAGTCTACAGCGGAATTCAGAAATAATACTAGTATTAAAGTGCAGAATATCGATTACAAAATCAAAATACCAGAATCAGAAAAAGTCTTAACTCTATAATCAGATAAAGAAATTAAACCTACTATAGAAATTTTCCTATTTCTATCCTAGCCACTAGCCTCGAGAGTGTTTGCCTGCCCTCCTTGCCCTCGTCTCTTCGGGCAGTCCCTAGTGAAGTGTCCCATCTCTCCACAGTTGAAGCAAGTGCCTTTCCTTTTTCTGCAATCCTTGTTCAGATGAGTCGAGCTCCCACAAGTAAAGCACTTTTTCCCCTTCTTATCTTCAGTCTTTTCATCCTTCTTTTGTGTTTCCTTTTTGGGCCCCGCTTTCTTATTCTGTGGTTCTTCCTTCTTTGTCTTTTTCGGGCCCTTGTCTTCCTCGTGCAGTAGTGCCATGTCCACCAATTTCTCGTAAGTCGCTCCCATGGGTACATGGGTCATGGCTAGGCTGTGCAATGGCTCATTCAATCCTTTAACAAAACGGAGAGCCTTTTTATGCTGAGTGTTGACTAAATCCAATCCGAACCTAGCTAGTTGGTTGAACTGGTTGACGTATTCCTTGACCGTCATACTTCCTTGCTTAAGAGATAAGAACTTCTCCAGTTGTAAACTCCGTTCCGCTTGCGAGAGAAATTTTGTCTCAAACCTTGTTCTGAAATCCATCCATGTCTCAACCAGCCTCTCGGCGTTAGTGACTTCCCACCAGTAGGAAGCTTCGTCTTTGAGCAGCCATACCGCCAACTGTACCTTCTGCCTATCGTCCACCTCGAAGATAACGAATAGATCCTCAGTTTCTTTGAGCCAATTCCTCGCTTCTACGAATGATTCAGTTCCTTTGAAATCCTTCCCACCCATGGCCCTAAAATATCTATAGATCTTTGAGAAAGCAATTGCACGAGGAGGGGGTGAGGGAGGGGGATCATTTGCTAGACCTGCAGCGGCGGTCCTAGCCTCAAGATATTGACGAAACCAACCGGGTACATGAACACCCTCTGGTATCTCAGATGCTTCAGACATGCTGAAACGAAAAAGGAAAGGTTCAATACAAAAAGGACTGAAAGAAAGATATATGGCTCTTGGGGATTATGTTTTTCAAAATAAGATTTAGTTTTGAAAATACTTCCTTTCAAAACCTTTTTGAAAATAGTTTTCAAAACTTTTTATAAAATCTGGTAACCTTCAGCTCTGATACCAAGTGTAACACCCCACCTCCGTTAAGGACACTCGCAAGGGGAATGCCTTAACTTTGGTGGAGCATTTTAGTAAACAAAACAGAAACTTACAAGACAGATAAAACAGTACTTGAAATTTTTTAACTTTATTACAGCGGAAACAGAAATCAATATGGTTACATCCTTTCAATTCTCAGAATTCAAGTACAAAATATCAGTCTTGTACAAAAGCCTTCAAAATGCATGGTTTAAAATCATAATCCCCATAGAACGGAAGCTATACAGAGCCAAGCCATACTTTAAGCACTTCAAGCAAAGAGAAATCCGGATCAAGCTAAAGTATTCCCTCCTTAGATAACCTGGGGGGGAAACGGAAGAAAGGAGGCGAAACAACAAGGGTCAGACAAAAAGTCTGGCAAGTCCAGTGACTTTCAGCATATGAACAGATAATAATAATATGACATGAACATAAAACTGGATGAGAGATAACTGTAACAGGTGTAGCAGGTATAACAGAAGATCAGAATGACATAAACTATTGCTTTACACTTCTCTGCACTAATACTAGTATAACAGAATTAGGTGTCACCCTAATGTCTAAACTTAAACAGGAACGGGTACAGAATAATTTAACAGAAACAGAATGTAGAATTAGGTGTACACTAGTAATGGGCCTTTACCACCCGAACAGACGGTACCACGCAGAAACAGACAGGTGTTACCACCCAACAGAAACAGACGGTACCAACAGAAACAGACAGAACTAAGTGTACCCTAAAACCCTACCCCAAGCGATCGGCTCCCTAATACATAAATATCCTGTGTCGGCCCCACAGTAGGGTGTATCACTCCCTAAAGTGACAACCAATTGGCACAGACCTATTTACAGATGTCACGGCGTCTTACATCCTCAGAGGCAGACCGGGATCCATGCACGCACATGACCCGGTTGGAACACACCATCAACACCCCACGCCATTATCAGAATGAACCGCTTATAATTAGTTCAGTAAGCGTGCCCGGACCCTACCTATTGTTGGGTCAAAGTTTTGATACCAGAAAGGGTTACTGACTAATATGTGTCCCAAACAACAGATGACACAAGTAATTCCCCTCCTAACCTTGTGTCCCCAGACTAACAGATTTCAGATTAACTTGTTTAGAATTTCAGACATACAGAGTTTAGATCAACTAGTTCATAGATCAAATAAACAAGTTAACCGGTTTTCAGACTAACGGATCAGATGTTCGGATTAACAAGCTTACAGATTAACTGGTTACAGACTTACGGATTAACCTGTTACAGATTATCTAACTTTGTATTGGGCCTACGGATTCACGAAACGGGTTTATCAGATTCATTGGTCCAATTGGTTTAACCTTACCCACCCAACACATTTTAGACATCATATTTATCTCAGATTTTCATTAATTAAATATTAATGCCCAAAACCTCTCACATTAGACTGACAGTTTGCGGCTACTGGTTAGGCCGATTGGTTCCGGGCAGGTTTCTGTTGCAAACTGAGTCTAACCTCGGGTTTTCAAGCACGTTATGACTAACTTCTCACATTAGAACCTATTGTTTGCGACCACTGGAATATGCCGGGCGGTTCCGGGCAGAATTACGCCGCAAACTCATCCTAACCTCGAGTTAGCTATGTTTATCTTTGCGGCCAATTAATTAATGATTTCCCATTTATACCCATGCCTAATATACATGTCAATTATTCATAACTATAGCCAATTCAGATTATGTCAATAGCGGACTAATTATATCAACTCAACAGATATAGCAGATAACAGATTTCTCAGACTAGGCGACTTAGCAGATTGAGCAAACTAGCAGATTTAGCATTTTCAACAGACTTAGCAGATGGCAGATGAACAAATCTAGCAGACTAGGTAGTAGAGCAGAACTAGCAGATTAAGCAATATAACAGAACTAGCAGATTAGGCAATGTAAAAAAACTAACAAATTAGGCAAATATAACAGATTTACTCATTTCTTAAAGTTTCACAAATATATCTTGCCCAATTATAAATCTTGCCTAAGTTCACATGCATAAATAATAGTCATGATGCACAATATAATCATATACCCCATGTTTGCATTACATTTACATAGCATAGATTATGGTCATAATTTACCATATATCATATGTTTCAATTTTTATTAAACTTGCATAGTACAGAAGATCCATATATAAATTATACCAAATATAGTAATCGACTACTATGCATGTCATATATTCCAAAGATCCCTTACTTAGTTGTTTATTTACATTAATAGATACCCTGCTCTCATGTAAATCTTTATACCTAAGCCATATTCTTTTTATCACAAATCATATGTTCAATACCCATTTATGTTATAAATATAACATGTCCAGTCATATGTCTCAAATTTATGTTCTAACTACAATCCATGTTCTTTCCTCGAATCAGTCATCTGTTGGTCATGCCTAATTTATGCATCATTCATTTTACTGTCCCAAACAATTTAGCGTAGGTTAATCTCTTATGAGATTGGCTCAGGCTCGTGGTAGCCTGGCTATAAAACAGAAAGAGAAAAGAGATACAAAATAAGATAGATCCAGACAGAACAGATATAACCTCAGATTCAGATTTATAATTCATGTCACAATCAGAATTAACGTTTATAGCGGAGAATAACTTTACTTGCCTTGGTTGGATTAAAGAAAGAACTTTAGTTGTTGCAGAATTGTTGCAGAAGCTTTTATCTCTAATTTGAATTGAGTTGCTTAGGTTGATGTTGATTAGCTTCTAGTTTTGATTCCAGTAGAGTAGCGATGCCATTTTTTATTTTTATTTAGAACAGAGGTAGAGAAGAAGCAGAATAGAATTGTGTATAGAGGAGGCTAGGTCTTAGGGTGTATTTATAGGTGTAGTTAGTTGTTTTAGGCCTTTAGATAAACCCTAGGATAGATTAGAGCCATCAGATTTCGTCACAGCCCCCAAAACCCAGCCCAAAAACCCATTCAGGTGCACCTAGGTCGCCTGGGCTCGACCAGGGAGGTCGACCCCCAGGTCGACCCTAGGGTCGACACCCATGTCGACCTGGTGGGCAGGTCGACCCCCAGGTCGAACCCCAGGTCGACACCCATGTCGACCTGGTGGGCAGGTCGACCCCCAGGTCGACCTGGTCCGGGCGGGAATTTTTCCCGCTCAGCCTGCTTGGGCTGAACTTTTCGAAATTTGAATTTTTTGAATCTGTTTTGAATTTTCTGAAACTTCCGATGGCCATAACTTCTTCATACGAAGTCCAATTCACGCAAACTCGGACTCTATTTCGACCAAAATTCTGAGATGAACACAATGGCGCAACCCGTTTCCCACAATTCTCACATCTGAGATTAGTTATTCTTTAATTTGTGGATATTAATATTAATAGAATTACGGGGTGTTACAATTGGATAGTTATAGAGTCACACTCTAGTGCCCGGGGATAATTCTGGTGACGGGGCACCAACGCCAGTATTTATTTTCGAGTTTCGAAAGTGAGATTTCTATATATTTCCAATTGACTGGTGTGAAAATCGAAATTAGATAAGGCCTATTGTTGTGATTTGGCATCAAAAATGTGATTTTTGACTATATATCAAAGTTATAAATTTGAAATGATAATCAACTAATTAATAGCTGATTGTGTTGTTTGATTATTGTTTGAATAATTAAATGTTGAACCTTTAACCAAATAGGTCAAATATTGAACTGTATTGAAAATTGGTTGCAATTGCATGCATATACATGTATATCATTGAACAGGTCATAGCAAGGAGGCTAGAGCAGAGAATAAAAATTGTTTGCCCGACAAATAGGTACATGTTTACCATAATTTACTGTTTTGTTTGGGTGATGATGATTTTATGAGCTGATTGGCTAGCCGCTTGGCTTTTTCTTTTTCTTTTTGAGATCAGAAGGCCTGTATGGAAATTTCGGGATTTTCCAGTGCTCCCGGTACAGGGGAGGTTATGGCGAAATTTTTCGAAAATTTAGGGTGTTAGCCAAATTTTTGAAAAATTTGAAAAGTTCTTAGAAACTGAAAAGTTGAAGAACTTAAGCCGTAATGAAAATAAAGAAAGTTGAGTTGATTTGTTAAACAACTTTCGGCTTCGTTCCTTTTCGGGGATGAAAAGTTTTAAGTAGGGGAGATTGTAATAACCCGGAAATCTGAGCCAGTTTAAAATTTTTATTTTGGCAATTTTAGCGAAGTTTGAATATTTAAAATGATTATTTTAAATAATAACGACGAGAAATTTATTTTGAATATAATTCGAACGTATATATTATATAGATCGTCGTTAGAATATAAATAATTATTTTAAATTATAAAAGGAATTGAAAATGGCGTGGTAGTTCGATAATTCGATTTCAAAATTCAATTGAACATACCAGGTGCAAAATAAACCGGATTTTAGTGAAACCAAAAATATTAGAATCTATTTGAGAATATCTTTCCAACAAATCCGAAAAATCGAAATTTCATAGCGGGGATCAAAAGATACGTCCAGTTGAAAATTCTGAATAGTCGCTATGGAATTCAGGCCCTTAAAAATGGGAATTTTGCAAACGAACTGGGATTTCGACGAAACCACTTTTGTTGGGTCCGTGATGTCAAATTATTGCTAGGTTTCAAATTTCGTAATTTTTCGAATCAATATGTGAGCATGGCAAAGGAAAACGTGTTTGACCAGTTTCAGTTGATTTTAATCGACTGGAAAATGGCCATTTTTCAAACGGTCTTAGAATTTGACGAAATTAGTTTTGTTAGGACCGTATCATCAGTACGAGGCCAGAAAATACTTTTCGAGAATTTTTCGAGTTAGTATGTGGCCCCGGTAAATTGAAATGCGCGTTCAAATTCAATATATAGAGTTATATGTTGATTTTGACGAAAATTGATCGAAACGATCGAATCATCCTACGATACATATCCCATGGTGTTCGGAATGGGGGTAATTAGCTATGGACGGCAGGCGGTGGGTTTCGTTTCGAGTTCGAATGAAAAAGTTACTTTTTAGAAATAAAATAAAATGTATAAACTTACATATAGGCCCCCCTTTTCTCTTTTCCCTCTTCCCCCTTTTGTCAACGACATAAATAAAAGAAAAAAAATATAAAAAAAAGAGCTCGCGATCGAGCCTCCCCATCGTCGATCTGCCGCCCGAGGTGGCAGCGCCGCCACCCGCGCCCCCTCTGGCCTTCTCCCTCCTCCGCCCTTCTTTCCCTCCCCACCGTGATACCCTAAACCTAGCCCCGCCTCCAGCCCACCACCTACCACCGACCGATGCCCCACGCCGCCGCTCCACCTCAGGTGCACCGCCCATGCCCCGATCTCCTCTTTCTCCTCTCCTTCTCTTCTGAAATTCGAGCTCACCACCCCACCTAAAAACAGCCAGACGGCACCAATGCTCCTCCGCCACCTGACGAGACCGCCACCCCCTTGCCCTCCAGAACGCAACAGAGAGTCCTTTCTATTTTTATTATTATTATTTATTTATTTAATTTGTTAATGTGATTGTTTTTATAAATATAAAAATCAGATTTTTATCATAGATTAAAATCAGTTTTTATATATATATTATAACATTAAAGAAATGACTTTTATTTGCAAAAAGATAGGATTTTTACGGTTAAAAAGAAGAGATTTTTAACACGAGAAAAATGTGATTTTTATATAGTAAAAGTATAAAAATATAATCTTTTATATTGTAGAAGTATAAAAATATAATTTTTATATAATATAGATAATAAAAATCTGATCTTTATGTATGTAGCGAAGTAAAGAATTGATTTTTATTATATATAGGTTGAAATAAAAATGGGATTTTAATAACGATGAAATAGAAATTCGATCTTTGTATATGAAGTAGAAATATATATATACAAAGTAGAAATAAAAATAGAATTTTTATTTATTGAAATGAAGTGATAAAAATATAATTTTAATTTGAACGGCGTGAAAAGAACTACATTGGAATTGCAAGCAAATCCAGACGGTTCAGCAGTTCAGAAGCAAAGCACGGCGGAGTGGAACCATCTGTGAGAACTTCTCACCTTTTAATCTTGTTTTCTAGTTAATAATATATACTAGGATGCAGACGGTGTTTAGTAGCACCCGACACCCGTCGTCCACAGACCATGGACGGCTTGTATGCTTGGTTGTTTAATTTTGATGGGTAGTTGATTGTGTGATGTGATGTGAAATGAAATAAAATATTTATATAGCTAAAAATAATTTATAGTTAAAAATAGAATTTTTAACGTGTATATGAAAAGAAATAAAAATAAACAAATCGGACGATTTGTTTATATACACACATTTGACTGATATTGATTGGGACGATAAATTTTACACATCGCCCAACTGCACAAATAAAATCCGTGTTTGATTGTTTGAAACCCCACACGGGTATTGGGATGATATTTGACATACACTAATCCCGATTGTTTAGTTGTATGTCGATCGATTGATTGACAGGCTGCTATAAGCATTGAATATTTATAATTGATGCTTATACAGTGTAGAATGCACTTTAGATGATGGTTGATTATTCATCGTTGTTGATATATACATGTGTTGTAGAAAATCCATATAATTAACATTATATGGTAATTGATTGGGCCTCATTCCAGTTTCGAAATGGAAATATTTGAAAATAGAAATATTTGAAAAGGAAATATTTGAAATAGAAATATTTGAAATAGAATGTTTGAAAATAGAAATATTTGAAAAGGAAATATTTGAAATAGAAATATTTGAAATAGAATATTTGAAAATAGGAATATATGGAGCCGTGTTGATTAGATTGACGCCATTTTGACGTGAACGATATTTATATCGATTTTATTCATTCTATAATGAATATCAAAAGTGATTTCAAAATCTGATATTTCGAAAAGAATTGAAATTCGAATTTAAAGTGAAGAGAAATGAATTCGAATTGAAAATGAATAGAAATGAATTCGAATTGAAAATGAATAGAAATGAATTCGAATTGAAAATGAATAGAAATGAAATCGAATTGAAAATGAATAGAAATGAATTCGAATTGAAAATGAATAGAAATGAATTCGAATTGAAAAGAATAGAAATGAATTCGAATTGAAAATGAATAGAAATGAATTCGAATTGAAAACGAATAGAAATGAATTCGAATTGAAAATGAATATAAATGAATTCGAATTGAAATTGAATTGAAAACGAACTGAAATTGAATTAGAAATCAATTTGAATTGAAATCAATTTGAAATGAATTTAAAACGAATTTATAAGGAAAAATTCAATTTTGATTTGAATTTGAAATGAAGTTGAAATCGTTTTGAAAACGAATTTAAAACGATTTATGTAATACGTTTTAAAAAGGAAACCAACGAAGTATATATTATATATATTATATATATATAATATAATGGCCTGAATAGAACGCGCCGCGCCGCTGCAGTTCGCGAATTTCGACCATTGACTTCGAACAGATATTACGGGAGATCCGACCGTCGGATTCTCCTAAAACCGGAACCGTTGGGTTCGTATCGAAAAGAGCTTTCTAACGAATATTAGAAATTAGAAATCTAACGGTTGGATTTGGAATTATGTCCAAATCAAATTTGGAAAAGGTCGCTATAAGTGCAGTTCGATGGCCGTTGATGGAAATCGACCGTACGGGCCTTGATAAAATTAATAATAATAATAATAATTTGTGTAAAATCATAAGAAATGATTTGTGAAGAATTGGGATGAAAAACTCCATATTTGAAAAGATAAAATTAGATTTTTATCGAAATGAACTAGTTTTGAACCAGAATAGTAATTTATTTATTTTTAAAATAAATAAAGTGAGTTTGAAATGGTTTTGAAATATAATCAGAATTTCCAATAATTGAATTGGAATGGATTTGAATCAAAATTGTCTTTGGAATATTTCGATGTTGGATTTCGTGATTATACAGATATTGTTTGGGAAATTTGAAAGATATATTAATATCGTTATTTCCAATACGATATTTGTTGGTCGTAGAATTTGATATTGAATATAAGCCGGTATATTTTCTATTCAGAGCCTTGTATTTAATAGCAAATGTGATTTGGGTTTGTCGTGAATGGTGTCTTCATTAACACTGTTCTTAAGCCCAGTTGGGAAAAAAGATTAAATCTTTTTATTTAGATTTAATGAAGTGTACCAATTAAATAATATTTAATTGGAATTAAACTAGTATTGATTTTTGGGTTTATCGTGAACAGTGTTTTAAATAACACTTGTTCTTTAACCCGATAATTAATGAATGTGATTTTGGGTTTATTGTGGGCCGTGTTTTAAATGACATTGGTTCTTTAACCCAATTAAAGACAGGATATTGATTTCTGTGAAGATTAAAACTAAGTGGAGTTTTAATGAATCTTTAATTAGATTGAAAAGATCGAGAATGGAGTATCACCAGTTTTGCTCCAGGCGATAGTTAAATCTTTAATTAGATTTGAACGTGAAATGGTAATTGAATTTACCGATAACACTGTGGTGTTAGATATGAAGTATTACCAGTTTTACTTAATGGGATAAATAGGTTGGGATTGGGAAATAAAATAAATGATTACTCCGGTGTGGTTCGCTAATCCTGACTAGTTTGAATTGATATTCAAAAGAAGATTAAAGAATAAATTTGAAGAATTTATCTTTGATAAAATTAATGGGAACCTTTCCCAAAGTATAAGAATATTGGAATAAAAGAATATTCTGAATTGGAATGAGGCGTATGTTGTGTTTGTGTAACACTTATTTAAAGTATACGCGAGTTATTCGGGAAGACCGGGTTTATCCCATTCTGAATAACTGATACGATGATAAGTCGAAGATGAAGATGGTGGTCGAAGACCGGAGGTCTTCACATCGTTTGGGTGATTACTGATGATCTTGATTGGGCTGTACACCCAAAATGAGGGAATCAGTCGGTGGTCGTTCAGATGTGCTTGGAGATCGATGGATTGCGAGGAAAGTGCCTCCGGTTTCGTTCAGACCCAGAACGGACTTGTAAATGGACTGTGTGTCTGACATTGGATTTCATTCTGTGTGACTAATATCGGTTGCATAGAGTGGTTTGCCTGTGTGGCATGCTAAGATGTAAATGATCAAGGTTTCTGTTAAAAAGCAATGTCTTGTGATTGATGATCAAAGCACCGCCTGTGTGACATAGCTTTGTGTAACGTGAATTCGCGAGCCTCACACCCCGGTTGTGAACCAGAAACGGGAGAGGACCTCAGGGAGGGCATGCGTTTCCTTCTAGCTAGGGTGGTGTCAGTGACCTACCAGCCCTGACATTTATATACTTTTCACCTGTGTGGTTGTTGTTGTTGCGAGGCGCCTCGGTTAGATCGGATGATCCGGGTCCGATGGAGCCATTCGTTGGCTCATTTATGCCCCCAAAGGGCGGGGAAACGCAGTGTTCAGGAATTTTAATCCACATCGGTGGACCGGCCCTGTCGCTCCAAGGGTCAGTCGAGCTCTGATCCTGAGACATGGGCTAGATTGTCTTGAATCGGTTGAGGACTATCTTTTGCTTCGGTTCATAGATGGAAATCCCACTTCCAAATACGTGACATTTGCGGTTTTATTTGTGGAGCCTAGTATGGCGACATGATATATGGTACCCATGCCGTCTATGATTGATACTTATGATTTGAAATTGTTTTATACACTATACACTTATAATAGTATCAAATAATCTGTTTTAAACGTATCAAGCATTCTTTGGCTATTATAAGGGAAAACCCTATCCACCGGCTTGCGTTGCATTGTGTGATAGGACCTGGGTCTTATAACAGCTTCATTTTTCTCTATTTAGCATTGCGCTGTTTGTTTTATGCACTGGTACTCTTGGGAGGAAACCCGTTCCGTGTTATACGGCTTGGTCCCTTGATTTACCGAACTTTAAAATAAAGAATAATAACTGTTTTAGTTCTCACACCAGTCACATGACTGACCTGGAGTTTATTGTTTTGACCTAAACTCTGGGTGCCCTTATTTTGACACGGGCAGCTAGTAGTTTTGGTTTTTGCAGATTTATATTCACAGGATCCTGGTTTACAGCTGGAACGATATCCGGAAAGCTTTGTATCCATATATATCTTCTAGTTGTGTATTGTATTATTTTCCGCTGCTATGTAATGTATTGTAATCTCTGATATTTCTGTGTAATATTCATTTATACTCTGTATACTCTGGTAATCTGATGGAATTGTTGTAATATACAATGAAATGTTCTTTCCTCTGCGTTCTATTTTGTCGTGTTCTCAAAACAATCAGGCGTTTTGAACGGTCTGGGTCGGTTTAGCGACTGATTCGGATCGAGCGAAATTCCTTGTTGTCACAACTTTCGAGCAAAAATTTGAGAAAATAGGATGGTTTTACATGTCGTTCTAATTTATGATGGAAAAGACCTAGGGATGTGCGACTTTAGTTTGTAGAGAGTGGTAGATGGAAAAAAGGAGTGTTATGGTAATCTAGATTCAGTGA
Organism: Allium sativum; assembly: GCA_030737875.1. Lineage (NCBI taxonomy): Eukaryota > Viridiplantae > Streptophyta > Magnoliopsida > Asparagales > Amaryllidaceae > Allium > Allium sativum. The sequence continues at coordinate 1,011,855,252 of CM060912.1, read as the reverse complement.
TGAGGACCATTTTATGTCAGAGGATGTAGTCCTAGGCCTCCTAGTCCTTGTAGATAATCACATTTAATCATTGAACTTTTACTTAGTAGTGATTGTAGTAGAGTTTGTTTTCTTTTAGTATAAATTTTCACTCCTATGTAGTGTTCTATTCTATAGAAAAATAGAATAATTTAGATGATATTTTTTTCCTAGGTGGTTGTGATGATCACTAGATAAGAATTAAAACATAGAATATTATAAATAAACTGAAAATGAAAGTAAAAGATGAACAACTAAAAGAAAAACAAATAAAATTTACAAAAGCAACGAAGACGACAACTGCGATAAACGAGAACAATAAAAGAAAATAAATTCTTTCAAAAGTAAGCTTGGAAAACTGAAAATGAAATCCTTCTTGTGTAAACTATGCTTGGAGTAGAAAATAGGAATTTTTGTAAGATTAGTGATTAAAGTTTCCAAGTATGGGAAAAAATGTGTGTAAAAATGGATGAAAATATGTAATTTTCTATTTTCTACCTTTTTCTAACATAATAAATCGAATTTAGAAAATTAAATTTCTCTGAAATTCAAAATTTTAAAGTTGGTTGGTAGAGTTTGGATGCAAAAATTGGATGAACTACATTCTTACCCGATAAGAGTGCGGGAAAAATTGGATGAAAAATATTTTATTTTCAAAATCCTGCATTCATATAGAAATTGCTAGTGTATTTAGGATATGTGCATCATGTTTTCAAAAGGTTTTCAAAAATAATTGCATTAATATAGGAGGTACCGCTTAGGCATACATTGCATTCATATATTTTTATGTTGTGTTACACTTTGCACAAGTGCACAAATGATTGTAAAATTAGATATACACATTTTGGTTGCAATTTATGTGAGGAATTACATAATTTTACCCTTACTTAATTTCGGGGATGAAATTTCATAAGGTTGAGAGAATGTAACACCCCGCATTTTTTAATAATAAAGATTAACAAAATTATCATAATAATTATGGAAGTAATGTGCGGTTGAAGTTTGAAAACAAACGCATGTTAAATGGGCAATATATAAAAAGTTGCCACTATGCAAACTAAATGCATAATGGTATGTGTATATATATATATATATTGAAAATTATATATATATATATATATATATATATATATATATATATAGAGAGAGAGAGAGTTAAATAAAAACAAACGGAAGAAAGAATGGAATAAATGAAACATACATTAATTGTATAAACAAAGTGCGTTTGAATTTGAAAGTAATTAACATTAATATTGCAACATTCCTTTTAATTGACAACGCATGTCATAAGTTACATTAAAAGAGAATTAATGGGAATAACATTATAATTTGAAATAGACAATCAATTCTGGATGTTGACTCACATATATATATAGTTAAAATAAACATATATAGATGTAAGTTACAGAAGTAATGCGTGTCATAAATGGCATGAAACCAAGAAATAAAAGAAAGTTCAAAAGTTGTTAATCAAGCAACGTTTCAATTTAATTTGGATATGCGCATATTAATTGTGTGTTTTTTAAACACGTATTAAAATAGTAAAAACTGAATAGAAATGGGAACATAAATAAATATCAAAATAACGTTCATAGAAATAAAAAGAAATTACGAGCAAGAATTTAATATCAGAAAAATTATTAATGCATACATTAATTACGCATTTAAAATTCGAACATGCATTAAAAGTTTGAAATAATAATAAAATTGGTTAAGGAATATAAACATTAATAACAGCGTTTAAAGGCATAACAGTACTCACGTAGCAAGACCCGAGTATACAATTTAAAATCGTATACATGGGTCGACCCATGCATGAAATGGGTCAAACCATGGGTCGACACATGTCAAAGCTGGGTCGACCTACCTAAACCTGGGTCGACCCATTTCGGGTTAGGCAGTGTAGCTTTTACTTTGTTCTGACTGGCTCACATTTTATTTGTTTCAATCGAACTGACGTGGTTCTTTCTAAATAAACCAACAGGGCCTAGCCTCCAACTCATATTTTTCTGAGAGAACGCTAGAGATTTTCCATTTCTTTTCTCGTTCAAACTCTTCTGAATTATAAAATATTAGTCTACGACTTTAGATTTGAGATTTGGAGATGAAAATTGTAGATTCAGGTTGTAGCTGCTTAGATTTCTCTTCCATACAAGGGAAGTTCCATGAATCTGAATCTAGTTCTATTCTTTTCATTCATTTTGAATCAGATTTGTAAATTCGTGCAATTAGGGAGACCACCTATGATAGGTTTGAATCAGATTCAGGAATTAGAGAGAATTTATGTGAGTGGATTTAAATTATATTTCTTATAATAGTATATTATATCGTTTGATTCCTGTAAGAATCTATAATATGTTTTCTTATTTCTTTTTTCCTCTTTTTGCTTTAGAATATATACAGTTTATGTTAAATTTCAGTTATGCGCAAAATATATACATCAACTTGAAAGGTTAACATATATAATTGAATTGTGCGCTTAATATATACTATTGATTATAATCACTTTTGTTTACGCGTGTTGGAAAATATAATTTAATTGAAATTATGAACAAAAAGGGAAAATTCGATGATTTGGGACTGAATGAATGTATAATGCCAAAAATTGCACTGAAAGGGATATTTGGATTGAAAGTAAGAAAACCTGACATAATTAATATTATGCACAATAAATTCTGTGGTTAAATGGTAAATCTGACAATTTCCATATTATTTGTAATAAATCAACTTTTAAATCTAGAATAAAATGAATATTGAGATTGTGGGGATTAAAAAAGGGACATAATCCATTTGTATCCAAATCTACTGTAATTTTGTAAAAAAGAGGAAATGAGTTAAAAACAGGAACAAATGTATATTAAATAAAATAGGAAATCTGAAATGGCCTACATTGGAAATTTATTTCCATTGTGTGGTTTGTAAAAGAAGTAGAAAACATAATTGCAAGTTTTAAACAATAAATAAAGGCGCAAATTAGATCGAAATAGGATTTTCCTTTGTTGTGCACAATTCAATATCCTACAAATAATTGAAAGAAATATCTTGCAATTACGGTTTTCTATTGCAGTAATTACCTTAAGCTATGGAAACAGATTTTGTATAGTTTTAATAAATGATCAACTAGGAATAAATCTAATTTTCTAAAGAATAAATTGTAAAGACGGAAGGAAAAAATGGAAGGGTAACATTACTAAAAGGCGTTATGTAGAGAAAAAGGAATAAGAAAAGGCTTATTGTAAACTTATTTTGATAAGCAAGATTTTATGGCAATGATCCTATGGTGAAAAATGATCCACAACTTATATTTGTGTAAATATGATTATTGGGAAATCATGGTAAACAGACATAGTTTGTTTGCAGATATGAATTTGATTAAAAATGATTGAAAGAATGGTTAGGCCTAATATGTACGTATTGATTTACAATATGTGGGTAAATTACGAGCCTAGAACTTTCATTGTCAGGCTTTAATATGACATATTGATTTACGGTGTGTGGTTAAATTGGGCTTAAACTGAAATTCTTTAATAAAATTGATTAACGAAAGAAATAACATTCAGATTAAATGGATTAATGAATATTATAAATCAAATAAAAGGAAAGCAAGTGAAATAAATAATGGTAAATTAAACATTGGGTCTAATTAAAATAATGAAATGTGTTTGGCCCAGTCCGTAAGGGTGAAGAGCCCATTGGGGAAAATTATTGAAGGTGTTGGGAGACATGGTGGAAGCTTGTCCAAATTATTTGATGGGACTGGAAGGAAGTGCATGACTTCTATGGGACGTGACTCTATGATGGTCCTCTGTGGTAGGCCTAGGGATGTACCCACAAAGGCATGGTTTATATAGTACCATCGGGTGAGTATGCCTTGGCTGTATCTTTTATTGTGGTCAACCTAAAGACTGATTGGGATGATTTCGAGAAAGGTTTGGCTACCTCGGGATGGGAGGCTTCATAATAGGCCAATGATCTTCACTATCAGGTCATTGGATAAGGGACCACATGTTTGTTTAGATTGTTTGCTAGGGTTGGTCACTTAACTCGTTTGAATGGTCTTTCATTAGTTATGGGGTAGACTAGTGTGGCCTTGAAGAGCCAAGAAAGAGACATACCAAATTTTTGTATTTGTATTTTGGCTTAACGAAGCCATTATTTTTGGGCCCTCCAAATCCATCCTTGATAGACATAGTAAAGCCCCCATCTGAGTTCCATGGAAGAACTTAGGTTTTGGGCACCTTTATGGCACAACAGTAGGAGTCTATTCTCTTTCGTAGCGCGACTTGGTATACTTTCGTGGCATAGTGATGAAGACATGGTGCGTTTTTGCAGCGTGCTCTAGTATGATTTCGTACCGTGGCGATTAAGGTCTCGTACATTTTCGCAGTATAATGATATAGACCACTCGTGAGGGTGTTATGGGGAATACCATGATATATTGGGCATATAGCTACATATATACGGTTTATTAGGATAATCTATTTAGGAGTAGATAGTCACGATTTATGCGTGAAATCGAAAGTATAATATGCAATAAACCAAAAATAAATTAATTATGATAAACTAATGATAGAATGGTATATGCAGTGTTATTTATAGAAAATATAATTTGTCCATTCACCAGAACTTTTGTTCTGACCCCCTCCTTATAATAAACCAACGGGTTAGACAAGTGGTAGAGATTGCGTCTTAAAGACACATGCTTGGTAGTGTCATTAATAGGGTAAGTATTTACTTACTATTATATTTTATTCATTCCGCTGTGGGATATTTTATTGTGAGCTTTGATATATTTTATCTTGTGGAAATTAGGCTAACATCTCTACACGCCACGTCCCTCCCATGTTTTGTCTTCAAATCCGGTCCCTATTTTTAGTTGCCGCCTTCGGCTTTCTTCCTTCTGCCATACTTCCTCCTTCTTCCTTTGACACTTACGTGTTTTTTAAGAAAAAATGCGTTGGTCAGTAAAAAAAAAAGTTTAAAATCTGGAAATATTCCCGGAAGTCCAAGACGATTGAAAAAAAAAGTTGCATACATGTATGCAACTATTTAAATACACATGCAAAAAATCTGCAAGCCTGCTGAATAATTGCATACATGTATGCTGTTATTCAGAATAGCTGCATACTTGTATGCAATAATGTGTTGAAAGCCGAAGGCATGACAATATGTGCATACTTAAATGCATATTTTCTGCATAAGCTCATACTTGTATGCAAATATACAAGTATGCATGTTTTCCATGCAGAAATCGAATACATGCATGAAATCATGCATGTATTTCAGAAAATCTGCATATATATATACATATATTTATTTATATATATATATATATATATATATATATATATATATATATATATATATATGCGTATATGCTGCTGTATGATGCAAAATTGAAATAGATGCATACATGTATGCAAATATTTGAATTATATGCATGTTTTCATGCATTTTTCGCTGTTTTGTGTATTTTTTGATTTTGACGTGTTTATCGATTGTTTTTCCACCTGATTTTTTTGTTGTGTACTTATTTTGTTTAATTTTGAATTTATGATTTTTTTATTTTTATTTTTTTAGTGTATTTTTGAAAAATAGGGACTAAATTTACAATAAGTTTATGACCGAGGGTGAACCTAATTTTAAAACTTAATAGGGACCTGTGCCAAACGGTCCCTTTTATCTTTGTCTTTCTACAAAATACCAAACAAGCCAACTCGGGTTTCAGTGGCAAAGGCGACGTAACTTATATCGACATTGAATTTGGAAACATGTAAAGGCGATTTAACCTATATCGACATCGAATTCAATTTATAAAAAAAAAAGTGAAGGAAGTGCACATTCTATGTCAACATCAAAATAAGGAAAAAAGGGTTTAATCAGAATAATAGTGGATTTCTATGTCAAGGCACGTGTATCAACTCAACGTGATGCATTCCTACACCATTCTGAGTCAAAGCACTCCATACTAACATTCACTGGTATCATGTGTTTCTTCCAAAGGGTGGCACACACAGAGGTGGAGCGATGCAGAAGTCCAAGATGACACAATTGTTTCAGCAATGGTAGAGTCATAATTCAAAATTAAATAACATTTTCCCTATTTAAAGCAATAGTTTTCATCAACCCCTTATTATTTATCAAAATCTATTTGGTTAAAAAAAAAAAATCTTTTTCAATTGCTTTTCTGATTTATGTCATAGATTTTTGAAATTTAAATACATAATATATTTGCAAAACCCCTAATTAAATTTAATAAATTAAATATTTACTTATGTTTTCTAGCTTAGGAAATTCATATCAATTCATTAAGACATGGAGAAAAGATCCTTAAAATATACCATAAATCCATTTTTATATCTTTTAAATTATGTAAAATTCTCAAACCCAAAAATAATATTTAATCATTTTAAATAATTAAATTTAGAAATAAAGGAATGCTCCAACTTAAGAAATTCATCCAATATTTACACTTGCATAAAAAAATTGAAAATCAAGAGCATTGGAAAAAGTATGTTTCTCACATCACATTGAAATTTCAAGTTAATTGAGTGTCATCTGATATTGTTTTCAATTTAAACTTACATTATAACTTCATATTTAATTCATCTAAATCATCAAGAAGCTTGTGTGTCATCGTTTAGTAATCAATCATAGCATAAACATCACAATGATTTAGATCTAACTCTAAACCGGAAACAAATATAACAAGAAAAGAGATGATATTATCCTTTACCTTGACATGGATGAGAGAAGATGAGATCTGATTATGGTTTGATTTCCTATGCTTGATTCCTTAGACTTATAACTTTTCCTCTTTGTTTCTCTTTTACAGTGACCAAACTCCTTGGTTTTCTAATTTGTTTTAATTAAAATGAGATGAGGTGATGAGGGGATAAGGTTTTTAGCATAGAAAATGTGATCTTTTCATATTCTACTATCATCGTATTCCTTCTTATTATTAAACATTCTAATTTATCTAATTATTTATATTATTGCTCAGTCTATTTATTATTGTCAAATCTCATTTTCCTCTTTAATTCACATTATTTTATTTAGTTGATTTAATTACATATCCTAATAATGTTTTCATGAAATTAGGTGCATTGCACCCTACCCTCTATTTATAATTTTAGGAAGCCTGAAATATATCTAAAGATCTATTTCTCATTCTCCAGGGTGAATACTAATTCTGCAAAAGAATGAGGGACACCTCATTGATAATTGGCAATCAACATCGATCCATTGGTGGGGTCAGTGTCGATCCATATGGGATCAGTATCAATCCATGAGTTCAACTCATGGAATTCTCTGGTCCTCATGTTCTGACTTAATTCATAGTTAAATACATGTTTTCAATCTTGATTGCAACATTATTGGCTTATCTTTAAGTCTAAATGATCGATTTCTGAAAGAACTGAATTGTTAACTTTGAGCACCTATGGAGATTGATAGAGGATTGCATAGGGATAATGGAGTAGAACATGAAATATGCTCCTAACATCAAAGAGGTGACTTGGAGAAGAGAGGGCCACTTTGGACAAGTATTTGGGGATTTATATTGATCCATGGTTGGATCGATACCAGTCGGTGCCTTTGTATAATTTTTGGTTTGTTGTTGCCTGAGTTGATTTGACCTTCATCCTGTGATCTCGCTTGCACTTAGTTTTTTTACTCTATGAGGCTATCTCTCTAGACACTCTGCTATGGTAATCCATGACTTTGACTTGTCTAGTCTATTTATCTAAATATATCCAGGTCAAATGACTGGATATCACTTAGTTTGTAATTAAAAACTGAAAAAATATTCATATCTATTGGTACCATGGATAGTAGTTTGATGATAACAACCTCAAGTAATGAATATCATATATTTAATATGTATTAGTTATTGTTTATCTTTATATATTAGATAGTGTAGGTTATATTATAGGACATTATGCAGGAAATGGATAATCAAGACTAATTCATGTTGTGGATGTTCATGGGTTATATGCTGGGATTATCTAATAAATTATTGGGATTAAACTAATTATATTTATGTCTTTATCGAAGTTTGCTAACTTGAAATAAGTTTAATCCTGACTCGGGTGTTTTATGTATTTTGCATGGAACGCTCGGGCCAGGGCCCAATGTTTCAGACTTAAATATATTCAGCTCACAAAACTGGAGAGGAACGTGAAGGCACATATGCGTGTGCAAGGCCCGACTGAAGTGTAAATTTTATTTTAAAACTTATTAATGTATTTTATTATTCTGCTGTGCAGAATGTTTTATAAAACTCTGATATTTGTATAAAAATTATTCCGCTGCAAACATTTATGTTCTGTGATTTTCTGTGTATTGGTTCTGTTAAACCTCATAAGCAATAACAATTTGTCATTTCGAGCGGTTTAAGTTGGTTTAATTATCGACTTGAAGCAGTTGAAAAGACGGGTTTTTACAGTTGGTATCAGAGCTTTGGTTTATACAAAGCTTAACTTATAGGGTTTAACTAGAATTATCACCAGAATCTCTAGGGACAACGTATTTTGAAAATTCATGTTTTTTGTATACATTAATTTGAAGAAAAAAATTGGACTTGAAATTAAAAGTACTTTTGAAGTGTATATTAATTGAAAACATATTGTATTTAGAAGTATAAATTGATTTGGAAATAGACTTTGTTCAGTAGTATAAATTGACATGAAACATAAAACATTTTGGAACATAAGCTAACTTAAAGTATGAACTATTTTGAAATTTTGATATCTTATGATGAGAAATAAGTTGAAATAAATTGAAGCATAAAAAAAATTAAATCCAAATAAATTTTTAGATGTTAATGTTACCAAAATGAATTTGTATATCAAATAAAATATCATTTGAATTGAATGGGAATCTAGATAAGCCTTCATAAGTAAGGTTATGTTTTGTAAATTATTTGGAAATGTAAGTATAGTGTATTAACCAACTTGATTGAATCAAGTTGTTTTTGTAAATTGTTTAATAATATAATATGAGTATGATTAACAAATCTGATATTGAATTAAGTGTTTTGAAATCTCTTAATGATTTAGAAAATGATTGTTTTTTCCAACAAATGAGTAAATACCAATGTTAAATATAAAGAATGTTATGTATTTTCGAAGAATATATTTGTAGGGCTAAATTGATGCTTGTCTTTATTGTAGTATGTTTAAGATATACTAATGGGTGATAACTGATATTCGGGTTAATAAATTACAAATGTTAAACCATTAGTGAAATATGAAATCATATATTGATTTAGTTAAAATTAAGGAGATCGTTTGACAAAAATTTGAGAATTTGATTCCTGAAATTTGTGAAATCTGTTCCTAATGTTTTGAAGAAAAAAAAACTAGTAGTATATACAAGTATTTTCGAATAAAAATGTATGAACTATTTTTCTGAGATGCGTTCAAAAAGGAAGTTATTTGAATGGAGAACCCACTTTTGTCGCTAGAAAATAATTTCAATGATAATTTTACTTCATTGGAATTTATTCTCGAGTCTCAAAGTGGGGGATACCACTTTAATAGCTTTGCTACTTGTTTATCTTGGTTAAACAAAGCTTGATTTATGAAGATTGATTTGATATGCAAATAGATATGTATATTTTGAACGATTGAAAGAAAATCTGGAATTGATTCTTGAGTTTAGTCGAATGGTAATCCTATGTATTAGGATAGTGTAATTATAGATCTTGAAGAGATATCTTGATAAGAAATGATTGAATGTAAATATTTAATTGAATAATGATATTTGTGATATGTAACCCAAATCATTTTTTTTTAAAATGAGTCGATTATCAATATGAACTATCATTTGAAATGATATTAAATATTCAAATCAATTGTGAAATCAAAAGTAAATTGATATTGAAATGAAAATTTTGAAGATTTATCGACTTATGAATATTGTGATTTGAAATGTTTGAAACTTATATGACTTATATAAGCATGAGATTAATTCAAAAACCACTGATTTGGAAGATAATTGATTGAAATAATAGTCTTACATAATACAATTTATATGAGAATGATACGTTGGAAAAACGTGATTTGAAAAGAAAATCTTATGTAAATTGATATTTATGTAAGTGCGATATATGCAAAACGTGAAATGAAGTGCTATATATATTTAGTATGTATGTTTTCCAAGTGAAGATATGGGATTTTCCTTCCATTGAAAATTGAGAATTGAAAATCGTAGCTACATTGGTGCTCCGTTGATTGGAGTATCCATTGATATCGGAATCTCACTCGGTGGGATCACATTGATTATTATTACTTACCTTTTCTAGCGTAATTCGAGGGGCGCAAAGCCTACAGTTACAAGCGGTTCCACTAAGATAGTGGTCATAACCGCCATATAACTGCGATCTAGACGCCATAGCAAAATTCGAGGGGTGCGATGCCTACAGTACGTGTGGTTCCACTGAGATAGTGGTCATAACCATCATGTAACTGTGATCTATGGCAACAACCATGTCGAAGTTCGAGGGGAGTGATACCTATGGTTACAAGCGATTCTACTGGGATAGTAGCGTAACCGCCGAGTAACCGCGATCCATGGGGGAACTTATTTTCCATATCCATTTTAAATCTTTTAAGTATTTTCACTGGGTGTTGAAACAAGTATATTTAGTAGTTAGAGATATTATTAATGCGCCTAGCCAGCGTATGCCTAATGTCTGTAAGAACGACAATAAACTTGTTAAACTTCGAGTTATCAAGTATTTTCAAACGTTAAATAACAAATTAATAACCTGCAATTAAATTTATATAACTTAAACATAATAAACTAAGAAAGAAAAGTTTTAAACGTCTTGAGAAATACAACAGCTTTGGATTTTTAATAAAATACTTATTTTTTATTTCAAAAGTTATTTTCAAACACGATAATTATATTTTCAAATTTTAAGTTTTATTATATATATTTTAAGTTGTGATATAAGAAAACTCGCACTTTAATAAAAAGTGTCTGAAATAATGATTTTGAATTTAATAAATAGATTATAACAAATGAATTTAATTAATAATGTAAGGACGAATTTTTGTATTTAAAATCCTATAATTTATTTTTTCCAAACTTTGTAAATTTGTATAAGTAAAAATATCTTTTTTATATACATAAGCATATTTTTAACATCCTCTCCTTTTCGAGGACGAAAAGTTCTGAGTGGGGGATGTTGTAACATCCCGTAAATTTTGAGCATTTAAGTTATTGAATTAAAAATTATTATTAAATTTAAAGTGGTTAAAAAATAAATTTTATGTTGTTATTAATGAAATTTACTAAATTCTGGTGAAAGATTGATTGAAAATAATGTATATATTCTAGAGGAAATAAATTCTAATACATAAATGTATATATCTTTGGCTATCGTCTTTAATTCTTTCCTTATTTGTTCAAAATGTAAATTTTAGGAATTCAGAATGTGGATTGCATGTCCAATTAAACCTTCGTTAATTAATTTAATTTGCAATGTTAACTACGTATTCATTTCATTCCTTTATATATTTATTTATTTTCCTTCATTCTATTAATTTTTTCACTTCATTCCATTTTTACACATCCTATTTTATTTACGAATTTTTATTTATTAAATTTACATCTTATTTCTCCTTTCCTGTTTTCTTTCCCAACACTATTTTTTCCAAAAACGAACCATCTCCATGTATATATATGTTTCCCTTCTCTTCAATATCATGTTGTCTATATTTAAAAGGAAAAAAATAAACTTTTCACAAATCATGCGGACATTCATTCATTTCCATTTATTTTCATGCATGTGTTTCATTATTTCGAAGTAAAATATGTAAGATTTTGTAATCTGCGTCTTCCTTTCCTTATATTTTAAGGCACACATCCATGTTACATAATTTTTTCTCATTTATATAAAAAAAACCATGCATTTTATTTTCAAGGCCTCCCCTGTTTAATGTTTCCTTAATGCAACTTTCATTTCTTTTCCCATTATTCTATTTTCATGCATCTTATTTCATTTATGTACTTTCATTCCTAAAAAAACTAATTTTGATACATTCAAAAGTTAGCCCCACTCATTCAGTTTCCTTTTGAACCAAAGTAATTAATGAATAAAGAATAATAATAATGAAAGAAATAAATGCATGCACCGTGCATGTTTCAATATGTCACAGTTCCTCTTGGAATTCCTATCTAACGTTTCATTCATTTACCATCCAAGATTGTCATCTTCTTATATATATATATATATATATATATATATATATATATATATATATATATCTTTTCAAATGAAACAACATGTTTCTCTCTATCCACGTACCTTTCTTTCCTCCTCTCTTCATTTTAAAACTATCATTTCTTTTATTTTCTTTAGCCAAAATAAATTTCCCAAATCCAAAATAATTGCCTCGTACCAAAATTGTCTTTTATTCTTCGTCCATCGCTCCCTCAATTCTCCGCTCCTCCAATCCGTCAGCGCACCCAATTCCAGCAGCGCCTTCCTCGATCGATTCTCCACTCGGCCGCCGCAAATAGAAGGATGCACCACTTCACCGTCATTGAATCTGCTTGTCACCTAGCCAAGCCATCACACCTCGGTTGAGCTCCGCTTCCAGTCAATCGTGCAAATCCAGATGGAAGGCCATCCGAACCCTCCGCTATCATGACCATAGGTAAGCATAGCTTACGATTAAACCTATTTCAAGTATGCTACTTCTCCACTAAGTGAAATTCTGTGTTGTTGTCGATTTCCATGAAATTCCATTTATTTTACATGTTCAGCTTCCCTAGTTACAGTAGTTTTGAGGTAGTTTGGGCTCATGTATGCATTTTTGTGTGATATGCCTTGTTTCGACATGTGTGGGTAATATAAAAAAATGGGATTTAACCTTGCTAGCTATTCCATGGCACCGGGAATCAACATCATGAATATGCAGATTAGGTGGAAATTGAGAAATGAAACGTGTCATCCAAATATTTATCACCTTTGTTTGCTTATTTAGGCGTGATTTATTGTTGCTTTTTTAACATATGCATAAAAAATAGCGAGAAGAGGGGGGTGTTTCAGAACAACCAAATAGGTTATGATGTATATGTATCTCATTTATTTTATGATGGACCATGTTTGAAATTTAAAACCCACCTAAAAGCAATTTATAAAATTTTATATGTGAAACTCTGAAGTAATAATATTTTCCTTGAGGTAGAAAATGATTTGTGGTTCACGAGTAGAACACTGTGCTGCTTTTCAACCCATTTTTATCTTGTGGATAACATTGTATGGCTATTCAACAGTTTGTACTTCCTGGTTTTCATTGTAATTCAACCCTTTGCTCTCATTTGTTTAGTCACTGAATAATACTTGCTATTCATCTATTTTGACATTTTGCATTTAAATTTATTGTTGCATTCTTGGTCTAGGTTGTGTCACCAAATGCATGTGTCAATCTTTGTATTGTTGCATAAAAAATGCATGTTTCAATCTTTGTATTACTGCATATATAAAAAAAAATTGAGTCTGTTATTTTTCCATGCCATGCATACACCCTGATCTCTATGTGCTTTTATTTGGTGGTGGCATCCCTTTTGATTTACTATGCGAAGATTCATGTTATGTATTTGGTTCATGCATGCATATTATGTCCTTACATCCCACTGTCGATTTCGGATCTCGTTGCCACATGCATGCAGTAGCCTTGTTTAGAATGCACCTCATTGTCTTATTTAAGTACATGCAATACATGTATACTATTCCGTGAACCAATTATCTTGTCTTGACTTATGCATAAGTTGTTGCCTGCTTTGTTCACAATGTTAATCTTACTAATTCATGTTGTGGATGTTCATGGGTTATATGCTGGAATTATCTAATGAATTGTTGGGATTAAACTAATTATATTTATGTGTTTATCGAAGTTTGCTAACTTGAAATAAGTTTAATTCTGACTTGGGTGTTTTGTGTATTTTGCAAGGAACGCTCGGGTCAGGCCCCAATGTTTCAGACTTAAATATATTCAGCTCACAAAACTGGAGAGGAACGTGAAGACGCATATGAGTGCGCAAGGCTCGACTAAAGTGTAAATTTTATTTTAAAACTTATGAATGTATTTTATTATTCTGCTGTGTAGAATGTTTTGTAAAACTCTGATATTTGTATAAAAATTATTCCGCTGCAAGCATTTCTGTTCTGTAATTTTCTGTGTGTTGGTTCTGTTAAACCTTATAAGCAATAATAATTTGTCATTTCGAGCGGTTTAAGTTGGTTTAATTATCGACTTGAAGCGGTTGAAAAGGCGGGTTGTTACAATTGTAGAATCAAGAATGAGGACTCATGAGTTTTGAGATTTGAAGAGATCAAGAATTTTTCTATGAGGAAGGCGAAGAGGGAAGAAACTTGTTCCATCATGTAGAGGAAGAGGGACTTTCCCCGTCCACTGAGGGACCAACAAGAGAGGCCAACAAGAGACCTTTACCATATGTTACTTGGGATAGGAAATATTTATATGGTAGAGATTCTGTGGGATAGGAAATATTTATATAGTAGGGCCGTCTATGGATATCCAAAAAAATTGATATCTGTAACACCCCATAATTCTATTAATATTAATATTCACAAATTAAAGAATAACTAATCTCAGACGTGAGAATTGTGGGAAACGGGTTGCGCCATTGTGTTCATCTCGGAATTCTGGTTGAAATAGAGTCCGAGTTTGCATGATTTGGACTTCATATGAAGAAGTTATGGCCATCGGAAGTTTCTGAAAATTTAAAACAGCTCGCAGGAAATTTAAAATTCAAAATTCGAAGTCAAACAGGCTAGGCGGGAAATTTCCCGCCCAGCACCCCAGGTCGACTGGGGAGTCGACTGGGCAGTCGACACCCCCCCCAGGTCGATTGGGGAGTCGACTGGGTAGTCGACACCCCAGGGACCAGGTCGACTGCGCAGTCGACCTGGGTGTCGACCTAGGTCTGGCAGCTAGGGTTTTTGACTGAGCCTGTTTTGACTGAGTGATGACCCATTAGGGTTTTTGACCTAATCTGGTTGGCTAGGATTAGTTCTGTGCTGATCTGACGGTCTAAAATAAATCCTAACTCTATAAATACCTAGGTAGTCTCTCACCCTAATTCATATGAAAAATATAGTTGCTACCGTCATACCACCGCCATGGAATTCAGTCTAGCCACCGCCAACTAAGAAGGAAGAAAAGCTAATTCAATTCTAATTCTAATCAACTATAAAGCAAAGAAAGACACTCTTTTCTTCTCTGATTGTGAGTATGATGATCTTAACAAGATTATTATTATTTTAATTAGATTGAGTTATGAATGGATTATGAGTAGACGATGTGAATTATCATATATGTTGTTGTAAACCCTTTTGCTATCATGTATGTTGTAAATCCAATGTTATGTGATGATGATATCTTGTAAATCATGCTATGATGATGTTATGTATGTTGAGAATTTCCATGCTAAATTGTGATAAATCATACATGCTTTAAAGTCTTGATGTTATTGTCTATGCTAATTAATTCATATTAATTGAATCATCATGTTTGGGCTATGTTGATCTATATGACAAGTCACATATGAAATTTAGATTGATTAGAAAAGTTATGAACATATGCCATGACATCTATTATGACATCTAGAATTATGCTATGACATATGCGATATCCTATGCTTGTTCACACCATCATTATGTTGCCTAAAAACCTCATATGCAAGTTTATGTATAGATTTGGGCTATGATCATATCATGTAAATTGAGACATTTAACAAGTTGACACCTTTTGATCCTTAACATGTGTAGTTTGTGCAAGTTTCATCCCTATTATGATTAGATTTATTTTAATTGTCTATATATTGTGATAATTTATCTTTGTGCTATGTGTTAGACTATTCAAGTCTAGCCTATATTATGCATTGAATAAGCGAACGTATAAACGTGGGGTAGGGGTAATATTAAGGATTTAATATCAAAAAGTTGGGGTGCAATTGATATGATTTTGCATGCTATAAGTGGATGGCCATAATTGAGTCAATTATGGACATCAAAAATTGGAAGTAATTAATAATTTGAATAGGGAATTATTAAAACTGGGGTAAAAGATTATAAGTGTTAATCAATGCTTAGGACACGAGGTTGGACTCGTTTGTGGCATAAACCTGCCCGGACCCGCCCAGCAAATCCAGTGGTCACAAATATCAGCCCAATGTGAGAGGTCCTAGGCCTAAACTAAAGCATAACAGTTGTAAAGACACGAGGTTAAACTCTTTTATGGTGTAAGACTGCCCGCACCCGCCCGACAAATCCAGTTGTCATAAATGCCAGTCTAATGTGAGAGGTCTTTATGAGGTTATGGCCTGAATGAATTAAGAAATACTTAACCAGATAAACATGTAAGGTGGGACATGGGGGTTAAGTAGGTGCCTTGGGTGGCATGAGAAGTCTAGTGGGTGCCCTTAGTGGCATGTGAAATACAAGTAGTAAGACTTAACCAAACACACATGTAAATGAACATGAATAAGAGGGTTAAGTGGGATATACTAGTAGTGACAAGCTTAGGTGGGTAGCTTATGGGGGCCCATTTCAACCAGTATCCCAAACGTATCTTTGTGGGCTCGACCCAAGTCGAGGACGGGACACGCATGTTGGGTTTGACTATAAGAGGCCAAAACGGGGAGCGGTGGCAATGCAAGTCCAACGGGTTTCATATGCGTGTGTGGACCCGGGCTGGTAGGTAAGACGTTGTTGCATCGTGTAGGTATAAGTCGTGCATTCTCAAGTTGTATCGGGATGCCACTTTAGGGGAGTGATACACCCCACTGTGGGGCCAGCACGGGTATCTACGAGTAGGGAGCCGATCGAAAGTGGGTAGTAGGGTACACCTAGTGTGGATAGGGGCAGACGGTACCTATGTAGTCAGCTAGGGGTACGCAAGGCTATTTATAAAGTTTCTGTGTGAAGCAAGCGGGATCAACCTTTAGGGTGACTGGTGCGGTGCAGTGTAGTAATGTGCGGTGCAGTGTAGTAATCATTCGTTAGTAATTAGGTGTGCCTTTAACGTTATCTTTCACGTTATCATTATCTGCTCATCCCGTACCAAATAGTTCATAGACATTTACTTGTCTTCCAGCTTATGCCTTAGTCTAGTTATTTTGATAATAGTATTGTTAGAATTATCATACTCGCCAGACTTTATGTCTGACCCCCTCTATTTTTATCCTTTTCCCCCTCCAGGTCCTCAGGTTGGACCCAACTCTAGTGGAGTTTGATTGGATTGCTTCATCTCTTTGGAAAGCTTGGACCGTTGAAGTAAAGTCCAGCTTGTTATTTTTTTATGGCTATTTATGTAATGGGATTATGTATTTTATTTGATCAAGATGGATATTGTACTTGACTCTGATTTATGGTTTTTGTGATGTAACAAACATGTTTCCGCTGCAATAAAATGAAGTTTTAGATTTCCAAGTACTACTTATTATCTGTCTTGTTGTAATTTTTCTGTTTTATATTCACTTTTAACCTCCATGGAAGTTAATGCATTCCCTTTGTGAGTGACATTAATGGACGTGGGGTGTTACACGTGGTATCAGAGCTTAAGGTTACCAGAACAGATAATTTTTTTAGAAAAACTATTTTTCTAAAGTATTTTTGGAAGAAGTGCTTTCAAAACATATTTTAATGAGAAATTTAAAGAGAAAAGTTTTTAAGAAAAACATAATCCCCAATAGCAATATATCTTTATCTTTCAAATTCTCCATTTTGAATCTTTCCTTTTTCGTTTCAGCATGGCTGAAGATCTTAACCTACCCGACGGTGTAACGATACCAGGATGGTATAGGAGGTTATTAGAGGCTAGGGCCGCTGCAGGTCCAGCTAATGTTCTTCCACCACCAGTTGCACCCGTTCCTCCTCCTCCTCCTCGCGTAGATACTTTTGCAAAGACGTGCAAGGAATTCAAGGCTATGGGTGGAAAACCTTTTCAAGGGTCAGAAACGTTTGTGGAAGCTAGAGATTGGCTTAAGGAGGTGGAAGAATTGCTAGAAATCGTTGAAGTAGAAGAAGGGAGGAAAGTTTGTTTAGCAGCTTGGTTGATGAAGGGAGAGGCCTCGTTTTGGTGGGAGGTCACTAATGGGGAGCGTCCTGTTGACTCTTAGGCGGATTTCAGACGTAGGTTCGAGGCGAAGTTTCTCTCAAGGGCAGAAGAAAATCTATATATGGAAAGGTTCTTGACATTGAAGCAAGGAAGCTCATCAGTGAAAGAATATGTCAATAAATTTAATCAGTTAGCAAGGTTTGGCTTGGACTTAGTAAACACGCCGGAGAAGAAGGCTCCGAGGTTCGTTAATCGGTTGAATGAACCATTGCAAGGGTTGGCTATGACCCACATCCCTATTGGGGCCACCTTTGAGAAGTTAGTAGAAATGGCGCTCATGCACGAGGAGAAAAGCGCTAAAGCTGATAAGGCACCCGAGAAGAAAGGGGATCAGAAGAAACCACAACAACAAAACAAGAAGGGTGGTAAAGACAATAATGGCAAGGGAAAGAAGAAATGTATTAACTGTGGAACCCCAGGCCATCTCAGCAAGGATTGCCGAAAGAAAATGAAGACTGGCTGTTTTCATTGTGGTGATGCGGGACATTTAGTGAAGGACTGCCCAAAGAAGGGGCAGAGGGCAGGAGCTACCTCGGGAGGACAGGTGCAGGCTCTTATGGCACCAGGGCAGGCAAGGGGACAAGTTCAGGCTCTCGCGGTCCCACCGCTGCAAGAACGAGGTAGAACCATTTCTGTTGAAAGCTTAGTTTTTCTGTTTGATCATCCTGTCCGTACCTTATTCGATTCGGGCGCATCGCATTCGTTTATCTCTACATCATTAGTTGAATCACTGCACTTAAACACCAATTTAGTAGAGGATCCCTTTGTTGTTTCGAATACAATAGGGGGCTCAGCTCATTTGTCCATGATGTGTTTGGATTTGAAAATTTCTATACTTAGCATTGAGTTTAGATGTGATGTTTTTGTGTTGGGCTTCACGGGCTATGGGCTAATTTTAGGAATGGATTGGTTATCCAGAAATGGGGTCGTTCTTGATTGTGAAAGGAGAGTAGTTAGGCTCGTGACTCGCCTTGGCAACACTCTCGAAATCTTTTGTAATCCCATAGATTCTGTTATGCTAAGTTATTTAGAATCACTTGACGCGTCTAAGGAAAATTTACAATCTGTTAGAGTGGTCCGAGAATATTCGGATGTGTTTGAGGAGGTGTAGGGCTTACCTCCGAAGCGGGAGATTGATTTTTGAATATATCTTGTGGATAATGCGAAACCAGTATCTTTGCCAGTACGCCACATGGCTCCACGTGAAAGGAGGGAATTCGATAAGCAAGTGAAGGAGTTGCTTGAGAAGGGGTTCATAAGACGAAGTATATCGGAGTGGGGTGCTCCAGTAGTATTTGCCACGAAGGCGGATGGGTCCCTTAGACTTTGTGTGGACTATAGAGAACTTAATAAACTTACAAGAACAGACACCCACTGCCGAGGATTGACGATCTCTTCGATCAGTTAGTTGGCGCCTCAGTGTTTTCGCAGTTGGACTTAGCCACTGGTTTCCATCTATTGAGAGTGGCTGAGGATAGCATTGACAAGACTGCCTTTAGGACTCCGGACGGTTTCTATGAATGGCTAGTGATGCCCTTCGGTTTGACAAACGCCCCCGCATACTTTGTTGATTTGATGAGTAGGGTGTTTAGGGAGTACCTTAACAGATTCGTGGTAGTCTTTGTAGACGACATCCTGATCTTTTCTAAGGACGAAGAAGAGCATGCCCTACATCTTAGGGAAGTGTTGGAGACCCTACGAGCGCATAATCTTAAAGCTAAATTTTCTAAGTGTCACTTCTGGAGGAAGGAAGTACGGTTCCTAGGGCACGTGGTTTCCAAGGAAGGGATAGCTGTGGATCCCGCGAAGGTGGTGGCCATCCAAGATTGGAAGGTCCCTAAAAATGCTACCGAAGTGAGAAGTTTCTTGGATTTGGCTGGCTACTATAGGAAGTTTATCAAAGACTTCACAAAGATATCAGCTCCATTGACATGCTTGACGAAGAAGAACCAAGTTTTCACATGGGACGTAGATTGTGATGATGCGTTCCAACGATTGAAGAGAGCTTTGACTTCAGCCCCAGTCTTGGTATTGCCAGACGAGAGTAAGCCATTTACCATTTATACTGACGCTTGTGGGACAGGACTAGGCGCAGTCTTAATGCTAGAGGGCAGGGTAATAGCCTATGGTGGAAGGCAGTTGAGAGCGAATGAGAAGAATTACCCCACGCATGACCTAGAGTTGGCCGCTATTGTTTTCGCGCTTAAATCTTGGCGTCGTTATCTTCTTGGCGAAAGATTTGAATTATTCATTGACCACAAATCTTTAAAATACTTATTCTCTCAGAAGGACTTGAACTTGAGGCAGCAAAGGTGGATGGAGTTCTTGGCGTCCTACAACTTTGAGATAGCATATACCCCTGGCAAGGGTAACGTGGTGGCCGATGCCTTAAGTAGAAAAAGATTATCCTTAAGTCCTTTGTTTGTTGAGCGGCGAAGTTTAGAGTTCATCTCTATGTTTGATTTTAGACCTTCCGTTGACTTCGTACCCGGTTTGCTAGCATCCTTGGAGGTCAGACCTACGCTTTTGGGACGGATTGGCGAGGCACAGCAAGACGACCCGCAGTTGGTTGAGTTAGTAGAAAAGCTCAAAGGAGGGGAGTCATCAAGCCATCTCCATAGGTATACCCTAGATGATAAGGGTTGGTTACGTAGGGACGGTAGACTTTGTGTACCAAAAGACGATGACCTAAGGAAGACTATTCTTGACGAAGCACATCGTTCGAAGATGACCATTCATCCCGGCGGGGACAAGATGTACATGGACATGAGACGAGTTTACTTTTAGGCTGGCATGAAGAAAGATGTGGCCGAGTTTGTCGTTAGATGCTTGGTGTGCCAACAAGTAAAGGCAGAGCAAAAGAAACCCGGTGGGTTGCTTCACCCATTGGAGGTTCCACTATGGAAGTGGGAAAGTGTCTCGATGGATTTTGTGGATGGATTACCAAGATCAAGGAAGGGTAATACGGGGATCTGGGTTATAGTAGATAGACTTACTAAGAGCGCCCATTTTATTCCCGTGAAAAGTAAGAGGACTGCTCCATGGTTAGCTTCTGTATACGTTCGAGAGATAGTTCAATTGCACGGTGTTCCTTCTAGCATAGTGAGCGACCGCGATCCTATTTTCACTAGCGAATTTTGGAAAAGCTTGCAAGAGGCGGTAGGGACTCAGTTATGTTTGAGCACCGCATATCATCCTCAGACGGATGGCCAGACCGAGAGGGTGATTCGTATTCTAGAGGACCTATTAAGGCTATGTATCCTAGACTTTGGGGGTACATAGGAAGAGCATCTTCCATTGGTGGAGTTCGCATATAATAACAACTTTCAGTCCAGCATTGGCATGGCACCTTTCGAAGCTCTTTATGGACGACCTTGTCATTCACCTACATGTTGGTGGGAATCTACGGATAAGATCTTACTTGGGCCCGATATGATTAGAGAGACTTCGGAAAAGATCGACTTGATTCGAATGAGGATGAAAGCAGCGCAAGATAGATAGAAATCTTATGCGGATAAGAGGAGGACAGATCTCGAGTTTGAAGTTGGGGACATGGTCTTTGTCAAAGTGTCTCCATTACGAAACGTTGTTCGCTTTGGATCCGTTGGGAAATTAGCACCAAGGTTTGTAGGGCCGTTTCCTATTAAGGAGAAGATTGGACAGATGGCGTATAGAGTAGAGTTGCCTGAGAGACTTAGTGGTGTACACGACGTATTCCATGTGTCACATTTGAGGAAGTGCTTGCACGAGACCGCGGAAGTGGTAGAGCCGAGCTTGCTTAGAGAGGTGGAGATAGAGCGTGATGCGACGATTCGACGAGCTCCTACGCGCATTCTTGGGTCAGAGATCAAGAAGTTGAGGAATCAAGAGGTCAGACTAGTCAAAGTAAAATGGGGAGATGACGAGAGCAACGCTACTTAGGAGACAGAAGAGAAGATGCATTCACGATACCCTTTTCTTTTTGAGGGTATGTCTTTTAATTTCTCCTTTATCGCTTAGCTTGTACTTATCTTATCTTTAGTATGTCCTCTCGCTAGTATCTTTGACCTTTAGTTAGGATAACCCTATGGTTGAAACATGTGTTTGAGACATGTTATGAATGGTGGATGCAAAGTGGATGCAAGTGTTTGCTAGTGGTTGCTCGTGGACGCATATACACACACTATTAGGCACTAGATCGGCTCAGTCACTTCATACTGCATATTGCATATAAATGGCTGTATTTAGTAAAATGGATGTATAATGGTTGTGCTATCATATGGATACCGCATTTTGGTGAATGGTTGTGCACGCATGTAGAAATAATATGTATCGATAGGGTTCTTTTGCATACATAATGGACGCATGTCACTATCATGGTTTGCATTAAGGAGGTCAACTGAATCAGTGGACCGCCTGATTTTGCATTAGATATGGACATATACACACACTGTGCATTTAAACATGAAAGCATTAGAAGTCTATATAGACAATGGATGCCTGTGTTTGATGGTTGAGTAGATGGACGATTGGATGTTAGGATATACATTCTTCTTAACTTGAAGATTTCGGGGACGAAATCCTTTAAGGAGGGGAGAATGTAACACCCCGTAATTCTATTAATATTAATATTCACAAATTAAAGAAAAACTAATCTCAGACGTGAGAATTGTGGGAAAGGGGTTGCGCCATTGTGTTCTTCTCGGAATTCTGGTTGAAATAGAGTCCGAGTTTGCGTGATTTGGACTTTGTATGAAGAAGTTATGGCCATATGAAGTTTCTGAAAATTTAAAACAGCTCGCAGGAAATTTAAAATTCAAAATTCGAAGTCAAACAGGCTAGGCGGAAATTTCCCGCCCAGCACCCCAGGTCGACTGGGGAGTCAACTGGGCAGTCGACACCCCCCAGGTCGACTGGGGAGTCGACACCCCAGGGACCAGGTCGACTGCGCAGTCGACTTGGGTGTCGACCTGGGTCTGGCGGCTAGGGTTTTTGACTGAGCCTGTTTTGACTGAGTGATGACCCTTTAGGGTTTTTGACCTAATCTGGTTGGCTAGGATTAGTTCTGTGTTGATCTAACGGTCTAAAATAAATCCTAACTCTATAAATACCTAGGTAGTCTCTCACCCTAATTCATATGAAAAATAGAGTAGCTACCGTCATACCGCCGCCATGGAATTCAGTCTAGCCGCCGCCAACTAAGAAGGAAGAAAAGCTAATTCAATTCTAATTATAATCAACTCTAAAGCAAAGAAAGACACTCTTTTCTTCTCTAATTGTGAGTATGATGATCTTAACAAGATTATTATTATTTTAATTAGATTGAGTTATGAATGGATTATGAGTAGACGATGTGAATTATCATATATGTTGTTGTAAACCCTTTTGCTATCATGTATGTTGTAAATCCAATGTTATGTGACGATGATATCTTGTAAATAATGCTATGATGATGTTATGTATGTTGAGAATTTCCATGCTAAATTGTGATAAATCATACATGCTATAAAGTCTAGATGTTATTGTCTATGCTAATTAATTCATATTAATTGAATCATCATGTTTGGGCTATGTTGATCTATATGACAAGTCACATATGCAAGTTAGATTGATTAGAAAATTTCTGAACATATGCCATGACATCTATTATGACATCTAGAATTATGCTATGACATATGCGATATCCTATGCTAGTTCACACCATCATTATGTTGCCTAGAAACCCCATATGCAAGTTTATGTATAGATTTGGGCTATGATCATATCATGTAAATTGAGACATTTAACAAGTTGACACCTTTTGATCCTTAACATGTGTAGTTTATGCAAGTTTTACCCCTATTATGATTATATTTATTTTAATTGTCTATATGTTGTGATAATTTATCTTTGTTCTATGTGTTAGACTATTCAAGTCTAGCCTATATTATGCGTTGAATAAGCGAACATATAAACGTGGGGTAGGGGTAATATTAAGGATTTAATATTAAAAAGTTGGGGTGCAATTGAAATGATTTTTCATGCCATAAGTGGATGGCCATAATTGAGTCAATTATGGACATCATTAAAATCGGAAGTAATTAATAATTTGAATAGGGAATTATTAAAACTGGGGTAAAAGATTATAAGTGTTAATCAATGCTTAGGACACGAGGTTGGACTCGTTTGTGACATAAACCTGCCCGGACCCGCCTGGCAAATCCAGTGGTCACAAATGTCAGCCCAATGTGAGAGGTCCTAGGCCTAAACTAAAGCATAACAGTTGTAAAGACACGAGGTTAGACTCTTTTATGGTGTAAGACTGCCCGGACCCACTCGGCAAATCCAGCTGCCATAAATACCAGTCTAATGTGAGAGGTCTTTATGAGGTTATGGCCTGAATGAATTAAGAAATACTTAACCAGATAAACATGTAAGGTGGGACATGGGGGTTAAGTAGGTGCCTTGGGTGGCATGAGGAGTCTAGTGGGTGCCCTTAGTGGTATGTGAAATACAAGTAGTAAGACTTAACTAAACAGACATGTAAATGAACATGACTAAGAGGGTTAAGTCGGATATACTAGTAGTGACAAGCTTAGGTGGGTAGCTTGTGGGGGCCCATTTCAACCAATATCCCAAACGTATCTTTGTGGGCTCGACCCAAGTCGAGGACGGGACACGCATGCTGGGTTTGACTATAAGAGGCCAAAACGGGGAGCGGTGGCAACGCAAGTCCAACGGGTTTCATATGCATGTGTGGACCCGGGCTGGTAGGTAAGACGTTGTTGCATCGTGTAGGTATAAGTCGTGCATTCTCAAGTTGTATCGGGTTGCCACTTTAGGGGAGTGATACACCCCACTGTGGGGCCAGCACGGGTATCTACGAGTAGGGAGCCGATCGAAAGTGGGTAGTGGGGTACACCTAGTGGAGATAGGGGCAGACGGCACCTATGTAGTCAGCTAGGGGTACGCAAGGCTATTTATAAAGTTTATGTGTGAAGCAAGTGGGATCAACCTTTAGGGTGATTGGTGCGGTGCAGTGTAGTAATGTGCGGTGCAGTGTAGTAATCATTCGTTAGTAATTAGGTGTGCCTTTAACGTTATCTTTCACGTTATCATTATCTGCTCATCCCATACCTAATAGTTCATAGACAGTTACTTGTCTTCCAGCTTATGCCTTAGTCTATTTATTTTGATAATAGTATTGTTAGAATTATCATACTCGCCAGACTTTATGTCTGACCCCCTCTATTTCTATCCTTTTTCCCCTCCAGGTCCTCAGGTTGGACCCAGCTCTAGTGGAGTTTGATTGGATTGCTTCATCTCTTTGGAAAGCTTGGACCGTTGAAGTAAAGTCCAGCTTGTTATCTTTTTTTATGGCTATTTATGTAATGGGATTATGTATTTTATTTTATCAAGATGAATATTGTACTTGACTCTGATTTATGGTTTTTGTGATGTAATAAACATGTTTCCGCTGCAATAAAATGAAGTTTTAGATTTCCAAGTACTACTTATCTGTCTTGTTGTAAATTTTCTGTTCTATATTCACTTTTAACCTCCATGGAAGTTAATGCATTCCCTTTGTGAGTGACATTAATGGACGTGGGGTGTTACAATATCCGCCTGCATCCATATCCGAAAAGCGGATAAATATCCAATATCCAAAAAAATAGATGTGGATACAGATACCTAGATATCTGCATTCAAAAATTATTTGTTTGATTTTTTTTAACATTATACTCAAAATTATATGTAATTCAACACAATGAATGAGATTTATTTCTTGTTTTATTAAGTCGAAGGTTTATATTATATGTAATAAATGCATATTAGCTACTCAAATCTATTTAGTTTCATCGTATCGCTTTATATTTAATACTTTCGGGGTTAATGGAATTGAAAAACATGTATGTTAAACTAAAATATTTCATTTATTTTTCTTGATTTATCAATCGTTGGCGACTCGGATAAATATCTGATATCCGTCCGTATTTGCATATACAAATATCTGGTATCCAAAAATGATTTTTGATGTGGATACGGATACAACACTATCTGTATCCGAAAGTGTCCATTGATAGCCCTAGGTGTGTATAAGGGAATCACGTGATCCTGTACTCAGGGGGATTAGTGCTGTATATTTTCTGTTTTTTTCTATTGTTTTGCATTCCTCCCAACTCCTATAATTTAAACTATTGTTACTCGTTGTAATAAAAAGTGCACGGGCCTTGCCAAAAAGTTCAAGAATTCAAGATATTATAGAATCTTAGAAATTATGTTAAAACTCAGGTTGCATTTTTTTTAACAACAAATATATACAACAAGAGAGGGAAAAAACGTCTTTCTCTGGTGGTTCGCAAAAACAAGCCACTAATGGTCAAGATACCACCTACGGAGGCTAACACACATATATACAAGTTGAATACAATGGCAAAGGAGAAAGCAAAAGAGACAAAAAGTACTTTAAACCCTGGTGAGCAAAGAAACTTCGCAACCTACTTGTGTTCTCCTAAAAAAAACACTTAGTGATTCCTGGACGACAATGCTCTTCCAACCAATGAAGCGCACCAACCAGCAAAAAATGGCAAGCCACCTAAAATAAAATTCCTTCAACGAGGCGAACGACGATCCTAAATGCCTGAAAAGAGCCAAACTCCAAAAAGCCACTAGCCTTAGTGCATGAAAAATGCCTAAACTCCAAAAAGCAAAAGCCAACCAGTGTCCTGAAAAAAGAAAAAATAAGAATACCTCAACCCACACCCGCATGGGACTAGGTAGAGGTAGAGATGCCAAAAGCTAGAATAAGAGGAGTAGATGACCCAAGCACGAGACCAGAGCAAGGTCTACCTTTAAACACAAGGTAATGTCATCAACCATAGATCTGATAATCATGTCAGATCTCATTGGAGAATCCTCGAAGATTTCCTTGATTTTGGCACACCAAATACTCCATAAAATGTAATAAGGGATGATACGATGAAGGATCGGACGAAGCTACTTGCCCAGAACTCCGGTCTACCACTAGTTCAGTGTGGTTGGAAAGGACATATAAGAGGGGAAGATACCGATCACGTTCCCGAAGTGTGACCATACAGCCCTGGCCGAGTAAACATCGAAGAGTAGGTGGAGAAGAGATTCTTCAGAGAAGCGATTGCTGATAATAGCGACACTGGGAAGCATAAGATAAGCCCAAATGCTTAGTATTGACGTTTAACTATAACATGTCATGGAGAACTTTCCACATAAGAATGGACACCTTAGGTGCAGTACGATAGTTATGGATGAGTTTGAATAATGGGTTTCTGGGAACGGGAGACCTGGTAGAATTCCAAACCGCCCTAAGAGAGAAGGGAAGTCCTTTTGAAGAAAGACCTCACTCGTGGTTGTCAGTGTACGATTTAACTGATTGCGTCTTCTCCCACGTTTTGCAAGAATAAGATAATATGTCATTGAAGTTATACAGAAGAAGACTTATGTACTTAGCATGGTAAAGGAACCTCAAAGCAAGTTGTTTGATCTAAAGTAAACCCAAAACTTGCAAGTGTAAATCGTACAAACATCTTGAGGCTTGCACAACCCAATACCCCCTTCACTTTTGGGAAGACAAATGGTGTCCCACGAAGGCTAATGATGATTGCTTACATCATCTTTACTTCCCCGAAAAAAGAAAGACACCAAAGATCTATTAGCCAAAAAAAGGACGAAGTTGGCGTTGTAGTCGCAAAGACATAAGAGCCAGGGAGTCGAAAACAAATTTGATAAGTACCAAGATCAAAGTGCAAACCAAAGTTATATGAGCAACTATAATCAAAATTGAAAGATTAAAATCTGTATTGATTATACAAACAACTCAAAAACAAATACAAATGTGATGAGATAGTCCTGAATTTAGCCGAATATGATGGTGCTCGGTTAAAAACAATTGGAAGTGACTTGTTTGTCCCAAAATCAAATTGGGTGAGGATCCATGGCATATAAATCAGAATGGTCTGCCCAGAGGTTTGAGTTCTAATTGGGTTTGATTGTGCCTGGCTAAAAGGAGTTGGCATGTTAGTTTTTATTCATGAATAGCGACAAATAAAAGCCTATGAGTTCGAATCCCTTTGTAAAATAAAACCTAACAACTACCTCCAAACAGAAACTTGAAACACAAACAATCAAACTATCTTTATGAATTCAAAATGTCTTTCTACAAATTTTAATCACCTAAAAATAAGATCTAATACTTTAATTTCTTTTATAAATTTAAAATGCTAATCTACAAACATTATCAAATATTATCACTTAAAAATAGGATCTAATAAGTAAATTTCCTTTTCAAATTCATTCTTCAATAGTAATATGATCAAATATTCTTGAATACCATTTTCGCTTGGACTATATATCTATCTATATAATAATACCCACTAATCTTACCTTTGGTCCGACCTTGAAATCCCGAAATTTCCCCTTACTTTTTAAATATCACCAATGTGTTATTTCTCATTTCATGGAATATTCATCAAAAGATATTCACTACTTGAACACCTTCCCAATTTTCCTCATATCACATTCCCTTTTCACATATTCTGTCTATGTTACCGATTATCTTTCACCATAGAATTTCTTTCCCAATGTTAACAGCATTAATTAACAAAATTAATAAATGTTACTTGATTTGTAATTAAATGTAAAATTACATGCTAAAATTTTGGTATGAAATTGTTAATGTTCCATGATCAAACCTTGTATGATTCCTTCTTTCACCGCTTTAGCTTTCTTTCTTTTGGTAATATCCATTTACCATTTTTTCACCTTCAACTAAAAACTAGGAACATGGTTATTTTACTATTCAATTTGCTTAAATTATCTCCAAATTTCCTTCTATATTTAATATTTTAGATGTTCACTAGATTAACAATTACCATAAATTGCTTCTGCTTAACAAAGTAAGAAACCTGGCTCCTTATCACTTTTGTGTATCACTACAAGCAATAAATATTGTGCTTACTTTATTTTTTAATCTATGAAATATTTACATTATGCCTCTTGCCTTCGTGGTTTAATTCATTTTTAGATTTGTGTAAAACTTGGTATTTTAAGCTTATTTCATTTTTAGATCTGTGCAAGAATTAGATTGGGGGGCTGCACCCTCCCGCTATAACTATTTGTTGTTAAAAATGAAATACTAAATTTGTTACTGCTTATGTGCTTATTGCACATAAGAACTATGATTCATATTTTTAAATGCAGTTGAGACTTCTAAAGAATCAATGTATCGAAACTAGCCTACAAATCCCGAATTTCGTGGTCATGCTTTGCTTTCCATAAAGCTGATATATTACCACACCAAGATTAAAAAGTTGCCCTATTTTTTTTTTAGGGTTATTCTTTCACACATTTACTCTGTTGGCAATTTCACATTTATGTTACAGAAAGATTGTTTCCATTTTCTACATTTAATTTTGCATTAATTTTACTTTTATGTTATAAAATATTTATTTCTATTTTTAATATTCAAAGAAGGTTGGTGCATATTTGGGAAATAAGTATGATAGGAAATGTCTACCCTAACCTTTGTTCTGAAGCTTAAAGAGGATTATTAAAAAAAATTCATTCTCTATATTAAAAAAAGATTTGTATTTATAGAGAATCACTATGATAGGAGATGTATAGCCTGACCTTCATTACGAAGCTTGAAAAGGATTCATGGTCTCATGTAGGTGATCTCTTCATACAACATATGATAAACGCATGTGTATGTGCTAAATTTAATTTTTATATATGAAGTGATGATTTAAAAATATGATTTTTATCCATATAGCGTTGAAATAAAAATATGATTTTTACTATAAACAGTGTGAAACGGAGTGCGATGGAACGGACTGAAATCAAAACAAAATCTGAACCGTTTAGAAAGAAAGCACGGTGTAGTGGATCCCAAAGGTGAGAACTTCTCACTTTAATTTTATTTTTATTTTCTAGTTAAAATATATACTAGGATGCAGACGGTGCTTAGCAGCACCAGACACCCGTCGTCCACAAACCATGGATGACTTGTTTGTTTGATTGATTATGTTGTGAAAATTGATTGTGTGTGGAATGGAATAAAATATTTTATAGTCAAAAATATAATTTTTAATGCGTGTATGAATAAATAAATATTTATAAACAAATCGGACGATTTGTTTATGTACAAACATTTGACTGATATTGATTGGGATGATAAATTTTACACATCGCCCAACTGCACAAATAAAATTCATTATTTGGTGATTGAAACCCCACACGGGTATTGGGATGATGTTGGACATAAACTAGTCCCAATAATTAGCTATATTTCGATCAATTAATTGACAGACTGTCATAAGCGTTAAACATTTATATTTGATGCTTATGCAGTGTAGAATGCGCTCTGGATGATGGTTGACTGTGTTTGATTATTGTTGTATACATGTGTTGTATAAAATCCATATATATCAAATTATATGGTAATTGACTGTGTCTGATTCCAAATCAGAAGAATAAATATTTTAAAATAACGGATATTTTAAAATAATGAATATTTTAAAATAATATTCAGTAATGGATCAAAATGTGATTTTGATGTCCGATTTGGGATGGACACGAAAATATTCAAATATATAAAGCTGTGTTGATTAGATTAACGCCATTCTAACGTAAACGATATTTATATCGATTTTATTCATTTTTATAATGAATATCGAAAAGGAAATGATTTCGAAATATAATGTTCTGAAAATACTATCATTTATATCGATGATATGGAATATTCAATTTAGATTTGAAATTGAATATGAAGTTGAAATAGTTTTGAAAACGAATTTAAAACGATTTATAAAATATGTTTAAATAGAAATCGACGAAATATATATTATATATATATATATATATAATATAATGGCCTGAATAGAACGCACTGCGCTGCGGCAGTTCACGAATTTCGACCATTGATTTCGAACGGACATTACGGGAGATCCTATCGTCAGATTCTCTTAAAACCGGAACCTTTGGGTTCGTATCGAAAAGAGATTTCTAATGAATACTAGAGATTTGAAACCTAACGGATGGATTTGGAATTATGTCCAAATCAAAATTGGAAAAGGTCGCTGTAAATGCAGTTCGATGGCCGTTTATGGAAATCGACTGTACGGGCCTTGATAAAATTATTAAAAATATTAATAATTAGTATAAAATCATAAGAAATGATTTGGAAAGAATTGGGATGAAAATCTCCATATTTGAAAAGATAAAAATGTATTTTTGTCGAAATGAACTAGTTTTGAACTAGAATTAAAAATCCAATATTTTTAAATAAATAAATAGGATTTGAAATGGTTTTAAAAATAACCAGGATTTCCAATATATAAATGGGAATGGATTTGAATTGAAATTATCTTTGGAATATTTCAATATTGGATTCCGTGATTATACGGATATTGTAGAGGAATTTGGAAGATATAGATATATCGTTATCCCAATACGATATTTGTTGATTTCAGAATTTGATATTGAATATAAGCCAATATATTTTCTATTCAGAGCCTTGTATTTAATATCAAATTGGATTTTGGGTTTTCGTAAATGGTATCTTTAATAATACTGTTCTTAAACCCAATGGAGTTAAGAAAATTAGAAACTGACCGGAGATTAGTTAAATTAAATGGTTTCTTGGGTATTGATCTGATGTTGGTTTCAACCTTCGGGGTTAACACTTAGGGAATTGTTCTCCTACTAATTTACGGTTAGAGACTAATGGAATGCGAATTGGGTTTGTTGTGAACCATGTTTAAGCGACATTCGTTCTTTAACCCGATTTACAGTGAAATGGGATTTGGAGTTTATAAGTCTTTTGTTAAGATTTAAAGGAGATTTTCCAAAGCAAAGTTTTCCAACTTAACATATTAAATTGGAATTTAATGGAATTCGATTTGGTAATAATCGAAGTAAGCTTCTGTAGAGGAAGACGGTTAATATATATGGAATTTAAAAGGCCTTGTCGTTATTCCATTTATATTATCGGTTGGATATGGAAGTTTATATCGAGTATATATATCGATTTGTTTTCCATAAAGATTACACTGTTAATGGAATGTGATTTTGGGTTGTCGTGAATGGTATCTTTAATAATACTGTTCTTAGACCCAACGGAGTTAAGAAAATCGGAAACTAACTTGAGATTAGTTAAGTTGAATGGTTTCCTGGGTATTGATCTGATGTTGGTTTCGGCCTTCGGGGTTAATACTTAGGGAATTGTTCACTTGCTAATTTACGGTTAAAGGCTGATGGAATGAAATATGATTTTGGTTGTCGTGAATGGTATCATTAATAACACTGTTCTTAGACCCAATGGAGTTAAGAAAATTAGAAATTAACTGGAGATTAGTTAAGTTGAATGGTTTCCTGGGTATTGATCTGATGTTGGTTTCGGCCTTTGGGTTAATACTTAGGGAATTGTTCACTTGCTAATTTACAGTTATAGGCTGATGGAATGAAATGTGATTTTGGGTTTATCGTGAACGGTGTTTTAAAGGACATTGGTTCTTTAACCCAGTTAAAGACAGGATATGATTTCCCAAGTTAAACAATCGTTAATATTGATTTTTGGGAAGATTAAAACCAAGAGGAGTTTTAATGCATCTTTAATTAGATAATAATGATATCCAAAGGACGATTAAAGAATTAATTTAAAGAATTTATCTTTGATAAAATTAATGGGAACTTTTCCCAAAGTATAAGAATATTTGAATAAAGGAATATTCTGGATTGGAATGAGGCTTATGTTGTGTTTTTATAGCACTTGTTTATTATATACGCGAGTTATTCAGAAAGACCCGGTTTATCCCATTATTAATAACTGATTCGACGATGTGTCGAGGATGAAGCCGGTGGTTAAAGACCGGAGGTCTTCGCAACGTTTAGATGATTACTGATGTCTTGATTGGGCTGTACACCCAAGACAAGGTAATAATTGGTGATCATCCAGACGTACTTGGAGATCGACCATATATGCAAGGGCTCTCCCCTGTATTGGACATATGGGGGAGGAATAAGGTGCCTCCAGTTTCGTTCAGACCCAGAATGAACTTGTAAATGGATTGTGTGTCTGACATCAGATTTCATTCTGTGTGATTGATAGACATCGGTTGCATAGCGTGAATTTCCTGTGTGGCATGCTGAGATGTAGATGATCAAGGCTTCCGTTGAAAAGCAGAGTCTTGTGGTTGATGATCAAAGCACGACTTTAATACAGCGTAGCTTTGTGTAGCGTTAATTCGCGAGCCTCGCACCCCGGTGTGAACCAGAAACGAGAGAGGACATCAGGCAGGGCATGCGTTTCCTTCTAGCTAGGTGTGGTGTCAGTGTTTTGCAAGCCCTGACGTTTTACTTATGTGGATGATGGATAGCGAGGCGCCTCGGTTATATCGATCGATCCGGGGCCAATGGAGTCATTTGGCTCATTTACGCCCCAAAGGGCGGGGAAACGTATTATTCAAAGTTTTTTTTAATCCACATTGCACTTTGATGGGCCATCCCTGTCGATCCAAGGGCCCACCTGAGTCTGGGTCCTGAGACATGGGCTAGATTGTCTCGAAGCGGTAAGGATGATCCCTTGCCTTGGTTCACAGATGGAAATCCAACTTCCAATACATGACATTTGCGGTTTTGATTGTAGAGCCTAGTATTGGCGACATGATATACGGTACCCATGCCATCTAGGGTTGATACATTTATATTTGAAGTTGTTTTATACACTATGCACTTATAATAGTATCAAATGATTTGTTTTAACGTACCAAGCATGTTTGGCTATTATAAGGAAAACCCCTATCCCCCGGCTTGCGTTGCATTGTGTGATAGGACCTGAGTCTTATAATAGCTTCATTTTTCCAAAAAAGCATTACGTTGTTTTGTTGTACGCACGGGTATTCTTGGGGGGAAACCCGTTCCGTGTTATACGGCGTGGTCCCTTGATATATCTGATTTAAAGTAAAGTTTTAAATAACTGTTTTAGTTCTCACACCAGTCACATGACTGACCTGGAGTTTATTGTTTTAACCTAAACTCTGGGTTCCCCTATTTTCCACACTAGCAGCTAGTAGTTTTGGTTTTTCAGATTTATATTCACATGATCCTGGTTTACAGCTGGAATGATATTCGAAAAGCTCTGTATCTGTATATTCCTTTCAGTTGTGTTTTGTATTATTTTCCGCTGCATTGTAAATTTAATTCTCTGATATTGATCGAATGTGTAACATTTATTCATACTCTGTATATCCTTGTATTCTGATGAAATTGTTGTAATAAGCAATGAAATGTTCTTCTGTTTGTGTTCTGATTTGTCGTGTTCTCAAAGCAATCCGTTCTTTCTCTTTTCTTCGGAGAGCGGGGAAGTTCGGGTCATTATATTTGGTATCAGAGCTCTGGTTTACAGAGCTCGAGAACAAGGCACATTTGAACCATATGAAAGAATTCATCAGAGATTGGATTAGTAATATCCAATAAGAATGACTCGTTAGAGATGGGATCAGTAGTATCCTAGAACGAGTGTGAAGAGTATATTTTTAAAATGAAAACAATTTTTGATTTGAAAATTTAAACTTTGTACGTATTTGAATATTTTATTTGTATTGAATTTGGACAATCCACTATATAAAGATTTTGCATATACGCCTTGCAAACGTATATTCGAAGTTTTAATTTACTTGATAGATATAGAATCATATTCTAGTAGCCCGAAGATGGTTCTGATGACTGAGTTCTCGTCATCAGAATTTATGTTCGAGTGACGAAAGTGGGATGTCTATATGATTCCAATTGACTGGTGTGAGAACCAAAACTAGATAGGGTCTATTGTTGTGAATTGGCATCAAAAATATGACTTTCTGTATATGTATCAAAATTATGAATTTGAAACGTTAATTCACTAATTGATCGTTGATTGTGTTATGTGATTATTTATTTAAACCAACATGTGAAAGAAAGGTAAATTTAGGCCAAATTGAACCAAATATTGAACCGTATTGAAATTTGTTTGGAAATGCATGCATGTACATATATATGTATGAACAAGTCATAGCAAGGAAGCGAGAGCAGAGGAATAAAATTGTATTCCCGACAAATAAGTACATGTTTATTGTATTTCTTGGGATTTTTGATGATTTTATGAGCCGATTGGCTAACCACTTGGCTGTTTCTTTTTCTTTTTGGATTGGAGAGGCCTGTAAGGCGATTTCGGGATTTTCCCCGTGCTCCCGTACAGGGGATGTTATAGCGAATTTTTTCGAAAATTTAGGGTGTTAGCCAAATTTTTGAAGAATTGGAAAATTCTTAGAAACTGAAAGGGGATTTGGTTTGTAAAACAACTTTCAGCTCCGTTCCTTTTTTAGGACGAAAAGATTTTTAAGTGGGGGAGATTGTAACAACCCAGAAAATCCGAGCCAGTTAAAAAATTTTATTTTGGAAAATTTGATAAATTTTGAATATTTAAAATGATTTATTTTAAATAATAACGGCGAGAAATTTATTTTGAATAGGATTAGAACGTATATATTTATTTGAATCGATGTTAGAAAATAAATATTTATTTTAATTATAAAAGGAATTGAAAATGGCGCGGTAGTTTGAAAATTCGATTTCGAATTTCAAATGAATGTACAGGATTCAAAATAAACCAGATTTTAGCGAAACCAAAAATATTAGAATCTGTTTGAGAATATCATTTTAACAAATCCGAAAAATTGAAATTTCATAGCGGGGATAAAAAGTTATGCCCAGTTGAAAATTCGGAATAGTCGTTATGGAATTTTGGCCCTTAAAAATGGAAATTTTGCAAATGACCTCCGTTTTCGACGAAACCACTTTTGTTGGATCTGGGATGTCAAGTTATTGCTAAATTCGTAATTTTCTGAATCAATATGTGAGTGTGGCAAAGGAAAACATGTTTTGACAGTTTAAGTCAATTTGGATCGACCAGAAAATGGCCATTTTTCAAACGGTCTCCAAATTTGACGAAATTAGTTTTGTTAGAACCGTATCATCAAATACAAAGCTGAAAAATATTTTTTGGGAATTTTTAGAGTCTGTATGTGACCCCGGTAAATTAAAATGTACGTTTGAATTGAATATATATAGATTTATATTTTAATTTAAACGGAAACTTATCATAACAGTCGAATTGGCTTACGATACATGTCCCATTGCGTTCGGAATGAGGGTAATTAGCTAGGGGCAATAGTCGTTGGGCTCGAAATGTAGTTCGAAATAAAAACTTACTTTTTGAAAACAAATGGAGGAAAATAAAATAATTAAATTAAATATATTATAACCTTATCTCCCCCCCCCTCCGTTCAATCCTCGTTCAGACTATTCCCCCAAATCAAAAATAATTCCACTGCCAGCCCTAGGGGCCGCCGCCCCCAGCCCGCCGCCGGTCGATGGTGCGGCCACCCCCTTCTCCGATCCTTCCCCTCCGGCCTCCCCTCTCTCTCCCGACGCACATTTGCGAACCCCGATCCCACAACATCCCAGACCCACTGGAAACCACACTTGAGCACCACCTGGCCCTACACACCGACTGGCCGCACCCCCTACACCCCTCCCCGGCCCCCGCGCCGCCTTCACAGCCACCAACCAGAACCCTAGAACCGCGAGCCCCCAAAATCCGCACCCCTCTCTGCGCCGCGCGCCGCTACCAGTGTGTAGACCCCATCGCCACCCACCTGAATCCGCAAGACCCCCACCTCCGATCGATACAAAGTGAGTTTTCTTTTGATTCCTTATTTTATAAGAAACTGATTTTGTTCCTTTTTAACTCATAAGCTAGGATTTTTAGTTTTGAAAAGGGTATGATTTTTATCTACATGAAAGACGAGATTTTTATATCGATAAAGATTTGATTTTAATAGAAAAGATTGAATTTTTATAATAGAAAAGATTGAATTCTTATAATAGAAAAGACTGAATTTTTATGATAGAAAAATACAATTTTAATATATATGAAAGTGAGGTAAAGAAATGATTTTCATATTAAGAGATTTGAAATAAAAATATGATTTTTATTTGTTTGAATAATAATAAAAATTTGATTTTTATATTATATAGATAATAAAAATATGATCTTTATATATATGTAGCGAAAGGATAAAAATATGAATTTTATATATGAAGTGAGCATTTAAAATTGTGATTTTTATCCATATAGCATTGAAATAAAAATATGATTTTTACTATAAACAGCATGAAAAGGAGTGCAATGGAACGGACTAAAATCAAAACAAAATCCGAACCGTTCAGAAACAAAGCACGACAGAGCGGATCCCAAAGGTGAGAACTTCTCACTTTATTTTTATTTTTATTTTCTAGTTAAAATATATACTAGGATGCAGATGGTGCTTAGCAGCACCCGACACCCATCGTCCACAGACCATGGATGACTTGTTTGTTTGATTGATTGTGTTGTGAAAGTTGATTGTGTGTGTGGAATGGAATAAAATATTTTATAGTTAAAAATATAATTTTTAACGCGTATATGAATAAATAAATATTTATAAACAAATCAGACGATTTGTGTATGTACACACATTTGACTGATACTGATTGGACGATAAATTTTACACATCGCCCAACTGCACAAATAAAATTCATTATTTGGTGATTGAAAACTAACATGGGTATTGGGATGATATTGGACACACACAAGTCCCAATAATTAGCTGTATGTTGATCGTTTAGTTGACAGGCTGTCATAAGTGTTAAATATCTATATTTGATGCTTATGCAGTGTAGAATGCACTCTGGATGATGGTTGGCTGTGTTTGATTGTTGTTGTATACATGTGTTGTATGAAATCCATATATATATATATCAAATTATATGGTAATTGACTATGTCCGATTCCAGTTCAGAAGAATAAATATTTTAAAATAACGAATATTTTAAAATAATGAATATTTTAAAATAATATTCAGTAATGGATCAAAATGTGATTTTGATATTCGATTTGGGATGGACACGAAAATATTCAAATATATAAAGCCGTGTTGATTAGATTAACGTCATTTTGACGTAAACGATATTTATATCGATTTTATTCATTTTTATAATGAACATAAAAAAGGAAATGATTTCGAATTATAATGTTTTCAAAATACTATCATATATATATCGATGATATGGAATATTCAATTTTGATTTGAAATTGAATATGAAGTTGAAATCGTTTTGAAAACGAATTTAAAATGATTTATAAATACGTTTTAAATGGAAATCGACGAAATATATATTATGTATATTATATATATAATATAATGGCGTGTATATTATATATATATAATATAATGGCCTGAATAGAACGCGCTGCGGTAGTTCGCGAGTTTCGACCATTGACTTCGAACGGACATTACGGGAGATCTGACCGTCAGATTCTTCTAAAACTGGAACCGTTGGGTTCGTATCGAAAAGAGCTTTCTACTGAATACTAGAGATTTGAAACCTAATGGTTGGATTTGGAATTATGTCCAAATCAATTTTGGAAAAGGTCGCTGTAAGTGCAGTTCGATGGTCGTTTATGGAAATCGACTGTACGAGCCTTGATAAAATTATTAAAAATATCATTAATTAGTGTAAAATCACAAGAAATGATTTGGAAAGAATTAGGATGAAAAACTCCACATCTGAAAAGATAAAAATATTTTTTTTCGAAATGAACTAGTTTTGAACTAGAATTAAAAATCCAATATTTTTAAATAAATAAATTGGATTTGAAATGGTTTCAAAAATAACCAGGATTTCCAATAGACGAAAGGGAATGGATTAGAATCTAAATTATCTTTGGAATATTTCGATATTGGATTCCGTGATTATACAGATATTGTGGATGAATTTGGAAGATATAGATATATCGTTATTCCGATACGATATTTGTTGATTTCAGAATTTGATATTGAATATAAGCCGATATATTTTCTATCAGAGCCTTGTATTTAATATCAAATTGGATTTTGGGTTTGTCGTGAATGGTATGTTTAATAATACTGTTCTTAAACCCAATGGAGTTAAGAAAATTAGAAACTGACTGGAGATTAGTTAGGTTGAATGGTTTCCTGGGTATTGATCTGATGTTGGTTTCGGCCTTCGGGGTTAATACTTAGGAAATTGTTCTCTTACTAATTTACGGTTAGAGACTGACGGAATGTGAATTGGGTTTTTTGTGAACTGTGTTTTAGCGACATTCGTTCTTTAACCCGATTTACAGTGAAATGGGATTTGGAATTTATAAATCTTTTGTTAAGATTTTAAAGGAGATTTTCCAAAGTAAAGTTTTCCAATTTGACATATTAAATTAGAATTGAATGGAATTCGATTTGGTAATAATCGAAGTAAGCTTCTGTAGAGGAAGAAGGTTAAT
The DNA here is from genome assembly GCA_030737875.1 of Allium sativum. Classification (NCBI taxonomy): domain Eukaryota; kingdom Viridiplantae; phylum Streptophyta; class Magnoliopsida; order Asparagales; family Amaryllidaceae; genus Allium; species Allium sativum. The sequence continues at coordinate 1,011,815,706 of CM060912.1, read as the reverse complement.
ATATATGGAATTTAAAAGGCCTTGTCGTTATTCCGTTTATATTATCGGTTGGATATGGAGGTTTTTATCGAGTGTATATATATATATCGATTTGTTTTCCATGAAGATTCCATTGTTAATGGAATGTTATTTTGGGTTGTCTTGAATGGTATCTTTAATAATACTATTCTTAGACCCAACGGAGTTATGAAAATCAGAAACTAACTGGAGATTAGTTAAGTTGAATGATTTCCTGGGTATTGATCTGATGTTGGTTTCGGCCTTCGGGGTTAATACTTAGGGAATTGTTCACTTGCTAATTTACGGTGAAAGGCTGATGGAATGAAATGTGATTTTGGGTTGTCGTGAATAGTATCTTTAATAACACTGTTCTTAGACCCAACGAAGTTAAGAAAATCAGAAACTAACTGGAGATTAGTTAAGTTGAATGGTTTCCTGGGTATTGATCTGATGTTGGTTTCGGCCTTCGGGGTTAATGCTTAGGGAATTGTTCACTTGTTAATTTACGGTTAGAGGCTGATGGAATGAAATGTGATTTTGGGTTTATCCTGAACGGTGTATTAAAGGACATTGGTTCTTTAACCCAGTTAAAGAAAGGATATGATTTCCCAAGTTAAACAATAGTTAATATTGATTTTTGGGAAGATTAAAACCAATAGGAGTTTTAATGCGTCTTTAATTAGATAGAAATAATATCCAAAGGAAGATTAATGAATAAATTTAGTGAATTTATCTTTGGTAAAATTAATGGAAACCTTTCCCAAAGTATAAGAATATTTGAATAAAGGAATATTCTGGATTGGAATGAGGCGTATGTTGTGTTTTTATAGCACTTGTTTATTATATACGCAAGTTATTCAGAAAGACCGGGTTTATCCCATTCTGAATAACTGATTCGACGATGTGTCGAGGATGAAAACGGTGGTTGAAGACCGGAGGTCTTCACATCGTTTGGATGATTACTGATGTCTTGATTGGGCTGTACACCCAAGACAAGGCAATAAGTGGTGATCATCCAGACGTACTTGGAGATCGACCGGATATGCGAGGGCCTCTCCCCTGTATTGGACATATGGGGGAGGAATAAGGTGCCTCTGGTTTCGTTCAGACCCTGAATGAACATGTAAATAGATTGTGTGTCTGACATTTGATTTCATTCTGTGTGATTGATAGACATTGGGTGCATAACGTGAATTCCATGTGCAGCATGAGATGTAGATGATCAAGGCTTCCGTTGAAAAGCAGAGTCTTGTGGTTGATGATCAAAGCATGGCTTTAATACAGCGTAGCTTTGTGTAGCGTTAATTCGTGAGCCTCGCTCCCCGGTATGAACCAAAAACGGGGGAGGACATCAGGGAGGGCATGTGTTTCCTTCTAGTTAGGACTGGTGTCATGGTTTTACAAGCCCTGACATTTTACTTTTGTGGATGATGGATAGCGAGGCGCTTCGGTTATATCGATCGATCCAGGGCCGATGGAGTCTTTTGGCTCATTTATGCCCCATAGGGCGGGGAAACGTATTGTTCAAGGTTTTTTAATCCACATTGCACTTTGATGGGTCATCCCTGACGATCTAAGGGCCCACCTGAGTCTGGGTCCTGAGACATGGGCTAGATTGTCTCGAAGCGGTAAGGACGATCCCTTGCCTTGGTTCATAGATGGAAATCCAACTTCCAATACGTGATATTTGCGGTTTTGATTGTAGAGCCTAGTATTGGCGACATGATATATGGTACCCATGCCGTCTACGATTGATACATTTATATTTGAAGTTGTTTTATACACTATGCACTTATAATAGTATCAAATGATTTTTTTAACGTACCAAGCATGTTTGGCCATTATAAGGGAAAACCCTATCCCCCAGCTTGCGTTGCATTGTGTGATAGGACCCGGGTCTTATAATAGCTTCATTTTTTCAAAAAGCATTGCGTTGTTTTGTTGTATACACTGGTATTCTTGGGAGGAAACCCGTTCCGTGTTATACGACGTGGTCCCTTGATATATCTGATTTAAAGTAAAGTTTTAAATAACTATTAAGTTCTCGCACCAGTCACATGACTGACCTGGAGTTTATTGTTTTAACCTAAACTCTGGGTGCCCCTATTTTCCACACGGACAGCTAGTAGTTTTGGTTTTGCAGATTTATATTCACATGATCCTGGTTAACAGCTGGAATGATATTCAGAAAGCTCTGTATCCGTATATTCCTTTCAGTTGTGTTTTGTATTATTTTCCGCTGCATTGTAAATTTAATTCTCTGATATTGATCGAATGTGTAACACGGAACGGGTTTCCTCCCAAGAATACCAGTGCAGAAAACAAACAGCGCAATGCTAAATAAAGAAAAATGAAGCTATTATAAGACCCAGGTCTCATCACACAATGCAACGCAAGCCGGAGGATAGGGTTTTCCCTTATAATAGCCAAATATGCTTGATACGTGAAATTTCATCTTATATTATTACTATAAGTGAAGAAAACAATTTCAAATATAAATGTATCAATCATAGACGGCATGGGTACCATATATCATGTCGCCAATACTAGGCTCTACAATCAAAACCGCAAAATGTCATATTTGGAAATTGGATTTCCATCATGGTGGCTCCTGATTCGAAAGATTGATCGCGTAGTGCCATCTACAACGGCTTACATCTCAGCGAGAGAAAACACCGTAATGCACATCCGCACTTTTGGGAAATCGAGTATCACTGCGGGTTACGTCTCGGCGAGAGAAAACACCGTAATGCACATCCGCACTATTAGGAAATTGAGTATCACTGCGGCTTACGTCTCGGCGAGAGAAAACACCGCTTACCCTATCCCTCTGAGCACTAAGCTCAATCTAGGTCGACCGAATCCACGACACCACTAAGGTGCCCATCCTTTAAAAAGCATACTGATCAAACCATCAGTTTACCACCATACCGGGGTGTGAGGCTCGCGAATCAACGCTATACACAAAGCCGTGCTATATTAAAGCTGCGCTTTGATCATCATCCACCAAACTTTTCTTTTCAACAAAAGTCTGGATCACTGCATCTCAACATGCCACACTATCAATCCATATCGTACCACTGATTTCTGCCAATATATAACCTCTGAGCTCGTATGTCTCAGAGAAGGGCGTTAAGAAAGAGAATAAATTCTCCGCCTCCAAACAGATATATATTTAGCAGAGATCAACGAATACAATATAAAGGAATACAATGTCAGACACACCATCCATTTACAAGTCCGTTCTAGGTCTGAACGAAACCGGAGGCACTTTCCGCGCATATTCGTCGATCTCCAAGTATGTCCGGACGACTACCACATTAGCCCCCTTCAAGGTAGCTACTCCCATCGTGAGCATAAGTAGCACCCATCCATTCGATGTGAAGATCGTCGGTCTTGCACCATCTTCAATCTCTTCGACTCATCGTCGAATCAGTTATTCAGAATGGGTTATACCCGGACTTTCTGAATAACTCGCGTATCTTAATCAACAAGTGCTATAAAACACAACATACGCCTCATTCCAATTCAGAATATTCTTTTATTTAGATATTCACACTCCTAGGGAAAGGTTCCCATTAATTTTATCAAAGATAAATTCTTTTAAATTTATTCTTTAATCTTCCTTTGGATATCATTTCAAACCATATTATGGTTTTCCAAACTAGTCGGGATTAGCGAACCAGACCGAAGTAATTATTTATTTTATTTCCCAATCCCAACCTATTCATCCCATGGAGCAAAACTGTTATTACCCCATAACTAACACCATGGTGTTATTAGCAAATTTAATTACCATTTCACGTTCAAATCTAATTAAAGATTTAACTATCGCTAGGAGTAAAACTGGTGATACTCCCCTTTCAATCATTTCCAAATTTTGATAATTTAAATTATCAATTCATATTTCAATCTAATTAAAAATTCATTAAAACTCCTTTTACTGGGTTAAAGAACTAATGTCATTTAAAACACAGTCCATGATAAACCCAAATCACATTCTATTTCAATTCCGATAAAATATATTAGAAATTCTGGTTATTTAAAACCCATTTCAAATTCAATTTATTTATTTCAAAAATAAATTGATTTTGATTCTAGTTCAAAACTAGTTTATTTCGATAAAAATACATTTTTATCTTCTCCAATATGGGATATTTTATCCTAGCTCTTTTCAAATCATTTATTTTGATTTTACACAAATTATAGATATTTTTAATTATTTTATCAAGGCCCATACAGTCGATTTCCATCTATGGCCATCGAACTGCACTTACAACGACCTTTTCTGAAATTGATTTGGACATATCTCCAAATCTAACCGTTAGATTTCAAATTTCTAATATTCATTGGAAAGCACTTTTCGATACGAACCCAACGGTTTCGGTTTCAGGAGAATCCGACGGTCGGATCTCCCGCAATGTCAATTCGAAGTCAATGGTCGAAATTCGCGAACTGCCGCAGCGCGGCGCGTTCTATTGAGGCCATTATATTATATATAATATATATAATATATACTTTGTCGATTTCCTTTTAAAAAACGAATTTTATAAATCATTTTAAATTTGTTTTCAAAACGATTTCAACTTCATTTCAGATTCAAATCAAAATTGAATTTTTCCAATATAAATTCGTTTTAAATTCATTTCAAATTGATTTCAATTCAAATTCGATTCTATTCAATTTCAATTCGAATTCATTTCTATTCAATTTCAATTCGAATTCATTTTATATTCAATTTCAATTCGAATTCGTTTTCTATTCAATTCGAATTCATTTCTATTCAATTTCAATTCGAATTCATTTCTATTCAATTTCAATTCGAATTCATTTTATATTCAATTTCAATTCGAATTCGTTTTATATTCAATTCAATTCGAATTCACCTTATATTCAATTCAATTCGAATTCGTTTTATATTCAGTTCAATTCAAATTCGTTTTATATTTAATTCAATTCGAATTCATTTTATATTCAATTTCAATTCGAATTCATTTTATATTCAATTCAATTCGAATTCATTTTATATTCAATTTCAATTCGAATTCATTTTATATTCAATTCAATTCGAATTCACCTTATATTCAATTCAATTCGAATTCGTTTTATATTCAATTCAATTCGAATTCGTTTTATATTCAATTCAATTCGAATTCATTTTATATTCAATTTCAATTCGAATTCATTTTATATTCAATTCAAATCGAATTCATTTTATATTCAATTTCAATTCTAATTCGTTTTCTATTCAATTCAATTCTATTTCGATTTTTAAATCTCTTTTCAATGTACATTATAAAAATGAATATAATCGATATAAATATCGTTCGCGTCAAAATAGCGCATCTCTAATCAACACGGCTTTATATTTTTCAATAACTTCGTTATTCTATTCAACAAATGAATATTTATTCTATTCAACACATGGATCTATATTTCTTTCAACACATGACTAATCTCAACAAATGAGTATTGTCAATACGTGACTATTATTTTATAATATTCTTTATTTTCCCAATTGGAATGAGGCCCAATCAATTACCATATAATGTTAATTATATGGATTCCACACAACACATGTATATAATAGCAACAATAAATAATCAACCATCATCCAAAGTGCACAACACAAATGTCTGTCAACCTATCGGTCGACACACAACTAATTATTGAGACTAGTGTACATCAAATATCATCCCAACACCTGTGTGGGGTTTCACATCAACAAACACTGAATATTATTTGTGCAGTTGGGCGATGTGTAAAATTTATCGTCCCAATCAATATCCTTCAAATAGGTGTACATAAACAAACCGTCCGGTTTGTAAATGAATATTTATTTACATTCACATTAAAAATTATATTTTTAACGATAAAATATTTTTAATTATATAAATATTTTATTTCATTTCACATCACACAATCAATTTTTCACATTAACATACAATCAAACAAACAAGCCGTCCATGGTCTGTGGACGACGGGTGTCGGGTTCTGCTAAGCACCGTCTGCATCCTAGTATATATTTTTAACTAGAAATAAAATTAGAGTGAGAAGTTCTCACAGAGGGTTCCACTCCGCCATGCTTTGCTGTTGAACTGCTGAACTGCCTGGATTTTCCCGAAATTCCAACACAATTCTTTTTCACGCTGTTCATATCTATAAGAATCAAATTTTTATTTCGTTATTCATAGATATGATAAAAATTCTATTTTTATCTACCAAAAATAATATTCATTCAACTAGAATCATATCTTTATAGAAACAAAATCATATTTATTTATAGAAGAAAAATCATATTTCTTTATACTATTCTATGTATTATAAAAATCACTTCCTTATATATTTTTATAATCAATACTCTTAAAACAAGGTTATCTATATTTTCGTCGAAGTAAAAATCCCATTTTTACCGAAGTAAAAACCATATTTTGATATGGTTACTACACATACAAAATCACATTTTTATGTGTTGTTCATATAAATAAAAATTCCATTTTTAAACTGATGCAATTTGTATTTTTAAAAAGCTGCTAATTATATTTTAAAAACAAGGCTTTTATTTTGCCACTTCTATTTTAAAAACAACGCTTTTTATTTTCAAAAACAGTTCAAATTTTATTTTCAAACCTATATGTTATCTATATAAAAAAAATCTGGTTTTTAAATGATGTAATAAAATTAATATTCACTAATATATTTAATAAATGAATTAATTTAAATCACCTTTCATTGTTGTTTTACTGGAACCAGAAAAACCCTTCTTCAATAACCGTCGCCACCTAGGTCTTCATCCCACCGCCCCCACAGTCCCTGACCCGTTGATCAAGCAGCACCATGAGGTGCGCCTCAGGGAGAGCTTTCCGCCGCCACCCACCAGAGCGAGATCGATAACCTGTAGTCGCCGGCATCTGCCTCGAAATGGCGGGTTTTAGAGTGCAGAAATCACGAAGCACACTCCTTGAGAGACGATATTTCCTATCTAGATTTGAAGAGTGTAAAACCCTCAACAGTTTTTGTTTTGATTTCTTAATCTAATTTGCGATTTGTTTGAAGAAAAATTGGATTGAATTTCGAAGCTCATGGACCGTCGTTTGAAGCTGATGTCGGCTGTTGAATGGTTTGACCACGGGGTAGAGATTCCTAGTGTTTGACCTATAATTATATATATATTTTAATATTCTTTAATTTCGAAAATATTTGTTTAATCCCACGAATTCCAAACCAAACTCAACGACTGTCGCCCCTAGCTAATTACCCCCATTCCGAACGCAATGGGATATGTTTCGTAACCCAATTCGGCTGTTACGATCAGTTTTCATCAAAATAAAAATATAAATCAGTATATATTCAATTTAAACGTACATTTTAAATTACCGAGGCCACATACTAACTCTAAAAATTCCAGAAAAATTATTTCTAGCTTTGCATTGACGATACAGTCCTAACAAAACTAATTTCGTCAAATTATGAGACCGTTTGAAAAATGGTCATTTTCTGGTCGACCCGATTTAATTGAAACTGTCAAAACACGTTTAACTTCGCCACGCTCACATATTGATTCAGAAAATTATGAATTTTGAAACCTAGCAATAATTTGACATCGCGGATCTAACAAAAGTGGTTTCGTCAAAAACTGAGGTCGTTTGCAAAATTTCCATTTTTAAGGGCCAGAATTCCATAGCGACTATTCTGAATTTTCAACTGGACATAACTTTTTATCCCCGCTATGAAATTTCGATCTTTCGGATTTGTTGGAAAGATATTCTCAATTAGATTCTAATATTTTTGGTTTCGCTAAAGTCCGGTTTATTTTGAACCCAGTACATTCAATTGAAGTTTGAAATCAAATTATCGAGCTACCGCGCCATTTTCAATTCTTTTTATAATTTAAATAAATATTTATATTCTAACGACGATGTATATAAATATATACGTTCGAATTCTATTCAAAATATATTTTTCGTCGTTATTATTTTAAATAATTCATTTTAAATATTCAAAATTCACTAAAAATGCCAAAATAAAAATTTTAAATTGGCCCAGATTTCCGGGTTGTTACAGTTCACATGTGTGTCAACATTTCAGAATTGATTTTTTATTTCAAATTTTAACGTTGTTCCCATTAGTTCTCTTTTAATATTACTTATAAGATGTGCTGTCAGTTAAAAGGAATGTTGTAATATTGATGTTAATTATTTTCAAATTCAAACGCATATTGTTTATACAATTAATGTTTACCATTTATTTCATTCTTTCTTCTGTTTATTTTTATTTAATTCTATATATATGTTTACCATTGCACATTTAGTTTGCATAGTGACAACTTGTATTTATTGTCCATTCAATAATATCTGTTGGTTTCAAACTTCAAACGCATATTGCTCCCACAATTATTATGATAATTTTGTTCATCTTTATTATTTTAAATTGTGGGGTGTTACACACCCCGCCTATTTTAAAAGACCAAACCCATGTTTTTATGAGCTGCCGACACCGTATTGGTACCTAAAACATTTTATGTCACCTTAATCTTTAGAAGTATAAATCCCCATCGTTTTTACTCTATATTGAAGGATGAAAGCCCTTGGTTGACGCACCTATATCACTTATTCTTTTATATTTTTCTCTTGAAGGATTTTAGATTTATAACCTTAAGTTTTGAAGTATTCCAGTTTTAAAAGTTATGGATTGTCATCAGTACTGATTTTTAAAGCTTATACTTTGGCATATTTATTTGTATGATAAAATAATATAAAATTTCCTTGTTTAAAAATGAATTTCAAAAAATTAAAATATTTATTAAGGCTTATATTTTTAAGGAAATATTTGGGTACTTAATCCAATAGTTTACAAAGTAAACAATATCTCCATCACCGTTAAATAAACGAGATAAGGATAAATTTGCCTTCAATGAAAGAAAATCAGATGTGACATGTGTAGCACCGTACCCTATATTTTAGCTATCTCCTTTAATTGAAATAAGTCCATAATTTTAGCGTGTAGGGCAGAGGTAGGGTAAATCTAAAAGTATGATATGTATATAAAGGAATACATAATAAGGTAGGCTATTGGTGAGCTCACGTAAGCATTTTGTTCTTGGCCAGTCTATTACAAATATGAGTTAGGCAAGAAGTCAGATAAAGAGCTATATTCACACATACCATCCAGTTTTATTCTAATGGTCTGTTAGATATTTATATCTGGTATGTTTGAGTCATACATATGGGTTTATAGTTATCCTTTGAAAACTATAAAGGGTAGAGAGATTTTTAAAATTCTCCAGTTTAGCATGCATGCATTTGTCTGACTACGATTACTATGTTGAATAGCCATTGTGATTGCATAAGCAAAATTTGATTGATATTGTTGAGAATACCAGTGAAGGGAAAAATATGTACCACTCAGTGGTGTAGTCTCACTATGTATTTATTTATCGAGATGAGATGTTATTAGTTAGACTAGACTTATTGCCTGATTCAAAAAAATTCCCCTTTAACTCTTGGAAGCTCTTATGATTATATCAGGCGTAAGGATTTAAGCTTAGTAAGTTTAGCAAATACAGTCTTTGAAGACGCGCAAAATGCAACACAAACTATTTAGGTACTATCTTTTGTAGTCCGATGTGTTGCATTGTAATGACTAAATACTGTAAAAATTTGTCCATATCGGTTACTAATACTTTGATCAACCAACGAGGCATTTTCATATGTCACTCTCAGATTATTTATATTATTATATTTTGTCAGAACCCAAAAAAGTATGAGATAATATAACCAACAAGAAATAACAGTTTTATGAAATAGAAAATGCATTTCAAAAATTGTATTTAAATTAATTTCATATTCATGTGATATTGATATTGACATCGTTAACACACAATTATTCTATCATTGGGAATTAATACTATAGATGACAACTATATGTGTAGCGCATAACTTTAAGGCTTAGAATGAGGGATGTTATAGTCTGGTATCAGCTCAAAAGGTTATGGAGAGCTTTAAAAAGGTTTTGAAACATAATCCTAATTAAGTAAAGATGAAATTGAGGTACAAGATAGTGTATTATGACATACTTATATTTTCTATGTATAAGTGCATAGGTTTTGTACCCATTATCTCTCTTTTGTTGCTTTACATCGTTCTACAATATTATCGGAGTTTGAATACAGATTTAAATAAGATTTGAAGGATGATAACGAAAGATTTAATCTTGGTGGAGGAAGTATCCCAGCTAATTGAAGTGTTAGACCCAATACCAGGAGAAGCCAATGTCGACAACCTACGATTAACGTGGTTGTTCGAGTACTTCCATTGGATATGTTGAGGTATGTATCATTTCTTGCTAGATGGAACTGCATTTGGATTGTAGAGAGGAAATAATTGTTGAATAAGTCTCAAATTTTCCATTAATAATTACGATACTTTGAGTTAGGATTATGCAAGGCCTAGAGGAAAGCCATCGTTGAGATAGAGGATGTTACTGAAGTAAAAAACTGACTACTTCACTATGTAAGAATCTTTTTTGATTTAGGACTAAATGATTAACAGAAAAGAATATTAGCATCCAGACAATTGTAAGAAGCTGCGTTGTACTGGTGGAGTGTGGCCATTGATGTAGCCGGGTATACCATGAGTTAGGCAGATTTATGTGAAAGATAAAAAAATGTTCATGTTGGAAATTGCTAAGATGAATTTGCTTAGGAAGTACACGAAGTTAGCCCAGGGCGACATGATAGTGCTTAATTATGCAATAAGGTTCGATGAGACATCTTGTTATGGATATACAACTGTGGACATAGTATCAAAAATAATGAGAAATTTATTTAATGACTGAAATATGACCCTATTAAAGCCACTTATCATGAATTGCTTGATGGTATGTTTTACATCTATGCACGTGTGATTGTTAGGTGTACCTTATCATAATTTTCAAGATGAGATTCTTTATGTAAGGGAGTCTGCAACGCCCATAATTCTATGATAACATTATTATGGTATTTAATTAGATCAACCAAACAAAAATAATGTGAATTGATGAGGAAAATGAGATTTAACAAAATAATCAGGTCGCGTGATAATAACAAACTAATTAGATAAATTAGAATATTTAATAAGAAGAAGGAATATGATGAGGATAAAATAGGAAAAGATCATATTTCCGACACTTAAACCTTATCCCCCCATCAACTTACATCATTCGCGCTAAAAAACAAAAAACTAAGAAGGTTGACTTCCGTAGAAGAGAAACAAAGAGGAAAATATGGAAGATTGAGGAATCAAGCCATCAAATTTAGTTTCTCTTATCCATATCAAGATGAATAATAGTATCCTCTCTTTATTTGTTACATTTCTTTCAAGTTTTGAGTTAGATCCAAACCACTATGATGTCTATGCCATGATTGATTGTAAAAAGATTATATATATATATATATATCCATATATACTTGTTGATGATTTATATGAATTATCAATGGAATTAACATATAGGTTAAGTCAGAAACTTTATCACAGGACACACATTGACTCAAAATTTTAGCATGATGAGAGAAACATTATTTTGGAAGTGGTTTTGAATTTCACAATTTTCTATGCAAGCATGAACATTTAGTGAATTTTATAGTTGCAATATGCCTCTATTTTGAATGTTAATAATTACCTAAAATAATTAAATAATATCTGTGGTTCCAACTTTTTACTATATGATGTAAAATAAAAAAGGGACTCATATTCCAACTTTTTATTAAGCAATTAGATTTTGATAAATAATAAGGGGTTAGTGAAAGCTATCGCTTTAAATAGAGAAAATAGAATTTTTATTTATATTACAACCATGCCTTTGTCGAAACAGTTGTATACCTCCGCCTCTTGTGTCGCTTCTCCTTTGTATGTGTCGCTGCTCAAAAGAAGTGCGTGATACCAATGAATGTTGGTATAGAGCGCTTCAACTAGGGATGGTACAGGCTGGCGTCACTTTGAGTTGATACAGTTGCTTTGATATAGGAAACCGCTTTCATTTGATCCAATTCCCTTCGACATATTATAGAACATGTCATCCTCCTTTAATTATTTGTTTATAATCTGGTTTTAGTGTCGATATTGGCCATGTTGCATCTACCTAGTGTCTAAAATTATTTCTCCTCGCCTGTTTTAAAACAATGAATCCATGTTTTAATGAGCTATCGACACCATATAGTTGTGAAGCGCATTTTGTGTTTCCATAAGCTTTAAAGCACTAATCCCTACTGTTTCTACTCTATATTGAATGATGAAATGTCCAAGTCGAACAATCCTATCGTATATTGTTTCATACATTGCTTTGAAGGACTATGGCTTTAGGCCTTAAGTTTGAAGCATGTTCACTTCTAAAAGTTAAAGTTTATCATCAAGAAAGATTTTTAAAGCATATATCTAGGAATGATAATTTGTAAAGGGTTATAAATTTCATTGTTTAAAGATGAATTTCGAAGAATTGAAATATTTATTAATGCCTATATTTTTAGAAAATATTGAGGATATTCAACCCAACATTTTATTAAGCAAATAACATCCCTATCACCAGTAGATAAATGAGATAAGGATAAATCTGACTCATATGGTTAGAAAACCAAATGTAATATGTGTGGGGTCATGCCCTATACTTTAGATATAGCCTCTAGCTAACATAAGTCTGTAATTTCAATGTATAGGGTAGGATTATGGTAAAACTAAAAGTATAATATACACATAAAGGAATATATAACGAGATAAGTTACTAACGAGATAGCAAAACTATTAGTTGTGGGTCAACCTAGTAAAACTATGAGTTAGACAGGAAGTCCAATAAAGAGTTGTATTCAGATAGACCACCCAATTTTTTTTTAACGGCCTATAAGACATTTATATCTATTACACCCGAGTTAGTCATATAGGTTTGTAGCCACCCTGGTAAAATTATAAAGTTGCTATATACTGCCAGAGTTTACACGTTTAGCATGCATTTGTTTGATTATGGTTATTATGCTTAATAACCATAGTGATTGCATGAGCATAATTTGATTGATATAACCAAGAAAAAGTAGTAAGGGGCAAAACCTGTTCCGCTTAACATAGTAGTCTCATTAGATAGTCATTTATCGATACGACATGTTATTAATCACATTAAACATATTCTAACTTGATATTTATATTTTCTTTCCCTTTAACTCTTTGGTGCTCATATGAGTAGACAGAGAACAAGAAATTTTAGCTAATAGGATTGTCAAATAAAGCTTTCAAAGATGAGCATGAGATAACACTAGTTATCTAGGAGTTTTAGAGTCCGCTATGTTATGATGTAATAACTGAATGTTATAATAATCTGTCAATATCAATAATTGGTACTCTGATTAATCGAGGGGGCATTTTCATATGTCACTCTCAGAGTATTTATGTTATTATATTTTGTCGGAACCTGGACAACATATAAGATTATGTAATGAATATGAGATGTTAGTTTTATGAAATGGAAAATGTGCTTTGGAAATTGTGTTTACGTCTATTTCATATTCATGCACTATTGATATTGATATCATTTGCACACCCATATCCCGTCGTCGAAATTAATACTACAAATGACTGCAATATCTGCATCACATCATCTTGGACCATGAAATAGGGGATGTTGCACATGAGATCGCTTTGAGGGATACTTTTTCCTCTTCTGTTCTCTAACTCGAAGCTATTATAATCCTACGGATTCATACCAATCTGTAAGAACTTGGAATTGCAAACCAATGGTACAACAAATTAAATGATTAAGTGGTTGATTGCTAAAACTTGTCGAACCACTATAAATTACTTTATATTATTTTCTCTTCTTTTACATTAATTTTCTTGAGACTTTATTCCTTACACAACCGTATTGAGTGTTTGTACCACTTTTGATTCAAACATATTGGACTTCCACCAAGAAAGATATTCCTGGAGTACTTAAATTCATTAGCTACTATTGGATTGCTTTTATCCGAGTGATAGATCTGATTCGTTCAGCTGTAGTTTCTTTGCTATTTAGATTTGTAGAAAATCCACAAGTCTACAAGAAATTATCTACAATGGCCCCATAGAAAAATATCACCACCTCACATGTTGATGAAGAGTCGGAGAATGTCAATCTTTAACAAGTTGATGAAACTATGCAACCAACCCTTGCAATAATACGTAATCCATCAGACGTCGTTATCATGATATACATTGAGTGCATGATGAAAGAGGTCCAAGATAGTCATGCTACACTCTACCAACAAATTCTAGAGAATGCAAACATGTTGAACCAATTGAACAACCATCGTAGAAGAGCATTAACTCTTTTATACTCAAAATCGAGCAGATCCTCATTACCATAGCATTTCCAAAAGATTAGGAGGTAAAGGATAGGGATAAATGACGCTGAGACATTGAGAAAAGTGTCCAGAATTAGTCCCAACCAGAGCTTATGGAACGGTATTGATCCAAGTTAAGGGATCAAAGCCTAACTGCACAATTAAGGATCGAGTCCTTTATGAATGATAGTACACTTCTTGAGCACATTGCGAACGATCATGATGCAAGGGGTTATGAGGTAGCTAATTAATCACGAAGGAATGAACACAGAGCTATCGAGCAAATGGCATTCCTAAAGTTTAGAGAACTTAGGTATCATAGGACAAACCAAGAGCATTTGTTGGGCTAAACATTCAGATCAAATCACAACCATCGTTACCACTGGATCTTCAAGAGTGGGACTTGGCTTATATAGTTACAAGGCTTGTCAAAGAAAATTAACATCAAACCAACGATGATTGGGAAACCTCCCTAAGTCGAAATCCTTTCGCTAAATGATTTTGTGAGGGAGTATGCATGGAGGTTCAACATTCCAAAGATGCATCCATATTGTGGAAAGACGAATCACAAACTACACCTTATGAAGTATGAATAAGATATGGACTCCACAAGATCTAAATTTGCTGCTAAAAGTCGATGCTTCCTGATATCCATAGAGGGACCAATCTACTCAACTACCACCAATATGCATACCTTTATTTGATTAACTGGTAAGGAAGTTCCAATTCAACATGCATAATACTTGTTTGGAGGATATAATAACCTTGTCAAGTCTATTATAGGGACCTGGAGAGTCATTTGTTTTTTAAGATAGATTCAATACCACTGTGATTGAGGTGAATACCTTAAAAGGTCGTTTTTTGATGGCATTGACGAGGAGAATCTACAATTAGAGTTAGTTAAGTTACCTTCATATGCATTTCGCTAGCATTCTTCATAGGTGATTTTGGGGTCTCAAATTCTTTAACGGTGGTCTTCTTAGGCAAAAAAACAGGGTTGATGTTCGACAACACTCCACTTAACAGTTTCCTCAACTCTTCTTTGTTTCTTATATTCCCCGGAATGATTCGGTTCTTCTTGTTATCTTTTGCAACATTTCCGACTAGCTCTACCCTACAAAACACAGACCTTTTGCAATGGCTGATAGGCGTCGGTGGCCATCACTAGCCATTGCAAAATGTCGTTGCAATTCTAGTCATAGCCAACAAGAATAGTGACGGCTCTGTCTCTACAACAGTAATAGATTGTAACGGCTATGTGTCCACGTGGCAGTTAGTTTGTTTCTCGGGTGTCTGAATCTAGAACGAAAAGCCTTCACTAGCTGTTGCTATATTTGATAATTTGTCCGTTGCAAGTCGTCGCTAGCCGTTGCAATTATGGGTATTATTTGCTTCACCATCCAGCAACTTCATTTCCTCAAGCCACACATACTATTATTCATCACATGTATTACCATTCCATCAATGTCCATACATTATCACATGGGTGCGTTTGGCACAGATCCCTAATAAGTTTCAAAATTCACGTCACATCCGGTCCTAAATTTATTACAAATTACATCCCGATTTTTCGAAAATTCATTAAAAATAAAAAATCACGTAAATTCATATTTAAATTAAACACGTAAACATAAAAAATTCATATGAAAAAACCATCAAAAAACGCATAAAAAGAACAAAAAACAACGAAATTACAGTATTATGCATCGAAAGATGCATGTATTTGAAATTCTTGCATACACGTATGCAACTATTGCATTGATGCATCATGTTAACTTTTATGCATACATGTATGCATATAATACAAAATAAATGCATACATGTATGCAAATATTCATGTCCATGCATATCAGTTCATATTTATTTGCATACATGCATGCAAGTATTCAGAATAAATGCAAACATGTATGCAACAATCCATAGGCATAAATATTAGTTCATTTTTATTTGCATATATGTATGCAATAAAACAGAATAGTTGCAAACTAGTATGCAAATATTCATGCATATTTTTCAATGTAAAATCTTCATGAATTGTTGCATGCATGTATGCGTGTAATTAGAATACTTGCATACATGTGTGCAAGTATTAATGCAGATTTTCAGTGTAAACTACTTCAATAATATTTGCATACATGTATTCAACTATTCTGAATATTTTCATACATGTACGCAATTTTTTTCCCGAAACCTTCTCGGAATATTTGCAATTTTTCGAATTTTTTTTTTGTTGTACAGCGTGTTTTTTCTTTTGAAAAACACGTAACTTCAATTCTAAGGACCGGCTTTAGATAAGAAACTTGGGGCCGATTATATTTTTAAACTTTTTAAGGATGTGTGACTAATTTTCACTTATCACATTCCATCATTATCATTCCATAAATATTCCATTCTTCATTAAAAACTACCAAAATCCACCAAAAAAACTACCAAATCCTAACAAAACAATAATATAGGTCCATCATAACATACATTAAACAACTACTAAGTATCAAGTGTCAAAACCATCTTAAAAACTACCAAATCCACTAACCAAACGGTAAGTATCAAACTCATGCATCAACCAAACTACAAGTATCAAATCTAGTCGAAATATGTACATACCCATACGAAAAATCAAACTATGCAGCATCGTCGTCATCGTCATCAATAGCGACTACATCTTCCTCCTTGGGCGTTGACCCATTCTCTTGATAATAAGATGCAGTACGCTCATCAATTTGCTGTGCCAGGTAGCTCTTTCGCCAATCATTGAGCTCTTCCAACTATCTTTACATTCAAGCAATACCCTCCTCCTCGATAGATCTCCTATAAGCTATTTGAAAATTAAGAGTCTATGAAATAATTCAAGTTAGTATTCAAAAACAAATCAATATGGTAGTATTTAAAGATTACATATATGATTGCATTATTCAAGTTAATATTCGTTTAAATGAATTATGAAAGATCACGTATGAGGTCTCAACCTAACTTCATTTTTGAACTATATATATAAGATTGTAATATAAGTTTCATAATGATTAAATAAAGTTTTAAAAGCCATTTAATACTTATACTGTATATTTATTATTTTACATATTAAATATCAGTTCCACAAAATTTGTGATATGTATTAAACTACTTATAATTTTTTAATTAAGTATTATAAAAATATTGCTTATCGTTATAAACTAGTATTATATTCCAAAATCGTAATTTTGTAGTTAAAAGTATAAAAAATTATAATTCAAATATTTAAAAACATATCTTTATCTCCTGGAATTAAACTTTTATTAAATTATATTAAAACAAAGTTTCATAGAAGTTTTAAATATTTTGTTAACTATTATGTAGGTTTGATTGTGTAGGTTCGTGATGTTATCATAAAATCTCAACCATGGACTTTATTAACTATTTTGCTTTCTTAACAAATATTTTATTTCTTAATTTGATTGTGTAGGTTCACATACATATAAAATATTATTATACTTAATTAAAAAATATATAAGTTATTAAAAAGGTTTACCTCCTGATTGCCGAAACTGTAACGCCTATTTCGATAAGCGGTGCAATAATAGAATCCCATATGTGATCGGACTCTTCGAGCGTAATTTCCTCCCGTCCACTAGCTTGTGTCGCTGTTGCTTGCTCTACTTCATGCAATTACGAATATAATTTTGACACAATTGCTATACAATTTACTTATATAATGTGTTATAAACGAATATAAAACCTTGTCATTATGAATAAGCATATTAACCATTACTTCTGCAACTTTATGGTCTGTCCAATCGTTGAAAACTTTCCCATTGTCATTTGTCTGCTCAGCCGCATATGTGACTCTAAAAACCTCAACCATTGTAGGCTCCATTACATGCTTTGCTGTTGGAAATACACACGAATAAAGTGTATTAAAAATAAGAATGAATAATATACATAAGAATATACATGAATATATACTAAATATATTGAAAATTTATACCAATTCCCTCCTTTGCTGTTGGAAAGATTTGGAGCCACCATAATGTAAAGACGAATTCTTATTCCTATTCATCACGTTCCATGCTGCTACTTCCTATTAATTTTGATACATGATTAATTAAAATTATGCAATCAACATAAATGTAAATAGTCTTATTATAACTTACTTTAGTTGCTTCGGTTTACCAATATCTAAGAAATGCAGTCCAAATGTCATCACCCATCCAATTTGTTTTTTTTCCAACTTTTTTGGCCCCTGAAATTGCCTATCCATAATTTTGATTTTGCATTTTCTGCTTTCAGAGCTTCATAAAAACATTTAAATCATGTGGCTACACACGTACTACAACCGGCATATCGAATTTATTTTGAATTGTACACACATATTAATTTTCATAGTAACATAAAATTACATTTACCATCAAATCGGCTTATATAGCATTTTTAATATGAGGTGGGATACTATCCAAATGCGGCCAACATCCTGACACCCTACTCTTATATGATTGCGTTGACATGAATAAAATAAAAGTGGACGGCTCCACCTCAAGCCCATGTATAAATGTTGATATAGTTATTTAATACATTTCAAATAATATAATTGAAATAAATTTGATATTTACCCGACATTCTTAGGAATAATGTCGACAACTCGGCGTAAATCTGGCTCTAAGTTGTTGGGACCTGCTCCAACCGCATGAGACTGTGAACGAGAAGGCTGAGATATACTCCTTGATCGTATTCTATTGGACATATCTACCACAATCACATGTATAAAATCATATAATGTATATAAAAGAATAATGATCTCATAATCATCACATAATCATTAATCAAATGATAATCATACAATATATCATATCATAATCATACCCTGCACATAAAATCAGCACATAAACCTACATGAAAAGAATAATGTATAACACATATAGTCATCTTTATTATTACATAGCTCAAAATAGTATAGAACAGTAAATTCATAGTTAAGAATAGTCATCATCATTATTGTTATATAGCTCAGAGTAGTACATAACACAAGTAAATTCATGGCTAAGAGTAGTCATCGTCATTATTACTACATAGCTCAGAGTAACTCAAACTAATATATTATACAACAAACGATTCCATCTATGATCAGTCTTCATCATCTTTTGATTCAGACTCAGTCTCGTACTCTATATCATTTTTCTTTGGTATTTACAAATGCATCTATTAAAACATTTGATTCATCATTCAACGACCCTATGTCAATGACATCGACTATTATTATTTCAGTATTTGGCTCAAGATCCGCTTGATATGCTGCTTCGTCTGGAATATTATTTTCATCAAATGTAAATCTTTCCTTCATTGCCTTCATTTTAACAATAGACCACCAGTCCGCTTTATCTTTTTTTAAGGATGAATACGGAGCAAAATAGACTTGTAATGCTTGCTTATCTAATATGAAAGGATCGTAATTATAGTAATGTGACGTATGCCTTGTTTCAGTTAGCTTATAATCTTCCTGCACGTTAAATCCAGAACAAGGAACATTGCTAAACCAGTTGCATTTGAATAAAAAAATCTCTATAGGATGTGCATAATATGTCAAATCTAAAACATATGTTAAGACGCCATAAAAATCTTTTATATGATCCACTAAATCATCATTACCATTGATAAATACACCGTTGTTATATGTTAATATTTCAGCTCTGTAATCTTTGGTGTTGAATTCAAATCCATTGACAAAGAATACTGGATAAGTTTTGATATTTCTTTTTGGACCGATAGAAATATGTAATAATCCTTCATCAATAACATAGTTTTTGGAATAATGAACATAGTTTGGAAACCATTCAGCAAATTCTTTACTGATATTGCCAGATGGATATTGCAATTCGTATATGTTGCAAATATGTATTATGTTCCTTTATTATTAATATACATACATACACACACATATATGTATGATTAAATTGTACATGAATTCAGTACTACGTGACAAATAGCGCAACTTCCACACAATTTAAAGGAAAGTATGTGTGTGCCACATGATAATCTCTATCGTCTAACCATATTTCCATATATTTTCCAGCAGGTCTTCGATGTTGTTTAAAAATAGATAATATTGTTTGAGAAGAATCATGTTCAACAACTTCTTCATTACGGGAAACACTTATAAAAGATAAGTTCACATCGTCACTGAATTAATGAGAGAGAGAAAATGAAGCTTCTTCTTCAAGGTACGATATGCAAATCGAACATTCTACGCATGCTTTTTGTCTAATTTTCTGATGACCCCAAACCCCGTACGACGGTGGCAAGGGTAAACTTTGGAATATAACACATAAACAGATAACCGCAGAACATAAATAAATAAATACACCAGATAATGTACAATAGAATACACTGGATAAACATAATCATTAGAGTTACACAGTATACAGGATCATACTTAGTACAAATACAGTTCAACTATACATAAATGTCTACAGCGGAAACAAAACATAATATGTACAATAGGAGCTGAACAGCATAAAAAGAGATAAATGATAGAATCCATCTTTAGCTCCAGCTATCCAGAAAGAGCCTGCTAAAACCTGAATACAAGGCTGCCCGTGTAGAAATAGGGGCACCCGAGTTTGCAAGTGAAACAAACTACGAGTCAGTCATGGGACTGGTAAGAGAAATCTACTTAACACTTTAATATATGGCCAATCACAGGACCACGCCACTTTCGCGAAACGGGTTTACTCCATTGGATTGCCAGTGCTTTAAAACAAGTAAATCTTTTAAACATCGCAATGCTTTTTATAAAAATGAAGCCATTATAAGACTCAGTTCCCATCACACAATGCAACACAAACCGGAGGATAGAGTTTTACCTTATAGTGGTGTAAAGACCCGCTACTTCCCCGGCGAGGAAAGCGCGGATAGTTCGAGAACAACACAAAAAGGAACGCAGACGGAAGAACATCTCATTCTATATTACAACAATTCCATTAGAATACAAGAATATACAGAGTATGAATAACTAAATATTACACAGAAATATCAGAGATTTAAATTACATTTAAATACCTAGCAGCGGAAAATAATACAAAATGCAACTGAAGGAGATATACGGATACAAAGCTTTTCGGATATCGTTTCAGCTGTAAACCAGGATCCTGTGAATATAAATCTGCAAAACCAAAACTACTAGCTGCCCGTGTCAAAATAAGGGCAACCAGAGTTTAGGTTAAAACAATAAACTCCAAGTCAGTCATGGGACTGATGTGAGAACTAAAACAGTTATTTAAAACTTCATTTTAAAGTTAGGTAAATCAAGTGACCACGCCGTATAACACGGAACGGGTTTTCTCCCTAGAATACCAGTGCATATAACAAAACAACGCAATGCTTTTTGGAAAAATGAAGCTATTATAAGACCCAGGTCCTATCACACAATGCAACGCAAGCCGAGGGATAGGGTTTTCCCTTATAATAGCCAAACATGCTTAGTACGTTTAAAACAAATCATTTGATACTATTATAAGTGTATAGTGTATAAAACAACTTAAAATCATAAGTATCAATCGTAGACGGCATGGGTACCATATATCATGTCACCATACTAGTTTTACAATTAAAACCGCAAAATCACGTATTTGGAAGTTGGATTTCCATCTATGAACCGAGGCAAAAGATAGTCCTCAACTGATTCGAGACAATCTAGCCCATGTCTCAGGTCAGAGCTCGAGTGACCTTGGAGCGACAGGGCCGGTCCACCGATGTGGATTAGACGAAATCCTGAACACTGCGTTTCCCCGCCCTTTGGGGCGTAGGTGAGCCAACTAAATGACTCCATCGGACCCGGATCGTCCGATCAAACCGAGGCGCCTCGCAACAGCAACAACCACATAAGTCAAACTCGTCAGGGCGTGTAAAACCACTGACGCCACTTTTTAGCGAGAAGGAAACGCATGCCCTCCCTGAGGTCCGTCTCCCGTTTTTGGTTCATACCGGGTGTGAAACTCGCGAAGTAAACGTTACACAAAGCTACGCCACAAAGGCCGTGCTTTGATCATCAACCACAAGACTTTGCTTTTCAACAGAAGCCTTGATCATTCGCCACTTAGGCATGCCACACAGGCAATTCACTCTATGCGTTTGATATCCATCAGTATATAACCACTGTGCTCGTACGTCTAAGAGAAGGGCGTTAAGCAAGAGAATGAATTCTCCGCCGCCAAGCAGATATATATTTAATAGAAATCAATCACACAGACTAAAATCCAATGTCAGACACACAGTCCATCTACAAGTTCGTTCTGGGTCTGAACGAAACCGGAGGCACCTAGTACCCCGCATATCCATCGATCTCCAAGTACGTCTGGACGATCACCAACTGTTTCCATCTTCTTGGGTGTACATCCCAATCAAGATCATCAGTAATCACCCAAACTACGTGAAGACCTCTGGTCTTCGACCACCGTCTTCATCTTCGACTTATCGTCGTATCATTTATTCAGACTGGGATAAACCCGGTCTTCCCGAATAACTCGCATATATTATAAACATGTGTTACACAAACACCACATACGCCTCATTCCAATTCATCAGTCACTAACCGTAAATTAACAAGAGAATAATTCCCCAAATATTAACCCCGAAGGCCGAAACCAACATCAGATCAATATCCAGAAAACCATTTTTCTTAGCTAACCGACAGTTAGTTTCTAAATTTCACATTCATAGGGAAAGGTTCCCATTAATTTTATCAAAGATAAATTCCTTGAATTTATTCTTTAATCTTCTTTTGAATATCGATTCAACTAGTCGGGATCAACGAACCTTACCGAAGTAATCATTTGTTTTAATTTCCCAATCTCAACCTATTCATCCCATGAAGTAAAACTGGTAATACTTCATATCTAACACCACGGTGTTATCGGTAAATTCAATTACCATTTCACGTTCAAATCTAATTAAAGATTTAACTAACCCCTGGAGCAAAACTGGTGATACCCCATCCTCGATCATTTAAATCTAATTAAAGATTCATTAAAACTCCATTTAGTTTTAATCTGTGACTGGGTTAAAGAATCAGTGTCATTTAAAACACGGTTTACGATAAACCCAAAATCACATCACATTTCAATCAGTCCCTAACCATAAATTAGCAATTGAGCAATTCCCTAAGTATTAACCCCGAAGGCCGAAACCAACATCAGATCAATACCCCAGAAACCATTCAACTTAACTAATCTCCAGTTAGTTTCTGATTTTCTTAACTCCTTTGGGTCTAAGAACAGTATTGTTGAAGATACCGTTCACGACAACCCAAAATCTCATTCCATTAATTTTTGGGTTAAAGAACAAGTGTTATTTAAAACACTGTTCACGATAAACCCAAAAATCAATATCAATTCAATTCCAATTAAATATTATTTAATTGGTACACTTCATTAAATCTAAATAAAAAGATTTAATCTTTTTCTCAACTGGGTTCAAGAACAGTGTTAATAAAGACACCATTCACGACAAACCCAAATCACATTTGATATTAAATACAAGGCTCTGAATAGAAAATATACCGGCTTATATTCAGTATCAAATTCAACGACCAACAAATATCGTATTAGAAATAACGATATAAATATATCTTTCAAATTTCTATAACAATAACTGTATAATCACGAAACCTAACATCGAAATATTCCGAAGACAATTTCGATTCAAATCCATTCCAATTCAATTATTGGAAATTCTGGTTATTTTCAAAACCATTTTCAAATCCAATTTATTTATTTAAAAATAAATAGAATTTTAATCCTAGTTCAAAACTAGTTCATTTAGATAAAAATCTATTTTTATCTTTTCAAATATGGAGTTTTTCATCCCGGTTCTTCCCAAATCATTTCTTATGATTTTACACAAATTATTATTATTTTTAATAATTTTATCAAGGCCCGTACAGTCGATTTCCATCAACGGCCATCGAACTGCAATTACAACGACCTTTTTCAAATTTGATTTGGACATAATTCCAAATCCAACCGTTAGATTTCTAATTTCTAATATTCGTTAGAAAGCTCTTTTCGATACGAACCCAACGGTTCCAGTTTTAGGAGAATCCGACGGTCGGATCTCCCGTAATATTCATTCGAAGTCAATGGTCGAAATTCACGAACTGCCGCGGCGCGGCGCGTTCTATTCAGGCCATTATATTATATATATATAATATATATAATATATACTTCGTCGATTTCCTTTTAAAACGTGCTTTATAAATTGTTTTAAATTCATTTTCAAAACGGTTTAAACTTCATATTCAATTTCAAATCAAAATTGAATATTCCAATATAAATTCGTTTTAAATTCATTTCAAATCGATTTCAATTCGAATTCATTTATATTCAATTTCAATTCGAATTCATTTATATTCAATTTCAATTCGAATTCATTTATATTCAATTTCAATTCGAATTCATTTATATTCAATTTCAATTCGAATTCATTTATATTCAATTTCAATTCGAATTCATTTATATTCATTTTCAATTCGAATTTCAATTCTTTTCGGAATATCAGATTTTGAAATCACTTTCGATATTCATTATAAAATGAATAAAATCGATATAAATATCGTTCATGTCAAAATGGCGTCAATCTAATCAATACGGCTTCATATATTCCTATTTTCAAATATTCTATTTCGAATATTTCTATTTCAAATATTTCTATTCAAATATTTCTTTTTTTCAAAACTGGAATGAGGCCCAATCAATTACCATATAATGTTAATTATATGGATTTTCTACAATACATGTATACAATAACAACGATGAATAATCAACCATCATCCAAAGTGCATTCTACACTGTATAAGCATCAAATATAAATATTTAACGCTCATAACAGTCTGTCAATCAATCGATCGACATACAACTAACTATTGGGATTAGTGTATGTCATATATCATCCCAATACCCGTGTGGGGTTTCAAACAATCAAACACAGATTTTATTTGTGCAGTTGGGCGATGTGTAAAATTTATCGTCCCAATCAATATCAGTCAAATGTGTGTATATAAACAAATCGTCCGATTTGTTTATTTTTATTTCCTTTCATATATACGTTAAAAATTCTAATTTTAACTATAAAGTATTTTTAACTATATAAATATTTTATTTCATTTCACATGACATCACACAATCAACTATACATCAAAATCAAACAAACAAGCATACAAGCCGTCCATGGTCTGTGGACGACGGGTGTCGGGTGCTACTAAACACTGTCTGCATCCTAGTATATATTTTAACTAGAAAAATTAAATTAAAAGTGAGAAGTTCTCACCGAAGGTTCCACTCTGCCGTGCTTTGCTGTTGAACTGCTGAATCGTCTGGACCAGTTTGAAATGACCATTGCAGTCCTTTTCTCGCTGTTCATAATAAAAATTATTTTTTATTACTTCATTTCAATAAATAAATTTTTTTTTTTATTTCTACTTCATATATATTTCAACGCTTCATTCTATAAGAAAATTTATTTCTACTTCATATATAAAGATAGAATTTTTATTTTATCGCTATAAGAATCACATTTTTATCTCAACATATATATAATAAAAATCATATCTTTAATCTCTACGTATAATAAAAATTATATTTTTAATCTCCTACTAATATAAAAATTATATTTTTAATCTCATTAAAATCAAATCTTTATGCTTTTCAAAACCACATCTTTTCGTTATGTAAAACTCTAATCTTTTCACGAATAAAAAATCCGACCTTTACTATCTTTACATTGATAAAAATTACTCCTTTATAGTCATAAAAAACATAGCTTTCCTAATACAAAGAACTGTTTTACTAAAGGATTAAAATCAGATTTACTTACATTGATTTTGGTGATTCGTTTCTTGGTGGTCTGCGCGGCTTCAGGCTTCGAGGAGGGGTTGTTCACTTCGGCGCTGGGGACTGGAGTTGTGGTCGGATGGTGGCTCGTCGGCGGAGCAGGGTGCTGCGTCGGGTTTTAAGGGGATAGAAGAGAGAGGAAAGGGAGCGGAGGAGGTAGAAGAAGTTCAGAGGGGGGGGGGGCGCTGCTCGTTGATCGGAGGTGGAGGGCGAGGAGCGAACAGGAGGAAGAGTCGAGGGGGAGAGCGGTGGCGCGCTGGGGCTTGGCGGAGGCCTGGTTGG
The DNA here is from genome assembly GCA_030737875.1 of Allium sativum. Taxonomy (NCBI): domain Eukaryota; kingdom Viridiplantae; phylum Streptophyta; class Magnoliopsida; order Asparagales; family Amaryllidaceae; genus Allium; species Allium sativum. The sequence goes on along the minus strand of CM060912.1, from coordinate 1,011,789,234 downwards.
CTAGGGCGTGGCCCTCGAGTTGGAGAGAGGGGGAGCGAGCAGAGATCGACGGAGGGTGGAGGCGCCGGGGCAGGGTCGGCCTCCGGTGGCGCGCGACGTCCAAGGGCGGGGCTCCGCCCTTTTTTTCTTTTTTTTTATTTAAAATCGATTTGTAGAAAAAATGAATGGGGGGCTGAGAGGGTAAGGGGATGAAGAGAGAGGGTTTTTTTCAATTTTTATTTAATTATTTTAAATGTCAAAAAGGTACTTTAAAATACGAACTCGAAATGAGACCCACCGACTGTCGTCCTTAGCGTTTTACCCCCATTCCGAACACAATGGGATATGTTTCGTTAGACAATTTTGCCGTTTCAATCAGTTTTCTTCAAAATCAACATATAACTCTATATATTGAATTTGAACGCACATTTCGATCTACCGGGGTCACATACTAACTCGAAAAATTCCAGAAAACTATTTTCTAGCTTCGTATTGATGATACGGTCCTAACAAAACTAATTTCGTCAAATTCTGAGACCGTTTGAAAAATGGCCATTTTCTAGTCGACTAAAATCAACTGAAACTGGTCAAACGCGTTTTCCTTTCCCACGCTCACATATTGATTCGAAAAATTATGAAATTTGAAACCTAGCAATAATTTGTCATCGCGGATCCAACAAAAGTGGTTTCGTCGAAATCCGAGGTAGTCTGCAAAATTTCCATTTTTAAGGGCCTGAATTCCATAGCGACTATTCAGAATTTTTAACTGGGCATATCTTTTGATTCCCGCTATGAAATTTTGCTTTTTCAGATTCGTTGGAAAGATATTATCAATTAGATTCAAATATTTTTGGTTTCACTAAAATCCGGCTTATTTTGAATCCGGTACAGTCATTTGAATTTTGAAATCGAATTATCGAACTACCGCGCCATTTTCAATTCCTTTTATAATTTAAAATAAATATTTATATACCAACGACGATCTATATAAATATATACATTTGAATTCTATTCAAAATAACTTTTTTTGTCATTATTATTTAAAATAATTCATTTTAAATAATCCAAATTCGCTAAAATTGCCAAAATAAAAATTTCAAATTGGCACGGATTTCCGGGTTATTACAATCTTCCCCACTTAAAACTTTTCGTCCCCGAAAAGGAACGAAGCCGAAAGTTGTTTAACAAATCAACTCAACTTTCGTTATTTTGACTACGGCTTAAGTTCTTCAACTTTTCGGTTTCTAAGAACTTTTCAAATTTTTCAAAAATTTGGCTAACACCCTAAATTTTCGAAAAATTTCGCCAAAACCTCCCCTGCACCGGGAGCACCGGGAAAATCCTGAAATTTCCATACAGGCCCTCTGATCTGAAAAAGAAAAAGAAAAAGCCAAGCGGCTAACCAATCGGCTCATAAAATCATCATCACCCAAACAAAACAGTAAATTATGGTAAACATGTACCTATTTGTCGGGCAAACAATTTTATTCTTCTGCTCTAGCCTTCTTGCTATGACTTGTTCAATGTAAGTACATGTATATGCAAGCAAACGCGACAAATTTTCAACACAATTCACTATTTGATTCAATTTGTCTAAATGGTTCAAAATTTCAAACAAATAGACAAACAACACAACCATCAATCAATTAGTTGATTAGCATTTCAAACACATAATTTTGCTATATAGTCAAAAATTACATTTTTGATGCCAAATCACAACAATATGCCCTATCTAATTTTGGTTCTCACATCAGTCAATAGGAAATATATAGAAAGCCCACTTTCGTCACTCGAACATAAATTCTAATGATGGAGCTCCATCATCAAAATCGTCTCCGGGCGATTAGTGTGTAATTCTATATCTATCCAATATATTAAAATTTCAAATACACGTGGATCAGACGTATACGCAAAATCTTTATATACTGGACTGTCCAACTCAATATAAATAGATAATCAAATACGAATAATTGATTTAAATTTTCAAAACAAAAATTGTTTTCACTTTCAAAAATATACTCTTCACACTCGTTTTAGGATACTACTGATCCCATCTCTAACAAGCCATTCCCGTTGGATATTACTAATCCAATCTCTGATGAATTCTTTCGTACGGTTCTAATGTGTCTTGTTCTATGAGCTTTGTAAACCAAAGTTCTGATACCAAATGTAAAGACCCGCTACTTCCCCGGCGAGGAAAGCGCGGATAGTTCGAGAACAACACACAATGGAACGTAGATGGAAGAACGTCTCATTCTATATTACAACAATTCCATCAGAATACAAGAATATACAGAGTATGAATAAATAAATATTACACAGAAATATCAGAGATTTAAATTACATTTAAATACCCAGCAGCGGAAAATAATAAAAAATACAACTGAAGGAGATATACGGATACAAAGCTTTCCGGATATCGTTCCAGCTGTAAACCAGGATCTAGTGAATATAAATCTGCAAAACCAAACCTACTAGCTGCCCGTGTCAAAATAAGGGCACCCAGAGTTTAGGTTAAAACAATAAACTCCAGGTCAGTCATGAGACTGGTGTGAGAACTAAAACAGTTATTTAAAACTTCATTTTAAAGTTAGGTAAATCAAGGGACCACGCCGTATAACACGGAACGGGTTTCTTCCCAAGAATACCAGTGCATATAACAAAACAGCGCAATGCTTTTTGGAAAAATGAAGCTATTATAAGACCCAGGTCCTATCACACAATGCAACGCAAGCCGGGGGATAAGGTTTCCCTTATAATAGCCAAACATGCTTAGTACGTTTAAAACAAATCATTTGATACTATTATAAGTGTATAGTGTATAAAACAACTTCAAATCATAAGTATCAATCGTAGACGGCATGGGTACCATATATCATGTCGCCATACTAGTTTTACAATTAAAACCGCAAAATCACGTATTTGGAAGTTGGATTTCCATCTATGAACCGAGGCAAAAGATAGTCCTCAACCTATTCGAGACAATTTAGCCCATGTCTTAGGTCAGAGCTCGAGTGACCTTGGAGCGACAGGGCCGGTCCACCGATGTGGATTAGACGAAATCCTGAACACTGCGTTTCCCCGCCCTTTTGGGCGTAGGTGAGCCAATTAAATGACTCCATCGGACCCGGATCATTCGATCAAACCGAGGCGCCTCGCAACAGCAACAACCACATAAGTCAAACTCGTCAGGGCGTGTAAAACCACTGACGCCACTTTTTAGCTAGAAGGAAACGCATGCCCTCCCTGAGGTCCGTCTCCCGTTTTTGGTTCATACCGGGTGTGAAACTCGGGAAGTAAACGTTACACAAAGCTACGCCACAAAGGCCGTGCTTTGATCATCAACCACAAGACTTTGCTTTTCTACAGAAGCCTTGATCATTCGCCACTTAGGCATGCCACACAGGCAATTCACTCTATGCGTTTGATATCCATCAGTATATAACCCCTGTGCTCGTACGTCTCAGAGAAGAGCGTTAAGCAAGAGAATAAATTCTCCGCCACCAAACAGATATATATTTAATAGAAATCAATCACACAGACTAAAATCCAATGTCAGACACACAGTCCATCTACAAGTTCGTTCTGGGTCTGAATGAAACCGGAGGCACCTAGTACCCCGCATATCCATCGATCTCCAAGTACGTCTGGACGATCACCAACTGTTTCCATCGTCTTGGGTGTACATCCCAATCAAGATCATCAGTAATCACCCAAACTACGTGAAGACCTCTGGTCTTCGACCACCGTCTTCATCTTCGACTTATCGTCGTATCATTTATTCAGAATGGGATAAACCCGGTCTTCCCGAATAACTCGCATATATTATAAACATGTGTTACACAAACACCACATACGCCTCATTCCAATTCATCAGTCACTAACCGTAAATTAACAAGAGAATAATTCCCCAAATATTAACCCCGAAGGCCGAAACCAACATCAGATCAATATCCAGAAAACCATTTTTCTTAGCTAACCGACAGTTAGTTTCTAAATTTCACATTCATAGGGAAAGGTTCCCATTAATTTTATCAAAGATAAATTCCTTGAATTTATTCTTTAATCTTCTTTTGAATATCGATTCAACTAGTCGGGATCAACGAACCTTACCGAAGTAATCATTTGTTTTAATTTCCCAATCTCAACCTATTCATCCCATGAAGTAAAACTGGTAATACTTCATATCTAACACCACGGTGTTATCGGTAAATTCAATTACCATTTCACGTTCAAATCTAATTAAAGATTTAACTAACCCCTGGAGCAAAACTGGTGATACCCCATCCTTGATCATTTAAATCTAATTAAAGATTCATTAAAACTCCATTTAGTTTTAATCTGTGACTGGGTTAAAGAATCAGTGTCATTTAAAACACGGTTTATGATAAACCCAAAATCACATCACATTTCAATCAGTCCCTAACCATAAATTAGCAATTGAGCAATTCCCTAAGTATTAACCCCGAAGGTCGAAACCAACATCAGATCAATACCCCAGAAACCATTCAACTTAACTAATCTCCAGTTAGTTTCTGATTTTCTTAACTCCTTTGGGTCTAAGAACAGTATTGTTGAAGATACCGTTCACGACAACCCAAAATCTCATTCCATTAATTTTTGGGTTAAAGAACAAGTGTTATTTAAAACACTGTTCACGATAAACCCAAAAATCAATATCAATTCAATTCCAATTAAATATTATTTAATTGGTACACTTCATTAAATTTAAATAAAAAGATTTAATCTTTTTCTCAACTGGGTTCAAGAACAGTGTTAATAAAGACACCATTCACGACAAACCCAAATCACATTTGATATTAAATACAAGGCTCTGAATAGAAAATATACCGGCTTATATTCAATATCAAATTCAACGACCAACAAATATCGTATTAGAAATAACGATATAAATATATCTTTCAAATTTCTATAACAATAACTGTATAATCACGAAACCTAACATCGAAATATTCCGAAGACAATTTCGATTCAAATTCATTCCAATTCAATTATTGGAAATTTTGGTTATTTTCAAAACCATTTTCAAATCCAATTTATTTATTTAAAAATAAATAGAATTTTAATCCTAGTTCAAAACTAGTTCATTTTGATAAAAATCTATTTTTATCTTTTCAAATATGGAGTTTTTCATCCCGGTTCTTCCCAAATCATTTCTTATGATTTTACACAAATTATTATTATTTTTAATACTTTTATCAAGGCCCGTACAGTCGATTTCCATCAACGGCCATCGAACTGCAATTACAACGACCTTTTTCAAATTTGATTTGGACATAGTTCCATGTCCAACCGTTAGATTTCTAATTTCTAATATTTATTAGAAATCTCTTTTCGATACGAACCCAACGGTTCCAGTTTTAGGAGAATCCGACGGTCGGATCTCCCGTAATATTCATTCGAAGTCAATGGTCGAAATTCACGAACTGCCGCGGCGCGGCGCGTTCTATTCAGGCCATTATATTATATATATATAATATATACTTCGTCAATTTCCTTTTAAAACGTGCTTTATAAATCGTTTTAAATTCATTTTCAAAACGGTTTAAACTTCATATTCAATTTCAAATCAAAATTGAATATTCCAATATAAATTCGTTTTAAATTCATTTCAAATTGATTTCAATTCGAATTCATTTATATTCAATTTCAGTTCGAATTCATTTATATTCAATTTCAATTCAAATTCATTTATATTCAATTTCAATTCGAATTCATTTATATTCAATTTCAATTCGAATTCATTTATATTCAATTTCAATTCGAATTCATTTATATTCATTTTCAATTCGAATTTCAATTCTTTTCGGAATATCAGATTTCGAAATCACTTTCGATATTCATTATAAAATGAATAAAATCGATATAAATATCGTTCACGTCAAAATGGCGTCAATCTAATCAATACGGCTTCATATATTCCTATTTTCAAATATTCTATTTCGAATATTTCTATTTCAAATATTTCTATTCAAATATTTCTTTTTTTCAAAACTGGAATGAGGCCCAATCAATTACCATATAATGTTAATTATATGGATTTTCTACAATACATGTATACAATAACAACGATGAATAATCAACCATCATCCAAAGTGCATTCTACACTGTATAAGCATCAAATATAAATATTTAACGCTCATAACAGTCTGTTAATCAATCGATCGACATACAACTAACTATTGGATTAGTGTATGTCATATATCATCCCAATACCCGTGTGGGGTTTCAAACAATCAAACACAGATTTTATTTGTGCAGTTGGGCGATGTGTAAAATTTATCGTCCCAATCAATATCAGTCAAATGTGTGTATATAAACAAATCGTCCGATTTGTTTATTTTTATTTCCTTTCATATATACGTTAAAAATTCTATTTTTAACTATAAAATATTTTATTTCATTTCACATGACATCATCAACTATACATCAAAATCAAACAAACAAGCATACAAGCCGTCCATGGTCTGTGGACGACGGGTGTCGGGTGCTACTAAACACCGTCTGCATCCTAGTATATATTTTAACTAGAAAAATTAAATTAAAAGTGAGAAGTTCTCACCGAAGGTTCCACTCCGCCGTGCTTTGCTGTTGAACTGCTGAATCGTCTGGATCGGTTTGAAATGACCATTGCAGTCCTTTTCTCGCTGTTCATAATAAAAATTATATTTTTATTACTTCATTTCAATAAATAAAAATCGTATTTTTATTTCTGCTTCATATATATTTCAACGATTCATTCTATAAGAAAATTATATTTCTACTTTATATATAAAGATAGAATTTTTATTTTATCGCTATAAGAATCACATTTTTATCTCAACATATATATAATAAAAATCATATCTTTAATCTCTACATATAATAAAAATTATATTTTTAATCTCCTACTAATATAAAAATTATATTTTTAATCTCATTAAAATCAAATCTTTATGCTTTTCAAAACCACATCTTTTCGTTATGTAAAACTCTAATCTTTTCACGAATAAAAAATCCGACCTTTACTATCTTTACATTGATAAAAATCACTCCTTTACAGGCATAAAAATCGTAGCTTTCCTAATACGAAGATCTGTTTTACTAAAGGATTAAAATCGGATTTACTTACATTTATTTTGGTGATTCGGTTCTTGGTGGTCTGCGCGGCTTCAGGCTTCGAGGAGGGGTTGTTCACTTCGGCGCTGGGGACTAGATTTGTGGTCGGATGGTGGCTCGCCGGCGGAGCAGGGTGGTGCGTCGGGTTTTAAGGGGATAGAAGAGAGAGGAAAGGGAGCGGAGGAGGGAGAAGAAGTTCAGAGGGGGGCGCGCTTCTCGTTGATCGGAGGTGGAGGGCGAGGAGCGAACGGGAGGAAGAGTCGAGGGGGAGAGCGGTTGCGTGCTGGGGCTTGGCGGAGGCCTGGTTGGCTAGGGCGTGGCCCTCGAGTTGGAGAGAGGGGGAGCGAGCAGAGATCGATGGAGGGTGGAGGCGCCGGGGCAGGGTCGGCCTCCGGTGGCGCGCGACGTCCAAGGGCGGGGCTCCGCCCTTTTTTTCTTTTTTGTATTTAAAATCGATTTGAAGAAAAAATGAACCGGGGGGGGGGGGGGGGGGGCTGAGAGGGTAAGGGGAAGAAGAGAGAGGGTTTTTTTCAATTTTTATTTAATTATTTTAAATTTCAAAAAGGTACTTTAAAATACGAACTCGAAATGAGACCCACTGACTGTCGTCTCTAGCATTTTACCCCCATTCCGAACACAATGGGATATGTTTCGTTAGACAATTTGGCCGTTTCGATCAGTTTTCGTCAAAATCAACATATAACTCTATATATTGAATTTGAACGCACATTTCGATCTACCGGGGTCACATACTAACTCGAAAAATTCCAGAAAACTATTTTCTAGCTTCGTATTAATGATACGGTCCTAACAAAACTAATTTCGTCAAATTCTGAGACCGTTTGAAAAATGGCCATTTTCCAGTTGATTAAAATCAACTGAAACTGGTCAAGCGCGTTTTCCTTTCCCACGCTCACATATTGATTCGAAAAATTATGAAATTTGAAACCTAGCAATAATTTGTCATCGCGGATCCAACAAAAGTGGTTTCGTCGAAATCCGAGGTAGTCTGCAAAATTTCCATTTTTAAGGGCCTGAATTCCATAGCGACTATTCAGAATTTTTAACTGGGCATATCTTTTGATTCCCGCTATGAAATTTTGCTTTTTCAGATTCGTTGGAAAGATATTATCAATTAGATTCAAATATTTTTGGTTTCACTAAAATCCGGCTTATTTTGAATCCGGTACAGTCATTTGAATTTTGAAATCGAATTATCGAACTACCGCGCCATTTTCAATTCCTTTTATAATTTAATATAAATATTTATATTCCAACGACGATCTATATAAATATATACATTTGAATTCTATTCAAAATAACTTTTTCGTCGTTATTATTTAAAATAATTCATTTTAAATAATCAAAATTCGCTAAAATTGCCAAAATAAAATTTTCAAATTGGCTCGGATTTCCGGGTTATTACAAGTGGCCAAAATATGCTTGATATGAGCAAAATAAATCATTTGATATTATTGCTAGTGTATATATGTTTCAAAAACAATTTCAATCATAACTATCAATCATAGATGACATGGGTACCGTATATCATGTCGCCATACATATATACAATCAAAACCGCATGGTGTCGTATTTGGAAACTGGATTTCCATCATGAACCAAGGCAAAAGATAGTCCTTACCGAATTCGAGACGCTCTAGCCCGTGTCTCAGGAATAGCCGCAACTGCACCTTGGATCGTCAAGGTCGGTCCACTCGATGTGGATTATAATCCCTGAATACTGCGTTTCTCCACCCTATGGGGCGTCACTGGTCATATCCGACCACACCATCGGCTCCGAAGAGACCAAAGCAAACTGAGGCCTCGCTTTCCATCATCCACATAAGTAAAATACCCGGGCGTGCAAAACCCAAAGCACCACTCCTAGCTAGAAGGAAACGCATGTCCTACCTGAAGTCCTTCTCCCGTTTCTGGCTCATACCGGGGTGTGAGGCTCGCGAAACAACGCTATACACAAAGCTATGCCACACAGGCCGCGCTATGATCATCAACCACAAGACTTTGCTTTTCAACAGAAGCCTTGATTATCTGCCACTTAGGCAATTCACTCCATGCGACTGATTTCTATCGATATATAACCTCTGAGCTCGTACGTCTCAGAGAAGGGCGTTAAGCAAGAGAATAAATTCTCCGCCGCCAAACAGACATATATTTAATAGAGATCAATCAGCATAGAACAAAATCCAATGTCAGACACACAGTCCATTTACAAGTTCGTTCTGGGTCTGAACGAAACCGGAGGCACTAAATACCTCCCACATCCATACAATCAACAAGTACGTCCGGACGGCTACTACTTCAGCCCCTTCAAGGTAGCTACTCCTATCATGAGAATTAGTAGCACCCCTCCATTCGACGTGAAGATCATCGGTCTTGCACCGTCTTCATATCTTCGACTTTCAATCGTCGATCAATTATTTGAAATGAGAATCAACTCGGCCTTTTCAAATAATTCACGTATATTTAGAATTTCAAATCAATTCATTTCAATGGTTAAATTATTCGATATCACTAATTTTGTTCTTTAATGTAATTTTCATGCCAAACACATTCAACCATCAAGTATCAAATAAGCAAATTCAGTTTATTTCCATTCCATATCGTTTATAATATTTTATCATGATTTATCGCTATTTTTATTTATTTAAAAATAGCCAATTCATTTAAACGATGCTTCAGGCCATAACGCGGCCGTGGCGCTGTTTTTCTTCAGATTTGATTTACACATATCTGAAAATCTAGCCGTTGGATCTTCACAAATTGTATATCATTAGAAAGAACTTTTCGAAACGAATCCAACGGTTTCAGTTTTGGGAAAATCCGACGGTCGGATCTCCCGGTATAATCGTTTGAAGTTACGATTTCAAAATACGAACTGCAGCGTCGTTATTCGATTTAATTTAATTATAATTTTTTTATATATAAATATAATCGATTTTGGCGTTGTTTTTTTCCAGATTTGAATTAAACATTCCAGACAATCCAACCGTTGGATCTTCACAAAGTGAGTGTCGTTGGAAAGATATTTCGAAGGCGAACCCAACGGTTTCGGGAAAATCCGATGGTCGGATCTCCCACACTAATCGTTTGAAATCACGGATTCAAAATACGAACTGCAGCTTCGTTATTCGATTTATTTTAATTATATTTATATATATATAAATATAATTCATTCTTCGATTTCAAAACTATATTCATTTCATATATTTGATAAAAATGATATTTTTATCCAACTGATATTTATTTCGACACATCACTATTTTTAACACTTCATATTCACAATAAAAATGTAGATTTTATTGTTCAATCTATATATTCAACACATGAATGTTTTTGACTTCACACATACGATAAAAATATGATTTTTATCGTTCTAGTCCTTTATTCAACACATGAATATTTTCTATAGTTTATATATATAATAAACATGTGATTTTTATTGTAAAACAATTTATTTCAAAACACGATTATTTTATATAGTTCATACATAAGGTAAAAATGTTATTTTTGGTTTTAAAACAATTTATTTAAAATACTAATATTTTATATAGTCTATATATATAATAAAAATGTTATTTTTGTCTTTCAAAGAATTTATTCAACACATGAACTTCATTCAACACATGAATTTCTACTCAACACATGAATATAGTTTCAACACATAAAAATAATTCTATAGTTTATATATATAATAAAAATGTGATCTTTATTGTAAAACAATTTATTTCAAAACACGATTATTTAATATAGTTCATATATAAGGTAAAAATGTTATTTTTATCTTTCAAAGAATTTATTCAACACATGAACTTCATTCAACACATGAATTTCTACTCAACACATGAATTTCTATTCAACACATGAATATAGCTTCAACACATGAAAATAATTCTAACACATGAATATTATTGAAAATTTCGGCAACATAATGGCAGGTAGTTAAAACCAGCACCGTCCCTAGTACGGCTCCTCGCTCTACCTTAAAACCTCGCGGTTTTTGACAATGGGGATTTCATGCATCTAACTCATACGAAGAAGAGCATGTTTATTTTTCTTTTCCATAAACTAATCCTATGTGGTTTCATCCAAAATAATTCTCAACCACAAACAGGTATTTTTCAACCACAATCAATCATTCATGATTTTCACCAAATTTCACATCAACCAATAATCCAAACAATATCACAACCAATAAATATCGTCCACGGTCTTTGGACGAGGGGAGTATATGTATATATATATTCGTATATAAATATATTTCAATTTCATTTCACTTCATTTCAACGCATATATAATTTTTACAACGCATATATAACTTATACATCGAACATACAACTTATACAATGCTTATACATGAGGTGTACAACGCTTATATAACTCATACATCGACTATATAATTTATACATCGTTGTTTTCCATATCGTTTATAATTTAGAAATCTCACATTGGGTTCCACTCCATCGAAAATTGTAGAAGGCTCAGAAAAATATGAGGTCTCTTCTAGAATGTAGAAGACGTCCACACGAGTTCACTGTCTCTTGTTTCACTGGATTTCGACCACATAGCAAAAAGATATGATTTTTAAAAATTTGTAACACTTAAAAGTGTAAAAATCCGTTAAAATAATATACAGGCCATATACCTCCTTGAAGCTTCAAAACTAGGGTTCGATTTTTCGAACGAACTGCTGCAGGATAGCAAAATCCGTCAGCACTACCTAAAAGAGCTACGAGTTGCGCGCAAAACGAGGGGTGCCACCTCGAACTCGGTGGACCTGGGTGAGTACGGCGGCGGTCCAAAGTCCCGGACTTTGGGGACTCGATTCTCGCAGCAGGGTCGACGAGGGAGGGTGCAATAACTATGGATTTGAAGAGGAGAGAGAGCCCTTCAAAAAGTTCTACTGGAGCTCCTGATTTTATTGCGTGGAGGAGGAGAAAACGAAGAGAGAAGGGGGAGTGGCTTTTCCGTCGTGCGCCTGAAGGGGGTTATGGGGAGAGAGAAAGTAAATGGGCCAATGAGATTTTTTTATTTTATTTATATATATTTTCAAAATTCTAAAATACCCCTCTTCACATACTAGCTCCAATCCAAACCCAACGACTGTCGTCCCTAACTAAATACCCCCATTCCGAACACAATGGGATATGTTTCGAAGGCCCATTCGACTTTTTCAGTCAGTTTTCCTTCAAATTAAAATGTAAAACATTCAATATTCGATTTGAACGTACATTTCAATTTGCCGGGGCCACATACTGATCCCAAAAATTCCAAAAAATAAATCTGGCTATGTTTTGACGATACGATCCCAACGAAACTAGTTTCGTCGAATTCTGAGACCGTTTGAAAAATGCCATTTTCTGGTCGATCCAACTTAACTATAATTGACCAAACACGTTTTCCTTCGCCATGCTCGCATATTAGCTTCAAAAAATATGCAATTTGAAATCTAGCAATAATTTGACATCCTGGATCCAACAAAAGTGGTTTCTTCGAATTCTGAGGTCGTTTACAAAATGTCTATTTTCACGGGCTATATAAATTCTATAGCGACCTTTCTGAAAATTCATTTGGCCATAACTTTTGACTCCCACTATAAAACTTCGATTTTTCAGATTCGTTAGTAAGATATTCACTAACAGATTTAAATATTTTTGGTTTCACTAAAATCCGTTTTATTTTGCACCCGGTACAGTCAGTCAAAGTTTGAATTCAAATTTTGAAACTGCTGCGCCATTTCAGGCCTTGTTTATAATTTAAAATAATTATATTTATTTTCTAATATCAATTCAAACATACTTTTCATCGTTATTATTTAAAATATTTATTTTAAATATTTAAAATCCACTGAAATAGCCAAATTAAAAATTTTTAAACTGGCTTAGATTTTCCGGGTTGTTACAATCTCCCCCACTTAAAACTTTTTGTTCCCGAAAAGGAACAAAGTCGAAAGTGGTTTAATTAACCAACTCTACTTTCAATCTGGCTTCCATCCTTCAACTTTTCAGTTTCTAAGAATTTTCAAATTCTTCAAAAATTTGGCTAATACCTTAATTTTCGAATTTTTTTGCCAAAACCTCCTTTGTACGGGGAGGGGTTGGAAATTTATTGGGCCATATTAGGTACCCAATAAATGCTAATTAGCATGCACATATTAATAGTGATAATTCCGGTGTTCACAGGGGAGTGTGTATAGATCATAACTCCAGAGAATAAATTCTCGTCACCCTATAAATGGTTTTTTTGCCTTAATGACCAGAGAGACGTGTTTATTATCATCTCCAGACCCGTGTGGGGTTTTTATAAATCTTTCAATTTACCGTTACATTTTACATAGTCTATATCAGTCATCAGTTCAACCTATAAAATATAGTCATCGCCATACAAGCCTCTCGCTCGTATGGTAAATCTTCAACCTCGTCACACAAGCTTCAAATGCTTATGTGGTATATGATGAAGTATGCCTATCTTCAAGAAGTATGCCATGTAGTATTGTTCAAAATTAATTATTACTATCCTATGGCGAAATTTATTATTACACATAGACCAACCAGCACTCCGCATCCAATGGCATTCATAGGAGTTGATATAATAATAAAATTGCGCATCCTCATTAAGGTTTACCTATTTGTCGGGCACGCAAATAAATTCTTTACTCAACAGCTAATCCATTTACCTGTTCAAACATATATAATGCACATGTATATATTTCTATCTATTCAATGTGTGATTTAATTGCATAAATCTACCATTCATTCCTTTATTGATTAAATTAACTATCCTTCTAATAATTTAATTAATCAAGTCCACTATCACACAACACAAACAACAATCAATTTGTTTTTAACTTTTCAAAAATATACTAATTAATTCATATATTCTTTTAAAATCATTCAGACTATATGATTAAAAGTTTACATCCATGCAAAGAAGACAACAACAAAGTAAAGAACAGAATGGAAATGCAAAATATGGTAAATGTACCTTGCACCAGAGTCAATCACATACATCCACCCTGCACTTAGGATAGGCTTTCTTAATACTCTCCTCAGTTTCCCAAGTACAATCTCGCGGATCTCCACTCCATTGCACTTTGACTAAGTGAACCTTCTTGTTCCTCAGTTCTTTGGTTTCTTTGCTAATTATCTTTAGCGGCTCTCTTCTCACTGCCAATTCTGCAGTAATTTCTATATCCCAATGCGCTGCTTCTTCCACGATCACGTCTGGATCATGAACATGCTTTCGAAGTTGAGATACGTGAAACACATTATGCACTCCAGGCAACCAATCAGGTAATTGAACCCTATAAGCTAGAGTTCCAACCCGTTCTAGAATAGGAAACGGACCTATAAATTTGGGCGCCAATTTCCCTGTTTTACCGAACCGGATAACTCCTCTCATCGGAGATACCTTCAAATACACGTGGTCGCCAACAACAAATGATATATCTCTTCTTCTCTTATTTGCATAGCTTTTCTATCGGCTTTGAGCGGCGAGTAATCGTTTCTTAATGAAATTGACTTTGTCCGTAGCTTCGCGAATCATATCGGGTCCCAATACGAGTCTATTACCAGGTTCTACCCAACAAGCAGGAGATCTACAATGCTTTGAATGTTGACATTGTCAGGCTCGCTTGGTAGCTGTTGTTGTATGAGAATTTGGCCAAATGCAAATGGTCTTCCCATGATCCTCCAAAATCAATAACACTAGACCGCAATAAATATTCAAGAATACGGTTCACCCTCTCAGTTTGACCATCTGTTTGAGGATGATATGCGGTGCTCAAGTTCAGTTTTGTTCCCAATTCTGCTTGGAATGCTTCCCAGAATTTACTAGCAAAAATCGGGTCACGATCACTAACGATGCTCAAGGGAACTCCATGCAGTCTAACCATTTCTTTGAAATAAACTTGCGCCAGACTCTGAGCAGTTCTATTCGATTTGACAGGTATGAAATGGGCGGTCTTCATGAAACGATCTACGATCACCAAAATACTGTCATTTCCTTTCCTGGTTCTGGGCAAACCATCTATGAAATCCATAGAAATATGTTCCCACTTTCCACCTGGAATTTCCAAAGGTTGCAACAATCCAGCGAGCTTCTGTGATCGCTTTTGACTTGTTGACAAGTAGGACACCGGCTAACATATAAAGAAATGTCTCGTTTCATAGATTTCCACCAGAAAGTGTGTTTGATATCGTTATACATTTTACTCGCTCCTGGATGGATACTAAGCTTGGCTTTGTGACATTCATCTAATACTTCTCTCCGGAGTTCAAGAATGTTTGGCACATATATTCGGCCTTTCAACCTCAGAATCCCCTCGTTATCTATCTGAAAACTCGAGGGCTCGCCTTTTTGAATTCTCTCTCTGATCTTCTGAATGAAGTGATCATCCTTCTGAAGAGCAGATATGTTATCAATCAATGAAAGGGTGATAATAAGACTGGTGATAATCACATTCTTTCTGTTGAGCGCATCAGCCACAACATTGGCTTTCCCCGGAGTATATAAGATATCAAGATCATATACCGTGAGAAATTCTAACCAACACTGCTGTGTCATATTCAGATCCTTCTGGGTGAATAAATATTTCAATGATTGATGATCAATGTATAATTCAAACTTCTCACCCAATAGATAATGCCTCCAGATTTTCATAGCAAACACGATAGCTAGCAATTCAAGATCGTGAGTTACATAATTCTTTTCATGTGGTTTCAATTAACGGCTAGCATAAGCGACTACATGGCCTCTTTGCATTAACACTGCGCCAAGGCCTTCTTTAGAAGCATTGGTCCAGACTTTTAAATCCTGATTGTCGTCAATAATTGTGAGCACTGGAGCAGTCGTCAATTTTAACTTCAGCTCCTGGAAAGCTGCCTCACGTTCGGGAGTCCAGTTGAATCTCGAATGCTTCTTAGTAAGCTTTGTTAAGTGACTGGATATCTTCGAAAAATTCTTAATGAACTTCCGATAATAACTGGCCAATCCAAGAAAACTTCTGACTTCTGTAGGTGTACGAGGTTGTTTCCAATTCTGAATAGTAGTGATTTTACTGGGATCCACTGAAATTCCTTGCTTTGACACGACGTGGCCAAGAAATTTGACTTCTTCTTGCCAGAATATACATTTGGAAAATTTTGCTTTTAAAACATTCTTTCTGAGAATTTCTAACACTTGTTCCAAATGTTTTTCATGCTCGCTTTCTGACTTAGAGAAGATCATTATATCATCAATGAAAACCAGAACAAATTTATTCAATACTTCTCTGAATACACGGTTCATTAGATCGACAAAATAGGCTGGAGCGTTACATAAGTCGAACGACATTACTAACCACTCGTAGAATAAGTCTGGACCTCTGAATGCTGTCAAAGGAACACACTCTTCGGCAATACGAAGCTGATGGAAACCTGTAGCTAGGTCCATTCGAGAAAATACTTGCGCGCCATTTAATCGATCCAACAAATCATCAATTCGCGGCAATGGATATTTGTTCTTCAGCGTCTGCTTATCCAAGTCACGATAATCCACACATAATCTGACAGTACCGTCTGACTTTGGGACAAACACCACTGCTGCTCCCCAATCAGAGAAACTAGGCCGGATTAGACCCTTCCATACTAGCTGTCGAGTTTGATTGTCTAACTCTTCTTTCTCTTTCAAGGTCATTCTTCGAATAGCGTGAACTACTGGCCTTGCATTAGGAACTAAAGAGATTTTAAAATCTATTTCTCTCTGCGGGGGTAAGCTAACAACTTCTTCGAACACATCCGCATAGTTCTTGAGAACTGGGATATTTTCAATGTCGACCGGAATATTCTCTGAAACGACAGGAACAGGTTCTATTTGAGCAGGAGAAACATCTAATGCTGCCCAGAAGTTTTTTCTATCAGAATTCGGGCCTTCACGTGGAATGGTTATATATTCTCCGAACTTTGTATTTGCCTTAACAACCCTCTTGGCGCATTTAACCTCAGCTTCATATTTGGTTAACCAGTCTAATCCCAGGATAAGATCAAATTCTGTAAAATTCATGACGATCGCGATAGTTGGGAACCGATAACGGGAAAAAGAAACAAGCACACCACATACCCAACTAAGATCGAGAGAACCCCCAACCGGATTATGGACAGTCATGGGTGTTTTGAGCCTTTTCAAATTCAAATCCAGTTTCTTAACCGCATTCTTTACAACAAAGCTTCGCGATGCACCTGTATCAAACAATACTTTTACCGGAAGATTTTTGACAGTAAGCGTGCCTTCTAAAACATCTGGCCTTTCTTGACTAGATGAGAGTTCAGAAGCTTCTGCTTCTTCATTCACTTGTACTATTTTCGATTTCTTTAATAGCCGGCAATCTTGCTTTACATGGCCAGCCCGATGGTAAAGATTGCATCTTCTATTCTCTTGAAACTTGTACTTGGATTTAAATTTATCCTTCATTCGTTTCTTTAAGGGTCCGCAATTTATCGCCAAATGCTCTGGCTTCTTGCAGTTCGAACATGTGGTAGTCGTTACTGGTCCTTTCTCAGATATAACCTTTTCACGATTGAATCTAGGCTTCTTTCTGACTCCAGATGTCGTACTTGGCTCAACCTGTGTACTTGTTTCTGGGCTATCAGTTTCAGTTTTCCTTTTGTTGCTCGAACTGACTTACTCTTCATCGACTAAAAGGCCTCGCTTATCTATATCTTCATACTGATAAGCCATGTATATCATTTCAGAAAAAGGAAGCTTCACATGCCCCATTACATTGTTCTGGTATTTTCTTTGAAGACCATTAATAAACCATAGATTCTTCCTCTTTGGATCTTGAATTAGATGAGGGGTAAAATGAGAAAGTTCATTGAATTTCTTATGATATTCCGGAATGGTCATATCTCCTTGTATCAGATAATAGAATTCATCACATAACCGCTCAGTTGCTTCTGGAGGAATAAATTTTTCACTGAAAATCTCTTTAAATCTATCCCATGTAATATTACCTTCTGGATTATCCTTAATAATCGAATCTCACCAGAACAAAGCTTCGTCTTTGAGTGCCCAAGATGCCTGTAATCTCTTTTGGTCATCTCTCAGCTTTAAACCTTCAAAGATTTTCTCAACAGAACGAATCCAAGCTTGTGTTTTAATAATAGATTCTTCGCCCAAGAATGGTACTCCACCCATATTTCTATATTTCTTAGGTAGAGCTTCAACATCCGGTTCCAACCTATCTCTTATACTTCTGCCACTCATTTTTCAATGTCTGCAATTAGCAGACAAAGTGTTATTGCAAAAGAAAAGGTAATTTTAAAACATAGAGACATATACTTGAATGTAAATGTGTCTATCAGGGTGTATTTCATTCTGCTTCACTCATTCTAGGATATTACTAATCCTATCTGAAATGAGCGATCCATCTTGGAACACTATTGGTTCTATTTCTGACGAATTCGTTAATATGTTATATTCCAGAACTAAGCTTAACCAAAGCTCTGATACCACGTTTCTGACGACCCCAAACCCCATACGACGGTGGCAAGGATAATCTTTGGAATATAACACATAAACAGATAATCGCAGAACATAAATAAATAAATACACCAGATAATGTACAATAGAATACACTGGATAAACATAATCATCAGAGTTACACAATATACAGGATCATACTTAGTACAAATACAGTTTAGCTATACATAAATGTCTACAGCGGAAACAAAACATAATATGTACAATAGGAGCTGAACAGCATAAAAAGCGATAAATGATAGAATCCATCTTCAGCTCCAGCTATCTAGAAAGAGCCTACTAAAACCTGAATACAAGGCTGCTCGTGTAGAAATAGGGGAACCCGAGTTTGCAAGTGAAACAAACTACGAGTCAGTCATGGGACTGGTATGAGAAATCTACTTAACACTTTAATATATGGTCAATCACAGGACCACGCCACTTTCACGGAACGGGTTTACTCCATTGGATTGCCGGTGCTTTAAAACAAGTAAATCTTTTAAACATCGCAATGTTTTTTATAAAAATGAAGCCATTATACGGCTCAGTTCCCATCACACAATGCAACACAAACCGAAGGATAGAGTTTTACCTTATAATGGCCAAAATATGTTTGATACGAGCAAAACAAATCATTTGATATTTTTGCTAGTGTATATATGTTTCAAAAACAAATTCAATCATAACTATCAATCATAGACGACATGGGTACCATATATTATGTCGCCATATATATATATGTATATATATATATATATGTATATGTATATATATATATATATATGTATATATATATATATGTATATATATATATACAATCAAAACCGCATGGTGTCGTATTTGAAAATTTGATTTCCGTCATGAACCAAGGCAAAAGATAGTCCTTATCGAATTTTAGACGTATATATGTATATATATATATATATACAATCAAAACCGCATGGTGTCGTATTTGAAAATTTGATTTCCGTCATGAACCAAGGCAAAAGATAGTCCTTATCGAATTTTAGACGCTCTAGCCCGGGTCTCAGGAACAGCCGCAACTGCACCTTGGATCGTCAGGGCCGGTCCACTCGATGTGGATTATAATCCCTGAACACTGTGTTTCCCCGCCTTATGGGGCGTCACTGGTCATATCCGACCACACCATCGGCTCCGAAGAGACCAAAGCAAACCGAGGCCTAGCTTTCCATCATCCACATAAGTAAAATACCCGGGCGTGCAAAACCCAAAGCACCACTCCTAGCTAGAAGGAAAAGCATGTCCTCCCTGAAGTCCTTCTCCCGTTTCTGGCTCATACCGGGGTGTGAGGCTCGCGAAACAACGCTATACACAAAGCTATGCCACACAGGCCGCGCTTTGATCATCAACCACAAGACTTTGCTTTTCAACAGAAGCCTTGATCATCTGCCACTTAGGCATGCCACACAAGCAATTCACTCCATGCGACTGATTTCTATCGATATATAACCTCTGAGCTTGTACGTCTTAGAGAAGGGCGTTAAGCAAGAGAACAAATTCTCCACCTCCAAACAGATATATATTTAATAGAGATCAATCAACACAGAACAAAATCCAATGTCAGACACACAGTCCATTTACAAGTTCGTTCTGGGTCTGAAGGAAATCGGAGGCACTAAATACCTCCCATATCTCTGAAGTCTCTCTAACCATATCCGGCCCAAGCAAGATCTTATCCGTAGATTCCCACCAACATGTAGGAGATCGACAAGGCCTTCCATAAAGAGCTTCGAAAGGAGCCATACCAATACTGGACTGAAAGCTGTTATTATATGCGAACTCCACCAAAGGAAGATGTTCTTCCCATGTACCTCCAAAATCCAAGATACAAAGCCTCAAAAGATCTTCTAAGATACGGTTCACCCTCTCGGTCTGACCGTCCGTCTGAGGATGATATGCGGTGCTCAAACACAACTGAGTCCCTACCGCCTCTTGCAAACTTCTCCAAAACTCACTAGTGAAAATAGGATCTCGATCACTCACAATGCTGGATGGTACGCCATGCAATCTAACAATCTCTCTAACATAGACTGAAGCAAGCCATGGAGCGGTCCTCTTACTCTTTACGGGTATAAAATGGGCACTCTTTGTAAGTCTGTCTACCACAACCCAAATTCCCGTATTGCCCTTCCTCGATCTCGGTAACCCGTCGATGAAATCCATCGAGACACTATCCCACTTCCACTGTGGAACTTCCAATGGGTGTAGCAACCCACCGGGTTTCCTTTGCTCCACTTTAACTTGTTGGCACACTAAGCATCTAGCCACATACTCGGCCACATCTTTCTTCATACCGGCCCAAAAGAAAACTCTCTTCATGTCTTGGTACATTTTGTCTCCACCGGGATGAATAGTCATTCTTGAACGATGTGCATCATCCAAAATAGCCTTCTTCAAACCCTCATCTTGCGGTACACAAAGTCTACCGTCTCTATGCAACCATCCCTTATCATCTATGGTGTATCTACCCAAATGGCTGGTAGACTCCCCTCTTATAAGCTTCTCTACCAACACAACCAACTGTGGGTCGTCTCGCTGAGCCTCGCCAATCCGTCTCAAAAGAGTAGGTCTAACCTCCAAGGATGCCAACAAACCAGGTACAAAATCAACAGAAGGTCTGAAGTCAAACAAAGAAAGAAACTCCAAGCTTCGTCGTTCCACGAACAATGGACTCAAAGATAGCCTTTTTCTACTTAAGGCGTCTGCCACCACGTTACCCTTACCAGGGGTATACGCTATCTCGAAATCATAGGATGCTAAGAACTCCATCCACCTTTGCTGTCTTAAGTTTAAATCCTTCTGAGAGAATAAGTACTTCAATGATTTATGGTCGGTGAACAACTCGAATCTCTCACCAAGAAGATAATGGCGCCAAGACTTAAGTGCGAAAACAATCGCGGCCAACTCTAGATCATGGGTAGGGTAATTCTTCTCATGCACTCTCAATTGTCTCCCTCCATAGGCTATTACCCTTCCCTCCTGCATCAAGACTGCGCCTAATCCTGTTCCACAAGCATCGGTATAAACAACAAACGGCTTACTCCCATCTGGAAGCACTAAAACTGGAGCGGTGGTCAAAGCTCTCTTTAACCGTCGGAAAGCATCATCACAATCTACATCCCATGAGAAAACCAGATTCTTCTTCGTCAAGCGGGTTAATGGGGCTGATATCTTCGCGAAGTCTTTGATGAACTTCCTATAATATCCTGCCAACCCCAAGAAACTTCTTACCTCGGTAGCATTTCTAGGAACTTTCCAATCCTGGATAGATACTATCTTTGCGGGATCCACAGCTATCCCTTCCTTAGAGACCACATGCCCTAAGAATCGCACTTCTCTTCTCCAAAAATGGCATTTAGAGAATTTAGCTTTAAGACTATGCGCTCGAAGAGTCTCCAACACTTCCTTGAGATGTAAGGCATGCTCTTCTTCATTCTTGGAAAAGACCAAGATGTCATCCACAAAAACTACTACAAACTTATTCAGATACTCTCTGAACACTCTACTCATGAGATCAACAAAGTATGCGGGGGCGTTTGTCAACCCAAATGGCATCACTAGCCACTCATAAAAACCATCCGGAGTCCGGAAAGCAGTCTTCTCTATACTGTCCTCCGCCACTCTTAACTGATGAAACCCTGTAGCTAAGTCCATCTGCGAAAATACTGACGCGCCAACCAACTGATCAAAGAGATCATCTATCCTCGGTAATGGGTGTCTATTCTTCTTCGTGAGCTTATTAAGTTCCCTATAATCCACACAAAGTCTGAGGGACCCATCCGCCTTCGTGGCAAACACTACTGGAGCTCCCCACTCCGATATACTTCGCCTTATGAACCCCTTCTCAAGCAACTCCCCTACTTGCTTATGAAGTTCTCTTCTCTCACGAGGAGCCATGTGGCGTACTGGCAAAGACACTGGTTTGGCATTATCCACCAAATAAATTCGGAAATCTATCTCCCGCTTCGGAGGCAAACCCTTTACTTCTTCAAACACATCCGGATATTCCCGGACTACTCTGACAGAACACAAACTTTCGACCGAAGCATCGAGCGATTCAAGATAACTTAGCAAAACAGATTCCATGGGATTGCAAGAGATCTCGAGAGTGTTACCCAAGCGGGTCATGAGCCTGACAACTCTCCTTTCGCAATCAAGAACGGCACCATTACTGGATAACCAGTCCATGCCCAAGATCAACCCATAGCCCGTGAAGCCCAATACAAAAGCATCACATCTAAACTCAACGCTAAGTATAGAAATCTTCAAACCCAAACATATCATAGACAGATATATGGAGCCCCCAATTGGGTTTGAGACAACCAAGGGATCATCAACTAGACTGGTGTCTAAGTGCAGTGACTCAACTAACGATGATGAGATAAAAGAATGCGATGCGCCAGAGTCAAACAAAGTACGAACTGGATGATCAAACAGAAAAACCAGACTTTCAACGGAAATAGTTCTACCTCTCTGCTGAATCGGTGGAACTGAGAGAACCTGAACTTGCCCCCCTGACTGAGGTGGTGCTATAAGAGCTTGCACCTGGCCTCCTGAGGTAGACCCCGTCTTCTGCCCCTTCTTTGGGCAGTTTTTCACAAGATGCCCTGCTTCACCACAATGAAAGCAACCGGTCTTCTTCTTTTTGCGACAATCCTTACTGAGGTGTCCTGGTGTTCCACAATTGAAGCACTTCTTCTTCGTCTTCTTTTTGTCACCATTGCCTTTTCCGCCCTTGCCTTGTTGTTGCTGTTGCGGTTTCTTCTGATCCCCCTTTTTCTCTGGTGCCTTAGAATTCTTATCATCCTCATGCATAAGTGCCATGTAGACAAGCTTCTCAAAAGTGGCCCCCATAGGAATGTGAGTCATAGCTATTCCTTGCAATGGTTCGTTCAAGCCTCTAACGAACCTCAAAGCCTTCTTCTCCGGTGTATTCACCAACTCTATGCCAAACCTTGCTAATTGATTGAATTTGTTGACATATTCTTTCACCGTGAGATTCCCTTGCTTCAAATTCAAGAACTTCTCCATAAACAGATTCTCTTCCGCCCTTGAGAGAAACTTAGCCCCAAACCTTTGCTTAAAATCTGCCCAAGAGTCAACAGGGCGTTCTCCATTAGTGACCTCCCACCAGAATGAGGCCTCTCCCTTCATTAACCAAGCCGCCAACTTGACTTTCTTTCCCTCTTCCACTTCAAAGATATCTAGCAACTCTTCCACTTCCTTAAGCCAATCTCTAGCCTCTACGAAAGTCTCTGAACCAAGAAAAGGTTTTCCTCCTATAGCCTTGAACTCCTTGCAAACCTTAGCAAAATTATCCACTCTAGGCTGAGGAGGAGGAGCGGTTGTCTCTGGTGTAGTAGCATTGGCCGGACCCGCAGCCGCGGCCCTAGCCTCTTGCAACCTCCTATACCATAGTGGTATAACTAAACCCTCCGGGATGTTAAGATCTTCAGCCATGCTGAAACGAAAGAGGAAAGATTCAAAAAGGAGATTCCGAAAGATAAAGATATGGCTATTGGGGATTATGCTTTTCTTTTTCAAAAACTTTTTCTCTTAGAAGACATGCTTTTAAAAATACTTTCTTCGAAAATACTCTTAGAAAGTAGTTTTTCTCAAAAAATTTATCTGTTCTGGTAACCTTAAGCTCTGATACCACGTGTAACACCCCACTCCCGCTATGATCACTCACTAAGGGAATGCCATAGCATCGGTGGAGTATTTTAGTGAATATAGAACAGAAAAATTACAACAAGACAGATATAAATAGTACTTGAAATTTTAAAACATCATCTCATAACAGCGGAAGTAAAACATGTCTGGTTACATCATAAAACCACAATAAAGGTCAAGTACAATATCCATCAAAATAAAGAAGTACATAATCCCACTCTCATACAATAGCCAAACAAAAGAAAAGATAACTGGATAACTGGAGCTTTACATCTATCCAAGCTCCTAAAGACTGGAACAGCAATCCGATCAAGCTCCACTACTGCTAGGATCCACCGTAGGACCTGAGGGTTGGGAAAAAGATAAAAACAACAGGGTCAGACATAAGTCTGAGCGAGTCCTATAACTTTAACAATACAATCGTTAAAGTAACCAGAGAAGACATAAACTGATATACGGTAACATATAGGGATGAATGGCTACCCTAAGCAGTCAACTAAACGAAGATAAAGGATAAAGACGCATCTACCCTCCCTAAGGTAAATTACTAAACTGCACCACACCAGTCGTTCCTAACTTAAAGGTTGATCCCACCCAAGGACTTATAAAATTTACTAATTAGTACCTGCGTACCCCTAGGTGACCAAGTAGGCGCCACGGGGCCCTACAATCCACTAGGTGTACACACTACTTCCCATTCGATCGGCTCCCTAACGTAGATACCCGTGCTGGCCCCACCGTGGGATGTATCATTCCCCAATGTGGCAACCTGATGAAACTAAAGGTGCACGGCTTATATCTACTCGATGCAACAACGGCTTACCTACCAGCCCGGGCCCACTCACGCATATGAAGCCCGTTGGACTTGCGTTGCCACCGCTAACCCGTTTGCCTCTTACAGTCAAGCCCAGTATGCGTGTCCCGTCCTCGACATGGGTCGAGCCCACAAAGATACGTATGGGTTACTGGTTGAAATGGGCCTCCACAAGCTACCCACCTAAGCTTGTCCCTTTTTCTAGTATATCCCACTTAACCCTTTAATCATGTTTTAATTACATGTTCTATTTTGGTTAAGTATTCTAATCGTATTTTCTATTGCCACCCAAGGCAACCACTAGATTTTCTCATGCCACCCGAGGCACCCACTTAACCCCTCATGTCCCTCTACATGCTAATGTGGTTAAGTGTTTCTTAATTAATTAATTAAGAACGTAACCTTTGTAAAGACCTCTCACATTAGACTGTCTTTTATGACCGCTGGTTAAGCCGGTTGGGTCCGGGCAGCCTTATGTCATAACAGAGTCTAACCTCGTGTCTTTACATTAATTACGTATTTAGTTTGTGCCTAAGACCTCTCACATTGGGCTAACATTTGTAGCAACTGGTTAAGCCGGTTGGGTCCGGGCAGTTTTACGCTACAACTGAGTCCAACCTCGTGTCTTAGTCAATTAATTACACCTAATTAATCACCCTCATAATTTTATATTAATTATCCCTAATTAATCAAGTTTTCTTAACATGGGTAGACCTAACTTAATAGGTAAATTCCCATGGGGTAGACCTAACTCAATAGGCAAATTCCCAACACATAGTATGGGTACACCTAACCAAATAGGCAAATTCCCATACTATGTTTATTTATTTTGTGTTATGCATAATTATATTAATTTCACACAATCTTATTAACTTATGCATTTAATTACCCCATCGTTCCCACGTAATTTCGTTCATGATATAACACATATAAAAGGTGTCAACTTGCATATGAATGAACATGTTTCAAAGGTGCCATCTTGCATATTAACAAACACATAACTTGCATATGAACTTGCATAACATGTCACATAACTTGCATATAATATGTCACATAACTTACATATTCATTTTGCATAACAAACTTGCATATTAGCTTATAGACTTGCATAATGTGTCATCATGAACTTGCATATTAATAAACATGTAACTTGCATATTTACATACATGTAACTCGCATATTAACAAACATGTAACTTGCATATAAAGAAACATGTAACTTGCATATTTACATACATGTAACTTGCATATTAACAAACATGTAACTTGCATATTAACAAACATGTAACTTGCATATTTACATACATGTAACTTGCATATTAACAAACATGTAACTTGCATATTAACAAACATGTAACTTGCATAGCATATTACCATGAACTTGCATAACATGCATATGATTACATAGCCCACAACTTGCATATTTAGCATCATGCAAACATAACATACATCATATTAAACTTGCATAAGCTTACATACTCAACATGCATAAACATAAGATTAATGCTAACATCATATCATATGATTCAAAGCTCATTAACCCACATACAAAACCATAAATCTCATCACATCTCATCTAATTAGTTTACCAAAAGATCATCAAAGTGATAGAAACTCACAACTAGCAACTTTGAACACCAAATGAAGAAGATTAAGATGCTAAGAAGGGATTAGAAGTTGATTAGAGAGTGATTAGTATGCAACCCTCTTCATAAAATTAGTGGAGGCCATGAGAGCTAGCATTTTGCCATAGTTTAGTCACTAGGTTTAATTATGAATGAATTAGGGTAGGTTAGGGTCTTATTTATAGATTAGGCAAGTGTTTTAGGCCATAGGATTAACCCTAGATTCAATCCAAGCCATCAAAGCATGTCTTGGGGAAGAAGTCAAGTGTAGGAACCATCTAGGGCCTTTAGATTAAAGATGGACCATGAGAACCATTCAAATGCAAAATCTGCACTTGAGCGAATCGGCCCACGGGTTGACAGCCAAACACCCTGGATTAACCCCTAGTCGACCCAGCGGGCTCGGGTCGACTTCAAAAATCGGCCGGTTCGGTTATTCCCCTCTCCCAATTCGCTGTTTTGAGCATTTTTGCATATTTATTTATTAAATTTTCAATTATATATATATATATATATATCAATATATATATATATATATATATATCTACACAACCCATTTCACTTAATTAAGTATACTTTAATTTGGGAATTTTCGTGAAACTTCGCGAGGCCATATCTTGGTCATACGGACTCCGATTTTCGAAAACTCGGACTCTATTTCGCGTATTTTTCCGAGACGAACACAATGGCATAGCCCGTTTCCCTTGATTCCCATTTTAGAATTAAATTCTGCCTCGATTTATGTTATTACAGGTTATTGAAAATACGGGTTGTTACATTCTCCCCTCCTTAAAGGATTTCGTCCCCGAAATCTTCAAGTTAGGAAGAACGTATCCTACCATCCAATCATCCATCTACTCAAAGCATCATCCACGAGCAATCATTGTCCTTACAAGATTCTAAATGCTGGATGGATATATGCAAAAGTGTGTGTATATGTACTTGCCTAATGCGAAAATCAGGCGGTTACTGATACAGTAAACCTCCTTAATGCAAACCATGATAGTGCCATGCATCCAATATGTATGCGAAACCCTATTGACACATACAAATTTCTACATGCGTGCACAACCATACACAAAAATGCATCATCCATATGATAACACAGCCATGATACATCCATCAATCTAACTACCACATCCATTTATGCAATATGCAACATGAAGTGACTGAGCCGATCTAGTGCCTAATGTGTGTGTATATGCATCCACGAGCAACCACTAGCAAACAATTGCATCCATATGCATCCATCAACCATAACATGTTTCAAACACATGTCTCAACCATAGGTTTTACCCTATCTAAAGGTCATAGGTATTAGCGAGAGGATATACTAAAGATAAGATAAGTACTAGACAAGCAATAAAGGAGAAGTTAAAAGACATACTCTCAAAAAGAAATGGATACAAAGAACGCATCTTTGCTTCCGTCTCCCAAGTAGCATTGCTTTCGTCATCTCCCCATTGCACTTTAACTAGCTGAACTTCTCTGTTCCTCAACTTCCTAGTTTCTGACCCAAGGATGCGAGTAGGAGCTCGTCGAATCGTCGCATCACGCTCTACCTCTACATCTCTAAGCAAGCTCGGCTCTACCACCTCCGCGGTCTCATGTAAGCACTTCCTCAAATGTGATACATGGAATACATCATGAACACCACTAAGTCTGTCGGGCAACTCCACCCTATATGCCATCCGTCCAATCCTTTCCTTAATAGGAAACGGCCCAACAAATCTCGGTGCTAACTTCCCTACGGACCCAAAGCGAACAACATTTCTCAATGGAGATACTTTGACAAAAACCATGTCCCCAACCTCAAACTCAAGATCCGTCCTTCTCCGATCCGCATAAGATTTCTGTCTATCTTGCGCTGCTTTCATCCTTTTTCGAATTAAATCAATCTTCTCTGAAGTCTCTCTAACCATATCCGGCCCAAGCAAGATCTTATCCGTAGATTCCCACCAACATGTAGGAGATCGACAAGGCCTTCCATAAAGAGCTTCGAAAGGAGCCATACCAATACTGGACTGAAAGCTGTTATTATATGCGAACTCCACCAAAGGAAGATGTTCTTCCCATGTACCTCCAAAATCCAAGATACAAAGCCTCAAAAGATCTTCTAAGATACGGTTCACCCTCTCGGTCTGACCGTCCGTCTGAGGATGATATGCGGTGCTCAAACACAACTGAGTCCCTACCGCCTCTTGCAAACTTCTCCAAAACTCACTAGTGAAAATAGGATCTCGATCACTCACAATGCTGGATGGTACGCCATGCAATCTAACAATCTCTCTAACATAGACTGAAGCAAGCCATGGAGCGGTCCTCTTACTCTTTACGGGTATAAAATGGGCACTCTTTGTAAGTCTGTCTACCACAACCCAAATTCCCGTATTGCCCTTCCTCGATCTCGGTAACCCGTCGATGAAATCCATCGAGACACTATCCCACTTCCACTGTGGAACTTCCAATGGGTGTAGCAACCCACCGGGTTTCCTTTGCTCCACTTTAACTTGTTGGCACACTAAGCATCTAGCCACATACTCGGCCACATCTTTCTTCATACCGGCCCAAAAGAAAACTCTCTTCATGTCTTGGTACATTTTGTCTCCACCGGGATGAATAGTCATTCTTGAACGATGTGCATCATCCAAAATAGCCTTCTTCAAACCCTCATCTTGCGGTACACAAAGTCTACCGTCTCTATGCAACCATCCCTTATCATCTATGGTGTATCTACCCAAATGGCTGGTAGACTCCCCTCTTATAAGCTTCTCTACCAACACAACCAACTGTGGGTCGTCTCGCTGAGCCTCGCCAATCCGTCTCAAAAGAGTAGGTCTAACCTCCAAGGATGCCAACAAACCAGGTACAAAATCAACAGAAGGTCTGAAGTCAAACAAAGAAAGAAACTCCAAGCTTCGTCGTTCCACGAACAATGGACTCAAAGATAGCCTTTTTCTACTTAAGGCGTCTGCCACCACGTTACCCTTACCAGGGGTATACGCTATCTCGAAATCATAGGATGCTAAGAACTCCATCCACCTTTGCTGTCTTAAGTTTAAATCCTTCTGAGAGAATAAGTACTTCAATGATTTATGGTCGGTGAACAACTCGAATCTCTCACCAAGAAGATAATGGCGCCAAGACTTAAGTGCGAAAACAATCGCGGCCAACTCTAGATCATGGGTAGGGTAATTCTTCTCATGCACTCTCAATTGTCTCCCTCCATAGGCTATTACCCTTCCCTCCTGCATCAAGACTGCGCCTAATCCTGTTCCACAAGCATCGGTATAAACAACAAACGGCTTACTCCCATCTGGAAGCACTAAAACTGGAGCGGTGGTCAAAGCTCTCTTTAACCGTCGGAAAGCATCATCACAATCTACATCCCATGAGAAAACCAGATTCTTCTTCGTCAAGCGGGTTAATGGGGCTGATATCTTCGCGAAGTCTTTGATGAACTTCCTATAATATCCTGCCAACCCCAAGAAACTTCTTACCTCGGTAGCATTTCTAGGAACTTTCCAATCCTGGATAGATACTATCTTTGCGGGATCCACAGCTATCCCTTCCTTAGAGACCACATGCCCTAAGAATCGCACTTCTCTTCTCCAAAAATGGCATTTAGAGAATTTAGCTTTAAGACTATGCGCTCGAAGAGTCTCCAACACTTCCTTGAGATGTAAGGCATGCTCTTCTTCATTCTTGGAAAAGACCAAGATGTCATCCACAAAAACTACTACAAACTTATTCAGATACTCTCTGAACACTCTACTCATGAGATCAACAAAGTATGCGGGGGCGTTTGTCAACCCAAATGGCATCACTAGCCACTCATAAAAACCATCCGGAGTCCGGAAAGCAGTCTTCTCTATACTGTCCTCCGCCACTCTTAACTGATGAAACCCTGTAGCTAAGTCCATCTGCGAAAATACTGACGCGCCAACCAACTGATCAAAGAGATCATCTATCCTCGGTAATGGGTGTCTATTCTTCTTCGTGAGCTTATTAAGTTCCCTATAATCCACACAAAGTCTGAGGGACCCATCCGCCTTCGTGGCAAACACTACTGGAGCTCCCCACTCCGATATACTTCGCCTTATGAACCCCTTCTCAAGCAACTCCCCTACTTGCTTATGAAGTTCTCTTCTCTCACGAGGAGCCATGTGGCGTACTGGCAAAGACACTGGTTTGGCATTATCCACCAAATAAATTCGGAAATCTATCTCCCGCTTCGGAGGCAAACCCTTTACTTCTTCAAACACATCCGGATATTCCCGGACTACTCTGACAGAACACAAACTTTCGACCGAAGCATCGAGCGATTCAAGATAACTTAGCAAAACAGATTCCATGGGATTGCAAGAGATCTCGAGAGTGTTACCCAAGCGGGTCATGAGCCTGACAACTCTCCTTTCGCAATCAAGAACGGCACCATTACTGGATAACCAGTCCATGCCCAAGATCAACCCATAGCCCGTGAAGCCCAATACAAAAGCATCACATCTAAACTCAACGCTAAGTATAGAAATCTTCAAACCCAAACATATCATAGACAGATATATGGAGCCCCCAATTGGGTTTGAGACAACCAAGGGATCATCAACTAGACTGGTGTCTAAGTGCAGTGACTCAACTAACGATGATGAGATAAAAGAATGCGATGCGCCAGAGTCAAACAAAGTACGAACTGGATGATCAAACAGAAAAACCAGACTTTCAACGGAAATAGTTCTACCTCTCTGCTGAATCGGTGGAACTGAGAGAACCTGAACTTGCCCCCCTGACTGAGGTGGTGCTATAAGAGCTTGCACCTGGCCTCCTGAGGTAGACCCCGTCTTCTGCCCCTTCTTTGGGCAGTTTTTCACAAGATGCCCTGCTTCACCACAATGAAAGCAACCGGTCTTCTTCTTTTTGCGACAATCCTTACTGAGGTGTCCTGGTGTTCCACAATTGAAGCACTTCTTCTTCGTCTTCTTTTTGTCACCATTGCCTTTTCCGCCCTTGCCTTGTTGTTGCTGTTGCGGTTTCTTCTGATCCCCCTTTTTCTCTGGTGCCTTAGAATTCTTATCATCCTCATGCATAAGTGCCATGTAGACAAGCTTCTCAAAAGTGGCCCCCATAGGAATGTGAGTCATAGCTATTCCTTGCAATGGTTCGTTCAAGCCTCTAACGAACCTCAAAGCCTTCTTCTCCGGTGTATTCACCAACTCTATGCCAAACCTTGCTAATTGATTGAATTTGTTGACATATTCTTTCACCGTGAGATTCCCTTGCTTCAAATTCAAGAACTTCTCCATAAACAGATTCTCTTCCGCCCTTGAGAGAAACTTAGCCCCAAACCTTTGCTTAAAATCTGCCCAAGAGTCAACAGGGCGTTCTCCATTAGTGACCTCCCACCAGAATGAGGCCTCTCCCTTCATTAACCAAGCCGCCAACTTGACTTTCTTTCCCTCTTCCACTTCAAAGATATCTAGCAACTCTTCCACTTCCTTAAGCCAATCTCTAGCCTCTACGAAAGTCTCTGAACCAAGAAAAGGTTTTCCTCCTATAGCCTTGAACTCCTTGCAAACCTTAGCAAAATTATCCACTCTAGGCTGAGGAGGAGGAGCGGTTGTCTCTGGTGTAGTAGCATTGGCCGGACCCGCAGCCGCGGCCCTAGCCTCTTGCAACCTCCTATACCATAGTGGTATAACTAAACCCTCCGGGATGTTAAGATCTTCAGCCATGCTGAAACGAAAGAGGAAAGATTCAAAAAGGAGATTCCGAAAGATAAAGATATGGCTATTGGGGATTATGCTTTTCTTTTTCAAAAACTTTTTCTCTTAGAAGACATGCTTTTAAAAATACTTTCTTCGAAAATACTCTTAGAAAGTAGTTTTTCTCAAAAATTTTATCTGTTCTGGTAACCTTAAGCTCTGATACCACGTGTAACACCCCACTCCCGCTATGATCACTCACTAAGGGAATGCCATAGCATCGGTGGAGTATTTTAGTGAATATAGAACAGAAAAATTACAACAAGACAGATATAAATAGTACTTGAAATTTTAAAACATCATCTCATAACAGCGGAAGTAAAACATGTCTGGTTACATCATAAAACCACAATAAAGGTCAAGTACAATATCCATCAAAATAAAGAAGTACATAATCCCACTCTCATACAATAGCCAAACAAAAGAAAAGATAACTGGATAACTGGAGCTTTACATCTATCCAAGCTCCTAAAGACTGGAACAGCAATCCGATCAAGCTCCACTACTGCTAGGATCCACCGTAGGACCTGAGGGTTGGGAAAAAGATAAAAACAACAGGGTCAGACATAAGTCTGAGCGAGTCCTATAACTTTAACAATACAATCGTTAAAGTAACCAGAGAAGACATAAACTGATATACGGTAACATATAGGGATGAATGGCTACCCTAAGCAGTCAACTAAACGAAGATAAAGGATAAAGACGCATCTACCCTCCCTAAGGTAAATTACTAAACTGCACCACACCAGTCGTTCCTAACTTAAAGGTTGATCCCACCCAAGGACTTATAAAATTTACTAATTAGTACCTGCGTACCCCTAGGTGACCAAGTAGGCGCCACGGGGCCCTACAATCCACTAGGTGTACACACTACTTCCCATTCGATCGGCTCCCTAACGTAGATACCCGTGCTGGCCCCACCGTGGGATGTATCATTCCCCAATGTGGCAACCTGATGAAACTAAAGGTGCACGGCTTATATCTACTCGATGCAACAACGGCTTACCTACCAGCCCGGGCCCACTCACGCATATGAAGCCCGTTGGACTTGCGTTGCCACCGCTAACCCGTTTGCCTCTTACAGTCAAGCCCAGTATGCGTGTCCCGTCCTCGACATGGGTCGAGCCCACAAAGATACGTATGGGTTACTGGTTGAAATGGGCCTCCACAAGCTACCCACCTAAGCTTGTCCCTTTTTCTAGTATATCCCACTTAACCCTTTAATCATGTTTTAATTACATGTTCTATTTTGGTTAAGTATTCTAATCGTATTTTCTATTGCCACCCAAGGCAACCACTAGATTTTCTCATGCCACCCGAGGCACCCACTTAACCCCTCATGTCCCTCTACATGCTAATGTGGTTAAGTGTTTCTTAATTAATTAATTAAGAACGTAACCTTTGTAAAGACCTCTCACATTAGACTGTCTTTTATGACCGCTGGTTAAGCCGGTTGGGTCCGGGCAGCCTTATGTCATAACAGAGTCTAACCTCGTGTCTTTACATTAATTACGTATTTAGTTTGTGCCTAAGACCTCTCACATTGGGCTAACATTTGTAGCAACTGGTTAAGCCGGTTGGGTCCGGGCAGTTTTACGCTACAACTGAGTCCAACCTCGTGTCTTAGTCAATTAATTACACCTAATTAATCACCCTCATAATTTTATATTAATTATCCCTAATTAATCAAGTTTTCTTAACATGGGTAGACCTAACTTAATAGGTAAATTCCCATGGGGTAGACCTAACTCAATAGGCAAATTCCCAACACATAGTATGGGTACACCTAACCAAATAGGCAAATTCCCATACTATGTTTATTTATTTTGTGTTATGCATAATTATATTAATTTCACACAATCTTATTAACTTATGCATTTAATTACCCCATCGTTCCCACGTAATTTCGTTCATGATATAACACATATAAAAGGTGTCAACTTGCATATGAATGAACATGTTTCAAAGGTGCCATCTTGCATATTAACAAACACATAACTTGCATATGAACTTGCATAACATGTCACATAACTTGCATATAATATGTCACATAACTTACATATTCATTTTGCATAACAAACTTGCATATTAGCTTATAGACTTGCATAATGTGTCATCATGAACTTGCATATTAATAAACATGTAACTTGCATATTTACATACATGTAACTCGCATATTAACAAACATGTAACTTGCATATAAAGAAACATGTAACTTGCATATTTACATACATGTAACTTGCATATTAACAAACATGTAACTTGCATATTAACAAACATGTAACTTGCATATTTACATACATGTAACTTGCATATTAACAAACATGTAACTTGCATATTAACAAACATGTAACTTGCATAGCATATTACCATGAACTTGCATAACATGCATATGATTACATAGCCCACAACTTGCATATTTAGCATCATGCAAACATAACATACATCATATTAAACTTGCATAAGCTTACATACTCAACATGCATAAACATAAGATTAATGCTAACATCATATCATATGATTCAAAGCTCATTAACCCACATACAAAACCATAAATCTCATCACATCTCATCTAATTAGTTTACCAAAAGATCATCAAAGTGATAGAAACTCACAACTAGCAACTTTGAACACCAAATGAAGAAGATTAAGATGCTAAGAAGGGATTAGAAGTTGATTAGAGAGTGATTAGTATGCAACCCTCTTCATAAAATTAGTGGAGGCCATGAGAGCTAGCATTTTGCCATAGTTTAGTCACTAGGTTTAATTATGAATGAATTAGGGTAGGTTAGGGTCTTATTTATAGATTAGGCAAGTGTTTTAGGCCATAGGATTAACCCTAGATTCAATCCAAGCCATCAAAGCATGTCTTGGGGAAGAAGTCAAGTGTAGGAACCATCTAGGGCCTTTAGATTAAAGATGGACCATGAGAACCATTCAAATGCAAAATCTGCACTTGAGCGAATCGGCCCACGGGTTGACAGCCAAACACCCTGGATTAACCCCTAGTCGACCCAGCGGGCTCGGGTCGACTTCAAAAATCGGCCGGTTCGGTTATTCCCCTCTCCCAATTCGCTGTTTTGAGCATTTTTGCATATTTATTTATTAAATTTTCAATTATATATATATATATATATATATATCAATATATATATATATATATATATCTACACAACCCATTTCACTTAATTAAGTATACTTTAATTTGGGAATTTTCGTGAAACTTCGCGAGGCCATATCTTGGTCATACGGACTCCGATTTTCGAAAACTCGGACTCTATTTCGCGTATTTTTCCGAGACGAACACAATGGCATAGCCCGTTTCCCTTGATTCCCATTTTAGAATTAAATTCTGCCTCGATTTATGTTATTACAGGTTATTGAAAATACGGGTTGTTACACTAGCGCTATTTTTCTTCAGATTTGAATTAAACATTCCAAACAATCCAGCCGTCGGATCTTCACAAAGTGGGTGTCGTGGGAAAGATATTTCCAAGGCGAACCCAATGGTTTCGGTTTCGGAAAAATCCGATGGTCGGATCTCCCGCACTAATCGTTTGAAATCACGGTTTCAAAATACAAACTGCAGCTTCGTTATTCGATTTATTTTAATTATATTTATATATACATATATAAATATAATTCATTCTTTGATTTCAAAACTATATTCATTTCATATATTTGATAAAAATGATATTTTTATCCAACCGATATTTATTTTGACACATCACTATTTTTAACACTTCATATTCACAATAAAAATGTAGATTTTATTGTTCAATCTATATATTCAACACATGAATGTTTTTGACTTCACGCATACGATAAAAATATAATTTTTATCGTTCTAGTCCTTTATTCAACACATGAATACTTTCTATAGTTTATATATATAATAAAAATGTGATTTTTATTGTAAAACAATTTATTTCAAAACACGATTATTTTATATAGTTCATACATAAGGTAAAAATGTTATTTTGGTGTTAAAACAATTTATTTAAAATACTAATATTTTATATAGTCTATATATATAATAAAAAGGTTATTTTTGTCTTTCAAAGAATTTATTCAACACATGAACTTCATTCAACACATGAATTTCTACTCAACACATGAATTTCTATTCAACACATGAATATAGTTTCAACACATGAAAATAATTCTATAGTTTATATATATAATAAAAATGTGATCTTTATTGTAAAACAATTTATTTCAAAACACGATTATTTTATATAGTTCATATATGAGGTAAAAATGTTATTTTTATCTTTCAAAGAATTTATTCAACACATGAACTTCATTCAACACATGAATTTCTACTCAACACATGAATTTCTATTCAACACATGAATATAGTTTCAACACATGAAAATAATTCTAACACATGCATATTACTGAAAATTTCGCCAGCATAACGGCAGGGTAGTTAAAACTGGCACCGTCCCTAGTACTGCTCCTCGCTCTACCTTAAAACCTCGCGGTTTTTGACAATGGGGATTTCATGCATCTAATTCTTACGCAGATGAGCATGTTTATTTTCCTTTTCCCCAAACTAATCCTATGTGGTTTCATCCGAAATAATTCTCAACCACAAACAAGTATTTTTCAACCACAATCAATTATTCATGATTTTCACCAAATTTCACATCAACCAATAATCCAAACAATATCTCAACCAATAAATATCGTCCATGGTCTGTGGACGAGGGGAGTATATATATATATATATATATATATATACATATATATATATTCGTATACAAATATATTTCAGTTTCATTTCAACACATATATAATTTTTACAACGCATATATAACTTATATATCGAACATACAACTTATACAACGCTTAAACATGAGGTGTACAACGCTTATATAACTCATACATCGACTATATAGTTTATACATCGTTATTTTCCATATCGTTTATAATTTAGAAATCTCACATTGGGTTCCACTCCACCAGAAATTGTAGAAGGCTCAGAAAAATATGCGGTCTCTTCGAGAATGTAGAAGACGTCCACACGAGTCCACTGTCTCTTGTTTCACTGGATTTCGACCACATAGCAAAAAGATATGATTTTTAGAAGTTTGTAACACTTAAAAGTGTAAAAATCAGTTAAAATAATATACAGGCCGTATACCTCCTTGAAGCTTCAAAACTAGGGTTCGATTTTTCGAATGAATCGCTACACGATAGCAAAATCCGTCAGCACCACCTGAAAGAGCTACGAGCGGCGCGCAAAACGAGGGGTGCCACCTCGAACTCGGTGGACCTGGGTGAGCACGGCGGCGGTCTAAAGTCCCGGACTTTGGGGACTCAATTCTCGCAGCAGGGTCGACGAGAGAGGGTGCAATAACTATGGATTTGAAGAGGAGAGAGAGCCCTTCAAAAAGTTCTACTAGAGCTCCTAATTTTATTGCATGGAGGAGGAGAAAACGAAGAGAGAAGGGGGAGAGGATTTTCCGTCGTGTGCCTGAAGGGGGTTACGGGGAGAGAGAAAGTAAATGGGCCAATGAGATTTTTTATTTTATTTATATATATTTTCAAAATTCTAAAATACCCCTCTTCACATACTAGCTCCAATCCAAACCCAATGACTGTCGTCCCTAGCTAAATACCCCCATTCCGAACGCAATGGGATATGTTTCGTAGGCCCATCCGACTATTTGAGTCAGTTTTCCTTCAAATTAAAATGTAAAACATTCAACATTCGATTTGAACGTACATTTCAATTTGCCGGGGCCACATACTGGTCCCAAAAATTCCAAAAAAATAAATCTGGCTATGCTTTGATGATACGGTCCCAGAAAAACTAGTTTCGTCGAATTCTGAGACCGTTTGAAAAATGGCCCTTTTCTGGTCGATCCAATTTAATTGTAATTGACCAAACAATTTTTCCTTCGCCATGCTCACATATTAGCTTCAAAAATTATGCAATTTGAAACCTAGCAATAATTTGACATCCCGGATCCAACAAAAGTGGTTTCGTCGAATTCTGAGGTCGTTTGCAAAATGTCTATTTTCGCGGGCTATATAAATTCTATAGCGACCTTTCTAAAAATTCATTTGGCCATAACTTTTGATTCCCGCTATGAAACTTCGATTTTGAAGATACGTTAGAAAGATATTCGCTAACAGATTTAAATATTTTTGGTTTCACTAAAATCCGTTTTATTTTGCACCCGGTACAGTCAGTCAAATTTTGAATTCAAATTTTGAAACTACCACGCCATTTCAGGCCTTGTTTATAATTTAAAATAATTATATTTATTTTCAAACATACTTTTCGTCGTTATTATTTAAAATATTTATTTTAAATACTTAAAATCCACTAAAATAGCCAAATTAAAATTTTTAAACTGGCTCAGATTTTCCGGGTTGTTACAATTTTTTTATTCAAATGATTCAGGTACCTATAGTAAAATTAATTAAATTTTTACGTTGGTACAAAAATCTAAATTTTAAACTACCAAGAATTTTGAGGATATCCAAAATTACCTCTCAAATGGATAAATCCATCCATATTACACAGGACCACAAAGGAGTGCTTCAGATGAAAGATGAGCAGATAAATGCTCCACTACATTAAAAGAACCTAGCGCAAATATTTTCTCGAGTTTGTAGAGTAGTACATGGATCTCTACTTCAAGTTTACGTAGACGATCTGCCTTTGAAATCGTCGAACAAAGTTGTTTGTAAAACATATTTAATTCTATTATAACACTCCATATTTTTGTAGGCAAAAGTTCTTTGAAAATCACATGTAAAAAATATTCCATCATGATATGGCAATCACGGCTTTTCATCCCACTTAGTTTATTATTTTTAAAGTCCATACATCTACGAAGTTTAGAAGAAATCCCACTAGGACATCTTAATCCTTCCATCCACTTTAGCATGATTTTTACTTGCTTGTTGTCTAGCTCATAGCATGCTTTGGGTTTTTTATTAATGAAAATTAGGGTCACGTCCTTAAAATAAAACTTAATTAAACTCACATCCTCCTATTCTAGAACATATAATTTCATCCCTAATTTTAAACAGCGGCCAATATTTTTTCTAATCTTCCCATTTTCTTAATTCATGCCATAATTAACTAGGTCGGATTTACTTAGTGTGTAATTTTTTTTCACTTCGGGAAACAATATTTTGTTGTCCATGGAGGCGCCGTCATCGATTTAAATTTTTAAATATCAAAATTTTGTATATCGATCATTCGTTTCAAACAGAATTTTACCAGAGATTTAATTACATGGCTCCTTAATTTATATAATGGCAGCTTGGTCTTCAAGGTAATTCTTACTTTTTAATAATTTAATTTCTATACGTATATCATTGTTTTTTTTCATTTTTTTTGTTGATTGATTATTCTGTTGTTCTTTAATTGTTTATTTTTGTCAATGGATTGTATAAAATTTTATTGTTTTTACGGATCATATAACCGTATTTATTAATTTTTCATCTTATTTGTTCTTCTATTCTATACGTGTATAAGAATACACATATATTGTTGATATGAGCATATATGTATGCAACAACTTTTATCACACGTGCATACTGATTTGGTTAAATTCAACAAAGTTGCGTATAAGTATGCATATTTTATGTATACATGCATAATTATACACAATTTTTTTAAACATGTGTTTATGTGTGCTTGCGGTTGACTTGCAATCAAATATGCATATATTATTAAATTATGCGTAGTAAAAGTTTGTTGCATATATTCTGATTGAAAGTATGTGCAACATTTCTGGAATTTGCATACAAGTATGCATCAATTACTGATATATACATATATGTATGCGTCTGTTTATAATTATTTGAAGATGATTGTATTATTGTATGATTACTGCTTTGGCTTATTAATGGTGATTCTCTTCTTTGTTTAACAGTGTTCCTACTGATATTAGTATATTGGTGCTGTTGAAGTTTGGGAATGATAGTTGTTCTATTCGTCTATATTTTGATAGTTCCATTGATATTGTGAGAGATGCTGTTTGTGGTAAATGGACTAATTTAAGTCCATTGTCCTTTGAATTATATCACCTCAGAGATGGTTTGAGAAGGAATATTGAAAGTAATTTTGATCTTCAATCTATTCTTTTGTTGGTTGCACATAATCACGAGGATTATGTAACGACCCAGAAAATCTGAACCAATTTAAAAAAATTTAATTGGCTAAAATAATGAATTTTAAATATTTTAAATAATGGCAATGAAAAGTGAGTTTGAATCGACATTTGAAAACGAATATAATTAATTATAATTATAAACAAGGCCTGAAAAGGCGCAGTAGTTTCAAAAATTGAATTCAAACTTTGTCGGACTGTACCGGGTGCAAAACAAAACGGATTTGAGTAAAACCAAAAATATTTAAATCTGTTAGGGAATACCTTTCTAACGAATCTGAAAAATCGAATTTTCATAGCGGAAAGCAAAAGTTATGGCCAAATGAATTTTCAGAAAGGTCGCTATGGAATTTATATAGCCCGTGAAATTGGCCATTTTGCATATGACCTCGGAATTCAACGAAACCACTTTTGTTGGATCCGGGATTTGAAGTTATTGCTAGGTTTCAAATTTCATAATTTTTGAAGCTAGTATGTGAACGCGGCAAAGGAAAACGTGTTTTGGTCAATTACAGTTAAATTGGATCGACCAGAAATGGGCCTTTTTGCAAACGGTCTCAGAATTCGACGAAACTAGTTTTGTTGGGACCGTATCGTCAAAACATAGCTAGATATATTTTCCTGGAATTTTTCGAATCAGTTTGTGGCCCTGGCAAATTGAAACGTACGTTCAAATTGAATATTGAATGTTATATATTTTAATTTGAAGTAAAACTGACTGAAACATTCGAATGGGCCTACGAAACAAATCCCATTGTGTTTGGAATGGGGGTAAAACTCTAGGGACGACAGTCGTTGGGTTTAGATTGGTGGTCGTGTCAGAAAACCCCTTTAAAACTCCCCCGACCAATCATATTTTTTTAAAAATAAAAAAAAAGAAAAATCCTTTTTTCTCTCTCCCCGTAACAGCCGATCGACAACGGAAAGGAGTTCGCCGCTTCCCATTCATTTTCCGACCAATCCACACTGTAATAGACCCCGACCCAGTTGAAGCTTTTGTAGTACTCGTCGAGGGCTTCAAATCTATACCTCCTACGCCACCCCTTGTTCGCTGTACCTCGAGATTCACGCCCTCGAAGTCGTTGACTTCGCGCCGCCGTAACCCGCCAGATCCGCCACCGAGTGCCACCAAACCCCTGTCGATCTGTGCGCCTCTCGGAGCACTACAAGATGGCAGGGGCCGATCATCACCAAGCTGCACGGATTGCGACAAAAGATCAGACCTAGTTTTGAAGGTTTCGTGGAGGTAACGGCCTATTTTAATTTCAACTATATTATAGCACTTTAAAGCGCT
Source organism: Allium sativum (assembly GCA_030737875.1). NCBI lineage: Eukaryota > Viridiplantae > Streptophyta > Magnoliopsida > Asparagales > Amaryllidaceae > Allium > Allium sativum. The sequence continues at coordinate 1,011,747,293 of CM060912.1, read as the reverse complement.
ACGGTTTTTGATTTCACTGTAAAAATCATATCTTTTTCGTTTCTTGACGAAATTCAGTGAAACAAGAGACAGTGGACTCGTGGGGACGTCTTCTACATTCTAGAAGAGACCGCATATTTTTCTGAGCCTTCTGCTATTTTTGGTGGAGTGGAACCCAATGTGAGATTTCTAATTTATAAACGATATGGAAAACGATGATGTATAAATTATATAGTCGATGTATGAGTTATATAAGCGTTGCACACCTCTTCTATAAGAGTTGTATAAGTTGTACGGTCGATGTATAAGTTATATATGCGTTATAAAAATTATATATGTGTTCAAATAGAAGTGAATTGCTATATATATATATATATATATATATATATATACGCCCCTCGTCCACAAACCATGGACGATATTTATTGGTTGTGATTGGTGTGAACATTGATTGATAGCGAATGGTTGGTTGGAATTGGTTGTGGTTGATATTGATTGATTGTGGTTGAAAAATACCCATTTGTGGTTGAGAAATATTTGGTTGAAACCACATAGGATTAGTTTGTGGAAATGAAATAAATATATACATGCCGCCTGCGTGCGAACTAGATGCATGATCCCCATTGTCAAAAACCGCGAGGCTTTAAGGTAGAGCGAGGAGCCGGACTAGGGACGGTACCGGTTTTAACTACCCTGTCGTTATGCTACCGAAATTTTGGATAATATTCATGTGTTTGAATTATTTTCATTCGTTGAATTATTTTCATTCGTGGAATTCGAATTCATGTGTTTGAATTACTTTCATTCGTTGAATTGAAATTCATGTGTTGAATGGTGTTCGTGTTTTAAATATAAAAATCACATTTTATCACCTATATAAACTTTATAAAATAATAGTGTTTTGAAACAAATTGTTTTGCAATAAAAATCACATTTTTATCACCTATATAAACTTTATAAAATAATAGTGTTTTGAAACAAATTGTTTTGCAATAAAAGTCACATTTTTATCACTTATATAAACTTTATAAAATAATAGTGTTTTGAAACAAATTGTTTTGCAATAAAAATCACTTTTTTTATCACCTATATAAACTTTATAAAATAATAGTGCTTTGAAACAAATTGTTTTGCAATAAAAATCACATTTTTATCACCTATATAAACTTTATAAAATAATAGTGTTTTGAAACAAATTGTTTTATAATAAAAATCACATTTTTATCACCTATATAAACTTTATAAAATAATAGTGTTTTGAAACAAATTGTTTTGCAATAAAAATCACATTTTTATTATATACATGAGTTGTCAAATATAGTGAAGTGTTGAAATAGAAGACAGTTTGATGAAAATATCCTTTTTATCAAAAGTATGAAATTCATATGGTTTTGAAATCGAAGAATCGGTATGTATATATATATATATTTAAATAGAATTGAAATATATCGAAAAACGACGGAGCAGTTCATATTTTGAAATTGTGATTTCAAACGATTAGTAAAGGAGATCCGACCATCGGATTTTCCTGAAATCGCAACCGTTGGGTTCGCTTTGGAAATATCTTTCCAACGGCACCAACTTTGTAAAAATCCAACAGTTGGATTGTCTGGAATGTTTAATTAATCTGAAGAAAAACAGTGCCAGAATCGATTATATATATATATATAATTAATTAATTAATCGAATAACGATGCTGCAGTTCGTATTTTGAAATCGAAACTTCAAACGATTATACCGGGAGATCCGACTGTCGGATTTTCCCAAAACTGGAACCGTTGGATTCATTTTGAAAAGATATTTCTAATGATTTAAATTTTGTGAAGATCCAACGGTTAGATTTTCAGATATGTGTAAATCAAATCGGAAGAAAAACAGAGCCACGGCCGCGTTATGGCCCGAAGCGTCGTTTTGAATAAATTGGCTATTTTAAAATAAATAAAAATAATGATAAATCGTTATAAAATATCATAAACGATATGCAATGGAAATAAACTGAATTTGCTCGATTTATGTGGTATTTGATGGTTGAATGTGTTTGGTGTGAAAATTACATTAAAGAACAAAATTGGTGCTGTCGAATGATTTAACCATTGAAATAAATTGATTTGAAATTCTAAATATCCGTGAATTATTTGAAAAGGCCAAGTTAATTCTCATTTCAAATAATTCACGGACGATTGAAAGTCGAAGATGAAGACGGTGGTCGAAGACCGGAGATCTTCACCTCGTTTGGATGGTAACCGAGGTCCTGATTGGGAGGCATCCCGAAATATAGATAATGAGTGGTGATCGTACAGACGTACGTGGTGATCGATGGGTTTGCGAGGTATATAGTGCCTTCGGTTTCGTTCAGACCCAGAACGGACTTGTAAATGGACTGTGTGTCTGACATTGGATTTTATTCTGTGTTGATTGATCTCTATTAAATATACATCTGTTTGGCGGCGGAGAATTTATTCTTTTGCTTAACGCCCTTCTCTGAAACGCACGAGCTCAGAGGTTGTTTATCGATGGACATCAGTCGCACGACATGAATTGCTAGTGTGGCATGCCTAAGTGGCAAATGATCAGGGCTTCTATTGAAAAGCAAAGTCTTGTGGTGATGATCAAAGCACCGCCTGTGTGGCGTAGCTTTGTGTATAACGTGAATTCGCGAGCCTCACACCCCGGTATGAACCAGAAACGGGAGAAAGGACCTCAGGGAGGGCATGCGTTTCTTCCTAGCTAGGAGTTGTGTCGGTGTTTTTACACGGCCTGGCATTTTACTTATGTGGATGATGGATAGCGAGGCGCCTCGGTTAGATCGGATGATCCGAGTCCGATGGAGTCATTCTTTGGCTCATTTACGCCCCATAGGGCGGGGAAACGTATTGTTCAGGCATAATAATCCACATCGGTGGACCGGCCCTGACGATCCAAGGGGCAGTTGCGGCTGTTCCCGAGGCTCGGGCTAGGCAGTCTCGAATTCGGTAAGGACTATCTTTTGCCTTGGTTAAGGACGGAAATCCAATTTCCAAATACGACATCGTGCGGTTTCGATTGTATATATATTTGGCGACATAGTGGCATGGGACGCTCATGTCGTCTATGATTGATAGTTATGATTTGAAATTGTTTTTGAAACATATAAACACTAGTAATCATATTTTGGCCATTATAAGGTAAAACACTATCCTCTGGTTTGCATTGCATTGTGTGATGGGAACTGAGTCTTATAATGGCTTCATTTTTATAAAAAGCATTGCGATGTTTAAAAGAAAGATTTGTTTTAAAGCACTGGTAATCCAATGGAGTAAACCCGTTCCACGAAAGTAGCGTGGTCCTGTGATTAGCCATATTATAAATGTGTTGAGTAGATTTCTCATGACAGTCTCATGACTGACTCATAGTTTGTTTCACTTTCAAACTCGGGTGCCCCCTTTTTCTACACGGGCAGCCTTGAATTCAGGTTTAGCTGGCTTTATCCGGATAGCTGGAGCTGAAGATGGATTCTATCATTTATCTATTTTATGCTGTTCAGCTCCTATTGTACATATTATGTTTGTTTTCCGCTGTAGACGTATATGTATAGTTGAACTGTATTTGTACTAAGTATGATCATGTATACTGTGTAACTCTGATGATTACTTTTACCCAGTATATTCTATTGTTCATTATCTGGTGTATTTATTTAATTCTGTTCTGCTATTATCTGTTTCCGTGTTATATTCCAAAGATAACCATTGTCTCCGTCTATACGGGATTTGGGGTCGTCTCAATGTGGTATCAGAGCTTTGGTTAAGCTTAGTTCTGGAATATAACATATTAACGAACTCGTCAGAAATAGAACCAGTAGTGTTCTAGGATGGGTAACTCATTACAGATATGATCAATAATATCCTAGTATGAGTAGCAGAATGAAATAGCACCTAGATAGACACATTTACATTCAAGTATTTGTCTCTATAATTTGAAATATCTTTTCTATGACCTGACACTTGATCTGCTATTTGCAGAAGTACTAGACAATGAGTGCCAGAAATAGAAGAGGTAATACTGACCCGGATATAGAAGCTCTATTTATGAAATATAGAAATCTGGGTGGAAAACCCTTCCCGGGCGAAGAATCTATTATGAGAACACAAGCTTGGATTCGTTCGGCTGAGAAAATCTTCGAAGCATTAAAGCTGAGGGATGACCAAAAAAGATTGATGGCCTCCTGGGCACTCGAAGACGAAGCTTTGTTCTGGTGGGGTTCAGTTATTAAGGATAATCCAGAAGGTGATATCACCTGGGATAGATTCAAAGTGATTTTCCTGGAAAGATTTACTCCTCCCGAAGCGACTGAGCGACTATGTGATGAATTTTCTTATTTGATACAAGGAGATATGACCATCCCAGAATATCATAAGAAATTCAACGAACTTTCTCACTTTGCTCCCTATCTAATTCAGAATACGAGGAGAAAGAATCTGAGATTTATTTACGGGCTTCAAAGGAAATATCATAATAAAGTAATGGGGCATGTGAAGCTCCCTTTTTCAGGAATGATTTATATGGCTTATCAATATGAAGATCTCCATAAGAAAGGCATGTTGCGCGACGAAGATGAAGTCAATTCAAGAAATAAAAATGAGTCTGAAACTGATCGTCCTGAGGACAGTATGATGTCTGAGGTCAGTAAGAAGCCCAAAGTAAATAGGAAAAGGGCCAGACCTGAGAAAGAATCATTAAGGACCGCCATGTGCCTAAACTGCAATCAAAAAGGTCATTTGTCCATGAAATGTAAGTCCTTGAAATTGCAAAAGAAGGAGGGATCTAAATCAAAGAACAAGGTTAAAGAAAACAGAAAGTGTAATCCTTGTCATCAAGCTGGTCACGTAAAGCAAGACTGCTGGCTGTCGAAAAAGACCAATGAGGCTTAGGTAAATGAAGTGGCAAAAACTTCTGAGCCCTCAGCTATTCAGGAAAGGCCAGATGTTTTAGAAGGCACGCTTACTGTCAAAGATATTCCAGTTAAAGTACTGTTTGACATAGGCGCGTCACGAAGCTTCATTTCGAAGGATGCAGCTAAGAAACTGGATTTGAATTTGAAAAAGCTCAAGGAACCAATGACTGTCCAGAATCCGGTTGGGGGTTCCATTGATCTCAGTTGGGTTTGTGGAGTGCCGGTTTCTTTCTCTCGTTATCGGTTTCCTACCATCGCGGTCGTTATGAATTTTAAAGAGTTTGATCTTATCTTGGGGTTAGACTGGTTGACCAAATATGTAGCTGAAGTTAAATGCGCCGACAGAGTCGTAAAGGTGAAGATTAAATCAGGTGATTATATAACCATTCCCTGTGAGGGTCAAAATGCTAATAGAAAGGACTTCTGGGTAGCTTTGAATGTTTCTCCAGCTCAAATAGAAAATATCCCTGAAATCACAGAGAATATTCCTGACCTAGTGAAAGACATTCCTGTCGTCAAAAATTATGCGGATGTGTTCGAAGAAGTTGTTCGCTTACCTCCACAGAGAGAAATAGATTTCAAGATCGCTTTGATTCCTAATGCAAGGCCGGAAGTTCACGCTATTCGAAGAATGTCCTTGAAAGAGAAAGAGGAATTAGACAATCAAACACGACAGCTCATATGGAAGGGTCTGATCAGGCCCAGTTTCTCTGATTGGGGAGCAGCAGTGGTGTTTGTCCCAAAATCTGACGGTACTCTACGGCTATGTGTGGATTATCGTGATTTGAACAAGCAGACAATAAAGAACAAATATCCATTGCCGCGGATCGATGATTTATTGGACCGTCTGAATGGAGCACAAGTATTTTCACGAATGGACCTAGCTACAGGCTTCCATCAACTTCGAATTGCCGAAAGTGTGTTCCAATGACAACATTCAGAGGTCCCGGCTTATTCTACGAGTGGTTAGTAATGTTGTTTGGCTTATGTAACGCTCCAGCTTACTTCGTCGATCTGATGAATAGAGTGTTCAGAGGGGTTTTGAATAAATTTATTCTGGTTTTCATTGATGATATTCTAATCTTCTCTAAATCAAAGGCCGAACATGAAAATCATTTGGAACAGGTTCTGGAAATCCTCAGAAGGAATGTATTAAAAGCCAAACTATCCAAATGTATATTCTGGCAAGATGAAGTGAAATTTCTGGGCTACGTCGTATCAAAAGAAGGAATTGCTGTGGATCCAAGTAAAATCACAGCTATTTAGAATTGGAAACAGCCCAGTACCCCCACTGAAGTCCGCAGTTTTCTCGGATTGGCTAGTTATTACCGGAAGTTCGTTAAAATTTTTTCGAAGATATCTGGTCACTTAACGAAGCTTACAAAGAAGCACTCTAAATTCAAATGGACTCCAGAAAGTGAGGAGGCTTTTGAAGAGCTAAAGTTAAGATTAACTACTACTCCAGTGTTAACCATCATCGATGGCAATCAGGATTTGAAAGTCTGGACTGATGCTTCTAGAGAAGGCCTTGGCGCAGTGTTAATGCAAAGGGGCCAAGTGATTGCTTATGCTAGCCATCAACTGAAGCCGCACGAAAATAACTACGTCACTCATGATCTTGAGTTATTGGCGATAGTATTCGCTTTGAAAATCTGGAGGCACTATCTTCTGGGTGATAGATTTGAACTGTTTACAGATCACCAGTCGTTAAAGTATCTGTTCACCCAGAAAGACTTGAATCTAAGGCAGCAACGTTGGCTAGAGTTCCTTGCAGCATATGATTTTGAGATTCTATACACTCCAGGGAAAGCCAATGTTGTGGCCGATGCGTTAACCGAAAGAATGAAATGATCGCCAGTTTTATCATTGCAACTTCGTTGATTGACAAGATATTGGCTCTCCAAAAAGACGACCAATTTATTAAAGGAATAAGTCAACGAATTCGTGAAGGCAATGCTTCAGATTTCCAACTCGACAGCAAAGGGATTCTGAGGTTAGAAGGACGAATTTGTGTCCCAGAAATTCCTGAACTCAGAAGAGATGTGCTTGATGAATGCCACAAATCTAAGCTCAGTATCCATCCGGTTGTGAGTAAAATGTATAACGATATCAAGCGCACATTCTGGTGGAAGTCATTAAAGAGAGACATCTCGATATATGTTAGTCGATGCCCTACTTGCCAGCTAGTCAAAAGTGACCAACAGAAACTGGCTGGATTATTGCAACCGCTAGACGTTCCTGGCTAGAAGTGGGAACATATTTCCATGGACTTCATTGATGGTTTGCCCAAAAACAGAAAAGGAAATGACAGTATTTGGGTGATCATAGATCGCTTCATGAAGACCGCCCATTTCATACCTGCCAGATCAAACAGAACTGCTCAGAGTCTGGCACAGATATACTTCAAGGAAATAGTTAGGCTACACGGAGTGCCGCTCAGTATAGACAGTGATAGAGATACAATATTCACCAGCAAATTCTGGGAGGCATTTCAAATAGAGCTGGGAACAAAGCTGAATCTAAGCACCGCTTATCATCCTCAGACAGACGGTCAGACTGAGAGTGTGAATCGAATACTAGAAGATCTATTGCGGGCTTGTGTTCTAGATTTCGGTGGATCATGGGAAGATCATCTACATTTGGCTGAATTCTCATATAACAACAGCTACCAGGCGAGCCTGACAATGTCGCCATTCGAAGCATTGTATGTTAGACCATGCCGATCTCCTTCTTGTTGGGTCGAACCTGGAAATAGACTTGTGTTAGGGCCTGATATGATCCGAGAAGCTGCCAACAAAGTCGATTTTATTAAGAAGCGATTACTCGCCGCTCAAAGCCGACAAAAGAGCTACGCCGATAGGAGAAGAAGAGATATATCCTTTGCTGTTGGCAACTATGTATATTTGAAAGTATCGCCGATGAGAGGAGTTATCCGGTTCGGTAAAACTGAAAAGTTGGCACCTAAATTCATTGGACCGTTTCCTATCCTGGAACGGATCGGGACTCTCGCTTACAGGGTTAAATTGCCAGATTGGTTGCCTGGAGTTCATGATGTATTTCACATATCTCAACTTCGAAAGCACTTTCATGATCCAGACTTGATCGTGGAAGAAGCAACTCAACAGGATATTGAAATTACTCCAGAATTAGCTATGAGACGAGAGCTGCTAAAGATCATCGACAAAGAAACCAAAGAGCCGAGGAACAAGAAAGTTCACTTGGTCAAAGTGCAATGGAGTGGAGATCCGCGAGATTGTACGTGGGAAACTGAGGAGAGCATTAAGAAAGCTTATCCTAGATGCCGAATGGATATCTCTGATTGACTCCGGTGCAAGGTATATTTACCCTACTTTGCATTACCATTTAGTTCTCTACTCTGTTGTTATTTTCTTTTCATGGATGTGCACTTTTAACTCTATAGGTTGAATGATTTTAAAAGAGAATAGGAATTAATTTGTACGGTTTTGAAAAGTTAAAAACAAATTGAATATTGTTTGTGTTGTGTGATAGTAGATTTGATTAATTAAAATTGTTGAAACGATAGTTAATGTAATCAATAAGAGAGTAATGGTAGAATTTATTCGGGTATATCACACATTGAACTGAGTAGAAAATAGATATAAATATATACATGTGCATTATATATGTTTGGACAGGTAAATGGATTAGCTGTTGAGTAAAGATTTTATTTGCATGCCCGACAAATAGGTAAACCTTAATGAGTTGGATGCGAAATATTATTATATCAACTCCTGTGAATGCCATTGGATGCGGAGTGCTGGTTTTTCTGTGTGAAATAATAAATGTCGCCATAGGATAGTAACAATTAATTTCGAACTACATTGCATGGCATACTTCTGGAAGATAGGCATACTTCATCATATACCACATAAGCATTTGGAGCTTGTGTGACGAGGTGGAAGATTTACCATACGAGCGAGAGGCTTGTATGGCGATGACTATATTTTACAGGTTGAACTGATGACTGGTATGGACTATTTAAATTGTAACGATAAAATTGCCAGATTAATAAAAACCCCACATGGGTCTGGAGTTGACAATAATCACGTCTCTCTAGTTATTAGATACGGCACATGGACTATTTATTTCCCACACGGGACAGGGTGACGAGAATTTATTCTCTGGAGTTATTATCAATACACGCTCCCCTGTAAACACCAGAATATATCACTATAAATATGTATATGCTTATTAGGATTTATTGGGTACCTAATACGGCCCAATAAATTTCCAAACCTCTCTCCGTACAAAAGAGCTTATGGCGAAATTTTTCGAAAATTCCGGGTGTTAGCCAAATTTTTGAAGAATTTGAAAATTCTCAGAAACTGAAAAGTTGGAGAATGGAAGCCAGATCGAACGTAGAGTTGATTAATCAAACCACTTTCGACTTTGTACCTTTTCGGTGACGAAAAGTTTTAAGTGGGGGAGATTGTAACGACCCAGAAAATCTGAACCAATTTAAAAATTTTAAATTGGCTAAAATAATGAATTTTAAATATTTAAAATAAATATTTTAAATAATGGCAATGAAAAGTGAGTTTGAATCGACGTTTGAAAACGAATATAATTAATTATAATTATAAACAAGGCCTGAAAAGGCGCTGCAGTTTCAAAAATTGAATCCAAATATTTCGGATTGTACCGGGTGCAAAACAAAACGGATTTGAGTGAAACCAAAAATATTTAAATCTGTTAGGCAATACCTTTCTATCGAATCTGAAAAATCGAATTTTCATAGCGGAAAGCAAAAGTTATGGCCAAATGAATTTTCAGAAAGGTCGCTATGGAATTTATATAGCCCGTGAAATTGGCCATTTTGCATATGACCTTGGAATTCGACGAAACCACTTTTGTTGGATCTGGGAAGTGAAGTTATTGCTAGGTTTCAAATTTCATAATTTTTGAAGCTAGTATGTGAGCGTGGCAAAGGAAAACGTGTTTTGGTCAATTACAGTTAAATTGGATCGACCAGAAATGGGCCTTTTTGCAAACGGTCTCTGAATTCGATGAAACTAGTTTTGTTGGGACCGTATCGTCAAAACATAGCTAGATTTATTTTCCTGGAATTTTTTGAATCAGTTTGTGGCCCTGGCAAATTGAAACGTACGTTCAAATTGAATATTGAATGTTATATATTTTAATTTGAAGGAAAACTAAGTGAAACATTCGAATGGGCCTACGAAACATATCCCATTGTGTTCGGAATAGGGGTAAAACATTAGTAACGACAGTCGTTGGGTTTAGATTTGTAACACCCCACTCCCGCTATGATCACTCACTAAGGGAATGCCATAGCATCGGTGGAGTATTTTAGTGAATATAGAACAGAAAAATTACAACAAGACAGATATAAATAGTACTTGAAATTTTAAAACATCATCTCATAACAGCGGAAGTAAAACATGTCTGGTTACATCATAAAACCACAATAAAGGTCAAGTACAATATCCATCAAAATAAAGAAGTACATAATCCCACTCTCATACAATAGCCAAACAAAAGAAAAGATAACTGGATAACTGGAGCTTTACATCTATCCAAGCTCCTAAAGACTGGAACAGCAATCCGATCAAGCTCCACTACTGCTAGGATCCACCGTAGGACCTGAGGGTTGGGAAAAAGATAAAAACAACAGGGTCAGACATAAGTCTGAGCGAGTCCTATAACTTTAACAATACAATCGTTAAAGTAACCAGAGAAGACATAAACTGATATACGGTAACATATAGGGATGAATGGCTACCCTAAGCAGTCAACTAAACGAAGATAAAGGATAAAGACGCATCTACCCTCCCTAAGGTAAATTACTAAACTGCACCACACCAGTCGTTCCTAACTTAAAGGTTGATCCCACCCAAGGACTTATAAAATTTACTAATTAGTACCTGCGTACCCCTAGGTGACCAAGTAGGCGCCACGGGGCCCTACAATCCACTAGGTGTACACACTACTTCCCATTCGATCGGCTCCCTAACGTAGATACCCGTGCTGGCCCCACCGTGGGATGTATCATTCCCCAATGTGGCAACCTGATGAAACTAAAGGTGCACGGCTTATATCTACTCGATGCAACAACGGCTTACCTACCAGCCCGGGCCCACTCACGCATATGAAGCCCGTTGGACTTGCGTTGCCACCGCTAACCCGTTTGCCTCTTACAGTCAAGCCCAGTATGCGTGTCCCGTCCTCGACATGGGTCGAGCCCACAAAGATACGTATGGGTTACTGGTTGAAATGGGCCTCCACAAGCTACCCACCTAAGCTTGTCCCTTTTTCTAGTATATCCCACTTAACCCTTTAATCATGTTTTAATTACATGTTCTATTTTGGTTAAGTATTCTAATCGTATTTTCTATTGCCACCCAAGGCAACCACTAGATTTTCTCATGCCACCCGAGGCACCCACTTAACCCCTCATGTCCCTCTACATGCTAATGTGGTTAAGTGTTTCTTAATTAATTAATTAAGAACGTAACCTTTGTAAAGACCTCTCACATTAGACTGTCTTTTATGACCGCTGGTTAAGCCGGTTGGGTCCGGGCAGCCTTATGTCATAACAGAGTCTAACCTCGTGTCTTTACATTAATTACGTATTTAGTTTGTGCCTAAGACCTCTCACATTGGGCTAACATTTGTAGCAACTGGTTAAGCCGGTTGGGTCCGGGCAGTTTTACGCTACAACTGAGTCCAACCTCGTGTCTTAGTCAATTAATTACACCTAATTAATCACCCTCATAATTTTATATTAATTATCCCTAATTAATCAAGTTTTCTTAACATGGGTAGACCTAACTTAATAGGTAAATTCCCATGGGGTAGACCTAACTCAATAGGTAAATTCCCAACACATAGTATGGGTACACCTAACCAAATAGGCAAATTCCCATACTATGTTTATTTATTTTGTGTTATGCATAATTATATTAATTTCACACAATCTTATTAACTTATGCATTTAATTACCCCATCGTTCCCACGTAATTTCGTTCATGATATAACACATATAAAAGGTGTCAACTTGCATATGAATGAACATGTTTCAAAGGTGCCATCTTGCATATTAACAAACACATAACTTGCATATGAACTTGCATAACATGTCACATAACTTGCATATAATATGTCACATAACTTACATATTCATTTTGCATAACAAACTTGCATATTAGCTTATAGACTTGCATAATGTGTCATCATGAACTTGCATATTAATAAACATGTAACTTGCATATTTACATACATGTAACTCGCATATTAACAAACATGTAACTTGCATATAAAGAAACATGTAACTTGCATATTTACATACATGTAACTTGCATATTAACAAACATGTAACTTGCATATTAACAAACATGTAACTTGCATATTTACATACATGTAACTTGCATATTAACAAACATGTAACTTGCATATTAACAAACATGTAACTTGCATAGCATATTACCATGAACTTGCATAACATGCATATGATTACATAGCCCACAACTTGCATATTTAGCATCATGCAAACATAACATACATCATATTAAACTTGCATAAGCTTACATACTCAACATGCATAAACATAAGATTAATGCTAACATCATATCATATGATTCAAAGCTCATTAACCCACATACAAAACCATAAATCTCATCACATCTCATCTAATTAGTTTACCAAAAGATCATCAAAGTGATAGAAACTCACAACTAGCAACTTTGAACACCAAATGAAGAAGATTAAGATGCTAAGAAGGGATTAGAAGTTGATTAGAGAGTGATTAGTATGCAACCCTCTTCATAAAATTAGTGGAGGCCATGAGAGCTAGCATTTTGCCATAGTTTAGTCACTAGGTTTAATTATGAATGAATTAGGGTAGGTTAGGGTCTTATTTATAGATTAGGCAAGTGTTTTAGGCCATAGGATTAACCCTAGATTCAATCCAAGCCATCAAAGCATGTCTTGGGGAAGAAGTCAAGTGTAGGAACCATCTAGGGCCTTTAGATTAAAGATGGACCATGAGAACCATTCAAATGCAAAATCTGCACTTGAGCGAATCGGCCCACGGGTTGACAGCCAAACACCCTGGATTAACCCCTAGTCGACCCAGCGAGCTCGGGTCGACTTCAAAAATCGGCCGGTTCGGTTATTCCCCTCTCCCAATTCGCTGTTTTGAGCATTTTTGCATATTTATTTATTAAATTTTCAATTATATATATAGATATATCAATATATATATATATATATATATCTACACAACCCATTTCACTTAATTAAGTATACTTTAATTTGGGAATTTTCGTGAAACTTCGCGAGGCCATATCTTGGTCATACGGACTCCGATTTTCGAAAACTCGGACTCTATTTCGCGTATTTTTCCGAGACGAACACAATGGCATAGCCCGTTTCCCTTGATTCCCATTTTAGAATTAAATTCTGCCTCGATTTATGTTATTACAGGTTATTGAAAATACGGGTTGTTACATTCTCCCCTCCTTAAAGGATTTCGTCCCCGAAATCTTCAAGTTAGGAAGAACGTATCCTACCATCCAATCATCCATCTACTCAAAGCATCATCCACGAGCAATCATTGTCCTTACAAGATTCTAAATGCTGGATGGATATATGCAAAAGTGTGTGTATATGTACTTACCTAATGCGAAAATCAGGCGGTTACTGATACAGTAAACCTCCTTAATGCAAACCATGATAGTGCCATGCATCCAATATGTATGCGAAACCCTATTGACACATACAAATTTCTACATGCGTGCACAACCATACACAAAAATGCATCATCCATATGATAATACAGCCATGATACATCCATCAATCTAACTACCACATCCATTTATGCAATATGCAACATGAAGTGACTGAGCCGATCTAGTGCCTAATGTGTGTGTATATGCATCCACGAGCAACCACTAGCAAACAATTGCATCCATATGCATCCATCAACCATAACATGTTTCAAACACATGTCTCAACCATAGGTTTTACCCTATCTAAAGGTCATAGGTATTAGCGAGAGGATATACTAAAGATAAGATAAGTACTAGACAAGCAATAAAGGAGAAGTTAAAAGACATACTCTCAAAAAGAAATGGATACAAAGAACGCATCTTTGCTTCCGTCTCCCAAGTAGCATTGCTTTCATCATCTCCCCATTGCACTTTAACTAGCTGAACTTCTCTGTTCCTCAACTTCCTAGTTTCTGACCCAAGGATGCGAGTAGGAGCTCGTCGAATCGTCGCATCACGCTCTACCTCTACATCTCTAAGCAAGCTCGGCTCTACCACCTCCGCGGTCTCATGTAAGCACTTCCTCAAATGTGATACATGGAATACATCATGAACACCACTAAGTCTGTCGGGCAACTCTACCCTATATGCCATCCGTCCAATCCTTTCCTTAATAGGAAACGGCCCAACAAATCTCGGTGCTAACTTCCCTACGGACCCAAATCGAACAACATTTCTCAATGGAGATACTTTGACAAAAACCATGTCCCCAACCTCAAACTCAAGATCCGTCCTTCTCCGATCCGCATAAGATTTCTGTCTATCTTGCGCTGCTTTCATCCTTTTTCGAATTAAATCAATCTTCTCTGAAGTCTCCCTAACCATATCCGGCCCAAGCAAGATCTTATCCGTAGATTCCCACCAACATGTAGGAGATCGACAAGGCCTTCCATAAAGAGCTTCGAAAGGAGCCATACCAATACTGGACTGAAAGCTGTTATTATATGCGAACTCCACCAAAGGAAGATGTTCTTCCCATGTACCTCCAAAATCCAAGATACAAAGCCTCAAAAGATCTTCTAAGATACGGTTCACCCTCTCGGTCTGACCGTCCGTCTGAGGATGATATGCGGTGCTCAAACACAACTGAGTCCCTACCGCCTCTTGCAAACTTCTCCAAAACTCACTAGTGAAAATAGGATCTCGATCACTCACAATGCTGGATGGTACGCCATGCAATCTAACAATCTCTCTAACATAGACTGAAGCAAGCCATGGAGCGGTCCTCTTACTCTTTACGGGTATAAAATGGGCACTCTTTGTAAGTCTGTCTACCACAACCCAAATTCCCGTATTGCCCTTCCTCGATCTCGGTAACCCGTCGATGAAATCCATCGAGACACTATCCCACTTCCACTGTGGAACTTCCAATGGGTGTAGCAACCCACCGGGTTTCCTTTGCTCCACTTTAACTTGTTGGCACACTAAGCATCTAGCCACATACTCGGCCACATCTTTCTTCATACCGGCCCAAAAGAAAACTCTCTTCATGTCTTGGTACATTTTGTCTCCACCGGGATGAATAGTCATTCTTGAACGATGTGCATCATCCAAAATAGCCTTCTTCAAACCCTCATCTTGCGGTACACAAAGTCTACCGTCTCTATGCAACCATCCCTTATCATCTATGGTGTATCTACCCAAATGGCTGGACGACTCCCCTCTTATAAGCTTCTCTACCAACACAACCAACTGTGGGTCGTCTCGCTGAGCCTCGCCAATCCGTCTCAAAAGAGTAGGTCTAACCTCCAAGGATGCCAACAAACCAGGTACAAAATCAACAGAAGGTCTGAAGTCAAACAAAGAAAGAAACTCCAAGCTTCGTCGTTCCACGAACAATGGACTCAAAGATAGCCTTTTTCTACTTAAGGCGTCTGCCACCACGTTACCCTTACCAGGGGTATACGCTATCTCGAAATCATAGGATGCTAAGAACTCCATCCACCTTTGCTGTCTTAAGTTTAAATCCTTCTGAGAGAATAAGTACTTCAATGATTTATGGTCGGTGAACAACTCGAATCTCTCACCAAGAAGATAATGGCGCCAAGACTTAAGTGCGAAAACAATCGCGGCCAACTCTAGATCATGGGTAGGGTAATTCTTCTCATGCACTCTCAATTGTCTCCCTCCATAGGCTATTACCCTTCCCTCCTGCATCAAGACTGCGCCTAATCCTGTTCCACAAGCATCGGTATAAACAACAAACGGCTTACTCCCATCTGGAAGCACTAAAACTGGAGCGGTGGTCAAAGCTCTCTTTAACCGTCGGAAAGCATCATCACAATCTACATCCCATGAGAAAACCAGATTCTTCTTCGTCAAGCGGGTTAATGGGGCTGATATCTTCGCGAAGTCTTTGATGAACTTCCTATAATATCCTGCCAACCCCAAGAAACTTCTTACCTCGGTAGCATTTCTAGGAACTTTCCAATCCTGGATAGATACTATCTTTGCGGGATCCACAGCTATCCCTTCCTTAGAGACCACATGCCCTAAGAATCGCACTTCTCTTCTCCAAAAATGGCATTTAGAGAATTTAGCTTTAAGACTATGCGCTCGAAGAGTCTCCAACACTTCCTTGAGATGTAAGGCATGCTCTTCTTCATTCTTGGAAAAGACCAAGATGTCATCCACAAAAACTACTACAAACTTATTCAGATACTCTCTGAACACTCTACTCATGAGATCAACAAAGTATGCGGGGGCGTTTGTCAACCCAAATGGCATCACTAGCCACTCATAAAAACCATCCGGAGTCCGGAAAGCAGTCTTCTCTATACTGTCCTCCGCCACTCTTAACTGATGAAACCCTGTAGCTAAGTCCATCTGCGAAAATACTGACGCGCCAACCAACTGATCAAAGAGATCATCTATCCTCGGTAATGGGTGTCTATTCTTCTTCGTGAGCTTATTAAGTTCCCTATAATCCACACAAAGTCTGAGGGACCCATCCGCCTTCGTGGCAAACACTACTGGAGCTCCCCACTCCGATATACTTCGCCTTATGAACCCCTTCTCAAGCAACTCCCCTACTTGCTTATGAAGTTCTCTTCTCTCACGAGGAGCCATGTGGCGTACTGGCAAAGACACTGGTTTGGCATTATCCACCAAATAAATTCGGAAATCTATCTCCCGCTTCGGAGGCAAACCCTTTACTTCTTCAAACACATCCGGATATTCCCGGACTACTCTGACAGAACACAAACTTTCGACCGAAGCATCGAGCGATTCAAGATAACTTAGCAAAACAGATTCCATGGGATTGCAAGAGATCTCGAGAGTGTTACCCAAGCGGGTCATGAGCCTGACAACTCTCCTTTCGCAATCAAGAACGGCACCATTACTGGATAACCAGTCCATGCCCAAGATCAACCCATAGCCCGTGAAGCCCAATACAAAAGCATCACATCTAAACTCAACGCTAAGTATAGAAATCTTCAAACCCAAACATATCATAGACAGATATATGGAGCCCCCAATTGGGTTTGAGACAACCAAGGGATCATCAACTAGACTGGTGTCTAAGTGCAGTGACTCAACTAACGATGATGAGATAAAAGAATGCGATGCGCCAGAGTCAAACAAAGTACGAACTGGATGATCAAACAGAAAAACCAGACTTTCAACGGAAATAGTTCTACCTCTCTGCTGAATCGGTGGAACTGAGAGAACCTGAACTTGCCCCCCTGACTGAGGTGGTGCTATAAGAGCTTGCACCTGGCCTCCTGAGGTAGACCCCGTCTTCTGCCCCTTCTTTGGGCAGTTTTTCACAAGATGCCCTGCTTCACCACAATGAAAGCAACCGGTCTTCTTCTTTTTGCGACAATCCTTACTGAGGTGTCCTGGTGTTCCACAATTGAAGCACTTCTTCTTCGTCTTCTTTTTGTCACCATTGCCTTTTCCGCCCTTGCCTTGTTGTTGCTGTTGCGGTTTCTTCTGATCCCCCTTTTTCTCTGGTGCCTTAGAATTCTTATCATCCTCATGCATAAGTGCCATGTAGACAAGCTTCTCAAAAGTGGCCCCCATAGGAATGTGAGTCATAGCTATTCCTTGCAATGGTTCGTTCAAGCCTCTAACGAACCTCAAAGCCTTCTTCTCCGGTGTATTCACCAACTCTATGCCAAACCTTGCTAATTGATTGAATTTGTTGACATATTCTTTCACCGTGAGATTCCCTTGCTTCAAATTCAAGAACTTCTCCATAAACAGATTCTCTTCCGCCCTTGAGAGAAACTTAGCCCCAAACCTTTGCTTAAAATCTGCCCAAGAGTCAACAGGGCGTTCTCCATTAGTGACCTCCCACCAGAATGAGGCCTCTCCCTTCATTAACCAAGCCGCCAACTTGACTTTCTTTCCCTCTTCCACTTCAAAGATATCTAGCAACTCTTCCACTTCCTTAAGCCAATCTCTAGCCTCTACGAAAGTCTCTGAACCAAGAAAAGGTTTTCCTCCTATAGCCTTGAACTCCTTGCAAACCTTAGCAAAATTATCCACTCTAGGCTGAGGAGGAGGAGCGGTTGTCTCTGGTGTAGTAGCATTGGCCGGACCCGCAGCCGCGGCCCTAGCCTCTTGCAACCTCCTATACCATAGTGGTATAACTAAACCCTCCGGGATGTTAAGATCTTCAGCCATGCTGAAACGAAAGAGGAAAGATTCAAAAAGGAGATTCCGAAAGATAAAGATATGGCTATTGGGGATTATGCTTTTCTTTTTCAAAAACTTTTTCTCTTAGAAGACATGCTTTTAAAAATACTTTCTTCGAAAATACTCTTAGAAAGTAGTTTTTCTCAAAAATTTTATCTGTTCTGGTAACCTTAAGCTCTGATACCACGTGTAACACCCCACTCCCGCTATGATCACTCACTAAGGGAATGCCATAGCATCGGTGGAGTATTTTAGTGAATATAGAACAGAAAAATTACAACAAGACAGATATAAATAGTACTTGAAATTTTAAAACATCATCTCATAACAGCGGAAGTAAAACATGTCTGGTTACATCATAAAACCACAATAAAGGTCAAGTACAATATCCATCAAAATAAAGAAGTACATAATCCCACTCTCATACAATAGCCAAACAAAAGAAAAGATAACTGGATAACTGGAGCTTTACATCTATCCAAGCTCCTAAAGACTGGAACAGCAATCCGATCAAGCTCCACTACTGCTAGGATCCACCGTAGGACCTGAGGGTTGGGAAAAAGATAAAAACAACAGGGTCAGACATAAGTCTGAGCGAGTCCTATAACTTTAACAATACAATCGTTAAAGTAACCAGAGAAGACATAAACTGATATACGGTAACATATAGGGATGAATGGCTACCCTAAGCAGTCAACTAAACGAAGATAAAGGATAAAGACGCATCTACCCTCCCTAAGGTAAATTACTAAACTGCACCACACCAGTCGTTCCTAACTTAAAGGTTGATCCCACCCAAGGACTTATAAAATTTACTAATTAGTACCTGCGTACCCCTAGGTGACCAAGTAGGCGCCACGGGGCCCTACAATCCACTAGGTGTACACACTACTTCCCATTCGATCGGCTCCCTAACGTAGATACCCGTGCTGGCCCCACCGTGGGATGTATCATTCCCCAATGTGGCAACCTGATGAAACTAAAGGTGCACGGCTTATATCTACTCGATGCAACAACGGCTTACCTACCAGCCCGGGCCCACTCACGCATATGAAGCCCGTTGGACTTGCGTTGCCACCGCTAACCCGTTTGCCTCTTACAGTCAAGCCCAGTATGCGTGTCCCGTCCTCGACATGGGTCGAGCCCACAAAGATACGTATGGGTTACTGGTTGAAATGGGCCTCCACAAGCTACCCACCTAAGCTTGTCCCTTTTTCTAGTATATCCCACTTAACCCTTTAATCATGTTTTAATTACATGTTCTATTTTGGTTAAGTATTCTAATCGTATTTTCTATTGCCACCCAAGGCAACCACTAGATTTTCTCATGCCACCCGAGGCACCCACTTAACCCCTCATGTCCCTCTACATGCTAATGTGGTTAAGTGTTTCTTAATTAATTAATTAAGAACGTAACCTTTGTAAAGACCTCTCACATTAGACTGTCTTTTATGACCGCTGGTTAAGCCGGTTGGGTCCGGGCAGCCTTATGTCATAACAGAGTCTAACCTCGTGTCTTTACATTAATTACGTATTTAGTTTGTGCCTAAGACCTCTCACATTGGGCTAACATTTGTAGCAACTGGTTAAGCCGGTTGGGTCCGGGCAGTTTTACGCTACAACTGAGTCCAACCTCGTGTCTTAGTCAATTAATTACACCTAATTAATCACCCTCATAATTTTATATTAATTATCCCTAATTAATCAAGTTTTCTTAACATGGGTAGACCTAACTTAATAGGTAAATTCCCATGGGGTAGACCTAACTCAATAGGTAAATTCCCAACACATAGTATGGGTACACCTAACCAAATAGGCAAATTCCCATACTATGTTTATTTATTTTGTGTTATGCATAATTATATTAATTTCACACAATCTTATTAACTTATGCATTTAATTACCCCATCGTTCCCACGTAATTTCGTTCATGATATAACACATATAAAAGGTGTCAACTTGCATATGAATGAACATGTTTCAAAGGTGCCATCTTGCATATTAACAAACACATAACTTGCATATGAACTTGCATAACATGTCACATAACTTGCATATAATATGTCACATAACTTACATATTCATTTTGCATAACAAACTTGCATATTAGCTTATAGACTTGCATAATGTGTCATCATGAACTTGCATATTAATAAACATGTAACTTGCATATTTACATACATGTAACTCGCATATTAACAAACATGTAACTTGCATATAAAGAAACATGTAACTTGCATATTTACATACATGTAACTTGCATATTAACAAACATGTAACTTGCATATTAACAAACATGTAACTTGCATATTTACATACATGTAACTTGCATATTAACAAACATGTAACTTGCATATTAACAAACATGTAACTTGCATAGCATATTACCATGAACTTGCATAACATGCATATGATTACATAGCCCACAACTTGCATATTTAGCATCATGCAAACATAACATACATCATATTAAACTTGCATAAGCTTACATACTCAACATGCATAAACATAAGATTAATGCTAACATCATATCATATGATTCAAAGCTCATTAACCCACATACAAAACCATAAATCTCATCACATCTCATCTAATTAGTTTACCAAAAGATCATCAAAGTGATAGAAACTCACAACTAGCAACTTTGAACACCAAATGAAGAAGATTAAGATGCTAAGAAGGGATTAGAAGTTGATTAGAGAGTGATTAGTATGCAACCCTCTTCATAAAATTAGTGGAGGCCATGAGAGCTAGCATTTTGCCATAGTTTAGTCACTAGGTTTAATTATGAATGAATTAGGGTAGGTTAGGGTCTTATTTATAGATTAGGCAAGTGTTTTAGGCCATAGGATTAACCCTAGATTCAATCCAAGCCATCAAAGCATGTCTTGGGGAAGAAGTCAAGTGTAGGAACCATCTAGGGCCTTTAGATTAAAGATGGACCATGAGAACCATTCAAATGCAAAATCTGCACTTGAGCGAATCGGCCCACGGGTTGACAGCCAAACACCCTGGATTAACCCCTAGTCGACCCAGCGAGCTCGGGTCGACTTCAAAAATCGGCCGGTTCGGTTATTCCCCTCTCCCAATTCGCTGTTTTGAGCATTTTTGCATATTTATTTATTAAATTTTCAATTATATATATATATATATATATATCAATATATATATATATATATATATATCTACACAACCCATTTCACTTAATTAAGTATACTTTAATTTGGGAATTTTCGTGAAACTTCGCGAGGCCATATCTTGGTCATACGGACTCCGATTTTCGAAAACTCGGACTCTATTTCGCGTATTTTTCCGAGACGAACACAATGGCATAGCCCGTTTCCCTTGATTCCCATTTTAGAATTAAATTCTGCCTCGATTTATGTTATTACAGGTTATTGAAAATACGGGTTGTTACAAGATTGGTGGTCGTGTCAGAAAACCCCTTTAAAACTCCCCCGACCAATCATATTTTTTTTAAAATAAAAAAAAAGAAAAATCCTTTTTTCTCTCTCCCGTAACAGCCGATCGACGACGGAAAGGAGTTCGCCGCTTCCCATTCATTTTCCGACCAATCCACGCAGTAATAGACCCCGACCCAGTTGAAGCTTTTGTAGCACTCGTCGAGGGCTTCAAATCTATACCTCCCACGCCACCCCTCGTTCGTTGTACCTCGAGATTCACGCCCTCGAAGTCGCTGACTTCGCGCAGCCGTAACCCGCCAGATCCGCCACCGAGTGCCACCAAACCCCCATCGATCTGTGCACCTCTCGGAGCACTACAAGGTGGCAGGGGCCGATCATCACCAAGCTGCACGGATTGCGAGAAAAGATAAGACCTAGTTTTGAAGGTTTCGTGGAGGTAACGGCCTATTTTAATTTCAACTATATTATAGCACTTTAAAGCGCTACGGTTTTTGATTTCACTGTTAAAATCATATCTTTTTCGTTTCTTGACGAAATTCAGTGAAACAAGAGACAGTGGACTCGTGGGGACGTCTTCTACATTCTAGAAGAGACCGCATATTTTTCTGAGCCTTCTGCTATTTTTGGTGGAGTGGAACCCAATGTGAGATTTCTAATTTATAAACGATATGGAAAACGACGATGTATAAATTATATAGTCGATGTATGAGTTATATAAGCGTTGTACACCTCTTGTATAAGTGTTGTATAAGTTGTACGGTCGATGTATAAGTTATATATGCGTTGTAAAAATTATATATGTGTTGAAATAGAAGTGAATTGCTATAAATAAATAAATATATATATATATATACGCCCCTTGTCCACAAACCATGGACGATATTTATTGGTTGTGATTGGTGTGAAAATTGATTGATAGCAAATGGTTGGTTGGAATTGGTTGTGGTTGATATTGATTGATTGTGGTTGAAAAATACCCATTTGTGGTTGAGAAATATTTGGTTGAAACCACATAGGATTAGTTTCTGGAAATGAAATAAATATATACATGCCGCCTGCGTGCGAACTAGATGCATGATCCCCATTGTCAAAAACCGCGAGGTTTTAAGGTAGAGCGAGGAGCCGTACTAGGGACGGTCCCGGTTTTAACTACCTTGCCGTTATGCTGCCGAAATTTTGAATAATATTCATGTGTTTGAATTATTTTCATTCGTTGAATTATTTTCATTCGTGGAATTGGAATTCATGTGTTTGAATTACTTTCACTCGTTGAATTGAAATTCATGTGTTGAATGGTGTTCGTGTTTTAAATGTAAAAATCACATTTTATCACCTATATAAACTTTATAAAATAATAGTGTTTTGAAACAAATTGTTTTGCAATAAAAATCACATTTTTATCACCTATATAAACTTTATAAAATAATAGTGTTTTGAAACAAATTATTTTGCAATAAAAATCACATTTTTATCACCTATATAAACTTTATAAAATAATAGTGTTTTGAAACAAATTGTTTTGCAATAAAAAACACATTTTTATCACCTATATAAACTTTATAAAATAATAGTGTTTTAAAACAAATTGTTTTGCAATAAAAATCACATTTTTATCACCTATATAAACTTTATAAAATAATAATGTTTTGAAACAAATTGTTTTGCAATAAAAATCACATTTTTATTATATACATGAGTTGTCAAATATAGTGAAGTGTTGAAATAGAAGACAGTTTGATGAAAATATCATTTTTATCAAAAGTATGAAATTCATATGGTTTTGAAATCGAAGAATTGATATATATATATATATATTTAAATAGAATTGAAATATATCGAAAAACGACGCTGCAGTTCGTATTTTGAAATCGTGATTTCAAACGATTAGTACGGGAGATCCGACCATCGGATTTTCCTGAAATCGCAACCGTTGGGTTCGCTTTGGAAATATCTTTCAAACGGCACCAACTTTGTAAAAATCCAACAGTTGGATTGTCTGGAATGTTTAATTCAAATCTGAAGAAAAACAGCACCAGAATCGATTATATTTTTATATATATATAGATATAATTATAATTAATCGAATAACGACGCTGCAGTTCGTATTTTGAAATCGAAACTTCAAACGATTATACCGGGAGATCCGACCGTCGGATTTTCCCGATACTGGAACCGTTGAATTCGTTTTGAAAAGATCTTTCTAATGATGTAAATTTTGTGAAGATCCAACGGTTAGATTTTCAGATATGTGTAAATCAAATCGTAAGAAAAACAGCGCCACGGCCGCGTTATGGCCCGAAGCGTCGTTTTGAATAAATTGGCTATTTTAAAATAAATAAAAATAGCGATAAATCGTTATAAAATATCATAAACGATATGGAATGGAAATAAACTGAATTTGCTCGATTTATGTGGTATTTGATGGTTGAATGTGTTTGGTGTGAAAATTACATTAAAGAACAAAATTGGTGTTGTCGAATGATTTAACCTTTGAAATAAATTGATTTGAAATTCTAAATATCCGTGAATTATTTGAAAAGGCCGAGTTAATTCTCATTTCAAATAATTGACCGACGATTGAAAGTCGAAGATGACGATGGTGGTCGAAGACCGGAGATCTTCACCTCGTTTGGATGGTAACCAAGGTCCTGATTAGGAGGCATCCCGAAATATGGATAATTAGTTGTGATCGTCCAGACGTACGTGGTGATCGATGGGTTTGCGAGGTATATAGTGCCTCCGGTTTCGTTCAGACCCAGAACGGACTTGTAAATGGACTGTGTGTCTGACATTGGATTTTATTCTATGTTGATTGATCTCTATTAAATATACATCTGTTTGGCGGCGGAGAATTTATTCTTTTGCTTAACGCCCTTCTCTGAAATGCACGAGCTCAGAGGTTGTATATCGATGGACATCAGTCGCACGGCATGAATTGCTTGTGTGGAATGCCTAAGTGGCAAATGATCAGGGCTTCTGTTGAAAAGCAAAGTCTTGTGGTGATGATCAAAGCACCGCCTGTGTGGCGTAGCTTTGTGTATAACGTGAATTCGCGAGCCTCACACCCCGGTATGAACCAGAAACGGAAGAAAGGACCTCGGGGAGGGCATGCGTTTCTTCCTAGCCAGGAGTTGTGTCGGTGTTTTTACACGGCCCGACATTTTACTTATGTGGATGATGGATAGCGAGGCGCCTCGGTTAGATCGGACGATCCGGGTCCGATGGAGTCATTCTTTGGCTCATTTATGCCCCATAGGGCGGGGAAACGTATTGTTCAGGCATAATAATCCACATCGGTGGACCGTCCTGACGATCCAAGGGGCAGTTGCGGCTATTCCTGAGGCTCGGGCTAGGCAGTCTCGAATTCGGTAAGGACTATATTTTGCCTTGGTTCAGGACGGAAATCCAATTTCCAAATATGACATCGTGTGGTTTCGATTGTATATATATTTGGCGACATAGTGGCATGGGACGCTCATGTCGTCTATAATTGATAGTTATGATTTGAAATTGTTTTTGAAACATATAAACACTAGTATTCAGGTTTAGCTGGCTTTATCCGGATAGCTGGAGCTGAAGATGGATTCTATCATATATATATTTTATGTTGTTCAGCTCCTATTGTACATATTATGTTTGTTTTCCGCTGTAGACGTATGTGTATAGTTGAACTGTATTTGTACTAAGTATGATCCTGTATACTGTGTAACTCTGATGATTACTTTTATCCAGTATATTCTATTGTTCATTATCTGGTGTATTTATTTAATTCTTTTCTGCTATTATCTGTTTCTGTATTATATTCCAAAGATAACCCTTGTCTCCGTCTATACGGGATTTGGGGTCGTCTCAGATTATTCTGTTATATTTGTTGACATCAATCGTAGTAGTTCTTCAGTTGCTTATGGCAGCGATTCTTCTTTTGGCAGTGATTCCTCTTTTGCTAGTACCAGTGATTCGAACAATCAATTTAGGCAATTGTTGAGAAAAGATTTGAATCATCCTATTTTTTCTGATGTTGGTCAACAATTTCCAGGAGGTGTTACTGAATTTAGACTTTATTTGATGATGTATAGTATGAAAACTGGACATAAGCTGAATTTGATTAAGAATGATAAAGAATGAGTTACAACTGTTTGTTCTAAACAAAATTGCAGTTTTAGGATTCTTGCTTCTCTCAAGTTTAATCTTCCTGGATATTTTATTGTAAAGAGATTTCAACCTAAACATAATTGTGGTGCCGGAATTCATGACATAAATAATCCGGTTATATCTAGTAAATTGACTAAGTTGTTGGTTTGTGATCATATTCAAGACAATCCATTAATGAAGACAAAGGATATTGTGAATTTATTTCAAACGGAGTATAATGTTATCTTGAAGTATTGTTATGCTTACAATGGGAAGAGGTTGGCATTAGAGGATTTACATGGAAGCAATGTAATGTCCTACCATTATTTACAGTCGTTTTGGAATGCTGTTGTTACTACTAATCATGAGAGTAAAGTTGTTTTTGAGTGTAATGATGACACACGTCAATCTGAGAGAGTTTTTATTGGATTAGAAGCTTGCGCATATGGATTTCAATATTGTCGACCTTTAATTTTTGTTGATGCAACTTTTACGAAGGGAAGAGCTAAAGGTTGTATAATGGATGTTACTGGGAAAAATGGAAATGAAGGTATGTTGTTTTGTGTAACAACCCAGAAAATCAGAACCAATTTAAAATTTTTATTTTAGCAATTTTAATGAATTTTGAATATTTAAAATGATTTATTTTAATAATAACGGCTAGAAATTTATTTTTAATAGAATTAGAATGAATAAATTTATTTAAATCGAAGTTAGAGTATAAATATTTATATTTATTATAAAAGGAATTGGAAAAAGCACGGTAGTTTGAAAATTCGATTTCAAATTTCAAATGAATGTACATGATTCAAAATAAACCGGATTTTGGTAAAACTAGAAATATTTCAGTCTGCTTGAAAATATCTTTCCAACGAATGTGAAAAATCCAGATTTCATAACGGGAATAAAAAGTTATGTCCAGTTGAAAATTCAGAATAGTCGCTATGGAATTTTATATAATATATAGCCCTTAAAAATGGCCATTTTGCAAACGACCTCCGTTTTCGACGAAACCACTTTTGTTGGATCCGGAATGTCAAATTATAGTCAGGTTTCAAATTTCATAATTTTTGGAATTAATATGTGAGTGCTGTAAATTTAAACGTATTTGGTAATTTCAGTTTGAATTTAATCGACTGGAAAATGACTGTTTCTCAAATGGTCTCCAAATTTGATGAAATTAGGTTTTTTAGAAGCATATCATCAAAACATAGCGTGATTTATTTTTTGGGAATTTTTGGAGTCAGTATGTGGCCCCGGTAAATTAAAATGTACGTTGAAATCAATATTGAACATTATATTAATTTGTATTTTAATATTGATGAAAACTGATCGTAACAGTCGAATTGGATTACGAGACATATCCCATTGTGTCCGAAATGGGGGTAATTAGCTCGGGACGATAGTCGTTGGGTTTGATTTGGAGTTCGAGCTGATAAACATGCAGTTTTGAAATTAAAATAATTAAATATATATAGGGGCGGTCAAAAGGGTCAAAAACCCTATCTCATTTATTGCGTGGTCCATCGTTTTCCTCAGCCGCCTCTCACCAAACGGACGACAACCCTCTTCCCATCTTCTCCCTCATTTATCTTCTAATCCACTCAACAAATTTCGCCACTTCTAAAACAAACATTGAAGAGCCATTTGAGATCTTCATTTTGGTACGGATAAGATCTGATTTATTGGTGGTTTGAGCTCTAATTCTTGCCTCAAAGTGGCGGATTTAGCACGCCAATTCAGGCTGAAGGGGGGATCGATCTTCGCGTGAATGATGGAGGAGGAAGGCGAGGTCCTAAGCTTCGATGGGGTGCAATCCGATGGGGGTCCGTCTTTTTCTGGTGGGCGCGCGGTTCGGGAAAAGGGAGAAGGCGATGGATTTTGGGGTTCAACGGGGAAGAGGGATTGACAAGGGGATTAAAGGGATTAGTGATAATTGGGGTAATTAATTTAATTTAATTATCTTAAGAAATTGTTAAATGCTTAAAATACCGTAACTTTGTCATACGGTGTCAGAAATCAGCAAACCCAAATCCGTTGGAATCCTCTAGAAGAGCACCACAACATGGAAAGGACCAAAACAAAAACGGAGCTAGTGGGAAATTTTTGATTGAATTAAACGATCGGTTTAATTTAATTAGAATAATTGTTATTTAACGCAACTGAAACCAATCAATGTGAGAACTCCTTCTCACTCTACTAATTTTCAGGTAAAATATATACTAGGATGCAGACAGTGCTTAGCAGCACCTGACACAATTTATTGTACAAACCATGATTGTTTGTTTGGACTGTATTGTGTTGTGATCTGAAATGAACCGTATAAAATATTCATGTGATGAATAAAATATTTGAATAATAAAAATATCATTTTTATTGTATAAATGAAACGTATAAAATATTCATGTGATGAATAAAATATTTGAATAATAAAAATATCATTTTTATTGTATAAATGAAATGTATAAAATATTCATGTGATGGATAAAATATTTGAATAATAAAAATACCATTTTTGTTCTATAAATGAAATGTATAAAATATTCATGTAACGAATAAAATAATTGAATAATAAAAATATCATTTTTGTTGTATAAATGAAATGTATAAAATATTTATGTGATGAATAAAATATTTGAATAATAAAAATATCATTTTTATTGTATAAATGAAATGTATAAAATATTCATGTGATGAATAAAATATTTGAATAATAAAAATATCATTTTTATTGTATAAATGAAATGTATAAAATATTCATGTGATGAATAAAATATTTGAATAATAAAAATATCAATTTATTGTATAAATGAAATGTATAAAATATTCATGTGATGAATAAAATATTTGAATAATAAAAATACCATTTTTAATGTATAAATGAAATGTATAAAATATTCATGTAATGAATAAAATATTTGAATAATAAAAATATCATTTTAATTGAATGAATAAAATATATAAAATATTCATGTATGGAATAAAATATTTGAATAATAAAAATATCATTTTTATTGAATGAATAAAATATAGAAAATATTCATGTATGGAATAAAATATTTGAATAATAAAAATATCATTTTTATTGAATGAATAAAATATATAACATATTCATGTATGAAATAAAATATTTGAATAATAAAATTATCATTTTTATTGGATGAATAAAATATATAAAATATTCATGTATGGAATAAAATATTTAATAATAAAAATATCATTTTTATTGAGTGAATAGAATTTAAAAAATATTCATGTATGGAATAAAATATTTGAATAATAAAAATATCATTTTTATTGAATGAATAAAATATATAAAATATTCATTTATGGAATAAAATATTTGAACAATAAAAATATTATTTTTATTGAATGTATGAATCATATAAAATGGTCATGTGTTGAAAATAAAATATTCATTTACAAATTGGACGATTTGTTTATGCACACCCATTTAACTGATATTGATTAGGACGATATATTTTACACATCGCCCAACTACACAAATAAAATTGGTGTGTGTTGATTGAAACCCCACACGAGTATTGGGATGGTATTTAACATACACTAATCCCAAAATTTTAGTTGTAAGTAAATCGATTGGTTGACAGACTGTTGTAAGCGTTAATTATTTATATTTAATGCTCATGCAGTTAGGTAATGCACTCTCGGTGATGGTTGACTGTGTTTAATTATATGAAATCCATATAACTAACATTATATGGTAATTGACTGTGTCTGATTCCAATTCGAAGTGAAAAAATATTTTAAATTAACGAATATTTTAAAATGACGAATAATGAATATTTTAAAATAACTAATATTTTAAAATAATATTTAGTAATGGATTAAAATATGATTTTGATGTATGATTTGGGATGGACACGAAAATATTGAAATATATGAAGCCATGTTGATTAGATACGCGCCATTTTGATGCGAAAGATATTTATATCGATATTATTCATTTTTATAATGAATATCGAACTGGAAGTAATTTCTAAATCTGATATATTGAAAATATTATCATTTATATAGGATAATGATAAGGAAAATTCAATTTTGATTTAAAATTGAAAATGAAATTGGAATCGTTTTAAAACGAATTTATAAACGATTTATAAAATACGATTTAAATGGGAATCGATGCAATATATATATTATATATATTATACATATTTAATGGCCTGAATAGAACGCGCAGCGCCGCGGCAGTTCGCGAATTTCGACCATTGACTTCGAATGGACCTTACGGGAGATCCGACCGTCGGATTCTCCTAAACCCAGAACCGTTGGGTTCGTATTGAAAAGAGCTTTCCAACTAATACAAGGGATTTTAAATATAACGGTTGGATTTGGAATTATGTCCAAATAAAATTTGGAAAAGGTCGTTGTAAGTGCAGTTCGATGACCGTTTCTGGAAATCGGCTGTACGGGCCTTGATAAAATTATTAAAAATATTAATAATTGGTGTAAAATCATAATAAATGATTTGGAAAGAATTGGGACGAAAAATTCCACGTTTATAAAGATAAAAATATATTTTTATCAAAATAAACTAGTTATTTACTAGAATTATAATCCAATCATTTTTAAAATAATGAAAATTGATTGTGAATGGTTTTAATGTAACCAGAATTTCCAATATATGAATTGGAATGCATTTGAACGGAAATCATCTTCGGAATATCTCGATGTTGGATTTCGTGATTATACAGATATTGTTATGGAAATTTGGAAGATATATTTATATCGTTATTTCCAATATTATATTTGTTGGTTTCAGAATTTGATATTAAATATAAGCCGATATAATTTCTATTCAGAGCCTTGTATTTAATATCAAATGGGATTTAGCGCTAGTAGTGAATGGTGTCTTTATTAACACTGTTCTTAAACCCAGTTGAGAAAAGAATAAATCTTTTAAATAAGATTTAGAGAAGTTTTCCAATTAATTAATATTTAATTGGAACTGGATGAAAGAATTGGGATTTTGGGTTTATCGTGAACGGTGTTTTAAATAACACTTGTTCTTTAACCCGATTTACAGTGAAATGTGATTTGGAATTTATAAATCTTTTTATTAAGATTTAACGGGAATTTTCCAAAATAAAGTTTTCCAATTTAATATACTAAACTGGAATTGAATGGAATTCGATTTGGTAATAATCGAAGTGAGCTTCTGTGGAGGAAGACTATTAATATATATATATATGGAATTTAAAAGGCTTTGTCGTTATTCCATTTATATTATTAGTCATATACAGAAATTGATATCGATTATATATATTGATTTGTTTTCCGTGAAGATTCCATAATTAATGGAATGTGATTTTGGGTTTATCGTGAACTGTGTTTAAATGACATTAGTTCTTTAACCAGTTAAAGACAGGATTACATGTCAAACATTGTATTTCGAACTGTATGGCTGATCTCTGCTGAATATATATCTGTTTGGTGGCGGAGAATTTATTCTCTTGCTTAACAATCTTCTCTAAGACATACGAGCTTAGAGGTTATATATAGGCAGAAATCAATAGTATGGTGTAGATTACCGAGGCGACATGGTTGATTTCCCAAAGTTAAATAATTATTAATATTGATTTTTGGGAAGATTAAAACCAAGTGGAGTTTTAATGAATCTTTAATTAGATTGGAATATGAATGGGATAATTAAATTTATCGAATCCATGAAATGATCGAGAATGGAGTATCACCAGTTTTGCTCCAAGCGATAGTTAAATCTTTAATTAGATTTGAACGTGAAATGGTAATTAAATTTACTGATAACACCGTGGTGTTAGATATGGAGTATTACCAGTTTTGCTCCATGGGATGAGTAGGTTGGGATTGGGAAATAACAAATGATTACTTCGGTAAGGTGCGCTAATCCTGACTAGTTTGGATAAACCTTAATTTGGTTTGAAATGATATCCAAAGGAAGGTTAAAGAATAAACTTATCTTTGATAAAATTAATGGGAACCTTTCCCAAAGGATATGAATATTTAAATAAAAGAATATTCAGAATCGTAATGAGGCGTATGTTGTGTTTTATAGCACTTGTTTATTATATATGCGAGTTATTCGGAAAGGCTGGGTTTATCCCATTCTGAATAACTGATTTGACGATGAAGACGGTGGTTGAAGACCGAAGGTCTTCACATCGTTTGGATGATTACTGATGTCTTGATTGGGCTGTACACCCAAGACAAGGTAATAAGTGGTGATCGTCCAGACGTACTTGGATATCTACCGGATATGCGAGGACCTCTCTCCTGTATTGGACATATGGAACGAAGAATAAGGTACCTCCGGTTTCGTTCAGACCCAGAACGAACTTGTAAATGGATATGTGTCTGACATTGGATTTTATTCTGTATTGATTGATCTCTATTAAATATATATCTGTTTGGTGGTGGAGAATTTATTCTCTTGCTTAACACCGTTCTCTGAGAAGTACGAGCTCAGAGGTTATATATCGATAGACATCAGTCGCATGGCGTGAATTTCTTATGGGGCATGCTGAGATGCAAAGGATCAAGGCTGCTGTTGCAAAGCAGAGTTTTGTGGTTGATGATCAAAGCACAGCTTTAAATAGCATAGCTTTGTTTAGCGTTAATTCGCGAGCTTCACACCCCGGTATGAACTAGAAATGGGATGAAGGACGGTAGGGAGTACATACGTTTCTTTCTAGCTAGGAGTGGTGTCATGGTATGGAGTCCAGACATTTTTACTTATGTGGTTGTTGGAAAGCGAGGTACCTCAGATATATCGGTCACTACAGGGCCAATAGATGATATGGTCGACATACTGACCATTACGCCCCATAGGGCGGGGAAATGTATTGTTCAGGGACTACTAATCCACTTAAAATGTGGATCGGCCCTACATTTTCGTAGGTGCAGTTGCGACTGTAGCCTAAGATATGGTAGGCTAGATTGTCTCGAATTCAATAAGGACGATCCCTTACCTTGGTTCATGATGGAAATCCAACTTCCAATACGACATCATGCGGTTTTAATTGTATAACTAGTATAGCGACATGATATATGGTACCCATGCCGTCTACGATTGATACATTTATATTTGAAGTTGTTTTAAACATTATGCTCTTATAATAGTATGAAATGATTTGTTTTAAACGTACCAAGCATGTTTGGTTATTATAAGGGAAAACTCTATCCTCCGGCTTGCGTTGCATTGTGTGATGGGACCCGATTCTTATAATAGCTTCATTTTTTCAAAAAGTATTGCGCTGATTGTTTTATGCACTAGTATTCTTGGGAGGAAACTCGTTCCTGTTATACGGCGTGGTCCCTTAATTAACTTTATTTTAAAGTAAAGATATAATAACCGTTTTATTTCTCACACCAGTCACATGACTGACCTGGAGTTTATTGTTTTAACCTAATCTTTGGGTGCCCCTATTTTCCATACGTGCAGCTAGTAGTTTTGGTTTTGCAGATTTTTCTTTTCCAGGATCCTGGGTTTACAGCTGGAACTA
This sequence comes from Allium sativum, assembly GCA_030737875.1. NCBI lineage: Eukaryota > Viridiplantae > Streptophyta > Magnoliopsida > Asparagales > Amaryllidaceae > Allium > Allium sativum. The sequence continues at coordinate 1,011,713,869 of CM060912.1, read as the reverse complement.
TACTTGGAAAGCTCTGTATCCGTGTATTTCTTTCAGTTGTGTTATGTATTATTTTTCGCTACATTGTAATTTTAAATCTCTGATATTTATCAAATGTATATTATTTATTCATACTCTGTTATATTCTTGTACTCTGATGTAATTGCTGTAATAAGCAATGAAATGTTCTTATGTTTGCGTTCTGATTTGTCGCGTTCTCAACTCAATCTGGGCTTTCCCTTAAGGGCGAGTTTGGGTCGTGTTGGCTTGGTATCAGAGCTTTGGTTTACAGAGCTCGAGAACAAGATAAATTAGAACCATACGAAAGAATTCATTAGAGATTGGATTAGTAATATCCAATAAGAGTGACTCGTTAGAGATGGGATCAGTAGTATCCTAGGACGAGTGTGAAGAGTGTATTTTTAATATAAAATGAAAACAAATATTATTTTGAAAATTTAAATCTTATTAAGCGTATTTGAATATTTATTTTAAATTGATATGGACTATCGAGTATATGGAGATTTTGAAAATACGTCTGATCCACGTGTATACGAAGCCTCAAATATACTGGATTGATATAGAATCACACTCTAGTAGCCCGGAGATGATACTGATGATTGAGATATCATCACCAGTGTTTATGTTTGAGCTTCAAAAGTGGGATATCTATATATTTCCAATTGACTGGTGTGAGAACCAAAATTAGATAGGGTTTATTGTTGTGACTTTGCATCAAAAATATGATTTTTGACTATATAAAAATTATATGTTTAGAAATTTAATCCACTAATTGATTGATGATTGTGTCGTATGATTATCAGTTCAACTAATTAATAATATTGGAATGATAAATCCAATAAGAGAATAAAAGGTTAAAATTAGCCAAATTGAATAAAATTATTGAACTGACTTGAAAATTGATTGCAATTGCATGCATATACATGTATATATATTGGACAGGTCATAGCAAGAAGGCTAGAAAAGAGGAATAAAATTGTATGCTCGACAAATAGGTAAATATTTACTAATTTATTGGGTTTAGATGATTTTATGAGTCGATTAGCTAGCCGCTTGGCGTTTTCTTTTTCCTTTGAATTGGTGAGGGCCCTGCGTGGCTAGTTGAGGTTTTAAATGTCTCCCCGTACAAAGGAGGTTACGGCGATTTTTTTCGAAAATTTAGGGTGTTAGCCAAATTTTTGAAAAATTTGAAAATTCTTATAAACTGAAAAGTTGAAGAATGAAAGCCAGAATTAAAATTGAGTTGATTAGTTAAACAACCTTCAGCTCTGTTCCTTTTCGAGGACGAAAAGATTTTAAGTGGGGGAGATTGTAACAACCCAGAAAATCAGACCAATTAAAAAAATTTATTTTAGCAGTTTTAATGAATTTTGAATATTTAAAATGATTTATTTTTTATAATAACGACTAGAAATTTATTATAAATAGAATTAGAATGTATAAATTTATTTAAATCGAAGTTAGAATATAAATATTTATTTTAATTATAAAAGGAATTGGAAATGGCGCGGTAGTTTGAAAATTCGATTTCAAATTTCAAATGAATGTACAGGATTCAAAATAAACTGGATTTTGGTAAAACCAGAAATATTTGAATCTGTTTGAAAATATCTTTCCAAAGAATGTGAAAAATCATGATTTCATAACGGGAATAAAAAGTTATGTCCAGTTGAAAATTCAAAATAGTCGCTATGGAATTTTATATAATATATAGCACTAAAAAATGGTCATTTTGCAAACAACCTCCATTTTCGACGAAACCATTTTTGTTGGATCCAGAATGTCAAATTAAAGTCAGATTTAAAACTTATAATTTTTTGAATTAATATGTGAACGCAGTAAATTTAAACGTGTTTGGTAATTTCAGTTTGAATTAAATCGACTAGAAAATGACCGTTTTTCAAACGGTCTCCAGATTCACCGAAATTGTTTTTTTAGGAGCGTATCGTCAAAACATAGCGTGATTTATTTTTTGGGAATTTTTGGAGTCAGTATGTGGCCCCGGTAAATTAAAATGTACGTTGAAATCGATATTGAACGTTATATTAATTTATATTTTAATTTTGATGAAAACTGATCGTAACAGTCGAATTGGCTTACTAAGCATATCCCATTGTGTCGAGAATGTGGGTAATTAGTTAGGGATGACACTCGTTGGGTTTGATTTGGAGTTCAAACTGGTAAACATGCAATTTTGAAATTAAAATAATTAAATATTTATGTATATATGTGTGTGTGTGTGTGTGTGTGTAGGGGCAGTCAAAAGGGTCAAAACCCTATCTCATTTATTGCGTGTTCCATTGTTTTCCTCAGCCTCCTCTCACCAAACCGACGGCAGCCCTCTTCCCATCTTCTCCCTTATTTATCTTCTAATCCACTCAACAAATTTCGCCACTTCTAAAACAAACATTGAAGAGCCATTTATGATCTTCATTTTGGTACGAATAAGATCCGATTTAGTGGTGGTTCGAGCTCTAATTCCTACCTCATAGTGGCGGATTTCGCACGCAAATTCAGGCTGAAGGGGAGATCGATCTTCCCATGAATGATGGAGGAGGAAGGCGAGGTCCTGAGCTTCGATGGGGTGCAATCCGATGGGGGTCCGGCTTTTTCTGGTGGGCACGCCGTTCAGGAAAAGGAGCAGGCGATGGGTTTTGGGGTTCGACGGGGAAGAGGGATTAACAGGGGGATTAAAGGGATTAGTGATAATTGGGGTAATTAATTTAATTTAATTATCTTAAGAAATTGTTAAATGTTTAAAATACCGTAACTTTGTCATACGATGTCAGAACTCAGCAAACCCAGATCCCTTGGAATCCTCTAGAAGAGCACTACAACATGGAAAGGACCAGAACAAAAACAGAGCTAGTGGGAAATTTTTGATTGAATTAAACGATCGGTTTAATTTAATTAGAATAATTGTTATTTAACGATTCTGAAACCAATCAATGTGAGAACTCCTTCTTACTTAATTTATTTTCCAGTAAAATATATACTAGGATGCAAAAGGTGCTTAGCAACACCTAACACCATTTATTGTACAAACCATGATTGTTTGTTTGGAGTGTATTGTGTTCTGATGTGAAATGAAATGTATAAAATATTCATGTGATGAATAAGATATTTGAATAATAAAATATCATTTTTATTGTATAAATGAAATGTATAAAATATTCATGTGATGAATAAAATATTTAAATAATAAAAATATCATTTTTATAGTATAAATGAAATGTATAAAATATTCATGTGATGAATAAAATATTTGAATAATAAAAGTATCATTTTTATTGTATAAATGAAATGTATAAAATATTCATGTGATGAATAAAATATTTGAACTGTATAAATGAAATATATAAAATATTCATGTGATGAATAAAATATTTGAATAATAAAAATATCATTTTTATTGTATAAATGAAATGTATAAAATATTCATTTGATGAATAAAATATTTGAATAATAAAAATATCATTTTTATTGAATGAATAAAATGTATAAAATATTTATGTATGGAATAAAATATTTGAATAGTAAAAATATCATTTTTACTGAGTGAATAAAATATATAAAATATTCATGTATGGAATAAAATATTTGAATAATAAAAATATCATTTTTCCTAAATGAATAAAATATATAAAATATTCATGTACGGAACAAAATACTTGAATAATAAAAATATCATTTTTACTGAATGAATAAAAAAAATAAAGTATTCATGTATGGAACAAAATACTTGAATAATAAAAATATCATTTTTATTGAAAGAATAAAATAAATAAAATATTCATGTATGGAATAAAATACTTGAATAATAAAATATCATTTTATTGAATGAATAAAATATATAAAATATTCATGTATGGAATAAAATATTTGAATAATAAAAATATCATTTTTATTGAATGAATAAAATATATAAAATATTCATGCATGGAATAAAATATTTGAATAGTAAAAATATCATTTTTATTGAATGAATAAAATATATAAAATATTCATGTATGGAATAAAATATTTGAAGAATAAAAATATCATTTTTATTGAATGAATAGAATATAAAAAATATTCATGTATGGAATAAAATATTTGAATAATAAAAATATCATTTTTATTGAATGAATAAAATATATAAAATATTCATGTATGGAATAAAATATTTGAATAATAAAAATATCATTTTTATTGAATGAATAGAATATAAAAAATATTCATGTATGGAATAAAATATTTGAATTATAAAAATATCATTTTTATTGAATGAATAAAATATATAAAATATTAATGTATGGAATAAAATAATTGAATAATAAAAATATCATTTTTATTGAATGAATAAAATATATAAAATATTCATGTATGGAATAAAATAACTGAATAATAAAAATATCATATTTATTAAATGAATAAAATATATAAAATATTCATGTATGGAATAAAATATTTGTATAATAAAAATATCATTTTTATTGAATGAATAAAATATATAAAATATTCATGTATGGAATAAAGTATTTGAACAATAAAAATATAATTTTTATTGAATATATGAACCACATAAAATGGTCATGTGTTGAAAATAAAATATTCATTTACAAATCGAACGATTTGTTTATGCACACCCATTTAACTGAAGTTGATTGGGATGATATACTTTACACATTGCCCAACTGCACAAATAAAATCGGTGTGTGTTGATTGAAACTCCACACGGGTATTGGGATGATATTTGACATACACTAATCTCAATTGTTTAGTTGTATGTAAATTGATTGGTTGACAGGTTGTTGTAAGCGTTAATTATTTATATTTAATGCTTACGCAGTTGTGCAATGCACTCTGGATGATGGTTGACTGTGTTTAATTATTGCTGTGTACATGTGTGTATGAAATCCATATAAATAACTTTATATGGTAATTGACTGTGTCTGATTCCAATTCGGAATAAATGAATATTTTAAATTAACGAATAGTTTAAAATGATGAATAATGAATATTTTAAAATAACTAATATTTTAAAATAATATTCAATAACGGATCAAAATATGATTTTGATGTATGATTTGGGATGGACACGAAAATATTGAAATATATGAAGCCGTGTTGATTAGATATGCGCCATTTTGACGCGAACGATATTTACCTCGATTTTATTCATTTTTATAATGAATATCGAACAGGAAGTGATTTCAAAATCTGATATTTTGAAAATATTATCATTTATACAGGATAATGATAAGGAAAATTCAATTTTGATTTAAAATTGAAAATGAAGTTGGAATCGTTTTAAAATGAATTTATAAAGGATTTATAAAATATGATTTAAATGGAAATCGACTAAATATATATATTTAATGTCCTAAATAGAACACGCAGCGCCGCGGTAGTTTGCGAATTTCGACCATTGACTTCGAATGGACCTTACGGGAGATCCGACTGTCGGATTCTCCTAAAACTGGAACCGTTGGGTTTGTATCGAAAAGAGCTTTCCAATGAATACAAGAGATTTGAAATCTAACGGTTGGATTTGGAATTATGTCCAAATAAAATTTGGGAAAGGTCGTTGTAAGTGCAGTTCGATGACCGTTTATGGAAATCGGTTGTACGAGCCGTGATAAAATTATTAATAATTAGTGTAAAATCATAATAATTGATTTGTAAAGAATTGGGATGAAAAATTCCACGTTTGTAAAGATAAAAATATATTTTTATCAAAATGAACTAGTTATTAACTAGAATTATAATCCAATCATTTTTAAAAAAATAAAATTGGATTGTGAATGGTTTTAATATAACCAGAATTTCCAATATATGAATTGGAATGGAAATCATCTTAGGAATATTTCGATGTTGGATTTCGTGATTATATAGATATTGTTATGGAAATTTGGGAGATATATTTATATCGTTATTTCCAATACGATATTTGTTAGTTTCAGAATTTGATATTAAATATATGCCGATATAATTTCTATTCAGATCCTTGTATTTAATATCAAATGGGATTTTGGGTTTGTCGTGAATGGTGTCTTTATTAACACTGTTCTTAAACCCAGTTGAGAAAAGAATAAATCTTTTAATTAAGATTTAGAGAAGTTTTCTAATTAATTAATATTTAATTGGAACTGAATGAAAGAATTGGGATTTTGAGTTTATCGTGAACGATGTTTTAAATAACACTTGTTCTTTAATCCGATTAACAGTGAAATGTGATTTGGAATTTATAAATCTTTTTATTAAGATCTAATGGGAATTTTCCAAAATAAAGTTTTCCAATTTAATATATTAAAATGGAATTGAATGGAATTCGATTTGGTAATAATCGAAGTGAGCTTCTGTGGAGGAAGACTGTTAATATATATGGAATATAAAAGGCTTTGTCGTTATTCCAATTATATTATTCGTCGAATACGGAATATATATTGATCTGTTTTCCGTGAAGATTTCATAATTAATGGAATGTGATTTTAGGTTTATCGTGAACTGTGTTTAAATGACATTAGTTCTTTAACCCAGTAAAAGACAGGATTACATGTCAAACATTGTATTTCGAACTGTATGGTTGATCTCTGCTGAATATATACCTTTTCGGTGGCGAAGAATTTATTCTCTTGCTTAACACCCTTCTCTAAGACGTACGAGCTTAGAGTTGGTTATATATATGCAGAAATCAATGGTACGGTGTAGATTGTCGATGCGGCATGTTTGATTTCCCATTAAATAATTATTAATATTGATTTTTGGGAAGATTAAAACCAAGTGGAGTTTTAATGAATCTTTAATTAGATTGGAATATGAATGGGATAATTAAATTTATCGAATCCATGAAATGATCGAGAATGGAGTATCACCAGTTTTGCTCCAAGCGATAGTTAAATCTTTAATTAGATTTGAACATGAAATGGTAATTAAATTTACTGATAACACCGTGGTGTTAGATATGGAGTATTACCAGTTTTTCTCCATGGGATGAATAGGTTGGGATTGGGAAATAACAAATGATTACTTCGGTAAGGTGCGCTAATCCCGACTAGTTTGGATAAACCTTAATTTGGTTTGAAATGATATCCAAAGGAAGGTTTAAGAATAAATTTAAAAGAATTTATCTTTGATAAAATTAATGGGAACCTTTCCTAATGGATATGAATATTTAAATAAAAGAATATTCAGAATTGGAATGAGGCGTATGTTATGTTTTATAGCACTTGTTTATTATATACGCGAGTTATTCAGAAAGGCCGGGTTTATCCCATTCTGAATAATTGATTCGACGGTAAGTCGATGATGAAGACGGTGGTTGAAGACCGGAGGTCTTCACATCGTTTGGATGATTACTGATGTCTTGATTGGGTTGTACACCCAAGACAAGCTAATAAGTGGTGATTGTCTAGACGTACTTGCAGATCGACCAGATATGCGAGGACCTCTCTCCTGTATTGGACTTATGGGACGAGGAATAAGGTGACTCCTATTTCATTCAGACCCAGAATGAACTTGTAAATGGATGTGTGTCTGACATTGGATTTTATTCTGTGTTGGTTGATCTCTATTAAATATATACTTGTTTGGTGGCGGAGAATTTATTCTCCTTCTTAACACCCTTCTCTGAGACGTACGAGCTCATAGGTTATATATCGATAGACATCAATCGCATGGCGTGAATTGCCAGTGTGGCATGCTGAGATGCAAAGGATCAAGGTTGCTGTTGAAAATCAGAGCCTTGTGGTTAATGATCAAAGCATGACTTTAAATAGCATAGCTTTGTGTAGCGTTAATTCGCGGGCTTCATACCCCAGTATGAACCAGAAATGGGATGAAGGACGACAGAGAGTACATGCGTTTCTTTCTAGCTAGGAATGGTGTCATGGTATGGAGCCCAGATATTTTTACTTATGTGGTTGTTGGAAAGTGAGGTACCTCGGATATATTGGTCACTATAGGGCCGATGGATGATATGGTTGACATACTGACCATTACGCCCCATAGGGCGGGGAAACGTATTGTTCGGGGATTACTAATCCACTTAAAATGTGGACCGACCCTGCATTTTCCTAGGTGCAGTTGCGACTATAGCCTGAGACATAGTAGGTTAGATTGTCTCGAATTCGGTAAGGACGATCCCTTGCCTTGGTTCATGATGGAAATCCAACTTCCAATACGACATCATGCGGTTTTAATTATAGAACTAGTATGGCAACATGATGGTACCCATGCCGTCTATGACTGATACATTTATATTCGAAGTTGTTTTAAACACTGTGCACTTATAATAGTATCAAATGATTTGTTTTAAACGTACCAAGAATGTTTGGTTATTAGGGGAAACTCTATCCTCTGGCTTGTATTGCATTTTGTGATGGGACCTGAATCTTATAATAGCTTCATTTTTCCAAAAAACATTGCGCTGATTGTTTTATGCACTGGTATTCTTGGGAGGAAACCCGTTCCGTGTTATACGGCGTGGTCTCTTGACTTACTTTATTTTAAATTAAAGATATAATAACCATTTTAGTTCTCACACTAGTCACATGACTGACCTGGAGTTTATTGTTTTAACCTAAACTCTTGGTGCCCCTATTTTCCACACGGGCAGCTGGTAGTTTTGGTTTTGCAGATTTTTATTTTCCAGGATCCTGGATTTACAGCTGGAACTATACTCGGAAAGCTCTGTATTCGTGTATTTCTTTCAGTTGTGTTATGTATTATTTTCTGCTGCATTGTAATTTTAAATCTCTGATATTTATCAAATGTATATCATTTATTCATATTCTGTTATATTCTTGTACTCTGATGTAATTGTTGTAAAAAGGAATGAAATGTTCTTCTGTTTGCATTCTGATTTGTCGTGTTCTCAACTCAATCCGGGCTTTCCTGTAAAGGCGAGTTTGGGTCGTGTCATTTTACAGGTTAATTCGCATTGATAACAACATTTTTTATGATTTTATGCTCACCTATATGCAAATTTTTTTAAAAAATTCACGTGTTAATGCAATAATTCTACAATAATGCATACATGGTAAAAAAGGAAATGAATATATGCAATCAATGTTGCTCAGTTTTGCGTATCTGCGTATAGGTGTTCAAATATTCAACATATCTTCATAGAAATGCGCGAATATTCTGTATTTATGCATAGTTGATTGCAATTATTCTAACAGTACAGAGTGAATGCATCATTTCTGATTTTCTGCACTTAAGTATGCAAATGTTTCTATAATCTACATGCACGTAAGATAATTTGGATAAATATGGTAAAATAATTTAGAATTTTCTATTTGAATAAAGTTTTACAGTAAATCTGCGATGTAATTTTCAATCTACTGTTCTAATATAATTTTACTACAATTAATTATGCTCATGTTCTGAATATGTGAATACAGGTATGCAAATATTAAATATTTTTGCATACATATGTGCATCTATTATGTATAAATGCATAACAGAATGCATAAATTCTAACTCTACAGAGTGAATGTATCACTTCTGATATTGTACAGTCAAGTACGCAAATGTTTTTAGAATATGCATGTTTTACTGTTGTTTTTTCTACTTGTTGCTGTTTTTTGATCTATTTATTAGTTTAACTTTTTTTGTTTATTTAACAACTTAAAGAGTTTCTTAAAGATGATAGTAGAAGTTATGTTTTCATTTCTGATTGTCATCCTGGTATTCTTGTCGCAATCCCAAAGGTGTTTCCAAACTCGGTTCATGGATCTTGTTTTATCATCTAACCAACAATTTAAAGGTTGCTCTAAAATCTCGATTTTCTAAAATAAGAGGTTGTTGTTGGATACTTTTGCCAGAATTACTTACGCATATAATTTGACTGATTTTAATGCTGCATTGAAGAACTTTAGAGAAGTTGGTGGATCTACTGCAGCAAACTTTTTGAATGGAATTCCTTTTGAGAAGTTTACTAACGTATTTTTTCCTGGTTGTCGTTACGGTGAAATGTCTCTAACTGATCTGAAAGTTTTAACATGTGAATTTTGGTGGAAAGACATTTACCAATCACTGCTTATTTGGATAAAATTAGACTAAAGTTAATGAAACTTATGTCCGATCGTCGTGAAGTTGCTTCTACTTGGAATAGTGTTTTATGTCCTGTGAATGAAAATCGGTTACGGAATCTTCATTTGGAAGGAGCTTCATGGTTTGTTATCAAATCAAGCGAATATAATTTTGAAATTCATTCTCACATCCATCAATTTATTGATTTATATAATCGGGTCTATTCCTGTAACGTGTGGAAAATTACTGGTTTTCCTTGCGCTCATACTGTCAGATGTATTTTAAGTTGCGAAAATTTGAATGTGTATGACTACATTGAAGTTATTTCAAAGTCGGTTATTTTCAAATGTCTTATTCTCATCCAATCAATCATATCAAAAACTATATAGGTGAAGTCGTTTCTGCTGAAGATGCAATTATAGCGCCTCCAAAAGGTAGAAGAATGTCTGGTCGTCCATCGTCTTCTAAAAGGTTGAAATTAGCAGGTGAGTTTACAAAGACGATTAGATGTGGTTTGTGCAAGAAGCTGGGTCATAACAAAAGGACTTGTTCTTCAACAGACTACTAGATATGCTTTGTTATTATTTTTTTAAATTTTTAAGACACTTGGTTGTAGTGTAAATTGTTGTAAACATTTATGTGCTGCTTTAAATTTAGTTCAATAATTTAACATTAAATTCTCTGACTTTTACAGTTATTTTTTTAATAGCTTATTTGTATGCAGTTATTCCTTATAGTTGCAAACATGTATGCAATTATACTGATTATTTGTATCACATTGATGACATTTTGCATAGATGCATGAATGTACGGAACCAATTGGATTTGATGCAACAGGTACGAAAGTATTGATATAGCTAGAAAATGTATACAAGTATTCTATTCTGTTGCATACAAGTATGCAACTATTCTTATTAAGTGCATGCAAGTCTGCAAATGTTTAGTGTGTAGGCATATTCTCTTTTACCATTGAATACTTGTTTCTTTTTTAAATCATGAATTATTTTTACCTACATATTTTCCAGATTAATAATTTGATATCTTAAAAGAAGATAACATCGACTGTTGTACTGAATCTACATATACTTGCACTAATGTAAGCAATTATATAAAAAAATGCATCTGTAAGCAATTATTCAAAATACGTTCATAAAAAAAATTATAGCATTTCCGTTTACGCTTGTATATAACTGTAATTTCATATAACTACGAAAGTTTCATGTTTCCATTGAAAAAAGAATTATGGATAAAATTTAGAAATATTTGCACAAAGTATGCAAGAATTATGAATAATTGTATACAGGAAAGCAACAATTCATAATATCGTTTTAAGTTCAGAAAAATATATTTCGGAACCTAAAATTCAACTGTAATTCAGCAAATAAACTACATAATTATTTCGTTGTAGTTTGACAACTGAAAAATGTATAAATGCATTCAAGTATTAAAAATAATCACGCCTAGTTAACATTTAGGGCAACTGCATACAAGTTAGCAACTAACAAGAAAAATTACATACAAAGTAGTAAATATTCTAAATATTTTTGCAGCATATGTACGCAAATTTCATAACAATTTCATATAAGTTTGCGAATAGTAAGTATGGCTGGCATCAAGTTAGCAAAATTTATAATTCCGTGAGATATTCAAAAGTACTAGATTCAGAACATAAAATTTAACATCAATCCAGCTTACAACCTACATAAATTTGTCACCATAGTTCGAGTATTTAATACCATTGATAATATATACAAGAAATCTAAACATTAACTTTCCTAAATTTAAATGATCACGTTTGCTTCAGATAGAAAGTAGTTTTGTGTCAAGTTTTTGGTTGGAGTCCAACTATGGTTTACAGTTGAGAATCCCGTAAGTAAGAATAGATCTTTGTAGATAAATAGCTTGTGGCATGTAAATTTTATCTTCTTCGTCTGGTTCTATGTTCTCACTTCTTTGTTTCATAAAATTCATCACAAACATCGCGCAATCGACTCTGCAAAAATGGAAAGAGATTATGAGTTAGTCCGAAGAAATGTATTGTTTATGGAACTATTTTCTATTGTCTTCATATAATCATGCAACTATTTCAAATAAATGCTTCGTAATATGTAGGTATGCTCAATCTATTTACTTCCGTGTGGCCGTGTTATGGGCAGTTCGAAAATTCAATATCCTTGTGTTTTAGATAATTCTTGCCTAGCATTTTTTTTACAAACGCATTGATGTATGTTGTCTATTCAACAAAATAAGACACACATTAATTTATAGAATACTGATACAATTATTTTGGATATCAACGTACATACCATTTTCTAGGCTATTTTCTGATGTTCTCCTCCTTCACGTCTTAGTTTATTCGAGTCATAATGTATCATCCTTCTTTCTTCTTTTTCAAATTCTAACAGTGAAAAATGTTTGTCATGGTGTATAGGAACGAATATTTTTGTATAAGACTTATATTCTTTCTTGACTGGGATATCCACCAATCCCTTTACTTGTCCCAATGACTTCATATTAAGCATTATACGTAACTGTTCATATTAGTGACAAAATTTAAATTTGTATCACTGAATTTATGTTGAAATTAAGTAATTACTTACAGAAGCTAAAGTTTTCAAGCAAATAATTTCCGGGTGGTCCTTTCGCAGCTCATGTGCAAACCAGTCAATAATCTATTACAAGTAGATTTTATTTGTTACTGACGGCTTAATACAAGCTGATATCTTAAAACAATAATGGAATTACTTTAACCATATTATTATTTCATTCTGGTTATACATGTGAGTCTATAAATTGTCCAACTATCAAATCCGCCCATGTAGTTCCAACTACGCATATGTCATCATTACCATTTAGGTATGCACTTTTCCTGTTATTTTAAAATTTTCAGTAAAATAAAATATAGAATTAATGTGCTACTGGTATGTCCATGTAAACCTGCTTACTTGAGTATATGTATGCAATTATGTATAAAATTTGCCTATATGTATGCAAGTTTAAATATTAACTAACATAAATAATCGCAAACTAAATTACAAACTTGAATATAGGTATTCAAGTTTTCTTACTTCTTGCATAAATTACCGCAATTATGCTTAATTTTTCTACTGTGCAAAATAATATTTCAAGATAAAATATTCATAATTAATAAAAAAATGTATATTAATTTCACCTTAAACCAGCCAGTTCAACAAAATCTTCCATTTGATTTATATGATGGTCCTCCAGATTCAGCACATTCTTTTACTTTCTAAGTTTTAGTTTAGTACCCATTGTTGTTTCTTCATTTTTTGGTACGTTCTCAAAGTCCTTCATATCCACAGTTTCAATTTGATTCAGTTTTCTTTTGCCTTTAGTTGGAAATAATATCATACATATCATCGTTGTACTTAATAAATATACATATTTGAAACATTTTTACACTCACAAATTAACATTATTTTTTACCATTTCTGCTTTTTAAAGACCGGAGTTCCCACTTTTTTTCCCTCTCTCTTATTCTGACCCATAATATGTTTTCCGTCATTCCCGTGTTCCTTCTTCTGCTGCTCAATCTCCAACTCTTTTTGATCTTAACATCTTCGGGAACTATATCATCAACATTCCTCCCCTTGTTATCTATTGAAACATACTTAGTCCATTAATATATAAATATGTGTTCTCAAAGATGCATAAATTTAAAACAACTGCATAAAAGCATGAAATTAATCAGAACATACTCAATCAAATGTGAATTCATTCACATAATCATGCAACTATTCTGAATAGTTGCACACAAGCTTGCAAATATTCTAAGAAGATTAAAACAACCAAGAATACAATATTTCTTAATAGTTACACAAAAGCATGCCTTAATTCTAAATATATACACAAAAGTGTGCAACTATTTATTAAAAAATTGTGTTTAAAATCTTGATAAAGTATACATTATTACCATCAGCAATTGTTATTTTATAGTACGAACATAAACGAAAATAAGTATGATTTTGAAAAAAAAATAAAAAACTACTTTTGGTAATAAATTGTATAAACTTTAAAAAAAATGTAAATTACCTTTTATCTGTTCTTCACTTCTGATTTCCTTCTCCTTCTCCTGGTCCTCATTCATCTCTATTTGTTGATCATTTTTGAAACGACCCGAACCTCCCTGTGAGGGAAAGCCCGAATTGAATTTGAGAATACGACGAATCAGAACACAAACAGAAGAACATTTCATTGCTTATTACAACAATTTCATCAGAATACAAGAATATACAGAGTATGAATAAATATTACACATTTACTAAATATCAGAGATTAAATTATATTACATAGCAGCGGAAAATAATACAAAACACAACTGAAAAGAATATACAGATACAGAGCTTTCCGAATATCATTCTAGCTATAAACCAGGATCCTGTGAATATAAATCTGCAAAACCCAAAACTACAAGCTGCCCGTGTGGAAATAGGGGCACCCAAAGTTTAGGTTAAAACAATAAACTCCAAGACAGTCATGTGACTGGTGTGAGAACTAAAACAGTTATTTAAAACTTTATTTCAAAATCAGATATATCAAGGGACCACGCCGTATAACACAGAATGGGTTTCCTCCCAAGAATACCAGTGCATATAACAAAACAGCGCAATGATTTTTGGAAAAATGGAGCTATTATAAGACCCAGGTCTTATCACACAATGCAACGCAAGCCGGAGGATAGGGTTTTCCCTTATAATAGCCAAACGTGCTTGGTACGTTAAAACAAATCATTTGATACTATTATAAGTGCATAGTGTATAAAACAACTTCTAATATAAATGTATCAATCCTAGACGGCATGGGTACCATATATCATGTCGCCAATACTAGGCTCTACAATCAAAATCACAATTGTCACGCATTGGAAGTTGGATTTCCATCTGTGAACCAAGGCAAGGGATCGTCTTTACCGCTTCGAGACGCTCTAGCCCATGTCTCAGCCAAGTACTCTGTCAAGCCTTTTCATCGTCAGGGCCGGTCCACTCGATGTGGATTAAAATGCCTGAACGCTACATTTCCCCGCCCTATGGGGCGTAACTGAGCCAAATGACTCAATCGGCCCCGGAACGACCTATATAACCAAGGCGCCTTGCTATCCATCATCCACATAAGTAAAATGTCAGGACATGCAAAACGCTGACACCACTCCTAGCTAGAAGGAAACGCATGCCCTCCCTGAGGTCCTCTCCCGTTTCTGGTTCACACCGGGGTGTGAGGCTCGCGAATTAACGCCACACAAAGCTACGCTAAATTAAAGCCGTGCTTTGATCATCAACCACAAGACTCTGCTTTTTCAATAGAAGCCTTGATCATTTGCATCTCAGCATGCCACACAGGTAATTCACGCTATGCAACCGATGTCTATCAATCACACGGAATGAAATCTGATGTCAGATACACATCCATTTACAAGTTCGTTCTGGGTCTGAACGTAACCAGAGGAACCTTATTCATCCCCATATGTCCAATACAGGGGAGAGGCCCTTGCATATCCGTCGATCTCCAAGTACGTCTAGACGATCACCACTTATTACCTTGTCTTGGGTGTACAGCCCAATTAAGACATCAGTAATCATCCAAACGATGTGAAGACCTCCGGTCTTCAACCACCGTCTTCATCCTCGACACATCGTCGAATCAGTTATTCAGAATGGGATAAACCTAGTCTTTTTGAATAACTCGCGTATATAATAAATAGGTGCTATAAAAACACAACATACGCCTCATTCCAATCCAGAAAATTCCTTTATTCAAATATCCTTATATTTGGGAAAGGTTCCCATTAATTTTATCAAAGATAAGTTCGTTAAATTTATTCTTTAAACTTCCTTTGAATACCAATTTAATCTAATTAAAGATGCATTAAAACTCCACTTCGTTTTAATCTTCCCAAAAATCAATATTAATGATTGTTTAACTTGGGAAATCATATCCTGTCTTTAACTGGGTTAAAGAACCAATTTCATTTAAAACACGGTTCACGATAAACCCAAAATCACATTCCATTCGATCAGCTTTTAACCGTAAATCAGCAAGTGAACAATTCCCTAAGTATTAACCCTGAAGGCCGAAACCAACATCAGATCAATACCTATGAAACCATTCAACTTAACTAATCTCCAAATAGTTTCCGATTTTCTTAACTCCATTGGGCCTAAGAACAATGTTATTAAAGATGCCATTCACGACAAACCAAAATCACATTCCATTAACAATGGAATCTTCATGGAAAACAAATCGATATATAATCGATATAAACTTCCCTATCCAACCGATAATATAAATGGAATAACGACAAGGCCTTTTAAATTCCATATATATTAACCGTCTTCCTCCACAGAAGCTTACTTCGATTATTACCAAATCGAACTCCATTCAATTCCAATTTAATATGTTAAATTGGAAAACTTTACTTTGGAAAATCTCCTTTAAATCTTAACAAAGGATTTATAAATTCCAGATCACATTTCACGATAAATCGGGTTAATGAACGAATGTCATTAAAAACACAGTTCACAATAAACCCAATTCACATTCCATCAGTCTCCAACCGTAAATTAGTAAGAGAAAAATTCCCTAAGTATTAACCCTGAAGGCCGAAACCAACATCAGATCAATACCCAGGAAACCATTCAACTTAACTAATCTCCAGTTAGTTTCTGATTTTCTTAACTCTATTGGGTTAAAGAACGGTATTATTAAAAATAATATTCACGACAAACCCAATATCCAATTTGATATTAAATACAAGGCTCTAAATAGAAAATATACCGGCTTATATTCAATATCAAATTCTGAAACCAACAAATATCATATTGGAATAACGATATATATATATACATATATATATATCTTCCAAATTCGTCCACAATATCCGTATAATCATGAAACCCAATATCAAAATATTCCGAGCATAATTTCGATTCAAATCCATTCCAATTCATATATTGGAAATCCTGGTTATTTTGAAAACCATTTCAAATCCAATTTATTTATTTTAAAAATATTGGATTTATTATTCTATTTCAAAACAAGTTCATTTCGATAAAATATATTTTTATCTTTTCAAATATGGAGGTTTTCATCCCAATTCTTTTCAAATCATTTATTATGATTTTAGACAAATTATTGATATTTTTAATAATTTTATCAAGGCCCGTACAGTCGATTTCCATAAACGGCCATCGAACTGCACTTACAGCGACCTTTTCCAAATTTGATTTGGACATAATTCCAAATCCAACTGTTAGATTTCAAATCTGTCATAATCGTTAGAAATCTCTTTTCGATACGAACCCAACGGCTCCGGTTTTAGGAGAATCCGACAGTCGGATCTCCCACAATGTCAGTTTGAAGTCAATGGTCGAAATTCGCGAACTGCCGCAGCGCGATGCGTTCTATTCTGGCCAGTATATTATATATAATATATATATTTTATCGATTTTAAGTATTTTATAAATTGTTTTAAATTCTTTTTCAAACGATTTCAACTTCATATTCAATTTGAATATTCCATATCATCGATATATAAATGATAGTATTTTCAAAACATTAGATTTTGAAATCCATTCCTTTTCAATATTCATTATAAAAATGAATAAAATCGATATAAATATCGTTCACGTCAAAATGGCGTTAATATAATCAACACGGCTTTATATATTTAAACATTTTCGTGTCCATCCCAAATCGGACATCAAAATCAGATTTTGATCTTTTACTGGATATTATTTGAAAATATTCCTTATTTTAAAATAATCGTTATTTTAAAATATGCATTCTTTCTGAACTGGAATCAGACACAGTCAATTACCCTATAATGTGATTTATATGGATTTCATACACACACGTACACAACAGCAATCATACACAGTCAACCATCATCCAAAGTGCATTCTACACTGCATAAGCATCAAATATAAATATTCAACGCTTACAACAGCTTGTCAATCAATCGATCGACATACAACTAATTATTGGGATTAGTGTATGTCTAATATCATCCCAATACCCGTGTGGAGTTTAAATCAACAAATAATGAATTTTATTTGTGTAGTTGGGCGATGTGTAAAATTTATCGTCCCAATCAATATCAGTCAAATGTGTACATAAACAAATCATCTGATTTGTTTATAAATATTTATTTTATTCATATACATGTTAAAATTATATATTTAACTGTAAAATATTTTTAACTATAAACTATTTTATTCCATTCCATATCACTCAATCCATTTTCACAACATAACCAAACAAACAAGTCGTCCATGGTCTGTGGACAACGGGTGTCGGGTGCTGCTAAGCACCGTCTGCATCCTACTATATATTTTAACTAGAAAATAAAATAAAAGTGAGGAGTTCTCACCGAGGGTTCCACTCCGCCAGTTCTATATTGGACGGTGGTTTGGATTTACCCGACATTCCAACTCCATCTTTCCACGCTATTCATAAATAAAAAAACACATTTTTATTTCGCTAACTTCATAATAAAAATTATATTTTTATAATGCTACAAGTTATATAAAAATCGAATTTTTATATTGCTACCATATAAATAAAAATCAAATTTTTTCCGTTATGCAAAATAAAATCTTTTCGTTATGAAAAATCAAAGCTTTACATATAAAAATCATATTTTTATAGCGATGTTCATATCATAAAAATCATATTTTTATTTCTAAACCATTCATATATAAATCATATTTTTATTTCAGAATCATTCATATAAAAATCCTATCTTTATTTTAAAATCATTCTAATAAAAATCATATAAAAATCCTATCTTTATCATGATTAAAAATCTAATTTTTATTCTCTGATAATTTATATAAAAATTAGATTTTCATAACTTTATACATGTATAAACTGAAATAAAAAAATCAGAATATATAAAAAAACACACCTTTTTTTGTTGTTTTGCTTTTCTTTTACATAGGAGGGAGGGAGAGGCTCATCGGGGGGAAAGGGGCGGTTTCTGGTAACGGCGGCAGGGGATAGGGCGGAGCTCCGGTGGTGTTGAAATCGAGGGTTTGGGGGCGTGGTTTCTAGGGCTTGGGGATTTGAAATGGCGCGACTTCCTCGAGCTGAAGGAAGGGGGGAGGGACGGAGAAGAACGGCGGCGCAGTGGGGGAGGCCTCCGGCGGAGGCGCGGTGGAGAAGGGGGGAGGAAAGCGACAAGGTCTGGCGGTTTTTGTTTTTTTCTTCTTCTTTTTTTTCTTTTAATTTAGGAACGATGAATGAAGGAGAGAGATAGCGGGAGGGTTGACGTAGTTATATAATTATTTGATTTTAATTCTCTATAAAGTAACTTTTTATTTCGAACTCTAAACGAGACCCACCGCCTATCGTCCCTAGCTAATTACCCCCATTCCGAACACAATGGGATATGTATCGTAAGCCAGTTTGGTTGTTTCGATCGGTTTCCGTCAAAATCAAAACATAAATGTATATATTGAATTTGAACGCGCATTTCAATTTACCGGGGCCACATACGGACTCTAAAAATTCGCGAAAAATATTTTCTAGCTTTGTATTGACGATACAGTTCTAACAAAACTAATTTCGTCAAATTTGGAAACCGTTTGAAAAATGGCCATTTTCTGGTCGATCCAAATTGACTAAAACTGACAAAACACGTTTTCCTTCACCACGCTCACATATTGATTCAGAAAATTATGAATTTTGGAATCTAGCAATAAATTGACATCCCGGATCCAACAAAAGTGGTTTTCTCAAAAACGGAAGTCGTTTGCAAAATTTCCATTTTTAAGGGCCAAAATTCCATAACAACTATTCTGAATTTTCAACTGGGCATAACATTTGTTCCTGCTATGAAATTTCAAATTTTTGGATTCGTTGGAAAGATATTCTCAAATAGATTCTAATATTTTTGGTTTCTCTAAAATCCGGTTTATTTTGAATCCTGTACGTTCATTTGAAATTTGAAATCAAATTTTCGAACTACCGCACCATTTTTAATTTATTTTATATTTAAAAATAAATATTTATATTCTAACGTCGATTCAAATAAATATATACATTCCAATTCTATTCAAAATAAATTTCTCGTCGTTATTATTTAAAATAATTCATTTTAAATATTCTAAATTGCCAGAATAAAAAAAATTAAATTGGTTCAGATTTTCCGGGTTGTTACAATCTCCCCCACTTAAAATCTTTTCGTCCTCGAAAATGAACGGAGCTGAAAAATTGTCTAACTAATCAACTCAACTTTCAGTATTTTCATTATGGCTTAAGTTCTTCAACTTTTTAGTTTCTAAGAATTTTCCAATTCTTCAAAAATTTGGCTAACACCCTAAATTTTTGAATTTTTTTGCCATAACCTCCCATGTACGGGAGTATCGGGAAAAATCCTGAAATTGCCATGCAGGCCTCTCCAATTAAAAAGAAAAAGAAAAAGCCAAGCAGCTAGCCAATTGGCTCATAAAATCATCAAAAACTCCAAGAAATGCAATGAACATGTACCTATTTATCGGGCAAACAATTTTATTCCTCTTCTCTAGCCTTCTTGCTATGACCTGTTCAATGTATATACATGTACATGCATGCAAATTCAACCAATTTTTAATTCAGTCCAATATTTGATACAATTTGGTTATATGTACCGTTCTGTCGCATAATGGTTTAAATGAATAATCACTTAACATAATCAACAGCAATCAATTAGTTGATTATCTTTTCAAATTCATAATTTTGATATTTATACAAAAAATCCATTTTTGGTGCCAAATCACAACAATAGACCCTATCTAGTTTTGGTTCTCACACCAGCCAATTGGAATCATATAGATATTCCACTTTTCGAAACTCGAACATAAAACACTGATGATGTGTACACTATCATCAGTATCATCTTCGGGCGACTAGAGTGTGATTCTATATCTATCCAGTATATTAAGACTTCGAATACACGTGGATCAGACGTATATGCAAAATCTTTATATACTTGATTGTCCAAATCAATATAAAAATAATTATTCAAATACGAATAATAAAGTTTAAATTTTCAAAACAGAACTTGCTCTCAATTTTATTTTAAAAATATCACTCTTCACACTCGTTCTAGGATACTACTGATCCTATCTCTAACGAGTCATTCTCATTGGACATTACTAATCCAATCTCTGATGAGTTCTTTCATTCGGTTCTAACATGTCTTGTTCTCGAACTCTATAAACCAAAGCTCTAATACCAAAATGAAACGACCCGAACCTCCCCATGAAGGAAAGCCCGGATTGTAACACCCCGTATTTTCTGTTAACGTTATAATAACGAATTAAACAATACTTAATTACAAATATGAGAATTAAGGGAAACGGGTTACGCCATTGCGTTCGTCTCAGAATTCTGCTTGAGATAGAGTCTGAGTTTGCGTGAATTGGATTTCGTATTAAAAAGTTTTAGCCTTCAAAAGTTTCAGAAATTCAAATAAATTCAAACAGCTCGAAACCGGATTCAATATTCAAAACAGAAGTCAGAAGCGGGCTGGACGGGAAAATTCCCACCAAGGACCCAAGTCGACCAGGGGGTCAACCCTTGTGTTGACCTCCCCCCTACAGGTCGACCTGGGGGTCGACCTGCCCCCCTCCTCCCACCAGATCCGAATTTCGACGACTTCTGACTTGTTGCTGAGTCACTAGGGTTTCTGGATAGTTCTGATCTGGTCTGAATGGTTGTGGTTAACTCTAGGTTCATCCGACGGCTCTAATTAAATTGAAATTCTATGTAAAAAACCAAATACTCAACCTAAAATCACACAAAAATAATCTTGGAACTGTCATGCCGTCAATAGAGAACTTGGAGTAGCCGCCACCGCTTTCAATTCAAAGACAAGATAAAAGCCTACATCAACATCAAACTAAAACTAATCTAATTCAACGATCTACATCAAAGGCGAGCATTAAAACTTCAGAATTCAGATTCCAGAAATCAAGAATTCCTTTTAGTTTGTAAGTTGGTTATTACATAGATTTAAACGTTCTTTTAAATGAAATCATGACATGTTGTAACTCGAATATAGAATGATGCTTATGTATAAGATAAATAAAGTTTGATTCTAATTTATCTTAAATTACTGTTGCGGTTGATCATGCCTATATGTTTGTGGTGATAAACGTACAAAATTGTATGGTATAATTGGAATCTATTATGATTGGATGATAAACTTATTATACCAACTTAGTGATGAACATGTCATGTTATAATTTGGTGGTTACTTGCAAGTTTATGATCTAAATCACATGCCTACATGTTTAGATCAACATTTATGTATATTTAGAACTTTGTTAAGTTGAACCTATTTATGTTGCAAGTTGGATTTGTGGCCCTCTTATGTTTTAACACACATAAGTTATCATGCTAAATTGTGATTTAAATATGTTTATAGTAGCTTTCTTATGTTTTCACATAGATAAGTTAATATGCTAAGTTGTGGTTTAAAATTGTGTTTATATGTTAAACCTCCATGTTAGACCTATATCAAGTTTACATGATAATTAGATCCAACTTTGTCACAAGTTCACCCTTACTTGTTTAATTAAGTTAGTGATGCTTCTATGCCAAGTTACACATGATAAGTTAAAAGTATGTTATTGTATGCTTATTTCATGTCCCATGTTTGTTACCCTTTTTGTTTATGGGTTTGGGCTAATTTACTAGCCCAACATTTTATGTAATTTATGCAAACACACCACGGGGGTAGCGTTAGGAAAACATGAAAATTTCATGGCATAGATTGGTTCATGAAATGGTATATTTGGTACACCATTTATTGTGAGCATAATCAAAAGAATAATTATGGCATGATTAAATTAAGATTAATTTACATATAAAAATTAGACATATATAGAAAATATGTGAATTTAGAAAAGACGAATATGCCTAACCCGAGGTTAGACAGAGTTGTGGTGTAAAATGGCCCGGAACCGACCGACACATCCAGTGACCACAACAAGACCTGTCTAATGTGGGTGGTTAGTGCATCAAACCCAAAAAGGACCCGAGGATAGACTGAGTTGTGGTGTAAAACTGCCCAGAATCGACAGGCACATCCAGTGACCACAACAAGACCTGTCTAATGTGAGTGGTTGGTGCTTTAATGAATAAATTAAAGCTAAGTCAAAAATGGTAGGGTTAAGTCAATTAAGGAAACACTTAACCGATTCAACATGTTAACTAAACTGATGGGTGGGGTTAGGTAAACTAGGACACTTAACCAAATAAACATGTTGATTAGAAAACCCTAGTAACGGGGACCTATTTCAGTAGTAACCCACATAGATGTATCATGGTACCTTGAACTAGGAAGGGTGGGGCACGATTACTGGGCTAATTATAAGCTATCAAAAAGTCGGCGGTTGGTGCGTCAGTGTAGGTTCCGACGGAGTACAGGCGTGCACGTACTCCGAAGTGGAAAAAGCAGGCACTGGGCATCAATAGTATACACTATGCATCTTAAATCGTATCGGGTTACCACCAGAGGGACTGATACACCCCATGGTGGAACCAGCACAAGTATCTACAGTCAAGCGGGGCCGAATGACACAGAATGAACGCATGCGAGTAGGAGCTGATCATTAAGGGGATCATTCGTTGTGAACACGTGAGGCTGGTTGAACCAATGGTTAGTAGGTGCAGAGACTATAGTAATGGGTGCGATCACATGTTCATCTTATCTTATATTAGGGTATTGTTCTATGTTCTGTTATTACTGTCATGATCCCTTTCCCTGTTTAAATACTAGTAATCATTGAACTTACTAGACTTATTGTCTAACCCATTTTCTTTTGTCCTCTTTTCTTCCGTTCCCCCCCCCCAGGTCCACAGGGAGGGAATACTCCAGCTTAGTCAGACTCTTTGCAAGCTTCAAGAAAGTAGATGTATGATTGGGACTTTCTTACCTTGGCTATGGCTTTTGGACACTACACTTGGGGATTTATGCAGTTTTATTTATGGTTTGTGCTTCTTTATTGAATAATCAAGACATAATTTATGATGTAATGTTTTGGAAGTTATTTTGGGACAATTTGTTGTAATGCTTTTTGATTGACATAGAAATGTGTTTATTTTATGCTCTTATATCTTATCTTTTGTATATAAATAAATATTACTTGGGTATTGTTTTGTTACTTTTACAGATATTCCAACCCAACCCGCATGCAACCAGAAAAGTAGAGAAATGGAGATCAGATTGCTATATATTTACATTTCGAAGAATTGTAGATGAAGATCTCACATCTAGTTGTTGTTGGACAAGAAAATGATTGGTAGAAAGACCAATAATTTCTCAAATCAAGGGAGGATTGTCAAAGAACAAAGAGGAAAAGAAGAAAGGCCAAACATTTAATAGATTTAACTAAGGCCCATTTGAAACTCTCATTGTAAACTCTTTTGTGAATTCCCTAAGGCCCATCTATCATTGTATTAGGGTTAGGGTTAGGGTTTGGCTATCTACCTTATATATACCCTTGTAATGTCCTTGTAGCCACCATCCTATCTCATTTTCTGTATTCCATTACTCTAATAAAAATTCTTCTTCTTCTTTTACTTTCTAGTATTTTTTTAGCAACTAGTGTCATCTACCTGATTAGATTCGGTAGAGTACTAGTTGTATTTTACGTTTGTTTCATTCGTGATTAGTCGTTTGATTAGTTTCAACGACAATCCTAATTTTATTTTTTTGTTGTTCTTCTTATTCTGCACTTTTATTTTCTGCATTGTTGTTCTTGTTTTGCAATTTACTTTCTTTAGTGATTAATCGTTGATTAGATTCAACGATAATCCTAAGTTCGCAATTTCAGTTTGTTTTTATTTCAACAAAATCTCCAGGCTTCGTCTAACTCGCCCAAGAGATTAGATAAATAATTTGATTTTAATTTACCTCCCTGTGTTCGACCTGTATGCTACACACCTGTGCGCTTGCAGAATTTTATTACAAATATCGCGCTTTTCTAATTCATAGATTAGCGACGATCAAGTTTTTGGCGCCGTTACCGGGGAGGTAAACACTAAATTTTATTATTTATTTAATTTCTGATTCGTGTTAGTTTTTTTATTTTAATTCATTTTCTTTCTGTTTTCTTGTGTATATAGAAAAAAATCTTGATTGAATAGATTTGGTATTATTCATTGATACCGTAATCTTCTAAGCAAGAGAAAAAAAATAACTTGCCATTTTCATTGATTTTCTGTCTTTGCCATTTTTTTTCTTTTACTTCTTTCCTTTTTTTTCCTAATCATTTCCTCCTTTGTACAAATTTCTTTCTTATTTTACAAGCCTAAAAAAAACTGTTAATTTTCCTTTTTTCTTTCCATCTTTCCACTTTCTTTCCAATCGTCTACATTCTTTTTCTTTTTACAAATTTCAAAAAAAAAAAGATTCCTCTTTTGCAATTTTTTTCTTTTCTTCTTTTGTCTTTCTTGTTCTCAATTCATTTGATTTCTTTTCTTCTCTTACAAATTTCCTTTCTTTCCTCTTTATTCCTCCTTTCCAATTTTCAATACAATTACTTCTCATTCTTCTTTTACAAGTTCAAAAAAAAAAAAAAAAAAAAAACTTGCCATTTTTCTTTTGTTTCTTTCATGTTTTCAACCTCTTTCCCCTTTCCCCTTTCTTTCATTTATTTGTTTCCCTCTTGCAAATTCATTCCTACTTTAGACAAATAATAATAATAATAATAAATAGAACTTGCCAAATTCTCTTGATTTTTTTTCCTTTTCATTTTTGTTTTTCTTTTTATATTTCATTTTTTTCTTTCCCTCTTCATCTATTCCTTCTTTCCAATTTTTACTTTATTTTTATTGTTCATTATTGTTGTACATTTAATTTGCCAAATTTTCTTTAATTGGTTTCCATTTATTCCTTCCTTCCTTTTACTTCTTTCCAATTGTCAATACACTTGTTTCCATACTTTTACAACAATAACAAAAAAAAAACTTGCATTTTTTTATCGATTGCTTTCTAATTACAACTCTCTCTCACTTCCTCTAATCTTTCTTTCCATCTTTCTACCACCTTGTTAATTTTCACATTTTCCTTTTCTCTTTCCTTTTCTTTTTATTTGTTTCCATCTTTTGTCTACAATTTTCAAAAAAAAAAACTTTTGCATTTTCTTCTCTGTCTACATTGATTTCTTTCTTGTTTTTGTCTGCTTTTATTTCTTTCCTCAATTCCTTCTACCCTTCCTCTCTACTCAAAAAAACCTTGTTTTTTTTCCTTATTTCCTTCTTTTTTTTCATTTTTTTTCCTTTTTTGTTTTTCTTTTTCTCATTCATTTCTTTCCCTTTCTTCTTGTTCAAATTTTCAAAAAAAAATTGCATTCTTTTTATTTATTTATTTCCAATTGCATTTCTCATTCACCTCCTACAATCTCTCTTTCCATTATTTCATTTATTTCTTTCCAGCTCTCTACTTCATAATTTTTTTTTTCTTTTTCTTTTCTCTCTTTTATTTCTTTTGTTTATTTTGCTACCTCTCTCTCTCTCTCTCTCAAAAAAGAAGAAGAAAAAGAAGAGGTGAAATTCAAATCATAGGCCAAAGGGAGGAACAGATTCAAGCAACGAACAAGGATTCAAAGGTCAACGAATTTGCAAATAATGGATTTCAATCATTAATACTGCTCAATTTTTCTGGACAGATTGCCATACACCGCTGTAATATTTTCTAAACTCTACAGGTGCTTTGCGGCAAAGAAAAAATATAGAAATTGTGTGTAAAAATCTTCTGCAGGGGCAGCGGCTTGCTTGTACAAATTTTTTATTCTGCTATTGTTCTGTGACTGTTCCGTGATTGAATTTTTCTTAATCTGTTTAGTTAGGAATTATTTTCCATAACTAAAATCATCACGCCCGTCGTTTTTCAATAATAAAACTTGATTTTATTTTCAAAATAATATAATTGAAAAGTGGTGTTTTGTGAAGTTGACTGTCTCGTATAATTGGATCGCGGATATATAGTAGTTCAATTTATTGAACTATTAGCAAAAGAGGTTGCATACTACCCGTAAAACATTGGTCGTATCCCTTAGTATTTATACTATACGTGAACGGCCATAAGACCCTCTTCCCCCTTCTAATTGAGTCAGTTAATTAATAGAGCATAACTCATTCTTTTATACTATTTTGAACTAAGAATAATTTCTATCTTCTGTTGATTGCATTCAAATGTCTGATTCCAAGAGATCCTTGAGAGAATCGTGGGATAATAACCGGAGTAGACATCCTCTTGAAGAATATGACTATGAAATACAACTCATGAAGCAAGATTTTCCAAAATTTCGCGAGCCAAATGTCAACAATTTTCAAAATGACCAATATTTTCATAGTTATGATCAAAATGGCTACTTCAATTCAAATTTCAATAAATTCGATTATGGGCCCCATTCATATCAAAATAGCTTTGAATCCCAATATACTTTTGATCAACATCAATACAGGGTTGGAAACCAATTCGAAAATAATTTTGAATATGAAAATGATTTTCAAATCGATCAAAATTTTGAAAATTACAACCCATATCAACATCTTGAAAATAACCAAAATTTCAATTTTCCATCGAATTTCAACAGTTTTGGTTATGACCCTAATTTTCAAAATCAAAATGATTTCCAATATCATTGTCATATTTCTGAAGATTCAAACAACCACCACATTGGGAATGATATTGATCGTGAAATTGATGTGGACTATAATTTTGAGAATCAAGAAATCCAAAACGAGAGCTTTCAAATCAACGATTCTGAAGAATATCATCTTAACATTCTTAGAGAGAGGGTAGAAAACCAAGATAGACAGCTTGATGAAAAAGATAGAAAGCTTGATGAACTTCTTTGCTTAATGAAATCTTTTAAAGAACAACAAGAGCAACAAAATCAAATGAGCATTGAATCAGAAAATAATCCAATTTCTACTGATATTGAAAATTTTCAAATAATGACTTTGGAAATTGAGAATAATCATCTTGATGAAGATTTTCAAAATTCAACAAATGATTTGGACTTCAACTCTTTTCAAAAAAAGATTTAAGCTTAGATTTTGACCTTCCTCTTTCAGGCTGTGAAAAACTTGAAATTCTAGAAGTTGAACAAAATGAAAATGTTGAATTTTTCAAAAACTCAGAGTTGGAGAAAAATTTCAATGAACATGAATTTTTTGGATTGAATGAAGAGGAGTTGCCGAATGAGGATGAAACAGAATTAGGCCACGAATCCAAGTTTGAAAATTTTGAGATTTCAAATGAACTTGAAATTGTCAGTGTCAAAAATACATTGTCAGTTAATGATGAGAAATGTGATCACATAGTCTTGAACAACACTCAGATTTTAAATTTCATTGAATTTATATACGATCACAATTTTTTGAAAAATTACACTGATAAATTTGTTGAACACATAAACTATTTTTGGAATGTTAGTTTGATTGAAAAACTTCATGTTAGGACGACCTTGAACATTCATTTACTGGACTATAAATCTAGGTTTAAAGATGAGATGGTTTTCAAAAACCTTTGCTTATTAGAAAACACGCCTAGACATAGTGGGAATGGGACTCATAGGGCTAGAACCAAGTGTGGGGGAAAAAGTTGGTGGAATTCTTTGCATCGCATACATCGCAAACACATATATCATTGTACATATGATCCATTCTTACATATAGTTAGATTGCATTTCATTTTACAAGTCGTTTTACATTTAATCCATCTTTGGGTACGATCTTTCAAATTTAGGAAACGTTACAGTGTGGACACTGTTTAGTTCAAGTGTGGAGAGGAGTCTACATTTCATCCATTTTCATTTTTCTTTGTTTTCATTTCTTTTTATTTTCAGCCATTTAAGTAGGACCATCATACATTTTAGATTGATACAACAAAATAAGTTAAGGATTGTTAATCAGTTGATAGTATTTTTTTCTCTCAACTTAGATCGAATAAGAAATATAATGAAAAGTTTAATTTTGAGGGATAATAGTGTAACCGGTACATAGGGAGATTCTTAGGTGATGGCCATGAAATCTATTCTATATTGTAGACTTTGTTTAAATAAGTGGAGGACTTAAAATACTTATATTGGCTTTTTGAATCTTTAAAACTAAGTTGTGTTAAGTTGAATTCGCGTAACTCTCTTTTGTGCTTATATTTTCAATAATAATAGTAATCCAAGGGTATCCAACATTGCTTGTATATCAAGCGTTGGTGTGCAAACCCGCCAAGCTCTATCCGACATGTTGTTGACAAAGTCAGCATTGGAATATCTTGGTCTCATTTTATGGGATTGGACACCTAAGGATTACCGACACGTTGTTGACAAAGTCAAAGTCGGCCTGCACAATCCGCCAAGCTCTTTACCCACTCTCCGTTAGTCCGCGAGGCAGTGTATGGGTGGTAAACCTTGATCTTCTAAGTTAGGTGTATGTACTTAATCATAAATTTTAACTTTTATAGAAATAGAGAATAAGCGATGATGCCCAAACATTTCTTGACCTTATTGATTTGACTAGCCATACACAAGGAAATTTGAATACCACTTTACAAACTGTGCCAAGCAAACTAAGAATCTATTTCATGGTTGCACTATGTTATCAACCGAACCAACTGGCCAAACTAGAATTTAACATTTGAAAACTTGATTTATATTGAAAATTTGTGACAAATTGAGGTATCTAAAATAAAATCAACTGATTAAAATTTGTCAACTTAATTTGTTGTACCACTTTCTTGAAATAAGTCATGTTTTCAACTATTGTTTTCAATTGCATAAGTCCTCTGCATTCATGTAGTTTCATTAGAATCATAACATACTGCATTTGGATTTTGTGGGTAGTATCCGCTGAAAACCCTCACGAGACACCACTCGTCCTACTAGGGACACCAAGAGGTTTAACGGCTTGTTGCATACGCTCAATGCAATCGTGTTTCCTACGAAAATGTGACCTATCTAGTTTAGTTTTTCATTTCTTGTTTTACTCGAGGACGAGTAAAAGATAAGTGTGGGGGTATTTGATTGACATAGAAATGTGTTTATTTTATGCTCTTATATCTTATCTTTTGTATATAAATAAATATTACTTGGGTATTGTTTTGTTACTTTTATAGATATTCCAACCCAACCCGCATGCAACCAGAAAAGTAGAGAAATGGAGATCAGATTGCTATATATTTACATTTCGAAGAATTGTAGATGAAGATCCCACATCTAGTTGCTGTTGAACAAGAAAATGATTGATAAAAAGGCCATACACATCTCAAATCAAGGGAGGATTGTCAAAGAACAAAGAGGAAAAGAAGAAAGGCCAAAAATTTAATAGATTTAACTAAGGCCCATTTGAAACTCTCATTGTAAACTCTTTTGTGAATTCCCTAAGGCCCATCTATCATTGTGTTAGGGTTAGGGTTAGGGTTTGGCTATCTACCTTATATATACCCTTGTAATGTCCTTGTAGCCACCATCCTATCTCATTTTCTGTATTCCATTACTCTAATAAAAATTCTTCTTCTTCTTTTATTTTCTAGTATTTTTTTAGCAACTAGTGTCATCTACCCGATTAGATTCGGTAGAGTATTAGTTGTATTTTACGTTTGTTTCATTAGTGATTAGTCGTTTGATTAGTTTCAACGACAATCCTAATTTTATTTTTTTGTTGTTCTTCTTATTCTGCACTTTTATTTTCTGCATTATTGTTCTTGTTTTGCAATTTACTTTCTTTAGTGATTAATCGTTGATTAGATTCAACGATAATCCTAAGTTCGCAATTTCAGTTTGTTTTTATTTCAACAAAATCTCCAGGCTTCGTCTAACTCGCCTAAGAGATTAGATAAATAATTTGATTTTAATTTACCTCCCTATGTTCGACCTATATGCTACACACCTGTGCGCTTGCAGAATTTTATTACAAATATCGCGCTTTTCTAATTCATAGATTAGCGACGATCACTTTTGTATTGAACCACGTATGCAATAAATGTTTGACTTCTGCTGCTTATATTTATCTGTCTTGTCAATTTTTCCGTGTCTTGTACCTATAACCCTCCACCAAAGTTAAGGCATTCCCTTTGTGAGTGACCTTGACGGAGGTGGGGTGTATCACTTGGTATCAGAGCCAAGGTTTACCAGATCAGATAAGAGTTTTTGAAAACTATTTTCAAAAGAAATATAAAGAAGCATTTTACAAGAAAAAGGGCTATTTTATTTTAAAGGCATAATCCCCCAAAGCCATATGCCATATCTTTCTATCCTTTGTTTTGAATCTTTTCTTTTTTGTTTCATCATGTCTGGGAATCTTAACCTTCCAGAGAGTGTGCCGATACCTGGTTGGTTCAGGAGGTACTTAGAGGCTAGGGCCAACGATGCGGGCCCAGCAGATATTTCTCCTCCTACAGCTGCAGCGGTTCCTCCTCCTCGTGCAAATGCTTTCTCAAAGATTTGTAGAGACTTTAGGGCCATGGGTAGAAAGGATTTCAAGGGAACTGAATCATTCGTAGAAGCAAGGAACTGGTTCAAAGAAACTGAGGATCTATTTTTTATCTTCGAGGTGGATGATAGGCAGAAGGTACAGTTGGCTGTATGGTTGCTCAAAGACGAAGCTTCCTATTGGTGGGAAGTCACTAAGCTGAAAGACCAGTTGAAACATGGATGGATTTCAGAATAAGGTTTGAGATGAAATTCCTCTCACAAGCTGAACGAAGCTTACAAGTGGAGAAGTTCTTATCTCTTAAACAAGGAAGTATGACGGTCAAGGAGTACGTCAACCAATTCAATCCGTTGGCCCGATTTGGACTGGACTTAGTGAATACTCCTCATAAGAAGGCTCTCCGTTTTGTCAAGGGATTGAGTGAGCCACTTCACAGCCTGGCTATAACCCATGTACCTATGGGGGCTACTTACGAGAGGTTAGTGGACATGGCACTCTTACATGAGGAAGACAAGGGCAAGAAAGAGGCAAAAGTGGAAGTGCCTCAAGATAAGAAGGTGGAGGGGTCACAGAACAAGAAGGCTGATTCAAAGAAAGGAGAGAAGGACAAAACAACCCGTGACAAGAGAAAGTGTAATTTTTGTGGCATTCCTGGACATCTGGTCAAAGACTGCAGGAAGAAGAAAAGGAAGATGGGTGGTTATTTCCATTGTAGAGAAATAGGACACATGGCTAAGGACTACCCAAGGAAGCAAGGGCAGAGAGCTGGACCTTCTTCTGGAGGAAAAGTTCACGCTCTCACAACACCTCCGCAAGAACGAGGTAGAAATATCTCTATCGAAAGTTTAGTCTATCTTTTTGATCATCTTGTTCGTACACTATTTGATTCTGGTGCATCGCACTCATTTGTATCTGCTGCTTTGGTTGAATCTCTACACCTAGACACTAGTTTAGTAGAGGATCCCTTGGTTGTTTCAAATCCAATTGGGGGCTCAACTTATTTGTCAATGATTTGTTTGGATTTGAAAATTTCTATACTAAGTGTGGGGTTTAGATGCAATGCCTATGTTTTGGGATTCACGGGCTATGGGTTGATTCTAGGCATGGACTGGCTATCCAGTAATGGTGTCGTCCTCGATTATGAAAAGAGAGTGGTTAGAATCATGACTCGCCTCGGTAACACTCTCAAAATTTCTTGTAATCCCATGAACTCTGTTATGCTTAGTTATCTAGAATCTCTTGATGCGTCTCTTGAGTTGAAGTCTGTAAAGGTAGTCCGTGGATACTCGGATGTGTTTGAAGAGGTAAAGGGATTACCTCCAAAGCGGGAGATAGACTTCCGCATATAACTCGTTGACAATGCAAAACCCGTTAGGCGCATGGCTCTAAGGGAGCAGAAAAAGCTCAGCAAGAAAGTTAAAGAGCTCCTACAAAAGGGGTTTATAAGGCGGAGTATTTCTGAATGGGGTGCTCCAGTAGTGTTCGCAACTAAAGCGGACGGTTCGCTTCGCCTGTGTGTTGATTATAGGGAGCTAAACAAGCTGACCAAGAAGAATAGGCACCCACTCCCGAGAATAGACAATTTGTTCGAGCAGCTTGTAGGTGCATCGGTTTTCTCCCAATTAGATCTAGCTACCGGGTTTCATCAGCTTAGAGTGGCTGAAGACAGCATTGATAAGACCACGTTCAGAACTCCGGATGGTTTCTTCGAGTAGCTTTTCATCCCTTTCGGCTTGACAAATGCACCTGCTTACTTCGTTGATTTGATGAGCAGAGTGTTCAGGGAGTTCCTCAATAAGTTTGTGGTGGTCTTCGTGGACGATATTTTGATCTTCTCAAAGAGTGAGGAGGAGCATGATCAGCACTTAAGGGAAGTCATGGATACTATCCATGCACATCAGTTGAAAGCCGAATTCTCCAAATGCCATTTTTGGAGAGAGAAAAGTTAGGTTCCTTGGACATGTGGAGTCCAAAGAGGGGTTAGCTGTGGACCCTGCAAAAGTGGTTGTTGTGCAAGATTGGAAGGTTCCGCGGAACGCAACCGATGTCCGAAGCTTTCTCGGGCTAGCAGGCTTTTATCGAAAATTCATCAAAGATTTTGCGAAAATCTCAGCTCCACTTACAAGGTTGACAAAGAAGAACCTAGTTTTCGCTTGGGATTTGGATTGCGATATTGCCTTCCAACGATTAAAGAGGGCTTTGACAACAGCCCCAGTTCTGACATTGCCAGATGGGAGCAAGATGTTCACCGTATACACGAACGCCTGTGATACGGGACTGGGTGTGGTCTTGATGCAAGAAGGAAAGGTAGCAGCTTATGGGGTAGACAGTTGAAAGTACATGAGAAAAACTACCCAACCCACGATCTAGAGTTGGCTGCCATCGTTTTTGCGCTTAAGTCTTGGCGCCATTATCTTCTATGTGAGAAATTTGAATTGTATACTGACCATAAATCGTTGAAGTATCTTTTCTCGCAGAAAGATCTCAACTTGAGGAAATAAAGATGGATGGAGTTTCTTGCCTCGTATGATTTTGAGATTTCCTACACTCTGGGCAAGGGCAATGTAGTAGCAGGCACCTTGAGTAGAAAGAAACTGACCTTAAGCCCTCTCTTTGTAGAAAGGCAAAGCTTGGAGTACATAGCCAACTTCTACTTTAGGTCCTCCACTGAATTTGTACCTGGCCTATTAGCAACGTTAGAAGTGCGGCCTATGCTTTTGGACTCAATAGGGACCGCGCAACGTGAAGACCCTCAGCTAGTTGATATAATAGATAAGTTGATTAGGGGTGAGACTTCGAGTTACCTCAATAGATACTCCATCGATGGTAAGGGATGGTTGAGACGGGATGAAAGACTATGCGTCCTACAAGCAAGGGATTCGATGAAGAAGGTTCTTGAAGAGGCACACCATTCCATGTTGACCATACACCCTGGTGGAGACAAAGTGTACAAAGACATAAAAGGGTTTTCTTTTGGAGCGGCATGAAAAGAGATGTAGCTGAATTCGTCTCCAAATGCATGATATGCAAGTAAGTCAAGGCGGAACAGAAGAAGCCTAGAGGTTTTCTTCATCATCTAGAGGTCCCACAGTGGAAATAGGATAGCATTTCAATGGACTTTGTTGATGGGTTGCCTAGGTCAAGGAGGGCAATACCAGTATTTGGGTAATAGTGGACAGGCTCACAAAAAGCGCCCACTTTATACCCGTCAAGAGTAGAAGGACTGCCTCATCTCTAGCATCCATATATCTTAAAGAGATAGTTCGACTCCATGGGATACCCTCCATCATAGTGAGTGATCGAGATCCTATCTTCACGAGCGAGTTTTGGAAGAGTTTACAAGAGGCTGTAGGCACACAGTTATGCTTAAGCATGACCTATCACCCCCAAATCGATGGCCAGACGGAAAGAGTCAACAGAGTATTAGAAGACCTCTTAAGACTATGCATTCTTGACTTTGGAGATACATGGTTGGATCATTTACCTTTGGTGGAATTCGCTTACAACAATAGCTACCAAGCCACCATAGGCATGGCACCTTTCGAAGCGTTATATGGAAGATCGTGTCGGTCACCAACTTGCTGGTGGAAGTCCACAGACAAACTCATACTTGGACCAGACATGATTAGAGAAACTTCAGAGAAAGTGGACTTGATACGAAGAAGAATGAAGACTGCCCAAGATAGAAAGAAGTCCTACGCAGACAAAAGAAGAACCGACCTTGAGTTCGAAGTTGGAGACAAGGTGTTCCTTAAAGTATCTCCTTTGAGAAACGTCGTTCGCTTTGGATCCACAGGAAAGTTAGCACCAAGATTTGTAGGGCTGTTCCTTATCATCGAGAAAATTGGGAAGATGGCCTATAGGGTACAACTGCCCGAAAGATTGATTGGGGTTCATAATGTCTTTCATGTCTCTTAGCTGGGAAAGTGCTTACATGAGTCTGTGGAAGTGGTGGAACCAAGCGTGCTAGAGGAAGTAGAAGTTGAACAAAAAGCAACTATGAGGAGAGTTCCAACCCATATCTTGGGAACAGAAGTCAAAAAGCTACGCAACCGTGAAGTCAAGCTTTTCAAAGTTCAATGGAGCGACGCCGAGGAAGACGCGACTTAGGAAACTGAGGATAGAATACGTGCAGCCTACCCTTCTTTTTGAGGGTACATCTTTGACCTCTTTTTCCTTAAGTTTATGCATGTATCTATCTATTTAGGTATATCTCCTCGACCTTATCCTTATCCTCATCCTTAGGTAGAAACCTATTTGGATGTAAACTTGTGATTGAAACATATTATGGTTGATGGTTGCAAGTGGTTGCAAGTGGAATGCTAGTGGTTGCTCGTGGATGCATATACACATACATTAAGTATTAGATCGGCTCAGTCACTTTCACATTGCATATGCATATATGTATTTGTATATGGATTGAAACTTGATGTGTTATCATATGGATGTTGCATTTGTATGAATGATTGTGCACTCATGTAGGAAATTTTGAGAAGGAAAAATTGCATACATAATGGACTCATGGCACTGACATAATTTGCATTAAGGAGGTCAAATGAATCAGTAGACCGCCTGATTTGCATTAGATAAGGACATGTACACACACTATGCATATGATCATGAAGCATTAGAAGTCTTTTAAGGACAATGGATGCTTGTGTTTGATGGTTGAGTAGATGGGTGATTGGACGGTAGGATATAAGTTCTTCTCTACTTGAAGATTTTGGGGACGAAATCCTAAAAGGATGGGAGAATGTAACACCCCATATTTTCTATTAACGTTATAATAACGAATTAAACGATACTTAATTTCAAATGTGAGAATTAAGGGAAACGGGTTACGCCATTGCGTTCGTCTCGGAATTCTACTTGAGATAGAGTCCGAGTTTGCGTGAATTGGACTTCGTATGAAGAAGTTATGGCCTTCAGAAGTTTCAGAAATTCAAATAAATTCAAATAGCTCGAAACCGGATTCAAAATTCAAAACAGAATTCAGAAGCGGGTTGGGTGGGAAAATTCCCGCCCAGGACCCAGGTCGACCCTAGTGTCGACCTCCCCCCAACAGGTCGACCTAGGGGTCAACCTGCCCCCCCCCCCGGCCAGATCCGAATTTCGACGACTTCTGACTTGTTGCTGAGTCAGTAGGGTTTCTGGATAGTTATGATCTGGTCTGAATGGTTGTGGTTAACTCTAGGTTCATCCGACGGCTCTAATTAAATTGAAATTCTATATAAACAACCTAATACTCAGCCTAAAATTACACAAAAATAATCTTGGAACTGTCATGCCGTCAATAAAGAACTTGGAGTAGCTGTCACGCTTTCAATTCAAAGACAAGATAAAAGCCTACATCAACATCAAATTTAAACGAATCTAATTCAACGATCTACATCAAAGGCGAGCATTACAACTTCAGAATTCATATTCCAGAAATCAAGAATTCCTTTTAGTTTGTAAGTTGTTTATTACATAGATTTAAACATTCTTTTAAATTAAATCATGACATGTTGTAACTCGAATATAGAATGATACTTATGTATAAGATAAATAAAGCTTGATTCTAATTTATCTTAAATTACCGTTGCGATTTATCATGCCTATATGTTTGTGGTGATGAACGTACAAAATTGTATGGTGTTATTGGAATCTATTATGATTGGAAGATGAACTTATTATGCCAACTCAGTGATGAACATGTCATGTTATAATTTGGTGGTTACTTGCAAGTTTATGATCTAAATCACATGCCTACATGTTTAGATCAACATTTATGTATATTTAGAACTTTGTTAAGTTGAACCTATTTATGTTGCAAGTTGGATTTGTGGCCCTCTTATGTTTTAACACACATAAGTTATCATGTTAAGTTGTGATTTAAATATGTTTATAATAGCTTTCTTATGTTTTCACATACATAAGTTAATATGCTAAATTGTGGTTTAAAATTGTGTTTATATGTTAAACCTCCATGTTAGACCTATATCAAGTTTACAAGATAATTAGATCCAACTTAGTCACAAGTTCACCCTTACATGTTTAATTAAGTTAGTGATGCTTCTATGCCAAGTTACACATGATAAGTTAAAAGTATGTTATTGTATGCTTATTTCATGTCCCTTGTTTGTTACCCTTTTTATTTATGGGTTTGGGCTAATTTACTAGCCCAACATTTTATGTAATTTATGCGAACACACCACGGGGGTAGCGTTGGGAAAACATGAAAATTTCATGGCATAGATTGGTTCATGAAATGGTATATTCGGTACACCATTGTTGTGAGCATAATCAAAAGAATAATTATGGCATGATTAAATTAAGATTAATTTACATATAAAAATTAGGCATATATAGAAAATATGTGAATTTAGAAAAGACGAATATGCATAACCCGAGGTTAGACTGAGTTGTGGTGTAAAACTGCACGGAACCGACCAGCACATCCAGTGACCACAATAAGACCTGTCTAATGTGGGTGGTTAGTGCGTCAAGCCCAAAAAGGACCCAAGGTAAGACTGAGTTGTGGTGTAAAACTGCCCAGAACCGACCGGCACATCTAGTGACCACAACAAGACCTGTCTAATGTGAGTGGTTGGTGCTTTAATGAATAAATTAAAGCTAAGTCAAGAATGGTAGGGTTAAGTCAATTAAAGAAACACTTAACCGATTCAACATGTTAACTAAACTGATGGGTGGGGTTAGGTAAACTTGGGCACTTAACCAAATAAACATGTTGATTGGAAAACCCAAGTAACAGGGACCCATTTCAGTAGTAACCCACATAGATGTATCATGGTACCCTGAACTAGACAGGGTGGGGCATGATTACTGGGCTGATTATATGCAGTTAAAAACGTCGGCGGTTGGTGCGTCAGTGTAGGTTCCTACGAAGTACGGGTGTACACGTACTCCGGAGTGAAAAAAGCAGGCACTAGGCAT
Organism: Allium sativum; assembly: GCA_030737875.1. Lineage (NCBI taxonomy): Eukaryota > Viridiplantae > Streptophyta > Magnoliopsida > Asparagales > Amaryllidaceae > Allium > Allium sativum. The sequence goes on along the minus strand of CM060912.1, from coordinate 1,011,675,472 downwards.
CAATAGTATACACTGTGCATCTTGAATCGTGTTGGGTTGCCAACAAAGGGACTGATACACCCCATGGTGGGACCAGCACAGGTATCTACAGTCAAGTGGGGCCGAATGACACAGGATATGAATGCATGCGAGTAGGAGCCAATCATTAAGGGGATCGTTCGTTATGAACACGTGAGGCTGGTTGAACCAATGGTTAGTAGGTGCAGAGACTATAGTAATGGGTGCGATCACATGTTCATCTTATCTTATATTAGGGTATTGTCCTATGTTCTATTATTACTATCATGATCCATTTCCTTGTTTAAATACTAGTAATCACTGAACTTACCGGACTTATTGTCTGACCTGCTTTCTTTCGTCCTCTTTTCTTCCCTTCCCCCCCCCCCCCAGGTCCACAGGGAGGGAATACTCCAGCTTAGTCAGACTCTTTGCAAGCTTCAAGAAAGTAGATGTATGATTGGGACTCTCTTACCTTGGCTATGGCTTTTGGACACTACACTTGGGGATTTATGCAGTTTTATTTATGGTTTATGCTTCTTTATTAAAAAATCAAGACATAAATTATGATGTAATGTTTTGGAAGTTATTTTGAGATAATTTGTTGTAATGCTTTTGTATTGAACCACGTATGCAATAAATGTTTGATTTCCGCTGCTTATATTTATCTGTCTTGTAAATTTTTCCGTGTCTTGTACCTATAACCCTCCACCAAAGTTAAGGCATTCCCTTTGTGAGTGACCTTAACGGAGGTGGGGTGTTTCACGGATTGACTTGGAGAACACGACAAATCAGAACACAAACAGAAGAACATTTCATTGCTTATTACAATAATTTCATCAAAATATAAGAATAAATAGAGTATGAATAAATATTACACATTTACTAAATATCAGAGATTAAATTACATTACATAGCAACGGAAAATAATACAAAACACAACTGAAAAGAATATACGGATACATAGCTTTCCGAATGTCATTCCAGCTGTAAACCAGGATCCGGTGAATATAAATCTGCAAAACCCTAAACTATAAGCTGCCAATGTGGAAATAGGGGCACACAGAGTTTAGGTTAAAACAATAAACTCCAGGTCAGTCATGTGACTGGTGTGAAAACTAAAACAATTATTTAAAACTTTACTTCAAAATCAGATATATCAAGGGACCACGCTGTATAACACGGAACGGGTTTCCTCCCAAGAATACCAGTGCATATAACAAAACAGCGCAATGATTTTTGGAAAAAAATGGAGCTATTATAAGACCCAGGTCTTATCACACAATGAAACGCAAGCCAAAGGATAGGGTTTTTCCCCTATAATAGCCAAACGTGCTTGGTACGTTAAAACAAATCATTTGATGCTATTAAAAGTGCATAGTGTATAAAACAACTCCAAATATAAATGTATCAATCCTAGACAGCACGAGTACCATATATCATGTCGCCAATACTAGGATCTACAATCAAAATTGCAATTGTCATGTATTGGAAGTTGGATTTCCATCTGTAAACCAAGGCAAGGGATCATTCTTACCGCTTCGAGACGCTCTAGCCCGTGTCTCAGGAAAGTACTCTGTCAAGCCTTTGGATCGTCAGGGTGGGTCCACTCGATGTGGATTAAAATGCCTGAACACTACGTTTCCCCGCCCTATGGGGCGTAACAGAACCAAATGACTCCATCGGTCCCCGGAACGACCGATATAACCGAGGCGCCTCGCTATCCATCATCCACATAAGTAAAATGCCAGGGCGTGCAAAACGCTGACACCACTCCTAGCCAGAAGGAAACACATGCCCTCTCTGAGGTCCTCTCCCGTTTCTAGTTCACACCAGGGTGTGAGGCTCGCGAATTAGCACCACTAAAAGCTACGCTATATTAAAGTTGTGCTTTGATCATCAACCACAAGTCTCTGCTTTTTCAACAGAAGCCTTGATCATTTGCATCTCAGCATGCCACTAGGCAATTCACGCTATGCAACCGATGTCTATCAATCACACAGAATGAAATCCAATGTCAGACACACATCCATTTACAAGTTCGTTCCGGTTCTGAACAAAACCGGAGGCACCTTATTCCTCCCCATATGTCCAATACAGGGGAGAGACCCTCGCATATCCGTCGTTCTCCAAGTACGTCTGGACGATCACCACTTATTACCTTGTCTTGGATGTACAGCCCAATTAAGACACCAGTAATCATCCAAACGATGTGAAGACCTCCGGTCTTCAACCACCGTCTTCATCCTCGACACATCGTTGAATCAGTTATTCAGAATGGGATAAACCTGGTCTTTTTGAATAACTCGCGTATATAATAAACAGGTACTACAAAAACACAATATACGCCTCATTCCAATCCAGAATATTCTTTTATTCAAATATCCTTATACTTTGGGAAAGGTTCCCATTAATTTTATCAAAGATAAGTTCTTTAAATTTATTATTTAAACTTCCTTTAAATACCAATTCAATCTAATTAAAGATGCATTAAAACTCCACTTCGTTTTAAACTTCCAAAAAATCAATATTAACGATTGTTTAACTTGGGAAATCATATTATGTCTATAACTGGGTTAAAGAACCAATGTCATTTAAAACATGGTTCACAATAAACCCAAAATCACATTCCATTCCATCAGCTTTTAACCGTAAATTAGCAAGTGAACAATTCCCTAAGTATTAACCCTGAAGGCCGAAACTAACATCAGATCAATACCCAGGAAACCATTCAGCTTAACTAGTCTCCAGTTAGTTTCTGATTTTCTTAACTCCATTGGGTCTAAGAACAATATTATTAAAGATACCATTCACGACAACACAAAATCACATTCCATTAACAATGGAATCTTCATGGAAAACAAATCGATATATAATCGATATAAACTTCCATATCCAACCGATAATATAAATGGAATAACGACAAGGCCTTTTAAATCCATATATATTAACCGTCTTCCTCCACAGAAGCTTACTTCGATTATTACCAAATCGAACACCATTCAATTCCAATTTAATATGTTAAATTGGAAAACTTTACTTTGGAAAATCTCCTTTAAATTTTAACAAAGGATTTATAAATTCCAAATCACATTTCACGATAAATCGGGTTAAAGAATGAATGTCATTAAAAGCACAGTTCACAATAAACCCGATTCACCTTCCATCAGTCTCTAACCATAAATTAGTAAGAGAACAATTTCCTAAGTGTTAACCCCGAAGGTCGAAACCAACATCAGATCAATACCCAAAAAACCATTCAACTTAAATAATCTCCAGTTAGTTTCTGATTTTCTTAACTCCATTAGGTTAAAGAACAGTATTATTAAAGATACCATTCACGACAAACCAAAAATCCAATTTTATATTAAATACAAGGCCCTGAATAGAAAATATATCAGCTTATATTCAGTATCAAATTCTGAAACCAACAAATAACGTATTGGAATAACGATATATATATATATATATATATATATATCTTCCAAATTCCTCCACAATATCCGTATAATCATGAAAACCAATATCGAAATATTCCAAGCATAATTTCGATTCAAATCCATACCAACTCATATATTGGAAATCCTGGTTATTTTTAAAAACCATTTCAAATCCAATTTATTTATTTTAAAAATATTGGATTTATTATTCTATTTCAAAACTAGTTCATTTCGATAAAATATATTTTTATCTTTTCAAATATGGAGTTTTTCATCCCAATTCTTTTCAAATCATTCATTATGATTTTACACAAATTATTGATATTTTTAATAATTTTATCAAGGCACGTACAGTCGATTTCCATAAGCGGCCATCGAACTGCACTTACAGCGACCTTTTTCAAATTTGATTTGGACACAATTCCAAATCCAATCGTTAGATTTCAAATCTGTCATATTCGTTAGAAAGCTCTTTTCGATATGAACCCAACGGTTCTGGTTTTAGGAGAATCCGACGGTCGGATCTCCCGTAATGTCCGTTTGAAGTCAATGGTCAAAATTCGCGAACTGTCGCAGCGCTGCGCATTCTATTTAGGCCATTATATTATATATATAATATATATTTCGTCGATTTCCATTTAAAATATATTTTATAAATCGTTTTGAATTCATTTTCAAAACGATTTCAACTTCATATTCAAATTTAATCAAAATTGAATATTCCATATCATCGATATATAAATGATAGTATTTTCAAAACATTAGATTTTGAAATCCATTCCTTTTCGATATTCATTATAAAAATGAATAAAATCGATATAAATATTGTTCACGTCAAAATGGCGTTAATCTAATCAACACGGCTTTATATATTCAAATATTTTCGTGTCCATCCCAAATCGGACATCAAAATCAGATTTTGAGCTTTTACTGGATATTATTTGAAAATATTCCTTCTTTTAAAATAATTGTTATTTTAAAATGTTCATTCTTTCTGAACTGGAATCAGACACAGTCAATTACCATATAATGTGATTTATATGGATTTTATACACACATATTTGAATAGTAGCATGCTAGTATTTTTTTTCTAATGTAATATTACTTTAATCAATTACTGCTATTTTATCCATATGTTCATGCAATAAGTAATAATATATGCAGACAAACATGCAGTAATTATTAATGCAGTAACACTTGGATAATTGTTGACACAGTGCATCATCAACTCACGCTTTTACCTTTTTCCTTCTCTATATTTTCATGTTCTGGTGACTTTTCCTTGACCATTTGCTCGTTCTCCTGATCTTTTTTAGTATGAATTACCTGATCCTATACCTTTTTCTGCTGCCCCTTCTGTTTTTCGGCCAACTTCATGTGCTTCTACCTTTGCTTGTCTATCTACACATTTCCCTGTTCAATACCATCAATTTTTTCTGAAGGATCTACCAACAGCTTTAAAACAAAATTCTCCTGGACCATCTTTTTCTTGCCATTGTCCTGCTCATTTTTTCTCCCAACCTTCTTCTCATTCACCTTTTTCTGCTCCTTAGCTTCTTTATCCTCACTATCAGTTTCCTCACTATCGTCATCTACGTTCATTTCATCATGATCTTGCTCTTCACCTTTTGCATTATTGCCCTTTTCTTCACTTTCTACATCCATCTCAGCTGCATCATCTTCTACAGTTAGCTGTTTTTCTTCACTATCTGTTGATGATGTTTCAGCCTCAAGTTGATCAGCTCTTTTTTTAACCTTACAACCTCTTCTTTCAACCATCTATTCTCTAATTTTAATTGTGCTATCATCTCTTTGTATTTTTTTTCCTTTTTCTTATAAACTGCTTGATATTCTTCATCCTTTTCAATTGATTGTTTCAGCAATTTCATTTCCTTTCCTTCTACATCCTAAAAACAAAATCAACAAGTAATGTTTCATGCATACTGCTCATAGTTGCATATATGTATACAATTATCTGCAAAAATTTCATAAAATCATGGAAGTATTCGGAAAAAAATTCCATAAAATTTCTCAATAATTGTATATTAGTTTGCAAATATTTAAAATACTAGCATATAATTATGCTACTATTCATTATATTTTTAAACCTTCAATTACACAGGACTATTGACTATTTATAGATGCCTAATCAATTCTTCTACGTATTTTCACAGCATTATGAATTTTTTTTAAACAAATGTATACATCATGCAATGGTTCTAATATATACAGATATACAAGCAAAAATAATTTTTATTTGCATACATAACTGTAGCTATTATGGGATTTATATTTGTCACTTATAACCGGAAAATAATAATAAGAGTCTTATAGTATTGAAAGTGACATTCAAGAGCATTGATGGCTTTAGCAATGTTATATCCCATTTACCAGCCAATGGGTATATTGTACTGTACTCCTCCTTTCATGTTTTTAAAACATAGGTTTCTTCACAAATCCACCACTGCAAAATGAAAAAAATGAAAGTTAACATATTATACAATAATATAACACTAAATTTAGTATTAACTTTATAAAAATTACCAATAATAGGGTCATGCAAGCATTAATCTTGCGCGGTGCCTCATGATACTTGTCAACTTGGCTTAATATATGGTTATGTATGGTTTTAGGCCACGATATTGCCATCATCTCCTGGTTGCACAACAATATGGTACTAGCATCCAGAGTAAGGTATAGTTTGAACTGGAGACAAGGAATGTGCAGTGTCGGCCCTGAGCCAACCTAGGCCCTAGGCGAAAAAAAAAATTGGACCCAAGGTATAATGCAAAAATACAAGGCAAATGCAAAGTTGGAAAAAGGAATAAAACAAAAACCATGTAAAGAGCACGCTGGGTTTTGAACTTGAAATGCTTGACAACACAAGTAGAAAATTTTCCACTCCACCAACTGAACAATTTATAAGTAAGCTAACTGCTCCTTTTTTGTACTGAAAAATCTGAAAGTTGGAGGCCCCCATCTCCCCTCCTCCTCCCACCGCCCGACCCAGGCCCTAGGCGACCGCCTAGGTCGCCTGTGCCCAGGGCCGGGCCTGGGAATGTAGCTGCTAGGTATAGAAGTACAAGCTTTATTGTATCAAAACATTCTTCTTCAGACTCTCCTTTTATTGTATAGAAAATTTGTCGCTCTACATTCTTTTTATTTATTGACACTTCATTCTTAAAGTGGCTCTCAATAAATGATTTAAACTCTTCATTCTCCTTATCCTCCTTCTTCAAATGACCACTTGTTTTAATCATTTCACCTTGAAGTGGAGCTGCTAACAACTTTGCAATATCTTCGTCTTTGAATGTTACTATCAAGTCTCCAAATTGAAAATATTTCAAATTCTTCTTATAGCTTTTGATAATAATATCTAAATGGTAGAATTTTTGGTCGTCTCCAATGCAGAAATTACACCATTGAATGTCATATCTATAAATCCCCCAAGAGGTATTTTTGCAAGTAAAAAGCTATGCTGACCAGTAAATAATTCTTCATCCTTGATTCTCTACCAAATCAATGAAAGATTTCAAATTATTTCTATACACTTCTTCCTTTTTTGCAGCCTTTGGTACGTCATCAATTTTCCTTTTCTTTGTAAACTATAAAGAAGTTGTTCCTGGATCAGTCGTAATTAAAGCTTTTCCTGGATCCCTAACATCATCTTCATTTTCTTCAACGTTTGGTCTCTGTAATAAGATGTACATAAATTTTTAGTAACATTGATTAAATGCTTCCACTTATGAAGAAAAATTGACAACTGCACACTTGCAATCATAATTCTGATTAACGTCATACTAATTTGAAACAGACATTAGATAATTGTACATTTTAATGCAACATTTCTAATTAACTGCATATACTAATGCAACAATACATTGGCAGTTGCCCTGTTAACTGAAAAACTTATGTTAAACTTCATATATTAATGAAACAATTAAATTTAACTGCATACAGTGATCAAAATGCTGATAGTTGCACACTTTCATGAATCAATAAAATTTAACTACATACACTGATGCAACTAAATGTTGATAATTGAACACCCGAATGAAACCTTTCTTATTAACTGCATACTTTAACGAAACAACTATATTTAATTGCATCCATTGATCAAAATGTTGACAGTGGCACACTTTCATGAATCAATTAAATTTAGGGTGCGTTTTTTAGAGGTCCCTATTAAGTTTCAAAATATAAAAAAAAATCGGTCATAAACTTATTGTAAATTAGGTCCTTATTTTCTGAAAATTCATCAAAAAATTATAAAAAAATCACGTAAATTCGTATTTAAATAAAACATGTAAACGCTAAAAAATTCAGAACAAAAAACCATCAAACAAGGTGTCAAAAATAAAAAAAAACAGAAGAAAAAAAAAAATGAAATTTGCAGTTAAATGCATAATAGTATGCAGATATATCATTTTCCTGCATACATCCGTGCTTATTTTTCACTACATTCATCTTCGTTGATTTTTATTCAGGCAAATACATGCTTACATGTGTGCAAATATTTCAAATACTTGCACACATTTGTGCAGGTTTATTTTCAGATTTCCAAACCGAACACAGCTTATGGAAAAGTTGCATACATATATGTAATTATCAGTAATAATTGCATAAATGTATGCAACTATTTTTTTTTCATTTCTGTGGAATCCTGAAATTATTTCCAGATTTTAGAATTTTTTTTTATGAAGTACCACACATTTTATTTTATTTAAAAAAGGCGGAACTCAGAAAATAGGGGGCGGGTTTTAATTTTTTTTTTTTATATATAAATTAGGTCCCTACTTTTAGCTAACTGTTATCCTATAAAAATGTTGCACACATGTGTGCATGTTTTCTGAGATATTTGCACATTTAGATACAAATAAAAATGAACTGAAATATGCAGTTAAATCTAGGCGCTGTAAGAACTGTAATAATTGCACATATGCATGCAATAAACTCAAAAAGGTGCATAATATTATGCATTTAACTGCAGTTTTTCTGTTTTTTTGCTGTTTTCTTCTTTCTGACATGATTTTTGTTGTTTTTTGAACTGAATTTTTCGTATAATGCATAATTTATTTTATTACTAATTTACGAATTTTTTTTATATTTTTAATTATTATTTTATAAGTTTTGAAAACAGGGACCTAATTTATAATAAGTTTATGACCGGAAGTGAGTTTAATTAAGTTTCAAAATAGGGATGTAAGCATAATATTCACTTAAATTTAACTGCATGCAATGGCGCAACTAAGGTTGATAGTGGCATACTTTAATGGAACTTTTATGATTCACTGCATACTTTAATGAAACAATTAAATTTAACTGCATACACGTATCAAAATGCTGATAGTTAAACAGTTTCCTGAATCATCTAAATTTAACTGCATACACTAAATGTAATGAAAAGGAATTTCGCTTGATCCGAATCAGTCGCTAAACCGATCAAGACCGTTCGAAACGCCTGATCGCTTTGAGAACACGACAAATCAGAACCCAAACAGAAGAACATTTCATTGTTAATTACAACAATTCCATCAGATTACAAGAATATATAGAGTATGAATAAATATTACACATTATAAAATATCAGAGATTATAATACATTACATAGCAGTGGAAAATAATACAAACACAACTGAAGAAGATATACGGATACAAAGATTTCCGGATATCGTTCCAGCTGTAAACCAGGATCCTGTGAATATAAATCTGCAAAACCAAACTAGCTGCCCGTGTCAAAATAAGGGCACCCAGAGTTTAGGTTAAAACAATAAACTCCAGGTCAGTCATGGGACTGGTGTGAGAACTAAAACAGTTATTCTTCTTTATTTTAAAGTTAGGTAAATCAAGGGACCACGCCGTATAACACGGAATGGGTTTCCTCCCAAGAATACCAGTGCATAAAACAAACAGCGCAATGCTAAATAAAGAAAAATGAAGCTATTATAAGACTTAGGTCCTATCACACAATGCAACACAAACCAAAGGATAGGGTTTTACCTTATAATAGCCAAAGAATGATTGATACGTTTTAAAATAGATTATTTTGATAGTACTATAAGTGTATAGTGTCGAAACAATTTCAATCGTAAGTATCAATAATAGGCGGCATGAATGCCCCATACCACTATGTCGCCATATATAGGTATACAATCAAAACCGCACAGTCACGTATTTGGAAATTGGATTTCCATCTATGAACCAAGGTAAGGGATCGTCCTCCACCGAATTCGAGACGCTCTAGCCCGCCCCTCAGGCAAGCGCGCAGGCAAGCCTTTAGATCGTCAGGGCCGGTCCACCGATGTGGATTAAAATGCCTGAACACTGTGTTTCCCCACCCTATGGGGTGTCAATGAGCCAACGAATGACTCCATCGTTCCCGGATCGACCGATATATCCGAGGCACCTCGCAACAGCAACAACCACATAAGTCAAACTCGTCAGGGCGTGTAAAACCACTGACGCCGCTTCTAGCTAGAAGGAAACGCATGCCCTCCCTGAAGTCCTTCTCCCGTTTTTGGTTCACAACCGGGGTGTGAGGCTCGCGAATCACCGCTACACAAAGCTATGCCACACAGGTTGTGCTTTGATCATCAACCACAAGACTTTGCTTTTCAACAGAAGCCTTGATCATTTGCCACTTAGGCATGCCACACAGGCAATTCACTCTATGCGTTTGATATCCATCAATATATAACCCCTGAGCTCGTGCGTCTCAGAGAAGGGCGTAAAGCAAGAGAATAAATTCTCCGCCGCCAAACAGATATATATTTAACAGAAATCAATCACTCAGACTAAAACCCAATGTCAGACACACAGTCCATTTACAAGTTCATTCTGGGTCTGAACGAAACCGGAGGCACATAGTACCCCGCATATCCATCGATCTCCAAGTACGTCTAGAGGTTCACCAACTGATTCTCTCCTCTTGGGTGTACGGCCCAATCAAGATCATCAATAATTATCCAAACGACGTGAAGACCTCCGGTCTTCAACCACCGTCTTCATGTTCGACACCACGTCGAATTAGTTATTCAGAATGGGATAAACCCGGTCTTTCTGAATAACTCGCGTATATAATAAATAAGTGTTACACAAACACAACATACGCCTCATTCCAATTCAGAATATTCTTTTATTCAAATATTCTTGTACTTTGGGAAAGGTTCCCATTAATTTTATCAAAGATATATTCTTTAAATTTATCTTTTAATCTTCTTTGAATATCAATTCAAACTAGTCGGGATTAGCGAACCACACTGAAGTAATCATTTCTTTTATTTCCCAATCCCAACCTATTCATCCCATGAAGTAAAACTGGTCATACTTCATATCTAACACCACGGTGTTATCGGTAAATTCAATTACCATTTCACGTTCAAATCTAATTAAAGATTTAACTATCGCCTGGAGTAAAACTGGGGATACCCCATTCTCGATCTTTTCAATCTATTTAAAGATTCATTAAAACTCCACTTAGTTTTAATCTTCAACTGGGTCAAAGAATCAGTGTCATTTAAAACACGGTTCACGATAAACCCAAAAATCAATACCAATTCAATTCCAATTAAATATTATTTAATTGGTACACTTCATTAAATCTCAATAAAAGATTTAATCTTTTTCTCGACTGGGCTTAAGAACAGTGTTAATGAAGACACCATTCACGACAAACCCAAATCACAATTGATATTAAATACAAGGCTCTGAATAAAAAATATATCGGCTTATATTCAATATCAAATTCTACGACCAACAAATATCTTACTGGAAATAACGATATATATATATCTTTCAAATTCCCATAACAATACCTGTATCATCACGAAATCCAACATCGAAATATTCCAAAGACAATTTCGATTCAAATCCATTTCGATTCAAATCCATTCCAATTCAACTATTGGAAATTCTGGTTATATTTCAAAACCATTTCAAATTCACTTTATTTATTTCAAAAATAAATAAATTCTTATTCTAGTTCAAAACTAGTTCATCTCGATAAAAATCTATTTTTATCATTTCAAATATGGAATTTTTCATCCCAATTCTTCACAAATCATTTCTTATGATTTTACACAAATTATTACTATTTTAAATAATTTTACCAAGGCCCGTACAGTCGATTTCCATCAACGGCCATCGAACTGCACTTACAGCGATCTTTTCCAAATTTGATTTGGACATAATTCCAAATCCAGCCGTTAGATTTCTAATTCCTTATATTCGTTAGAAAGCTCTTTTCGATACGAACCCAATGGTTCCGATTTGAGGAGAATCCGACGGTCGGATCTCCCGCAACGTCAATTCGAAGTCAATGGTCGAAATTCACGAACTGCCACAGTGCGGCGCATTCTATTCAGGCCATTATATTATATATATAATATATACTTCGTCGATTTCCTTTTAAAACGTATTATATAAATTGTTTTAAATTCGTTTTCAAAACGATTTCAACTTCTTTTCAAATTCAAATCAAAATTGAATTTTTCCTTATAAATTCAATTTAAATTCATTTCAAATTGATTTCAATTCAAATCGATTTTTAATTCAATTTCAGTTTGTATTCAATTCCATTCAATTCGAATTCATTTCTATTCAATTTCAATTCGAATTCATTTCTATTCAATTTCAATTCGAATTCATTTCTATTCAATTTCAATTCGAATTCATTTCTATTCAATTTCAATTCGAATTCATTTCTATTCAATTTCAATTCGAATTCATTTCTATTTTATTTCAATTCGAATTCAATTCGAATTCTAATTCTTTTCAAAATATCAGATTTTGAAATCACTTCTATTTTATTTCAATTCGAATTCACTTCTATTCAATTTCAATTCGAATTCTAATTCTTTTCAAAATATCAGATTTTGAAATCACTTTCGATATTCATTATAAAATGAATAAAATCGATATAAATATCGTTCACGTCAAAATGGCGTTAATCTAATCAACACGGCTTCATATGTTTCTATTTTCAAATATTCTATTTCAAATATTTCTTTTTCAAATATTTCTATTTCAAATATTTCTGTTTCAAATATTTCTATTCAAAACTGGAATGAAGCCCAATCAATTACCATAGATTTTATTTTTATGGATTTCCATACAACGTATGTATATATCAACAACGACAAATATTCAACAATCATCCAAAGTGCACCACACAACTGCATAAGCATTAAATATAAATAATTAACGCTTACACAGTCTGTCAATCCATCGATTGACATACAACTAAACAATCGGGATTAGTGTACGTCAAATCTCATCCCAATACCCGTGTGGGGTTTCAAACAATCAAACACAGATTTTATTTGTGCAGTTGGGCGATGTGTAAAATTTATCATCCCAATCAATATCAATCGAATCAGTGTATATAAACAAATCTCCGATTTGTTTATAAATATTTATTTTATATACATGTTAAAAATTCTATTTTCAACTATAAAATATTTTTAACTATATAAATATTTTATTTCATTTCACATCACACAATCAACTACACATCAAAATCAAACAAGCAAGCATACAAGTTGTCCATGGTCTGTGGACAACGGGTGTCGGGTGCTACTAAACACCGTCTGCATCCTAATATATATTTATATAACTAGAAAATAAAATTAATAGTGAGGAGTTCTCACAGAGGGCTCCACTCCGCCGTGCTTTGCTTTCGAACTGCTGAACATCTGGATTTGCTTGGAATTCCAATGCAGTTCTTCTCTCACTGTTCAAATAAAAATTATATTTTTATTGCTTCATTCAGTAAATAAAAGTCATATTTTTATTTCAACTTCATATATTTTTACAACGCTTCTTTCTATATAAAAATTATATTTTTATATTTCTACAATATAAAAGATTGTATTTTTATACTTCTATAATATAATAGATTATATTTTTATACTTCTTCAATACAAAAGATTATATTTTTATACTTCTTTAAAAATCTATTTTTTTCCTCCTTTAAAAATCTAATTTTTCCTACATCAAAATTTTCAACTTTCTTTGAATAAAAATTTGATCTTTTTGCTCTATAAAAATTTGATCTTTCCTATATAAAATCATATCATTCTTAACATGCCAATCTGATTTTTCTTAATCATAAAAATCTGGTTTTTATTTAATAACTAAACTAATTTAACTAAGTATAAAAACTAAATGAATTAAATAAAGAAAAACGCACCTTTGCCGAGGAAAGGGGGGTTTATGGTAGTGCAGGGGGTCAAGAGGTGGGTCGGGGTATGGCGTCGGTCGTAGTGGTCCCTGGCGGCGCACCGGAGGTCGGAGGGAGAGAGGGGGCTTCGTGGGTGGCTCGCGAGGTTGGTGACGGCCTCGAGATGGAGGGAACGGAGGTACGGATTTCGATTTGGAAGGGAGGAGGGGTTCGCGAGGAGGCTGAGAGGTGGAGGAAGGGAAGTGGTGGGGCGACAGGGTTGGGCGGCGCCTCCGACGGCCTGGCGATGGTCTGGAGCGCGATCGACGAGATCCCCCCTTCTTCTTTTTTATTTTTCCTAATCGGTTAACCTTGAAACGAGACCCACCGCCTATTGTCCATAGCTAATTACCCCCATTCCGTACACAATGTGATATGTATCGTAGGCTGATTCGATCAGTTTTCATCAAAATCAACATATAACTCTATATATTGATTTTGAACGCACATTTGAATTTACTGGGGTCACATACTAACTCGAAAAATTCCAGAAAAATGTTTTCTAGCTTCATATTGACGATACGGCCCTAACAAAACTTGTTTCGTCGAATTCTGAGATCGTTTGAAAAATGGCCAATTTCCAGTCGATTAAAATCAACTGAAAATGGTCAAACACATTTTACTTCGCCACGCTCACATATTGATTCAAAAAATTACGAAAATTGGAATCTAGCAATAATTTGACATCACGGATCCAACAAAATTGGTTTCATCGAAATCCGAGGTCGTTTGCAAAATTTCCATTTTTAAGGGCCCGAATTCCATAGCGATTCTTCTGAAAATTCATTTGGACATAATTTTTGATTCCCGCTATGAAATTTCAATTTTTCGGATTCGTTGGAAAGATATTCCCAATTAGATTCAAATATTTTTTGTTTCACTAAAATCCGGTTTATTTTGCACCCGGTACATTCAATTGAATTTTGAAATCGAATTATTGAACTATCGCGCCATTTTCAATTCCTTTTATATATAAAATTAATATTTATATTCTAACGACGATCTATATAACATATACGTTCGAATTATATTTCAAATAAATTTCTCGTTGTTATTATTTAAAATAATTCATTTTAAATAATCAAAATTCACCAAATTTGCCAAAATAAAAATTTTAAATTAGCTCGGATTTCCGGGTTATTACAATCTCCCTCACTTAAAACTTTTCGTCCCCGAAAAGGAACGAAGCCGAAAGTTGTTTAATTAATCAACTCAACTTTCAGTATTTTCACTACGGCTTAAGTTCTTCAACTTTTCAGTTTCTAAGAACTTCTCAAATTTTTCAAAAATTTGGCTAACACCCTAAATTTTCGAAAAATTTCGCCATAACCTCCCCTTCACCGGGGACTTCGGGATATTTCATATAGCCTCCCATGGCCTTCTTCAATCCAAAAGAAAAAGAAAAAGCCAAGCGGCTAGCAATCGGCTCATAAAATCATCATCACCCAAACAAAACAGTAGATTATGGTAAATATGTACCTATTTGTCGGGCAAACAATTTTATTCATCTGCTTTAGCCTCCTTGCTATGACCTGTTCAATGTAAGTACATGCACATGCATGCAAATGCGACAAATTTTCCATACAATTACTATTTGATTCAATTTGGCTAAAGGTTCAGCATTTAATTAATCAAACAATAATCAAACAACACAAACAACAATCAATTAGTTGATTATCATTTCAGATTCATAACTTTGATATATAGTCAAAAATCACATTTTTGATGCCAAATCACAACAGTAGGCCCTATATAATTATGGTTCTCACACCAATCAATTGGAAATATATAAACATCACACCTTCGAAACTCGAACACAAACTGCTAATACTACGTAGTCATCAACAGAATCATCTCTGAGCGACTAGAGTGTGACTTTATATCTATCCAGTATATTAAAACTTCGAATACACGTGGATCAGACGTATATGCAAAATCTATATATACTGGATTGTCCAAATTCAAATATAATAAATAATCAAATACATATAATTGATTTTAAATTTTCAAAACAAAATTTGTTTTTCACTTTTACTTTTAAAAACATTACTCTTCACACTCGTTCTAGGATACTGCTGATCCCATCTCTAACGAGTCATTCTCATTGGATATTACTAATCCAATTTCTAATGAATTCTTTCGTATGGTTCTAACGTGTCTTGTTCTCTGAGCTTTGTAAACCAAAGCTCTGATACCAACTGTAACGACCAGGGATTTCGCTCGATCCAAATCAGTCGCTAAACCGATCAAGACCATTCGAAACGCCTAATCGCTTTGAGAACACGACAAATCAGAACCCAAACAGAAGAACATTTCATTGTTAATTACAGCAATTCCATCAGATTACAAGAATATACAGAGTATGAATAAATATTACACATTATAAAATATTAGAGATTACAATACATTACATAGCAGCGGAAAATAATACAAACACAACTGAAGGAGATATACGGATACAAAGCTTTCCGGATATCGTTCCAGCTGTAAACCAGGATCCTGTGAATATAAATCTGCAAAACCAAAACTACTAGCTGCCCATGTCAAAATAAGGGCACCCAGAGTTTAGGTTAAAACAATAAACTCCAGGTCAGTCATGGGACTGGTGTGAGAACTAAAACAGTTATTCATCTTTATTTTAAAGTTAGGTAAATCAAGGGACCACGCCGTATAACACGGAACGGGTTTCCTCCCAAGAATACCAGTGCATAAAACAAACAACGCAATGCTAAATAAAGAAAAATGAAGCTATTATAAGACCCAGGTCCTATCACACAATGCAGCACAAACCAGAGGATAGGGTTTTACCTTATAATAGCCAAAGAATGCTTGATACGTTTTAAAACAGATTATTTTGATAGTACTATAAGTGTATAGCGTCGAAACAATTTCAATCATAAGTATCAATCATAGGCGGCATGAATGCTCCATACCACTATGTCGCCATATATAGGTATACAATCAAAATCATACAGTCACGTATTTGGAAATTGGATTTCCATCTATGAACCGAGGCAAGGGATCGTCCTCCACCGAATTCGAGACGCTATAGCCCGCCCCTCAGGCAAGCGCGCAGGCAAGCCTTTAGATCGTCAGGGCCGGTCCATCGATGTGGATTAAAATGCCTGAACACTGCGTTTCCCCACCCTATGGGGTGTCAATGAGCCAACGAATTACTCCATCGGTCCCGGATCGACCGATATATCCGAGGCGCCTGGCAACAGCAACAACCACATAAGTCAAACTCGTCAGGGCATGTAAAACCACTGACGCCACTTCTAGCTAGAAGGAAACGCATGCCCTCCCTGAAGTCCTTCTCCCGTTTTTGGTTCACAACCGGGGTGTGAGGCTCGCGAATCACCGCTACACAAAGCTATGCCACACAGGCTGTGCTTTGATCATCAACCACAAGACTTTGCTTTTCAATAGAAGCCTTGATCATTTGCCACTTAGGCATGCCACACAGGCAATTCACTCCATGTGTTTGATATCCATCAATATATAACCCCTGAGCTCGTGCGTCTCGGAGAAGGGCGTTAAGCAAGAGAATAAATTCTCCGCCACCAAACAGATATATATTTAATAGAAATCAATCACACAGATTAAAACCCAATGTCAGACACACATTCCATTTACAAGTAAGTTCTGGGTCTGAACGAAACCGGAGGCACCTAGTACCCCGCATATCCATCAATCTCCAAGTACGTCAGGACGATCACCAACTGATTCTCTCCTCTTGGGTGTACGACCCAATCAAGATCATCAATAATTATCCAAAAGACGTGAAGACCTCCGGTCTTCAACCACCATCTTCATCTTCGACACATCGTCGAATTAGTTATTCAGAATGGGATAAACCCGGTCTTTCTGAATAACTCGCGTATATAATAAATAAGTGTTACACAAACACAACATACGCCTCATTCCAATTCAGAATATTCTTTTATTCAAATATTCTTATACTTTGGGAAAGGTTTCCATTAATTTTATCAAAGATAAATTCTTTAAATTTGTCTTTTAATCTTCTTTGAATATCAATTCAAACTAGTCGGGATTAGCAAACCACACGAAGTAATCATTTCTTTTATTTCCCAATCCCAACCTATTCATCCCATGAAGTAAAACTGGTCATACTTCATATCTAACACCACGGTGTTATCGGTAAATTCAATTACCATTTCACGTTCAAATCTAATTAAAGATTTAACTATCGCCTGGAGTAAAACTGGGGATACCCCATTCTCGATCTTTTCAATCTATTTAAAGATTCATTAAAACTCCACTTAGTTTTAATCTTCAACTGGGTTAAAGAATCAGTGTCATTTAAAACACGGTTCACGATAAACCCAAAAATCAATACCAATTCAATTCCAATTAAATATTATTTAATTGGTACACTTCATTAAATCTCAATAAAAGATTTAATCTTTTTCTCAACTGGGCTTAAGAACAGTGTTAATGCAGAAACCATTCATGACAAACCCAAATCACATTTGATATTAAATACAAGGCTCTGAATAAAAAATATATCGGCTTATATTCAATATCAAATTCTACGACCAACAAATATCGTACTGGAAATAACGATATATATATATATATATATCTTTCAAATTCCCATAACAATACCTGTATCATCACGAAATCCAACATCGAAATATTCCAAAGACAATTTCGATTCAAATCCATTCCAATTCAATTATTGGAAATTCTGGTTATATTTCAAAACCATTTCAAATTCACTTTATTTATTTCAAAAATAAATAAATTCTTATTCTAGTTCAAAACTAGTTCATCTCGATAAAAATCTTATTTTATCTTTTCAAATATGGAGTTTTTCATCCCAATTCTTCACAAATCATTTCTTATGATTTTACACAAATTATTACTATTTTGAATAATTTTATCAAGGCCCGTACAGTCGATTTCCATCAACGGTTATCGAACTGCACTTACAGCGACCTTTTCCAAATTTGATTTGGACATAATTCCAAATCCAGCCGTTAGATTTCTAATTCCTTATATTCGTTAGAAAGCTCTTTTCGATACGAACACAACGATTCCGGTTTGAGGAGAATCCGACGGTCGGATCTCCCGCAACGTCAATTCGAAGTCAATGGTCGAAATTCACGAACTGCCGCAGCGCGGCGCGTTCTATTCAGGCCATTATATTATATATATAATATATACTTCGTCGATTTCCTTTTAAAACGTATTATATAAATCGTTTTAAATTCGTTTTAAAAACGATTTCAACTTCTTTTCAAATTCAAATCAAAATTGAATTTTTCCTTATAAATTCGATTTAAATTCATTTCAAATTGATTTCAATTAAAATCGATTTTTAATTCAATTTCAGTTCGTATTCAATTCCATTCAATTTCAATTCGAATTCATTTCTATTCAATTTCAATTCGAATTCATTTCTATTCAATTTCAATTCGAATTCATTTCTATTCAATTTCAATTCGAATTCATTTCTATTCAATTTCAATTTGAATTCATTTCTATTTTATTTCAATTCGAATTCATTTCTATTCGATTTCAATTCGAATTCGAATTCTAATTCTTTTCAAAATATCAGATTTTGAAATCACTTCTATTTTATTTCAATTAGAATTCATTTCTATTCAATTTCAATTCGATTTCTAATTCTTTTCAAAATATCAGATTTTGAAATCACTTTCGATATTCATTATAAAATGAATAAAATCGATATAAATATCGTTCACGTCAAAATGGCGTCAATCTAATCAACACGGCTTCATATGTTTCTATTTTCAAATATTCTATTTCAAATATTTCTTTTTCAAATATTTCTATTTCAAATATTTCTATTCAAAACTGGAATGAAGCCCAATCAATTACCATAGATTTTATTTCTATGGATTTCCATACAACGCATGTTTATATCAACAACGACAAATATTCAACCATCATCCAAAGTGCACCACGCAACTGCATAAGCATTAAATATAAGTAATTAACGCTTACACAGTCTGTCAATCCATCGATTGACATACAACTAAACAATTGGGATTAGTGTACGTCAAATCTCATCCCAATACTCGTGTGGGGTTTCAAACAATCAAACACTGATTTTATTTTTGTAGTTGGGCGATGTGTAAAATTTATCATCCCAATCAATATCAATCAATTCAGTGTATATAAACAAATTTCCGATTTATTTATAAATATTTATTTTATATACACGTTAAAAATTCTATTTTCAACCATAAAATATTTTTAACTATATAAATATTTTATTTCATTTCACATCACATCACACAATCAACTACACATCAAATTCAAACAAACAAGCATACAAGCCGTCCATGGTTTGTGGACGACAGGTGTCGGGTGCTACTAAACACCGTCTGCATCCTAGTATATATTTATATAACTAGAAAATAAAATTAAAAGTGAGGAGTTCTCACAGAGGGTTCCACTCCGCCGTGCTTTGCTTTCGAACTGCTGAACATCTGGATTTGCTTGGAATTCCAATACAGTTCTTTTCTCACTGTTCAAATAAAAATTATATTTTTATTGCTTCATTCAATAAATAAAAATCAAATTTTTATTTCAACTTCATATATTTTTACAACGCTTCTTTCTATATAAAAATTATATTTTTATATTTCTACAATATAAAAGATTATATTTTTATACTTCTACAATATAAAAGATTATATTTTTATACTTCTTCAATACAAAAGATTATATTTTTATACTTCTTTAAAAATCTAATTTTTTCCTCCTTTAAAAATTTAATTTTTCCTACATCAAAAATTTCAACTTTCTTTGAATAAAAATTAGATCTTTTTGCTCTATAAAAATTTGATCTTTCCTATATAAAATCATATCATTCTTAACATGCCAATCTGATTTTTCTTAATCATAAAAATCTGGTTTTTATTTAATAACTAAACTAATTTAACTAAGTATAAAAACTAAATGAATTAAATAAAGAAAAACGCACCTTTGCCGAGGAAGGGGGGTTTACGGTAGCGCAGGGGGTCAAGAGGTGGGTCGGGATATGGCGTCGGTCGTAGTGGTCCCTGGCGACGCACCGGAGGTCGGAGGGAGAGCGGGGGCTTCGTGGGTGGCTCGCGAGGTTGGTGACGGCCTCGAGATGGAGGGACGGAGGTACGGATTTCGATTTGGAAGGGAGGAGGGGTTCGCGAGGAGGCTGAGAGGTGGAGGAAGGGGAGCGGTGGGGCGACAGGGTTGGGCGGCGCCTCCGACGGCCTGGTGATGGTCTGGAGCGCGATCGATGAGATCCCCCCCTTCTTCTTTTTTATTTTTCCTAATCGGTTCTGAAATGAAAAGGAGGAGAGAGTTAAAGGATTTTATATTATATTTTATACTATTTTTATTTCAAAAAGTTGACTTTTTATTTAACCTTGTAACGAGACCCACCGCTTGTCGTCCATAGCTAATTTCCCCCATTCCGTACACAATGGGATATGTATCGTAGGCTGATTCGATCGTACGGTCAGTTTTTGTCAAAATCAACATATAACTCTATATATTGATTTTGAACGCACATTTCAATTTACTGGGGTCACATACTAACTCGAAAAATTCCAGAAAAATGTTTTCTAGCTTCGTATTGACTATACGGTCCTAACAAAACTTGTTTCGTCGAATTCTGAGACCGTTTGAAAAATGGCCAATTTCCAGTCGATTAAAATCAACAAAAAATGGTCAAACGCGTTTTACTTCGCCACGCTCACATATTGATTCGAAAAATTACGAAAATTGGAATCTAGCAATAATTTGACATCACGGATCCAACAAAAGTGGTTTCATCGAAATCCGAGGTCGTTTGTAAAATTTCCATTTTTAAGGGCCAGAATTCCATAGCGATTCTTCTGAAAATTCATTTGGACATAATTTTTGATTCCCGCTATGAAATTTCAATTTTTCGGATTCGTTGGAAAGATATTCCCAATTAGATTCAAATATTTTTTGTTTCACTAAAATCCGATTTATTTTGCACCCGGTACATTCAATTGAATTTTGAAATCGAATTATCGAACTACCGCGCCATTTTCAATTCCTTTTATATATAAAATAAATATTTATACTCTAACGACGATCTATATAATATATACGTTTGAAATATATTCAAAATAAATTTCTTATTGTTATTATTTAAAATAATTCATTTTAAATAATCAAAATTTGCCAAATTTGCCAAAATAAAAATTTTAAATTGGCTCGGATTTCCGGGTTATTACCCTAAAGAACCTAAATGTTGATTGTTGCACACTTAAATGAAGGTTATCTGTTTAACAACATACTTTAATGAAATAATTAAATTTAACTTCATACACTTATTATGTAACGACCCAAGGTTTTTCGGCCTCGAAAATCGACATAAATACCTTACCATATCTTATGTCGATCCTCCAAATACCGAGAACACCGGATTGTTAATGAAAGAATTTAGAGGGTGAGGTAAGAAAGAAAGAATTATAAGAATAGAAGAAGGAGAAGAACCCAACAGAGTGTCTCACATCGCAGCGGAACAAAATATAATACATAAATAAATCTTTATTGAGAGCTTTTGAAAATACTTACAATATCAGAGTACAACACACATCTGGACAGTGTTGATAATCTGTCCTCATATATATAATCACACAGCGGAATATCATTCATCTGAACATCTTCAGCTCGTCTCCGGACTTCTCAGTACCTGATAACCTGAACCTGTACACCTCGGTCTAACCCGAGCATTTACAAAACACCGGGTCAGTCTGGTGAACCAGAGTGAGAAAAACTCGCACAGCATTAAGGTATCACACATCTTGATTTTAAAGTTAAAATCCTTTCGAAAGAAAAAGATAATCGTAAGACCGATCCACACATAAACACGGACGGTTTTTTACCTTACGATAACCCAAATCAGTTTTCGAAATCAATATTTTTTTCTGATATTATAATAATGTCTAAATACAAGTAAATAACAATCTAGAGGAACGCTTGCATCTCACGCTCCCCGTATATAGTATACAATCGAAAACCGTGGGCGCTTATTGGATATTGGATTTCAAATTTGACAAGGTATGGGACCACCTTCCGCACGTGTATCTCTAGAGGCGAATACACTGGGTTCAACAAGAACGTCTTGCAACCCGGCCCTCACATGACCGACCACTCATTTCGCTTGAGTGTATCGAATGTATATCACCAACGGTTGGACTCAAACCACCGTTTCCCAAATGGGCAGAATCGATAGAACAAGAAACAAAAGGAATTTCTCTAGATAGGTGATTATACACCCTAATGGGAGCGACCCACATAGCCATGCTGCTTGCCCGATTTTTGTCATCTCCTGGTTGTGAGGCTTGAGGCTAGAATTTTCTTCCAGAACATCTGGCCATCCTTTACTTTGAATGCCACATCGTCAGATCCTCTGGATATCACTAATTGACGCCCACAAAAATACCCTAGTTGGGAGCTAACCAACTATGATACATTTGAAGAAATCAACGTACGTGGCCCATTGGAAATACTCTGTCAGACATTCGTCCATACAAGTCATCCAGGAACAGGATGAACCGAAGGTACTCTCCTACTGCATCCAATACAGGAATCACCCCATGGATCAGTAGCGATCGTCCTTGCACTCCACAGATTCAACCACGACAAAACCCCAGTATATCTCCGGGTCGAATCAGAGATTGTAAGTGGTTCTTCCGCTTTATGAAAACTATGGTCTTCACATGCTCCATCTCGATCATCGTCTGATCTTCTATATATTCGTATTTGTTGGTCGGAATAGTTTTCGAATATATATTCGATCCCGATCTTTCCATACCAACAACCGTAAGGGTCAGACTTGATAGTCGGTTATTTAACTATCAAGTAAACATTCATGAAATCATAAAATAGATTCACTGGTCTAGTATTCAGCATCCCTTACTTGAATATTTCCAGCAATTTGGGAAAGCATTTCACTTATCACTTTATATATAGTGATATTTGCAAAAAAAAAACATTTCATTTGAATATAACGATACTCCATATTCAATTTCCATTATTTATTATAACATTCCCTTTATTACAACTGAGAAATCATTTCAATCTACTATTCGGCGTTACGCCAACTCCCCTGTATTCCTCACTTGGAAAAATATCAAAGTCTTATTCATATAAAATAAACCATTATATATACCTCACACCCTTACGTTTCGAATCATTGCCCAATCCCCTTTTAAATTCTAGGGAAAGATCATCTCATTTTATTTCCGTTACCTTTGGTAATCTTATCACAAATTTTTGCCATTTCCAACTGATATCATCCTTGGATAGTCCCGGAGTTGTTCAAGTTGGGGTATTTTAATTACCTCTCAGACCTTGATCAACAACGTTCTTATCTTCAGATAAATACGAGTTGTAAATCTTATATCAACCACTTCTCCCAGTTTAAAATATGGCTTTACGGTTCTGCTTATCTTTTTGGAAGTTTCCCTTTATAATTAATATCGCTTAATTAATTAATTTCTTACTAAAACATCCCCTTTATAAATTCTCGACTTATTAAATAACATTGTTGTACAAACTAAATTTCAAAACCGATTTCCAACCTGGTTTACCAAGCTCAAAACAAACCCCTTTCAATCCCCTTTTCCCTTCGGGAAATTCCCTTTCAAATCCTTTGATTCAACTTAACACCATGATCAAGTATTTCCAATTTAACACAACGTTTAACTCACATTCCATTTATAAACCTTGTTTATAAATTTCAGTTTTGAATAAACCCTTTACATTTACATCTCCAAATATTTTAGTAACATCCCCATTTAACCGGTCGCATTCGTTTAGAACCCTTTATTGCTTTATTTTAAAACCCGAGTTCAAATATGAACTTGTTTATAACTTCCTTTTTCAAAACTCACTTGATCGATTCAAACCACACTATCCTTTAGCCTATTCAAGTTAATTTCTCTTTTAAATTAATTAAAAATATAATTAATTTAAATAAATTTATTTAACGGTTGTTAGGAAACAATTAATCGACTTCTCAACCGTTAGGTTATCCTCATCTCATCTGCTTACATATTCTACGAACACAAGTATTTACTTTATCAAAACAATTTAATAATAACTTGTGAACCTTTGAATAGTAGTAATACCTTTTTCTTTTCCTTTTTCTTCTTTAAAATTTCTCTATTCAAAATAATATATTTAAAGCCTAAAATAAATTTGTAATCCTCGTAAAGGTCGACCCACTTGCAGATAAAAATCCATATTGTATAATGACTGGTTTACAAACGATGTGATGCCAGATTATTCAACCAATATCCCTACTGGTTGACCAACTAGATGTTGAATTTCAATTCAACTATTTTTGATCGAATCAATTTGCCTAATCACAACTATTTCCCTTATCTGATATAACAACCATCAAACAGATGCCACAAACAATTCAAACCATTTCAATCACGTTTGTTTTATAAACAGGAATAATCAAGGGAAATTATTTTATTTGGGTCGTCTCCAAACATTGGGTATTTCCTGAAATTAAACCACCGTTTAATTTCCTTTGTTAAATCAATAATGTGTATATATATATAACCAGCAAACAGTCAACCACTCAAAATCAGAACACGTAAATAAAAACCCAGTTTATAAAAAATATAAACGGGAAAGGCTGAGTGAGTTTAACTCACCTGGTCTTTGATTTGTCGATGAACAGTCTGATTTAAGCAAATTAAACTGACGTTTAATTCGAATAAAAATTCCAGTAGCTTCAGATCCGGCCTAGACCTGCTCCATCTCGAAGTACTCGTCTCCATGGTCCCAACGCAACTGACCGCGCGTGAATCTAATAACGGATGAGTGAGAAATCGTATTTCGAATCTTATAATCTAAATTAAAATTTAAAACATGTTTTTTTACTATTTAATAAAAGCCCTTTACCTCTATCATTGGCCCAAAGCAACCCGGCCCGCTTCACCTTAATCAAAACCCTACCCACCCGTTCCTTTTTCTTATTCAGTAGCCGCCTCTCCCAAATTCAATCCCATGGCCACGAACCCTAACCCCATTTCGCATCCGTTTCTACCCAATAACCCAAAACCGAAACCCTCTCTGTTCTTCAAAGAAGATAAAGCCATCAGCCACTACCTCTTCGATCGTCCCTTACTTCCGATCCTCCGAACCCCAGCGTGCCACCACCATGTTGCCAAACAACCATCGAACGGCGCAGCTTCCTACCACATATTAAGCTAAGTTTTTTTTTTTTCTATTTCGATTTCAGTATTACTTGCTTTGATTTTTTATTTTTTTTTGGTTCGAACGCTTTCGGTTTACTGTGATGTTCATGTGGTTATTGCCTTCGAATGGTTTGTGCGTGGGTACCTGTATTTATAGTGTTGTAAATTAAAGATAAGGTAAACTTCCTTCAATGGCTAGCCTAGGTAATTAAGCTACAAAAAGCCTAGGCGGTTCCCTTTTCAGATTTCTTACTTGTGATGGGAATCGATCTCTGTGAAATGACTTAGCCAAGATTTTGTGTAGTATTAGTATTGTATTTTCGATTAGCCATGTGCCTTAGATATAGATGATACTTCCTTTGATCTTACTATGACCGAACTGTGCATATAGATTAGGTTATTGAGGCTATGTATATTCAAATCAGAGATCTGTACCGTGTATTGTGGATTTTGTTCAGATTTCGTAAAGATTTGATTCAGAGATTTTCTGAACTGTATATTAGATTTCTTGCTAGGATTTTCAATGAGATTCTCTGAACTGTTTATTAGATTTGATTTCTATTTTAAATACATGTAAACATTGGATTTTGTATCCCATATTCACTGTACATACATGTGCATTGTAGATTCATACCAGTTTCCTCTTAGCTGTTCATGTACTCTATCTTGTAGCTGTCCCTATACTATTCTTTTTGGCCGTGAAGATTCGAGCTATGAATTTACTGTCATAGTTGTTTCTTGTACTTGAACGGATTTGATGTAAAGAGATATGTATGTATCTCTTTTTCTTCTTTGATTATGTTGTTCATGATTTTCTGATTTTTATGATCTCATTTTCTGTTGAACCTATGATCCTAGCTCAAGATTTGGTTTTTTTTTTTTTTAAAAAATAAGATTTTCTGTATATGAACATGCAGTTCTGCCATGAAAGAAATACATAGATTTTTTTGCAATCCATTTCGGTCTTCTTTCCAGA
This sequence comes from Allium sativum, assembly GCA_030737875.1. NCBI lineage: Eukaryota > Viridiplantae > Streptophyta > Magnoliopsida > Asparagales > Amaryllidaceae > Allium > Allium sativum. The sequence goes on along the minus strand of CM060912.1, from coordinate 1,011,648,610 downwards.
TTTGATTATATACATACAATAGATTTTTTTTTCTTTCTTTAATTATATATGGTCTTGTCTTTCTAGCTGTTCATGTACTTTTACAGCTATTTGTGTTTGTGGAGATATACTCATCTTACTGTTTTCATGAAAGAACAACACATGACATTGAAAATTTTAAAATGAATTCTCTTGTACCCTCCTGCATTCGTACCAATAGTTTGTGGATATATGTTGCATATCTTTTGTTGATCCCTTTTCAGTTCTATCATGTTGTACATTCCAGTTCCCCTTTTTTTTATTTTCTTTAACTAATAGTTTTTTTTTTTTTTGTCTTTTTTTTTCTTCTTCTTTGTTTGCAGGTTGAAACCTGACGGGAACAACTTGGATCCACTGGTTTGACAACATGAAGAATTTGATTTAAAAATGTAGATTCCTTCCTTTGTGTTGTACTTGAAAACTTGTTTTGTATGAGATATAAATTTGAACTTGTATTGTATTAGACAATCTCATGTATTGTATATAAATTTGATGGTATATACATATTTGATCTCTTTTTTCCTAGCTGTTGTAGTTTATTTTACTTCTTTCTTTTGCCTTTTGCCTTTTTCTTTGTATTAACTGCATTCTTTTCTTTTCATTTTTCTTTGTGTGAATGTGTAACACTTCCATACATATATGTATATTTCGTTCTTATTTATAGTGTATTTGAATATATGTTGTTGTTTAAGTAAGAAGTGTATTCGGTTTTACTCGTATTGCCGAGCCAAGTGAAAACACAAATATATACGTATATAAGCAGCCAAACGAAAATAAATACTCTCGTATATTTAGAACCAATAAGTCAAATTTCAATTAGTATAAAATTCAAAACTCAATATTGAAAATCCCGTTTCTTCTTTCGATGATTAAAAATCGTTTAATATTTATAAATAAATTAATATAATTTAAAAACGATTTCATAGCGACTATTTGAAAATTTTAATTGGACGTAACTTGAAATTTACAAGCCGAAATTTCAATTTCTCTCCTTCATTAGAAAAATATAATCGAACCAGTCCTAACGTGTCTCATTTCACAGAAATCCGACTTATATTGGATCATGTATATCCAATCAAAGTTCAAATCGAAATTTCGAACTACCGTGACGTTTCGAGCTCGTTTTAATTAATATATAATATATATATTCGAACTCCACTTAAATAAATAAATTCGATTAAAAATCCATTATTTCAAATATAATATATAAACTTATTTAAATATTCGAATTTAAATGGTCGAAAAATCTGGGACGTTACATATTATGATGCTAATAGTTGCATGCTTTCCAGAATCAATTAAGTTTAACTACATACACTGATGCAACTAAATGTTGATGGTTGAACACATACTTGAATGAAAGTTTTCTTTTCAACTGCATACTTTAATGCAACATTTTGTTTAAAACTGCACAGTTGTATGCAATATTTCTACTTAATTTCATTCAATAATTCAACAGTTTTGCTAAATTATAACACAATTCCACTTAATTTCATCCACCAACGTCAAAACTCTAATAAAATTCATATACTAAAGAAACAACATGTTGATAGTTGCACACTCGAAGGAAAAATTTACGTTCAGTTACATATATTTATATAAGATTATGTTTCAATAACCACACTTGCATGCAACATTTAAAAATAACTACATACAATGGTGTAACAAAATTTTGATTATCGTACACCTGACTCAAAATTTTCTATTTAACTGCATACATTAATGAAAGTTTCTGATTAGAGTTGCACACAAGCATGCAATATTTCTACCCAATTTCACACAATAATGCAACAATTTGTTAATTAATGATTAAATAAAATAATCTACTGAACTATTCTAATTAAATTCATGAACATATGCTACTTTTCTGAAAATAATCATCTACATATATAAATGATTTGGAAATATGCATGTATGATTGTATATGTACTTCTTAAATGCATATAATTATGAATTTATTTTAAATACATGCATACTTCAATAAAAAAATTTCTACTTACATTCATTTGCTGAGGTGTTAACTGAATTTACAAATTTTTCTACATACATTCATTCATGAATTGTTTCCCACAAGTGTTTAAGCATTCTGAACACATGCATACATGTTTGCAAATTTTGATAACAAAATGTTACAATCATGCAAGAATTCTTAATATAATTTTGTACATACTTGGAAAACGGCAAGCAACTATTGAGAATAAATATAAACAATTATACAACTACTCTTAATTAAATTACTCAAATATTCACCAACTCATAACAAATTATAGTCTTGTATGCAAGTTTTCTGATTAAATGTATGCACATATTACTTTTCGGTGATTATGTCCATCTTTGTATTCATATTTCTTAAAAAATATGCATTCACAAAATCAACGATTTCGTAATTATGTACACAAGTATGCATGTATTTTGAATATCTAACGTACATCTACTACGAATAAATGCATTCAAATATTTAATTATTATGCATACTTGTATACAATCATACAAATTTACTAAATAAAAATCATACAATCAAATAAGAATACCATACGAAGTCATACTGCTGTGTAATAATTAGATGACAAATACATAACAACAACATACGGTTATGCTATATTTCTTATTAACATCATACAATCATGTAATTAAGATTTCTTATTAATATCCAAAAAAAACATGCAATAAGTCTTATGAATAGCATACACTGAATCGAAATGTTTGTTTCAATCTTATTACAGTATATTACAAGAAGATAGTATATACAGTCGGATATGAAATAAAACAGTTAGATTTATACCTTTTTGCCATTTCATGTAATTTGATGACGACGACGGCGAATTTGGAGCAAAACAGGACGATCTTGATTAAAAAGATGACCACCGGCTTTTGATTCAAAAACGTGATTTATTGTTCAAGGGTTTTGCACAATTGTGGAATTAGGGTTTTAAGAGAGAGATTAAAGGAGCGATTTGACTAATTAAATGATGGCGAATCGTTTTTGGGGGTTTTGTTTCTGCATAAGGGTAGAACTAGACTTTTTTCACTGGCATTTCAAAAATAGGGATGTATTTTATATTATTTTTATCAGTGGTTTTTTTTAATATTTTAGAAGTTAATAGGGACCTATAAAAAGCGCACCCTTTTTATTATCATCATACAAGTGAAGTTTGGGCTGCTTACACAAGTGTAACATATTATGTAATTGAACTCGCATCATCCTTAATTTTCCCCTTTACAATCAAAACTGTATTAAAAACGTTATCAAAAATGTTTTTTTAGTTGTGCATGATCTCAATATTATGTCGTAGTATGAGATTTTTCTAGTAAGGAACTCCCAAAATATACTTTGCTTGCACCAGTCATGAATGTTCGATTTACTTAGAATTTCAACATGTTCTCCAGTTTCATGTATCTTTAGATAGTCTTTTACGATTTCATATATCTCCCTACTTGCCCAAACTTTAGGCGGTAGGATACCCTCTACTCATTAGCTTTAAAGTTCTTTTTATCCATTCTAAATTTATGATTAATATGTAGAAAACACCGATGACAGTCAAACCAAGAAATTTTCTTCCCATACTTTAATAAAAAGACTCATGTCTCATCCATACAATGAGGAAAAGCTAGACGTCCAGATGTGCTCCAACCTGAAAGCATGCCATACGCCAGAAAATCACTAATAGTCCATAATAAAGAAGCGAACATATGAAAATTCCATTTTCTCTCATGTTTCAACTCCTTTATGCCACAGTGTTTTCAAATCTTCGATCAATGGTTGTAGACAAAAATCAATTCCTTGTGTCGGATCATCGAGATCGAAGAAAACAATCGTTAAAAACATATATATGGAGTTTTCATGCACATCCATGGAGTTAAGTTATAAGGAGTAACAATGATATACCATGATGAATATTTACCACCAAACTGAAAGAATAGCGAAAATCCATCTGTATGTAAACCAAACCTAGCATTACAACTTTCTACAACAATATCAGGATAAGTCCTATAGAAGCACTTCCGTGCTTCACCATTATATGGTTGTATCAAAGTTTATACTTCTGGTGTTATCACATTATGCCATCGTATATGACATGATGTAGCAGAAAATGCATATAACCATTGAAATCTGCGAGTGATGGATAAATAATGCATTCTCTTGTATGGAACTTCTTTTCCTTTCTTTTTTCTTGGTTATATCTTTCCACGTTACTTGTTCTGCATTTTCTAAGGTGAGCGTCTTCTTTCCACACTACAAGAAAAATACATTTTTATAGCATTTAAAAAACACTATGAAAGGATACAATGGCGTTTTTATAAACGTTGTATATCAGCATGCTGTAATATGTCAAGGGTCTATAATAGCAACCTAATACTCGCTATAAAAAAAGATGCTATAAATGATGTTACTTATAGCGATTCAGAATTGCTATTAAATGAACGATTTGTAAAATACAAATTCCTATCTATAACGTTTATTGCTTGCTATAAAACTTTTGCACAGAGTTGTGGTTTATGATGCTAATATTTATGACGTCATTTAATTGCTATTTATAACAATTGTAAACGCTGTAGATGAGTATTGTTTGATTATTATAGCAACTACAGACGCTGTAGAAATTTCGTAGTCTGATTATTATAACAACTATAAATGCTATAAAAAAATTTAATGTAGTATTTTATAGCATTATTTACTTGTCACGAAAGTTGTTCAATTGTTGCAGAAGATTTTTACTGCACTAGCATAATGCTGTAGTATGTATAGTCATTATTAAAAGTATTTCATGCACAATATTAAGCATATAAATATTTGTAATCAAAAGTATGTCATACAAAGTTCAAAGCATATAAATATTTATGATCAAAAGAAATAATTCTTAAAATCGTTGCTAACCGAAACAACACATACTAAAAAGAACAATCTATACAACCGTAGCTAATCAAACAATAAATAGTAAAAGTAAAGACATATGAACATCGACGCAAAATAATTTGATGAAGAATGAGTGCAACAACATATTTTTTCATGCCTTTCACCATAGCGTAAACCTAAAGCATCATACATCGCCTGTCCAAAAAAAACATACGTCTGTTAGTTATAAAATGTAAACATAAACTATCATGAATAGCATAATATGGAGGAAAGTAATTGCAGCAAACAAATAAAATACTCAAAAGTGACAGCTAATATATGTGTGTTGTAGAAGCAATTTGATGTTATACCAGATGTGCATACGTATTCAACAATAATATGTCCACTGTTATAAGCTTATTAATTTTTATAAAACTTAACTAAATTTTATAAATTTATTTAATTTAAGAAAATAGTTGTTTATTTGATTATTTGAAAACTTAATTAACTTAGTTGCTTATTTTAAACTTAGTTACCTTATTATTATTATTATTATTATTATTATGCTACTATTATTATTATAAATTTAGTTAACTTTATAAACTTAATTAATTTTTATAACTTAGTTAATTTTTAAAAAGTTAGATAATTTTTTTAAAACTTAAATCTACTTTTATAACAATTTAACAAAGATTTCAAAACAGAGAACATTTAATATTCATATTATTATTATTGTATTATTAGTTAAATATTTATAGATTTATTATTATTATTGTATTACTATTATTATATTATACCACTATATCATATCATATTATAATATTATTAATTAATTTTATATTTTAGACTTAGTTAACTTAGTTAATTTTTATAAAAAACTAGATGATTTTTATTAAACTTAGTCAACTTTTATAACAATTTAACAAAGATTTCAAAATACAGAACATGTAATATTCATATTATTATTATATTTAAATAATATTTTTAATATTACTTTATAAATTTATTATTATTGTATTACTATTATTATTATTATATTATAAATTTATTTTCATATACCTTTAGTTTAGTTTTGTAAATCTCGATTAACTTAGTTAAATATTTATAAAATAAGTTTATAAATTTATTCTTATTATTATATTACTACTATTTTTATTATACTATATTATTATTTATCAGTTTTTATATATCTTTAGTTAAATTGTATATACCTTTAGTTAAATTTCATGAAACTCTTTATAAATTTATTATTACTATTATTTATTAAATTTTATATACCTTTAGTTGAATTTTATAAAGCTCAATTAACTTAGTTAAGTATTTATATAATTATTTTATAAATTTATTTTTATTATTACATTAGATCAGTCGAACAAGTGTATGTATATATATATATATATATATATATATATATAATTGATGAATTTGCAAGGTTACCTATTTAGGTAAAATAGGTAACTAAATAAAAGAGAGGTAAGTAAATAAAAATTGTAAAATAAAATATATATTCCATTCAGAAATACTCAGAGCTGCTAGCGGCCTAACGCTGAATGTGAGTCGTTACACAAATTAAATAAATGACAAAGGTATGATGGGAACACTGGAGTAGTTATGTACATAAGTCAAAGTAATTCAAGAAATTATATATTAATATAAAAGGAGTTTAGGTTAATAATGGAATTCTAACAGTGTTTGGTGGTAAATGTTATCAACATCAACGTCAATCAGGCCGACAGCATATGGCTACATAATAAGGAGAAAAGTAATTACCTGCAAAGTAGTTTTGTCGTCTATGCTTCAAGTAATTTCCTGATTGCAAGGAACAAACACTAAAATAGATGTGTTAGAATTTTGAGAAAAGAGAGAGATTAAACGTTAAATAATTAAGAGAAGCAATATAGTATAATAGACCGTGCTACAGTAGAGGTAACAGAGGAGGTGGTTCTGGATGCTCTGAGTAATATCAAATCTAATCAGTATAGGCCAAAGAATGCAAATAAAAGACGTGGTCACACAAATATAGGCTCAGCTGCAAGGTAGACGGCAGCCATACTTATACAACACTTATACAAGCACTTATTTGCACTGGACAGTCTTCAGCTACGCTAGAGTTATTGAAGGAACCCGATTACTGTGATTTGAAAATATGTGAAGAGTTTGAGAAAGAAAGAAATTTTTACACTCTGCTTTTGGAGCTTTACAAATATAATGAAATGCGCAAAGAGGCTCTCAAACTTCTCTATTATCTTGTTGAAGAAACAAATTTAGAGAGCACAAATCCTAATCTTGCTCGAAGGTTCAAGCCACAAATGATAATTGATTATCTCAAGCCTCTTTGTAAGACTGATCCAATGCATGTTTTGGAATTTTCTACGCATGTTCTTGAAAGCTGTCCAACTGAAACTATTGAGTTATTTCTATTAGGAAATATTCGTGCGGATTTGGTAAATTCGTACTTGAAACAACATGCTTGATGCTCCAGCCATGCAGTCTACCTACTTAGAGCTGATGATCTCAATGAGTGAAAATGAGATAAACACAAATCTCCACAGCGAATTGGTACAAATTTATCTTTCAGAAGTAATTGACTGGTATAAAGATTTAAAAGAACAAAAACAGTGGGATGAGAAGTCTTACTCTCCAACACGCAGAAAATTAAAACTGCACTATAAAGTATATCAAATTCAATTGTTGCCACTTTGTCAAAGCGTCTTCCACAAGATGCACTTTTTAAAGAGCGGGCATTGATGCTTCACAAAATGAATCAACATCAACTTGCATTGTCTCTTTACGTTAGCAAGATTCGTTCTCTTAGAGCTCCTTATCCTTTGGTCCAGACAGTTGTATTTAGAAATGTAAATCTTCTGATTCAAGGCGAAGATTGTGTAGCAGCTGCTTTAAGCAATTACGTTCATGGTCTGTTTCCTGTTCCTCTTGGTGCTCAAATTGTACAGCTAACTGCATCCGGTGATTTTGAAATAGCACCAGCTTTGTGTAAGTTGCTGCCACCGGAGGATTCTAGACTTCTAGTCTCCGAGCATCAAAGGAAAGTTCAATTCATATCAGATATGGGAACTATCTGTTTGATTCCGGAAATTACGAGGAATTCATGGAACAGTTTTCGTAACACCCCGTATTTTTATAACATTTTAAAACCATAAATCAAGGCAGGATTAATTGTTAAAATAATAATTGAAACGACCCGCAAATCCGAGCTACCTGAGTTGACTAAATACAACACACGTCCAACCCAAATAACACAGAAATACGAACCATTAATAGAAAGAAGTTAGAAGATGAGAAATAGAAAGAAAGAAATATTAGAATAGAAGAAAAACGAAGATCACAACTCACAACGGAACGAATAAAATATATTATATAACATAAGCTTTGAAGTACAAATCAGTAATTTTATATACATACCATCATCAGAGCACAACAGTCATTTCTGAAACAGTTATAAACTCCTGTTTCCAGATACAACGTAGTACACAGCGGAATATATGATAGTCTATATCTAACTGGTGAAGCCTCCTGCTTCCAGCTCTTCCAAGTGAATCTGAAAAATCCCAACTACTTGACTGCCCGTACAAATTTGGGCACCCAAGAGTTTAGGGAAAATAAAACAAAATAAACTCTGGGTCAGTCATGGGACTGGTGTGAGTAAACTCCAACCACTTGTTTAACTTTAAAAATCCTTTCAAAAGAAAAGGTAATGGTAAGACCAGCCCACACATAAACACGGACGGTTTTTACCTTACTATAACCCAAAACACTTTGATATCAAATCCAATGATATTATAATAATGTCTACATCAAATAAATAACCAAATAGCAGAACGCTTGCATCTCACGCTCCACATATATAGTATAAAATCAAAAACCGCATGGCTCTTATTGGAGATTGGATTTCCAACATGACAAGGTATGGAACCACCTTCCGCTAGTGTATCTCTAGAGAGGAATACACTGGGTTCAACAAGAACATCTTGTAACCCGGCCCACACATGACCGACCACTCATTTCGCTTGAGTGTATCGAATGTATATCACCAACGGTTGGGATCAGCAACCGTCTCCCGACTGGGACAGCATCGAATAGAATAAGAAATTAAATGAACCTCTAGATAGGTGATTATACATCCTAATGGGTGCGACCCACATAGCCATGCTGCCTGCCCGATTTTTGTCCTTTCCCGGTTGTTGAGGCCTGAGGCCACGAATACCTACCATTCATTGATAGCACAATCACTTTGAATGCCACATTGTCAGATCCGTTAATCACTAGTCAAGTTTGCACAAATATTCTGGATATTATGCTAAGGGATAAATCCGTTGCAACCATATATATTAATACAGACCAACCCATTTGATCATTGGAAATACTCTGTCAGACATTCGTCCATATACGTTCGTTCTGGAACTGAACGAAACCGAAGGCACTATTTCTATTAATAGAAAGAGTCCTTGCACTTTACTCCGTCTTCAATATATTCAGCATACTTGGTTCGCAACGCTTATGCCGATACGGAGTGGTTCTTTGGATAATAATCCAACCGGTCTCTCCATATTGACAACGATGGTCAAAAACTTCGATAGTCAGTGATTTAACTATCGAATAAAAACAAGTGTTCATCCAACATATCAAACAAATCACTGGGCTCTTTAATTAATATTCATTAATTAAATCACTTCTCCATTTTCTCTATCGATATTTGTTAACCAAATATTTTCAGTAACCATATTGGCCCTTTACGCTATTTGGAAAACATTTCCCAATATCAACTCCTTTTATTTTCTATATATTAGAAAATATCTCTATTTGCAATTGGAAACAATTCCAATCACTTATCTCTATCCCGACTATTTTAATTATACTCAGGAAATATTTACTTGTTATATTTCCAAAATTCCATCACTTGGGTTTAAAACGAATGTTGTGTAAAACATCGTACGGCAACCCAAAATATTCTATTCAACTAACTATTATCCAACACCTCTCTTCGAGACTGGGTCTTGCTACTTCTCCATTTAAAATGAAATCAATCAAGTTGGGGTAAAATTACCTCTCAGACCTTGACTGAAACCATCCTCAACTTCAAAACGGCAAAACCACTAACCTCGAATAAACACACTATACAACCCAATTGTTCGTTTTTAAAACATGTATAAAGTTCGCTTTCTATTTCTAATTTATAGATTTCCCTTTTTTGTTTACAATATTCGATTTTTATATTCACTTACCTATCGAATTCTATACGTCGATACAATGATTTCTAACTATCAAAATATCTTTAAAAATATTCTAACTCCTTAAATTTCCGGAAAATTTCGCCATAACCTCCCCTGTATCGGGAGCATCGGGAAATTTCAAATAGCTTCCCCGGTCCTTCTAATCTCAAAAAGAAAAAGAAAAAGCCAAGCGGCTTGCCGATACGGCGCATAAAACCCATATATGAATTTAAACATGTACCTTTTTGTCGGGCACATAAATAAAAATCTTCATATACTCCATCCCATATCTGTTTAACACATGTTTACCTGTTTCCAATTCAATTCAACTCAATCCATTCGTTTGAATTCAATTTTGAATCGTTTGAATTCAGTTTCGCTCAATTATTCTTTAATTAGCCCTTTTGCCTATTTCACTTCTTTGTTTGAACATAACATGTTCAAACAAAATATTTAATTAGCTTATATCCAAATTGAATTTCAAGTTTCAATTCTAGTTTCGTTTTTGATTTCGAACATAAATTTTCAAATCGAATTTACTTATTCAAACCCCAATATCCATTCGAAATCTCCTTAACTAATTTCTATTCAATTTAGTTAATTCTATTCAATAAATCAAAATCTGGTTTCTGTTTCAAAAATCATATTTATTTACACAACTTGAATTCGCATATATTTTACAACTCAACTCTGAAATTTTCTAAATAGACAATTCGGATTTTTTTCCGCTTAAAATCCTTTTATAACATTAAATAAACCATTATGGTTTTAAAACGATTATGGCGCTGCTTTTCTGAAAATTTGATTTTGATATAACTCAAAATCTATTTGACAAAATCCAGATTTTTCTCTTCCATTAGAAAACTATTATCAAATTGGTCCGGACGTTTCTTGTTTCGAAGAATTCCGACTTCAATTGCGTTCTGTATACTCAATTGAAGTTCGAATCGCCAATTTACGAACTGCATTGCTGCGGCGAGTTCGTTTTAATTATATTTATATACATAAACTTTTAAACTTCGTTAAATGAATTCAACTCCATTTTAACTCTATTTGAATTCCTTGATTCAAATTCCAATCTCACTTTTATTTGAATTCTATATTCAAATTCCAATTCCTTTTCTATTTGATATTCAAATTCAATACTTGAATTTCTATTTGAATTCCCTATAGTCAAATTCTATGTTTGAATTCATTGGAATTCTCTTATTCAAACTCTATATTTAAATTCCATTTGAACTTCTATATTCCAATTTCTATATTTGAATTCTATTGAAATTCAAATATTCAAACTCCTTTTTAAATTCTATATTCAAAATTCCATAGTTTAAAACCCATTTGAATTTCATATTCAAATCCCATAGATTAAATCCTACTTGAATTCAATTTGAATCTCTTATATTCAAATTTCATTTTCCATTTCCATTTGAATTCTAATATTCAAATTCATTTCCAACCCCATTTGAATTCTAATATTCAAACTTATTTTTTTTACATCATTTGAATTTCTTTACTCAAATCCATTTGAATTCCCTTGAATTCAAATTCCATTTCAAAACCATTTGGATTTCCTATTTTGAAATCCTATTTGAAATTCTATTTCCAATTCTACTTTGAAAATCCTATTTCAAAGTTTATTTCAAATTCTATTTTGAAATTCTACATGCAAATCTCTATTTGAATTTCTTTATTCGAATTCCTTTGAATTCAAATTTTATTTTAATTCCTTGAATTCAAATTCTATTTTTCATTCTAATTCCGTCTATTCAAATTCTATTTGAACTTCTATTTGAATTTCTAATATTCAATCTCCTTTTAAAATTCAAATATTTAAACTCCTTTTCTAATTCTACTATTCAAATGTTATACTCAAATTTCATTTGAGTTATATATTTAAAAATTCCATTCCAAATCCTATTTGAAATTTCTTTTGTATTTCAAATATTTCAACTCCTTTCTAATATTTAAATTCTATTTACATTTCTACTTAAAAATTCTATTTCAAGTATTATTTTGAAATTTCATTTCAAAATTCTATTTCAAAATTTCGCTTTGAAATCCTAAATTTTTAAATTCTACTTGGATTTCAAATTCTATTTGAGAAAAATAGAATTTCCCTTTTTAAACCTCAAATATCATTCTCATGATATTTTAATAAATTAACAATTGGCCCAGTGATATTTAAAACAATCAAATCACCCAATTTTCAATCATTTGGTTTTTAATACATCATATATGAATATATATGAAATCAAACAAACAACAAACAAACGAATAATATATTTTTGAGGAATCCAGTTGGATTCCTCCAACCTGTTTTCCTGCATCCACAGACGTTAGCACATAAATAATACCCATTTTGCTTCGTAGCAGAATATCGCGGTATAGAAGGTCATCCACTAATCATAGCGTGGGGCGTATAGGGTAATCATCCGCTATGAAACTGCGGGCATCCGCTAATGAGACTGCGGGAATCCAACCAATCAATCAACCCAATATATATATAATAGCCTAAATAACTAATATATATAAAACAAGCAGAAAGCATTCACACAAGCAACAAACAATTATTTTTAACGAAATAAAAATAATTCTAAAGTTGAGTGAGATTTACTCACCGTGATTTTAATTGGCATTCCGTTCTGATTCTTGTTTTATTTCCAGCTGACGTATCACGGAGCTACAAATTACTCGACTGATTCCCTTTGATAATGTCTTGTCTTAATTAACCTGACTTAAACTCAGCCAAAACCTATCCCTCGAACGAGATACTTGCTCCCAGTTCATCATCGAGCTCCAGAGTAGCCTGCGATTTTGACCGTGATGCTTCAATCATCGCCCTTACCAAATAGAAATGCCGAACCCTAAACATGAACTCATCGCTAAACCCAAAATACTTCACCGTGATTACCCAGTTCAACAGCCAGACCATCGAGCTCCACAAAGAACCCTCTGTTGACTTCCGTAGTTCAATTATGTCGACCTCTCTTGACATCGCAACCCTCCTCCATCTCGCTCAACAGTTTGAACCCCACTTTGTCAATCCAACGCAGCCCCTATCGCACCCACCCAGTTACTGGCGTTAATCCTCCCAGTCGTGATCGTTCAACCCCCAGATAATCGAACCCCATTCAATCCGATCACCAGATAGTTCACCGTAGCATCGCCTCTCCAGAGCATTGATTTCCGCGCCTCGAAAAACCCTTCGAACTTCCTGTATATCGCGAGCGCTTCCGTTTCGGATCTCGTGATTTTCCTTTCGGTGGATTGATTTGTTTTACTGGAAAGAGGATGAAGGGAAATTGAGTGAATTTGTGGTTCTGGTGAATGACTAGAAAAGAGAACAAAGAGAAATGGCTTAAACTGGTTTTGGTTAGTCCCCGAAAATGGAAAGAACAAAGAAGCGATGGCTCGTTTTATAGATATAGCGAGAGACATTTCGTACTGAAGCCATTAAGTTTGTGTTTCGTTGATATTGAAAGTAAAAGACAGGAATTGGTGCTCGAGAAAAGAAATGTTGGGCGTTGTACAGATAATTGGTCGGCTTCATTTAAGACTTATGGTGGCTGAAATGATGTGTTTTTATTTTGACTTGATTTTTTCTGAATTAAATAACTAAAATATCTTGCGGTCTCTCAATTCGAAGTCCTGAACCGCTATTTTAACGCAACCGTTGTTATTTCAACAGTTTAACACATTCTGAACTAACCGAATATATTTTATATTTAATTTTAAATGTATATAGAATAATCATTTTAAATAGATGTAAAATAATTTAAATTTATAAACAAATAAATTTCTCGATAATATATCATTATCATTATCGATTACATTCACATAGAATTTATATTTATTATCTGAACTATTTTGATTCAATTCTAACTTCGAATTCAATATATCTCGTATTACTGTAATTAGATCTATAACTCAATATGAAAATCGATTTATATTATCAGCTCTATATTTAAAATAATATTAAATATTCAAAATAAACCGGCCAGAAAAATCTGGGTCGTTACATTCTTCCCCCCTTAAAATAATTTCGTCCTCGAAATTGCTAAGGTAGGAAAAATGATACAAATCCATTACCTTTCAACAGTCCACTTATGTTGAAACTCAACTCCTCATATTTCAACAAATTTAATTCCACCAAGCTTTTTGGTCTTCCTTCATTTAATTTGAATGATCTACGATCAATCCACTTATACCCAATCTATGTTCTATAAAACTAATTCAAATTGATTCTAGTCAATTGATTCACCCTGAACCCTTTAACTTGCTTAAGTTAAATTTTAATTCCAGAATCCAAATCCCAGGGTTTTCATTTCAAATTCTTTTTGAAATCACATATATTTATAACTAATTCAAATTCAAAACATTTGAATATTTCCAAACTATTTGTTTTCTTCCAAACAAATTTCCATCAAAAATTTTCTAAGGTAGCAATCCATCACTTAGAAACTTGAAAATGAACACTGATGATGTTGCAATCGTCATCAGAATTATTTCCCAGCCACTGAAGTGAGTTCAGTGCTTTATTATTTCTAAATCCATCTAAAATGATTTTCTTTCAAATCCTTTTAAAACAAAGCTATATTGTTCTAATATACTTCCAAAAATATCTCAAACTTCCCAGGATTAAATTTTCAAATTCTGGTTTGAATTTCAATTCTAATTCATCTCACTTGTATATTTAATTCCTATACAAATTCTATTTGGTTATGAATAACCATTTTAATTTTATAATCTCATTTGATTATAAAATCAACATCCAACACATCCATATAATAATAATTCTAGAAAATTATTCTTTCTATATCAAAATAGAAATTTTGGGTTAAATTATTTCATTTACCCACTTAAAAAACATATCATGTCGTATTTTCTGTTCAAGTGTTTAGAAATCCCTATCGACTTCGTGGCGTCCCACGATTCGACCAGAATTCATAAACCACTCACAGACTAGTCAACACAATATAGAACAACTTTTATATCAATTTACAAATACGCTCTCTCGTATATATACGCTCAACTCATTCTAGGGTACTACTGACCCTATCTCTAATGAGCACATGCCACACAAGCCTAGGTATTCACTCAACCTAAGCTCTGATACCAACTGAAACGACCCGCAAATCCAAGCTATCTGAGTTGACTAAATACAACACACGTCCAACCCAAATAATACAGAAATACGAACCATTAATAGAAAGAAGTTAGAAGATGAGAAATAGAAAGAAAGAAATATTAGAATAGAAGAAAAACGAAGATCACAACTCACAGCGGAACGAATAAAATATATTATATAACATAAGCTTTGAAGTACAAATCAGTAATTTTATATACATACCATCATCAGAGCACAACAGTCATTTCTGAAACAGTTATAAACTCCTGTTTCCAGATACAACGTAGTACACAGCGGAATATATGATAGTCTATATCTAACTGGTGAAGCCTCCTGCTTCCAGCTCTTCCAAGTGAATCTGAAAAATCCCAACTACTTGACTGCCCGTACAAATTTGGGCACCCAAGAGTTTAGGGAAAACAAAACAAAATAAACTCTGGGTCAGTCATGGGACTGGTGTGAGTAAACTCCAACCACTTGTTTAACTTTAAAAATCCTTTCAAAAGAAAAGGTAATGGTAAGACCAGCCCACACATAAACATGGACGGTTTTTACCTTACTATAACCCAAAACACTTTGATATCAAATCCAATGATATTATAATAATGTCTACATCAAATAAATAACCAAATAGCAGAACGCTTGCATCTCACGCTCCACATATATAGTATAAAATCAAAAACCGCATGGCTCTTATTGGAGATTGGATTTCCAACATGACAAGGTATGGAACCACCTTCCGCTAGTGTATCTCTAGAGAGGAATACACTGGGTTCAACAAGAACATCTTGTAACCCGGCCCACACATGACCGACCACTCATTTCGCTTGAGTGTATCGAATGTATATCACCAACGGTTGGGATCAGCAACCGTCTCCCGACTGGGACAGCATCGAATAGAATAAGAAATTAAATGAACCTCTAGATAGGTGATTATACATCCTAATGGGTGCGACCCACATAGCCATGCTGCCTGCCCGATTTTTGTCCTTTCTCGGTTGTTGAGGCCTGAGGCCACGAATACCTACCATTCATTGATAGCACAATCACTTTGAATGCCACATTGTCAGATCCGTTAATCACTAGTCAAGTTTGCACAAATATTCTGGATATTATGCTAAGGGATAAATCCGTTGCAACCATATATATTAATACAGACCAACCCATTTGATCATTGGAAATACTCTGTCAGACATTCGTCCATATACGTTCGTTCTGGAACTGAACGAAACCGAAGGCACTATTTCTATTAATAGAAAGAGTCCTTGCACTTTACTCCGTCTTCAATATATTCAGCATACTTGGTTCGCAACGCTTATGCCGATACGGAGTGGTTCTTTGGATAATAATCCAACCGGTCTCTCCATATTGACAACGATGGTCAAAAACTTCGATAGTCTGTGATTTAACTATCGAATAAAAACAAGTGTTCATCCAACATATCAAACAAATCACTGGGCTCTTTAATTAATATTCATTAATTAAATCACTTCTCCATTTTCTCTATCGATATTTGTTAACCAAATATTTTCAATAACCATATTGGCCCTTTACGCTATTTGGAAAACATTTCCCAATATCAACTCCTTTTATTTTCTATATATTAGAAAATATCTCTATTTGCAATTGGAAACAATTCCAATCACTTATCTCTATCCCGACTATTTTAATTATACTCAGGAAATATTTACTTGTTATATTTCCAAAATTCCATCACTTGGGTTTAAAACGAATGTTGTGTAAAACATCGTACGGCAACCCAAAATATTCTATTCAACTAACTATTATCCAACACCTCTCTTCGAGACTGGGTCTTGCTACTTCTCCATTTAAAATGAAATCAATCAAGTTGGGGTAAAATTACCTCTCAGACCTTGACTGAAACCATCCTCAACTTCAAAACGGCAAAACCACTAACCTCGAATAAACACACTATACAACCCAATTGTTCGTTTTTAAAACATGTATAAAGTTCGCTTTCTATTTCTAATTTATAGATTTCCCTTTTTTGTTTACAATATTCGATTTTTATATTCACTTACCTATCGAATTCTATACGTCGATACAATGATTTCTAACTATCAAAATATCTTTAAAAATATTCTAACTCCTTAAATTTCCGGAAAATTTCGCCATAACCTCCCCTGTATCGGGAGCATCGGGAAATTTCAAATAGCTTCCCCGGTCCTTCTAATCTCAAAAAGAAAAAGAAAAAGCCAAGCGGCTTGCCGATACGGCGCATAAAACCCATATATGAATTTAAACATGTACCTTTTTGTCGGGCACATAAATAAAAATCTTCATATACTCCATCCCATATCTGTTTAACACCTGTTTACCTGTTTCCAATTCAATTCAACTCAATCCATTCGTTTGAATTCAATTTTGAATCGTTTGAATTCAGTTTCGCTCAATTATTCTTTAATTAGCCCTTTTGCCTATTTCACTTCTTTGTTTGAACATAACATGTTCAAACAAAATATTTAATTAGCTTATATCCAAATTGAATTTCAAGTTTCAATTCTAGTTTCCTTTTTGATTTCGAATATAAATTTTCAAATCGAATTTACATATTCAAACCCCAATATCCATTCGAAATCTCCTTAACTAATTTCTATTCAATTTAGTTAATTCTATTCAATAAATCAAAATCTGGTTTCTGTTTCAAAAATCATATTTATTTACACAACTTGAATTCGCATATATTTTACAACTCAACTCTGAAATTTTCTAAATAGACAATTCGGATTTTTTTCCGCTTAAAATCCTTTTATAACATTAAATAAACCATTATGGTTTTAAAACGATTCTGGCGCTGCTTTTCTGAAAATTTGATTTTGATATAACTCAAAATCTATTTGACAAAATCCAGATTTTTCTCTTCCATTAGAAAACTATTATCAAATTGGTCCGGACGTTTCTTGTTTCGAAGAATTCCGACTTCAATTGCGTTCTGTATACTCAATTGAAGTTCGAATCGCCAATTTACGAACTGCATTGCTGCGGCGAGTTCGTTTTAATTATATTTATATACATAAACTTTTAAACTTATTTAAATGAATTCAACTCCATTTTAACTCTATTTGAATTCCTTGATTCAAATTCCAATCTCACTTTTATTTGAATTCTATATTCAAATTCCAATTCCTTTTCTATTTGATATTCAAATTCAATACTTGAATTTCTATTTGAATTCCCTATAGTCAAATTCTATGTTTGAATTCATTGGAATTCTCTTATTCAAACTCTATATTTAAATTCCATTTGAACTTCTATATTCCAATTTCTATATTTGAATTCTATTGAAATTCAAATATTCAAACTCCTTTTTAAATTCTATATTCAAAATTCCATAGTTTAAAACCCATTTGAATTTCATATTCAAATCCCATAGATTAAATCCTACTTGAATTCAATTTGAATCTCTTATATTCAAATTTCATTTTCCATTTCCATTTGAATTCTAATATTCAAATTCATTTCCAACCCCATTTGAATTCTAATATTCAAACTTATTTTTTTTACATCATTTGAATTTCTTTACTCAAATCCATTTGAATTCCCTTGAATTCAAATTCCATTTCAAAACCATTTGGATTTCCTATTTTGAAATCCTATTTGAAATTCTATTTCCAATTCTACTTTGAAAATCCTATTTCAAAGTTTATTTCAAATTCTATTTTGAAATTCTACATGCAAATCTCTATTTGAATTTCTTTATTCGAATTCCTTTGAATTCAAATTTTATTTTAATTCCTTGAATTCAAATTCTATTTTTCATTCTAATTCCGTCTATTCAAATTCTATTTGAACTTCTATTTGAATTTCTAATATTCAATCTCCTTTTAAAATTCAAATATTTAAACTCCTTTTCTAATTCTACTATTCAAATGTTATACTCAAATTTCATTTGAGTTATATATTTAAAAATTCCATTCCAAATCCTATTTGAAATTTCTTTTGTATTTCAAATATTTCAACTCCTTTCTAATATTTAAATTCTATTTACATTTCTACTTAAAAATTCTATTTCAAGTACTATTTTGAAATTTCATTTCAAAATTCTATTTCAAAATTTCACTTTGAAATCCTAAATTTTTAAATTCTACTTGGATTTCAAATTCTATTTGAGAAAAACAGAATTTCCCTTTTTAAACCTCAAATATCATTCTCATGATATTTTAATAAATTAACAATTGGCCCAGTGATATTTAAAACAATCAAATCACCCAATTTTCAATCATTTGGTTTTTAACACATCATATATGAATATATATGAAATCAAACAAACAACAAACAAACGAATAATATATTTTTGAGGAATCCAGTTGGATTCCTCCAACCTGTTTTCTTGCATCCACAGACGTTAGCACATAAATAATACCCATTCTGCTTCGTAGCAGAATATCGCGGTATAGAAGGTCATCCACTAATCATAGCGTGGGGCGTATAGGGTAATCATCCGCTATGAAACTGCGGGCATCCGCTAATGAGACTGCGGGAATCCAACCAATCAATCAACCCAATATATATATAATAGCCTAAATAACTAATATATATAAAACAAGCAGAAAGCATTCACACAAGCAACAAACAATTATTTTTAACGAAATAAAAATAATTCTAAAGGTGAGTGAGATTTACTCACCGTGATTTTAATTGGCATTCCGTTCTAATTCTTGTTTTATTTCCAGCTGACGTATCACGGAGCTACAAATTACTCGACTGATTCCCTTTGATAATGTCTTGTCTTAATTAACCTGACTTAAACTCAGCCAAAACCTATCCCTCGAACGAGATACTTGCTCCCAGTTCATCATCGAGCTCCAGAGTAGCCTGCGATTTTGACCGTGATGCTTCAATCATCGCCCTTACCAAATAGAAATGCCGAACCCTAAACATGAACTCATCGCTAAACCCAAAATACTTCACCGTGATTACCCAGTTCAACAACCAGACCATCGAGCTCCACAAAGAACCCTTTGTTGACTTCCATAGTTCAATTATGTCGACCTCTCTTGACATCGCAACCCTCCCCCATCTCGCTCAACAGTTCGAACCCCACTTTGTCAATCCAACGCAGCCCCTATCGCACCCACCCAGTTACTGACGTTAATCCTCCCAGTCGTGATCGTTCAACCCCCAGATAATCGAACCCCATTCAATCCGATCACCAGACAGTTCACCGTAGCATCGCCTCTCCAGAGCATTGATTTCCGCGCCTCGAAAAACCCTTCGAACTTCCTGTATATCGCGAGCGCTTCCGTTTCGGATCTCGTGATTTTCCTTTCGGTGGATTGATTTGTTTTACTGGAAAGAGGATGAAGGGAAATTGAGTGAATTTGTGGTTCTGGTGAATGACTAGAAAAGAGAACAAAGAGAAATGGCTTAAACTGGTTTTGGTTAGTCCCCGAAAATGGAAAGAACAAAGAAGCGATGGCTCGTTTTATAGATATAGCGAGAGACATTTCGTACTGAAGCCATTAAGTTTGTGTTTCGTTGATATTGAAAGTAAAAGACAGGAATTGGTGCTCGAGAAAAGAAATGTTGGGCGTTGTACAGATAATTGGTCGGCTTCATTTAAGACTTATGGTGGCTGAAATGATGTGTTTTTATTTTGACTTGATTTTTTCTGAATTAAATAACTAAAATATCTTGCGGTCTCTCAATTCGAAGTCCTGAACCGCTATTTTAACGCAACCGTTGTTATTTCAACAGTTTAACACATTCTGAACTAACCGAATATATTTTATATTTAATTTTAAATGTATATAGAATAATCATTTTAAATAGATGTAAAATAATTTAAATTTATAAACAAATAAATTTCTCAATAATATATCATTATCATTATCGATTACATTCACATAGAATTTATATTTATTATCTGAACTATTTTGATTCAATTCTAACTTCGAATTCAATATATCTCGTATTACTGTAATTAGATCTATAACTCAATATGAAAATCGATTTATATTATCAGCTCTATATTTAAAATAATATTAAATATTCAAAATAAACCGGCCAAAAAAATCTGGGTCGTTACAATAATCAAGGTAAACGGGTTGCGCCATTGCATTCGTCTCAAAATTCTGCTTGGAAACGAGTCCGAGTTTTCGAGAAACGGAGTCCGTATGAGGGAGATATGACCCTCCGAAGTTTAAGGAATTTTCAGAACAGAAAAACAGCTTGAAATTCGAATTCAAATTCGAATTCAAAAAACCCAGAACAGGCTGGGCGGGAAATTTCCCGCCCAGGACCAGGTCGACCTGGGGGTCGACCATAGTGTCGACCTAGGGGTCGGCCTGGTGTTGAATCCCAGTTCTGAGCCTGGGTTCATTCTGATGTATCTGGCCTCGTTTTCTGTCTAGATTCGTCCGCCTAATCTTATATAAACAGTCTCCTAGCCTCATTCTCTTTACACCATTTCATTCTCTCCTTATGCTGCCTCTGGAATAATTGAAATAAATAAATTAAAATAAGATACGAAGACTATTTCTTGAAGACTACGGCTAGGAATTTCAAATTGGAGAATCAAATCAAGTTAGAGCTTCAAGAAGGGAAGGAATGGCTAATTCAACGGCTTCAAGCCATGTCGCGAGAATCATAGCAAATCACCTCAACATTATCTTATTATCCTTTTCTAAAACCGATCAATGTAAGTCAGTTACTTTTTAGATTTGAACGTCTAGATCTATTTGTGGCATATAATTGAATGGATATAAGAATATGCCTAATCCTCTCATTTGAATATGTGCTTGTATATGCCTTTGGATCTAATTAAGAACTATTGTGTTTAATTACCGATGAGACTATGCCTATGCCTATGACTATGAACATAAGACTATGCCTATGCCTATGACTATGAACATAAGACTATGCCTATGCCTACGACTATGAACAAAAGACAATTGCTTATGACCATGATTCATGACTATGAGATTATTGCCTACGACTATGAACATAAGACTATTGTCTATGACTATGACTTGGAAACTATTGCGGTTAATTACCTATGACTATGAACATAAGACTATGCCTATGCCTACGACTATGAACAAAAGACTATTGCTTATGACCATGATTCATGACTATGAGATTATTGCCTACGACTATGAACATAAGACTATTGTGTTCAATCGTCCATGATTCATAACTGTGAGACTACTACCTACAACCATGACTCTGACTATTGTGGTTAAATGCTTAGGACTGTTGTGGTTGGTTGCTTATGCCCATAACACTATAGTTACAAATCATGTTGTATACCGAACTGGCATTATGTTGGACCAAATCACCTATGCCTATTCCCTAAATTATGTTGATCTTATATTTATGATGTAGCTTGTCTAGTTTATTCCTATTCACTGTTATGTTCATCAAACCCATTGGAACCATTATCTTTGTATTTGGTTCGCTTTATCATGCCTATGTCAATTCTTGTGCTTATCCCCTGTTCCTTCTGTTAATTACATTTCATAAGTATTTAGAAAACTTGTGAAATCATGGTATACGTACGTTATGAATGCGGGGGTTATTTGGGTACAACTTGAAATTTATATTTGGCATAATAAATATGTTGGCATGATCTGAATTTAGCTATAATAGTGAGTAATTTGCATGCATAATAGAATTGGGCGTAAACGGTAAATTGTTAATTGGCCGCAAAACATGTAGTTGGCATGTGAATCTAGTTTTGGCATAAATTGTAAACTAGAATATTAAATCTAGTTCTAACATGAATTGTAAAATTGGATATTTAATCTAGGTTGGGCCAAAAATGTAAATAAGAACATTAAGTCTAGATTAGGCTTAACTACTTATTTGGAACGCCAAATATATGGCATAGTGATTTTGGGCATGACTATTATGGCGAGTTTGGGAAGAAGGGTTATAGCCTATCCTGATTAATAACTTGAAATTACATGTAATTGTTATGTTTAGCATAACCTTGGTTAGTAACACTTAATTTGGTATAATCTTATAAACATGGTTTTGAGGGAAAGTGGGCCATAATAATAAATGTTGATAATGTACAATAAAAGAGTAATTATGGCATAAGTAAATTAGGAATCATTTACATGAAGAATTTGTCCTAAATGAGAATTGTGTACATTGTAGAAAATACGAATATGCCTAACCCGAGGTTAGATTGAGTTACGGTATAAGACTGCCCGGAACCGCCCGGCAAATCCAGCAACCGTAACAATACCTATCTAATGTAGGTGGTTATAGCATTCAGCCCAAAAAGGACCCGAGGTTAGACTGAGTTGCGGTGTAAATCTGCCCGGAACCAACCGGCACATCTAGTGACCGCAACAATATCTGTCTAATGTGAGTGGTTGGTGCTTTAAAGAATAATTTAAAACTAAGAAACGGTTAAGCTAGAATGGGAGGGTTGAGTCCATAGGAATACTTAACCAACTTAACATGTTAACAAGACTTGTAGGGGTTAAATAACTGTTATAACATGTTAACTAGACTAGAAGGTGGGGTTAAGTAAAGTACACTTAGCCCATTTAACATGTTAACTAGACTGGAAGGTGGAGCTAAGTAAACTTAGAACACTTAGCCATCATAATGTGCCATATGAACAAGGTTAAGTTAAAACATGAAGGCACAATACTTAACCATTAGAACAAGTAAATCAAACAGATGTTAGGGTTAAGTTAACTAAGGGAACACTTAACCAATACAAGATGAAGGGGTGGGGTTAAGTAATCAGAAATACTTATCCAATATAACTTGATTTGTGGTAGAGTTAAGTCAACTTGAACTACTAATAACACTTAACCAGTTCAACATGACAAATGAATGGGTTAAGTTAACTTGAATGGACTAATGACACTTAACCAATCCAACTTGACGAACTAAGTAGTAAACCTTAGTTAAGAGGACTAAGCTGTAAACCTTAGTTAAGAAAACGACGGTTCAGGAAACTAAGTAGTAAACCTTAGTTAAGAAAACGATGGTTCAGGAAACTAAGTAATAAACCTTAGTTAAGGAACTAAGTAGTAAACCTTAGTAGAACACGAGAAGGAGTGAACGTCCACCTGATCTTAAAGAAGGCTCCAACAAACTGTATTACGAAGCACGTGGCTTCGAGGGGACGTAAGGGTACTCTTGGTATCCCTCTGTGAGGCTGCAGATGATCCGCTTGGGCTCACAGAGGTCAAGGTCTGCGTTAGAAGAACCAAGGGTATGCCTTGGTTGCAATATATGGCAACCTAAAGACTAGGACGGACCAGCGTGATCCGGCGAGACCAGTAGCCCTGTGATAGCAACTCGTCGTCTACCTACCATCTTGAGTCAATCGAGATACATGAAGCGGAAAGGCGGAGAACTCCAAAAGACCATATACTTGCTATCTAGTTATGGGTGTGAATGGCCATAGGTTGGTGGGGCATAGAGGGCCTGCGTATAGTTCTCATTTTTCAAGGTGTGCCTTTCAATAGTTGAGGGAGGGGTCAGGTGGGACCATAGCCACCGGAAAAACAGACCTTAGCATCTGCATCGGCAGATATCTGAAAGCTCCCGACCGAGTTTCGTGTTTCTTGATTTGCCTTGCCACGAGACTCGGGTCGCACATACGGAGGACATGTGCATCTAGACAGCGATAACGATTCGCGACACATACGTAGGAAAAGTCTAGGAACATATACCGCTCTAGGTAGTGTGTCCTAGACTAGGGGGCATCGTTCGGTAGGTAGCACAATCCCTAGTTGGACCTAGGTCACGTAAACCCTAAAATTTGAGAAACGTTCAATAGGTAGCATAAACCCCAGTAGTCCTAGGTAGCGAAAACCCTGGTTGGATCTAGAATGCGCTCGATAGAAAACCCGAGGTTATACCTAGGTAATAAATAATAATAGATGTACACCTGAAACAACCACAATTGCAGGGATTGGGATCACGTATCTGTTCTTATCAATTTATACAGATTACTAGTTAGGTGGTGCAGGGATATAGAAATTAGAATAGCAAGGTAGTGGCGAAGCAGAGAAAGTATAGAAGTGCATCCAGTTTATCTTACCTTATCATATCTTATGCTAACCTTATGATTCCCGCCATCATGGTGTAGTCTTGTATTCAGTTAATTCATGCCATGTTTCTTTTTACCTGTTCACATGTTGAAAGCTACTGAACTTACCAGACTTTATGTCTGACTCTATTTTCTTTCGCTTTCTTGTCTTCCGTCCCCCCCCCCCCCCCCCCCAGGTTCGCAGGGAGGGAATATTACTACTTAGCCCAGTTTTCTTTCCAAGCTGAAGATTAGTCGAAGTTTTGCTTGGATTCTCTTTTTCATTGCTATGGCTGGCTCACGCTACATTGGGGAATATAAATGTTACTTTATGCTTCTTTATTTTGTGAGACAGATATTCTGGTATTGGAAAATAATTGTTGTACAAACTATTTGATCAATAAAGTAAAGTTCTATTTTCCGCTGTTTAATTTTGTCTGTCTTGTAATTTATCTGTATCTTTTACCTATAACTCTCCACCGAAGTTAAGGCATTCCCTTTGTGAGTGACCTTAACGGATGTGGGGTGTTACACGTGGTATCAGAGCTGAAGGTTACCGGATCAGATTAAAGATTTGAAAAAGAAAAAAAAATCAAAACGGTTTTTAAAGAAGCATTTTTCAAAAGAAAAGTTTTGTTTTAAAGGCATATTCCCCAAAAGCCATATGCACTATCTTCTGATCCTATGTTTGAATTCTTGTCCCCTTCTTTCTTGAGTCTTCGGGGCTCCTGGCTTTCTGGGAGGTAACCTCATCGCGGCACGGTTCCGTAGGCTTGATAAGACTACGATACCTATCGAAGGGCAAAATAGTGCTCGACTCCCATCTATAGTCGTAGCAGTTTCAGCTGTAGCTAGTCTTATTTCAAGCTTTGAAGGGTTTTCCATGCGATGGAGGTAGCTTTTGAGAAACTTGTCAATATGATTACACATGGACAGTAAAGATGAGGATGAGGGAGTTTAGCTAGGGAGCTCAACACAAGGATGAGAAATTCATGGATATAAACTCGACTCACGAAGAAAGAAGGATTAACCTAAGACGAGAGGAAGTATCTTTTCCACGGTATAATAGGGCATATAATTAAGGACGAGGGACAGGATTTTCAGAAGGGAGAGTGCATGCTTCCACCACCAGAATACCTGAGAGAGAGAGATAGTAAAAGTCTCTGTTGGAAAAGTTTAGCTTTTCGTTTTGATCAACCAGTTAGTACTCTTTTAATCATAGCACTTCGCATTTGTTCATATCTACTTCCATAGTTGAGTCTCTGCACCTTAGTACTTGTATAGTAGAAGATCCCATTAGTGTCTCAAATCCAATTGGTGGTTCGGCCCGTTTACCTTTGGTTTGTAAGGATTTGAGAATAACTATATTAAGTGTTGAGTATAAGCGTAATGCTTATGTTTTTGGTTCCATGGGCTATGAGTTGATTCTAGGCATGGATTGGTTGGCTAGTAATTCTGAAAGGAGGATAGTTAGACTTTTGACTTGCCTTGGAAATGCCCTCGAGATTCCGTGTAAAGAATCAGTTAGGCTTAGCTAGCTGGAATCGCTTAATGCATTTATCGACGATTTGCAATCCGTTAGGGTAGTCCATCAGTATGCAGATGTTTTTGATTAGGTTAGGAGTTTACCCCTAAAACGCGGGATAGACTTCCACATGTATCCAGTTGACAATGAAAAGCCAGCTATCCGATCAACGACAGTTTTGGAAATGGAGGTCAAGAAGCTTCGCAATCGTGAAGATTAATTAGATTAGGTACAGAATGGAGAAGCTCAAGAAGATGCGACTTAGAAGACTGAAGACTAGATACACGCATCATACCCCTTTTCTTGAGTGTACATCCTTGATCTCTTTTTATAGGAATTCTATGCATACTTTCTAGCTTTTAAGGTATGTCCTCTAGGGCGTATCATCAATCCTTAGGCAGAAGCCAATGGATGTAAACATGTATTTGAAACATGTTATGATTGATGGTTGCAAATGGTTGCTCGTGGATGCATATACACACCATAGGCGCTAGAACGACTCAGTCACTTTCATATTGCATTAGCATATATGTGTTTGCTTAACAGATTTGACTTGATGTGTTATCATATGGATGTTGCATATGGATGAATGGCTATGCACACATGTAGTATTAACATAACTAGGGATGCTTGCATACATGATAGGACGCATGACACTGACATAATTCGCATTAAGGAGGTCAATTGAATCAGTAGACCACCTGATTTTGCATTAGATAAAGACATATACGCACACTATGCATATGAACATGAAAGCATTAGAAATCTTTTTAAGGACAATGAATGCCTGTGATTGAATGGTTGAGTAGATGGTTGATTGGATGGTAGGATTCATTCTTCCTAAAGATTTCGGGGATGAAATCCTTTTAAGGGGGGAGAATGTAACACCCCGTATTTTTATAACATTTTAAAACCATAAATCAAGGCAGAATTAATTGTTAAAATAAGAATCAAGGGAAACGGGATGCGCCATTGCGTTCATCTCGAAATTCTGCTGGGAAACAAGTCCGAGTTTCCGAGAAACGAAGTCCGTATGAGGGAGATATGACCCTCCGAAGTTTAAGGAATTTTCAGAACAGAAAAACAGCTCGAAATTCGAATTCAAATTCGAATTCAAAAAACCCAGAACATGCTGGGCGGGAAATTACCCGCCCAAGACCAGGTCGACCTGGGGGTCGACCATAGTGTCGATCTCCCAGGGACCAGGTCGACCATAGTGTCGACCTTGGGGTCGACTTGGTGTTGAAGCCTAGTTCTGAGCCTGGGTTCATTCTAATGTATCTGGCCTCGTTTTCTGTCTAGATTCGTCCGCCTAATCCTATATAAACAGCCTCCTAGCCTCATTCTCTTTACACCATTTCATTCTCTCCTTATGTTGCCTTTGGAATAATTGAAATAAATAAATTAAAATAAGATACGAAGACTATTTCTTGAAGACTACGGCTAGGAATTTCAAATTGGAGAATCAAATCAAGTTAGAGCTTCAAGAAGGGAAGGAATGACTAATTCAATGGCTTCAAGCCATGTCGCGCGAATCATAGCAAATCACCTCAACGTTATCTTATTATCCTTTTCTAAAACCGATCAATGTAAGTCAGTTACTTTTTAGATTTGAACGTCTAGATCTATTTGTGGCATGTAATTGAATGGATATAAGAATATGCCTGATCCTCTCATTTGAATCTGTGCTTGTATATGCCTTTGGATCTAATTAAGAACTATTGTGATTAATTACCGATGAGACTATGCCTATGCCTATGACTATGAACATAAGACTATGCCTATGCCTATGACTATGAACATAAGACTATGCCTATGCCTACGACTATGAACAAAAGACTATTGCTTATGACCATGATTCATGACTATGAGATTATTGCCTACGATTATGAACATAAGACTATTGTCTATGACTATGACTTGGAAACTATTGCGGTTAATTACCTAGGACTATTTTGGTTAATTATCCATGACTACTGTGTTTAATCGTCCATGATTCTTAACTGTGAGACTACTACCCATAACCATGACTATGACTTTTGTGGTTAAATGCCTAGGACTGTTGTGGTTGGTTGCTTATGCCCATAACACTATAGTTACAAATCATGTTGTATACCGAACTGGCATTATGTTGGACCAAATCACCTATGCCTATTCCCTAAATTATGTTGATCTTATATTTATGATGTAGCTTGTTTAGTTTATTCCTACTGTTATGTACATCAAACTCATTGGAACCATTATCTTCGTATTTGGTTCGCTTTATCATGCCTATTCTCTTATGTCAATTCTCGTGCTTATCCCCTGTTCATTTTGTTAATTACATTTCATAAGTATTTAGAAAACTTGTGAAATCATGGTATACGTACGTTATGAATGCGGGGGTTATTTGGGTATAACTTGAAATTTATATTTGGCATAATAAATATGTTGGCATGATCTGAATTTGGCTATAATAGTGAGTAATTTGCATGCATAATAGAATTGGGCGTAAACGGTAAATTGTTAATTGGCCGCAAAACATGTAGTTGGCATGTGAATCTAGTTTTGGCATAAATTGTAAACTAGAATATTAAATCTAGTTCTAACATGAATTGTAAAATTGGATATTTAATCTAGGTTGGGCCATAAATGTAAATAAGAACATTAAGTCTAGATTAGGCTTAACTACTTATTTGGAACGCCAAATATATGGCATAGTGATTTTGGGCATGACTATTATGGCGAGTTTGGGAAGGAGGATTATAGCCTATCCTGATTAATAACTTGAAATTACATGTAATTGTCATGTTTAGCATAACCATGGTTAGTAACACTTAATTTGGTATAATCTTATAAACATGGTTTTGAGGGAAAGTGGGCCATAATAATAAATGTTGATAATGTACAATAAAAGAGTAATTATGGTATAAGTAAATTAGGAATCATTTACATGAAGAATTTGTCCTAAATGAGAATTGTGTACATTGTAGAAAATACGAATATGCCTAACCCGAGGTTAGATTGATTTATGGTATAAGACTGCCCGGAACTGCCTGGCAAATCCAGCAACCGTAACAATACCTATCTAATGTCAGTGGTTAGAGCATTGAGCCCAAAAAGGACCCGAGGTTAGACTGAGTTGCGGTGTAAATCTGCCCGAAACCGACCGGCACATCCAGTGACCGCAACAATATCTGTCTAATGTGAGTGGTTGGTGCTTTAAAGAATAATTTAAAACTAAGAAACGGTTAAGCTAGAATGGGAGGGTTGAGTCCATAGGAACACTTAACCAACTTAACATGTTAACAAGACTTGTAGGGGTTAAATAACTGTTATAACATGTTAACTAGACTAGAAGGTGGGGTTAAGTAAAGTACACTTAGCCAATTTAACAAGTTAACTAGACTGGAAGGTGGAGCTAAGTAAACTTAGAACACTTAGCCATCATAATGTGCCAAATGAAAAAGGTTAAGTAAAAACATGAAGGGGCAATACTTAACCATTAGAACAAGTAAATCAAACAGATGTTAGGGTTAAGTTAACTAAGGGAACACTTAACCAATACAACATGAAGGGGTGGGGTTAAGTAATCAGAAATACTTAACCAATATAACTTGATTTGTGGTAGGGTTAAGTCAACTTGAACTACTAATAACACTTAATCAGTTCAACGTGACAAATGAATGAGTTAAGTTAACTTGAATGGACTAATGACACTTAACCAATCCATCTTGACGAACTAAATAGTAAACCTTAGTTAAGAGGACTAAGTTGTAAACCTTAGTTAAGAAAACGACGGTTCAGGAAACTAAGTAGTAAACCTTAGTTAAGGAACTAAGTAGTAAACTTAGTAGAACACGAGAAGGAGCGAACGTCCACCTGATCTTAAAGAAGGCTCTAACAAACTGGGTTATGAAGCACGCGGCTTCGAGGAGACGTGAGGGTACTGTTGTTATCCCTCTGTGAGGGTGCAGATGATCCGCCTGAGCTCACAGAGGTCAAGGTCTGCGTTAGAAGAACCAAGGGTATGCCTTGGTTGCAATATAAGGCAACCTAAAGACTAGGATGGACCAGCGTGATTCAGCGAGACCAGTAGCCCTGTGATAGCAACTCGTCGTCTACCTACCATCTTGAGTCAATCGAGATATGTGAAGCGGAAAGGCAGAGAACTCCAAAAGACCATATACTTGCTATCTAGTTATGGGTGCGGATGGCCATAGGTTAGTGGGGCATAGATGGCCTGCGTATAGTTCTCATTTTTCAAGGTGTGCCTTTCATTAGTTGAGGGAGGGGTCAGGTGGGACCATAGCCATCGGAAAAACAGACCTTAGCATCTACATCGGCAGATATCTGAAAGCTCCCGACCGAGTTTCGTGTTTCTTGATTTGCCCTGCCACGAGACTCGGATTGCACATACGGAGGACATGTGCATCTAGACAGCGATAACGATTCGCGACACATACGTGGGAAAAGTCTAGGAACATATACCACTCTAGGTAGTGTGTCCTAGACTAGGGGGCATCGTTCGGTAGGTTGCATAATCCCTAGTTGGACCTAGGTCGCGTAAACCCTAAAATTTGAGAAACGTTCAATAGGTAGCATAAACCCCAGTAGTCCTGGGTAGCGAAAACCCTGGTTGGATCTAGAATGCGCTCGATAGAAAACCCTAGATTAGACCTAGGTATTAAATAATAATAGATGTACACCTGAAACAACCACAATTGTAGAGATTGGGATCACGTATCTGTTCTTATCAGTTTATACAGATTACTAGTTAGGTGGTGCAGGGATATAGAAATTAGAATAGCAAGGTAGTGGCGAAGCAGAGAAAGTATAGAAGTGCATCCAGTTTATCTTACCTTATCATATCTTGTGCTAACCTTATGATTCTCACCATCATGGTGTAGTCTTGTATTCAGTTAATTCATGCCATGTTTCTTTTTACCTGTTCACGTGCTGAAAGTTACTGAACTTACCAGACTTTTTGTTTAACTCTGTTTTCTTTCACTTTCTTGTCTTCCGTCCCCCCCCCCCCCCCAGGTTCGCAGGGAGGGAATATTACTACTTAGCCCAGTTTTCTTTCCAAGCTGAAGATTAGTCGAAGTTTTGCTTGGATTCTCTTTTTCATTGCTATGGCTGGCTCACGCTACATTGGGGAATATAAATGTTACTTTATGCTTCTTTATTTTTTGAGACAGATATTCTGGTATTGGAAAATAATTGTTGTACAAACTATTTGATCGATAAAGTATAGTTCTATTTTCCGCTGTTTTAATTTTGTCTGTCTTGTAATTTATCTGTATCTTTTACCTATAACTCTCCACCGAAGTTAAGGCATTCCCTTTGTGAGTGACCTTAACGGATGTGGGGTGTTACAGTTTTTTGCTTAACAAGTAGATATCACCTATGTTCTTTCTTTGTATCCATGCATCCTTCTTCCCAAGGGGACTCTTCACTGTGACGGCCGGCCCCGCACCAGCCGACATTTCCAATGAAAGTGCGTTGTTCCTATGCCTGATCAGCACGGGACGGCCGTCAAAGAAAGGAAAGAAGAGAATTTGAACTAACAAGGAACTTGTAGAATGTCTCACAGTGCATGAAATAAAATATAATAATAAAATATTTGACATAAAACAGGTGAGACAGTGCATAAACTGAGAACTAAACCATAATCATCCTAGCAGCGGAAATTCAAAATACAATTTATGTTCCACATCATCATTATTACAACTTTGGAGAACTATCTCTAAAGAAAAATAAGAAAGGTACACTACTAATGCCCAAAGTAGTGACCAGCAGCGACACAGGGAGAATATCTATATATATCATATGTGGAAGCCTCCTGCTCATCTCCGGCACAGCTACCCGTGCATAATCACCAGACCTATCTCTAGTCTGCCCGTTTAAGAGCACCCAGAGTAACAAGAAGAGACATAAAACTTTAGGTCAGACAAAAGTCTGGTATGAGCGATAAGCAGCAAAACAGAATAATAACAGGTATAATAAACCATACCTGAATCTAGACCTGCAACCAAAGAGTTAGCACAACAAGATGTACAATACTCTAAGGTGACGCTAACATATGGTGTAAAGATACAGGGATGGGGGTGTGCATGTCATAATGATGGCAAACAATCAAGCATAGCAACCATCCTCACATCTCTCACTTAGTGCGTAAAGCATACGATATCCACTGCTTTGATCACCCAAATCCTTGCTATGATCACTCTGCCCCATGGAGTCATGGCAACTCCACTGCACTGATCCATAGCCACTAGTTCTTGCTATGTCCACTCTGCCCCCCATGAAGTCATGACGACTCCACTGCACTGGCCCATAGCCATGCTACGATCACTCTGCCCCATGGAGTAATACTACCCACTGCACTGATCTATAGCCTAACAATCGTCTCTCGGTGGTGAATCAAAGCTATGGACGTCGAAAACTCCTTAGCGCACGTCCCGCAACAAAGTCCAATCATGAAGTTAACTCGTTGGTTCCCATCTGGATCCTAAGTTCTACTCCCCATTTGGACTACCTTTGCATCTCGGGTTTTGGTCTCCTCCGGATCGGTTCGGCTATTTACTTCACTTTGCTTCCGTTCATGCTTCCTTAAGTGGTTCGGTTCGTTCATCATGTTGCTCACTGGTTCGTGATTCCTCTTCTTAGCACCAGATCCGTTCGGCTCGTTACCTCATCTCATGTTCGGTTCAGTTTTCCCTTGCTCGTGGTCAATCTCCCAGGTTGTGGCACTTCGTGGAGGCATCGGTTCGATTCAGAGTAATGCACCGGTTCGGGTCGTGAGCTCGGGTGGGTTCGGAGCTTCTGGTTCGCGGTGCTAGAGCTGGGGCGGTTCGGTTTGTGGCTACCCTTCACGACTGGGTCGGGTCGGAGAACTCCAGATATGAGCGGGTCGGGTCGTGGAATGCTCCACGAGCGGGTCGGTTCGTCCTCCACCGATCCGATTCGGTTCCTGCACAGTTATCCTGCAACTTTTCCAGCGACTGTTTCACGCTATACGACGGCGTTTTCGACCATTCTAACTGTTATAAGCAATCACAAAGCATACCATATAGTCATAGCAACATATAGAATTGACCACAAACACCAAAACAACATTTTGATATGTCAAAACGGATCAAACATACCCAAAACTCATATTTTCCCCTTAATCCCCATAATCATGTTTAAGCATACAATTAACAAAACTTATCCAAATTACCCCAAATTTCTAACAGAGACTTAAAATAATATTTGAGAATTTTACAAATTTTTCCGGATTTTTCTGAGCCAAAATTTCGCTAATTAACACTAATTACCCCTAATCAACCGTAATTAGTGGGAAACTATGCAAATCACTCACCTTGGCCACAAACAAACTATAGATCTGAAATATTATCTATTTTGGGTCGAATTCTAATGCAACACAGCAGCTCCAACTCTGATTTGGTGTTATTTCCCCATGATTTGACGTTGCTTGGCTTAATCTTCAGTTAGAAAGCAATTAGGAGCGATTTGGGATGAAATTAAAAGGCGGAGGATATGGCTAGGGTTAGAGAAATGTTTTAGGTGGCTGAAAAATGAAATAAAAATCGTTTTCCTACTATTCTCAGCCTCCCCATAACTCTAATCCCGAAATGGGTTATGGGCCTCTTGCTAATCACCCTCATTAGGCCCGGTTAAGTTGTTTTGCACCTTCTAAACTTTATTTCAGCCATATCTCCCAAACGGTGAGTCCGTTTGGCTAATGTGGCCGCTCTACAGAAAGGTAAACCATCATCCGAATCTAATGGAAGTGGTTTCAGGTCAAAACTCCTTACCAATAAAAAAGTTATGGCCAAAACAAGATTAGCTAGGGGCAAAATGGTCATTTAAAAATCGGCAAAAATCATGAACATGGAAATGACCCTAATAGTCGTCTCCCAAAGTTACATGGCTATACGACTTCGCATGAGAAAGAAATAAATATTCTACGATCCCCTGATGCGTAGAATGTGTGTCGTTATTCCCCCCTTAAGAAATTTCACCCCCGAAATTCCTTAACTAAGAAACAAGTAAAAGGATCCTGCATGCCTACCAACCATTCACAACAATCAAACATACAAAACAACAAACAAGTCTATCCTAGCATGCGGAAAACTAAATTGCAATTAAAATCTTACCAGGCAAAGAGTTCTGGATACGTCTTCCTAATGCTCTCCTCTGTCTCCCAAGTACAGTCATTCTCATTCACGCCCCACTGAACTTTGACTAGATTCACCGCTTTCCTTCGAAGCTGTTTCGTATCATGCTCGACAATACGAATCGGCTTGCGGTTCCCAACCGCCTCAGGTTCTACTTTGATATCATCCAACTAATCAGGTGAAATAGTCATATCAGGGTCGTGCACGAATTTACTTAACTGGGAAACATGAAATACGTTATGAACTCCTGCCATCTTCTCTGATAATTCAACTTTATATGCCAAATTCCCAACTTGCTCGAGGATTGGGAATGGACAAACAAATCTTGGCGCCAGCTTTCTTCTCCTTCCAAATCGAATAACATTCTTTAGTGGAGAGATCTTGACAAATACAAGGTCACCAACGGAGAATTTCAAATCCTTTCGCCTCTTATCGGCATAACTCTTCTACCTATCTTGGGCAGCCTTCATTCGCTGTTGAATGATCTTATTCTTGTCTGAAGATTCTCTTATCACATCTGGTCCAAGCACAAACTTCTCACCAGTTTCTAACTAACATGACGGTGAGTTGCATGGTCTTCCGTACAAAGCTTCAAATGGAGCCATACCAATACTGGACTGATAACTATTATTATATGCAAACTCTACTACATGCAAATGGTCATCCCCTGATCCACCAAAATCCAATATGCAAGCTCTCAAGAGATCTTCTAATATACGATTTACCCTCTCTGTTTGACCATCAGTTTGAGGATGATACGCGGTACTGAGATATAATTATGACTCTAGAGCCTCTTGTAAGCTCTTCCAAAACCCACTAGTAAACAACGGATCTCGGTCACTCACAATGCTTTTAGGTACTCCATGAAATCTCACTACCCACTTCATATATAGTTCCGCTAACTTAGCTGATGTTTTATTCGACTTGATAGGCATAAACCTTGCACTCTTAGTCAATCGGTCCACAATCTTCCAATTGCTATCATAGCCCGATCTAGTCCTTGGTAACCCATCAATGAAATCCATTGAGACTTGTTCCCATTTCCATTCGGGAATTTCTAATGGTTGCAACAAACCACTAGGTTTCTTTTGCTCAGCTTTAACTAATTGGCAATTTATGCACTTGGACATAAACTTCCCAACGTCTCTTTTCATTCCTTCCCAGTAGTAGGTCTGCTTCATGTCTCGATACATTTTGTTACCACCGGGATGTACAGTTAGTTTTGAGTGATGACATTCTCTAAGCACTTCATCTCTCAATCCATTGACATTGAGTACAACCAGTCTTCCATTCTTTCTAAGCCATCCATCTTGATCAAGCCCATACTCGTTCATCTCCTCATCGATACCCATCTCTAACTTAGAGATGATTTTCAATAAGTTAGGATCGTCCCTCTGACTGGAACCAATCCGCTCAATCAAAGTGGGTCTGATTGTCAAACTTGCTAACATTTCTGGATCCAGTTCGCACTTTGGTCTGAAATCATACCCAGCGATGTACTCCAGTTGCTTCCACTCAAGAAACATAGCCCCTAAACTGGCATGTCTTTTACTTAATGCATCAGCTACTGCATTGCCCTTTCCTGGTGTATATGCGATATCGAAATCATAGGAAGCCAAGAATTCTAACAATCTTTGTTGTCGGAGATTTAGATCCATCTGAGAAAAAAATTACTTTAA
This sequence comes from Allium sativum, assembly GCA_030737875.1. Lineage (NCBI taxonomy): Eukaryota > Viridiplantae > Streptophyta > Magnoliopsida > Asparagales > Amaryllidaceae > Allium > Allium sativum. The sequence continues at coordinate 1,011,612,006 of CM060912.1, read as the reverse complement.
TGACTTATGATCAGTAAACAACTCGAATCTTTCTCCCAAGAGATAATGTCTCCACATCTTCAACACGAATACGATCGCTGCCAATTCCAAATCATGGGTAGGATATCTTTTCTCATGTTGTTTCAGTTGCTGACTTGCATAAGTTACAACCCTAACTCCTTGCATCAATACAGCACCCAGTCTGGTACCACATGCATCTGTATATACTGTCATCACTTCATTCCCCTTATGAATGACTAACACTGGTGCACATGTCAACTTTTCCTTTAGACTCTTGAATGCATTCTCGCACTTTTCGTCCTAGACGAAAGCTTGATTCTTCTTGCTCAACTGAGTCGACGGTGCTGCTATCTTGGAGAAGTCTTGGATAAACTTACGATAATATCCAGCTAACCCCAAGAAATTTCTTATGTCTGTTGCATTCTTGGGCGTAGACTAATCTTGTACCGTAGCCACCTTCGCAGGGTCCACGGCAATACCATTCTTTGAGACAACATGGCCCAAGAATCTCACTTCCCTTCTCCAGAAGTGACACTTAGAAAACTTTGCTTTCAATTGGTGTTTTCTCAACACCTCCATCACTATCCTCAAATGTTCCTTGTGTTCTTCCTCTTTCCTCGAAAAAACTAAGATATCATCCACGAACACAAGAACAAACTTATTAAATTGATCTCGGAACACTCTATTCGTAAGATCCACAAAATACGTTGGTGCATTGGTCAACCAGAATGGCATGACCAACCACTCATAGAATCCAGATGGCGTCCGAAAGGCCGTTTTAGCTATACTCTCAGCTTCCACCCTAAGTTGATGAAAACCTGTCGCGAGATCCAACTGGGAGAACACTCTCGCGCCACTCAACTGATCAAACAAATCATCTATCCGTGGTAGAGGATACTTATTCTTCCTCGTCACCTTATTCAACTCATGGTAGTCCACACATAATCGAAGGGAACCATCTGCCTTGGTAGCAAACACAACTGGTGCTCCCCACTCAGAAACACTTCTTCTGATAAATCCCTTCTTCAAAGGATCGCTTACTTGCACCCCGAGCTCTCGCTGCTCCCTTGGTGCCCTAAGACGAAGTGGCATCACTATAGGTCTGGCATCTTTCACTAAATCAATATGAAACTCAATCTCTCGGTGTGGTGGAAGTCCGGTCACTTTCTCGAAGACGTCCAGATACTAGCCAGCCACGGGCACATCTGACAACTCATCACGCGGGATGTCGAGGTAATTTAGAAAACTAGCCATTACCCCCATCACTAGGTAGACCACCAAACACTACCCTCCGCCCATCATCCGCTCTAACTGTCACCAAAAAGCCCTCACAGTCTACCACCACCCCATACCTTTGGAGCAAATCGACTCCCAAAACAATGCCAAACCCAGTAAAGCCTAAAACAGAGCAATCACAAAAAAACATACATCCATGACTCGATAAGACCACATTACGAAAAATCATACTAAGGCTAGTCGAACTGCCAATCGGGTTCGTCACAGCTAAAGGTCTATCGACTATCTCCGGTTCCAATCCCAACCTATCTACCAGGTCACTAGATATAAAGGAACGGGAAGCCCCGGTATCAAACAACACTCTAACTAGAACATCATAAATGGAAAGCATACCTTGAATAATGATATTCTTTCCTTTCTCTGCCGCAGTTGGGACATTCGATGAAGAAGGAACAGCATTGATGGCATATGCTTTCACTATCTGCTTCTCTTTCAAAGGTTGTGGACACTTATCCTTTTGATGTCCAACTTGGCCACAGATGAAGCACTTCCTGTCCGCGAGCTTTGCTCGACATTCTTTAGCATAATGGTCCTTCTTGCCACAGCTAACGCATTCTACATCTTTCTTATTCTTCTTCTGCTGGCCATCCTTGGTCTGATTCTGCTTCCTCTTATTCTGAGAATCATTCTTGCCTCCACCGCTTTCTTGCGATTTTGTTTCCTCTGCAGATGCAACCTCAGTCTTCGTCTTAAGGTAAAGACTCTCTGACCTCAATGCTTTCCCCCACAATCGATTCAAACGTCTCATCGATGTGGTTAATAAGCCTTTCCCCTAAGTACCCATCCAAACTAGTTATGAACTTCTCGTTCTTCTTCTCGGCAGTATCAATAAGGGATAATCCATATTTTGATAGAGTATCGAACTTAGCAATATACTTCGAGACAACTCTACCATTCTGCTTTAGCTCTATGAACCTCTTAAAAAATACTGACTTCTGAGCAGTTGGAATAAACTTGTCGCTAAAGCGAGTCTTAAACTGATCCCAAGTAATTTGATCCTCAGAAGCAGATGCCTTAATAGCATTCCACCAACTCATCACCCGTCCTTGCAGCTGACGGGATGCTAGCTTTCTCTTCGTCGCATCCTCGATACCCAAGTCTTCGAAGATACGCTCACAGCTATCCAACCAATCCTGAACTTCTATAGCCTATTCCATTCTGTGGAACGGCTTCCCACCAAGACTAGTGTAATCCTTGCAAAGCTTGGCGAAATCGGCTCTAGGCACCTGCACCGCTGCACCACCACCATTTGCAGTATTGGGAACTGCTCCTTGCACATTTCTAAGCATCTCTCTGATGAAGTCAGTGAACATTGTCCTCATATAAGGAGCATTCTCATTATTAGCTCCTCTACCAGTACCCCTAGCATATCGGCTCATCATTCAATCTATAAGGAGAAAGCGATTAACCATCTCTTCTGTGGTGCCAGTGCAGTGTGACTTCATCCTTAAATATACTAATAATATATATATAGCTTTTGAAAACCAAAATATCACAAATACACGCTCTCATATACGTACTATCTCTCCCTGGTGTCTTCCCTAGGTTAACTATGCAACCTAGAGCTTTGATACCAAATGTGACGGCCCGCCCCGCACCAGCCGACATTTCCAATGAAAGTGCGTTGTGCCTAGGCCTGATCAGCACGGGACGGTCGTCAAAGAAAGAAAAGAAGGGAATTTGAACTAACAAGGAACCTATAGAATGTCTCACGGCACATGGAATAAAATATAATAATAACATACTTGACATAAAACAGGCGAGATAGTGCATAAGCTGAGAACTAAACCATAATCATCATAGCAGTGGAAACTCAAAATACAGCTTATGTTCCACATCATTATTATTACAACTTTGGAGAGCTGTCTCTAAAGCAAAATAAAAAAGGTACACTACTAATGCCCAAACTAGTGACCAGCAGCGACACAGGGAGAATATCTATATATATCATATGTGGAAGCCTCCTGCTCATCTCCGGCACAGCTACCCGTGCATAATCACTTGACATGTCTCTAGTCTGCCCGTTTAAGAGCACCCAGAGTAATAAGAAGAGACATAAAATTCTGGGTCAGACAAAAATCTGGTATGAGCGATAAGCAGCAAAACAGAACAATAACAGGTATACTATTTCATACCTGAACCTGGACCTGCATCCAAAGAGTTAGCACAACAAGATGTACAATACTATAAGGTGACGCTAACATATGGTGTAAAGATATGGGGATGGGGGTGTGCATGTCATAATGATGGAAAACAATCAAGCACAACAACCATCCTCACATCTCTCACTTAGTGTGTAAAGCATACGATATCCACCGCTTTGATCACCCAAATCCTTGTTATGATCACTCTTCCCCATGGAGTCATGGCGACTCCACTGCACTCATCCATAGCCACTAGTCCTTGCTATGTCCAGTCTGCCCCATGAAGTCATGACGACTCCACTGCACTGGCCCATAGCCATGCTACGATCACTCTGCCCCATGGAGTAATAACTACCCCACTGCACTGATCCGTAGCCTAACAATCGTCCCTCGGTGGTGAATCAAAGCTATAGACGTCGACAACTCCTTAGCACACGTCTTGCAGCAAAGTCCAATCATGATGCTAACTCATTGGTTCCCATCTGGATCCTGAGTTCTACTCCCCATTTGGACTACCTTTATATCCCGGGTTTTGGTCTCCTCCGGATCGGTTCGGTTCTTCACTTCACTTTGCTTCCGTTCATGCTTCCTTAAGCGGTTCGGTTCGTTCATCATGTTGCTCACCGGTTCGTGATTCCTCTTCTTAGCACCAGATCGGTTCGGCTCGTGACCCTATCTCTAGTTCGGTTCGGCCATCCATTGCTCGTGGTCAATCTCCCAGGTCGTGGCACTTCGTGGAGGCATTGGTTCAGTTCGGGGTAATGCACCGTTTCGAGTCGTGAGCTCGGGTGGGTTCAGAGCTTTTGGTTCGTGGTGCTAGAGCTGGGGCGGTTCGGTTCGTGGCTACCCTTCACGACTGGGTCGGGTCGGAGAACTCCAGATGTGAGTAGGTCGGGTCGTGGACTGCTCCACGAGCGCGTCGGTTCGTCCTCCACTGATCTGATCCGGTTCCTGCACAGTTTTCCTGCAACTTTTCCAGCAATTGTTTCACGCCATACGACAGCGTTTTTGACCATTCTAACTGTTCTAAGCAATTACAAAGCATACCATATAGTCATAGCAACATATAGAATTGACCACAAACACCAAAACAACAATTTGATATGTCAAAACGGATCAAACATACCTAAAACCCATATTTTCCCATTAATCACCCTTAATCATGTTTAAGCATACAATTAGCAAAACTTATCCAAATTACCCCAAATTTCTAACAGAGGCTTAAAATAATATTTGAGAATTCTACAAATTTTTCCAGATTTTTCTGAGCCAAAATTTCACTAATTAACACTAATTACCCTTAATCAACTGTAATTAGTGGGCAACTATGCAAATCACTCACCTTGGCTACAAACAAACTATAGATCTGAAATATTATCAGTTTTGGGTCGAATTCTGATGCAACACAGCAGCTCTAACTCTGATTTGGTGTTATTTCCCCTTGATTTGACGTAGCTTGGCTTAATTTTCAATTAGAAAGCGGTTAGGAGTGATTTGGGATGAAATTAGAAGGTGGAGGTCATGGCTAGGGTTGGAGAAATGTTTTAGGCGGCTAAAAAATGAAATAAAAATCGTTTTCCTACTATTCTCAGCCTCCCCATAACCCTAATCCCAAAATGGGTTATGGACCCTCTTACTAATCACCCTAATTAGGCCCGGTTAAGTTGTTTTTCACCTTCTAAACCTTGTTTCAGCCAAATCTCCCAAACGGTGAGTCCGTTTGGCTAATGTGACCACTCTACGGAAAGGTAAACCATCATCCGGATCTAATGGAAGTGGTTTTAGGTCAAAACTCCTTACCAATCAAAAGTTATGGCCGAAACATGATCAGCTAGGGGCAGAACGGTCATTTAAAAATCGGCAAAAGCCATGAACATGGGAAATGACCCTAATAGTCGTCTCCCAAAGTTACATGGTTATACGACTTCGCATGAGAAATAAATTAATATTCTACGATCCCTTGATGCGTAGAATGCGGGTCGTTACATTCACTGTCAATCCGGAGAATTCATCAAACTCAACAGTCGCTACACATCTCTCAAGAGTTTCATCTGATGCATTTGACGTTACTGAACCATCACAATTCCATGATTCTGATAATAGGTTTGTTTTTTAGACCAAAAAAATGAATCATAATTCACTTGCAGCACTTGGTAAATATTTGCAAAAGAAGCTCAGTCAGATAGCTAGAGGGCTTGAAGAGGTTGTTCTTGCTGGCAGTGCTACTGCAAATGCTGTGTGGGATTATCAAAGAAAAGTTCAAGAGATGAATGAAGAAAGAAAGAAAGAAAAAGAAAAACTTCGGACTGTGAAATAGCCCGTGCAAAAGTTACAGCGAAGAGGGTTGCGTCACTAAATCCAGTTTCCATCAAAAAACTCTCCTACCAAAACAAATCGTTCTTTCATTTCATAATAAGAAAACAACTAATTCTGTGCATATCAACAATTTCTCCCTTTTAGATGACAATCAACCAAATGATAATTCTGGAGCAATTCATCCTCTTGATCATGCTGCCACCAACTCGCATCTTACCATACCAACAATCCACGCCAACAAATTCGAACCACCGCGATTACATCTGAGATCACCTTGATGACTTCCATGTCACCAACAATCCATGCCAACAACCGCAAGTCTTAGAGATATCCAGGTCAGAGTTGCCGCTATGATACTTTTTTAATAGAAATTAGCAGACAAGGAGTAGTGGCAGCTGGCATGAAATGGAGTTTCACCAGTTATGTGTGAGGATCTGGTAGGGCCAAAGTTTTGGAAAATGACAGAGACTGGCATAGAGGTGGTACTGGTTGGACGTGGGTGGGCTCTGGAAAGGCGAAGGCAAGACGATGGCAGCATACGGTGAACTTCTGTAGTGGGTTTTAACAAGAAAATCAGATAATTAGAGGGCCTGTGAACCTCCTCCATCTTGACCACAGCAAACCCACCAACAGCAAAATTAAAAACCAGCATGTCACCAGACAGAAAGACCTACGCACGCAAGCTAACAATTGATGACCTCTAAACTAGTCTACTAACTCGATTTGGGAACCAAAAAACCATTAAAAAATTAAGTATTTACTGTGCAGATAAAATATTAAGCCTACGTTTACTTGAGACAGTTGCAGATATGATACATTGATACATACCTTTAGTCAGTAATGGTTAGTTGACTTTGGTGTCATTTAATGATCAAATGGCACAAGACGACTTTCCTTTGTAGGTTGTATGGGATCTTTCTAAGCAACTTTATATTCTGAAGCTCTAATGTTTAACTTTTTTGAGGGTGTATTGTCATCCACAGGATCAGAAATTCTTGATTGCAGCAGCACTATCAAATGGTCAGTTTCATCTCTTTGAAGCCAAAAATAACGTTATAGCATCAATAAATAACAAAGCCAATATTAAGATAACCAATGGCTTTGGATAAGATGGGTAGAGAAGTATATCACATATCTATAGTTTTACAAAAACAGCCTTAATGAAGTAAAAAAACTGAAATAAAAAGATATCTCATCTTGCAAAATTTACCCTGCTGCAGCATATGAGTTTTTACATGGGCAAAGGCAGAGCAGAGCCTTTAGTTCGGACTGACTTAGAAAACGTTTTTCGTTGAAGCTGCGGCTCAATTTCTTCAATTCCACTAGCACTACAAGAATTCCCTTCTTGCATTGTTCTAATATAGGCATCTGAATCCTTAGGTAGCAAAAGTTTTTTTTAATAAAATGCTCTAATCAACCAAAAAACGTAAAAGGGGAAAGAAAAAAAGAAAAACTGCTCACAGCATTTTAATCAGACAAATAACATATTGGAATGCAAATGCAATGCAATATCTTTAGCAAATGCAAATATCTAGCTTCCTTGAAAGTCCATTTCGTATTGGATCCCATGCAAAAAACAAGAAAAAATACTGAACTTTGGCTGATTGAATTGAAAACAAATCATAACATTTTTTTTTCTCTTTTCAGGAAGTTTCAATTCAAGCAGCCATAAATCAATTTAAACAAAAATGAAAAAATATACAAAAAACAAGCAAAAAACCAAAAACAAAACAAAAGGCGTGTCATTTTGCGTCGTGCGCCTTTTTTTGCGCCGCGCGCCTTTTGCTGTGCCATCTCATATGCGCTGCACCGCAGGAAGAAATGGCGCAAATGCCGCACAGCGCTGCGCCGTGGCGCGCCATTCATAACTATGCAAAGGCATAGAGATTTAATAAATATTAAATATATGTTTACCATCCTTAATTTTCCTCGCAACGACAAAATTCTATATGACACTTTTATTTTGGGATTCATGTGCAATATTTAGAAATAGAACCCTTCATTATTAGACATAGCTTATGTGCATATGGCGCCAGTTATATCCCATCTAATATTTAAGTTTCACATGCTGATTGCATGGCTGTGGGTGAACATTAATGCACAATGACATGAAATGATCTACGCTGTGCTTCACTTCCTGAAATGGATAACTAGCTTTTACATTTGAATCCATGTAAAAGTATTGATGAAAAATAATATTATTGATTGTTACCTCTTAAAGTTAAATGAAAAATGAATGAGTAGAGCGCATGAATTCACATGGAACAAGCAGAGCTTGCGAAGAGGTGAAAGGAGAAACAAAGATAAGCAAGCAATCAAGGATATGTTTGATAAGGAGATACATACACAATTTTTTATTTTGTGATAGGATTTATGGGATGTGAAAAAATATAATTTCCTGTAACCCTCAGGTGCTCTTAATCTCAATGTCATTTGCTTACTGCATCTTTTTACATGACAACTTAGGCAAATATATTACTAAACTACAGTAGCACTAATTTCTTAAGTGGTAACTATAAAAATGAATATTTATGGTTAATTACTCCATGATAATATTAGGATGCCACATTTGAAGTAACTGAATTATGCTTTTTTTTCTTTTCTGAAAAAAGGTTAACCTGAATGGTAGAATTTATAACCCTGCCATTTATTTACGATGGTTTCACCAAAATAAAGCTTTTCCTTCAATAAATTTTAGGACTAATTCAAGTTATGGTAATGCTTTGTAATTACATAATAAATGCTCTCCCTGTACTTTTTAAATTCAATTAAATGGTAAGTGTAATTGATTTGCCATTAAATCCACTTTGGTTGATTGATTGTGCATATTACCAACTCCTTACAAATTTCAAATTTCTATGTTATGTTGGTTGCAGGGTGGATTTTCATTTTTGTTTATGGTTTACTGTTGATCTAAATATTTCATGCCATATAAAAGTTCCATAATTCAATTCAAATAGTACTGGAGCAACAATTGCAAAACTTCATATTAAACAGAATATTTACCTTCGACCAGGGGATATATTTCCCACTAAAAATACAAATAATTTTTAACATTTTACGATTATGAATATAAATTATACAACTACTTAATAAGTCATTGCTTCTAAAAGAAGAAGCATTATATTGAATGATGTGCCTACTGAGACAGCAACACGGAAGAGTGATCCAGAGCTTTGCTAGAGAGCCAGGAAAAAAGTATGAATTTAGGCCCGAATTGGTAATAACCGCAGGATTGAATTCATTGGATTCAGGGGGGCTGTTGATCCTTTTTTCGCACATCTTTTTGTCCAGTTTTTCGGGCCTTCAAGCATTTATGGAGTGATCCATGCCGTTAACAAATATTTTATTATGTTTTCGCATTTTTTTTACTTTGTATTTCATTTTCCTTTATTGAGCACCTCTGCTTGACTGACATAAAAGAAGATTTTCCATTCATAAGGTTTTCAAGTATTCATTACCATATAATATAGAATGATCCCATTTATTCGTGATATTTCAACCACAGCTGCCTATGTTGGGTTAGGTCAGTACATACCTACAGGAAAGAAAACATGGATATGGTATGCTAGCATAATGAAAATTATTTAAGGGATTATTAAAGGGACTCCACCTTTGATTTAAGAGGAGTACCATTTTCAGTTTATTTTAAAATTGTTAAGGGTGGGTTAAAATAAAATAGCATTCCCTTAAACATATTAATAAAATTTCCAATACTAACCCTATACTCTTTATTAATGCAACCTTAAAACATAAACTCTAATTTAATTCTGCGCATAGAAAAATAATAATACATGAAACATAAACATTTTGCACACATGAAAATAACATATTAAAGCATTGTTTACTTTGTCATTCACTATCACAGTAAGCATGAAACACAATAACAAAAATATACACATACAAAACACACTAGCCACAAATGAAAATAAGAGTAACAACAGACACTTAGCACAACATGAACATAAGCATAAATTCACTTAACAAACATTTGTTTTAATGTTGGAATATGTACACTGTATTAATGTAATTACTTTTGACAAATCACCTCATAGCGAGGTTGTTTTTCTTATCAAACTATAACATACTATATTCACCCTTGACCAAAATCTAAACTTTCAATGACGAACTGTATTCATCATTCATGCAAACGAACAAAATTCATCCATTTTCTGCAAACTGTATTCATCTTTTTCAACAAAATCTAAAATTTCAAAAAGGGGATTTATCAACGGTTGATTTTTTTTCGTTTTTTTTAACCTCGCGGCGTGTTTGGATCGAACTGAGATTGAATTTTGATTGATAAGTTTTAAGGGGTGCTGAGGTCGGGGGTAGTTTAGTTATATTTTATTTTATTTTTAAAATTCCAAACCCCCCATAACAAATAAAAAGGGTGCTACTATTCACACTCTGATTTAAACTTCCGGCCACCTTTTTAAATTTAACGCAACTGATTATTTTTTATATTCTTCTGACCACCATATATTATTCCTTCACTTGGTCATTCACCACTGTACCTCTCCTAAAAAACATGTACTTCTCCACCATTTCAAACCTTAAACCCTAATAAAAACAGATATTCTTTTGTATCTAGTAAAGATGGAAGATGAAAATAAAAAATGGTTAGATTTTCTTGATTTTTATTGCTTTCTATTATTTTATAGAGCATGTTGTTAGGTTTTTTTTTAATGGTTAGAGTTTTTCATTGCGTTTTAGAATATTTTTTCTGCTCCGTTGGAAAATTTCGAACTTGGAGGACATTAAATTTGAAGACGTTGTAATAGAGAATGACAGTGTAAGTTTTGACTTGTAGGAGTTTTATCGGTATAACTTAAGTATCTAGTTTTACAAATTTATACATTAATTATTTTCTTGGTTGTTTAATTGATGGATTATTCGAATGATGATAAATTTGACAACGCCCTTATTGTTTCATATGATAAACATAGTGGTTGTGATAATATGATGCAAGATGTTCGATCAAATGTCTCAAAAGACATAAATTTTGATTTGACGAATCATCCCATAACCGATGAAGTAAGTACTCATTTATAAGAATTAAAATTGCTAATGTGGTTATGAAAATGGATTGTGCTAATTTTTTTTCTTGAACTATTTGATTTTAGATATTTGATTTGCAGAGTACATTATTCGATGGTGTAAAACAATGGTAAAAAAGTTAAATACCGTTATTGTAATTCTTAAGTCGGATAAATTAGGACCTGCACGAAAACCAAAGTTGTAATTGGTGTGTAAAAGGGATGGATTTTATCGCAATCATCAACCAAATTCAAAACAGATGGAAAACAATGTTAAAAAAAACAACAACAGACCTAGCGCTAGCAGAAAATGCAACTACCCTTTCAGATTAAAGGGCGTGTATGTAGATGAAGATAAATGTAAAGTAAGCAATGAGGAAGCGATCGTTTATGTGAGGGAAATGGTGGCCTCTTTGTGTTTACATTATTAATTTAAACGGTGGCCATCAGAGGAAAATGAAAATATTTGGGGTGCTTTTAGTTTTGGTGGCCGGTAGTGTAAATCGGTGAAACACCCCACCTCCATTAAAGTCACTCACAAAGGGAATGCCTTAACTTTGGTGGAGGTTTATAAGTAAAAGCCACAAATGAACTCAAGACAGATAAAATTCACATATTTTAAACAGCGGAAACCAAACAAACTTTTATTTCATCAATACGTGTATCAAACAAAGATTTCCATAATTGTCTCAAAATACTTTCAACATTACAACCACATAACTGCCTTGATTATTAAAGAAGCATGAAAACATAAATAAAGTGACAAAAATCCCCATAGTGAAATCAAAAGCCATTATCCGAGCAAAAAAGATCCAAATCATACATCTACGTTCTTGGTGCTTGTAAAGAGCCTGACTGAGTTGAGCTGTTTCCTCCCTGTGGACCTAGGGGGGGCAACGAAAGAAAAGAAGATGAAAAGAAAATAGGGTCAGACATAAAGCCTGAGTAAATCTAGTAACTCTTCAATATGTGAATAAGAAAAGGGTATGATGGATGTAAACTAAAAATAGGAAAGTGTCACAAGCTAAGGAAGTGTCGAATGTACTATCACACCCATACTATATCTCTGCACCTATTTGAATTCGTTCTAACTGGCACCCCATGGTGAGGGTGAAGTGATCCCCATTCTTATTAAAGATCGGCTCCTACTCGCGATAACATGTGTCATACGGCCCCCAAGAATTGTAGATACCTATGTTGGTCCCACCATGGGGTGTATCAAGACCCATGGTGGCGGCCCCGACACAAAACTAGAAGACATAGGTTATACTACTGGTGTCCCCAGTGCCCTGGTTGTTTGCTCCGGAGTGTGTGCACGCCCGCACCCCGTTAGACCTGCACTGTGCACCCACCGCCGTCGTTTGACCACTTACAATCAGCCCAGTAATCGTGCCCCACCCTGCCTAGTTTCAGGGTACCGTTGATACCTAACTTTGGGTTACTGCTGAAACGGATCTCTCGTTACCAGGATTTTCTAGTCAAACATGTTAAGTGGTTAAGTGGTTGTATTTACCTAACCCCACCCATCAATTCTTGTTAACATGTTGAATTTGGTTAAGTGTTATAGTTGACTTAACCCTACCATCTGTCCTTAGCCTCTTAGGAGCACCAGACCACTCACATTAGACAGGTATTGCTACGGTTACTAGATGTGCCGGTCGGTTCCGGGCAGGTTTACACCGTAGCTCAGTCTAACCTCGGGTCCTTATTGGGCTCAATGCTTAACCACCCACATTGGATAGGTATTGTTGTGACTACTGGACAGCCGGGCGGGTCCGGGCTGGTTTACATCACAACTCAATCCAACCTCGGGTTAAGCATATCGTGTTTTCTAACTTTACATATTTTATTACTTTTCAACTATATGTAAATGTCATATCTTTTATTTTTGGGTATTTCAATTCATACCGCTTATGTGTCATAATCATTGGCATGTGCCAAGCATGCCAACATATATTTTCATATTTTACCCCCAACGTTATTACCCCCGTTTGTTCGCAACGTTATAACATGTGTTGGGCTTGTCACAATTCAGCCCAACTTTATAAACGTGAGGAAAAGGGGAAATCAAGAACATGTAATACATAAAGGTGTGTGGCGCATGAACTTGCAATTTGGCGATTCAACTAACATATAACATGGGTCATGTGAACTTGCATTCGAATCAAAGTATGACTAAGTAGGTGACATATGAAATGGCATAGTTTAGGCAAATACAAACTTGAGTTTAAACATGTTAATTCGGCATAATATCGATCACAAAACTAGCATGTTATATATTCATCAAAATGTACAATTTTTACATCTAATCATATAGCCTATTTCAACATGAACTTGCATAGTTTATGAAACCCAAACGATGTTGACATAGAACCAATTATATTTTGCAAATAAACATGAACTTGCATAGTTTATGAAACATAGATCCAATTATACTTGCAAACATAGGTCTAATTATACTTGCCAATAAACATAAGAATGATATCATAGGTTTTGGGTCATGTAGGCATAGAAGATCTATAACATGTTTACATAAATTCTAATTTAGACTAAGGGAATATACATAGTCCATGCCATCGACATATACAAAAAGGGATCAATTTCTAGTTTTTGCCACAAACTTGCAAGTGCCATTGTTTTCATATACAATTGTTCAATAGGCTTGCATCAATCAATTTATGCCACAAACATCAATACACACGTCATGGTAGAACCATTACAATACACAAAAATTATAACAACACGATTCTATTTTCATTCACATCGAATCACATCACAGTTTTTATTCATATTCTGAAAGGTCACTATACTTACAACGTGTGATGAATTCTTGTTTTTTGATTTATGTTATTCTGATTTGGAGATGCTCTCCTTTGGGTAGCAAAGTTGCGTTGAATGATTTGATTAAGCTTTGATCTTCTTTTAATTTGATTCGTCTCTTAGGCTTGTTGGCTTGTCTCTAGGCTTTCTAATTGACGACCATTTCTAGTTCCTCTCTAGCAGCATGACGGCTTTTGTATTCTATTATTTGTGTGAATTTAGGGTTAGACTTGAGTTGTATTTATAGAATTTTAAATTGTTTTGAGCCGTTGATGAAGCTATGGTAAATCCAGACCATCCATCTCAAGAGATGCCAATAAGAAAGAGACATGTAAGCCCTAGTGACTCAGCCAAGCATCAGAATTGGACCTGACCCTAACCAGGCCAGCCAGGGCCTGACCAGCAGATCTTTCTGACCTAGGCGCACTTGGCAGGTGCGCCAGGCCAAAATTGTACTGGCGCACTTCCCAAGTGCGCCAGTTCAACTTTGTTCTGGCGCACTTCACAAGTGCGCCAGTGCATTCTGACCCGTTTTCCGGTTTTTCTGCCCAACTTCGTTCGTCCATATCTTCTTCATACGATATCCGTTTTACGCAAACTTGAACTCTATCTCAAGCAGAATTTCGAGACGAACGCAAATGCGCAACCCATTTCCCTTGATTTCATCATTTATAATTAATTATACTTTAATTCATGAAGCTTAACGTTATAGAATTCACGGGGTATTACATTCTCCCCCACTTAAAAGGATTTCGTCCCCGAAATCTTCAAGTTAGGAAGAATGCATATCCTACCATCCAACAGTCCATCTACTCAACCAACAAACACAGGCATCCACTGTCCTTAAAAGACTTCTAATGCTTCATGATCATATGCATAGTGTGTGTACTTGTCCTTATCTAATGCAGAAATCAGGCGGTCTACTGATTCAGTTGACCTCCTTAATGCGAATCATGTAAGTGTCATGAATCCATTATGTATGCAAATTTTTCCTACTCATAATTCTACATGAGTGCACAACTATTCATACAAATGCGATGACCATATGACAGCATATCAAGTTTACAACCATATACAAATAAGAATACATATATGCATATGCAGTATGAAGTGATTGAGCCGATCTAAGGCCTAGGTTGTGTGTGTATATGCATCCACGAGCAACCACCAGCAACCACTTGTAGCCATCAACTATAACATGTTTCAAATACATGTTTACATCCAAAGGGGTTTCTACCTAAGGATAAAGGATAATATCGAGGAGATATACCTAAAAAGATAGATACAAGCACAACTTAAGAAAAAGAGAGGTCAAAGATGTACCCTCAAAAAGAAGAGGGTGGGCAGCGCGTATTCTGTCCTCAGTTTCCCAAGTCACGTCTTCCTCGGCGTCGCTCCACTGAACTTTAACGAGTTTGACTTCGCGGTTGCGTAGCTTTTTCACTTCAGTTCCTATGATGCGGGTTGGAACTCTCCTCACAGTTGCTTTGTGTTCCACTTCGGCTTCTTCTAGAATGCTTGGCTCCATCACTTCCGTTGATTCATGTAGACATTTCCGGAGATGAGAAACGTGAAAGACGTTGTGAATTCCAGCCAATCTTTCAGGCAGATCTACTCTATAAGCCATTTCCCCAATCTTCTTGATGATAGGAAACGGTCCTATAAATCTTGGTGCTAGCTTTCCTGCGGATCCAAAGCGAACGACGTTCCTTAAAGGGGATACCTTAAGGAAAACCGTGTCCCCAACCTCAAACTCAAGGTCGGTCCTTCTTTTGTCGGCGTAGGATTTCTTTCTGTCTTGGGCTGTCTTCATTCTCCTACGTATCAAGTCCACTTTCTCTGAAGTTTCTCGAATCATGTCTGGCCCAAGTATAAGCTTATCTGTAGACTCCCACCAACAAGATGGTGATTTGCACGGTCTTCCATACAAGGCTTCGAAGGGTGCCATGCCGATGGTAGCTTGGTAGCTGTTGTTGTAGGCAAATTCCACTAAAGGAAGGTGATCCTCCCACGTCCCTCCAAAGTCAAGAACGCAAAGTCTTAAAAGATCCTCTAAAACTCTATGGCCATCTGTTTGGGGGTGATAGGCCGTGCTCAAACATAGCTGTGTGCCTACAGCTTCTTGCAGACTCCGCCAAAACTCACTTGTGAAAATAGGGTCTCGGTCACTAACAATGCTGGAGGGTATCACATGGAGTCGAACTATTTCCTTGAGATAAAGAGATGATAGAGATTAGGCAGTCCTTCTACTCTTGATAGGTATAAAGTGGGCGCTTTTAGTAAGCCTATCCACTATTACCCAAATGCTAGTGTTGCCTCTTCTCGACCTAGGAAGTCCATCAATGAAGTCCATTGAAATGCTATCCCACTTCCACTGTGGGACCTCTAGAGGGTGAAGTAGTCCTCCAGGCTTCTTTTGTTCCGCCTTGACCCGTTGGCAGGTCATGCACTTAGAAACGAAATCTGCCACGTCTTGCTTCATGCCGCTCCAAAAGAAAGTCCTTTTTATATCCTTGTACATCTTATCACCGCCAGGGTGTATAGTCATCTTGGAATGATGCGCTTCCTCGAGAACCTTCTTTGTCAACTCCCTTGCTTGTGGGACGCATAATCTTCCATCTCGTCTCAGCCAACCCTTGTCATCGATGGCGTATCTACTGAGGTGACTAGAAGTCTCACCCCTAATAAGTTTATCAATCACATCCATAAGCTGAGGGTCTTCACGTTGGGCAGCCCCTATTGAATCTAAGAGAGTAGGGCGTACTTCGAGAGATGCTAACAAACCCGGTACAAAATCCGAGGAGGGCCTAAAGTTAAAACTGGCTATATACTCCAAGTTTTGCCTTTCCACAAAGAGAGGGCTTAGGGTCAGTTTCTTTCGGGTCAACGCGTCTGCTACCACGTTGCCTTTTCCGGGAGTATAGGAAATTTCAAAATCATACGAGGCAAGAAACTCCATCCATCTTTGCTGCCTCAAGTTAAGATCCTTCTGGGAGAAGAGATATTTCAATGATTTATGGTCAGTGTATAATTCAAACTTCTCACCCAGGAGATAATGGCGCCAAGACATAAGTGCAAAGACGATGGCGGCTAACTCAAGATCGTGGGTTGGGTAGTTCTTTTCATGAACCATCAATTGTCTTCCGCCATAAGCTACTACCCTTCCTTCATGCATTAGAATAGCGCCTAGTCCCGTTCCACATGCATCCGTGTATACTGTGAACATTTTGCTTCCGTCAGGCAGAGTTAGAACTGGGGTTGTTGTGAGAGCCCTTTTTAATCGTTGGAAAGCAAACTCGCGGTCCAAATCCCAAGTGAACGCCAGATTCTTCTTTGTTAGCCTTGTGAGTGGGGCTGAGATTTTCGCGAAATCCCTAATAAACTTTCGATAAAAACCGGCTAGCCCAAGAAAGCTTCGAACTTCGGTTGCATTTCTTGGTGTCTTCCAATCTTGTACTGCCACCACTTTCGCGGGATCCACAGCCAACCCTTCTTTGGACACTATATGCCCAAGAAACCTTAATTCTTTTCTCCAGAAGTGACACTTGGAAAATTTGGCTTTTAGTTGATGTGCACGGAGAGTATCCATTATTTCTTTCAGATGCTGAGCATGTTCTTCCTCATTCTTGGAGAAGATTAAGATATCATCTACGAAGACAACCACAAATTTGTTGAGGAATTCTCTGAACACCCTGCTCATTAGGTCTATGAAATAAGCGGGTGCGTTTGTCAAGCCGAAAGGCATGACAAGCCACTCGAAGAAACCGTCTGGGGTTCTGAACGTTGTCTTATCAATGCTGTCTTCAACTACTCTTAGCTGATGGAACCCAGTTGCCAGATCAAGTTGGAAGAAGACCGTCGCACCTACAAGCTGATCAAACAAATCGTCGATTCGGGGAAGAGGGTGCCTATTTTTCTTGGTCAATTTGTTTAACTCCCTATAGTCGACGCAAAGGCGAAGCAAACCGTCTGCTTTGGTTGCGAACACCACTGGAGCACCCCATTCTGAAATGCCCCGTCTAATGAACCCCTTTTCGAGAAGTTCTTTAACCTGCTTACTGAGCTCCTTTCTCTCCCTTGGAGCCATGTGTCTGACAGGTAAAGCTATAGGCTTTGCGTTATCCACAAGATATATGCGGAAGTCTATTTCCCGCCTCGGAGGTAAGCCTTTCACTTCCTCAAAGACATCCGGATATTCCCGGACTACTCTAACTGATTGCAAATTCCCATCAGAAGCATCAAGCGACTCTAGATAACTAAGCATAACAGCATTCAAGGGATTACAAGAAATTTCTAGAGTGTTACCAAGCCGAGTCAAGAGTCTAACTACTCTTTTCTCACAGTCAAGAATGGCATTATTACTGATTAACCAGTCCATGCTTACGGTCAAACCATATCCCGAGAAGCCCAAAACAAAGGCACTACAACTAAACTCAACGCTGAGAATAGAGATTTTCAAACCCAAACAAACCATTGACAAGTAAGCGGAGCCCCCAATTGGATTTGAAACTACTAAGGGATCTTCTACCATACTAGCGTCTAGATGTAGAGATTCTACTAAGGCAGATGAAATAAAAGAGTGTGATGCGCCAGAGTAAAAAAATGTGCGAACTGGATGATCATAAAGATAAACTACACTTTCTACAGAAATATTACTACATAAAGTTCTCAAGATAGGATTGAGAAGATAAGCAGGATAAAACAAATCATCTAGGAGAAGAAGTTAAAGAGGTACTCCCAGAAGGTCCTGCTTGCGGGCCTTGCCCTTGCTTCTTAGGGCAGTTCCCAGCCATGTGTCCAGCCTCACCGCAATGGAAGCAAGTAGCACTCATCTTCCTCTTCTTCTTTCTGCAGTCGTTCACCACATGTCCAACAATGCCACAGAAATAACATTTCCTTTTCTCACGTGTCTTGTTATTATTGTTGTGGTCCTTTCCTCCTTGACTATTATCCGTCTTCTTGTTTGACGATTCTTCCGTTTGCTGGTTCACGTAGAGGAGGAGGAGGAGGAGTAAAAGCATCTGTAGCTGGGGAGTAAGGTCCCCAGATATGCTAAAACAGAAAGGAAAGATTCAAAATGAAGGATAGAGAGAGATAGTGCATATGGCTTTGGGGGATTATGTCTTTTAAAATATAATACTTTTTCTTGAAAAATGCTTCTTTAAACTTTCTTTTTGAAAACAATTTCAAAAACTTTTATCTTATCTGGTAAACCTATGCTCTGATACCAAGTGAAACACCCCACCTCCATTAAGGTCACTCACAAAGGGAATGCCTTAACTTTGGTGGAGGTTTATAAGTAAAAGCCACAGATGAACTCAAGACAGATATAAATACACATATTTTAAACAGCGGAAACCAAACAAACTTTTATTTCATCAATACGTGTATCAAACAAAGATTTCCATAATTGTCTCAAAATACTTTCAACATTACAACCTCATAACTGCCTTGATTATTAAAGAAGCATGAAAACATAAATAAAGTGAATAAAATCCCCATAGTGATATCCAAAGCCATTATCTGAGCAAGAAAGATCCAAATCATACATCTACGTTCTTGGTGCTTGTAAAGAGCCTGACTGAGTTGAGTTGTTTCCTCCCTGTGGACCTTGGGGGGGGGGAACGAAAGAAAAGAAGACGAAAAGAAAATAGGGTCAGACATAAAGCCTGAGTAAATCTAGTAACTCTTCAATATGTGAATAAGAAAAGGGTATGATGGATGTAAACTAAAAATAGGAAAGTGTCACAAGCTAAGGAAGTGTCGAATGTACTATCACACCCATACTATATCTCTGCACCTATTTGAATTCGTTCTAACTGGCACTCCATGGTGAGGGTGAAGTGATCCCCATTCTTATTAAAGATCGGCTCCTACTCGCGTTAACATGTGTCATACGGCCCCCAAGAATTGTAGATACCTATGCTGGTCCCACCATGGGGTGTATCAAGACCCATGGTGGCGGCCCCGACACAAAACTAGAAGACATAGGTTATACTACTGGTGTCCCTAGTGCCCTGGTTGTCTGCTCCGGAGTGTGTGCACGCCCGCACCCCATTAGACCTACACTGTGCACCCACCGTCGTCGTTTGACCGCTTACAATAAGCCCGGTAATTGTGCCTCACCCTGCCTAGTTTCAGGACACCGTTGATACCTATCTTTGGGTTACTGCTGAAACGGGTCCCTTGTTACCAGGATTTTCTAGTCAAACATGTTAAGTGGTTAAGTGTCTGTATTTACCTAACCCCACACACCAATTCTTGTTAACATGTTGAATTTGGTTAAGTGCTATAGTTGACTTAACCCTACCATCTGTCCTTAGCCTCTTAGGAGCACCAGACCATTCACATTAGATAGGTATTGCTACGGTTACTGGATGTGCCGGTCGGTTCCGGGCAGGTTTACACCGTAGCTCAGTCTAACCTCGGGTCCTTATTGGGCTCAATGCTTAACCACCCACATTGGATAGGTATTGTTGTGACTACTGGACAGCCGGGCGGGTCCGGGCAGGTTTACATCACAACTCAATCCAACCTCGGGTTAAGCATATCGTGTTTTCTAACTTTACATATTTTATTACTTTTCAACTATATGTAAATGTCATATATTTTATTTTTGGGTATTTCAATTCATACCGCTTATGTGTCATAATCATTGGCATGTGCAAAACATGCCAACATATATTTTCATATTTTACCCCCATCGTTATTACCCCCGTTTGTTCGCAACGTTATAACATGTGTTGGGCTTGTCACAATTCAGCCCAACTTTATAAACGTGAGGAAAAGGGGAAATCAAGAACATGTAATACATAAAGGTGTGTGGCGCATGAACTTGCAATTTGGCGATTCAACTAACATATAACATGGGTCATGTGAACTTGCATTCGAATCAAAGTATGACTAAGCAGGTGACATATGAAATGGCATAGTTTAGGCAAATACAAACTTGTGTTTAAACATGTTAACTCGGCATAATATCGACCACAAAACTAGCATGTTATATATTCATCAAAATGTACAATTTTTACATCTTATCATATAGCATATTTCAACATGAACTTGCATAGTTTATGAAACCCAAACGATGTTTGACATAGAACCAATTATATTTTGCAAATAAACATGAACTTGCATAGTTTATGAAACATAGATCCAATTATACTTGCAAACATAGGTCTAATTATACTTGCCAATAAACATAAGAATGATATCATAGGTTTCGGGTCATGTAGGCATAGAAGGTCTATAACATGTTTACATAAATTCTAATTTAGACTAAGGGAATATACATAGTCCATGCCATCGACATATACAAAAAGGGATCAATTTCTAGTTTTTGCCACAAACTTGCAAGTGCCATTGTTTTCATATACAATTGTTCAATAGGCTTGCATCAATCAATTTATGCCACAAACATCAATACACACATCATGGTAGAACCATTACAATACACAAAAATTATAACAACGCGATTCTATTTTCATTCACATCGAATCACATCACAATTTTTATTCATATTCTGAAAGGTCACTATACTTACAACGTGTGATGAATTCTTGTTTTCTGATTTTTGTTATTCTGATTTGGAGATGCTCTCCTTTGGGTAGCAAAGTTGTGTTGAATGATTTGATTAAGCTTTGATCTTCATTTAATTTGATTCGTCTCTTAAGCTTGTTGGCTTGTCTCTAGGCTTTCTAATTGACGACCATTCCTAGTTCCTCTCCAGCAGCATGACAGCTTTTTTATTCTATTATTTGTGTGAATTTAGGGTTAGACTTGAGTTGTATTTATAGAATTTTAAATTGTTTTGAGCTGTTGATGAAGCTAGGGTGAATCCAGACCATCCATCTCAAGAGAGGCCAATAAGAAAGAGACATGTAAGCCCTAGTGACTCAGCCAAACATCAGAATTCGACCAGACCCTGACCAGGCTAGCCAGGGCCTGACCAGCAGGTCTTTCTGACCTGGGCGCACTTGGCAGGTACGCCAGGCCAAAATTGTACCGGCGCACTTCCCAAGTGCGCCAGTTCAACTTTGTTCTAGCGCACTTCACAAGTGTGCCAGTGCATTCTGACCTGTTTTCCGGTTTTTCTGCCCAACTTCGTTCGTCCATATCTTCTTCATACGATATCCGTTTTACGCAAACTTGAACTCTATCTCAAGCAGAATTTCGAGACGAACGCAATGGCATAACCCATTTCCCTTGATTTCATCATTTTTAATTAATTATACTTTAATTAATGAAGCTTAACGTTATAGAATTCACGGGGTGTTACAACCGGGGTGTGAATAGTAGCACCCATAAAAAATAAGACGGAGTCCCCTTAAAATTATTCTCCCCTTAACGAAAAATGGAGTCCCTTTAACAATCCCCATTATTTACTTGTGTGAAATGTAAAGCAAACTATAGGTGTGTAGTTTAACCTTGCCATTTATTTATGATGATTTCACCAAAATAAACCTTTTCCTTAATAAATTTTAGGACTACATCAAGTTATGGTAACAATTGCAATACTTCATATTAAACAGAATATTTACCTTCAACCAGGGGATATAATTCCCATTATAAACACAAACAATTTTTTACATTTTACAGCTATGAATATAAATTATACCACTACCAAATTCGCGTCTATAACAAGGAGTAATGTTTAAGTTGACATTTTTCTTAAATGATTTAATTTGCACATTTATTTTCCCGAATATTAACAGTTTACTTATCACAATACTTTTTTCTATTTAAGTATAATATAATGACAATATCATATTAGTTAAGGCTAGAATATATTTGTCACTGTCATAAGCAACTATTGCCTTGGATATGACTCGTATCCGTTTTGTATACAATAAGCAATGAAACAGCACCACTTTTCCTGATACTGGGTATGTCATCATGTGTTTGGCAGAAAATGATAATTAAATTTTTGATTGCTGAATTTGCAGGGATGCCTTCATGGAAGTCAATTACATGTATATGTGAATGAAGAAATACTAGAATAGTTGGAGTTCAAAATGGTGCAAGCCAAGGAAAAAAGTGCAGTTTCCAGAGTAATAAATGTCGTATTAATTTCAGGTGGTGTAACAAATGTTTACCCAGCTATACAACATTTGTTTCTATGAAACTCAAGCTGGAAGGTTAATAAACATCTTAAATGGGTCATATGTCCATTTAATATCATGAAATTTGATGGTCGGTTTATCCACCGTTGTGCTGTCATATTATAGTAGTTGTTTTATCAGTGGTAACCAACAGAAAAACACAGTGCAAACTTAAATTCCAACATGCAAGGAAACAAGGTATAAGACAAACATTCAAATTTCAAAGTATGTTTTAGTCAAGAAAGTTTGGCCAAAATTTTATCAACGCAAAGCTGATGGTCAAAGCATAGTACGAGATTTCAAAATTTTATTTTGGGCAAGAAAGAACGGTTCGACAATTTCCAGAAGTCAACTGAATAGGAGATTCAAAATTGTTTATTTGGCAAGTTGAACAATTCAAAACTTTCCAGAAAATTGCAAGTGTTATTTTCGGAAAATTCAAATTGAAAGAAATCTCCAAAAAATCACAGCTTATTATTTTCAGCAAGATTGAACAATTCAAATCACACGAAGTATCAGAGATTTTAGGGTTTCGAATACCCTATATAAACACCTACCATCATCACAGGCATGCCACAATATGGTTGATAAAAAGGAGAAAAGGTTGAAAAAAGTACCTAAAAGTGGATGAAGCTCGGCATCAATTGGGTCACTCAGCGAAGTTGAAGAATCGAATCTTCAACAAGAAAAAGAAGAGAGGAAATCGACGTCGGAGGTTCAGCGAAGTACACGGATTTTAAAATGACCGTAAGAGTCTGTAGTACAGGGATTTGGAAGATTTGGGAAAAAGCGGATTTGTGGTGAGATAAACGAGAGAGGGAAAGTGAAATTCGTCCCGCTAAAATTTCGTTTAATTACTGATAGCGTGTTTAGTTACTAATAGCATGAAAATGGAGCTATACTTTGATCCAATTGACCGCAAGATAGCTAGCAATAGCAAATCAGGTTTCCATGCTGTCGACTCTTGCTATTATTGTATTGTTTTCTTGTAGTGCCAATACAATATGCAACCTTTTACACATGTATCTATCTTCTGATATGGCAATCCAAAAGCAAAAATATATTTTTTCACTTTATAATGATTATCGCATATTAAATTATTGAGTGGCATGTGTCGTTTCGTAGTTTGTATAACTATTATAAATGCAGCTTCTGTAAGATTGAATTTTGATTTTTTAGTGACGTATTCGGTGGTTACAGATGCTTCAATTCTGCTTGTACACCCATCCCACAACGGTCTATTAGCAGAATCCAATAAATCGTCAAAAAGAAATCTTCCACGTCGGTTCTTCAACATTGTTGTTCTCATCGTCGCATTGATCAATGGTAGGAAACATTGATCATGTTGCATCTTGCACCATACTTTCTACCGGATTTGTCATTATATTATCATCCTCTATCACTACAGGATTAGGTGTAGGTTGAACAAGTTCTACATGATGATCCTATAAGTAATAATTCATCACAAAACCAAATTTGTACAAATGTACTCTACTACATCTGACCTCCAATGCTTAAGATGTTGCACTTACTACACGAACAACGAATTTCTACGTTATTTCGATTATTAGATTTAGCAAATCTAATATATTCTTGGATACCAGTACAAAAATGTTCCTTTGTCGATCCTCTCGTACCAGTTCGAGATTCATACATCTAACTATGATCGATAAAATAATCGAACATTTTCCTGATTTGCAAAAAATATGTTAGAAAATCCCGTCAAAGACTTCATATTAAAGTCTTGTAAGGGGTTCAAATAATTAAAACACTTTTTTTTAATTTCTATTTTAACATCTACATGGTATTTTATAACTTTTGTTAAAGTCTTGTACGATTCATTTATAACACTTCACTATTGTAATAAATTCAAATAACTACTTCATTTTTTTTAGTTTATTGTATTTTACTTTGAAGGCTAGTCATCCTACTTTCCATTACAAATACAGTAACATAATCATATTTTATAAATCGTTTCAGGTTAAACAATTCAACAAAATTTCTTTGGCACTTCTCTTTAGTCCTTGTATCGTACACATATGCGTGTACACAGGGAACAAAAGGAAGTGCCATCGAAATTTTATGAATCGTTCAAACTGAAATGATTTATAAAATGTGATTAAATTATTATGTTTGTAACTTGTCCAGTATTGGAATGAATCCAACAAATATTGTATCATATGAATACGGATGTCCATTATGTGGAAAATTGAATATCCATATAAAGATCATATAAAAAATCGTCAGACAGGGACAAGTATATCTAAGGGGTTCGCATTATTAAAACACAGCTTATAATTTTTACTTTAACAAGTACAAAATATTTTATAATACGTTTTATTAACTAAAGTTTAAATTTAAAACGTACTTTAACTTTCATTTAACTACAATGTATTCCTATATAATATCTTATTGTTATTACGCTCATTTCAAAATTTTACTTAAAAATTGTTTTAATTTTCAATTACGTACACATATTTTTGCCTAAACGACAATAAACACTTTTTAACTTAAAATAACTATTCGCACAAACTTATCAATAAGCATGTTAAACCATAATATACATTAATTTCCAAATCAACAATAAATCAATAATTCTACGTCAATAACATAATAGTAATACGTGATAATCATCGTTTTCAACCTCGTCATGAAATAATTTTACTCTCAAATTGACCTACAACACTATTATCATCATACCTGTATCACACAACCATCAATTTCAAATCCATAAACAACCCATTAATAACCAATTATCAAACCGATAAACATCCTATTAAACCTAAGATAAACCCTAATTAAACATAAGTTAAGGTTAGAAGACATACCAACAAGATTTGAGAGGCTTGGAGGTGTATGTGGTAGGGTCCGAGACGCTGGAGCAATGACGGGCAACGTTGATAGGGTTTTTATTTATTTATTTTGCATGGGAAGTTTTGGAAAAGAAGAGTCTCGAGCGTGGCTTTGCAACGACCATTTTTTGTCACCGCTAGTCGTTGCCTCGATCTGTTACTTTTGAAGCCGTCTCTTGTAGTACTGGTACTTACTCAAAACAACTTCATCGGTTCATAACCAAAATTATATCTTAAAAACTGAAAAACGATTTTGGTTGGAAATTAATGTGTACAAACCTATAATGCTAAATACTCAACAGTGGTTGCAAGGTAGACATGAGTTGCGGTACCAACATATTGAGCATATCACTCTTACTTAGGTTTTAGCTAATACCGATGAAGGGAAATTGAACAATAGCTTTGACCGATCCTATGATGGACTTCTTCCAAGATATGCTTGGCCCTTTTCTACCATCAGCACCCTTCTTCATTTTTCTTCCTGACTTCATTGGTTCGAGTTTGAACTTCTTAATTAAACATAGGGCTTCCTGAACTAATTTGGAGAAAGACGAGTATGATATAGAACGAAGAGAAAAGGAGGATATTTTATAGTCCTGGGGATGGCACAGATAGCTAATATTCTTTATTGAAATAAATAAAAATGGATGATGATGATTACAACCACCAGTAATCTGATTGGTTGTTTTGCACCAATAATTTTTGTTGAAGTTCTAAGTTAAAGAACCATATTAAATTGTAAAGCACATTAAATTGAGGAATATAAGAACACACACACGCATTCTGGATTATCCAATCTATGTTCTACAATATATTCAAAATAAAATTGAAAAAAAATCTCATGATAGCGTGATTTGTCATTAGTTCTTAGATATGCAAATATATGTTGATGCAAGTATCCATTCACTATGTGATAATACAAGCACATTTGGCTCATTAATATAATATGCATAGTAATATATACCCATTATGCAAACAATGGGCTTGTACTTTGAAATCGATTTCACGTTCAGTATTTGAAAACATATTAAAAACTAGAAATTCAACACATTTGGCTTACATAAATCTAACATAGATTCAACTTAAGTATCTGTCAAATTTAATATGTGAGAACCAAGATTGTTAAATATAAAAGTGTAGTAGCAAAATAGAAACCTAACCAAAACCTGACTTAACTTACACAAAATTCCAATAGATTCGGAATCCAAAATAGAACTATAAAAGAAAAAAAGCAAAGATTAAATTGGATTACGCACTGTGAAATTGGGGGAGTGATGCTTCTGGGGGAAAGCTAAAAATTGATGAGGGTTTACTCAATTCAGGGTTTTCAATAAATATCTGGGGAGACTTAAGGAGAAAGAATGATTGAAAACTCCTTGCAATATCGTTAGGATACTTTTTCACCATAGATCCAACCATCAATCAATCAGGATACCAACTTTTTCCTTGCAATTAAGCAAAATGCCTACTGATATTTCGAAGAGGGTGTAAGTTTTGTTGTTAGGGGCTGTACAACATTTAGAAGGTGATAAGCACTAGAGCGTATGGGCACAATGTAAAAGGTCATAGATTTGATAGTTTCAGACTTCTTTGTCACGATGGTTTGGTTCATACTATCTAAATTTATATCAAAGCATCTGATTTAATAAAAAACATTTAGAAAGAATCCGCAGATATTTATCATTCCTCAAATTTTAATGATCTTATAATTGAAAACTGGAAATCTAGGGTGCAATAAATCCTTAGGCTAGGGTTTTTGCTTTTTGATTTGTGGTTTCATCCACGCAGAAATACAAACGATGCATGTATAACGTGAAATACAACCGCTTTAAAAACAAAATCAACACATTAAATGGAAAACATTTTTTCTTATTTTTCAGTGTTTTGAGAACAACAGAAGGATAAGAGACAATGCAACCTTTAGTCATTCCTTTAACATCTCTATCGTCCTATCCGTCTTCCTTTCATTCTTTCTCTATTCCTATATCCTTCTCATTTTTGTAACTAATGTTGAAAACTCAAAACCCATAACATAATATAAATATGAAGAGATTGGAGTCTAGATATTAATACATCAATTGAAACTGATATATGCAACACTCTCCAAATATCGAATAGTGTATTGCTCATGATTTATAGGTGCGTGAAGAGATTACTATTGGTAATTATTAAATAACCATGAAATGCTTTTCTCGATAGTTTTCTATTGAGTGGTCTAACCAAGGTCAAATTAAAATCATTCATGTTGTGATGTGAAAATTAAAAATGGATTCCAAGTACAATATCAAAGTATGATGTTGATAGTTGTATGAATGGAGTGGATTCATCTATCGCGTATTTAAGAGCAAGACCAATGCAGTTGGAATAAAATAACCAACTTCAATAAGAATAAAATAGTAAATTTAAACTGTTAAATTTACATTTAATGGATTTATTATTCAACATGCTTACGTTAACAGAGTTGTACTCATACAATAATTTAGAATGAATCGTCTACACATAGTAAGCAAGGTGTCATAAAGTCGTTGAGAGCGACATCAAGTTTGCGAGTTTTTGGATATGACATGTGAAATAATGCAAAAGTCTCATTTCATAAGCATCATAAATGAACAAGTGTTTTTGATATAAATATCAAGTAGTTCAATTTTTAGTTGAATTGCAAAGTAAGAGTCTAGTCACAATAAAAAACAACCAAAAGATACGCAGATATTTCTAAAGTATGAGTAAACATTACAATGATGATTGCTAATGGTATGTCGACGTTAAGACTAGAGATAGTTTGGTTCTTTAATTATCGATGTTGGTGGAAGTAACTCTTTTACTTTATATTTAATATGGATTTAAACTGAACCAAACCAAAATGAGTCGCATTACATTAAACTGAAATGAAATCAAACTATTTGAAAGAATAGTACGATGGTTTGTATTTTTGGTTAGCCTTCTGGTGTGATGTGGAAAGCGGTTTGGGATCCAAACTGCATCAAACCGACCCACGTCAAATTCCACCTTATATTGTTTCATGATATTTTTATATTTCAATTTATATTTCCAGTTTTCTACATCCTTTAATGTTCCAATTGTAGGTCGTCAGTTAAAACATATTTGAAAATGACACCCTTTTACGACTTTTAAGAATATAATGGAACGATAAGGCATGATGTTATATGTCATAAAAAACCGATATTTCAACCTTACTGAAAGACATTTTAAATCAATATCAATGTTTTTTTTAATAATTTAGAAGTTTCTAAGAGAAATATTAACGTACCTTAGACGCATGTAAAGTAGATTCACACCACAAAAATTATTGAAAACCGACCAGTTTTGTTTGATGACCGAGGGGAAGTCCATTATTCATCCTAGTTGATAACAAAAATAGAGTTTAATTAAATAACATACAAACTTTGTGATGTTAATAGATGGTTCCTTTATAGTTTTGATTGCTCTTCTGATATTAAATATAAATATGAGCAAATGATTGGTTTAATTTAAAACTAAACAAAAAGTCAAAATCAAAATTTCTGTTCAAGAAACTTGAAGCACACCAAATCGAACTGATTTCCTATTAAAACCAAAACCAGTTAAAATATCTAATCTAGTTTGATTAGTTTATTGCTTATCTTAAAATGAAATAAGTCTTTTAGTATAATATTAAAACAACTAACTGATGACATACGATGCAAACATTTTTAAAAAATAAATATTTCTTCTAAAAATACTTATACGCAATTATTAGCCTTCCTTGTCTCAAGGTCATCCAATGTTCGAATGATCACGATTGCGAGCCCTAGATATCAAAGTATCATGCCCACATGAGAAGCAAGCTTCAGGTTGGATCGAACTAGAAACCAATCAGACTGTTTCCCACATTGTAGATTGAGGATAGGCAGAAGTTCAGATCAAATCGACCCCGGGTTAAATAATGTCGGGTCAGATGACTCGATTCGATCCATATTCATTCCCATGAAGGCGATAACTCACACGTTCACCACTTCCTCAGGATCGAACGGAACTATGGCCATGTGTCTCACAAACCAACCTACTCTGCTACCTGCAACCGCTCCCACTAACGTCCTATGAACCCAGACTGGATGGCACATATACAATAACCGTTCACGCTCATATTTCCTAGCCTAGTCTTATAAATACTCGACCGAGATCAAGAAAGGGGACTTTTGGCCACATTAGATATTGAAGCTCTATGTACAAACTGCCATTAAATCCCGATCTGAGATTTGTTTCAGCAATACTTGAACGAATATCCATATTTTTGAGAGAAATTTGATTTTATCTTGAGAGTTGAAGGATTT
The DNA here is from genome assembly GCA_030737875.1 of Allium sativum. NCBI lineage: Eukaryota > Viridiplantae > Streptophyta > Magnoliopsida > Asparagales > Amaryllidaceae > Allium > Allium sativum. The sequence continues at coordinate 1,011,582,128 of CM060912.1, read as the reverse complement.
CAAGTGTTGTAATTGTAACTCTTTGTTGAATAAGAATTATAAAGTGGACGTATGCTCGTTAACATCGAACCACTATAAATTTTGTGTGTTTTCTGATTGTTTCTCGTTTTTAATCTATATTTCTTCATTAATCTCTTCAAATCTTAGTATTGGGTGTTAGAACTTTTTTTTGCTCTAACATTCTGGTGCTTTCAGTGAGAAACTTCGAATTCTCATCTTTTGGGAATATTTATCTACTATTCAGATCACCAAGTCCAAAGGAATGGTCCGGAATTCCATCACTACTAACATTTTCAGCAATTTCGGCCATTTTGATTAGTATGTTTCAAAGATAGATTGGAACCAACAAGCTTCCCAGGGAGCAGCAGGTTAATTCATGGATTGAATTAGCAGCAAGAGCCCCCGAGTCGAACGAACCTAGGTCGAGTTCGACCCGACCCGAACAATTGGATTCTGGGACCGCTGCTACCACCACTAACTACCTCCTTATTTAACACCTATTACGCGAGATGACTTCGCACGTCTGTTCTCTAGATTGGGAGAGACCAACGTAGCCCTGGAAGCTCAGAGATGGGATAACGCTACATAAGAAATGACATGGATGCGATGGTGAGGCAATCGGAAGAATTCCGAAGACAAAGAACGTCGTCTCCTCCTCATCGCTAGGTAGAAGAGGACTTGTCTTCATATGAGGAGAATGGGCAGTTACCATGTTATAGGAGACCCTATGAAAGGCCTGAGAATCTTTGACAACTCTGATTCGGTACATTGATTTCTCAAGAAGATACGGTGGTTCGGCTTGGTCCTAATGACCCTAGCTTAGCAGAACCTATGCTCATGCTGATGCGTGGTTCCCGAATCATTCCTAGGGAACAAAGCACTTCCCAAACCACTCACGCTCATGTGCTCCCGAACCAATTTGACAGCATGGAGTTCAAAGATTTCTGTCGGCGATATCACATCGAGAAGAGATACACAATTATTGCACACCCACAATCGCATGGACAAGAACAAGTTGTGAATAACATCATCAAGTCCATTCTAAAAAAATCGATTGGAGCAGGCGAAGGCCAAGTGGGTCGACGAATTTCCATTGGCCCTATGGCCATATAGAACAACCTATAAGTTAGCAACTAGCCATATTCCTTTTGCGCTCTCCTATGGCTCGAGGGAAGTCATCCTGGTATAGCTTTAAGTCCCCTCTTATAGAATGACATATTACAACCCTTTGACTAAAAAGGCTTTTCTCCTTGAGTCATTGGATATGATCGATAAGAAGAGAGATGAGGTGGATTTTCTTGCTTCGGAGCACAGACATCAAGTTGCTCGATATTACAACCGAAAGGTCCGGCCTAGAACCTTCGAACATGGCAGCCAAATTCTGAAACAAGTGTTCCTGGCCCCAGCCTATATGGGTCTGAAATGGGAAGGACCATATGTCGTCCATCGGAAGCATGACAATGGATCTTTCAGGCTAACGACCGTTGATGGCAATCATCTTCTAGGAGCATGGAACGTCGAGCACCTACGACGTTATTTGACTTGAACTTTTATTTTTTACTTGTTTCTAGAGTATGTAACGAGACACGACTTGCTTGACATGATTGTTTATAAATAGGAGTTCTTTCTATGCTCTGTAACTATTTATGTTGATTCGGTTAAATCTTGTGACACGACCGGCTTGCACCATGCTTGAATGAAGGGAATAATGCTCTTTTGATACTATTTTCTCGCTCACATTTCAATGAGCGGACTCAAGTTAGTAACTAATCAAACTTGGGTTAATTAGAGTCTAGCGCTCAGCGTGATGATCCCCACTTTGTAGACCAAAGTGAGAATAAGACTCTAATAGCGACCTCTTCCCTAAACACAGGGGAAAAGGGACGAAGCCTGCACAAACATGACTCGATTGCTTGCTTGACTAACTTCGGTTCTTACAGCTTGAAATGGAGCATAGACTGAGTTCGAGCTTGATACCAACACTCAAATCGGTAGAGCTTACTTTGAGATTCAAAGTGCAGAGTTAATGTCGAAGCGAATGACATGACCATTAGCACATATAACTCTAACTCTCATGACTCGAGAGTGAGTATAAAACCAAGGCAGGCGTGAAATGGTGCACCACGACTTAAGACCGCCTTAACCCGCAACTCTAACCTGAACTGGCTACGCGAGAGTATAAAAACACTTAGAACGAATGTCCAAGGGACTTAGCTCTTACCCCACATAAGGCTTGGGGCCATGTAACACCCCACCTCCGTTAAGGTCACTCACAAAGGGGATGCCTTAATTTTGGTGGAGCATTTTAGTAAACAGAAACAGAATACTACAAGACAGATAAACAGTACTTGAAAAATTATAACTTTATTTCAAACAGAAGCTTGGTTACATCCTTTCAAATCACAATATCAGAATTCAAGTACAAAATATCAGTCTTGTACAAAAGCCTTCAGAATGCATAGTTTAGAATCATAATCCCCACAGAAGAAGACAAGCCATACTTTAAGCACTGCAAGAGGAAGAAATCTGGATCAAGCTAGAGTATTCCCTTCTACAAAACCTGGGGGGAACGGAAGAAAGGAGGCGAAACAACAAAGGTCAGACAAAAGTCTGGCAAGTCCAGTGATTTTCAGTTATGAACAGATAATAATAACATGACATGAAAATAAAACTGGATGAGAGATAACTGTAACAGATGTAGCAGATATAACAAAAGAACAGAATGATATAAGTTATTGCTTTACACTTCTCTGCACTAATACTAGTATAACCGAATTAGGTGTCACCCTAATGTCTAAACTGAAACAGAAACGGGTACAGAATAATTTAACAGAAACAGAATGCTAATAATGGGCCTTTACTACCCGATCAGAAACAGATTAATCCCTACGGAAACAGAATGTAGATTTAGGTGTACACTAGTAATGGGCCTTTACCACCCGAACAGACGGTACCACGCAGAAACAGACAGGTGTTACCACCCAACAGAAACAGACGGTACCAACAGAAATAGACAGAACTAAGTGTACCCTAAAACCCTACCCCAAGCTATCGGCTCCCTAATACATAAATATCCTGTGTCGGCCCCACAGTAGGGTGTATCACTCCCTAAAGTGACAACCAATTGGCACAGACCTATTTACAGATGTCACGGCGTCTTATATCCTCAGAGGCAGACCGGGATCCATGCACGCACATGACCCGGTTGGAACGCACCATCAACACCCCTCGCCATTATCAGAATGAACCGCTTATAATTAGTTCGGTAAGCGTGCCCGGACCCTACCTACTGTTGGGTCAAAGTTTTGATACCATAAAGGGTTACTGACTAATATGGGTCCCAAACAACAGATGACACAAGTAATTCCCCTCCTAACCTTGTGTCCCCAGACTAACAGATTTCAGATTAACTTGTTTACAAGTTCAGACATACAGAATTCAGATCAACCAGTTCACAGACAAGTTTTCAGACTAACGGATCAGATATACAGATTTAACAGACTTACCGATTAACCAGTTACAGATTAACAGACTTACAGATTTGTCTAACTTTGTAATTGGGCCTACAGATTCACGGAACAGATTTATTATATTCATCAGTCTAGTGGGTTTAATCCTATCTGCCCAACACGTTTTAGACATCATGTTTATCTCAGATTTTCATTAATTAATTATTAATGCCCAGACCTCTCACATTAGACTGACAGTTTGCGGCTACTGGTTAGGCCGGTTGGTTCCGAGCAGATTTCTGTCGCAAACTGAGTCTAACCTCGGGTTTCAAGCACGTTATGACTAACTTCTCACATTAGAACCTATTGTTTGCGGCCACTGGAATATGACGGGCGGTTCCGGGCAGAATTACGCCGCAAACTCATTCTAACCTCGAGTTAGCCATGTTTATCTTTGCGGCCACTTAATTAATGATTTACCATTTATACCCACGCCTAATATACATGTCAATTATTCATAGCTAATTCAGATTATGTCAATAACAGACTGAATATCTCAACTTAACAGACATAGCAGATAACAGGTTTAGGCGACTTAACGGATTCAGCAGATTAAGCAACTAGCAGATTTAGCAGATAACAGATTAGGCATCTCAACATATTTAGGTTGGCATTCTTAACAGAATTAGCAGATGATAGATTTGGCAGATGAACAGATCTAGCAGACTAGGCAGTAGGGCAGAACTAGCAGATTAAGCAATATAACAGAACTAGCAGATTAGGCAAATATAGCAGAACTAGCAAATTAGGCAAATATAACAGATTTAATCATTCCTTAAAATTTCACAACATATCTTGCCTAATTATAAATCTTTCCTATGTTCACATGCATAAATAATAGTCATGATTCACAATATGATCATATACCCCATGTTTGCATTAAATTTGCATGTCACAGATTAAGGTCATAATTTACACGTCCCAATTTAGTTCAACTTGCCTAGTACAAAAGATTCACATATAAATTATACCAAATATAGCTATTGACAAAAATCTCCTACTTAGGTATTATTCACATTAGATAGATATCCTACTTTAATGTAAATCTTTATACCTAAACCATATTTTCTTTGTCTCAAGTCATATGTTAACATACCATGGTTTCTCTTCTTCCAATTCATAGAATATGCATAGATCTAAATCTAGTTTACAACCTATGTCCTTTTTCTTAAATCAGTCACAGATTAACCAACTTCTCAAGTCGTATGTTCAATATTCTTTATGCCACAAACTCAAGTCATAGGTTCAATTATATGCCTTAGATTTATGTCCTAAGTTCCAAGTTCAACCTATGTTCTTTCCTCAATTCAGTCACATATCGGTCATGCCCATTTCATGCATTATTCATTTTATTGTCCCAAATATTTTAGCGTATGTTAATCTCTTAGGAGATTGGCGCAGGCTCGTAGTAGCCTGGCTATAGAACAGAAAGAAGAAGAGATGCAGAATAAAATAGATCAGAACAGAACATACACAATCTCAAATTCAGATTTACAATCATGTCACAATTATGATTAAAGTTTATATCGGAAAATAACTGCACTTACCTTGGTTGGATTCTAAAAGAAAAAGGTGTTGTAGCTGTTCTCTTTTAATCCTAATCAGAATTGGAGGAAGAAGAAGCACAAGTCCTAGCTTAGGTTTCAGCAGAGTAGAGACGCCATTGATTTATTTATTTTTAGAGAGGAAGAGAGCAATGGAGGCTAGAGAATTGTATATGAGATTTAGGTTTAGGTTAGGGATGTATATATAGGTGTAGGAAGTTATTTAGGACCATTAGATTAACCCCGAATCATGAGAACCATTCAAATGCAAAATCTACATTTGAGCGAATCGGCCCACGGGATGACAGCCAAACACCCTGGATTAACGCCTAGTCGACCCAGCGAGGCTTGGGTCGACCACAAAAATGGGCCGGTTCGGTTATTCCCCCTTCCAATTCGCTGTTTTGAACCTTTTTTGCATGTTTATTTATTTAATTTTTATATATATCTATATATATTTCTCTCATATGCATATAAACTTCAAGGCTTAATAACTTCTTCATAATTAACCATTTTTTTTTATATTCTCAGAAAATACGGGGTGTTACAGGCCATGAGTACAATTTGAGCAATAAAGCCCCACTGATGTTGGGGGCAATGGCGTGATCCTATAAATTAACCACGAATTTGTCATGGACTTGGATTATAATTCAAGTTTAATTGATGGCATATATATTATACCTCCATGTTACGTGATTATGTATATAAAAATTAGATTACAAATACATTAAATGGAAAGCGATAAATAAACTTGCAAGTATAGGATATTGCAGAAACAAAAACACGAGGCCCGCACTCGCAACCACAGCAGGCCACTGGAAAACTAAAAGAAATAATTTTGAAAGCATCTAAGATTGAGATGGCTTATTCTTCTTGAGCTCCCTGAGCTTTTTTTGCTCCTCAATCTCCGTCTCCGTAAGTATATGTTTCCTCCTCTGTTCCTTTCTAAATGAATATTCTTCATGTTCAGGAGTAGGCTTGGAACTTGGATCCTGTGATGGGGGAGATAAGCGGAAGCTTCGGTGCTCGAAGGGAGGGTCATGTTAAGGATTAATGAGAAGTAACACAAACAGGGACTCGATCTTGACTTGTAAAAGCTCACCCTCCTTTCTCGTTTGTATCTTAGCAAGTGTTAGCTCCTCGGTCTTACCGGACTCTCCAGCATAGATGACGTCGTCGTCACCATATTTGCTGTCAAGATCTTTCAGCGCAACTATCATCTCTCCCTCATTTGGAGCGTCACCACTGGGAGGCACTACAGGCTCATCAGCTGACTTTGTCTCCTGCTCCATAACCACATCAATGGGCTTTGTACCTAAAGTAGGGAGAGCAATGGTTATTAACTCCAAAGAGATAACAAGCCTCTCAATTGGAAGCCTCGTAGCACGACGACACACTAGAATAACTTTAGCAAATTGTGGAGAAAATGTGGAAATACCTTCGGCTAATTGATCCCCGAGAGTGGAAAGAGTTCTTGCTTCAGTAATAGCGGAGAGGAACGTGCGTGTGGTGAGACCTGAACATTCAGGGTTGCAACAACCCGGAAAATCAGAACTAATTTAAATTTTTTTTAAGGAAAATTTTGTTAGAAAATGTGTCAGAATTTAAAAATTCCATTGTTAAATTAAACTATTGAATATAAAAAAAGAGAAAGAATAAAAAAGTATTTTTTTTCTAAGTATAATTATGATGTTATTAATGAGATCTATTAATATGTGCTGATAAGTTGATTTAAAATAATATGTAGATTCTAAATGTAATAAATTATGACAAAATGTCATTATAGGTATTGTTAGACAAAATGTCGTTATGTTAGGCATTGTTAGAGAAAAATGTCATTTTTTAGATTTGTCATTGTTAGATTAAAAAAAATGTCATCTCTAATACTTTCTTTGTCTATCCAAAGTGTAACGATCATTAATTAATAAATTTTAAAATGTTAATGGCTGCATTCATTTTCAATGCCTCACCCTCTTCATTGTTTCCTTAATGCAACATTCGTTTATTTCCTTCCCTACATTATATTTACATATGTCTTATTTTGTATTCTCATCCCTTAAATCTACATCCCTTTAAATCTCGTTTCTACATTTTGTTAAATATATGTATTCCCTTATTTTTGTTATTATGATGTTTATATTCAGAAGCAAAAAAAAAATACTGTAAAACTTCCAATGTTACCTATGTAATAACACATGATATTTAATAATATATGTTTTGAAATTGAAAAGTTGCAAACTTTCAAACAATTAGCATTAAATAATTAATCTAGCATTCATTTCTTTCCGTTTATTCTCTCTATCTCATCGTTATTTACTTTTGAAATTCGAATGAAAAATAAATATTGTCCCATCATGCCTAGTCATCTAATTTACTTCCTTTGTAACGTACTATATATGAAGGGACACACTTGGAAAATGAAATAATAAATGCCAGTTGATTTAAAATATTATCTTTGACATATACATGAGTCATATAAAATTGACATAAAAAAATCATTAGATCGTTAAAATATGAAAAAAAATTAACATAAATATGCTATATAAAAAAAAACATAGTCATGCTAAGGAAAAATTACTAGTTCTTTAAAAATATGATTTTTAACGTATGTAGGCCGTATAGAAAATATATACGCGTTGTATAAACTATATAAGCGTTGTGTGAAAATATGTATAGGCGTTGTATGAAAATATGTATAGGCGTTGTATGAAAATATACATATATGATATATGAACATACATATATGCGATATATAAAATGGTCATGAAATGAAATATTCATTAGTTAGTTAAAAATATAATTTTTAACTAATGCAAGTGATGACAATAAGAAATAGGAAATAAATACGACACCTCAGCCAATTTATTTCATTTGCAACATATGGATTAACAAGCCTTTTTGAAATTAAAGGATTAAATAATAATATTCTATTTTCCTATAAATAAGTAAGACTAAATTCCCCTAACCCTAATTCTCAAAACAAACAGCCGCCGCCAAAAGCTTTCAATGGCTGTAACGCTCTCCTTTTCTTCCTCATTCCTCTCTTAATCCAAGCATCAATTCCATAAACTTCCAGCAGTAATAATGATCAGCTCTTCGAGCTCTTCAACGGTTATGATGATGGTCTGACGGCTTCTAGGTGATACGGCGGTGGAAGTTTCGAAGACACCAATGGGTTCCTTTTTACGATTCCAAGAATAACGAAGAGAAAGGGGATGAGCGACCTAAATTCAAGGATTAGGTTAATTAAGTAATTATTAATTTTAGTTAATGATGTATTAAAATATTCAATGTAATCAAATGTTTAATTAACGATATCTTGTTCATGTGGAAACGGAATCGAACGATTTCGAATGCATTGGAATTGCAGAAAAGAGAGCTACAACATGGAGTAGATCATAACTGAAACAGAGGCCATATAGATTTTTGATAAAATTAAACATATGTTTGATTTTATTAAAAATAATCATTTTATCGATTTTTAAAACCGATCAAGGCGTGATTTCTTATTTAAAAATTAAAATAAATTTTTATTGCATTGGAAATTTTGTTTATACGCTACTAAGATTCATATTTTTTGTTGTATGTAATTTTAATTGGTTGATGTTGTATGTGGTGATCCGATAGATTTAATTGGATATAATGGAATTGTTAAAAATTGTTATACAAATAAAAAAAAATCCTTTTTTTATTTGTTATGTTAAATATAGAAATTTGTATACAAATAAAAAAAAATTTATTTGTTATGTTAAATATAGAAACTTGTATACAAATAAAAATTCCTTTTTTATTTGCTATGTTAAATATAGAAATTTGTATACAAATAAAAAAAATCCTTTTTATTTGTCATGTTAAATATAGAAGTTGTTATACAAATAAAAATTCTTTTTATTTATACATATGTAATATAGAATTGTGTAGACAAATAAAATCTCTTTTTATTTGTCATACGAAATGCAGAAAACATGTACAAAAATAAAATTTTCTTTTTATTTGTTATTAGAAATATAGAAATTGTTATGCGAAAAAAAAATTCTTTTTATTTGTCATTAGAAATATAGAAATTGTTATGCAAATAAAATTCTCTTTTTATTTGTCATTAGAAATATAGAAATTGATATGCGAATAAAATTCTCTTTTTATTTGTCATTAGAAAATGTAATGCGAATAAAATATTCTTTTTATTTGTCATTAGAAACATAGAAAATGTAATGCGAATAAAATATTCTTTTTATTAGTCATTAGAAACATAGAAAATATAATGCAAATAAAATATTCTTTTTGTTTATCACTAGAAACATAGAAAATGTAACGCGAATAAAATATTCTTTTTATTTGTCATTAGAAACATAGAATATGTAATGCGAATAAAATATTCTTTTTATTTGTCATTAGAAACATAGAAATTGTTATGCAAATAAAATATTCTTTTCGTTTGTCATTAGAAACATAGAAAATATGTAGACAATGAAATACTCTTTTTATTTTACATATGAAATGTAGAAAATGTGTAAACAATAAAATACTTATTTTTTATTGTAACATGAAATGTAGAAAATGTGTAGACAATAAAATACTCTTTTATTGTAACATGAAATGTGATTGACCCAAATACACTTGGTTGCCAATATTGATTGTGATGGATTGACTGTTCAGATTATGCTCGACCAGTTTATGAGCAAAATATGCTTTTACATTTAGCATTGGGTTGGGTAAAAATATCTATGTGCTAACACCTAGTGAAACACTTCACGATTTGACTATAAGGTGTTTAGCGATGTTGTTTATTTCAAAATTTAATAAATGAGATTTATTAAGTCAAAAGAATAGTATTCCCGATTTTGGACAGGGAACATTTTATAAAATGTTTTATAACGGATTTCGAGGGAAATACCCGATGATTTCGAAATGATTTGGAAGTGAAATCTATATAGATTTGAAAGTACTTGAGAATATTATGTTGTGAAATGATTTTCCATACTTCGGGATATGAAATGATTTAGTATGTGGCTAAAGATGCGGGTGACCCGGACGACTAAAACATAGGGGATAGTGGTGGATGAGGGGGTGTATGTCTTCCCCGATAGTGTGGGATGGTGCATCGTTAGTGTAGCCTGCTCCTAGATGGGTGGTGCACATATATATATCGAGTTGGCGAGGTTAGTCCTACAGCCTTGTCTATGGGGAGCCTGATATTTGGTTGCATATTTATTTTTATGCATTTGTTTTGGAATTCATATTTCCAAAGATTTTGTTTTGAGATCCCGAAGTGAAATCTACTTTGATATAAAAGCTAGATATGTATTTCAAATGATTTGAAATAAGAAATCGGGAAATAAAGTCCAAAGGAATAATTTCTGTAAAGAGAATTGGATTTTGAAATCTAAGTTTAGGGATTAATCCTAAATGGGTAGATTGGGAAAAAATTGCATGTTGTATGACGCATTTTAGATCCATAAGTTTATTTATGGTTGTTGTTTATGCACTGGCAATCCAATGGAATAAACCCGTTCCGCATTAGCGGCGTGGTCCTGTGATTAGCCTTATTATTATTAAATAAGTTAAGTAAGATTTCTCATACCAGTCCCATAACTGACTCGTAGTTTGTTTCACTTGCAAATTCGGGTGCCTTTATTTTCCACATGGGTAGTCGAGTGGCTTGTTTTGCAGATATTTATTTTATTGAGCAGGATTCTGGATCGAAGCGAAAAGCCATGTCCAGAGCATTGAAAGTCTTCCTCTGTGTTGTATTAAATTTGTTATAAATTAATCTTCCATTGTTGTATTATTATATTCGATGTACTCTGATATTTAGTACTCTGATGTTGCATTATTATGATGTAATAAAAGTCTTCTGTTATTTGTTCTGATGTGTTGTATGCCCAAAGTTAGCTATGCGGGATTCGTATGGTCTTGGTCGATTTAGCTATCGATTAGGTCCGGGCAAAATCCGTGTCGTTACAAGGGTCATACTCTTCTGTCTCCCCAGCCTTGGATGCTGCAAAGGAATAGCCAACACCACTCCAAACAACATCCTTTTCTTTAGCTTGACGCTTTGCGGCCTCCATAACCTCTTTCAGCAATCTCCTGTCCTCTACTAGACGCTCCGGCTCGTCACCCCTTAAGAAAGTTCTCATCTGTGCTTCTACATCCACGGTTTCAACCCTTAACCTGCCATTTTCTTCATCAACGAGCTCATACCATGCATCAACTAGTGTCATGGGATTGCCTTGCACCCAGGATATGTCACATATTCGAAGGACTTATGCAAAGAAAGACATTAGAAGATGTCCCACGCCATCCAGTTTTTCTTTGGCTTCAATGGGTTGTTCTCTATCTGTAATGACCCGCATTTGCAGAGGTATTATAATTAATTTATTTAATTATATAAATAGTGATATAGGGAATTAAATGGTCGTGGAATTAAATAATGATGAATATTTAATTAAAATAATAAATTAAATAATATATGTAATTCTGAAATAATCAGAATTGGCTGAAATGATGATATGGTGTGAACCGGATCATTTGTGATATTTAATTCAGTTTAGAATTGAGTTAGAATAATGAATATATTTAAATAACGGTAGTTTGAACGTATAATTATATTATAATTAAAATCGAGCTTGAAATTGCGCTGCAGTTCGTAAATTGGCGATTCGAACTTCAACTGAATATACAGGATTCGTTTTAAGTCGGATTTCTGTGAAACAAGAAACGTTAGGAGCTGGTGGAGTATATCTTTCTAGTGGAAGAGAAAAATCAGGATTTCGTCGTGTATATTTTGATATATGTCCAAATCAAATTTCAGAAAAGTCGCTGTGGAGTTCCTTTATAATTTATAAAGGAATTATTTATATTTTAAAAAGGAATTTCAATATAAATCGAATATCGGGTTGACCCAGAAGTGAATATCAAGTTAGAAATTCATATAGGAATATCCTGAAGTTGTATGGTATTCCACTGCGAATATATACGATAATATAAATTTATTTGTATTTAATTTAATTATATTTAAATATATTTATATATTTAAATGGGTCATTCAGGGCTTTAAAAATAGCCACTTTTGCAAACGAAGTCGGAATTCGACGAAACTAATTTTGTTGGATCCGCAATGTCAAATAGTTGTTAGATTTCCAGTTTCGTGATTTTTAGAGTCACTGTGTGGCCGTACCGATTTTTAATGTGAGAAACAGTCAGTATTTTGACGGTTAAAAATACGCTGTGTGGGCATACGGAGTCGGAATTCGACGAAACTAGTTTCGTTGGGACCGTAATGTCGAACTGTAGCTGCATGTCCAGTTTCGTGATTTTTGGGTATCGTATGTGATCATAGGAATTTTAGAGGACAAATAAAAGCAGCAGTTGATTTAAAATAAATATAATATTCAAATATAAAATTATTTAAATCCTCCTATAAATAACCCTCAACACTTCTAACCCTAAACCTATTTTTCCACTGGTCAAAAATGCGCCGCTCTTTTTTCTACATCTCAGGAAAGGAAAATCGTGGGTTTTAAAATCAAAATAAAATCCCACAAATTTCTATAAATCATAAAAGCTATATGTGTGAGTTCGTTTTGATCTAAGCTTCATGTTGATAATCGTTTTACTGGGTGCGATTTCAATTCGCGAGGGTCCAAATGGGAGCAGCGTTCTAGGGTTAAAGTCCGAAAGGAACATGGGCTTCAATGCAAGGAATCGATGTTGTTTTTGGGTTGCTGAGATCGAATGGAGTGGTTTGGCCAAGTTTTGAAGGATTCGGTTTCGATTTCCATCGATCGAAATATCTATGGCGCGAGAACCTGCTGTCGACGTGGTGTTCTTTTGGGAGTTCGAGTTCAGTAATTGTGGTATGAGGATGGAGAGAGTTAGATGAGGAGATAAATGGTGGAGGTTTGATTCGATTTCGGTGAAGGAATGATGTCGTGGGATGCTTGAAGTAATCGGCTAATGTCTTTTGAAGTGTATGGAGTGAATCGCGTTTTACAGAGAGGAGGAAGAAGCTCCACACGGTTTTGGGCTTTAGGGGGGTAGATGGGCCTTGTAGAAATGGTAAAGCTCACTTATACTATTAATTTAATTTCAATTCAAAAGAAATAAGTGTATTAACTTGTAAATTTCATATCTCGATCATACATTATCAGAATTTCGAACGGTTGGATCCGTTGGGATCGTATGGGCGAGGGCTACCCAATGGAACTGACGGCGAGTGAATCGAAGCTCGTTACAATTTATAGCGAAATAAATTGTCCGATTGAATCAAATAACGCAAACCGTCATTTAACGGTTAACGCGCCAAAGTGAGTAAATCTCACTAACTCTGAACAGTTTATAATTTCATGTTGTATTTTTAGAAGTGTTAAATATTGGCTGATTGACTGTGTGTTGATTGTTTGATTGAACTACTAGTCAGTTAGTGAATTTCTACATTGATTCTATTTAACAGAATATAGCATATGGAACTGAAAGTGATGTTATCTATATTGTTTAACATCTGTGATGCAGGGAAACAGGTTGGAGGAATCCAACTAGATTCCTCAACATTTATATTACTGTGATTCATATATTGTGATATATGATGTGATATATAATCTGTTGTTGATTGTGTATGTTTGGACGATATTTATCGTTGTTATATGGTATGTTAAATACCCTAAGAAATACTGGATGTGGGAAAGGGGATTTTCAAAGTGTTTTTTGAAAATGAATTATTTATATAAAATCGATGGATTTTATATAGAAAAGGAAAAGGGTTTTTATAAAAGAAAATAATTATAAAATCGAAGGATAAGTTATAATAAAGGAAATATTTATTTGTTAGAATAAATAGAATAGAAATAAAGGAAATATTTATTTGTTAGAATAAATAGAATCGAAAAGGAAATAATTGTAAATCATTTACAAATAGAATTGATAGGAAATATTTGTAAATCATTTACAAATAGAATTGATAGGAAATATTTAGAAAATAAATAGAGTTATAAAAAAGGAAATTTGTTTATAACCAAATGGGATGTTATAAAAAGGAAAACGTTACTAAAAAGGAAATCATTTGTAAAGTGAAGAACCGTTACTAAAAGTAAATCTTTATAAATGAATAGTTTATTCAAATGGAGTTAATCGAATTTAGTTATACGAATAAGAGTTAAATCGAATATGGTTTTCGAAGGGAGTCAATCGAATAAGGTATTTGAAAGTTAGTAAATCGAATATGTTATTCGAAAAGGGGTTAATCGAGTCGAGTTAGCTGAATAAGAGTTAATCGAATATTAGTTATTCGAATAAGAGTTAAACCAGTTAGAGTTAACCAGTTAGAGTTAAACCAGTTAGAGTTAAACCAGTTAGAGTTAACCAGATAGAGTTAAACCAGTTAGAGTTAAACCAGTTAGAGTTAATCAGTTAGAGTAAATTGAACTAGAGTTATTCAAATGGAGTTATAGAATATTAGTTTATTCGAATAGAGTTAAAGGAGTTATCGATTATAGTTTAATCGAAAAGAGTTATCGATTTGTTTAATCGAAGTGAGTTATAGAATATTGGTTGTTTGAAGGAGTTTTCGAATTTAGTTATTCGATGGAGTTAATCGATTAGAGATAAAATAAAGGAGATATCGAATATTAGTTATTCGAATAAGAGTTAAATAGAGTATCGAATATTAGTGATTCGAAATGGAATTAAAGGAGTTAATCGAATTTGGTTTATTCGAATAGAGTTAAAGGAGTTATCGACTAGAGTTAAATTAAATAGAGTTAATCCAATAGTGTTAATCCAAAGGAGTAAATCGAATAGAGTTAAGTGAAAAGAGTTAATCGAATATAGTTATTCGAAAGAAAGGTTAAGTAAGGAAGTTAGTTAAAGAAATTTAAAGTGAACTTTGTCTATTTCAAGGTTAGAAATGTTGTTCAGTTAAGGTCTGAGAGGTAGTTCTACCCCAACTTGATTGGCTTCGTTTTTAACTAAGGAATGGTTAAGGTTCGATAGTAAAGGATGGTTAAGTGAATTTAGTAATTAAAGGAAATGGTTTGAGTTGGCATCGCGATTGTTTGTTTAAAACATCTATCTAAGTCCAATGAAGAAGCTTTGGAAATGTTTTCCAAATAAGAAACCAGAAATGTTTTCTAATAAAGAAAACAAGAAATGGAAATGTTTTCCATTGTTAATAACGTATATTTTCCAAATTTTAGAAAATAAGAGATATTGAATATAGGGAAACAGGAGATAAGTAAATTAATGAAATAAAGAGATAAATGTTGAATGATATTTGATCGATATAAATTTCCATTTGGAAATAATATCGTTGTTTGCACACCTATTTTTCTTTGATAGTTAAATCACAGACTATCGAAGTTTTGACCATTTTAACGTTGTTAATATGGAGAGACCGGTTGGATTATTATCCAAAGAACCACTCTGTATTGGCATAAGCGTTGCGAATCATATATGCCAAAGGAAATTGAAGACGAAGTTATGCAAGGGCTATCCTATTTACAGAATAGTGCCTTCGGTTCATCCTGTTCCTGGATGACTTGTATGGACGGATTTCTGACAGAGTATTTCCAGACGATCACGTATATTGATTTCTTCAACTGTACCAAGAGTGGAAGCGAAGAAGGAAACTTCTTTTAGCTAACACAAAATGTATTGTTGAGGACGTCAATCGGTGATTGGATGGATTTGATGATGTGACATTCAAAGTGAATCTGGTGTGATGATAAAGCGTAGCTTCTAGCCTCATCAACCGGTAAATGACAGAAATCAGGCAAGTAGCATGGCTAAGTCGGTCGCTCCGAAGTAGGGTGTATAATCACCTGATCTAGAGTTTCATTTATTTCTAAAAATCTATTGTTGATGCTGTCCCATTCGGGAAATGGTTGCTGATCCCAACCGTTGGTGATATACATTCGATACACTCAAGCGAAATGAGTGGTCGGTCATGTGTGGCCGGGTTGCAAGATGTTCTTGTTGAACCCAGTGTATTCCTTTCTAGAGGTACACTAGCAAAAGGTGGTTCCATACCTTGTCATAGTTGGAAATCCATTACCCAATACATGCTTGCGGTTTTGATTGTATACTATATATATGTAGAACGTGAGATGAAAGCGTTTCTGCTAGATGATTATTATAGTTGTTGTTGATAGACATTCTTATAATATCAAAAGGTTTTTGATATAAAGATATTTTGGATTCTCATAAGGCAAAAACCCGTTCCGTTATACGGCGTGGTGTTATGAGATATCGTCCAATTGTTCGAGCTGTTTTAAACCGTTTTACTCATACCAGTCCCATGACTGACCCGGAGTTTGTTTTGTTTTGTTTCCCTAAACTCTTGGGTGCCTAATTTTGTACGGGCAGTCAAGTAGTCGGGATTTACAGATATACTGGAAGAGCTTGGAGCAGGAGGCTTCAGGATCATATAGTTATAGTTATTTCCACTGTGTTGTAAGTGTTGTACTTTGATAATGATGTATATTCAAGTACAGATGTATATTTCAAGTTATGTTATATATATTATATGTTATTCGTTCCGCTATGAGGTTCGTGTTACTCTGATGTTGTGTTCTTCTTCTTCTTATATTCTAAGTTTCTATCTTATCTATCCTTACCCTCTGTTTTCTTTCATTATGACCGGTATTTACGACCTTTGGATGTTCGATATGTGTTGTATATCGGATAACCAAAGTCGCCAAAATCCCAGGTCATTACACAATCACCACCTTCTTAACCTCAACTGTGCCTTAGAATTAGAAGCAGACTCAAGGGTGGTATTGGCATTTTCCTCGGCTATTCTTGCCCTCTCCTCTGCTTTAGCTAGCTTGGCTTTTAGATTGGAAACTACCTTATCAAGTTCAGTCTTCTCATGTTGGAGGCGAGTGCAAGATAGTTTCAATTTAGTGTTGTAACGCTCTGGCATTGCTTCTTAAGAGATGTGTGTTTTTTTCTATTGGAGTCAAGCTCGTTATGGAAGTTTTGTTGCAACTTGTCATGCAACTTCTTATATTTTTCGACATCACGCTCTACGAATGAAAGCTTAGCCTGGGCATCCTCACACTCTTTTTCAACAGCCCTCTTCGCTAAGATGTCATGTTCTGGTATTTGTTTCTGGTTGTCTAAGTCCAGTTGGAGGTTCTTTATGATTTCAGATAGTTTTCAGACAAACTTGCAGATTTCCTTGTACTATTAATCCATGAATTATATTTGTGCCTTGACGCTATCTAACCATTTTGCGGGGACTGGTTCGAGATTAGGCACGAAATGCATACTCCATAGTGATATTTAGGGAATTGTTCCTTTAAGGTTTTTACTCTTTCGGCAGTGGAGGGGTCAAGCGCTACAAATTTCGATGTGGAGATATCAATGGATTTGCATTTAGCTAGAACGATAGCTACACTACCCTTATCTTTATCCTCATCCTTATCTTTGGACTTTTTCTTAGGGTCGAATTGCTTCTTGGATTGCTTGTCCTGAGGATGTAACTCTTTTGGAGGAACTGGAGCTCTGGTAATCGGTTTATCTCCTTCACCGTGACTTTGTAACTTTTATATTTATCATAATCCGAGCGAACCGGAGAGCGGGAGCGTGAGGAGGGGTGATACTTTGATTGATAACGCCTTCTACCATCTCTCTCGCAGTCATGTCTACAATTATGTTCAATGTTGGAATAATATTTTGGGAAACTGATGCGGAGCTTTCTGGGGTGTAGCATCGGTGGGACATCGTCCCTGCAAATTAACAAAGCCAGTGTTAAAATCAGGAAATATTATAGCGCACAAATGTTGTGACGTTTGGTGTTTGTATCGTGCGTACCCTAAGTGAACCCCCAACGGACCGGAGCCCGGAGTTTATCTAGTAGGTGCCGTCTTTCCCACCTTGGTGGGTGTGATCTATTCGTTGAAAGTAGGAAAGAAAGAACCAGAGATGATATCTTAAGAAGAATATATAGTATCTAGCAAAGCAAGATCACCCAAGCCTTTAAATGGAGACACCGATTTCTGTTGATGGGAATCATGGGCTGGAGATTTAGCGGGAGGGGGGGGTGGAGTCTTGGGGAAAGGCTGCTTTTCTGCAGTAGATGTATCCTTCGGAGAAAGACCCCTAGGCTCCTCCTCGATCTTCTTTTCTAGAAGCTCCATTTAGCATGGAGGGTATTCGAACTTGTTGTATGGTTCGAGTTGATTGGAATTGCGAGTCAAGGCTTACGATGGGGATTGGGTTGATTAGGGGCGGTTTTGTGGATGAACTGGAAGTTGGTGATGATCTGGAAAGTTTGGAAGACGACGACAAAAGGTTATCGGCATGAGACAAATGATAAAATTTGGACGTGTGGTTAGAACTTGCAGACGTGAGGTCAAGGAATAGGAGAAAATTGAAAACAAGAGGAAAGAAATAAACAAAAGGAAATTTGTAAATTTTTTTTTTGGAAACTGTAAAGAAAAAGGAAAGAAATTGTATTGAAAAAAGGAAAGAAGGTTGAAAGGAATGAAACTGAATAAAAGAACGGCAATTTTTTCCTCTTGTTTTAGAGATTGTAGTATCAACTTGTAATACTAAATCAACTAATCAAGAAAATTTATTCCATGTATAAAGGAAAATAAAAGGAAACAAATAAAATAAAAACTATAACACGAATCGAAAATGAAATAAATAATAAAATTTAATTGTTACCTCCCCAGTAATGATGCCAAAAACTTGTTTATCGCTTTACTATGGATTAGAAAAGCACAAATTTATTATAAATTACTGCAAGCACAAATGTGTGTAGTATGCAGGTCGAACACAGGGAGGAAAACTAAAATTTATTATTTATATATTCATGGGCGATTTAGACAATTTAGAGGATTTGATTGAAAACAATAAAAATTGAAATTGCAATTTGATTCAAAACAAATCTAATTGAACCGACGACCAAATCACAATGATCAATTGAAACAAATTAAAACTACAATCGAATGTACTACAGATTTGAATCAAATCGGATCTATAATAAATTCAATGATTAACAAAGAAAAATAAAATTGAATACTGAAAATGAAATTGCAGAATAGAAATAAACAAATAGGAAAGTAAATTTAGGATTACCGTTAAACCTAATCATACGGTCAATCACTAATGAGAAAATAAAACGCAGTAGTAAATTGTGTCCTACCAAATCTAATTGAATAGATGACACAAATTTACTAGACCCAAGAGGAGTATAGAAAAGAAAAAAATGTGCTCTCAATTCCTGGATGATGTTTACAACAAGAATACATGGGTATTTATAGGATAGATAACCAACCTAAAGCCTAATACAATCACAAATGGGCTATAATTAAATCTTGTAGTTTTTGGCCTTTCCTCTTTTCCTCTTGCTTTCTTGATAATTCTTCATTTATTAGTGATATGCATATGTTTTCTACCAATTATTCTCTACAAGCCTTCATATGTATATACACAGCATTTTGATCTTTATTTTCAATTTTTCTTACTGTATGTGGCTTAGTCGGCATATCTGTAAAAGTGAAAAAATAATACTCAAGTAATATTTATTTATACATAAAAGATAAGATATAAGAGCGTAAAGTAAACACATTTCTATGTTAATCACCGGCCTTGTCGCAAGGTCGCCCAACGTTCAAATGATCACGATTGCGACCCTGGATATCAAAGTATCATGCCCACATGAATAGCAAGCTTCGGATTAGATCGAACTGGCAAATAATCAGACCATTTCCCATATTGCAGACTAAGCATAGGCAGAAGTTCGGATCGAATCGAACCCGAGTCGAATAATGTCGGGTTGAATGACTCGATTTGATCCATGTTCATTCCTATGAAGGCGATAACTCCCACGTTCACCACCTCCTCCGGATCAAATGGAACTAGGGCCACGTGTCCCACGAATCAACCCACTCTCCTACATGCAACCGCTCCCACTAACTCACTTTAAACTCGGACCAAATGCCACATATATAATAACGGTTCCCGCTCATATTTCCTAGCCTGATCCTATAAATACTCGACCTGAGAGCCAAAAAGAGGACTTTTGGCCACTTGAAATATTGAAACTCTATATGCAAACCGCCATTGAACCTCGACCTAAGCCCTGTTTCAGCAATACTTGAGAAAATTAAATATCCATATTTTTAAGAGAAATTTGATTCTACCTTGAGTGTTGAAGGATTTCAAGTGTTGCAATTAGAATTCTTTGTTGAATAGAAGAATTATAAAATGGACGTAGGCTCATTATCGTTGAACCACTAAATCTTGTGTGTTTTACGACTGTTTCTCCATTTTAATCTATATTTCTTCATTAATTTCTACAAATCCTAATCAAACGGACCGTTATGGAGGTTTGCTTACTGTCATTTGGATAAAATAAACTTTTGCAAATCCAAAAAAATGCTCCTCTTTTCTCGGAATCGTTTTCTCCGATGTTTTTTACAACTTAAATTCTAATCCCTAAAATTTCTCTAAAATATCTATTACATTCAAATCTACTTCGGATCCACCATTAATATCATATTTCTACTACAATATATTTTGATATATCTAAATATAAACGAAATTTAAAAATACAAATTTTTTTAACTCAGTCATATTCTTGTAGATTAATCAGAAAATACAACAGTTTTTTTTAAATTATATAATCAAATGGTCGGTTTCCCCACCGTTGTGTGGTTATACTAGTCTATTGGATGTTAGAACCATTTTTTGGTCTAACAACAGTAGAAGAAAACTAATATTATTACAAAGATATGGTAAGCAATCATTTGACTTTAAAATGACTTTAAAATGAGTCAACTATAAAACTGCATTTGAATTGTTGGTTCAATTTTCAAATATCGAATATCAAACCCCATCGACAAACTAAAATAGTTTTGAAATAAAAGGTCACGATAAACAATCAAAATTAAACAATAATTATATTTGGTTAACAAATAAACGTTCATACCTAGTTGAGTGATTTACAGGACAAACAAGCACAGTTGCCGCAAAACACAACTCTGAGGATCCAGCTCATCATTCCTCTTCCCCTAATGCAATTAACAAATCTCAACCATCGACGGTACAACAATCTAACGCTTCGAATCCGTCCGCCGTTACGATCCGCATCATCATCTTTCGTCTAATCAACAACTAGCTTTACGCATTTATAATGCACCGGCCACCGAACTTTGTATTCCCCGTTATAGTCCAGATTTCCCCCTAATTGTTCAAATCGAATCCCATTTCTCAAAACCCTAACTTCTGCGATGGCACCCAAAGCTGAAAAGAAACCCGCAGAGAAGAAACCCGAAGAGGAAAAGAAGACCGTTGAAAAAACACCTGTTAGAAAAAAGCCCAGAGCTGAAAAGAAGCTCCCTGCGAAAGAATCCTCAGCAACCGCCGATAAAAAGAAAAAGAGGAAGGCGAAGTCAATAGAAACCTACAAGATCTACATTTTCAAAGTGTTGAAACAAGTGCATCCTTACATCGGAATATCAAGCAAAGCTATGGGAATCATGAATTCTTTCATCAACGACATTTTCGAGAAGCTCGCTCAGGAATCTTCGAAGTTGGCAAGGTACAATAAGAAACCGACTATCACATCTCGTGAGATTCAGACATCTGTTCGTCTAGTTCTCCCTTGCGAGCTTGCAAAACATGTTGTTTCTGAAGGTGTTAGAAAGTAACGTTTTCCTGCTAATCGGCTGCAATGAGATAATATATATCTTAAGTACTCACGTGTATTTCACGTGAGCCTATATTGTATAATGTAATTGCCGAAACTTCTTTCTGTGGACCTGTGTGTGCCACATTTATGTTTTCCAACGGTCATGTATTTTCACATATAAATACATGACTGTATGCACATAGAAAATAACACTTTGTCATTACCATTTCATTCTGCAATCAAAGTATCTTCTTTCCACAATTATTTCTGCTGCCGTTGTTTCATTATGAAATCCAACATGGTATCAGAGCGAATCTCAGCTTAACTGCTATCTGATTGTTGTTTGACCAGTGATACACATCAGGGAATTCTCATCATCTGTGTATCGATTTCTCATCAGAGTACTCTCATCATTTGAGAAACCAAAAGGGAGTATTAGATCTGAATGTGCCGTGCCAGTATCTCATTGATAGGCTGCATCATTCATCACTAATCTACCCATATTCAAGCATTAGAAAACCAGAAAAGAAAATTCAAGATTCAAGAAATTCTTCAAGAAAAACAGTTAAGAGCCATACCAGGAAATCACTTCAGTATAAATCACATCATCAGTGATCTCTCTGATTGTTGCATACCTGTTTCACCTTGGATCTCTGATCTTGATCATCTTCTTGGTTCTCCTCTGCAAGAAGTACTCTTTCTCCTTTTCATTTGTGGTCACAGTAATCTGTTCTCCTCACAATGGTTGAAACCAGTGGGTCATCTGCACCAACTAGCACTGCCGATAGCTGTGTTGAATCCCTAACAGCAATACAACAACTTATGAAGACAGTTGTAAGTCCTCAAAGCCATCTTATCAACATTCATCTTGAAGAGGACAATTATTTGCTCTGGAAGTTTCAAGTTGAAACTGCGATTTACGGGTACGGTCTTGAAGGCTTTGTTCTTGGTACAATTGCCACTCCTCCAAAGTATGTCACTGATAAAGATAACAGAACAATCATCAATGAAGAATACACCAAATTTATTAGACAAGACAAGTTAATATGCTCTTGGTTACTATCATCTATCAGTGCAAATCTTGTACCCCAAGTATTAGGATGTCAAACATCCAATGAAATATGGGTTAAAATTGAAAAGAATTTCTTCAATCAGTCAACAGCAAAGGTCTTATACTTCAAAAGGCAATTGCAGAATGTCAGGATGAATAATATGAATGTCAGAGAATATATTGCAAAGGTAAAAAATATTTGTGACTCTCTTGCCGCTACAGGGAATAGCATACCTGAATCTGAACAAGTGCTAATCCTAATGAATGGGCTTAATGAAGATTTTGAGCCTATTGTTGCTGCCATCAGCACTAAAAAGGTTACACCACCTCTAGATGAAGTTCATGCATTTCTTTTATCACATGAAGCTAGAATTAATAACAAGAAAATGCAAGAACCAGATTTCTCCGCAAATTTATCTACTGGTTTCAAGAATAACCAGAGTAACAACAAAAGTGACAATCAATTTCAGCGGTGAAGTAACTCTAACAGAGGCAGAGGCAGAGGTATATGGAGTAACAACAAACCTAAATGTCAAATATGTGAAAAGTTAGGCCATACAGCTATGAAGTGCTACTTCAGGTTTAATTCAAACTATGTGCCTAATCAAAATCAAAAGGGCAATAATCCCACTGCCAATCTTGCTAGTGTTCAGAATGAAAGCAACTCTCAAACTGAAACCAACAAGGGCAATGAAACTATCAGAAGTGATCAGATTAATGATGATGCATGGTATCCTGACACTGGTGCTACAAATCACTTGACCAACAACCTTGAAAACTTAAACTTAGGAAGCAAGGAGTACAAAGGTAAGCATTCAATATCTATGGGTAATGGCAAATGCATTAATATAACACATGTTGGCAATGCATATATAGATGGCAAGAAAAGGTTTTTTCTGCATAATATGCTAAGAGTACCAAAGATTAAGAAAAATTTAATCAGTGTATCTCAGTTTGCAAGAGATAACAATGTATTTTTTGAATTTTACCCAAATTATTGCCTCATCAAAGATATTCTAACTAGAGATGTTATTTTACAGGGTGATGTTAGCAAAGGGCTATACAAATTAAATTCTGCTAACTGCTATTTTGATGACAAGTTCAAAAGTACATGTAATTTAACTCATATGAACAATAATGCTAAATCACAAAGTGCTTTTGATATGTGGCATTGTAAACTTGGACATCCTAGTATTAATGTTGTAAAGCAAGTTTTATCTGAAATTCATTCTAATATTGATAACATTGACTTGCCATATATATGTGAACATTGCCAACTAGGTAAGAGTCACAGATTACCATTCAACAATTCAAAAACTGTGTACTCTGAACCATTACAGCTAGTTGTTGTAGACTTATGGGGTCCAGCCCCTGTGTTTTCAGATTTTGGTTATAAATATTATGTCTCATTTGTTGATGCATTTACCAGGTTTACATGGATATATTTTTTTAAAAATAAATCTGATACTTGCAATGCTACCATCAGTTTTATTAATATGGTTGAAAAACAGGTAAATAAATCTGTCAAAATTATCCAAAGTGATGGAGGTAGTGAATTTAAACCACTATCTACATTTTTTAATAATAAAGGCATTGTTCATAGAGTAACATGCCAATATACCTCTCAACAAAATGGGCTAGTTGAGAGGAAACACAGGCACATAGTCGAATGTGGCTTAACACTTTTGGCTCAAGCTGGTTTGCCTATTAAATTTTGGCCAGAGGCCTTTAACACTGTTGTTTGTTTGATTAATAGGCAACCAACCAAAGTTCTAGATAACTCATCTCCCTTAGAAAAGTTACAAGGTGTTAAACCAGATTACAAAGAATTAAAAGTGTTTGGATGCTTATGTTATCCTTGCTTAAGACCCTACAACAACACCAAACTAAATTATAGGTCAACACCTTGTACTTTTATTGGCTATGTCAATAATCAGAAAGGCTTTAAGTGTATTGATAGTGCAGGAAAGATATACATTAGTAGGCATGTAGTTTTCGATGAAAAAGTGTTTCCTTACAAGTCAAAAGAGGTAAGCACTACCAACAAAATTTTAAATGCAAAACATTCTATACCTACTACACCCCAATGGGTTGATGTTTGGAGTCACTCAAAGGAAAGTGAGGCTGTTAAAGATCAGAATTCAGTGCCTTTCAACTTAGAAGACAATGAACCAGCTGAGTCATCTAGCCCCGCCATCAACAGTCCTGAAAGTTCAAGTGAGCAAACTCAAGTTAGAAATAATTCTACTACAAGTAATCAAAGTACATCAGATTCTACTTAACAAAGTCAATCACCTGAGCCTCCACATGTCAATACTGGCCATCCTATGATAACAAGATCCAAGAGTGGCATTTTTAAGCCAAAAGCATTTACAACTACATCTGAGATAGCCGAACCAAATTCTTATGATCAAGCAGTCAAAAATAAGCACCGGAGAAATGCTATGGATAATGAATACAATGCTCTTACTAATAATGAGACATGAAATCTTGTTAAAGCACCATCAAACAAAAACATTGTGGGCTGCAAATGGACCTACAAATTTAAAAAAAAAAAAATCTAGATGGCACAATAAATAAGTACAAAGCCAGATTAGTGGAAAAAGGATTTACACAGGAGTATTGGTTTGATTTTAATCAAACTTTCTCTCCTGTAGTAAAACCTACCACAATAAGACTTGTACTTACAATTGCTATTCATAGAAATTGGCAAATTAAACATCTGGATGTCAATAATGCATTTTTAAATGGCATTTTGAAAGAAGAGATCTATATGCAGCAACCACAAGGCTACACACAAAATTCAAATTATGTGTGTAAGCTGAACAAGGCTATCTATGGTCTTAAACAGGCTCCAAGAGTCTGGTTTGATAGACTAAAAAGTGCATTAATGCAACTTGGCTATAAGTTTACCAAATCAGATAATTCCTTGTTTACTAAAATACTAATGATTCAACCACTTACATACTAGTTTATGTTGATGATCTCATTGTTACAGGGAGCAACATTGATGATATACAAAGTCTTACTAACTATCTTAATCAGCAATTTTCCATCAAGGATTTGGGGAACCTTACATACTTTCTTGGAATAGAAGTAGAGAGGAAGTCCAATACAGAATTAATTTTAAGTCAAAGAAAGTATATTTCAGACCTCCTCATCAAAACCAAGATGGAAAATGCTAAAGCTCAACCCACACCAATGATCAGCAACCAACACTACTCTAAATACAAGGGGGAAGCTATTTCTAATATAAAACAGTATAGAAGTGTTATAGGTGCACTGCAGTATGCAACTATAACACGTCCTGATATTACATACAGTGTTAACAAAGTTTCTCAATTTATGCAGAAACCACTTGATGTACACTGGAAAGCTGTTAAAAGAATTCTGAGGTATCTCAAAGGAACAATGAACTATGGCCTAGCATTAAAGACTGGAAAGACATTCAACATAAATGGCTATGCTGATGCCGGTTGGGCATCAGATCCTGATGATAGAAGATCAACTACTGGCTACTGCATTTATATTAGGGATAGTTTAATTTAATGGTGTTCAAAAAAGCAGCCAACTGTATCCAGATCCAGCACTGAGGCTGAA
Organism: Allium sativum; assembly: GCA_030737875.1. Taxonomy (NCBI): domain Eukaryota; kingdom Viridiplantae; phylum Streptophyta; class Magnoliopsida; order Asparagales; family Amaryllidaceae; genus Allium; species Allium sativum. Next base: position 1,011,555,785 of record CM060912.1, on the reverse strand, counting down.
TACAGGAGTGTGGCTAACACTACAGCAGAGATCAAATGGTTACTATCACTCCTAAGTGAACTCAAACTACAAAGTAACAGCAAGCCTATAATATGGTGTGACAATAAAAGCACCGTCTACATATCTGAAGACCCAGTACAACATGCAAGGACCAAGCACATAGAGCTTGACTTATATTTTGTTCGTGAACTTGTACAAAAAGGAGATCTGAAAGTACAACACATACCTGGTACTTACCAACGCGCAGACATACTTACAAAAGCTATTTCTTTTGCTAACTTCAAAAGATTCAGATCTGACCTTAACACAGTTGAGCTCAACTATTCAGCTGATGCCAATTCAAATCGGGTTGACAAAAGAATGGAGCTGCCTTCTAATTACTCTGCTGAAGCTGATCACTGTATCAATTTGGAGAATCAGACGTCGAAGATGGGGCCGCCTTCTAATTACTCTGCTGAAGCCGATCACTGTGTCAATTTGGACAATCAGACGTCGAATTTGATCAGAAGCAAACCTAGGGTTTCCTCGAAATCCTAGGGTTTGAGAGGGGATGTTAGAAAGTAACGTTTTCCTGCTAATCGGCTGCAATGAGATAATATATATCTTAAGTACTCACATGTATTTTACGTGAGCCTATATTGTATAATGTAATTGCCGAAACTTCTTTCTGTGGACCTGTGTGTGCCACATTTATGTTTTCCAACGGTCATGTATTTTCACATATAAATACATGACTGTATGCACATAGAAAATAACACTTTGTCATTACCATTTCATTCTGCAATCAAAGTATCTTCTTTCCACAATTATTTCTGCTGCTATTGTTTCATTATGAAATCCAACAGAAGGTACCAAGGTTGTTACCAAATTCACTAGCGGTTAGATCTGGAAGAACCGTTCGCTTTTAGGCCTTTAATTATTTCGTAGTTTTGTAGAGTTTCAATTTGATTTTAAGTTATTTGTATGACTGCGTTTGAATCTTTGATTACTAAGAATTCTTTCAAGGTCTGTTTTGGTTTAATTAGTTCTGTTTTAGCTTAAATCATTTTCTTCTCTTCGCTCTTTTGCATAGTAAGAAATTAATTACTGTGTAAATTTGTAAATACTAAATTTCTATCGCGTTCGGTCGGTTTGGTTGGTTTGGACGTAAAAAAGTTCAAACCGAATTGAAACAAAAAAAATTTCAAATCCAACCGAACCAAATTAATTTCGGTTAATTCGGTCGGTAACTGATTTAATCGAACTTGTAGGATGTATTATAATTTAAATGATGCATTTACTCAAAGTAAACCATAAATTCATGTTTGGAGAAAGTTTATGTAGTAAATTTTATGTTTACGATAAGATTTTATCTATTTGCAACAAATGCGTTTATATTATATAGCTAAACTAATTATTTAAAGTACTATAATACCATAAAATTAGATAATAAATTACAAGTTTGGTTAATTCGATTAAACCGATAACCAAAAATATATATTTTACAAACCGAATTCAAATCGGTTTAGTTTTGAAACCGAACCGAACCGACTGAAATGAACCGGTTTGGTTGGTTAATTCAGTTTGAACCGAATATTGTTCACCCCTATTTCTATCGAAATGAACCGGGATTTTGAACCTTGAATTGACTATCCTGTGGCACATATATGTTAGCATTGTTCTCATGTGAAATGTCTCTGTCAGAATTGTAGGAACGTCAAAACTAGAAAAATAAATAGATATCCAGTGTTTCTTACTACACGATATATAAGGGGCCAAATTCCACCGTGTTTAATCTTTAAAACTAAACACACTGCACATTCTAGAGGATTACAGTGATTAGTACACCAAATCTTAAGCGTTGTTTATTCTTTTATATGTGACAGGGTAGCATGTTTATCGCTCTACCTAAATCATATAAATATGACGGAACACTTTATAAATACAATGGAATCTCAATTTTGCTCCATCATTTTTGTATGCTGGATTTAAAAAAAATACATAAATGTGGTCCTTTTCATAAATTGTTCACTTTCTCATAATGATACCTACCTTTGTTTTGGTATGAAAGTGCTTAGAAAATAATAAGTCCTTAAATGAGAGTAGAAAGCCTGAAATAATTTTAGTTTGAGCTATGTACAAATAAATTGAGTAGATGTTTAGAAGAGTTGCCTCGTTTTCAATTGAGGGGATTTTTCACGTTTCAAGCAAAGATTAGTGCTGCTTTTTTGGGGGATTAACCACACTAGCTTCATTGGTTCACACATTTGTTTAAATATGCTAGAACATTAGGGGTTTGCTAGTCTTATACTTCGGCATCAGGCCTGGAAACTTAGTTAGGGATTGATTAATCAATTAACACACCTCGTTAGAACATTACGGGTGTACGGTTCATTGTGGAAAGAATTAGCAATGTAAATGGGTTCGCTGTATGTAATATCCCTACCACCGTGCATGAACATGGGGATCTTGCTTGAAAGCTTCAGGTGAATTATATACATTACTTAGTGTTTTGTTAACACTACCAAAAAGCAGTGTGAACAAACTCACATTGCTCTGTAACTCGAGACTTTAATTGGTCGAGATGACCAAACGTCTAATCAATGGGAGCACACTACTTGCCTCGATTCAGTCGTTTGAATCCATTAATCAAACGTTGACCTGCTACTCAATAACTATTTTGCCTTGGTAGTCAAGGAAGGTTTAAGGGATAAACTAGTAAATTGCAATGATGAGAATACTTCATATAGGTTATTTTCATGTTCAAAGAGAAACGCAACCCTTAATTTGTTCAACGGTTAATCCCACGGAAATTAACCTTCGATATATTTTTTCGATTCTAATCTCTACAAAACTTATTCTAGCATGATTATTGAGTTATCATTACATCAATATCTTATGCTCTTCTCATTGTGATAATAAAATCTTTTTTCAAAGTGGATGTAAGACCATCCCCAACGCAAGGTTGGTTGGGGATGAACCTACCCCCAACAGGGGGTCGGCATGTCTTTTCTGGGTTGCCTTGGCAACCCCGAAGGTTGCCAAGGCAACCCAGGAGGTTGCTTTGTAAATAAGCCATATCCGGCTTATTTAAAGCCGGATATGCCTTATACGGCTTTTATAAAGCCGTATAAGTAGAAATTCATTTCCACTTATACGGCTTTATAAAAGCCGTATAAGGGGTGGACAATTAATTCCGTCCATCCCTTATACGGCTTTAATAAAGCCGTGTAAGGGCAACGGCTATTTTTTGAGCCGTTGCTCCTTACTCTACCCCTCCCTCCTCTATATACACATCAAATTTTTACTTTCAACCACACTTCTTTCTCTTCTATCTTACCAAATATATCACATACAAGTATCTTGATCATCCAATTGTGATGTCGAATAAACCAAGCAGCAAGAATAACAAAGAAAAATCGAAGATGGCGTCACAAAGCAATCCAAGGCCATACAACTTTCATCCAGAGCAGCAAGATTTTCCAACGCAAACTTCTTATCAACGCAACGAACATTTTAACTCAGGTACAATGCACAACACTTCTACTTGTTATCCACCGCAGCAAAATCAAAATTCTACCCGTCACAACAAAATTCTAATCATTTTCAAAACACTCAAGTATCTGCCTATGGGCATAACTCCTCGTTTCAACAATCATTTAGCAGTCAACCATATTCATCTCCTAGTAGCCAACATGAAGCGACATTTCCAAATAATTCTCCCCAACTATGTAGAAACTTGAACATGTTGTACGGTGATGATAGTGTAGAAAACAACGAAATGGGAATTGATATCAATGAGATTCCCGATTCAGTTATGAATCGCCGCCTGCGAAGGTTGCGAAAATGGTCAAATGGACACCTGATGAACAAGGTGAACTAGCGTTTTGTTGGGTTCAGTGTTCGAAAGATAACGTGAAAGGAACTAATCAAACTGAAAATTCTTTTTGGAGTTCGGTTTGTAAATTATTCAACAGTCGAAGTCCGTATAAGCCTCCGAGATCGATTGACTCTTTGAAGCAGTCGTGGAAGAGAATCAATGCTTGTTGTCAACTTTGGAAAGGAATAATGAGTGGGTTGGCTAGCAGACAGCAAAGCGGAGCAAACGACATGGACTTGGTACTAACTTTGAATACTCCGTTTTCATTTCTCATTTTTTATCCTATTTTCGTTTATGTTAATTACTGGAATGCAGCTTAGCAGAGCAAATGAAGTGTATATGGCCAAATCAAAGAACCAACCGTTCACTATGCACAATTGTTATGATATACTTGCGCGAGAAGATAAATGGAGCAATGTGCGACAGGAGCATACAACACAGCGGTTCATGCCACTATGGCCGAGCGAAGATGTTAGTCCCGGGAGCTTTGGTGCAAACGAAGAAACCCCTTTTACAAGCGGTTCAGGAGGACGTCCACCTGGGAA